>OU611893.1:10000000-12400000 GCA_914767815.1 Eupsilia transversa | reverse complement strand
TATTTGAACACTTTATGGAATAATTCAGAAAGATAGAATAACGCAGAGGTACTATTTCTTCCACCTGACCTGCGACAGGAGAGTTGGATGAGAGACGTATACACAGGTAAAAAGATAATACATACAATAAAAAATAATTCAGACTAGAAAGCCTTTGATCAGCGATTTTTTAACTGAAAACTTGTTTAGGCGCGTTGAGCGATTTCTGTTAGGTTTAAAAAAAAAAATTTAAACAATTATACAGAAAAAAAATGATAAAATTGACCCGTCTATTTATACAAGTAAATGTGAGAATAAGAAGACAGTTCAAACACCTCCCAGATTTTCTTTCCGACCACTTAACAGTTCGCAAGATCACAGCTAGACCTGAATTTATATCTAGATTTTATCTTAATTGCTATAATTACGCCTACCAGCTTCCCGAGAAGCCTACTAGGAGAGATTGTAGGAAAATGAAACGTATTGTAGTCGCAGGCGCAAGATTAGTGATCGCACCTTGTTTGTAGACTTTCAATTTAATAATGTCATTGCTCGATGCTAATTACTTAAGTACACAGTAATCTGCTGTGGTTTATTGTTTTACTTAGCTACAGAAAAGATAAAGGAATGTTATGGTTCATACTAAATTACAAATATCTGCAAGATTTGATAAAGAGCTTAGGTACTCCCGGCCACCGTAGGCGCGGGCTTGCGGGCGGTGAGCAATGGGTAGCTCGCCCCCGATAAGAACCAAGCCCGGGTCGATGGCGCGTTGTGTTCCACGCGCGCCTCAAGGAGATGTCAGCACCAATAGCGGGGCCCGCTAGGGCCGATGCCTGCTGGGGTTGCGGGAAAGTCCGAAAGGGATACCGTGGCCCCTGGCAACACAGGCAACTGAAGGAACACGGGTGGGTTTTAGTCAGTAAGAGTCTGACACGCCCTACGAGAAGTTATTTGATGATTTCCCACCAGAAAAAAAAAAAAAAAAGTTACTGCTTGAATTGCTTGCTTGGCTGCTTGAATTATGTGTTCAGCAAAATACAGCATAGCAATCTATGCTTTATTTTGCTGAACAAATAATTAAAAATCTAATCAATCTATAGGACGGGGCCTAACTACGTATTCTCACATCAGTCTCATATTCATTCTCCTGCCCTTATCCCGATTTATTTGTGGTCGGCGAAACATGTCTTTTTCTTCCATACTTCTCTATTAGATTAGTCTTCATCTCGGTAGTCAACCCTTATTTAGCCATATCATCTTTCACACAGTCCATCCATCGTTTCTTTGGTCTTCCCCTACTCTTATAGCCATCCGCTTTCGCACTATCACATCAGTTTATTCGGTTTTATCATCTCCAAAAAAGAAGGTTACCATGGCTACGAAAATAAACAATAAATCAACGCGAAAGTTTAACAGTGAATGCTTGAAGAATGAAATATTTACGAAACTGACATTCTCTCATAAATCAAACGACACATTTATTTTTGCCATAAATCACATTTAAACGAAGTTCGTTTCCTCTCACTAGTAGGTACCTCGACTCGTCAAGCCCATCCCAAATATTATTTCAAGTCCGGCTTTCACGTCCAAAACACATTTTCTAACTAATTACAGAATTCCAACATAACATAACATCACGGCTGTATTCCTCGAAGGGTTAGGCAGAGATGTACCACATTTCACCATCTATGTTTATGTCAAATGTAATAAGGGGGGGGGGGGGGGCAAGACTGTCGCCGTTAACCGGACTACTGCTGAAAATTTATTTATTTATTTAAAAAAAGGTACAAAGGCGGACTTAATGCCTTAGGCATTCTCTACCAGTCTATTTCATAGTGGAAAAAAAAACAATAATTATAACTTTCCATCCAAGGGATCGAGCCCAGTAGGTACCCAATTTGCGCTAAAGACCTCTAGACAAAACGAGCAGCCATATACCATAGTACCTAATTACAAAATTCCAACTAATAATAGAATATAAAGTATAAGAAAAAGACCGTGTCTTAAATACCACACGTCCGCCATTTTGTGACACGACTGCCCTCTAGGTGTGAACTCACATATGACCGTAATTTCGGCATTACATCACAAGATTAAATTACTTTAGCGAAATATAATGGTTTCATTTGATGACCATGTGCTACGAGGTTAATTTCTGTCTCTATGTCATTATTTCTTAGAAATTGTAGTTAAAGTTTACTGTTGTTAGCGGGTAGATGATGACTTGACATTTTCGTCGTGTCATTAAGAGGGTGCATCCTAAAAGTTGGCAACGTCGTCGTAAATAGCTGTCAAATATTTACCTGTTTCGAATTATTTGGAAATAATACTGTATGGAAATAAGAAATGTGGCTAACCAATTGACTAGAATATTAATAATGAATTGCAATTATAACATTGAATTTGATGTTGTACCCGTTTTAGGTGAAAAAAAGGCATTTGGAAAGTTACCAAATACTTTTTTTACATCTAAAACTAACTATTCGGTGTTACGATATTAATTATTGCATTTCATAATCAATATTCTAGTTCGCTAGTTAGCCAATTTTTTTATTTCCATACAGAAATATTATCAAATTAATCAAAACAGCGAAATATTTGATCTATTTGCGACGTTGCCAACTTTTAGAATAAACCCTCTTAAAATTCTCATTGCTAAAATGGACCATCCTAATGACTGTTTCAAAAAAAAATTTGTAACAACGCAGTGCTGCAACATTTAAAAACAAAATTAATAAAAAACACGATATGCCGTGGTATTTATTATCTTGCTTGTGGTATGTGCCTAATCAATTAATAAATTGTTTTATCTTACAAAAAATAATAAAAAATCCATTAAAAAACTATTAATTTAGTACCAACATAAGTAGTATCTAACTATCTAATTTAAGATTAAATAAGAATTCCTTGCTTCTTTTTTGCCATACAATGTGAAGATTGTTACTTCGAAATTGAATTCCTCTAACGCTTCAAATGCAATAAAACTTCTAACAAATGCCGCGTATTACCAGTATTACAGAAATTCTTTGAAAAGATCCGGTAAAACAAAAATGGCATTATCTTCTTACTACCACATTAGATGCAGAAAACTTACTCCTTACGAAGCGATGTACGCAGTTCAAAATTTCACATGCCTACTTCTTTTCAGTTTTTATGATATTATATTTCTATGATTATTCTGTTGGTTAAGGGTAGGATTCCTCAAAATTTCCCATTATTTAAGGCATGTTAGTGATACATCATCAAATATAAGCGACTGAAGGAAACGTCGGAGAGACTAAAAAATGAAATTTAAACACAACTAATAATTTATAATAATATTGAATTGATTGAATTGCTGCTTAGCCCTCTTCCTCTCTCCTAATTTTGCTGTGCCCGACAGGGTCCATATTTGATCTTATATTGTGGTATACCACCTATGTATACATATGGAATGCAATAAACAATTGAGTATTGAGTATTGACTACGAGAAGGATACACTCTTCTCGACCAAATAACGCCAGGAACCTTTCAGGGCCTAAATCAAAAGATTTTAGTATTCAAGGATGTTAACCTTCTGTAGGCAGGTACTTCTTCTTTACAACCCACAGCTCATTTCCTTAACCATTCCCACATGGAAGGGGGATAATTTTCACAAGCATCGATTCCTGCCTCACGTTGTGCGTGCGTCGAATCACGAATCGATTTAGTTCAACTATTACGTATTGGAAAAATTCGTGTGCTTCCTCATTTACCATACCTTAAGAATGTGTAATGCGAGTTCTTATATTATTAATAAAGTAACTTATGTATGGCTTCGTGTTATGTAACATTAGTACATTACTGAAGATAACTCGATATCGTGTGATTGGAGCCGCGGTGTGAGGCTTCAATCGACTATATCATTCGAATACTTTCTGGTATCAAACGGCAAGGACTGTGCGGAGGTGTATTTTAGCAATCGTTAAATGAATATGTGGAAGAACCATAAATATCTACATAAAAAACATCTTATTCATTTTTTCACTGACAGACAATTACGCACAGCCTAAACTGCTGGGTCTACAGTATGAAATTCTGCACATGGGTTCCTTATAAATTATAACGAAGATGAGGAATGATTTTTGAAAATTCAATCCCTGGGTGAAATAGGGGATTAAAGTTTCTATGGAATTTCGTCATTTTTGAAGGTAAAAACGTGGCAATTGGTGCTTAAGACTTATGGTTATAAGTAAAAGGCTCTTGAGCGGTTGCCGATGCGTTGCGTCGATTCGGTTCTCAGACACATGGCTTGTATGGATAACTAATCCGTAAATTCAAAACAAAGGCTGATTTAGCCTGTTAGTGATAAAATAGAAGATATTATTATTCATCTTGGCTCAAAACACTCGAAAAATTCTGTTTAAAAACCTCTCAAATAAGCAAACAACAGTCAATTAGCCGTGGCCATACTGCCCATGTAGTCCATAAAACGTAACGACGCACGTACGATCACGTGACGCGTCGCCTGCGCACGATCGTCACTTATTCATGAATTTTTGCACGATATGCCACTCGAGCGCATTCCGGAAGGTTTTGGGGCACGGAGTAAGAAATAAATGGAAGTGTTATGGATACATTGTGTATTACAACGACAGATGTCGATCTACCGCAGCCTGCTGCAGACAATATCAGAAGCTAGAGCTAAATTGCCCTCAATGTAGTGCTAGGTAACTAAGAAAGCCTGAATGTCTTCCAGGTCATATAGTTATGCACCATTACAGAATACTGGCAGAATTTGGCTAATGGCTTAGGCAGGCATTAGCCAAATTCTGCCAGTTTTCGGTCTTGGTGCATAACAATATGACCTCTCTCAGAATAGAAGTACTTACTACATGCTGAGTATTCAATGATGAACATGTTCGAAACTGGGCTAGTTGGACTTAGAACTCCATTTGTAATTTACTCATTGGTATAAATGTATGAAAAGGGAGTGGCGCCGGTGTGGGCGTAGCTATTAAGATTGATAGACTTGTAGGGAATAGATTAGGTACTCTGTCCAGTAAAGTCTAGTTACCTACTAAGATGCTGGAAGTTGCAGTTGCTCTTAACAATCCTTGTGAGTAGTTTATGTTAGTAATCTAACGTCTCGATGACCATTTTTTCCAGAGAGGTAAACACTAAACTAAATATCGGTTGGAGTACAATTGAAGTGCGTGAACAACCAATCACAAGATCCGACTGTAAGTGAACACTTCTCTGTAAGTGAAATCTTCTGAAAATACCGCAAAACGAACATGTAATTCAGGTCTAAAGTCAAGGCAGCTTGAATTTTACCAGAGCCTCTGGATTTTAGTCCCCGCTGTCTGTCACAACAAGAACATTCCGTGTCCGAACTCAGTGGGAATGTCTCGAAACATGAGCATTGTCGAGTATTGTCAGCATACTCCGTGGTTATGTTGCAACTGCTACGTGCGCCCGCGCAACCGTGTGACAACTTACAACTTCATGTACTTGTCTCAAAGTACGTGATTATGATGAACATTTTTGAAATTCTGATCGTGAGAGGATTTTTCGTGATGACTCCACATCATGTTATTCAAAGAGTAGGTAGTTGTCAAAAAGTTCTCGATTTGAACAAATTTTTGAGATGAATATTGAGGGAAGTTCAGGCATTTTTCGATTAAGATTAATCAATTTTCTGAGTAGATATAGGTACCTATGTCGAGATACTCAAAAGGAATTGATAAATAGGTTCCATTTCTGATTGTTACGTTTTTACTTTTTTTCATGCCTTAAATATTCGAAAACTTGCTTAAATTGGCCAAACCCAGCAGCAATAGGTCTGTAGAACCAACCTTATTAAACAAAACCTGTTTACGTCTTGGGAGGCAACTTGAACTCCACCATTCATACTTTATATGATAACTAACCACATTTTTTTCCACCACCTTAAAAACTAGGCCTACTTTTCTGCCACATCTGTGCCTCAACCGTGATATATGTACGTGGCCTTATCTACGCAAGCATTAGCTTTCGAGCCGCGCCCGCGCCTTTAATTGGCGAGCAACCGGTGTGACGGGAAGTTATGGGAAGACGCAGCGATTTTTTGTCGTCACTATTCCAGTAAGACACATGCGATGTTGTGCACTAGGACTTATGGAGGCAGGGTTGGCATGTTGGTGATGTTTATGAGGTTTTAAAATTCGAATGACAGTCAGTTGTTTTTGGAATGCGCTGCATAAAGGTGGGTTTAGACGAAACGAACATAGCACGGACGAACATACCAGAACAAGAGCAAGGACATTATTTTCTTGATATTCCTATCATTTTAGTATGGAGGCCAACGAAAGAATGCTCAGTCCTTGTTTACGCAGAAAGAATTTGGTAGAGTGGGAATAGACTGTGCATTTGTTCGTTTGGTCTTAGGTAAGGTAATCGACCTTTAGGTACAGCTTTTGTTGAAGTTTCAATGGGAATGTGGAGACCCACCAGAGGGGGACGATGCCTCATGTCTATTCTGTAAAAATCTCACCGTGAAAACTTAGGTGAAGTGAGCTGTCATCCCACCTGATGCTATGGATCGCTACTTCTGACAGCTCACGTCATGAAACTGCTCTTTGTAAGAAATTGCACTATAAAAGTTCTGTGTAACGCCACTGACAATGCTGTCTTGTGAATTGTATTGTCTGGTGATTGATCACTCCCGTCAGCTAAATTAACCGGTTAGTTTTATACACTGACTTGTTATCAAACAAAATATCATATTCAATCAATCGATGCTCAAGAATGTGCTGACGTGTATTCACTTGCATGTTTTTATCTACAAACATTGATATGAAATTCTGCACGTACGTAAGCAGACTCAAAGAAACATCTTTCAAGATTATGAACTGTCACAAAAAAAATTGAATATTAAATTAGGCTTAAGATTGAGATGCAATTTAAGTAATTTAAATCTGCTTTAAGACATCCGTCTTGATAAGACACTCGTTTTAATTCATTTACTAATGTTTCCCCAAGAGTTGCCACATCTCTACAACCTGGGCTTCTACCATCCCAGGTATTCATATTTTTATTGCAATATTATAGTGCCAGCCCTAGACCGCATGCCTAGCTCCAGCGGCGCGACTAGTAACCGCGACGCAACCCAGTCTAATGTGAACAGTCCTTAACGCAAATGTCTTCCAGTCGTTTTGTCTATACTCCGCGTTAACGGCAGTTTCATTATTCATAACTTTTTTAGTCGATCGACTGCGACAAATGTGTCTACAAGATCTTTCTCTATGACTTCTATGATGGCTGTGTGGGGCGAGATTAAGATAAATATGGTTTATGATTATGATACTGGTATGAATGTATTTTTTTTAATAGTGGTTTCTATAAACGGTTGTAATTTAAAAGCAATTAAACCAAAAGCATACATAGGTCTACAGATACATATAAAGTTCCTAGTTTTTTCCTTTATCATTGATCAGAGTTCAGATTTTGTCCTTTTCTAATGACAATTATGGGATATAGTTAATTGATTCAGGCGTGACTTGGCGGAAATCCTTAAAAAATATAATAGACGTAGATATATTTAGTAACCTATTCCACTTAACTATTCCTAAAGAGTCATAAAAAAACCCTTTAAGAAATCGACACGTCGTATTTCACGCAGAGCGCTAGACGCTCCAGCGCTCGGCGTGGCAACACGTAGTGTTAAGGTTCGCGACAAGTCAATCGTCATCCTGAAGATTCCTCGTTGAGAGGTGAAACACGTGTCGATTTCTTACAGGGTTTTTATGACTCTTGTTTTTGTCAATCATTATTATGTCATTTGATTAATATAGATTTTATTCTCTTTTTTATTTTGTGAATGTGAGAACGTATAGCCCTATAGATACGTCGATTTCTACACCTTTTTCTATCTTGTTTGACATAAAATTATGTTTGTAAAGCACCCTGGTAACTACTTGTTGTCAGGCCAACTACAACAGTATCAGGAAACTACAAGAGCATCAAAACAGGAATTTATAGGCATTCAAGCCACGAGGCAAATCATCCATCAAATATTCCATACAATAGCACTTCTCCAATCCTCCAATAAGGAAATAGCACACAAAGATAGGAGTTAACTTTCCAATATTTACTACTGACACATTTGCAAGGAATGCAACTATAAATAAACCCTCACATTCGTTCCAGCACACATTGTTATCTGCCATTTATCAGCTAGATAAAACAGGAATTAAATTGCCGAGTGGCGGACGAGGGTCGATAGCATTCGATCTAGCCGTTAACTTATATTTGAATAGCAAATGAATTGGCTGATAGTTAGAAAATATTACGAATGGTAATGTATGTAAGTGGTCTGCAAATAGGATCTGAAGGGATTAGGAAAGTTGTTGAAGAAAGTGTCGATGTTTGGACGAGTTTTATAGGTATTCATATTTAAGTGTTTGTAAAGCTGTAGAGTAACTATTTGTTTTACCTATTACTTTATGCTAAGGCACGGGTAAATATTACAAAATAACAGATCGAATCAAGTCACAGGAGAACAGTAAAATATGGAATTCAGGAGACGCATACGACGGACTCATCGTATTAAACGATACTAGGAGGCAAAGGTAGTAGTGAGGGATAGTGAGTTGATGTAGAGTGAAGGGATAGTGAGTTGATGTAGATGATGTTGTAGATGATGATGAAGATCATGATGATAATTTTGGTTTATGAAAAAAAAAAAATGGATTCGTAGTTTACAATTTAAAGAGAATTAATGAGAATAGAATCTACGTTCATAAGCATCGTAAGTTTTTGATACGGATGAGATATGAGAGTTTATCTTAAGATAAGATTTGTTTTACAACTAGAAGACAATAGTGAAAAATGACATACTTAAACCTTTTTTTGTGTTTCGTATAAGACGTAAAACAATGAATTACCCTTAGTTATGCTAAAAAAGATGGAAAACAACACTACCACCTGGACCATAAATGTGTATACTAATCAAGAAATTTCAACTGTACCCCAAAGATATACAGCATAAATTACTTTATCGTGCCACATTCAAATGATCATAAGCACAGGTAAATCTCAACCATAACCTAAAGCTATACAGAGTAAATTAGCCTGTCAAGTCTTTGTCCTCAGTCAACATATCATATTTACTGGTAACAGTTGTGAATGTTCAGGAGGCAAGTCGGAATATGATATGGTAGATGTAATGCAGTACTGGGTAATTATAGTTATGTAATTAAAACTTCTTGGGGACTGGGATGTGAAGCAGTTGGTAGCAGTAAAGATTTTAGTCCTGCATTTAACTAGGAGTTACAACAGGACTAGTTTGATTAAACTTGTAATTTTTTTCAATAGACTGGTTTTTGTTATTCATAAAATGAAAAGCATTGGTCCTTTCATTCGCATCTTGCCACTGAACTCTATTGCCCTAATGAGAATTGGTTAATTTACAGTTAGACACCTTCTGCTGCCCCTACCTTTCTCAGTAAGTGCTATTAGATTTTGAATTAAAAAAATAACGGTGATGTTTTAAGATCAAAGGAATACGGGGAATTGTTTGTAATGCAAGCTACTTGCAAGTGTAGGGAGAATGAACTCCACTGATAAAATAGGAAGTAAACAACCAATCAAGTTACTTATTTCAATCAAATAATTTTCTTAATTACCCATGCTGGCAATACTTCAATTTAGAATGCTAGAGTTCGTGGACCCATCAAACCAACGAAGAGACATAATATAACTGTACCTATCGAGTAGATATATATGTTGTACCTACTGGGTTTTACCTGACCAATCCGTTAACGTATTAAAATATTATAGAAAATGTAGTGACGAAAGAGAGGATCCCGTTTCATCCATTTATAAATATAAAAGAAACTCCTCCATGACCTAAGACACTGCGTAGGCAACAGAACAAATAAAAGCACATCAAGTAACAACAGCAAACTATGTATCTTAATGACTGTAAGACAAATGTATATGAGCAGAGCACCCACGCAGTGCTTAATACTGAGGTCGTGATGTATACCCACGCTGAGGCTTACTTTGGGCTTAAAGCAGGATAACGTTGGTACAATTTGCAAGATCAGATCCAGCTCATTGAGCATGGAAATTGTCTATTTCATGGTTTTAGCTACGGTGGTTGATGATGATAATTTAAGGTTTCGTAAGAAGATTATGGTCATTCTGCTGGATGGGTAAGCAGAAGCTAAAATTACAACACTGACTATTGGACAGTTGTTCCACTGGAATATGAACGTCTGTATTTTAGAAAAACTGTCCTGCCTCATTGGCATAGGTCACATCATATCGACCACCTTGAGACGAAGTTGAAAGGCCTTATGTGTTCGGGCCGCGTAGAGAAATGTCAAAAACATTATTGTTACTGCGTGAAAAAAATGGCGATATACGTCCATATCTTTCCCAGTCACCAGTAGTGCCATTGGAATCTATTTCCCATTAAACTGCAACACAGCAATGCTACATTTGGCGGCAGAAACAAGTTCAAGTATGGTGAACTTTCGCCTCCAAACTATTTCACAAACACAACTATCAAGCGACTACTACTTACAACTTTCCTCCAAGATTCCTTATTGCCTATCGCTATAGGAATGGACTATTATCAAAGGAATTGAAATACAATACCTTCTAATCTCGAAGCTACAAGATACGGCTGAGAAAGCTGATGTTTGTATAGGAGTTGAGTCTTACGGCACTACTGTTAATGTAGTCTGATTAGATTGTGTTGTACATAACAATAAACTGCCTGAGAAAGGAATTAGATTGTTACAATTGTAATCAGAGGACGATAAATTAATTAGTGTAAGTTGTTGTATTGATAGTTGTAGTCTTTGGTTTAATGGAAGCCGACTACAGCATTCAATATGTTATAGCTGCATTACAATTAGATGACATAGAGAAAGTCAAGTTAAAAGAACAATATCACAGTTAAATTAAAGAAGTATTATTACTAGCATGTGTAAATGTAGCTTTGAAAATTTACGAATCGAAAAGGACTAAATTTTCGAAAACAAAGACCAAAGCACAACAACATGAAGCCTAACAATCGAAGTATTAATCAAACAACAAACATAACAGTGTTTAGGTTTCAAAACAAGTGACGATATCGTCGGCAAATCAATCATCGCAAACATGCGCCTACGCCCAAATATTTTGGTTTTATGCTTACTTTAGTAGTTGAAGGTTAGCGTTTTTAGCATTTGTTTTGAAAGTAGCTCTTTTTATATATTGTCTATTGTAAAACTGTGGAATTTCAAAAGATTCGTCAGTTAATACTTCAAACACCGTGACGGCGTCGAAAAGATTACTGGGAAAACCTAAATTAAAATAAGTGACAAAAAGCAATTTCAAAGTTATTCTAAAAACACAATTTAGCATCTAGATAAGACCGAACCTATTAAAAGACGACCTCGTTATTACTAACAACTTTTCAACCTACTGCCTGTAAAATTCTTAATAGCGTACCAAGACTCAGCACAATCACCGATAAACACATAGTCATATGCTCGGTTCCTATAACCAAAAACGAATCGTTTTGGTTACCAATGGTAGTATTTTTATTGCCAAACTAGGCATATAAATAGATTCGTAAGCTGTTATGGGACACTATGCAAAACTATGAGGTCTCTGCTTCATTATTTGCCAAGATATAAGTCTTAATTTTAACCAATAACGATCGGTAAGTATAGGAATCGCCATTAGCTCATTCTAATTTACGGACGGTCGTAAGTAATACGTTCGGAGCAGTGGAGGCCACAATTACAAGACACGTAGCTGCATTCTTAGAAAATATTCTTGTATTTGCGTGATGTTAAAATGAACGCGTAATGAACTACTAGCCAGTAGCTACCGATCGGTTATGAGCTAGAAAATATCTAAGAAATACTAACTCTCACTTGTATCGGACTTTGACACTCAATATTATATTATACATATTTTAATGTGTTTGAAAAATGATTTCCTGTGTAGATGCAATATTATAAATGGTAGCGGAATAAATATGCAAAGCCTCGACTGAAGGTCAGCAATCCACGTATTTTATTTGGCGTAATAAATCGATTGCAATTATTCGGTACAAAGCAAGATTTGTCCAGCGACTGCAAATATGGACAGCTTTAGCACAGTCACAAATAAGTGAGCATATGAACAGGCAACAATAAAAAAACCCATTAAAGACATTTATTTATTTTGATTTACACGGCTTGAGCAGCCAATTACATAAATCACAACATGACATGACATCTCAATTCAAACAATTCCACAGAAAACCAACAATCCGACTCGAAGGACCAGAAAACCAGCACCATTCCTTAAACTAAGAAGGATCAAATCAAATACAATATCATCGATTATAGCAATCTTCCTGAAATGGACAGAAACATTTACGATTGCGTGAGGCAAAAATATCAAGTTGGTTTTAACAAAAATGACGCAAAGTCATTCCCCAGGGCGTATGGTGTACACGATCTAGGAACACACGCTGTTGTGCAAGACAAATATGGAATTAGTTATGGTTGTACCAGGAGGAAACGACAGCGTTTTGCAGAAATGTATTGTTGTACCGAAGGGCCAAGGTATTTCAGATGAGGATTACGATGTTATTGAGTGTTTAATTGAGGCATCTGTATAATCATAAAGATAGGTACGTGAGTTAAGAATTTGGAGAATGTAGTTGTTATAGAAATGTGCAATAAGCAGTCCTTGTCGGGTATGGCCAATAGTTCGACAATGGTGCCGATTCCCTTGTTCACAAACTAAACTAAATTTAAGTTCAGTGCATCTTGTTCTTTCTATTTCATTAAGAAAAGCACAGAAGATACATTTTAGTTTAGTCCTGTCAAATCTGTCACTACTCCATACAAGTTTAGACGTGATTAAAAACTTGCCTACTAAAATTACGCAATTTAAGTCAGGCGGTGATTAATTTGACAGGACTAAACTAAAATATATCTTCTGTCGTTTTCTTAATGAAATAGAAAGAAAAAGATACACTGAACTTAAATTTAGTTTAGTTTGTGAACAAAGGAATCGGCACCAATGTTGTCACATCAATAAGCTATTACTTTTGGCACTTTTTGTCATACCTAAAAATGTCTTAGTTGTCAGTTGTCTTAATTTGACAGCCATGCAATTTCCCATCTCTTCATCGTTTAACCCCGCTAGTTACTACCCAAATCTTCGCCAATGTTATCAAAACTCGCTTACTCTTAACCCTTACACCACAAACCCCTTCCAAATATGGCACACCCGCATTCCAATAAGGCGTACTATCATAACACCATGCTTGCCAATGCCCGCAATGCCTTGGTTTATGGCAGATCGCACGTAAGAACTGGCTGTGTAACGTTCAGGACATTCCCGTGTTCTGCTCCGAACGTGGGATGCCTGAGAAGTGGATAACTTAGAGATACATTGGATAGTTTGTTTTGTTATATGTTTGCTTGGCTTTTGAATTTGTAGTTTGTAATGGAGACTTGATAAGAGCTAAAAAAACATGGTAGCGTAAACGTGGTAGCTGATTGCAGTGAAATGTAACTATGAATATTAAATATTAAAACTACCATTCTACCAATCGTATAAATGTGCTAGAGGCTTTAAATTTCTTTAGAATTACCTATTTTGATATCTAGTAAGATAGCACCCAGAGCCACAACTAGGGTAAGCCTTTCTTTAAGCAGATCTTTCTGAGTTAAGCCTCTTACAACACCGTCCTATGCCTCTCGAAACCCAATAAACTCGAAACCAGTATCTAAGCTCACAAAATTATCTTGTCCCAAATTCTGGCCCTCATAAATCTAGTTCAAACAAATAACCTACCTCAACTTAAATCTTTGTAACCATGGTAACAGGGGTATTGCTCTCGTGAAAGTGGCTTCCACTATCAGGCATCACAATTACAGTGCTTACACCCCCCGAGCTAACCGTAATGATAGTGTTTGCTTAGAAAGTGATCTCAGAAGGCATAGATAACATTTTTGCATAAGATTATTCTGTTGTGGGCGTTGAGTGAAAATTGTTTGAAGTGATTTTTATCTGTAATTCATTGATTGGATTAATTGCTTTATTACGTGTTAGTGATAATTTCGTCGTAAGACATAATGAATTTTGAATTAAATAACTACTTGTCAGAAAATTTCTGATGTAAATTCAGGGAATTTTTTATCAAATTAACGACCAAATTAAATTGTCCATATTTATATTCAAACCACAACCATTATTTGACAGTTGTGTACAATAGCTATAACACGGCAAATTGGCGTAGGGTGTCAATTTGATAAACAATATATTTTCCTGTGTGTACTAAACTGTTTTAACTAACAATTTAAACAGTTTGTTATAGATAAATTTTTAATACACTTTTAATAACGGCCTACGTAGAAAGTGCTCGATGCCTAAAAGGACCAATCAAAAAACATCTAGTTTTAACTGCAACAAAAAGCCCTTTAAACCTAAATCAGGTCCATTTAAGTTCAAACCTCCTACGTCAGTCAGACAGTCAGTCTTTAGCCATTAAGCCATTTAGCCCGTCGATCGTGGTCGTGCATCGTCCAACTTTCTAGCAAACAATTAGCCATTAACTTGTTCTTATTTGTAAGACCTTTTAGTTTCCGTGGGATTGTGTAAACTGTAATTACTTATGTTTAAAAAGGAAAATAGAAATGGTCAATTCAACCTTTTGCGACGCGTCCTCGTCTGACGTCTTTTCTCTGTGTCCCGCCCCTATGAGTGAAAACGTTAATGTCTTTAGCGATGCTGTTAGTCCTGCTGTCTACCAAAGGTTTTACATGGCAATTAGAATTGTTTCATTCAAATATTTGGTCTGTAAAGGATCAAAGACCTATTTGATTAACGCTGATGTTAATTCGTTATCATCAGGGTACTCGTTCTCTTCATTGTTTGTTTTTTTTTGTGTGGTCCACAGGCCTTAGTGTAAGTTTGCAAGTGAGTACACGTAACTATCGCGTTTGCGTTAAGATTTGACTGATAGATCATAATGCTAAGAATTTAAAGGAGAGAATAAAAATCTTAACGAAAACGCGATAGTTACGTTTGCTCACTTGCAAACTTACACTAAGGCCTCTGTAGGTACTCAGCAACCCTAACACCATCCGCTGACGCAGACATTAGGTCTTCACGTGTACAGGTGGCAGGAAAAAATAAAAGACTACCACCCATATTCGAATACTAGCTTCTGCCCACGACTTCGTACGCGTGAAATTTTGCCGCACCGCGTCGCATCCCATCGCTCGCCCGCAATAACTTCGTTTTTTTAGCGTTCTTTCTGACTTTTTGCTCGGCTCGGTCGAACCGTGATGTTACATAGCCTAAAAACTTCCTCAAGAATTGGGCTATCCAATGCAAAGATTTCTTCAAATCCGACTGTTAGTTCGGGAGATTACCCCCTACATACAAACTTACAAACAAACAAGCGAATGTATAAGTATAGATTCTAAAGCAACTTGTTGTCTGTCTATAGGTACTGTAAATAGCAGTGGCGTGGTGAGGTGACAATTTTTGTAACAGGGAAGCCGGTGCAAAGTATTTCATAGTGTTTGATAAAACCATCGGCGGGGCCATCTAGGAAAGGCTATACGCGTTTTTGTAATGTATTTTTTATCTAAAGATGTATTAAATACCAGTAATATGGCCATGTCGGTGTACTTTATTATTTAGTAATTAGGAGATTCAAGAAGACTGGTTGTTCCGAAAGGAATCTGGTAGGAATGGAGTTGTATGAAGCCGTCGCCTCTGGTGAATAGACAGGGAATATGAAAACATCTAAATTGGATTGCCCAAGCATAGTAAATTGAGCAATCTAATTTAGATGTTTTACCTACCCTCATTATTATCTAAGCAACAGCACTTGAATGTAGATCATACCAACCAAGACAAGCATGAAAATTGAAGTAAATTCAGATTGGCAGGAAAATAAACGTTCATTACAGACTAACACATAATCTTTGGCAAAATATCGTAACCGTTGCAATACTAAATTCAGTTAAACCAATTATTATGATGCTCATTTCAAAACCGACTTTATTACGACAGCGGTAAAGATAGCAATCGTTTGTCGTAGCTGTCAATCTAAGTGGAACATAATGGCCATTTTGTCATGATCTGTCGTGTGATGTAAGTTCGATTGGCATAGAGATCAGATTATGTTGGTCATGCAAGTGATAGAAGCGGCTGATAGTATAATCCGTGTCATCGGGTGCACGACAGATGAATTTCACAATTTTCTTTGATATTCGTGTTTTGTGAAAAAGTGTGGTATTAGCGATAGATTGATGCTGATAGAACAAGAGCTCTCGATTTTATGAACGCAATAGTTGAGGCAATTGACTCATTTATAAAAGGAAAAGTATCTGCGTTTTCAATTTAGTAAATAATAGCCAAGATTAAGAGGGTGCATCCTAAAAGTTGGCAACGTCGTAAATAGCTGTCAAATATTTACCTGTTTCGATTAATTTGGAAATAATACTGTATGGAAATAAGAAATGTGGCTAACCAATTGACTAGAATATTAATAATGAATTGCAATTATAACATTGAATTTGATGTTGTACCCGTTTTAGGTGAAAAAAAGGCATTTGGAAAGTTACCAAATACTTTTTTTACATCTAAAACTAACTATTCGGTGTTACGATATTAATTATTGCATTTCATAATCAATCTTCTAGTCAATTGGTTAGCCACATTTCTTATTTCCATACAGAAATATTATCAAATTAATCAAAACAGCGAAATATTTGACATCTATTTGCGACGTTGCCAATTTTCAGGATAAACCCTCTTAACATGCAATAATATTTATTGGTTTGTCCAGGATTTACTGTAAGATTTATAGAAGATGAACAGATTACTGATGGCTTAATATCATGCTTTGGACAGAATACGGACAACATGGTCTCGAAAAAAGATATACTTAATCCTGCCTCATAGTAATAAGCATAAGTATAATGAGTCTATAAAGTTCCCACTGCTGGGAGTGCTGGGATACAGGCCTCCTCTCTGTGAGAGGGAGTGGGCTGTATACCACCACGCAGGTCCAGAGAGAGTTGGGTCTTCGAATTTTTGGTTCTAGGACATGCCGGCTTCCTCACGATGTTTCTTAATCGCCAATGATCTTGAATTTTACTTTTAAGTAACGACTAACTTCTCCACAAAAAAAAGGTTTTTTTACTACTCCCCGAAAGGTTAGGCAGAGATGTACCTATACTCCTATAGTACACCCACATTTCGCCAGTTATGTTTAAGTCCCATGTAAGGGCGAGTCTATTGCCATCAACCGGGCACAATTCCAGACTCCGGGCTGCTACTAAGCAATTCCAGATGAAAAAACCCAATAACACTTTGCCCGACCCGGGAATCGAACCCAGGACCTCATGCTCAGCAGTAGTGCTTGACCACTAAACCAACGAGGAATCGAGACTTTACAAATTGTTTTAAATAAACACGTACTTTCTCACCTTATCACAGTATAATATGTCATTGTATTATAAGTTCATGTAACCGATATATGACAGTGGGTTCCACGACCTGATTGTGGTGACAGTTAGGGTGACCAGTCTACCGGGACGGACTCTCCCGATATACAAATATTACGAGATAAATTCGTTTGGGATATTTTGTAACGATTATGGGAGAACATAAATTGATTAGTTTTTTTATAATAATTAGCCAGTAATTGTCCCATTGAATTTAGCACGACGTATAACTTGTCTCATACAGATAAAATTGGCTTAATCCCAGGAGCTCCAAATAATTTTATTCCCAGCGGCTCCAAATTAAAAAAGCAATATAATAATAATTAATCAAATCTTTCCCGAGCTCCAAAAATTTTTAAGTAAAGATTGCACAATTTAAAAAAAAAAAAATAGATAAAGTAAAGATCATTGACAACCACGCTTGCTGACTGCGTGTTGATACTAATTGATTCTAGATCAATTTGAGGTCTAACTTCAACATAAATGTTCATGTAGCTTTGAAAAATGATCTCATTGGCCCATATAAGTGTGTAATAATTAACTTTTTTTTAGAAACAACCATCAAGAAATGTGTTCTTGTAATTAGTTAATGCCATAAAGTGGAGTATTTCTTGCTAGTCCCCATATTTCTTTATAACACTCCTAAAAAGTCTATATTTGGTAAGAATAACATAAAACCATTCCACATTACACGCGGATCTCTAAACGAGGAAAGGATGCGGTTATGGTGTCAATAAAAATAAAGAAGCTAAGATCATGTTACGTGGAGCTGCGGTCTCTTTGCCATTACGTGTTTGAGTCAAGATTTAAACTAACACACGTCCTTTTAATAGTACGCTTAGTTATTTTAGTGTGAGGTTTTATTTGACGTTTACCGCTCAATAGATGCTGAAGAAATAACACTCGCCCGAAGCAATCTTGATGTCAATGAGTCACGGCATGAGATAAGTGCCAAGACTTTGGACTTTTGAAGTTATAGCGATAACTAGCAAATAAATGGTCGCGAGTTCGATATCGGTTATTGACGAGAACTTGCTCCTCTCCTTAAAGCTACACGCATATTATTTCGTTCATAAATACATACATAAACTCATGCCTTCTTCCTATGGGGGTAGGCAGATAGTATATAACACCACCTGCTACGCTCCTTCGATACTCCTTTTGCTTCGTTTAAGTGGTCATACATGCCCGCCGGTTGCGAGTACTACGCACCTGAGGCGATAGTGTAAGTTTGCAAGTGAGTAAACGTAACTATCGCGGTTGCGTTAAGATTTGACTGATAGATCATAATGCTAAGAATATTAAGGTGTGAATAAAAATCTTAACGCAAACGCGATAGTTACGTTCACTCACTTGCAAACTTACACTAAGGCCTCTGACCAATTAGATAGTCTATTTACTTTGACGAGAACTTGTTGCTCTCCTTGTACATACATACACGCCTATTACATTCGTTCAAGTTAGCAGAAATAGGTAAAAGTAATGTGCTGTCTGCAATGTTAGGAAAAAAGAATCCCACATACACCCGAAAACATAATCCATCTTTGCAGTAGGGTAAAAAAGGGTATTGCTTGTGCTAAATTAGGAAAAAGACATTTCAAATGGAGGGCTGATGACGTAATAAGAATCCAGGTACTTTTCTATAAAAACAGTAAAGATTTTATGTTATTACATCATGCATGTTTGATCTATCGCTAATGTTTATAGGCATCATATTTACTAAGACTTCTATACACAAGATTTGATTACGTAAAATAATCAAGAACTTTGTTGACAAAAATAATAACTCGTTATACTTCCATTATGGGTATTTTGATACGATCACGCAAAGTTTTTTACCGAGCTTGAGGTACGGAACATGAATCCTATGTTACCAAAATGTATTTTTTTCTACTCTAAAACTTTCAGCACCAGTTAGGATTCCGTATTGTGTGCTGGTAATAGATTTAAAATATAATATATATAATAAAATTAAATATACCGTCATTCCCATGAAGTTTTTCATCTCTATCGACCTCCTCAGAGTACATCCGCAACGTTACATGCCCAATTTCTTACCAACATGACATAACACAACATTATAAGCCAGTATGGGTATTGTCCTTTCATAATTACAGATTGGTCACACTACATTGTAACACTGGTGTTACGTATAATTACAAATGTCGGAGTTACTTCGAACAACTGATGTAACCGAAGGAGGAGATAAGTGGGCCAGGGTTGAAGACTGCCGGTATTACAGACGGATTAATTGTATTATGAATTTTAACAATCAATTTAGTGGAAGTTTATGATTTACTTTGATAAACATGTCAACCCGTTAACGACCATCTATTATTGTCACAATCTTAAATCATGATACATGATATTAGGGACTGATTGACTGAAAGAGAATTCTATGGATATTTTATAGCATTATTTTTCTTTACGACTAGTAATGGCATTTGAATACGTCGGACAAAAACACTACGACGAAGAAACGAAATTCCCTGAATGGACCAATTTAGCTCAAGAAGGTATGTGTTTGTTTTCGACTGCGTATGAATGAGCCCACAACGTAACTGTACTCAGCATGTTAGCAAACATCCTCTAGTTTTGAAAACTATCGCCAATTATGTGTTGCTCGCTAAACAGTACACAATGCACATGGTTTTGGTAGGAATGTGGTATATTCGTTGGTACAGTACACGGCATCAAGAAACGTGAATTTGCGGAGCATTGGCGACCCGTGCCCGCTTCGCATGGTTTTTACATTTTGACAAAACATCAAGATTTCTTATTATATTTAAGTTTAATATTAATGTATTATACCCACAAACTTTCCTGAGTTCTCTAAATTATGGTGAATACAGCATCAAAATCTTTTGTGTAATTTAGAGGAACAACACAGTCACACAGACAGACACGAAAATAGACATTTAATGCATATGCATAGATTATTTTGATTTTTGAATTTTCGAATAGACTTTTTTGAATTTTCAACCCTGCAGTTACTTACCATCAAATGAACGATATTATGATTATTTAAAATGCGATACCAACACATATACCAATATTTCGGGGAACATAACAACATAGTTTTTATATTATTGTTCTTTGTAGAGCACGTTGTTTAATAAATACGTTTAGTTCATAGTAAGTTGTGCAATGTTTTCCAAATAAACGAACAACATGGGCTTTGTTACGAGTACAACTTAGAAGAACATAGTTCTTTGTTTTAACATTTAGCTGTAGCGATAACTTAACAAATTAATGTTTTATTTTACGAATATTTTGACTGCTTCAACCACTGACAAAGTGGTAACACTAGCTTTAGAAAAAGTCTAGCTAGAGAAACTCCAAATATTTCAATCAATAAATCTGCCTATCCTTTTCCCAACTATGTTGAGGTCGGTTATTTTACATGGAGAGACTGCCTATCTGACTTCCACAACCCAGTTACTGGGTAACACGATACCCCTTGGTAAGACTGGTTTTCTTGGGTTTCTGACTACCCGACTTTTAAGAGGGTTTACGTCGTACGGCATTTCATACAAACTTTCAAGCCCTTATTTTTCGAAATGACTGAACCGATTTTAATGAAACTACATACGCATATGCAGGATACAAAGGTCTAAAAACTTAGTTAAGAACATTTTCGAAATGTCTTATTTAAAAACAGATAACTGAAAATCTCTGTTTCTATGGAAAATTTTAAATTGGTCTAATTTGTCTGGAACACTATTTTTCGAAAATGTTCTTAACTAAGTTTTTAGACCTTTGTATCCTGCATATGCGTATGTAGTTTCATTAAAATCGGTTCAGTCATTTCGAAAAATAAGGACTTGAAAGTTTGTATGAAATGCCGTACGACGTAAACCCTCTTAACCGGTGAAGCAATACTCAAGCGTCGCTATTATTGTGACTTTTACCCTCAAAGCACGGCGCTCCCCGCGCGGCGGGCGGCCGTCGCCGCGCGCTGATAAGAAACACTCCACTACAGTTTTTATTGCCTCTAGACCCTTGTTGTAAATTTTTATGGACTCTTGAATAAACAGACCATACTATAAAATGTAAACAATACTCGTGTGACGAGAGCTATATTTATAAACAAATATGTTATCAGAACTAGGTATGGTCTAGTGTTATATCGATTTCTCATAAAACTACTGTATCAATTTACACGAAATTTTGCAGGGTACATTATGAATAGATGTGTTATCTAATAACAGCGTTTCCAACAGAAAATAACAGAAAATAAAATTCAGAAAAAATTACGATTGTGACGTAATGTACTAACGGTTTTTTACGTAACTTTTTTTGGTCCAAAAATAACTTTGTAACATGTTTTATATCACAAAGTTTGTGTTCCATATTAGTTTATGTAATTATAATTGATTAAAAACCACTTACCGGTGATTACACACGGAAAAACTCAAAATATAACCACTTTCACTATCTTCACTAACGCGTTGTTTACAAAATCTTTGTTGGTCCAAAAATAAGTTAATTATGACGATATTTAGTGAAAAAATTATCTACAACGGTGTAATAACTACTTATATATCACTAAACACGCACTTCCCGTCGAAAAACACTTTTTTTTGTATTTATTATGCAGATAGACACTCGTAAACCGTCACTTTTCAATGAACTTTTGACGTCTCTCTATGCGTCACTTTCAACTTTTTTTTTACGGTCGCGTTCCGATATTTTTCAATTTTGAATGTTTTGTCGACGAGAATATCCGTCAGGCTATAGAGCAAAAATACCCACAGACGATATTAGTCCGTAAGAAAGTTACAATAGGAAGCAAATCCGCATGAGTCAGGTGGCAACCCCCGGTTGCCAGCGTTCTAGTTCGAAATTACTAAGTGGCAACAGCGTATGGTTTGCGTTGCCTGAGAGGAGATCTACGAATGACAGCTGATACCAACCTTCAAAATGAATATAACCTTTTGACATAACAAGTAGGGCTTGGCTGGAATCACGTTTCTTGCTATGATTTTTTCAGTTTGCTTACTATTGTGCAATCTATACTTCTAATACTTGTATTACGTCTAGACAAACAAAATACAATTCCAAATATTTCAATTAAATACTTAAGCTTCACAAATTACCAGTAAAACGGAAATCCGGTAACTTAAACAGCGTAATTGTAACGAAAGTAGATCAGCTGATGATAAATTAATCGATTATGGTATTACAAGTATTATGTAAGAACAAATTAATTGGTTTATTTGAACAGCAATTACAATTCGATCGCAATTCCGATGAGTTTGATTAAAGAATAACGATTGATGGTTGTGCCCGATTGCTTGTTAAATGACACGATCAAATATTGGTATGGCAGCCAAAGTAGCGTTAACATTCTTTGAACAGGTAATTGCATAAGGATACTTTCAACGAATGGCTGAAGGTTTGCTAAATCAAAAGCTAAAGATAGACGAATTTGCTATTTTAACCCTACTACTACTGTAGGCGTGTTTTATTTTTTGTAATCAATAATGATATGACATGAGATCACTGATCTCTCAACGGATAATGCCACTTCATAATTTCCCGTGGGGTCATAAATATTAACAATATTATTCTGAGGACTTTATAATAAGTGTATAATATTCTGAAGCCGAGATCTATATACCTACTTTAGCTAAGAGTTATTCCTGTCACTGTCGCACAACTATCAAACTATAAGTGCAAGATAGAGACGGGAACATGTCTAAGTCAAAGCACGAGCAAAGTAATGGCTATAGATCTTTCGGCCTGAGTATAACTGCATAATGTTAGGATTCGGATACATTACATAACCTGAAAATCTAGCCCAAACATCACAACTCCAAAGTAAACGCACACGCACCACGCCTTGTTGCGCTTGCGCATGTACCTACTCATGTACTCGTAACCTGATCAGTCGCGCTTTGCTCGCCGACCGAGACGGACGTGTAACTTACACCCGCTCCCTCGTCACACACGAAAGTCGATTTCCTTTGGGGGAAATTCGAATTTAGATTAGATTTATAATTTACTAGCTTTTGCCCGCGGCTTCGCCCGCGTGGAGGTCGGAAATTATCCCACGGGAACGTACTACCTACCGGGATAAAAATATATCCTAGATCCCATAACCTATGTCATGGTCTATCTAGGCGTTACAGAAAGGTTACAGACATGAGACAGCCAGTAACTTTCGTACGTATAATATTAGTGTGGATAGTATGGACGGAAGTATGAAACTGTGTGAAAGTCTTATGAAAAAAATATGACACATTTGCCTGTGAAAGGTGAACAACGTCTATCCCAATCTGTAAAGAATTATGAATAAAACTGGAATATCTTATCAATTTTTTTTGGTTTTCCTATTTTTTGCTAAAACGTAGATTTTGTGGTCTGGATACTCGTAAGCACGCCACATACAATGGCTGCACTCTTTTTAAATTGGAAAGGTAAATCTGTCGGAATTATTGGAATACGGGGAATATTAAATTTTTTTTTTTTTACTATTCCTGACATAATTATTGCTTTTACAATATTCCGCCTCAGGTGAGTAATTTGTAACCGTGTGTAATTACATTATCTTGGCGCATCAAGATTACGCATTAACAGAACTGGAACAACCCACTTTCAGCCTCAGCGTATGCGAAGGCACTCCTGATAACTCTAAAGAGTTGAGAAATTCAACAGGGTGATGTTACTTGTTCGGTGTCGTTACTTGTTCGGTGTCTATGACATTGTGTAGGAGTACCGAGAGATACTCCACAACATCACCTTCCACAGTCATGTGACTTAATGTTTTCATTAATCTTTCCCACAGTTCCATTCGCCGGTGCCAAAATTGTCCTTTCACACAACCATTCTCTATTCTCCATATTAGTTTGCAGATCGCTCAGATTATCTGAAAAACAACGTCTATCCACGTTGTTGATATGAACAATATTACAGAATTTTCAGATTAATGTAATCATGCCGTTACCAACTGTTACCATTCGGTCATCGCCAATTTTCAGAAGTGCTGCCGCATATTGCCCCGATTCTATATCATTATGCAGTTGTACTCGCATAATTGTAGTTAAACAAAACTTTTTTATATGCCCCCATAATGTCGACGTGTTTAGACATGCACTTATTTCATCTGCCGGTGATCCCCTAGTTATTACCGGCAGAGTCTGTCTAAAATCTCCGGCTATCAATACCACCATCCCTCCCATGCGTTTCAAGCCAGGTACTAATAACTTTTGACCGGGTGGACCGATTTAAATGAAATAAACACTAAATGTAACCTCAAGATACGGACTATCACTATATTCTCAAACCCTTAAATCTCTTGAAAAGAATCACTGAAAAACAATATTAGTTACATGTGAATTTTAAAATCATCCCCCATTCTACCCTCTTGAGGGATGATTTTTGAAAAACGGTAAAATACGTAATTCTTTATTTGTTACCAAAAGCATAAATTTAAATTTTCATAGCACTAACTTAAGAAATTATAGGTTTCCCATACAAACTTTCATCCCCTATATCCGCCCCCTTAGGGTTATTTTTGAGACAAAAAGTAGCTTATGCTTTTCCCCGGGATGCCATCTGTCTCCTTGTCAAATTTTATCGAAATCCGTCCAGTGGTTTAGGCGTGAAAAGGTAACATACAGACAGACAGAGTTACTTTCGAATTTATAATATTAATAACAGCCGCAGAGGTCGATCGATCAGGTTAAGCTACACTTGCCGCGGTTGGTCTGTGGATGGGTGACCATCTTTACATACAGAGACCCGTCCGTGCCTCGGAAAGCACGTTGCGTTAGCTTCCAACCATAAGCCTAGATAGTAAATTTAATGATTTTTCGCTTCAACTTCATCCCCCTTTTTAACCCTTCGGTGGTGGCATTATCATAAACGCTGAGACACGTATACATTAATTTTCAATCGTTAGCCTAAACCCAAAATTTGAACATCCTATCTTCAAAACTCGCGGACTTTCATATAAACTTCCATCCCCTATTTTACCCCTTTAGGGGTGGAATTCCCAAAAATCCTTTCTTAGTGGGTACTTGCTCTTCAGAAAGAACACACCCTCCAAGTTTCATGTCTTTAGGACCAGCGGTTTGGGCTGTGGGTTGATATATCACCCAGTCAGTCAGTCAGTCAGTCAGTTTACCATTTTATATATATAGATTAAGGTGTTGGATTACTGTTGGGATTGTAATAGGGCTTCTTTTTGTATCGAGAAATAGGGAGGAGACAGCTGTCAACCATATTGAAAACTTAGGAATACTTAAGGATCCTGTCACGTACTGGGCCACTAAGTCGTCTTCCTTCACCTCAACTCAGTGTTTGTGGAGTGTCTCCTTTTCTAACAAATACTGTTCAGGTCATAAAAAGATGTTATGTCCTCGATGTCGTAAAAATACCATAGATACTGAATTAAAGGAAGTTTTAAGATAAAACCTCACAAAATACACAGAAAATTTTCTGACCAGACAATGTAACTTCCACTGACCTCGAACTATAGCGTGATAGAAACACATTACCTAACTTATTCCCATGTTAGCAATAACCAATAAGAAACGTAACAGAAATTCTCACAGTTAAAATAACTTTATTTTCTGAACTCGACACCGCTCCCAATTGATTTGGAATAACTGCCGAAACAATCAATTTGCACTGACCTGAATTGTGTACCTGAATACCTTCACATATTGGTTCTAAGAGCCAATGTATGAGGAATGATGTACATTGCTGTTCTAGTGTAAAAGAAGTTTGCGAAGAAGTGATTAAAGTAGCAATAGATGTAATTTGGTCGGTTTGTTCAGCAGGTACCTATCTAAGATTTTATCACTGCATTTATACAAGCATGTCAGTTGGCGATTAAAACTCTTAGTCCAGGAATCAAAATAAAGGGTTTTTACGTACCTGACGTTAAGTATCTAGGTACCGAAATGTTAGCATTATAAAATACTCCGCGGTTTCACCCGTGTATGTCTCGATCTCGTGGGAATATCGGGACAAAAAGTATCCTGTGTCCTAACCCAGGTAATGGTCTACCCATGTGCCAGATTTAATTTAATCCATTCAGCTATTTTAGCACTATATGAGCACTATGTACTTTTACCATGACAAATCAACAAACCATTGGCAAATGGACAAAATTTTACGAGCAAAACCTGAAGACACACTTTGCTATAAAAAAAGAAATAGGTTCATGCAAGTAAAAGCAAAATTATGAGCAACTGCACTTTATGGTCGGCCACCAACCGCTTCGAAATCAAAGTCAGTGAGTACTCGATTAAAAATAAACCCGAGCAATACAACACCGTATATCGAGTCAATGACATCGATATTACATTACAAGCATTGCGAATCGATAACCTTACTATTCTACCGCAGTTGTAGTATGTAGGAAACCAACATATATGTACAAGAAAACTTTAGAAAAGCAATCTTAAAGCGGTGAAACTAAAGTCGAAAACTATTTGGAGCTGTCTGAAATTTGAACTCCAAAAATGCGCTACTGTAATTTCAAACTTTGTGCATTGGGCGTAAGATTCCAATTACTTTGTATGTTAACTATTACCAAATATGTAGAATTTTTTTATAGATCGAATGGCCAGTTTTTTACGACAACATTACATGGTCTAAATGGTCTTGTTTGAGAATAAAATGTGTTAAAACAACGTTGTTTCCATGTCAGCAAACTTTTACAACTTTTTTACACATTGTGTAACACATGGGCTTTTTATAGGCCTTTCCAATAAACTAATAAATTGTTTTTTTTTTAATTACCAACCTTATATTGTTGATCGCAGTTTGCTGGTATTTAGCAGATTAGAGGACCCATTACATTAAGGTTTCTATGGGTCTATTCCACCCGAAATATAGTTTAATAATAATTGCCAAGGATATTTTCGCCAAAAAAACCTAGCATTTTATTGCAAATACCTAAGAAAAGAAGAGGAAAATGATATTTAAGAATCACACGGTATATCCAATTCTATAAAATATACCAATTTCATAATAATAATCTTCTACTACTTAATTACCGTAATAATCACGTTCGTCGCACTTTTGCAACAAAAGTAATAGGTACCGAATTAAATAATAACATAATTTACTATCCGTTGTGCAAGTATAATAATAAGCAATAAGCCAATACGTTAAGAAATAATAAATAAGGCAGATTATTAATGTTGGTAATTTCATTATCTGTGATGTAAGAAGATCATCTCTGTGGGAACTTTTTGTTAGGATGATTGCAAGTATCGGTTGCAGATATGAAAGAATTACAGTACACAATAAATTGTGGAACGACGATATTTAAGGTTAATAAGAAGGTAATCCATGTGGAAGGTTGCCGAATGGTATCGGCCCCAATTATGATAATATGCTGTTTATGATAGATATTCGGATTAAATAAAGTAATTATTTCAATCTTCAACTTTTAAGCCCAGTTTTTTCCTATATTAGAGTGATGGGGGGGCTACTTTCGGTCACTCTACCAAACGAGATCCCAAAATAGGACTGCTCATCAGAATTCACCATTTCCACTACACCACACAATCCCTCAGTCTCCTCTCAAGACGAGACAAGAATCTAATCCATACATTATGTTTCTCTTTCGTTTCACGCGAAGACACATACATATATACATATTTATATGTACATATTTATCTGGTAGTTGAACTCGGCTGCAAGTCAAGTGATGCTAATGTATAGTACTGACACTTACGGCTTTGTTTACTACGCAAGTTGAGACTACTATAAATAAGACTGTGTCTTTTAAGATGGAAGCTGTTGCGTTTGAGATACTGGTGAAGACTCGAGTGACTTGAAGAATTAAATAGCATGTCAGGTTCCGTTAAACCAATTGTATAGCACCCGTATCTAGATCTGTCAGCGACACGATGTTTTTATTGTGTTTATGATTCTGACATAATAGAGCTGTAAAAGCGTTATGATGACCTTTTGGCGTCTACCCAATTCCCCACGTGTATAAAATTCAATCACTAATTTTTCTAAGCTAATGATTAAGGTACCGATGGATCCCTGCATCTGCATAGTCCAATCACAACAAACGAAATCAAAATCACTAAAGATCGATGTTTTAGAATAGACCCAATATTTACGGATTGGTTTTGTTATTAATGTGGCGGCATCTACATCGCCACATGCGAACTACACATCAAAGACCTGACGTCACAAATCCTGCATCGCGCTATTTAAGTTTACCGCGCGATTCACATATATAAGACTCTATACGACATCAATCCTTGGATAATTGCCCGCCAGACACAACACCCGTCTGGTCGGAGGATTCTCCCTCTTCAATAGAGGATGAGTGAACTTTACACCCTGTTCCTAATACCCCTAAACTAACATCACGCCTGTATTCCCCGAAGGTGAGGCCCTATAGCTATAGTACACCCACATTTCGCAAGTTATGTCTGAGTCCCATCTAATAGGGGGCGAGCCTATTGCCAGCAACCAACCGGGCATAAATTCAGACTCGGGGCTGCTACTGAGCAATTCCAGATGGAAAAACCCAATGACACCATGCACGACCCGGGAATCGAACCCAGGACCTAAAGCACGGACTAGACCAAGGAAGCAGTCTACAGTTTTTGTTACTGTCTTGACCATTAATTTCATGTTATCAGAACACACGAGCAGGCGGACTACATGATGGTAAATCACCGACGCTTATGAATATCTGCAATACCATTAGTATCGCGATGCATTGCTTTCTCAGAGACAGTGTCTCACGTGCTATTTTTTCTTTCTTTAATTACATCGACGCTTCAAATTGGGACACAGCAGCGCTGCTTGGTTGCAGATATATGTATGGTGCTAGTGTTTAATGAAGATGATGATGAGATGATCATAATAAATTCTGTTTGTGTACTACCTATGTACTGACCGTTCCTCCAGCATTTCGTTGAAGGTCTTGGACTTGGCGCGCGGCTGGCTGGGCTCGTGCTCCATTCGCCGCACCTCCACGCACCGCTCTATTATGTGCTCCACCCTCTTCCGCCGCGACGACTTCCAATTGTCCAGGTTCTGAAACAATGAGGTTTGTGTTATTAGTTTTATTGTTAACATCATTATTTTGTTCTTATGTTTCAATTTTGACCCTCAGTTCATCTCTCTCAGCTGTCCTGTCAGTGTTTAAATATTTCCTTACAACTTAATTATTAAAAAAAGTACACAAAATTTATCCCATGTTCTGGATTAAGGACTAATTCTTTTGATAAAAATGTATAATTGTATAATATGCAAAAATATGTATCAGAGTATTATTTAGGATTAACTAAAATAATCACATGTGTCATTTTGTAAAACATAGGACTTATTTTACAAATAGATAGTGATCTAATGATAAAAGCAAATGTAGTGACTAATTATAGATCAATAAAAAACTCACATTACGAAGTCTGTTACGCAATCTTGTAATCTTTTCTTCCATTTCAATTAATGTCGTAGATTCAAATAAACCGCTAGTTAGCACAAAAGCTATGATTCAACTAAAGCTAGTTTACTTAAGAATCACTGATGCATATTTATCTTCTGACCCAAGAGGTTACAGAAGCACGGCGCTGCTCAAAGATGTTTACGTATTTATCTCAATGCCGCTCAGATCATTAATTAGTTAGAAATAGACTAATTGCTTTGTATCTTTAAAGCTGATCTAGAATAAGACCTGGAGAGTAAAATTCCGGATGTAAAGTAAGGTTGATTGGATTATTTAACGCAGGTTGTTCTTATTAACAAATAGAAAGTTAATTCACATTTTTTTGGCTGACTTTTTATAAGAATCATGCTAACTGAATGAGCTTTGGACTTTATTCATCATTTAACTAATAGGATAAAAAAGAGCGTTAACAAGGTTTATTCTCATGATAAGGATTAAGATTTAAATACAATTTCATAGGAACATTTTTGAGAAAAAAGGTTCGTCTGCAGATTCAGATTCTCCGAAGAATTGTTTATGTCCTTTCTAATAATCGCCTCACTATTTCTTTCATCAACATGATCTACATCAAATATTAATTAATAAGTAATATATTCTAGCATCGTAAATCTATAAACAAATAGTTTCTCTGCAATTAATATACATATTACGTCTGGTGCGGTCACGCTCTCTTCACTTATGGGCGAAGGAGAAAACACCGATATCGCGCCGTCTTAATTACAATCAAGATTATAAACCTTCTTCACGCTTTAGTCTTATGTGGACTAAGTAGAATTACTGTAAGTTTCCTCAAATTATACGAACAACTCATGCTTTTCTTCCCTCATTTAATCAGTTGGACTGTGTCATCTGTGTCAACATAACTTTTACAAAAGGAAGAATCCTTTATGGCTTAATGCTGAATGGTAACTGCCCTAAAATCGCCTTTAATTACGCAGGTGCTATTTCTTTTCAAGGCACAGCAGCACCTGCCTTTCTGGAAAACATTCGTTTGGTGCATATTTAGACCCATAGGTACCAAATTTCTACTTTCGCCACCTCGTTACAACACTGACTACAACTATTTCTGAGTTCTACAATCTTCTCAGCAAACATAATAGTCTGTTTATTTTTACATTCCAGTTATTGATAATATCTAATATCGCTAGACTACAAGTTCTCGATACATCGAGAGAGTGGATCGTTCTAGTTGGCATGTCAAACATCGCGTGCGCCGGTAGCGAAGGCTTTTTTATACAATTTCGCTTGCTGGAGTTAAACGTTGCCATTTTGTGTGGCACATCGTATAAGAACTAGCGGAGTAGATTCTAGCGCCGTCGAGTTTTACAATATGGAACAAAAAATTGATGTGTAAAGGTCGATTGAAAACAAACGGGAGGATGCATACCTATTCTATCACTTTACCAAATTCTTTTTGTGTCGGCAGGGACATAACATCACAAACACAAACACACACATAGACCACACCTGTACCTACATTCATAGCAAATAAAATTCTGGTCTGAACGTTCCGTCGTTAGTCTATCCACACCAAAATTTCAAGAATATCAAGAAGATAATTATCTAGCACTTGTTCTAGTTCTATGTTCGTTTGGGCAAACCCCACATTCAAACTGTCTTACAGGAATAAATATAATTTCTTTATTTTTTTATTGTAGAAGGTGAAATAGACCTTTATTAGGGAAATAGGAGAAAATGGATTAAGCAGTCAGAGAACAAATCTGGCTACTGAAAAAAAAAATATAGTCGAAAGTATTGCCCAAAGAAGAACCTTTCCCCTAGTTTTCAGAAGTAGTAAAACAAATCTGACGTAACCTATTTATATAATGTTGTACCTATTTTATTTATAACTACGATTTTATGATATATTACGACATAATGATAGATATATTTCTTTTTTTCTTCTTTTTTTTTTGTTCCTCTCAATCAGAGCACCTGCCATCTAATCTCTTCACCACCCTTGGTTGACTGGTAGAGAATGCCTAAGGCATTAAGTCCGCCATTATAACTTTTTTTTGTGTGCGAAAAGTTTAACTATATAAATATTAAACAAACATACTATGATAGAAGAAGATAATGATAATAAGGCTGACATAATTATACTTTGATGATGAGAATCTTGCCCATTCGTCTCCGAACCTACTACGCTTTGGAATGGGCAACTAGCTTCATCTTTCTGACTGACCGACCCCTTGACAATTCAAAAGTGCCTGTAACTGGTTTATTTGAAATAAATGCTTTGAGTTTATATTCATGTCAGCCACATTCACATGTACTTACTTTGTTGTACTTTGTAAGTAAGTAAATTAATAACGATAATATGACCAATTCCCGCTCGCAAGTTAGAAGTCAGTCTACAGCTTACACTTTAAGCCAATCAAATAGCTCAACAGTACTTAATGGACCTATTATTGAGTGGCGGCTAGGAAATACAGATATTTTTAAATCGCCAACAGTTGCACAACAGTCTTCTTGGCAGCTTAACGACGGCTAATCTCGGCTAATCTATGTAATGACCGCAATAATAGGTGAAGTGAAAAAAGTAAAATGTTAAGTTCTTGTTTGGCATTCCTAGGAATGTTTAGAAGATGAGTTTTATCGGTATTTGGTATGTCAAGTGGTTTGGAATTTACTATTTTTATCTCGCTAGGGATGGCTTAGAAATATGCGATGCATCAGGAAAGGTGTAGATTTTTTTTTCCAATTTGATGGATTGGAAGAAAACCGGAATTACAAGATTTACATGGAAATTGAATAAAAATAGTCTTCCACTGTGATTAAATTGTTTTGTAGGTATAAGCGCACTTTAACTTTCATAGTTGTTTAAAAAATATCAGCTTTTGATAAAGCCATGTGTTTTGAAAAAAACTCCCTACAATTAATTACCAGCAAGCCAGCAACCCAACTCGTGCACCTACCTCACAAAAACAATCACAAACTTAATATACACAGTTACCACAAAGGGCGGCTCGTTACTCCGGCCGGAAGTCGTCGCCGGGCATGCGTATGCGCACAACTTCCGGCCTGCGCCCGCGCCGGAGGCAGTGTGAGCTTTGTTATTGTTTTGTTACGATCGAAGTAATTGGCCCGAAGACGGCGGCGACATTCCCTGTCATTAACAGATTTTTTAAATGCAGATGGAGGAATTCGTCATCGAAGTAATTAGAGGAAAACGTGATGTGGAATGGAAATGAAGAAAAAATGAAGTATGTGGTCTATTTGTGGTGTGGTGTGACGCTTTTGTAATGGCTTCGGATTTTTTGTGTTTTAATTTGCAGTTCGTTTGTTTGTGCATTGGTTTAAGAGTGTGTGGTAACTATATTCTTACGGATTTTGTTTCCTTAGTGTCATCAACTAATATTATCAGAACGACATGGGACACGTCAATTTTTTTTTTAATCGGTAGATTTTTTTAGCACTGAATATAAATAAGAAACTTACAGAGAAACATGTTGACATTTTCTGAAACAATCTTCATATGAATCATGTCAGAACATACAGAGTTACTCCCACTGGCTAATGCAGCTGAGTATTTTACAATCTAACCATATCTGCAGGTCATAAAGTGTACCAAAATACGACCGAACAGTTTTAGAGATAAGTGGGTTTAAAATAACAGATGATATACATAGGTTAGGTGCAGCAGTGGTGGCCCAGTGGTTACGGCCGCGACTTACGAGTTGCAGGTCGTGGGTGCGAACCCAAGCACACACTTTACTTTGTGTAAATTATTTCATCACCACTGCTCTCATAACGGTGAAGGAAAACATCGTGAGGAAACGGGCATGGCCTAGAACAGAAAATTCGAAGACATGTGACATCCGCCTTACCCGCACTGGACCCGCGTGGTGGATTATTCGGCCCACACCCCTCTCACAGAGAGGAGGCCTGTGTACCAGCACTGGGAACGTAATGGGCTGATAATGGGTGGATGATTCCAGCAAACCCCGGGATACCTACTTTCCCCTGATAAGACAGGAGAATTGAAAGAAGAAAAGATATTCTTCTCCATACCTATAGTAGAGTTTAACCTAATAAGCTCAGACTCGATAGGAACGAATAGTCTTAAAAACAATATCTAAATTGGTTCAGCCGTTTGGGAGCTACAATGCCACAGACAGATACACAGATACATATGCATACACAGATACACACGTTTAACTTATAACACCCCTCTGTTTCCGTTTATGTATGGTAATTATTTGGCTTACTAGTTGTAATTTTAGTGCTTTATTCTACTTTTGCAATATTTAAAACAACGTACCTACCACTTCAAAGTTATGTCTTTTTGTAAACTAACAGAACATACATAAACATATCGAGCATTAATGTCAATAAAGACAACCAACAAAAACAAGGCACTTTGGAGGATTTACGAGTTATAAATCAATACCCACTCAGGGCTATTAACTAAAGATTTTGAAATCGCACCACGTAGAACGGAACTCACTGGTTTTTCGAACAGCTGCGCAGGCGCAGGGTCTTAATTTTGACGAATATAGCGAGGAAAAGGGAAGTAGAAATGCTTTATTGCAAAAGACGGAAGAGTTTTTGTGGGATATACATACTTATATATAAGTTACATAAGTTAGCATACTTGAACATCTAGCCTTTATTTATCAGGCGCCATGTTTATTTATTTATTCCAGAGGGCCAATTCTTGTGTTAAAAAAGTTCACATTTTAGTCGCAATCTGTCAAATTTTTCAAAAATGTTGGTAAATTTAATGTATTTTTGACAGATTGCTAATGAGATGCGAATGCGATCGTTCTTATAAATACGGGAATTGCCCATCAGAAGGCCAATTCTCTTACGTAAAAAACGTTCACCAGGGCCGCAAAAGTTCCAAAATGTCAAAAAAGGTATTCTACTAAACCAAAAAACAAGTCAAACGTCACTTTTTGTGGCTATGCGATTTCGATGCGAACGAAAATAAGAAATGTACTAAAACGGTATTCTGCTAAATTTTCGACTTGACAATGAAAATAAAATTGGTATTCCCGTACTTAAACAAACGTCAAAACTGACGTACGCATGACATTATTTGTTGACTGAACTGTCACAGAAAAATTGTAGTTTCTGCAGTTTCATATTTCTCATTTTATTTCGATTTTATCCTTGAAATCATATTGAAATCCAAGATTCGTGAAGTAAAAACTTATTCAGTAACAGTGTTGTAAATAATTTTGTGTTTGTGTGGTGAAATAATACAAAACGAGTGGGTTCGGCCTGTGGGAGTAATTTTCATGCCCCGCACAACGTGCAAACGATGAATCGGCGGTAAAACATCATAGAGAGCACAGCAACAGCTGTTCTCAGCATCGCCGGCCGCGGGGTCTCACATCAGACGCATTTTCCATATGCGACTGTGCGTTGGTAAAAACTTTCCAAGTCTTACGAACTGTAGCAGCATATCCCACAGGATAAGCGAAGAAATGGACTGGGTGTTGCAGGCAAGGTTGGTCTACTAAGTACACATTATAATATATCAAAATACGATTGATTGATATGCAACAAGGCAGCTATATTCTAAGCATCTTCGTCCTTACAGCGTCTACTTATTCTCGGTTTTGATAACCCCTGCGTTTTGCGCGAGTAGCTAGTAGCTCCTTCCACACTTTCGTAGTGGGTCAACACTCTATTTCTTCAGATTCACAGCCGTGTAGAAAGTCATACTGGCCCTGAACCACCCACGTGTGTTCAAGACACATGTGTAATTCCCTGTGACAAGAAAGGTCCGAGAATAGGCTGGTAGTGTGACCGTTATTTTAAAATTTATCCGAAATGAATAATAGAATTTGTTTGTTGGTTCACTATTATGATAGCTACTTATTAATATTATGTCTCCTTTTTAGATTCCGTACATTAATATGAGATACGAAATCCCGACCTATTTGCGGTCACGGCGGCCAATTACAACGGAGACAGCCAAGTTTACAGGAGGTACTATAGAAAACAAGGCAAGTGTGTACCCATGTGGTGGCATCCACACCGCCACATACGAACTAAGCATCAAAGACCTGACGTCACAAGTCCTACATCGCGGTATAAGGGTTTACCGAGCGATTAACATATATAAGACTATCCGACATCAATCCTTGGGCAATTGCCCGCCAGACACAACACCCGTCTGGTCGGAGGATCCTCCCTTTTCTATAGAGGATGAGTGAACTTTACACCCTGTTCTTCATAACCCTAAATTGGTGACCCCGAATATGAACGTCAACGCAGCCTTCGTGCAACTACTTCAGCGTGACGTCATCATCATCACTACCGCAAGCTTACGTGAGGCGAGTCACACAGCCAGCCAACACCCACGGCTTCAACGGGTATCCTGACCACCAGCATGCAGCGAACGCGCATTCCTGGTCACCACCCTCAGCCTCATCAGCAACCCGGCGCTGTACCACATCTGACGCACTGGATCACAACGCAGCTTCACCCCGACTCACTGGGGAATCAAACTCAAAACTCAAACTCAAAGCACCACTAATCACCACAGACAGTTCCGACCCACTGTGAACTATGAGGCACCCGGTTCCAACTCACTGGAACCTCAACTGGCACTGGCGAGCATCGCAAGATACAAGACTCAGCCCGCTATCGACCTCCGGTCTCCAGAGGGGAGTGATGTGGCGGCATCTACACCGCCACATACGAACTAAGCATCAAAGACCTGACGTCACAAGTCCTACATCGCGGTATAAGAGTTTACCGAGCGATTAGCATATCCTACCGACATCAATCCTTGGGCAATTGCCCGCCAGACACAACACCCATCTGGTCGGAGGATCCTCCCTTTTCTATAGAGGATGAATGAACTTTACACCCTGTTCCTCATAACCCTAAACCCATACTGGTGCACTCCCTTTTCCTTCACTCTCATAGTCCGATGGTACGGCAATACGAGGCAACCGGGAAGACATTAGTTGTACCAACTATTCCTTCAGATTCACAGCCGTGTAGAAAGTCATACTGGCCCTGAACCACCCACGTGTGTTCAAGACACATTTGTGTAATTCCTTGTGACAAGAAAGGTCCGAGAATAGGCTGGTAGTGTGACCGTTATTTTAAAATTTATCCGAAATGAACAATAGAATTTGTTCGTTGATTCACTATTACGATATCTAATTATTAATATTATGTCTCCTTTTTAGATTCCGTACATTTATATGAGATACGAAATCCCGACCTATATGCGGTCACGGCGGCCAATTTCAAAGGAGACAGCCAAGTTTACAGGAGGTACTATAGAAAACAAGGCAAGTGTGTACCCATACACTGGTGCACTCCCTTTTCCCTCACTCTCATAGTCCGATGGGACGGCAATACGAGGCAACCGGGAAGAGATTAGTTGTACCAACGGCTGTAAGTGCTTTCCTAGGCACTGGGTTGTCACACTTTTACATTACTATTTGGAGGAATCACGCGGACAACACACGGCGGGAGGAATGAGCAGGACGGTCGTTCTGATTGCCGGATGTGTTATACCTAGTATATGAGTGACTTACGTTGCGTTACTTATGCAGTTATGTGTAATAATACGTTTGTATCAATAATTAGATGAATATTTAATAAAAAATATTCACTTTAGTAGGTAGTAACATAATTTTTCTGAAGTTACACTTCTGTGAAGCACAGGGCTTGTCAATGTGGCGACGCTTTGGGGAGACCTATGTTCAACAGTGGACGTCTTTCGGCTGAAATGATGATGATGACTCCACATCTATAGGGCTGACTTAATAATCGGTAAGCGCAAAAGCCTGCAACTACCACGGCACTCTTGCTCTCTCACTATGCTCGTGAGAAGTAGACACAGTTCCAAACTTACTGTGCTGAGTTTACGTGAGAACAGACAACAGAGACATGTATCACATAAGTATGGATTTTTATAAATGTGTTCCATTCATTCATTTGCCTCTTTGTGTGAATGTATGCCCGAGCTTCTGAATAAATACTACTTGATAGATTATGTACGAATTTTGCAGAAACATTCTTTAAGGGGCAAGACATAGGTAAGATCATCATCATTGAAGTGGACTGTATGTTGGTAGAATAAAAGAGTCTTCAGAGTTTCTTCATTTATATTTTTAGGAGATGTCTTCTTCTTTCTTCTTTCCTGTGAACCGATTTATATGATTCAAACGGGGAAATCTGTTTTATAAACCGGTTTTTTAGGGTTCCGTAAACCCTAAAAAACCGGTTTTGGCACATTGTTATTACACAAAATTCTTTATATCTCTAAAACCTGTGAACCGATTTATATGATTCAAACGGGGAAATCTGTTTTATACATAATCCTTTCATTTGATCACATCACAGGTAAATAATTCAGTTTGAGTCACTATTTACCTAACATGCTCGGCGTTAGTTACAATCATCATCATCATTACTGGCAGCCTTGTTCCGCCCACTGCTGAGTATAAGCTATACATTATCACGCTATTTGCTATGGAGGAGGAAGAGCAATATTGCATTTTGTTCCTGTTCTTCGATTGTTTACTGCGGGATTAAATTGAACGAATAATTGCCTTGTGAATTTTATTTTTATAGAGGTACCTACTTTTAAATAGATGTTCCTATTTTCTAATTTTGATTGTGTACCTCAAAAGATACTTACATGTGCCATAAATAAGTCGTAAATAAAAGTTAGTATCTAGATTAATTCTGTAGTTTTAATTTAGTTCCCCTTAGCTTATCCGCTTTGCCCGTACCCCCTGCATATTGCAGGCGTCAATAAGCGTTTGACATATTAGTACGAGAGCCCACGACCAAAACCATGCCGCATCGTTTTACGGCCAAACCCGTATAAAATGGTTAGTTTAGATAATTCTGAACCCGACTCGCTTTGCAGTACTGGTTCGAAACGTGGCAGTTTTGTGGAGGACCATGTAAAAAAAAATAGGCAAACGGTTCACAATATGTCTGATAATAAAAAATGTACATAGGTGTCGTCATTATGGTAGGGAAATTTTGCGCGTCACATGTGACCTGAGTGCATTTTCAAAAATGTCAAAGTAACCTGGTTAATTTGTTTTTTAAATCTTTTGTTGCTGAGGTTACCAAAAAACTGTTTTCAGAAATTTTTAATGTTACCTATAATTCCAAAAAGGAAAAGAACGTTTCGGAATCGCCCAGGAAACGTGCTGTGCTTGCTACGCTCCTATCCCTTACGACAACGATGATGAGTCCGACAATGATTAAAAATGATGACATTTTTTAATAAACGGTATTTTTCAAATGTTATCCCAGTTTCCTTTTGTACAATTCATAAAAAATAAAAAAATAAATCAGTTGAATCATTTCGGGTTCTAATTTGTGACTATCGAAAAGTTGTCTGTTTAGACAGTAAGGTGCCAACAAAATTTTCTATACAATTTTTTTCAACATCTGGGTAACTTTTTCATCATGTTCTACAGTTTTCAGACAGAATGCTATGTTACCGATCTGTAAAATACACACACAATAAATAATACGTTCAAAATGGTTTCAATACAAATGATGCTCAGACTTTCTTCTGAAAAATGATTTATTCGCATCAACTGACCAAAAATTGACCAATTTTCACGTGAAAACAAGATTTTCAGATGGTTTGCTATGGGTTTTATTTTTTGCCTCATTTTTAATTTTCTCATAAGGTGTCCTGGGTAGGTATTTGCGACGCTTCTGGTGTCTGAAAATTTTGAATTCGGTACCTATTTAAAATTTATCGTTCAACTATGTTATGAAAGTCAGACAGATTGCTATGAAACAGTTAGGATCTTTGTATTCAGAATAACCAAATCTATCTATTTTATACGGTTTTGGTCGTAAAACGATAAGGTAAAAATTTTGGTCATGGGCTCTCGTACTATAGGACTCGTCATGATGTGTCTTTTCAAAGTTAGCTTTTAAAAAAAATGTACTTGATTAATTTTATTGTTAATAAATAGTATTCTAACTACTGAAAGTCCATAATAAAGAAATGAAAAATGCCAATGAAGAATATTTCATTTATTAGCAGTAACTAGCACCTACAATACAGCCTTCAGTTTGTGCTGAATAGTTGCTATAGGGAGGCACTTTCATTTCACGTTAAGCTTCATTTACCTTCAGGGTATCAAATAATCCATTGATGCTGCTAACAACAAAACCTTGTGTTTGTTGTAGGAGCCGTACCTACGAAAGTTTTGCATCATAGCGGCACTTCTGCATGATTGATGATCTGTATGATTTTCCCTGCAACTCTTTACTCTACGCACTAGAACGAAATCAATAGTAGGTATTTCTCCTGGATGCTATGCTCGGGTTCTGTCCCGAAACCGAAATTCTCTCTTCTTCTCTTTCTCTTTCTTCCTGTGATAGTACTAATTATTTTTTACAATACAGCCTTAAGTTTGTGCCGAATAGTTGGAGGGAGGCACTTTCATCTGCAAAGTAGTATAAAATCCGCTGTAAAGCTCATCTACTTTCAGGATATCGAAGAATCTGCCATTGATACTAACAACAAACCTTGAGTTTGTTGTAGGGGCGGTACGCAAGTTTTAAATCATAGCGGCACTTCTGTATCTGTATGATTCTCCCTGCAACTCTATACTCTACGCACTAGAACGGATACAACAGTAGGTATTTCTCCTGGATGCTATTCTTCTGTGGTTCTGTCCCGAAACCGAATTTATATTCGTCAAGGGGTATATATGGAACTGATTTTTTTTCTGATGGATATGTCGGCACCGTATTCAAGAAATCTCTTTCTTCCTGTTATAGTGCTATAGATCGATACAGTAATTTCAGCCATAAAACAACAAATAATAAATAAAAACGATGTGAATTATTGTTTGACATTCAGTATAATGACGTGTTGTGCTTGACGTCAGAGTCGCGCTTGCGCTTTGCCATTACCAACACGTTCCAAATTAGCTTTTTATCCGATTATTTATTTTAATGATTTTGTATTATAAAAGATTTAAAATAACAAACGGGAATGAAAATACTATGAGTATGAACATAACCAAGCAAACTAATTAAGACATTTAAAAAATCATAAAATAAGGTTGCAAAAAATTGAAGTATCACTAATTATCGCAATATCGTCTGCATACATTGAACCAACATGAAAATATGTTTATTTTTGTAATAGAAAACAAAGTTGGACGCCATGCGACTAGTCTGCGATGATATTGCGAACAAATCGAATATTAAGATTAGCAGAATACCATTTTTTAGTCTCTTCACAATGTCATCAAATTGCGGCCTCATGATTTTCGCATGTAACGTTAATTAGTAGAATTGCCCTTCAGATCACACTAGGTTAACATGGTACTGGTAGTTGATAAGGAAAGGCATAAAAGGAAATTGGAGATATCTATCATTACCCTAGTGTTAAATAACAAAACTAAAACTGTTTATTTTGACTAACCACCTCTTAAGTCTGTTTTTGCTTAAATCATGCAGTAACCTTCGAAAGGCTGGACAAGCTTTAGAAATGACATCTTCTATAGTACAAGGAGTTCTAATCACAGACGTAAAAGGGAATAAAGAAGCCTAAGACACACAAACTACGTAGAAGGGAATCATTTTTGCAGAAAACTTCATTATAAAAAATGCCTCGCTATTAACCTGGTTTTGGCGCGCTTTCCAGTTTCATCGGAAGCCCAGTAATTAACGGCCATTAGGAAAAAAAGTGAAAAACTTCACTCGACGGGAAAACTGAATTATTTTAACTGTGTCCATGCTTGTTAGGGTTGGCGACAGTTAATTAATAATACATCCAGGCTAAAAAAGTCTTCTGTTTCACTGAGTTGGGTTCTTTAGGAGATCTGTGACATAAATAATATACAATACACGTAGATATAGTTAGTAACTATTCCGCTTAACTTTTAAACTTTTAAAGAGTCATAAAAAACCCTGTAGTGACACGGTTTTCGGGTTCGCGACAAGTCAATCGTCATCCTGAGGATGCCTTGTTGAGAGGTGAAACACGTGTCGATCTCTTACAGGGTTTTTATGACTCTTTAGGAAAAGTTAAGCGGAATAGTTACTAAATATATCTACGTCTATTGTATTTTATAAGGGATTTCCGCCAAGTCACGCCAGTATCAATTAACTATCTTACATAAATAAAGAAAAAATTGGTGTTTTTTTTTAAATCTACGTAACATTACTTCGCGCCTGTATTTCACGAAGGATTAGGCAGAGGTGTACCTACATAGTACACACACGTTAATAGGGGGCGAGCCTATTGCCATCAACTGGGCACAAATCTAGACTACCGACTGCTACTGAGTTTCTCATGACAAAACCCAATACCACTTTGCCCGACCTTGGAATCAAACCTATCACCTCTTGCTCAGTAGCGCCTGCGACCACTAAAAGAAAAGAGGTAGTAAAAAAAAAAAATTCACTGACCACTTTTCTTTAGATCTGTGACACTAAATGAATGATGAATGATATTAAAGTACTTACTAATAGATATTATTACATATAGTCGACCTTGCTTTAAAAAAGACGTAAAAGGCAAATGACAATCATCATAAAATAGACATTTAATCACCGACATTGACACATGTCGCGATTTAAAAGATTCTTGGTAAGTAATTATATAAATATTATGTCAACAAATCTATGTCCATGTGAGAGGTATTTGCTATAAACTTCATGTGCATTTTGTCACCACCATAAACAGGTATACTCCTCATTGATGACCGTGACGGAGCGCTCTAAGATGAGAGAGAGACCACACGGCAAGTGATACTTAACCTACTAGTAATAATGGCTAACGAGTGTTCGTAAAATGGATGTAGGTGCAGGGGAATAAAAGTATTTGTTATTCATCATCCTCCTGCCATACTGACATTACTGTCGCGGCCTGCAACTGGGGCATTGATGGACGATCGTGAAAATGTGAAAAGGTGGGAGGGTATTACTTTATCCTTGACACACAACCCTTGCTTTGACTTCGCAGGTGTAAACTAACCAACAAACCACTTACATATTTAAAATACTCGATTCAGTAAACCAATTACCGATTATCCAAACATACCAATAAAATTAGACAACCCTACACTTCGCTTGAGAAGCGCGCTTCCTTATTGGTCCCCTAAAAGTGTCGGCAGAAATAAAACTTTAGAATGTTTATGTTGATTCGTTGCTGTTCCAGATGAAGATATGCGTGTGCGCAAGCTGCATAGCCAATACGTTCCCATGCTTTGAATGTAATGGATTTGTCATCTAGTTAGTCATAGCTCGTGATTTCCCTTTGTGGGGTAAACAGTGCAATAATTAACGGATTCTTGGTATAAGTTACATTGCTTGCATTTTCCAAAGGGGAAAGGTAGGCCTAGTGATGTATCTACTGTAACTATTACATCCTTCGCTCAATGATGATCATTGAGTATAATACTTCTTACATTTTTTGCTAGTGGCCATAGCAATAGGTTTACTATCGATATAACCTAGGCTAGTGTTTAAAATTTTCTTAATAAAAATCTTAAATTCATTCACTGACCGACATCGCACAGCCTCAACCGTACAAAAGTTCCATATGTAGTGAAACGGGGCTATTAAGGGGTTAACCAATTTGTTAACCTTTAGGGGATGAATTCACAAAAGAAGCATGAAAGTTTGTATGGAAGATCGAATCTTTTGCCGATGGTACCATACGGCTTGTAAAATTATAAATTCGTATTTATTTACGAAAAAAATCTGTTGTTTGATCAACCATACGGGATATGTTGGCAAGGTCAATGAGACATACAGGATAAGGGCATAAATCTGTCCATCAACCAGGATTATTCGATACTGCGTTTTGAAACAAGACTTATCTCCAACACTGCTGTTCTATATTTTATATTTCAAGTTCACTCACTACACTCACCGACTGCCAGTCCTCCTGCCTCTCAATGCGGGCAGGGTCTGTCCTCTTCGCGAGCTCTGCCCTCCTCAGCTGCTCCCGTGCCCGGCTGCCCAAGTCAGCAGGTCCTACGCGCACGAACTGCAGAGGGTTGCCAGCGGGCTTGCCCGGGATGACGGCTGCCGTGTGCGGCCGTGTCGCCAGGAAGTCTGCGCTGTCTGTAGTCTGGAAAAGATAAAATATTGGTTAGGAAATAAAAATATTATCATGACAGACCGTAAGAGCGATGAATAAGTTGACAGATCAGATCAGTCTACTAATTTATAAACGTTACAATGGTCTCTCAATGGCGAGTTTTTGACAGTTTTTGTGTGGCAAATCTGTCAAAAATCCACCATTGAGAGACCATTGTAACGTTTATAAATTAGTAGACTTAGGCCCCAGATTACGGTAGAATGCTAATTGCGCAAATCCACCCAGTTTGGAAAAGAAGATGAATTTTGCTCTGGTGTTGCAGAAAACAGTTTATAAATCAACATTGCAATGTTGAATGGTGTTTTAACTATATCTACATTAGCTCGTGTTCCATTTGATACGGCAAGACAAAACATATCCGGAATACTAAATGGTTTGCCTCTAACACTTATTGGGATTCTGAGGGTGCAGTTCAAAATCCATAAGCCAAATGAAATCGTACAAATGCAAAGTACTTGTAATCTCGACTTCCCTACAAGTATATACTCATTCAACTTCCTTCCGCACAATCCTGCGCAGCTTATACAATTTAAATTAGAGAAATGTATTCTAGTGTTTAGTTTGAGGATGCTGCATAGCTGCATACACAAGTTTTACATGACAACTAAGAGAAATGGATGGTATAACAAAAACCTGAGACCAATACTAACATTTTACTGTTTTAGATTCCCCTCATACATCAAGAAGAAAAACGAAAGTATTTTTACGTAATTTTCCCAACGTGTTTTAAAGAGGTGTGGACAAATAAATCTTGATAGATAAACTGGAATCGTTAACTGATATAACGTACAATTATATCGGCGTTTCCACGCCCGAAGATAAAAATGTTAATCACTATTTTGTGACGAATGAAGCAATGATTATTACCTAAGTTTAGTTGAAGATATTCTAGACATTTCCGATACAACAGCTGTGTCTGAATCATGAGGTTTTCGTAAACGTCTAGGCATTTTAATGATGGTATAGAATCATTGTGTTGATGATGACATTATTTCTAGACTAAAGGTTACTAGAAGAATGTTAATAGTTCAGTAAAGTGATTTCTTCATCTAGTCTATATATATTAATGTTTGCTTAGCATAAGGTTTTTGTAAGAAAATACTTAATACACGGAAAAATTGTATTTTCAAAATCATACATTTTTATTTATTAACATGTTTGAACTTTTATTTTATTTACTTTTGCATGATAATAATATTTACTTAATTAATTTTATTACATACTTCAAATAATAATAATAATAATATGTACAAGTAATAATTATACGGCATAAAACAATTCGTCTGTTTGAACTTTGTATTAAATTACAGATTCAATTCTAAAACTATTATGATTGCTCTGCTGTTCAGCTTCTATGAAATAGCACGTTTGCCCTAAAGTGGGACAGTTACTGATAATTTATTAAAATGAATATTTTTACGAACTGTACATAATTTTACGGTAAACCACGAAGTTAATAAGTATGTAAATCCAAAGTTCTGACTTAATTATTTCGACGTTATCTCAAGATCAGGAAAACGGTGTTTTTTTTGGTAAATTTTCCCAATTTGCAGCGACTGAACCGTGGTTAGTTAACAAAATTCTGATTTAATAACGGTTGAATAAAATTAATAATGAATAGCGTTAAATTGGAATTCTGGGAAAGTAATTAGTAAGTACTAATTTAAAACGTACGCAAATTATAGGATCATCAAGCGTGATAATTTTGCAAAGGTAGGTAGGTAAGGTATCATAATTTATTTTTTATTTAATTTTTATAATTAGATAGCGGATTATACAATAGTGAATAAAGAGGATGTAGATAATCATGTTTGAACTAACTAACTTTATTTATTTGCATACCTTAATTTTACTTACTCAGATAAAAACCTTAATTAAAAACTAACATTAAAATATATACAATATAATCCCACGAATCTGGCACTATTAAAAACCAGAGGGTGCCGGATTATTCATAATAAATAAAATAAAGCATTTCATTTTCTCAAAATTAACGCAAAATTAGCGTAGAACGTAGCGCAGGGACGCTAATTTTGCGTTAATTTTGAGAGATTATTTCTTCTGCGAGGGAGGCGCGGGCAGAGGGTGCCGGATTATTGGACGTATCAATCTATTGAAGTGCTGGATTAGTGAGATTTAGTATATAACGAAACTTAAAGAAGGGGAAGAGCTCATTGGGCATCAAAAATTCGTCCGCATCGCTGTCAATGGGAAAAATGCCCAAAAGGCTTGTTTGAACTTCAATAACGTTTCGGAATTCCCGTCTAGATTCAAACGGGAAACCCTTATTCACCCACCATAAACTACTATTAGATACGAGATAAAAAGGTCTATTGAGCTTGTCAATCTAATTCTTACTATAGTATTTACAACAACATTTCTAATATCGCGTAATAGGTGACTTAATGCAGCATCAAAGTGTGAGCGCGGCGCGGGCGCAATAAATTACGCGAGCTTCCTCGGATTATTGTGCATTACTGTACTTTCTTATTTACTTACGTAAAGTAATGACAGGAACTGGACCAGTTTTTGCAATGTAATCTATATTATTTAATGCCTTATGGGGAAGAAGAATTTCTAGGAGAGTCTTTAGCTTTTTATTCGTAAGCTAGCTTCTGCCCGCCACTTTTTCCGTATGTTTTTTTTTTTAATTTATCATAAAATATATACTAAGACACTTGGTAGGAAGCTTTCCATTAGTGAAAGAATTTTCGGAATTGGATTAGTAGTTGGCGGGTGGCATCGGCGCGCAAACTGTAACTTTGAATTCTGCACATGATTAGAATCATGTGATGACCCCCTAGAGTATAAATTTTTCGTCGGTAATCAAAAACAAAACAGCTGTTTCGTAGAAAAATGCAATACATACACAGGCGCGTGCGGTCTAAACGCATGGAATAGAAAAAAAAAACAACACGGCGATCCAGAAACATGTACCTACTGAATCCATCACCCACATTTCGCCAGTTATGTTTACTTCCCGCGAGCCTATTGACATCAACCGGCCACAATTCCAGACTCAGGGCTGCTACTGAGAAATTCCAGATAGAAAAACCCAATAACACTTTGCCCGACCTGGGAATCGAACCCAGGACCTCCTGCTCAGCAGTAACACTTGCGTACTAGACCAACGAGACAGGTATCTGCCTTTTGTCTGAAGAATAAAATATGACAGTTTGACATATTTTCAGTACCTACAAAAACTGTCAATACGTAATATTTATTCCTCAAATATTTCTGTCTATTGAAAAATAAGCCCTAAATCGCTTAAAATTAAAACATTGTTTACTGTTGAACTTATTGATTAGATTCTCGTAAGAATGGACAACCGAATGCTCGATTCTGTTCAGAGTCACGTCCACAAAAATAACGTGATAGGTCACAGGTCCCAAGGAAAAGTGACTGGTTTTCGCCTAGCCCACGCCTAGCACTCCTAGAGTAGGTACCTCTACCTACTTACCTTAAATAATATTTTTCAGTAGTCAATCAAACATGAAAGTGGATACTATTCCATACGAATATTTTGTATAGCAAACATGCTAGTTTCCCCAAACCTGAAAATATATTTACGAATTTCTTCGCAAAATCAACTTTCTTAACCCAAAAAAGCGAAATAGTACATATCTCAGTCAATCGACAATAACATATAATGCCATTGCAAATTATGCTCAGAATACTAAACCAACCAAAACAGTCCATATCCACTCCATCTCTATTCCAACCACACTACACTTCCTACACCGGATGAATTCAACTTATTGCATTTTAAGTACAATGTCGTAACAGCTCACCCCACAGGCGACTAGCGTAATAATAGCCTTGAGGTTCGTTTACACAAGTAGTCTCTTCTATCTTCGCGATTTTCATAGGATAGACTAACCATTATAGCAGACAAGCTATAAACAAAAGTCGCTTACAATTATGTTATACGTTATAATATTTTTTTTAGGCAATTTTCTCAAAATGTCTTTCGAAATATTTCGTAACTCGACATTACGATTTTTTGTACGCTGTCAATATACGAATTGCGACAGGCTTTTTGCCTCTCGAGATAAGATTATCTTACATACTGTTTACACCACTCAACTTTTTTATTCGAGAAGCGAAACTATCTTCTAGTGTAAATGTGCCTTTACTCTTACTTACGTAAGGAGGTTAGCAAAAAGGAGGTGTATTCAAATCACGCTACAATACAAAGGAGGTCGAGATGATAAAATTTTACGATGTTTTTATTTAATTTATTAGATGTTGTTAATAAATATTTATTGACAGTTTGTAGATTAATTGGTTTTGTCGTGACCTCTGTGATCTGTATAATTGATTATTTTGGTATTGAAATGTTACCTACATTGGGTTATGTAAGAATTTGGTTAGATTCTTCTTTATAGTTTTTAACGCTCGCTGTTGGTATCGAAAAAGAAGGAAACGCAAGAGGCATTTTCAGTGGGTTTTGTTAACTGTGCCGTTGAAAGATCACTTAGCGAAAACCATGCCAGCAGGGGGCCTAGTCTACTAATTTATAACCGTCACAATGGTGTCATAATGATTAGTTTTTGACAGATTTGCCATACAAAAACTGTCAAAAACTAACCATTATGACACTATTGTGACGTTTATAAATTAGTAGACTTAGGCCCCAGATTTTCAGAGTTATCTTGCAAAACTGGGATTACTAGATCATTATCTGAAAAGTCTATACTTACAGCCTATAATGAGGATATTCCTATACCATCATCCCTTATTGAAGACCTCACATATCATGTTCATATGTATATTTATTTAGTATGTATAAATCTTCACGCTGCTTAAAACATGTTCAGCATGACAAGAGTTGACGAGACAATAATCTGTCCACAAAAGGCATTGACAATACTGACATGGTTGAATTCCCTCATACACGTAATTCTTCTGCGGCCCATTTAACTTGCAGATTGATGCGTGATCTAGATCTGTTTATCAAAGGTAATGTTTGTCTGTTATAAGTATGACAATAATATTAATAAGTCATTAAGAAGGAGTAAGATTGCCCGACCTAAATATGATCGCGGTGAAGACTTAGATGAGGCTCGCACAGACCAGGGTAGCATGGCACTAAAGGGAGGAGGGCTATACTCAGCAGTGGGTGGAACAAGGCTGCTAATGATGATGAAGAACATTTCCCAAAAGTCATGGTGATCGATGTTTTTTTTGCCAAAACATCATCAATATTTGTCTAGCAGGTTACGAGTTTGTTATGACCTCATCGCGCAATTTGTGGTCTACGACACTGATGAGTAGAACAACCACAGATAATAAATACCCGCGGTGCACGCTATCATTGCGTAACAGAACAATTTCTTTGAAACAACTGTTTGGATACTACCGCAGTACCGCAGTACTACGAACAGTGAAAGTTCATAAATGTTAGAAAATATTTACCAACAATCTGACGACGGCCGTCAAACACGACACTTTCACTATCAATGGCAATTACAAAACAATCGATCGGCTCGATCACGCCCCTACATCACGATCGATACAAAACTATCATTTTAAATTATCGACCGAAACTTTAAAATAAACTTACTTTTTATAAGAAAGCGGAATCCCGTGACAAAGTTCACACTGGCAGCTGCATTCGGGGTTTTAAATTTAGAACATGCAATCCGTTGGGCGTTCTATATTTCCGTTCGGTATGCGTGTTTAAATTTAGAACCAGACTTAGTTCACTGTTCGACACTGTCGTTTGTCACTCGCTCGATCTATTTTTAAATAATCAATCGAAATTTTAAATCGATTCTAAAGTTTCGTTTTGTTTCATGTATCAGGTGCGATAGCTGAGCGTAAACTGCGTTGAGAACTAACTTTCGCGGTTTTCCAAGCTACTGAGAGAGGGGAAAGTAACGTGTTGTGATAATTAATGCATTATTTTAAGTGTGGAAACAAGCGTGGTTTAATTGATACGTGGAGCCAATCTTGCGTGTACTCAGATCATAATTTGTAACGTTTTGTTAATTTTGACTGAGTGACTTTAAGTTGATAGTTTATTGTAATATTACAAATTGTTTATGGACGATATTATTTTGAATGGCTACAGTTATTGCTGAGTTTATCAAAAATATTAATGTCATCGCTCGTATTTATTTTTTCGTTGACGTAATTATTAAATCGCGTGCCGGTACCAAGTTTTCTGCTGTCAATCAATGTAGCGCCAGTGCTATCTTAATAAATGCAATTATTCAATTAAAACTTCAATTAATTAATCTACTTGGTCTATCCGTCGCAACAGCTGGTTCGCCGCCTTTCGCATCGTCTGTCTAAACTGTACTCATTAACATAATTAAAAATACCACGCCTGAAGCCTTTAAAGGGTTGCAAGTAGTGGGTATAGTACGCACGCTCTCACTCAGTTAGCCAATGACAGTAATAGACTGTCTTAAAGGGCGAACTACGCCAATCTATTTTTAAATTCTAATTATATATTTCTATTACATTGGTGCAAATGCTTGCAAGAGCAGCTGATGAGCGTGAAGACTAGGGTTTTGTTATTTTTTTTTGCTACTTAAAATATTGTGATGTACTGGCCTATTTTTTTCCCACTATAGTGCAAAGGTCTCTTCTCATAAAGAGAAGGCACGAGCATTGTGCACACATATGTCAGAAGCTTGGTATAATCACTGATAAATCAAAATATGGGCTCGCCCCTACTGTACAAAACTCAATAAAACACTTAAAAATTTACCACTTTCACGCTAAAACGGCTGAAAAACTTTAGATTGAAATGTGGCGCATGAGTAGACCATGACCTGGGTTTAGGACACAGGATACTTTTTATCTCGATATTCCTACGAGATCGAGATTTATGCGGGTGAAACCGCGAGCGTAATAAGTCCTCAATATTTCTTATAGTTTTTTTTTTTTTTTTTAAACCAAGTTTCAGCCAGTGTCAGTGCAAGTGGGTGAAATATTGATTGCAATATTCCAGGACATACATACAAGTGAAGTTAAATAAAAGCTTTCAATAATAATAACAACCAGACCGACATAATAAATAGCCAAGTACTAACAAGTTTATAATTATTTATAGATAACAATAGAATTCCTGTATGACATGAAAATTTCATTGTTTTCAAGCTGGTGTCTAGCTTCTTATGATATTGTATACAACAATGAGAATGGTCTAGCAACATACTCTTGTATGTTGCTAGACCAGTCTCATTGTTGTAGTCGACATATTGACAGATTTATACGTTAAGTATACTTATTAGTTGGTGTTATAGGTAATAAATATTGTATATGAAATATTCTAGTGCCCAAATTTTGTCGATTTTCAGTTCACCTGAATAGTAATATAGAGTATTGTGCTTATTTAAGAGTGTGCTAGTGAAATATACTATATTCAAATATTGATAAAATAATAGCATATTAGTGTATTTCATGTGTGTGCGTCGGTAAGCCGAGGCATTCCATTTACAACACCAATTCGAAAAGCACCAATGCGAATAGCACCTGTAGTATTCCACGTTGCGCACCCACGGTTAGGTACAGTGGTTGTTAGAAAGCAGCTATTGAAAAACATCGAACTTACTAACAAAACAATAGAATGGGCGGAGAATTGCATATATTTAATTGAATGTGGAAATAAAACATAATCTCAATCGATACTATTACTATATACTACTATATTATATATTACTATACTATTATTAATTTTGAATGATTTTACGTATTAATGTATCCAATCATTTTTTTTCTAACTGAACAGACAGCTGTGCTGCTGGGAGTTTGTTGCGCAACTTCTTCCCAGCTAAAGCACTAGGAAGTGGTGAAGGGTGTGCGTTTTGGGGGACTGTCTTATGTAATTTTGAGGTTCGAAAAGTGCTGATTCTCAGCCTAGTTTGAATAAATGACTTTTGATTTTGATTTTTGAATTTTTTGCTATGTATTTTCTGTTGTACAATAAAGTATATATAAATTAATACATACCATAGTGTCGACGAAGAAAACGCATTTAAAATATTACGTATTAGATTACAGCGAAATTACGTACAAGTCTGTAATTCCCTCAGAAATACTGAGAACGCTGACAAATTACATATAAATTATAGTACAAAGACTAGGTGTTGCGTTCTTGTCTATGCTTCTACGTAAATGGTTACAAACCTACAACTACCCGATTTCATTGTAAATCTCTTACACATAGATAAATAGATATCAAGATTTGTCAATTTCTTTTATCAGCCGATAAGCACTCAATACGATTTTAATACTAGTTCAAGTAACGATACTTCGGGTTACAATGACCGTAATTCGTACTTAGCAGAAGAGGAATGATTGCAGTTTCAAGCCTGGCAAATATAATAATAGAAAAGTCATCAAATAGGAAACCAAAGATATGAACATGTCTAGATAGACCGTCAAAGCTGTGAACTCGTCCAACTGTTAGCCGCTAAATGCACGCACACTAGAAAAGCATAATGACAGCATGATGACGTGGCGCGAGTGCAGACGTAGCTGTCACGCACACCAGCATAACAAAGTTGGCCTGTTTGTTTTAGTTCTTTTGCAGCACGACACCCTATACATATAAATAATCAAAGAACGAGACCTATTACAACACAAGTTAGCAAAACAACTGAAAAATATCACTTACCAATAGACAACACCGCAACTATATAAAAAACAAACGAATCCTTTCAAACAGTTAGTTCTTCAATCGTTCTATTTTCAAACTATCCAATCCTTCGATTGTTCTATCCTTCTAAATTCAAACTTAATCCTTTTATTTCAAAAAGGTCTGTCCTAAGCCTAGTGCACACTCAGACTGGCGGTGTTACCGCTACTCTCTGCGTGCACTTTCACCAAAATCGTGAGTGTTTTGTTAAAGCCCGCACGTAATCGACATGTATGCGGTATTTTCATACCGTGTGGACGTGGCTTTACTTACAAATGGCGGTTATGTATTGGCAGTTAGGTTGAACTGAATTTCAAAGTGGCGTTAATGTATAATGTGGGATTTAAATTTTAAGTAGGAAGGATTCTAAATTCCATAGTTGGCGCCTATTCGCTGATATAATGTTAGTTAGCGTTTATTAACCACAAATTAAACTAGATCACCTTTCATGAAATGTCTTTATCTTTAGAAGTTATATGGTTTATCTTAGAAATCTGTATCAGACGAAGGCTAGGCACACACTTAAGTTTAAGTCTTCAGCTAAAAACCTAACACAAGCGTCGCCACATCGTCCAGTCATGTGCTTCCTTAAGAGGTTATATGTTTTTGAGGTCTTTTAAGGGGTATTCTTGTAAGAAATAATTGCCAATTTTTTTATAATTTTCCAATATTTGAGTTGTTGTATAAGTGTTGGAGTTTGCGATTTTTGGTTATGTATATTTTCATATACTTACATAACCAAAAATCGCAAACTCCAAGTATTCTAAAATTCAAGTATTCTCCACCTCTATAAAATCTACGTGTACTACAGTCATTGATTGCAATTGATTGCGCAGACGCACCTGCACACAACTCTCACCATGTAATTTTTATTATGAGACAAACATAAGTATTGATTAAATTGATTAACTCGAGAATTACAGATAAACAATGTTTATTAGCTATTAGCTGATTACATAGTAATTGTATAGAGAGAAAATTAGTTAACAAGAGAGATTACATGTGCACACAATATTATTGATTTCTTTAAGCCTTGAAGAGAAAACTAACTACCTAGCTGCTAGTCTTTTTTTTACTTTGCTGTAAAAAAAGACTAGTTGTTGGGTAGACCCAAAGAAAATAACAAAATAAATACTTTAAAATATTTAAATAATTTTGATATAAAAGTTTTATTGTAAAAAGGTCTTTGACCCCTGCATTACTGACACTATTATGTAACAAGTATGAAATCCATACTAGGCTAATTTTTATCCAATGTGGGGCAAAGACGTTTGCTTTGAAAGCTTTCCTTAAAACGAACTATGAATTTTATACTTAAGAAGATTTTCCGCCAGCGAGTCGTCTCCATAGGAAACGACCAATTGGAACCGAGCACCTAACTTCTGACGTTTCATTCGTGCCCATGTAGGTTTGAATGAAATAAAATATTTTCATTTTGCTTGAAACTCTATTCCCCCTATAAACAGCATCAAGCTTGAAGATGTCAGGGTCAGTAACTCCGACTTGTGACCTTACTGTGCGTTACGCAACATCAGCGATGTCACAGTGCGTAGGCTGCGCAGGCGCATACCGGTGTTGCATGAGTGTTAATGATCAGAGCATTGATATAGAGATATATCTGATACTGTGCAGTGATATCTTATGCTAGAATTAAAGCTATATGGACAGAAGAAAGAGTAGTGATTATCAATGCCTATACCTGATCTGTTTTTTAAAACAAGTTGTATACAAAATATATCTTCTATACTTATAATAAATCTGTAGTACTTATAATAAATCTGTAGAAGTGAAAATTCTGTACATTGAAAATATTGTTACTGTTACTAGACCGACACCGAACCCAAAACTTTGATTAATTTTTTTTTTGTCTGCCTGTCTGTCTGTTTGTTCAGGCATCACGCAAAAACTACCGGTTCGATTACGATGAAACTTGGTATAATTATTCTTTCATATCCTGGGCACCACACTGGGTACTTTTTATCCCGGAAAAGTATCCTATCCTACGGTTGGGGGGTGTCAAAGTTTGTATGGAAGAATTTTAACGCGCTGTCCGATTAACTCGAAACTCAATATTTATACTTAAAACCCATGGGGATGTATAGGGTAATTTCCGACACTCACGCGGGCGAAGCCGCGGGCAGCAGCTAGTAGTTAATAAGGCTGTTACAAACAATGTCAAAATACATGTTTTATACACGACATGTTTTTGACAAGCCTTTTAGACATGTTGAAAACAAGTATCACGACTTGTACATAGAGGTAATAGCGGGGAAATACCTAAAACTTTGACGGCGAGTAAATTAGTTAATCTTTTAAAATATATTTTAAGTAAGCATTTTTAAGCATTAAGGCTCCCACAAACAGGCGCGAAGCGACAGCGCGACGCGATTTTAACAATACAATTTCTAAGAAAACTTGACGGTTGAACAATTACCGGTATCGCGTCGCGCGACAAGTCGTGCCAGTGTGTAGGTACGAGCCTTTACTAATGCGTCCAAGACGGAAGGACTCTGTTGAAACTACTACAATAAAGAATGCGTTGCCATGACGTATCTTCTCATAGGTCTCATCAGAGGGGATTATGCCTTAGTTTCTTTGCTCGCCAGATTAAGAGGTAATTTCAAGACTGAATGTGCCGTCTGTCCACCGCTTAGCAATTTTGCAGCGATTCCAGGCGAAGCCACAGCTATAGCTATAATATCATAGGAACAAATACTTAACGTAGTATACTTAAGTTATATGAATCATGACCTGGCTGTACTTTGAGTGTCAAAGTTCGATGTCTAAGAAAGTGTAGACACCTATTGGAAACTATGATACTTGATACTTGGTGTTAAATTCGATATTACGTGATAATTTTGATACACTGTGCTGATATTGTAGAAGGGGTGAGGACACAGGAAGTATTAGTATATCCTATGAACAGGCTTAGATTTGTGTAGATCTATGCATTAGCTAAAAAGTTTTGATCAAGAAAGTAAAGTTGTAGATTTTGTTTTAGAAGTTCTGGGTACTTACTAGTATAATATAAGGTAACATAAGACTGGTTCCTATACTTTCAGGAAGAGTTCCTGAAAGCCTAGAAAGCAGTCTAACCTTCCATATTAATAGAGATTAATAAGATAAGCCAAAGTAATCAATCGATAACGAAGTTAATTTTCAAGATAAGCAATCTATAGAAATCAGGAAACTTCAATGAAATGTTTATTCTGTAAATAGGATATCAGAATCATTTTTTACACGCCATAAATATAAAAAATATAAAAACTAGATGGAGTCAACATTTCCTGTCTGACTGCCTCTGAGAACAAATGGCGAAAGAGACTCAGGGGTCAAAATATCTTTAAAAGTCCGGACATAATCTTGGTCAGATCATGTGAGGAACGTGTAGATAAGTGTCTGAAATGGTGTGGAACCACACAGATTTGAGTAAATACTAGTAATTTATAAAAAGACATGTAGCGGCTCATGACCTTTTATTCCGTAAGTCATCGTAAGCGATCAAGCGGTCACATTTTGCTATGCAACGTTCTTACAATAACAGTTTTGTACATAGCACATGGTTAGCAGTAGATCCACCAGCAAACGAATAGAATGAATAGTATGTGCGATTTATTTATTTATTTAATACTTCTACAAATGTAATGTCTGTAATTTTTTGGTGTACATAATAAACAGTATTCTATTCTATTCTATTCTAAAATGTACAGAGGCGGACTTAATGCTTAATGGATGGATGGATTTCAAACTGTGAAAGTGATACCTATAGGAGATATCGAATGTGGGACGTTCTTTTAAGTAAAAGTATTTTTATTAAATTGGACAAAAGTTATGAAAGAGCAGAATTTAATGTTATAGCACAACTTCAAAAAAACTCGAATTAAATTATGTGTAATATCCATAATAAACATAGTTAATTATTTCTGTTTTTATATTTGATCTGTATCTGTTTTTTAAATAAAATATATCTCTCTGATTACAACATCGATGAATTATAACAACGACATATTGTACCATCATCATTCTCCTGCGCTTATTTCAATTTATTTTGGGTCGGCGCAACATGTCATGGTCTTCCATATTATTAGTCGTCATCTCGGTAGTCACCCTACACCACAGATTGAACCATATAAACGTTAATTTCCACCTCAAATCTCAGTGACAACACCAACTTCACCCACTGACGCAGTTTCACTGCAATACAGCTAGTCACCTCTCGCACAACACAAGACAGTGTACCGACCAGGTCAACGACCCCTAACATTTCTCTGTTTGATAACAAGTTCATGTTGCTGATAAGTGTGTGATTCTATCAATCAATTATGTTCTATTGTTGGACAGTCTGAGTTTGAGACCAAATGACGATACTATTTTGCCTAGACAGGCAGTCATTTCATCCTCTTTCATTACTGAAGTTTTCGACTACGATGCGATGATAAACAAATACCAACAACTGAGTTAAGGCTCGTTCACACCGGCGCGACTTTAACAATACAATTTCTAATAAAACTTCACGATTGAACAATTGCCGGTGTCGCGTCGCGCGACAAGTCGCGCCGGTGTGAACGAGCCTTTAATCATAGATGTCTTAACTACGGTATTTAATATTTATAGGCAGTAATAAAAGTATGTCATTCTGACTATGAAATGACTTTAATTACATGCATAAGGTAAAATCCGCCACTGCTCATTGGCATCTTATAATGACAGTAAACAGCAAGAATTATTCAAAATCCACCATACCTCACCATATCCTAAAGTAACACCAACTTTCCCCATCATCATTTCAAGGACCGACCCCACTTACACTACTGCTAGCACCTCCACTGTTACGCTACACGCACAAGAGTGGGTGTGGGTCAGTGACCTCGCTATCGGTCAGACACTATTTGCTCTGGTGCATGATTGCCGCGATAACAACATGCTTCTGGGATCGTGTACGTGCTGCAGTTCAGAACACTTCGTAGGTACTTGTATGACGTGAAGAAAGTTTTCACTATCATCCTACTCTTGGCCTTATCTTATACAGGCTGACTTTGAAAACATGCAACCTGGTACATACAAAATGGTATATTATCGGGTAGGTATACCTTTATAGAGGAAGGTCGTTTTTTTTTTCGAATTCAAGTTGTGTCCTGTAGTAAAAGTTGTTCGCATTGATGGGTTGAAAACCCCTTTAAATTTTGTCGCATGTTTTCAAAGTCAGCCTGTATATGCAAAGGGGCAACTAGAATCAATTCTATTTTCATTTAAATGACGTTCGAAAGTGCTTTTTCTATGTGCCTTTTTGAAATAAATGATTTGACTTTGATGAACTGATGACGACTGATAGAGAGGTATGGAAAAGGAACATTGGGATAACAAAAAAACAAAAACAAAACAACAACTTGTGATATGCATAGTACAAATATTATTTATTTATTTTCATACATACATCTATCTTTACAGGTTCCCCAATGCGATAGAGTAGTAAATTACACAATCAACAAAAAATTATAACCATAAACATAAAACATTTATAACACTAAACTAAACTAAATAACACCTTTTTAATACTCAAACAATAATCTCCATTCTCTATTGATAACATATGACGTATAAAGTCACTCTTGTGAATTCGCTCTGTGAACAAATGAACACATCGATCTTCTCGGCAACTAGATTTAGCGTGCGCAACGCTCTCGCAAGAGGGGAGTTCTCCAGGAATTTAGTGCGACTGCGCGGCATCATAAACAAGGCGGGCCGTCGTCGACGTTGCACGTACTTATCGGGAACCCTCAAGCCTGTCCACTGTAATACCCCTGGATTATGTAGGATACCCCTAAATACCCTAAGAGTGTATGATGCCAGCGCTAGATCCCTCCTAGTTTCCAATTTGTTGTATCCCACCATGCCCAATACAAACAAGGTAGGATACATCAAAGGGTAGAAAGGGTACACCCCATACAGCCTGAAGTACATATATCGGGCGTATTTATTTTGTATGCGCTCCAACATGAGACCATATTTAGCCTCATGTGGAGCCCATATCGCCGAATTACACTCCAGCTGACTTCTTATAAGGGCGTCATACAATACCGATATGGTTTTCATGCTTGTGAATGATGCCGCTCTACGAAGTACAAAACCCAAACGTTTGTACGCCTTTTTGCAGACATTTTTTATATGTTCACGGAAACTTAATTGGGTGTCCATACGAACGCCAAGATCTCGCACTGTCACCGTCCGTTTCAATGGCGCGTTGTCCACTTTGTAGCTATAATGGAGTGGTGCCCTAGCCCGACTGAACGTTAGAACCGAACACTTAGTGAGATTGAATTGTAACTTGTTGTTTTGACTCCACTGAACTACGCGATCAATGTCTTGTTGCAGGCGGTGACAGTCATCCTCACTTTCGATAGCCAGGAGCAACTTAAGGTCGTCTGCGAATAGCAGACACTTGGCATGTTTTACTACATCCGGCAGGTCATTTATCATGATAATGAATTCTAAAGGCCCCAAATTGCTGCCCTGGCTCACTCCCGACCTCGTTAAATAAGACTCAGACCGGTATCCACTGTATTCCACGTACTGTTTCCTGTCCCTCATATAGCTCACAAAAAGTTGGAGCAACTTGGGTGTGCAGCCCACCTTAGCCAACTTTGATAATAAGACATCATTATCCACCAGGTCAAATGCTTTCTTAAAATCAAAGTAGGCGGCATCTACCTGCACCCCGGAGTCAATATGAGGAACCAAGTACGTCATAGCATTCAGTAGATTGCTGGTCGTGCTACGCTCCGGTCGGAAGCCATGCTGTGCATCCGATAGTTGTGATGCAACTTGCTCCTGGACGTCACGCTGAATGGCCGACTCAAACACCTTCGCTGGTGTTGACAGAATCGCCACAGGTCTAAACTCCTCAATCGCTGTACCATTCCCGCCCTTTGGTATAGGAATTACGCGGGTGATCTTCCATTGTTCTGGAAAATACGATGTGTCCAAACACAAGTTAAATATACGCGCGAGTGGTTCCGCCAGTACCGATCGACAATCTCGCACGACAAACACTGGAATACCATCCGGACCTGCTGACCGCTTTGGTTTGAGTCGCGCCATTGCCACTTGAACCTGATCAACTGAGAGTCGCGAGACCTGCACACGCGCGCTGTGCACGCCTCCTGCCTCCACCGCTTCTTGCACCTCGAGCCTTGCCGGCGCCTTACTGTACACACTATAAAAATATCTCGCAAATTCCATCGCACATTCAGGATCGGTCAACACTGAGCCCTCTTTTATGATTTTGCGACGGTTTCTAGCTTTCTCTTTTGTTCTAATATAGTCCAAAAAAGCCTTAGGATCCTTCGCCAAGTTATTCTGTAACCGCTCCTGATTAGTATAGTATCCACTAGCAATTAGTCATCTGTGAATCTGTTTGTCAAAACATTCTACATTTGTTTAATATTCTGATGAATGAACAGAATGAACAGATTTGGCGAAGGATTAAGAAGCTATAAACCTTCTCATGAAAAAACAAACACGAAATGTCGAACAGTCCACAGAAATGGAGTGTCAAATGCAACGGGAAAAGTCTTAATGCGCAAAAGTCCAATACATTTTATAGACATTTCTACCTCATTACCAGCTGATCGCAGATTACCACTGCAACAAAGGGGGCAGTTTCAAATCCGCCTGACTTTCAATACGTCATCAGTATGAAATTGTCAACAATCAGCGAGATGACATGCAATTGACACAATGTTTTTTCTCCAATTCCCAGAAGAAGAAACCTAAGTACAATTGAGTGTGGGAAACACAGTGATTAGTGCCGTCATGATATTATGTATGTATGTGGGAGACAATAAAAAGTGTGCTTGTAACTAAATGATGGATTCACACAATGTTATGTATAGTCCAGTGTCCAGTAGGTAGTAGATAGCTCATGTCCTTTATAACAATGTGCCTTATTTATAGAACGGTACATGGATTGTGGACTTTACGTGGTATTTCTACGTATTACTTTAAGAGGATTGAAAGTAGAAAAAAAATACATTTTAAGGAGTTCTCTGATTTTTTGATCATGTATGTAACATCGACAAACCATGAAAAACTTCACAAATATTTTATCTGAATTCAAAAGATTTAGAATTTCTTCTTAGATTGTAAGCCCTCATATAGTAAGGGCTCAAACACATAAACACGTTACGACAACGCAACGTCGCACGTTGCATTTTTTCATTATGGATTTCCGCAGAAAACCATAATGAAAAAATGCAACGTGCGACTTTGCATCGTCGTAACGTGTATGTGTTTCAGCCCTAATATTCACATAATATGATTCTTGACATTATCAGTGGCCAAAAAAACCACTATTTTGGCAATGTTTTAACCACGTATAATTTCCCATAGAAACCAATTCAATCTTCAAGAAAGGAAATGATGAAAGGTGAAATTAGTCGGAAACTTAGAAAAGCTTTCATAGATAACAAGCCTCCCAAACCAAGTTTACCTTCTAACAAGTACCACACCTTATCACCCACATGTTTACCATAACATTCCCAAAACTCTTTGAGCCTAAAGTTCTAACAGACCGACTGTTATCTGCTGCAAACATCTGGTTTGGCTTATCACGGCTTATCATACGGTTATGAACGGGAACGTACTACACTGATGGATACCTTTTACGGGGGATAATGAGAAATCAATGGATGGTCTGTTTTGAGAATAGTCGTCAGAGTAACTTAAGTGCATGTCTTTTAGAGAGATAATTTATCGTTGAACGAATTGCGTGAGGGAGAGCTGATTTGAAAAATCAAAATAATAAGAACCGAAATGATAGCAGGCCGCAGGCGCCTTTATTTGAAGTAATTTTTCCCACAGCATTATCTTACAAACTCTTTGGACAACGCTAAGTTTTCGACAACGTTACATTTTCTATGGTTTCGAGGTTAGATAGCTAAAAACTTGCAAGTTTGCATCTACCCGAAATACGTAATCAGAAAAGATCGATTAGTCTGGCAGACTTCCGAAATCAAGGCGGAAATCGCGGTGAACTCATTATATTGATCCTATTTCTTGCTTCCGAAACAGACCGAACATCTTGGCCTGGCAGAGCTATGATTAACTTTTAAAATAAGATTGTAAATAAATAAATAAAATGTATTCAAAAATCAAATTGGTAAAATATGATGCCTGTACTAGGATAAACCTGTATCACACGCGGCATGAGGTCTTACATTACTATTAGGACAATTGATTTCTTAACAATATTAAACATAAATTTTAAGAATAGTGACATAGTTATTTTATTGATGCGTCTGATTTTGCTACAGAAGAATACGAATGCAAGAACATAATCAAATTAATTTACGTCATCATTCTTCTGCCTTTATCCCAATTTATTTGGAGCCGGCACAACATGTGTTTATCTTCCATACTTCTCTATCAATCATCATCTCCCTTTCTAGCCATATTATCTTTCACACAGTCTATCCATCGTTTTTTCGGCTGATTAATTGGCACAGTCAAATTAATGTACATATTTGTGCGATCTTAACTATCAGTAGTCACGTCACTATCTACAGGCTTCAATATCTACAGGCAAGTCAAACACACATTAGCATGGCTTTCGCTCATCGTCGAAACGCGGCATTCAGAAACTCCACATAAAAAATGATAGAGATCCATTACAATTCACTGAGTGCGGGCAAAATGACAAGTACTAAGTACTTACATCGTAACGTATTTGTGTAAGGCCCGACGTCCACGACGCTTCAAAAGTAACCAGTTACAAACTCATATCATCAATGTGTAGCATGTCACAACACTAATATGTATTCAATGGAGGTTCAATCACAAACTATGGCTTGTCCCAAAAGTTTCTGGTGAATCTGTAAACAAATAGATCGCAAAACATACCGGTGGATGACAATTTGTAGTTCCACTTACAAATTGAGTACTTTGATTTGATTATTTGTATACTTTAAACTAGAATTTTTAATATGTTTTAGAGGAAAATTGAGGTTAATTTTAATTCAATCAATTTTCGTCGATAATTTTTGTACTACAATTTAATAATGTTATTAAAATTGTAATTGTTGGAAACGGCGGTGTGATATAAAGTCGAGACCGTTATAATACAGATGAATGTGTTACTTAGCGAGTTAGTTACACAGAAATATAAATAAATCTATGGCAAGTTTATACTATACTTTTGGAACAGATCATTGTTAGTAAGTCGCGTCGTGTTTGTGACCGTGACCACATTTGAAATATGCTGTGACATTCTGGCTACTAACTGGTGATCGGAAATTTTAACTGGGTACTTTTGAGTATCGTCGTGGACGATGGGCCTTACAGTTTCGGCGCACACGCACTGCCCTACTTGTACAACTTTTACTGACAGTTGACATCGATTTCGGACAGAAGTTTTGTTCTATATGCGTCACAAAGAGAAGTCAAAAATAATATCGCTGGATAAATATTGTGCGGAGGTAGACATAATTCTCAAAGCATTGTATCACCAATTAACTTACTAATACCATAAGTTGTGGTGGTGACTCGAATCTTTATAAATCCGCTTTGCAGTAAATCTTAGACGCCACTGATTTACGATAAACGAACCTAGAAGAAATCAGGCCTGAAAAGTTCAAGTTAAAAGCAGCAGTAAGAAAACACGTTGATCATTGCTAGTTTCCTTCTCCGCACGAGAGCCCTGTTTAATCAGTGCCTTTGCCTTTCAGTAGTTATTATAACAGATTGAATTAATTATACCTACTATTAGCTTCTGCCCGGGATTTCGTCCGCGTGAAATTTCTTGCTCTCCCGACCTATCGCATCGCATCGTTCTTTCTGACGTTTTTTTCTTTTTGCTCAGCTCCTACGGGTCCTAGCGTAATGTTAAATAGCCTACAGCCTTCTTCAAAAATTGGTCTATCAAGTGCAAAAATAACTTTTCAAATCCGACTGATAGTTCCGGAGATTAGCGCATTCAAACAAACAAGCAAAAAAACAAACTCTTCGGCTTTATTTTTAGTGTAGTTATAGATTAGTACTGATTATTCATTCCGATTACACTTCCGATATGAAAATGGATGAACACAAAGCGACATTTCATGTCCTCAGTGTCTGTGATGGCGCTTGATTAAGCTAGGTTCATATTGCTGTGTCGGGGTGTGTCGGGGCGCGCCAGAACGCAATCGCTTTCGTTCATTTACTATGAATAGATTCACATTAGTAGGTTGTGTTGTGTACTGCACAGATTCGTTTGATTGGTGTATCCCGCGTCACGACACAACACGACACAGTAATGTGTCGGTGGCTTTAGATTTCGACTTCTCCAAGATTTGTAATCGCGTTTGCGACGACTGAGCCTTCTGTCACTTATTTACTCTTTCCTACACGTAGAACTGACAGCTCCTCACTTGTCAAGCAGTCCACTTTCGCTCAGGGCTTTAGTGGGATTGAGACCTCGGCTCTAATCCCTGGACGATTTATAACTGTATCAAGTTAATAGTCATGAGTTGGAACTTTCTAGGCGGTAATAAGATTAAAATAGTGTAAGGATATAGTTTGATGAAGCCTTTTGAGATCTGGGGATTAAAGTTACTGAATAAACTGACTGGGTTTTAGTTTAAATATTTGTAGTATTGAGTCCGCTGGGTGGCAGAAGCAGAGGACCGGCCAAAGCGGCGACGCTTGGAGGATGCTTATATCCTGCAGTAAAAGGTTTTCGACTATAGTGATAATGATGATTGTAGATGAAATACTACTGTAAAGTAGATCTTTTAATGCGTGGCTAGTAAAATCTTATTAACTACGAGGTAATAATGATTCAGTTATTTTTTATTTTTTTTACATATTCACAACGTAAACTGTTTTCTGTCGTAGTGGCAGTGATAAAAACGAATGTTTTTTTTTGTTAACCTTATTTGGGCGCCAGTGCTAAGGCCTTGTAAAGCCCTTTTTCCTTCTAAACCTTTGCTTTGATTTTGAGCTAACATGATAAGATCTTCACACCTTCGCCGCGGTCTACCTCGACGGCGATGTCCTCCGTTAGTGAGTGACGATCCTTGCCGATCTCTCCGTATGTATTCGTGCGACGTGGCCGGCCAACTCCCACTTCAGCCTGACTATTTTTTCTCCAACATCCGTTAGTTGAGTTTATTTCAACCAAAATTGTCAAAGAACACATTCTCAACATCAATGATATGAAACATTAAACACAAACCCGTTTCCCAAGCCCATCTTTACTTCGATAACCTTCCATCTATCCTATCCGAATGAAACCATCAACTGTTGATAACCCAACAATTCTTCACGGCAGCCATGAGCCAGCTTCCCATAGGAACAATGCACAATGAACAATAGTGACACACCACACGACCTTGAGGGGAGAAAGTCTACGATGTAAAGAATCTAAACAAACATGTGAGTTTGTTGTGTATGGAAGCATGAGCAGGAGGGATATTTTTATGGGTTTTCTCAGATGGATGAAGGCTTTACTTAATTACTGGGGAAATTCTCTTACTTATTTTAAAGAACGTTTGGATCTTAATTCAAAAGACTTGAGGGGAAGGTACATAATGTGGATATTTTAGGGCACATAGGTTTGTGTGTTCCGGACAGGTATACGTGTGGTGACTACGATAGCCATGGCTGCTGGCGGAGCTGCGCGCGAGCACCAATCTTTTAACTGAGGCGCCGCTGACGCGTGCACTCTCAACCTCATAGCTGACAATGACACGGACCTATTCTGTTGTTCTCTGAGTGAGTTCACAAAGAATGCATTCTTTGTAATAAGTTACATTTAATTATAATTTAGGATGAGAATTAGAAAAGTACAGTATCGCAATAGGTTACCCTATAATGAACGATGTAAGTTGGAAAATAAATAAATAATAATTTCAGTCTTAAACTGTCAAAATAACCTCGAATTTACTGCTCGTTTTACAAGTATTTGGCATTGATTGTCGCTTAGATGAAATTGCGACTACATTTTGAACATTTTTTGATTAAGGGACTTGACTTTCTGGTTGTCAGTGTCTGGCTGGCCAGAATGAAAATAGGCAACTTTGAAAATGAGGGACTGAATTTTATTTGAGCTGTCTATTATCCCGAAATAACTGGATGAGAACACGGGAAGTGGGCGTATGAAAGTGACACTAAAGTTTTATTGGTCCTTACCTATGTACATTTATAAACAATCGGAATTTTCGCAAACTTAAAACATTTAACAATCAATCGGCAAACAGACCCAACCCCGAGCTGGTTTACTCAAGTGCCTTGCGCATCGTCACCACCGACCTTGCGGAAAACTTTTCAAGTGTTCATAATGCTATACACAGGTACAATTAAACTATATACCTGCAGTAATTAATCATCAATCAACGGACACTTCAATGGAATAAATTAAGCTATCCACAAAGTAAATTCGTAGAACACGTACCATCTAACCAAACAGATCACAGTCCCTTGACCTCATGAACCAATTTCTTGTAACACCTGGGTGTTTAAACAGCTGGCTTCCATCATGCTCATACATTCATTATCTTATATTATATCTCTTTCTTTCTTATCGGTAACTCAAATATTTTGGCCAAGTATTTAGAATGTAGGTTTTGGTCAATGTGCTAAATGTAAATATTATTTTTAGGGTAGTGTGTTGCTATCTTTATTGGCGTGACGTAAGCATATAAATATACGAATTGGAGCAGTTTGAAATGTGTTGGTTGTTTCTTTAATTACTGAGTACCCAATCTTTTTTTTTTTCGTGTGGTTAGAAGGACAACCCTGGTGTCAGAGTTTTATGCCGCCCATGGGCCTCTGACTTGGCTTCACACGATGTTTTTCTTGCTTCAAACACGGTGAGTACCTACCTAATATGTGGCTGTTACTACTAAATAACCGTAAGGCTATCATAGCCCTACCTTTGTTTGATTCTGTGAACATAATGTTACGAAAACCTAACCTGAAATTAGGTACTTACTTGAAATGTAATGATTTTCCATACTGGTCTGATAAACTGACATAACATAAAACATTACATCATGCCATTTTCCCCGAAGCGTAAGACATTGATGATTAACCATCCAAAAAAAAAAGGGTTACCCATAAGTAGGTACACGCACACTTCACCAGTTATGTTTAGGTCCAATGTAGGGGACGTCCCTATTGCCAAATAAGTAACCTGTTGTTCAAATACACACAAATCTCACGAACCGAAATAAAACAAGTTATTCTGTGTTAATCTGTTACAAAGAAACGCTAATCCTCCGTTAAGCAGGTCAATCACACCGTGATCAACACGACCTTACAGAAACTAGTCCATTCTTTACTTCTAATAGTTAATCGTTTTTTACTATTACCAAACATTACCAATACAAGTTCTAACCTTACAAATTCGACCGCAAAGGAATCCAAACGATTGCACCGAATGATTAATTTAATACCAATGCTTTGTGACATGGTTTAAATATATTTCTTAATTTAATTTATGATAATATCGAGCATTTAATTTAATTATAAATGTCCGCATACTTTTAAATGACCAATTATTTTTTTATTTCCGTTCTGTGGTGATACAGGATGTGGTTTTTATTGATTCTTTATCAATTTCTTGTGTTACTGTCCTTGAGCTTTGAGATTGTCGTTTTGTTTTAGCAATATTATCTAGGATCAAAGAGCTTTGAACTAAATTTGATTCAGGTCTCGCTGCTACGATAAAACAAGATAGGGATGGACACACACATGTGACATATTTCAGATGAACTAATGAACCATAACCGCATAATCCTGTAGGTATCAGAAGACAACGCGTTTGACTTCTTCTTCCCAGCTAAAGCACTAGGAAGTGGTGACGGGTGGGTGTTTTGGGGGACTGTCTTATGTAATTTTGACGTTCAAAAAGTGCTGATTCTCAGCCTAATTTGAATAAATGGATTTTGATTTTGACTGTAATAAAAAAGCTTCATCAGCAATAGGCAAAAACAAGTGCAAAAAGTGAATAGTAGGGAAGTCTCTAGCAGCTGGGTCTGAATTAGTCTGGCATACTTCAGACTAGTAAATAAAAATAGTAATTACAGGAGAAACATGATCATGCACTTTTACAATTTAACCACGTGTTAACAACAAAAACTGAACATAGTGTGCTGGTAAAACCGACCATTATAATTAAAAATCAATAATGTAGATCGGCTCTCAAAGCAAATTGCGACATGGTAGCATTATACGCGTTCGCGACCTAATTTGTATTTTTTGTTTTACAAGAACTGGTTTCTTTAAATTCGGATATGTTATGAGTGCTCTGGATTCTTATTTGTACAGCCGTTTTATGTAACTCGTTAAAAGAATTAATAAATGCACTTTTGTGATTAAGATTAAAATAAAATAAAGATTCTGATGATTATTAATAAACATTTTTAAGCCGAAAAAATAATTTAAATAATGTCACCAGTACGCAAATGTTCGCCGTTTAAGTCCTTCTAATAAATGACACACATTAAAAAAACTATCCCGTGGATTAAAGATCCCAGTAATGCAGTTTTCAGCACAAGAAAGCAACATTTTCCCAAAATCCAGTGCACAATACAAAATTAAACCCTGTTCCAAATTCTTGTCCAAATTCGGCTGTGTTCCATTTCGAAAATCAAACACCCTTTTCATCACTGTCATGATTTCTTGATGACGTTTCTACGACCATTATAAGGGACCCTTAAAGTAAATTCAATGTGAGCTGGTAAAAGTGGTACGGAACCAGTCCCGGACGGCCTAGGACTCGATAAGGTCTGCAATTGGGCCGTCCTGTACTCCGGCGAAACGGGATCCGGTCCGTTTCACTCTCGGTTACTGTTACTTTTAACTGTCAGTTTTTTGTGCATCGGAATTCTGTGCAGCATGAAAGTTTGGCAGTTCCTAATTGGACGGTTTTTGGCATTGACGGGCATGACTGGTTACTGGTTGGCGCTAACCTATTCGTTAAAATTGTCAATTCGCTTTTTTTATCGTGACTGTCATTTTCTTGATTTTTATGGGCGGTGGAGTGTCGGTTTTGACTGCAATTATTTCTGGGTGTGTCAGGTGGGTAGTCGACCTACAGAAGATAGCGAGGAAGACTTGGATGAGACTCGAACACACCAGGGAAATATGGCACAAAAGGCCTTTACTTAGCAGTGCATGGTGGAACAAGGCTGCCAATGATGTTGATGATTTCTGGTTGTGATTGTGAATTGTTTGGACCTAAATACCATTACTACTAAACGGAGAAGTTCCCAAGAATGGGTAAACGAAGCTTTACGTGCCAAAGATGGGGTGACGATTATATTGACATAGCACAGTGGAATATTGACCAAATTCTCACTAATAACACAGTGTACCTATACTAACAAGTTATTATTAGACTTAGATTAGACTGTAGTAACATCCTGCCATAATTAATAATAAAAACTTTGTCTTCCAAGTAATGAACCACATTTTATTTCAAATTAAAATTGCCAATGATAGCATGACCTTAGCAAACATAACAAGACATCTTAATAAGCACAAAAAGAAAGTCAATCGACTCCTGCGTTTGAACATGGCCGCCATGTCAATTGTTTGAATTGAGCGCTTCCCGCGTCAGGGGCAGGGCGCAGCTGTTGTTGGAACAATAAGTAGATAATATGGATCGGGAGGAAGGATGTATTGGGGTGATTAGTGTTGCATAAACGTCTAAAGAATGATTTCCATCCAACCGCTCGCATCGAATCGGATCGGAAAGGATACGAACGTATGCGGCGACATCCCAACGCGACCGGCAGGATGTCAGCGCATACGATCGGCGCCGTACCGTCGCTTGCGAACGTATCCGTTTCTGCGCCTAGTTAAATAGTTTCCTTCCTACCGTGTTGCAGCCGATACGACGTCGGAGCCGATCGCGCGTCGCAGCATACTTTCCGCTACGATCGCGTGTCGCGGAAGACGCCCGCGGTCAAGCTGCTGTGCGCGGCTTGGTTATATAGACTTTAAATACTGTGTACACGATTTAATATCGTTTAAATATTGTAAAATATGTTCCGATCCGATGCGATGCGAGCCGTTTGATGGAAATCATTCTTTCAATCATAATTTACTTCTATTCATTGCAACTCCTAAGGTACAATTGACGCCTCCAATCCCATCCTACCTAGAACTGCACAAAAAGTGGAGCCTGCAACAAAAATGCCATTACCGACGACCTCCGAACGTCACGACAGCATTGTTTGTAAATACCCGAGCCCAATCACACCGCCACTAAATACTTAGCTGTGGGCTTTTTATTGACCGTCCGTTAGCTAATAGTTGACTGCGAGTGGCACTATTCTATGCAAATGAAGAGATTAAGCGTGCAAGTGATTTTTTTGCAGGTTTTATTGATTATAATACCGTCGTGTGGCTCATGGCTAAACAATAACAGCCGCACGGGTCGATCGAAGACACGTCACGAATGTCACCATTGAAACTTAACACGATCAGCACATCTAAAGCACATTCATCATCGATGTCCATGGAATATTGACACTGACAGTGACAGCACTTGAACTCGGTTTAGATTTGCTGATCGCGTTCAGTTTTATTGCTGAAATTCGGGCTCAGTCTTTAGATATACGCTTCTTCAAACTCAAAGTTTCAAAGGGCTTCTATATGTAACCGTATTACATGAATTATCTTTATCTAATTTAATGAATTGCACAGTATTGTGAAATCGATTTTATGACTTATAAGTTAGGTATAGGTTTCAATTATAAACCAATCAGAACACATGCGTAATTAATTTCTATTACCTACTAATTGACGTTAACGACTTATTGTCTGATACTGCTTAGCTAATTTACAGCTAAGACCTACATTGCATTTGCATACAGTTATGTAAGTACACGCGAATTCCTACCTACATTTTTATACCATCTGATACGAGAAGATTTTTGTTTAAAGTCTTTGTATAATAGTCTTTTTTTTTAAGTTAAGTACCATCAGAGACTGTCTTATTATTATATAGGTACTTATATTGCAAGAAGTTAAAATGTGCAACAAGATGGCGGTCGAATGACGTCAGATTGTCTCAAAACACGACCGTCCATAGTCCATATCGATCGGCATTTTGAATTCAGAACCACGTGGATTGATGTCTTAAGTAACTTGCACATTAGTTTGTGTTCTGTGTTTGAAAGAGTTTTTGACCTGCCTTTTTTGTATGAATCTTAAGAACAACCTTCATTACATGTACCAACCTCTATACAGCATCACAAAAACTGTCTTTATCAAACAATGGACCTGAGGTCCGAGTGGGCGTTACACAGTCATACAAACTACAGTCAACCGCACGTGTAAAGTCACAAATTGTCTTTGACAACGTCTTTACTTCGTAGCAATAAGGGGGTTTTGACAGTTCAACTGAGATTCTGTTGACCGTACAAAACATAACAAATATTATTCCATTTTGTTCAATGCCTGCCAACGACCTTCCATCAATGTCGTCGTGGTACCGATCTCACGATTAATCTCATTTTCGACAATACTTAGTTATACCTTTGGGAATTCACTCGATTATAAATGAATTATGTTTATGGCAATTAAAAGACCTTATGTGTGTGTTCATTGTTTGTTTTTTTTTTGGTTTTGGGGCCCTTTATTCATTGAGGTAAATTCAAGGTCGAACGTACGAAATGTAGGTACCTACTTTGTATTGCAAAGTAGGTACATTTGGATCAGTAAAGCCTCGTGCAGACTGGCGCGATGTGACACCGGTAATTATTCTACCGTGAAGTTTTCTTAGAAATTGCATTGTTAGAGTCGCGTCGCGCCAGTCTGCTGGAGGCTTAACATTGTCACTATCGGTTAGGTTTTGGCTAGAAGACGTAGCAGAAAATAATACTCATTCCACTATTCTACTATAAGTTATATCTATTGTATTGTAGTGTCTACAGAATCTTAGTAAACCTTCAATTTGTCACAAATAGCAGTTTAAGTCTCAAGTTTCTAAGTCTAATAAAAATGTCAGTTCCAATCTTCTGTCAAATTGTTAATTGCATCTCAAATTCCAACACATGACCTTTAATAAACATTTTTTTTATTTTTATATTCAAGATCCACTGTTTGAAGATAAAATTACGAACAAAAAACTTATAAATGACAACTTGAAAAAGTCTTAAAATTACCTTGACACGAAAGATTTAATGGACAAACGATTGACAACAATAATTAATCATTTTAAGGAACATTTGACCTGCAAAGTCACAGAACTCAAAGACTACAATAGCATACATGTGATTTAAAACTACAATCAGCAATGTGTAACAACAATTTACAATAATTCAAAAAAGACCTGGACAGACAGGCAATTACAGAGAAGACAATGTTTTAAGGCTCCCGCAAACAGGCGTGACGCGACTCTGTTGGAGCAATTTCTATGAAAACTTCTCGGAAATCGGTCTCAAGTGCCGCGTCGCGCCTGTCTGCGAGAGCCTTTAAACGAGACTGTCCTCAAAACCCGTAAAATGTAGTAGTGTATTGTGACGTTTTGTCACAAAGCAGTGCCTGTCATTAGTCTGGGAATTGCCTGGAATTAAGGAAGTGTCAAAGCTAGTCTAGAAATTGATACTATGACGTATAATCTGCTGTGACATACAGGTGTCAACTAAGCCCTTATTTATTAAGAAAAGCAAGTAAACTGCGATAAAATATTGGAAGTATTCGTTTTCGTTGTACGGAATTTCACACATTGTTTTCAAAAGACATACCAAATTCTATACAAAGATAAATTCCACACAAAGCTATACATCTACACATTTATCGGCATTACGTACAGTACGTCATCATTATGCTCATAACATAACATCACGCATGTATTCCTCGAAGGGTTAGGCAGACTGCTACTGAGAAACTTCAGATGGAAAAGTCCATTAACACTTTGCTTGACCTGGGAATCGAACCCAGGACCCCACGCACATCAGTCGCATTTGCGACTTCTTGAGATTTTCACTTCAAGACACGACCCTTACCTAAATGTATTGTCATATCAACTTGATATTGTGATGTCTGTTGATCTCGAAGAAAGAGAAAGAGGGAAAAAAAGCATTTAAAAATATTTTTTTATATCAGGAAACGCACAGAAAATACAAACAGTAAAAAAGGAGCATTTAAAAATAACAAACTAACAAAAAGAAAAAAAAAAAACGACCTGTGCGAGGCCAAAATGTCTGTCTCAGCATAATGCGGCGATATAAGAGCACTGCATACTATGGGCAGTCGTAGGAATTACTATAGTAATCACCAACCTTGGTATATACACGCATTGGTGATAGCAGAACTATTATTTGTATACTTAGTTTGCAGATATATTCCAATTTTAATTACAAAGCATTCTGATTTTAAATACGTAATAGGTACAAAGAAGCTTTAAACAAAGCAATGGTTGTCAAACAATTACGAAAATCATAAATTCATAATGATAAGTTTATGTATGACGACATGCGTTCACGACAAATCGTGTCTACCGTATACCCCGCGGCTGCGTGTGCGCAGATCTTAAGTAAACATTAAAAGGACGCTCCAAAAACTCTTACAAAACCTAACAATTAGCCTTTTGATAGATTAATCATATGACAGACAAAAGGTTAAGTGTGAAGTCTTAATTACGTGTATAAATAGCCATGGCCAGTGATGTGTAGATAGCCATAGCCTTTGGTATTTCATTTCGTAATAACTAGTAAATAATGGCGAATGCTTGACATTAAGAGAATTATATTCGTACATTTGTAACCACGCCTTTGTACTGTTTGTAGTTGATTAGTTTCAGATAAATAAGATATTTCTTTGAATATCACTCACAGTGACAAGTAATAACAAACTGACAATACGAAAAAAAAAAACTATACAAAAAAATTATTACATTGATCAATGTTGAAATTAATTCACCAACCATGGCCGAGACTCAGATAAAGACTTTTTACAATCGACTTACAGGCTTAAAAAAATATGAAAATAATGAATTTAACAATTCTGACTATCCTCTAATGGACAACGATGCATTTAGTTTATACACATCCCAAATCAGAGAGGAATGTTAAATAGGTAGAAGTGATTTTAATCAACTAACAGACAAAAACGTTGCTTAAAAACCCAGGGAGAAAGAAATACATTTTCCTGCTTCCGTAAAATGGAATCTCTAATTTGCATACTACTACTAAACTTTCACTAAATACTCCTATCATAACTAACTATAAGTAAATGAATATTTCCATTTCCCATACAACACGTAAACTCAAGGAACTTCCCAACACAGAAAGCACTGCAGCGCAACGAATGGCTACTCTAAAAAGTAAATAACCACTAATTGTAGGCAAACACGCGATTTGCGTACAAACCTGTTTCTATTGTAACCAAATAAGATAGTAATTAACGTAATTACTATTTAGAATCACGCTTTTGACCGTCAGCAGGTTCAGTGGTCACCGAAGCATTACTTGTAATTAAGTCTAGCAAGGTGAATAGATAGAATTCTTTACAACACCATGTATTTTGTAGAAACCTCAAAAACATACGGTGTCATAAACGAGGTATCTCTTGCAACTAAGATTTTTATTCGCGAGGTTTACATTCAGTGTACGGCATTGCAACGAGCGCGATTCATAAGATACCATGACATTACAGATTTGCGATAAAAATTTCGCGCGATTTTTTATCGCCGTGCGGGCTAGGCCTTATATGGTTAGAATTAAGAGATGGAAAGAAAAGGTAAAAGTAAATCTAACCTCAAATACAATTTGAAAAAATGAATGAGAAATAAGTAAAGCTTAGAAAGGGCAAAGAGTAAAACAAATACTTAAGGTGAATAAGAAGGTTCTAGACATCACTTCGATAAAAATATATACAGATAATGGAAAACCTACACCAACAGGAAAATCAACAACAAAACACAAAGAAAAAATAACTAACCAAGATACTAATAAAGCCAATTACACGTCAACGATCTGCCAAGACGACATCGAAGAGTAATCGTCGCCAATGAATCATTGGGACATGGTCAACGGACAAGTTGCGACATGTCCTGACGACAAGTCACGTTCAGCAAGTGCAGCAGAATTGTCACGTACTGGAGATGACAGCGGTGACGTTGGCAAGGTTGCTGTGTTAGCTAATAGATAAATGTGGAGTTACATAGACTGAGACAATAGTTGTAATCATCACTTGTAATATACAACACAATAAGTGAGGGACGAGACTTCAAATGTTGAAAATGGCTTGCATATATTAATACTGATTGAGTAGGAATTGATGTGTCAATTTATTGTCCTGTGGGAGTCGGGTCAAGCGTCCAAAGTGGGAGTAAATATCAACTGACATTAATCAGGTGTAGTAGCGTCATCATTGGATAAAGATTGGCTTTTTTATGACCATACAGCTAAGCTACAGTTGTGATAAATCTACATCTAGCCGCATTTGCAATAACAGAATTTAAATATATCATGATGATTGCCAAAATAAATATGAAATTCACACAGACACTAAAGATTTCCATAGATTCATTCTGTCGGATCCAAATGAAAACTTAGCAAAAAACATTACGTAATACGTAAAATTATTCTTCGAATGATGTCATCTAAAGAATGTTCTACTGTCAAATGAAGGAAAATGACTAAACCCATCAGCAATTCTTTTCCCTTGCGTGTTTCAAGACGTGATTACATCTTCATTTCAATCTTATCCTTGTTATACTTTAGGTACCTTGAAATGAAAAACTAAGATATTAATCAAAAGGCTAGTAATTCTTTAAGTAGCGAATAATTAACTTTGATAGCTTTAATCGTCTCGATGATTAACAAAAAGTAGTACAAATTACTTGACGAAAGTACTGGCCCATAATGGCAGTGGACAGACACGTGTGGGAGGAAAGGGAAAGCCTTTACCCAGTGAGACATCACGGCCTAAAAAGAGAGATAGTACGAATTTGTAACAATTTATATTAATTACCCGACTACGGCGAAGCAAAAAGGAGGGTTATGATTTTGACCGGTATGTATGTATGTATAAGGTGCTATAAAAATATCTGCCACGGCTTTAATGAGAGGTAGTATTGTGTTTAAAGATAACAATAGTGAAGAAATTTCGTACCCCGGCACAGTTAAATCAATTTGAGAAAATAAAGTAGTTACATAAACATTGACTCTATTCTGCATAACGTGGTTCACAATTTACGCGCGAAGTGCACTTCGTCAATGAAAACAACTGCTATCTCTTTCCATCTGTTCTGTGAATGAAAACTAAAATCAGCTGACTAGTTCGTCACTTGCAAATTTATACGTACAATTTTTTGTATGAAAAAAATATGACACATGATCAATAATTTATCTTTACTATTGTAATCTATAAACACAATACTATCTCCCATTGCAGCCGTGGCAGATATTTTTATAGCACCTTATATGTATGTTCATTTGTTCCCTCATAACTTCTAAACTACTCAACATAATTTGACAAATGGGGTATCGATGGAAGCGTCTCGGTCGTCCGATGGTTATAGGCTATGTGACGTCACATTAAATGGAATATGGCGCCATCTAGAGGACAAAAAGTCATGAACTAAAAAAAAAAGTTTTTTTAATGGTGTCATGTTGGGTATCAAATGAAAGGGCTTAATTAGCACATTTCAAAAATATATATATTATAACCCCAAAATAATTTAAATAAAAATAAAAATAATAAAAACTAAAACCCAACTACGGCAAAAGTCAACTAAAAAGGTATAAACAAGTCATCACAGACAGACTAATTAAAAATCCGGAGTCACACGTGTTAGGGGATAAGTCGAATAGATTACGTGTGACTCCGGATTTTTAATTTGTCTGTCTGTGATGACTTGTTTATACCTTTTTAGTTGACTTTTGCCGTAGTTGGGTTTTAGTTTTTATTACTTTTATTTTTTTAGTCTGCATAATTCAAATTGGTTCTTAAAGATTTAAGTGACAGTAACGATAGAACATAATTTAGAAGGCCATCAAAGTCAACACTAATTTCATTTAATGAACGAGAATGATTTACGGTTTACGCTCTTATGTAATATGATTTGTCGTCATTATCATTGTCAGCTTTGTTCCACTCACTGCTGAGTATAGGGACTCCTCCCTTTGTGCCATGCTTCCCTGGTCCGTGCGACTCTTATCCAGGACTCTCCTGCGATCCTCTGCAGGTAGTCTACCCACCTGGTCTGACTGACTATAAATCCATCACTTTATAGATGGTCTATTATGTCAATAAATTCTAACAAAGCGATAGCAAATTCTGAATTGACCATTAAAACAAAAGCGGTTTTAGAAGTATGAGGCCTCATCCACTGTTGAAAAGAAAGGATCCTCCGACCAGATGGGTTGTGGCTGGCGAGCTTCTACCCAGAGATTGACGTTGGGACGTTGTATACGTATATTTTAGTCGTGCGGTAATCTTTGCTTGCGCGATGCAGAATTCTGCATGACGTTAGTGTGATGCGCAACACGGTTCAAAGCCAGATAATCATTACACTAAGGTATATTTCCAATTTTGCTAAAACACCAATTACCTACTTGAGAATAACTATCCTTGCGTAATTCTTCAGCTATCAATACTGTTATTGACGCCTAGACAGTTGCATAAACAATTCTCGTGACCGTTATAAAGTGAGCTAATCCGTTTCTGGCGGATCTCGCTTTGTCTCATAATTAACTTCATTTGTCTCACTTACGCAAGTCTGGTTAGAAATTAGTTTCATTTTATGATTCACTTTTGTTTTTGTATAATGTTAAACTTGCGTTTGTGGTACTGGAAGTTTTTTTTAAGAGAATGTATTCCTCTAAGGGTCAGGCAGAGGTGCACCCACATTTCCCCAGTAATGTTTAAATCCTATGTAATAGGGGCGAGCCAATTGCCATCAACCGGGCACAAATCTAGACTCCGGGCTGCTACTAAGAAAACCCCTGACGGAAAACCCAATAACACTTTGCCCGACATGGAAATCGAACCAGGACGTCTTGCTCAGTAGTAGTGCTTGCGACCACTAAACCAACTAGACAGTATTTTAGTTAAATCTACTGATATAAATAATTGGTGACTCCTTGGGATTGTATCTAGCTATATGTAGTTTACAGAATACAATAGATATGTTTGAGATTGTCTCAAGATTTTTAATGTTTTGAATTCAATGCCGTTTATGTTTTCACTTTCTTTATGAATGAGCTATTCACACGAGTGTTTTAATAACACGAACCTGTACCTTTTATCAGTAAGTTTGGTTAATGTTATTCATCTTTTCATTGTCAAATATTCATCTCGAACATCGGAAAAGATCAGAAATTACGAACTTAGCCCGCCTTATACAAATATTTCCAAATAATATTTACAAATACAGAGTGGATTTTTGAGATGGGGCAGCAAGGACAGCTACCTCAACCGTTCTAGCTACAGGAAAACAGTCCTCAACTTTTTGAAAAAATTTGATCTTCTTTCACAGATTATGTAAAAAATGTACAGTCAACAGAAAAATGGGCAGTTTTCACAAAAACCTTTTTTGATGCCAATCGATCCTGTTTCTTATAAGGATCAAAACCCCTATTGGACGAACTGAGTTTCGAGTCCTAGAAAACTTTAGAAATCGCAAAAAACCTTTTCCCATACATATCGTAGGCAATGATGTATACAGTTTCACCTCAATAATATAATGCCACACACAATTGACAGCCTCGTTGGTCTAGTGGTCGCAAGCGCTACTGGTGAGCATGAGGTCCTGGGTTCGATTTCCAGGTCGGGCAAAGTGTTATTGGGTTTTTCGATCAGGAATGTCTCAGTAGCACACCGGAGTCTGGATTTGCGCCCAGTTGATGGCAATAGGATCGCCCCCTATTAGATGGGACTTAAACATAACTGATGAAATGTGGGTGTACATCTCTGCCTAACCTCTCGGGGAATCACAGGCGTGATGTTTTATTATGTGTATAATTCCATACTTGGCACACATTTTTTATTTAACACAATGCGGTAAAACAAATCAATGCATATTCTGTAATACATGAGTAAACCACAATGATCTCACGATTGCACAATATAATGCCAGTTCTTTGTCTTACCAATTATCTCACAATGCCGTCTTCATAACCTGAGACTCATAATCATGCATCAATCAACTCAGCCTAGCGCAGTCCACTGCTGGACATCGGCCTCTCCCAGGCTGCGCCACAACACCCTGTCCTCCGCCTTCAGCATCCAGTCTGTCCCAGTTAACTTATTAAGGTCGTAGGTACATCTAGCTGGGGGACGTCCCACACTACGCTCGCCGATACGGGACTCGTCAGCTCCACCGACCATCGGTCCTTCGCCAAACTCTTCTTATTTATTTCTTGACTACTTATTAAGATAAATAAGCAAAGAAGAGAAACTAAAGATTTGAAGTTTTGGTGCAGCTTGTCTAGGTAAGTTTCCTTATAAGGCCACAGTTAAGGAGTATATTCGCAATATACAATTTCATACTGCTCATGTTTTACTTTTTCGGCAAAGCTCTTCCGAATTAGTCACATATAACATTTTGACATATATTGGTAATTTATTCATGATCCTGCGCTAGGGTAGCCGCCGCAATTCAAATTTTCTTAAGTGTCTTGCAATTTCCAGGTCAATATCTGGTTTTATAGTAATAAAAAGAAGACGCTGAGCTGATACTGAGCAGCAAATTGCAAACTGAAACATTTAAATTACGAAGGTTAACGATTTCGCCATGAGAAAGAATTCAAATGTAATGTAAATCCTTTTGTATGTCATCATTATAAGTCACATAATCATCAAATTCTAATTGCCTACATAATGTTTGCCAAGACGATGAATATCTAGAGTACTGAATGTTTAGTCATAGACTTGACAGCACATTCTTATAGTCAGGTGTTTATGCAAGGTCACTGACAATCTACTACGATGCAGATCCTATTCAAACAATGAATCATCTTAGAAACTAACACACATCTAAGGCTTCAGCCAGAGTGGGCGCGGCAGCGGACGCGATTGGATGGCCATAGAATGCGAATAACGTACCGGACGTTCAGGGTCAAAATGTCCAATTCTCAAAATGTCCAACTCCCATAATGTCCAATCTTTGATAGATGCGATACGCTTTTGTTTTTTTCGCTTGTGTGCTAGACCTGTCACAATGGCCACAAGTAGCTAGTAGGAAGCCGTATCTACATGATGAGATCAATCTGAACAGATGACTCGAATATGATTGGTCTGACCGCGTGCGTGCACATGCTTGAAAACATCAGACAGTTCAGTTTCAACGATATGTCTCTAGTAATCGTTTAGAACTTTAAACCGTCGCATCGCTGTCGTAGGAGAACAATAGTGAGACCGTAACACACTGTATGGAATGGGAAACCAGGTACGGATTTTATTCAAAGCAGACAGAAGCCTGACGCAAAAATCGACCAAGTGACATTACTTAATATGACGAATTAATAAATATTTGATAAAGTCGCGCCCGCCTCAGCAATCGCTAAAGCCTCTCACTCTAGACGATTCCTTAGATTCATGAACAACGTAAATTATCTAACCAAGATGCATTATAATTACTTGAGCACAATAACTCACATTTATCGAGACATGATTAAATTTTATGACCCTGTTGACAACAGTAACTACGATATTAATTAGATACAGTTAGATATATTGTTTAGTAGCATCAATAATTAATTATGGAGGTACTAGCTGCGCTCCGCGGTTTCACCCGTATAGTCTTGATCCTGTGGGAATATGGGGATAAAATGTATTTTAATATACACAATACATTAATATCAGTATAAAAACATAGGTTCGGGGTAAGAATTATATCGTCCTTTCTGGTTCGACAAACATGACGGCTGTCAGACACTCTTTTTTCCAAAAGGTGCGCGTCGTCTGTTTTTGCTCTCGGCGCAGCTTCTAGAACCCTCTAGAAGCTGCGCCCTTATTGAACGAGCGGATTGTGGCGGGAGCGGTGCGAAAGGAGTTCCTATTATAGTATCTTATACTATCCTTCTCCAGGTCTACCTATGGGTGGTCTACCCATGTGCCAAATTTCATCCAAATCCGTTCAGCCGTTTTAGCGTGCAAGCGTAACAAACAAACAATCAATCAAACTCACTTTCGCATTTTATAAGGATATCAGTTGTGTTAGTTAATTAAATTGCACATGTTTTGTTAATACGTGTACTTAATGGAAGCTTTGTCCAAATTCGAGGGTAGTAGTGGAGGAATCCATTACAAAATTGTTTGAGCGATTTATGAGACATAATTATACACACGGTTGGCGATATTCACATCTTTAAACGAGTTTACTATTGAAGAGGTTGATATGAAAATGATAAGTATAGAAAATTCAGCACACGTCGTAAAACGTGATTAATAGACAAGAGAGTCTACTTGAGAATTTATTAAAGTACAAATATCCTCAACTGATAGTAATATTATAGATATCCGTAAATATGGCGCAATTATAATCTTGTTCTTTCACGATGTCGAGTGCCTGTCTTCGGGGATGTTCGGCTTGCTTCGTCTTTCAATTTCTAACGAATCCGAACTCAACCAAGCTACTAGTGGAGTTCGAACCTGAATGTCAATTCTCCTAAACATTCGCAATCTCATCTTAAAGACAATCAAAGTAACAAATGTATGAAAATTGGAGCTATTTTTCAGATTGAATCTGAAATTATACAGTGTGAGTCTTCATAATGTGCACATATCGAAATGAGGGATTCTATGCTTAATTTGACAAACGGAAAAAATATTTAAAAAAATCTATTTTTATTTTTTTATTTATTTTGTATTTTTTATGTAAAAAAACGGTGTAACTTTTAAATGATCTATCGCGATGAAACAAACTCAACTCCATAATTATTGGTAGTAATTAAGTGTTCTTATAAAATGAAAATTGTGGGAAAAACCCCTCCCAATTAAACCCAAAAACCCTCAATTGAAAATAAACAGGTATTTCGTCCAAAAATCTGTTTTTTTAATCAATTTTTACAATAATCGTAAAAAAAAATCAATAAGACGATTTTTTTTAAATAAAAAAAATGGAAAAAAAAATGTATTTAGATTTTATTTTTTATTTTTTCCGTCGATAAAATTAAGCATAGATTCCCCCATTTCGATATGTGCACATTATGAAGACTCACACTGTATTTCTAACATTCCCCACGGAATGACCCCTTGAATGCAGGCTGACGATCAAGTTAAATATCTATATTATCATGTATAGTCTGTTGTCAATTTGTCATGTAAGTATAGTCCATGTAACAACCTGATGGTATAACAATTTTCTAAGCAGTAGAAGTGAAAGAAAACCATAGCGTGTTAAGTAAGCAGTAGATTATTATTTCACACTAGTTGTAAAGGAAACGGCATGTTTACTTCGAATGCTAGTAAGGAAATTACCATGATTAAAGAGAACTCGTTACGACTGTAAATATAACAGTGAACTTGCGGGATACAGATTATTAAACTTGTTAGAAATGATAATTGTATCAGCTGTAAACCGTCACTGCAAGGAGAGAAAGAGAGAATATATATTTAAGTCAAGAAGAGGCACAAGACATGGAAAGTAATAAAGTATACGACCTCTACAACGATCGGTCAGAGGGGACACATTAAAGAAACACACATGGAAAATGGATTGCTGATCAGAACAGCATAAGCAAATAAATCAACACGTTCGTGCCAGAATGCGTCAAGGATGTTATTATAAACAAAATCAACATGCAAAAACAGCCACGGTTAAACTGCAGATGTAAAGATCAAACTAATATTTGGTTTAATGTGGGAAGCAGGACCTAAGAAACAACACGAACTACGTCATCGCCAAGAAATCTATCAAAAAACCTTTATAAACTCACACTTAAAGCATTTATTTCTACCATTTACACACATCTGAATTGTCAAGGACACTCAGAAAGATGGAGCTAGTTGCACATTCCAACGTGAAGTAAGTCCCCATAGTGAAGTTCCTAAATGAATGGAGATGATGTTGAAAGCTGTCAGACTGAACAGAACAAAGGCACTAAAGTTTTAGATCAAAAATAAAACAATAACAGAATTGGAGCAAAAGAAACTACGTCAGGATGATCAAACTATACCAGACAAAAAGAAGAAGAAAGTGCCTCAGGTAGCTTCAAGCTATGTACTTAAAAACAGCCTCGAAAGAGCTGTCTATCCTTTTCTCAACCACAAGGCTGATAAAATAAAAAATAAAATGGCCGAAATTGGACCACAATGGTTAGAATACAAAGATATAATCTTCGGCAAGGTCACGTTATTAAAGAAAAAAGTAAACTGCGTGACTCTGGTTGGTAGAGGTAGCAGAGGTACAGATTTCAATTTAATTTTGTGGTTATCCATGATATCTGGGGCGTTTTGTGAGATTGGTTGAGTTCGATGTTCTTTGAGTGGGATATAAAGAGGATCTGATTATTTAAAGGCAATTTTGAATCGTTACTTGCGAAAATTTCAAAAATGCAACTGGGTTTAGTGGTCGTGTGCCTGCGATAAGCTGTTAAGGGGATGCTAATGTCACCAATTTTCAAGTCATTTGACATTTTATGTCGTCAAATTACTCGAAAATGGTTGACATTGGCATAGGGGTCGCTAGACCTACATCCCCTTAACAGCTTGCCGACATATAACCAATAGGTAACCGTGTATATGAACGTCATCACCTATCCTTATTTATTTGAGTTGCCACAAAAAGTATCTTCTAACAACGTTCTTGTTTCCATCACCAGTCATCTGAGTATTTTATTTTTTCTGCAGTAATAGCCTAGTGGTGTCACTGTCGCGGACTGCCAAGTCATAGGTCCCGAGTTCGAACCCAAGACACGCACCTCTAACTTTTCAGATTCATGTACTTATTGTATTTATCACTTGCTTCAAAAACGGTGAAGGAAAACATCGTGAGGAAACCATACCTGAGAGATATTTCTCGAAGGCAAGTCCGAGGCCCATGGGTGGCATAAACCGTTAGTCACTAACCACACAAAAAGAAAGATCTATCATATAATCCATCTCTCATTTCTTTGCTCAGCTTCTTTTATGACCATCCACATTCACACCTAAGCACTTTTCTGCTAACATTCTTGCCAGTACCCACACAGTGATTAAATGTTCAAAGTAACCTCGCTACTTCGCTAGTCATAAAACGCGGCATTACTCACATTCAACAAACAGAAGCCTTACACAGGGTACAGTGGCCGGTATTTAGCGCGGCCGTACAAAGGCGCAAGTAGGGCACGCCCCAAGTCATAGCCGGCTGGTGTTAGATGAGGCCAGCTATGACTAAGAGTAAGGCTAGTTTGAAACTTTGAAAGACTTGCAGGGGTAGATAACATTTGGTCCTTTCTTCCTAAGAGGTTTTCTCAATGACTTAAGGAGAAATAACGGTCTACTTTTGAGTTCACAATACAAATTAAGGGTTGTGTGTTTGGGCTCAACATCAACATTGGACAAAGAAGATTATGGTAAAAAAGCAATGCAGGTTTGGGTAAATTGTGGCGACGATCAACTACCTACCTTCCTCGTTATATTTCTATTGCTATCTGAGAGTAAACCACCTCTAATCACAACAAACATGGCGTGGCTCGTGTACTGTTGAAAATGTTTAGATTAACACAAGGTTAGTGAACTTTTACATGGTTTTAAAAACCATACGTGCTATCTAGGTAAATTTCAGACTTCTAAACAGTCTGAAATTTACCTAGATAGCACGTATGGTTTTTGAAACCATGTAAAAGTTCACTAATCTTGTGTCTGACAAAATCTATAAGTCTAAGATTATAGGGAGCATTCATGAAGTGAATATAATTAGGAAATAATTAATAATAGATTAATAAGTTTTACTGTACCAACATTCTATGGATTTTAAATAGTTTTGAAATAAAATATTTTTATTTTATTATAATAAAATAACGAATCAAAATGCATGAAAACTGTTTTAAATTTTTTCAGGTTGAGGTTAGGAAATAAAATCCTTGAAAAATGTTGACGATCCCTGCCTAGTACATGTTAATATGGGGCGCGTGTCAGACCACTATAAAAGTTATGTACTCTTTCTACTTTAACGCCTTTTTATTCAAACTAGTACATGTTTATTTTATTACTTTTAGTGTACAATAACATTCTGAACGGTATGTCTTCACATTCCTGCGTCGGAATATGTTGAGAAAATAACTTATTGTAGACCGCTGTAACATAGAAACATGGTTTCAAAAAGTTCTATTAGACAAGTAAACAATCATTTAAATAATAGCAACACGGGAAGTGTAAGTTGCCATCTGTAGTAGTTTTAAAATATTTTTAAATATTTATAGTTAATTAAAACGGTATAACACCAATTACATTAATTAACATAGAAACATAAAGTTCATACAGAATAATTACAATATTATGTTGTATATAAATAAATTAAAAACTGATCTGGAACTGTGGACTCCTTGCATAGTTTCTCTCTCTCTCTCATGGTAAACCAGAATAATACGCATAATATAAACAGAATATAATTTACTAACGAATTATAGCTGCCTATTAAAGTCCAGCCCATCATTTTAAGTAAGTGTGACAAATACCCTTTAATTAATGTAATGCAGAGTATTTCTAATAAATACTTTGCACAAAGGATGTGCCTACTTCGCCTATCAGAAATTAATCATTTCAAGTATGAAGTACCTAATTCCGACCAATTCTAGAACCCGGCTCGAAGGACCACATCCGCTCATTTTAACATTAATCGTCAATCGATGGACAGTTCCTGGTATCGCACGCTAGAGCTGACCGACGCTGTCTACACATCGATCGATACCGTCTACACAAATCGATCAGTTTGTTGGAACTGTTCTATGGCGGTTCAATTTGGTCGGCGAATGTTGAATTATGCAGACTGATTGCTATTACGTATTGATATAGAAAGATGTAAGAGGTACTAGGAATTAAATGGCTTGTAGTAGGCAATTGAGTGATTATTTCATAACATCACGCCTTGTTTCCCCGAAGGATTGGGCAGAGATGTTATCCACATTTCGCCAGTTATGTTTAAGTTCATGTACTAGGGGGAGCATCTATTGCCACCAAGAAAGTATTGCAAACGAAAGGGCGATATTCTTTCACCAACAAAAATAAAAAAAAGGAAAGTGGAAGGCGCAAATAATAAGGCGTGAAAGAAAACAGTCAAATTGAAAAGACACGAATTTATTTTATTGTTGGTACTGTCCATGTCCAACGTTATATTCGTGGCTTTTACTCGTGATGGCCTCATTTCTTCGTTCAATTCATTCATACTTAACTCATTCATAAAAATAATTACTTAATTTCGCCAATGGCGAATTTTAGTCTGTAATAAGATCGTTATAATGATTAGGAAGGGTTCAACTTGAGTAATGGCTACTTTTAATAACTGTAACGGAATGCATTAAACGAATATTGTATTTCAATCACAAATAACACAAATACAATTATAAAATTCAGTTCAATACATTTTCAAACGTGTTACTTTAACTATAAGGTTCCAATTTGCATAACTCAAAACACAATAAGCGTTTTATGAATGCAAATCTACATTGGATAATAATAGAGCTGCACTAAGGACCATTTTCGTATCGCAAAAGTGGTACCAATACCAGTCCATTTTAAGGTCAAGTGCGACATTTCATTGTGACTTCCTGATCGATTCGGTATCGGTACCGGTCACCTGGTTTCGGTATCTCGGAGAGTGGCACGGAAATGATTGTTGTTTGTTATCTATTTAGCTTGTAAGGCTTTCACAATGTGTAATTAAAATGCCGGTTCTAGCTCAAGATAGATTTATTAAAATTATGTGTTATAATTTAGGTCTCGATTAGGTCGTGATATCCAAAGGAAATTGAGTTTTTGCTTAGACGAACGACTGATTGCTATTATTTAATGTTGCTAAAGTATGAAACGATTTAAAAGACATTTATGCAAATTTATTTCAGAAAATGCCTCGTTGGTCTAGTGGTCGCAAGCTGAGTACGACGTCCTGGATTGGATACCTACGTCGGACAGTTGGGTTTTTCTATAAAGAATTTCTCAGTAGCATCCCGGAGTCTGGATTTGTGCCCGGTTGATGACAATAGGCTCGCCCCCTATTACATGGGAAAATGTTTAATTCCTTAAATTAACTGGCGAAATGTGTGTTTACTATAGGTAAGCTTCTGCCTAACCCTTCGGGGAATACAGGCGTCATATTATGTTATGTTAGAACGGAAGATATATTTCTAAATAAACATTAAATCATCATATTTAATTTTCCAATAATGTACCACTGTACAACCTTAATACCTACTCATATCACAATATATTATTTCTCAATACGTAATTCCACTTAGCAATAATTTACTGAAGCCTAATATGCCATGATTTGTATCGCCCAACACTGACAGGTAATAACTTCAAAAGGTTGCACCGGACGAGGTCGAATATTATCATATTAGATTCGATCTGATATTAGAAAAAAATAATAGGTTAGCTAGATTTTGGTCTAAAAATTTTAAGTCACGTATAAAATTTATTGATAATAAACTAGGTCCTTAACTGACTAATCGTCAGGGGACAGTAAGGCAAGGGCAAGGTTTTTAATTCTTAGGGCGGACCTAAGGAAGAAGGACCAGTTTTTAGTTGGTCCTTTTGCCCCTAAGCAAACATTCCGTTCGCTCTTGTAAAACCTTTAAATAAAATGAAAATATTTTATTTCACATAAACCTACACATGTGCCCAACATGAAACGTCAGGTGCACGGTTCCAATTGGTCGTTTCCTATGGAGAAGAGCCGGCAAGAAACTCCACGGTTACTCTTTTAAAAATAAATGGGTTTTACAATGTTTTCAAAAATATACAGTTTTAATCGGAATGAGAGGAAAGTGTAGGCCTGTCAGGAAGATACTTGACAAAATAGAAAATAATCTACAAATCGACAGTCTGTTGTCTCTTTTTCCATGCCACACGTACGTGGACCTCGTTACTGTCAATAAATCTGATAGTTTTTCAAAAGTAAGTTATCATCAATATGTCCGGTTGGATAACATATTCTCACGATTACGATACAACTCACAAAATAGGCATAAAACTGAATAGACAGCTGATTCTACTCACTCTCAAATTAAAATTAGCATTGCAAATGTCTCTAAAATAAAATATAAACAAAAATGGTATTCACACACGCCTCTGACATCTCGTGACACAAGACAACTTTCTTTCTGTCATGTTGGTATAACTAGTTAAGCTACGGTTATATTAGAGACATAATATATTATCGTAGTTATATGACTTTGAAAGTCTCTTCAAGGGCATTATGTGATGCCCGTGGCAAGAATAAAGGCTCCCGCAGACAGGCGCGACGCGACTCTGGTGGAACGATTTCTGTGGAAACTTCACGGAAATTGTTCTACCGGTGTCGTGTCGCGTCAGTCCGCACGAGCCTTAAACCGCACTCCATAGAAAAAATCTGCCTGACTAAAGAATTATAGGATGATGTGGCTCATGGCAGTAAATTTGTTACCAAGTCAAATCTGCAATCAGCCTTAAATGCAATTCATTTTAACAGTTTTGCGTGTGCGATTACTTCGAACGACATATGATTAGAAACAATGAGTGCCAGTATTAATTTTACTGTCACGGAAGGTGTTATTGTGTTTTTTTGTTTTTAATGGATAATTTAGTTCTTATTAATTGGAATATGGTTTCATGACATGCGTATGTCGCTTAGCGTGTTATTTTTTACATCATGCACAGTGAAATTTGGTCTAGTGCTGCATATTTTTGCAAATGAATTAAAAGGTCTGAGAGACTAAAAATGTTTGTTTGTTAAAAGACCAAAATAATAATAAGTAGATGGATTTCACTAAGATAGTAGTGAAGGGTTTTAGGGATTGTCTTTTGTCTTCTCATATTATAGCCGTCAACCGTGATAAAAAAAGCAGAAATGTTAGTTTAATTAAAGTTAATCATGAGAGAACCGACTACCGTTAGATAAGGGCTTATTAAACAGTGTTCTTTATAAGAAACATTATTCTAGGACCAAACTATTTCTCAACTGTTTGATAGGATGCAGTGATAGATTAACAATGTGGTAATGACTTACCCTTCTAGGGAACTTGTAGGAGTTAATTATACATGTATCGAGTAACCATCATGTTGCTAAAGGCAGATAATTGCCGTTTTTCCACATCCAACTATACCTGTCACTATCGGCACAGGAATGTAGGAAGGAAGGTCGTTACGTGTCTGCCTATCCCATAAGATCAAATTCGTGATAGCAGCATTAAAGGCATTTCATACTTTTGGTACCAGTATGCCCCGAAGGTATACCAGATGGTTCCCAAGTCATGACCCTTAGCATTTCCGAACGAATCGAACGAACGATACGTTTCGAAGGCCGACCGGTGCGCGGGCGCCGCTAAATGTCAGATGAGATAGGGCTGACCCATCGTGGAACGTGAGATTATGATGATTATTGAATGTTAATTCATCATGAATAATAAGTATTATTTAGGTTTGAACGTAGATTTTGGCAGAAACGGATATTATATAGGTAATGGCAGGCAAAATAATCAATGTAATTTTTAAATGAAAGATTGATTGATAACTAATAATTCATTTAATAAGGAAAAACTTTCCACTTTAACCCCAGTTATTATAATAATAAATTAATTAGATTCTTAGTGTGGCTTTATGACTAATTAAAACACCTTCGCAATAATATCCTTATCGAACGTTCTCTCTCAGGTCAGAGATTACAAAAAATAATTAATAAACATAAATCTAATACGTCATTCCATGGAAATGTCAATATTATGAATTAATTACAGACTATGTAGAAATTAACTACGTTTGAAATGTATACAATCACGACGGAACATTCCTTGGTACATTACTAACATAACATCACGCCTGTATTCCCCGAAGGGTTGGGCAGAGGTGTACCTATAGTACACCGACATTTCGCCAGTTATGTTTAAGGGATCTCGCCCACTAGACGGCCACGATCACGACCAGTGGTCGCACTGACCAGGGGCCTAAATCTACTAATTTATAAACGTTACAATGGTCTCTCAATGGTGAGTTTTTGACAGTTTTTAAATTAGTAGACTAGGGCCCCTGGTTAATTATAGAAACCGATAACAATCACGCACGTGGTCGACTAGTTTGTATAAAAAAATAAAAAAAAAACTAAACGAATTATGTTTAGTGTTGTGTGCGTTTGCGTTTTTAATATATTATGGGCCTAAGTATCACCACGAATTGACTCATCTTATACTCTAGTTATTTATCCTAATCCCAAAAACGTAAACAATAAATTCTCTTTTTGATTTTTATTGACAGCCCTATTCCAGTCCGGGCGACAGGTGCACAAAAATAACAGATGCGCCTATACATTGTGTTACGGGCCGAGATTGGCCGTGAGGGCCCGGCCCAGTACTATAACTATAGCAAGGGATCTACCTGCTTCCTGCCATGAATGGGATTGGGATGCTGTCATAAGAAAAAATGCAACAGGTTGCGCTAAAGTTTTGCAGGGAGAATATTTTTGGCTTTATTTGGAAAGCAATTGTGTGCTGGGACTTAGCCACATTTTAAGGTCATGGTGTAGGTAGGAATAAGCGTTTTTATATTTGAAAAATGTCAAAGGAAGAATAATGCATTATTTTGATCAATAAACTACGACCAGACTGTAAACCCAGAGGCGATTGAAATTTCCGGACAAAAGGACCACGTTTTTTAAGCAATGTGGATCACAACACTTACTGTTCAGTGAAAAAGGTGTGTCCTTTAATTACATTTCCAGAACTAATTCCCAATTATAATTTAATTGAAACCAATCATTCCATGCTAATTAATTGGTCTATTATTTTCCCACGAAGTCGGTATCAAACAGGTGTGGCTCTAACATGTTGTTTAGCGATCGATGGAATAGAAATCCGTCACGATTTTACGACTGGGCGTTATATACTGATTAACTATTGAATCTATATGTCACCAAATAATATTAACAACAAGCTGCGCCGCGCGGTTTGACCCGCATAACTCTCCATCCCGTGGGAACATCGGGATAAAAATTATCCTATATCCTAACCCAGGTCATGGTCTACCCATGTGTCAGATTTCATCCAAATCTGTTCGCTGTTTTAGCGTGAAAACGTAACAAACAAACTCACTTTCGCATATAAATGATATAAGTTACGATGTTATTCTAAATAAGCGATAATATTTTATTATGGCTTATATTTTCTGGGGATATATTATATAATCTTACTCTTTCGTATCTTTTTCAATGTTGATTTTAAGCAAATGTAAACGAAAAATTTCCTGATTGAAAATCACAAATAACGCCGACCTGGGGATTCAAACACAGGACCTCATGCAGTTGGTAACAATTTAATTCTTCTAACGAAGAAAAATACCTAGCCATTTTTATGGTTAATCCAAACCCTCCTCCCCTCCCTACCCTTAAATGAAACTGAGAAAAACTTCTCCGGGGCTACACTTACTGCGTTACCAATGATTATAAGGGTTTACCTTCACAAATGACTTTGTGTAGGTCTTACCTATATACTTTGGTAATCAACAAGACATGTACACTACCATCGCCCTTGTTTATATAATATCACTCGCCTTGATACAGTATCAGTGTAATCAGTGATAATAGGACCGGTGCATGCCCTTGCGCATAGAGAAAGGAGAGCTTTGAGTCGCGGTGACCTCTTCCAAAGATCTTGTCCTATTTAGGAATGGTTTATTTGTTTTGTGGCAGTGGTTGCTTCTGGGATTAGCAATGGACTTGTAACACCATTTTGATGTAATGAAATGGTTTATTCTGTAAATAGGATAATAGAATCAGTTTTACACGTCATTAAAAAAATTTACCAATAAGCTAGATGAGGTCGGCGTTTCCTATCTGACTAATATAAGAAAGGCCGAAACTAACTCAGAGGTTGCAGTCTCTTTTAAAGTACAGACATAATCTTGGTCAGGCCATATGAGGACCATGTAGATTAGTGTCTGAAATGGTCTTTTGAGGAAAGAACCGCACCGATTTGAGTAAACCTGTCCAGTCAGTGCAAGCATTTGTCAGTAATCGTGGAGCTCAACTGAGAACTTAAGGGGCTCAGCAAACAGATCCTATTCTGTAAAAAATCTCGCCGTGAAAACTTAGGCGAAGTGAGCTGTCACTTCACCTGATGCGAGGGAGATTTTTTTAGGCAGATTTTTTTATTTTTATTTATTAGTCAGTGATGGAATATATTTTGGCCACCGACTATATGAATAACTACGTTTTCTAGAGTTTTTTTTACGCTGGTGATTTTTAATTAATAGTATCTAATTAATGCATTTTACTCATAGCATTCAACGCTTAATAAATTAATATTTTACCGGGTATTATACATTTTGCATAATCAATTTCTACAAGCTCATTTCCTTTTCAACGTAATATTAACTTTATACGTAACTAATTAGCATACAATTACAATAAACACGACAGTACAGATAGGTAACTATAATATATTATAACATGCAGACAACAATGCACTTATAACTTTTCTTTAAGGAATATAATTCCTTATATCAGCCATATTAGTTATAATGTTATAACATTCATACATATCACCAACTTCTATAAAAACATGTTGCCATTCAAATATAAACCTCATTCACAAAGACATAAGATCAATTGTAATTTACATGTACACACCGTGGGAAATACAGGGGAGAGTGGAAAGACTAATAGTGATTGATCGAGAACATCCTCGATACTCGATATAATTCGATGAGATGATACTACGATTATGAACGATTATCGATGTCATTCGATTCCTGTATCGAGAACCGGAGTGGTATTTTTGCAAGCGAATTAAGGCTGGTTACACGCTCAGCGACGCAGTGGCGCGATTTTTCCGGGATTGTCGCGTGTATAATTTTATGGGAAAATCCGTCTGATATTATGGTCTATCTTTAGGTGCACAATTTTTTTTGTAACTTCGAATTATACGTAAATATCTGGAATTATTTACAATTTACACGGCACGACAAAATGTGTGTTATAAGGCGAAGACAAAGTGAAAATATTGACAATTTTTTATTTAAAAGAATTTCCACGGATTTTCTTGCCCGTTCTTCTCCATAGGAACCTGCTACGCTTTGGAATGGACAACTAACTTCATCTTTCTGACTGACAGACAAAAGTGCCTGTAATGGTTTACTTAATTGAAAAAAATGCTTTGAGTTTGACTTTTTGAGTTCTCTGAAACCCAGATACAGACAGAACTCGTTGACATTTATAGCTTTGACAACAGTTTTAAATACAATATTCTTTTAGAAACCGGGGGATCGTCAAGTAAAAGCGTGCATAACAAATCGTTTAAGCACGTAAAACTAGTGTTACACTTCATGAGCAGTTATTCAAGTATCATTAGATTCATTAGGCTACCATTATATTTGATTAAAATCTAGTTGTTAATACACGCCTAATGTGCGACGTCGCTATGTTGTCTTGCCTTACCGGGTGAGCTAAATTCCAGGTTGTGTGTAGGGAGGGCCTAAGGTAGCTGTTATGTTCCTATTAATAGTTAGTAAGTTCTAATGTGAAAATTGTTATGAATTTGCAAGATGATAATATGATCTAGTGTCAGATTATTATAATTTGAGTAATACTTCGACTACCTTGTGCGTCTAGTCTAGTCGGTAAGTAGCAAAATTGCAAGGCGAGCGGGGCACCAGCCTGGGTTAGATCCCAAGGTTGGAAAAAACAGGCGTGATTGTAAGGCTCTCACAGACGGGCACGACGTGAATCTAGTAGAACATTTTCTATGAAAACATCATTGAAATAGTTCTTCCAGAATCGCGACGCCCCGTTTTGTCTGTCTGCGAGAGCCTTTATGAGTAACAAGTAAAAGAAGCTCCACACAATACATCAAGATAGAAATAGTTTTTTATACATAAGCGATCATTACAGACTCGGGCAGTACAATATGCAGAAAACAATAATAATTATTTACTGTACACTTATATAATAATTGTAAACACAATTCTAAAATAAATACCAAAATTATTTACAATTAAATACCATTCACACATTCTGATAACGTTTTCCGTGTTTTCCTAGCCGCAGTGTCGACTTGAAAGTTATTTATAATGAATTATGTACTTACAAAAATAAATAAAACAAGCTGAAAGTACAGTGGCCAGCACATCAAGCTACCCAAAACTGTCAAACTTTCCCAATCAAACTTGAACCTAATGCTTTAGCGATAAAGTTTAAAATCTACTAAAGAAATTTGACAGATTTTAGTAGCTTGATGTGCTGGCCACTGTACATTGTATATTTTTAATATTTGTGTTTAACCCTTTGTTCTCTTATTACTGATCATATAATAAAATGTGATAAATATAAAAACTATACTACTGTTTATTTCCTGGTAAAAGAGTAGAGTACTCAATAAATTCGTGAAAAAAATATCATCTCGGTCATTGTATCCCTGCAATTAAATTCCCTTTTTTGCACTTGTTGTATAATCTACTATTTTATTAGTCAGGTACAGTCCTATTACATAACTGGCGAAATGTGGGTGTACTATGCTATGGGTATACCTTTGCCCAAACCTTCGGGAAAACACAGCGTGATGTTTATTCTATTCCTACCTATACTAATAAATGAGCAATATTTGTATGTATATATTTGTAAATCATGTTCTCGATAACGGCCCTAACAATTTCGATGAAAGTTGCAATATCTATTAGGGGTTTACGGGGTCGAAAAATCGATCTCTCATTTCTGGAAAAATTCGTTTTCAGAGCTCGGTCGACCAGGGTACGGGAAAGGGTTAATTAAACAATTTACATTATATTCCCAATCTGGGACTCAGGCCTTTCTGTAAGATGGAGTGGTCCATAATTCCTTAGCGGCGTCTAGAAACACTACTCCATTTCTATTCGCTGTCAATTTGACAGCTAAAGACGAGCTTCAATGTTCTATACACGGCAGATTTTAAAACGTACGGTGCAATGAACTTTGTTGAACTGTCAAAAAGTCATGAGTATTGCGATTATGTATGTGTGTTACGCAATTAAAAAGCAAGTCATTCGCTTTCTAAAACACACAATATCTTTCCCTTATTAAAATCTTCATGAATCAAAACATCAAGAAAGAAAAATATTTATGACAAAATCCAATAAAAAGGGTGGCCATGATTTTTTCACAAAGCGAGACATTCACATAAATCGGTGTGAGTTTGTTGTGTGTATTGCAAAATATTTTATTGATACCTGACGACCATTCGAACGCTATGTCGTAATCGGAATTTCACTTGTTCATTCATTTTCAAGGCTATTTACAAACTTTTGTTTGTCTTCAATATTTAAGGTATTTTTGTAAAGTGATACAATCACTAATTCACCACATTCTTGGCAGTAATTTGATCTACCAACTACAGTTATTGTCGCATTTAAAAACAATTGCTCTAATTTTTTCACAAACAAAATCCATAATTCAATTTTGATAGCTCTAGAAAAAGTATAAAACCGGTTTAAAGTAAACGGTTATTCACCTCTAATAAAAAATAAAAATACTAAAAATCCGCACAGCAAAATACTATTGTATTATTCCACCGAATAGTGCGTAACAAGAGAGCGGATAACGGATTATTTTAAATAAAATAAAATAGGAAAAAATAACTAGTTATTCACGGCGAATAACGACAGTGAAAGTTATTCGTAACGCATCGCTGCCTGCTATTTACCTTCAGCTAAACGTTATTTTAAAATTAAATATTGGCTTACTTGGTCTACCGTTGCTAATCAATTGTCAATTGACAAAAAACTAGTTGGCGTAAGGCGCTGTTAAACTAAGAGTGTGATAATATGAATTTGTGGAAAATAACCTTTTTTGTCGTGATTTTTTCTCGCGGTTTGAATATAAAAGTGTGTGCAAAGTGTTTACTTTTGGCATGAATTTATTGAGTGAAACCGGTTACTTAGGCAATCGTTTTTTTGGTTATGGATTCCGATTGACTAATTTCCTGACGTAAATTAATTAAAAATACTTTCGACTTGGTATCGTTGCATTGAAATTTTCAGAAGATAGGCATTTAGACTTGAACAGTTTATTCCTCACAGCAACTAGCTTGAACAGAGTGAAGATTATGGTTTGCCTTCTAATAATACTTTCTTAAGGTCGTTTGAGTTAGAACTCAGTGACTAGAGCTTGATGTGATGATGATGATGCGTATATAGGTAATAATAATTATGTGGTAAACTAATTCAACGGAAAAATCTATGAATCAACACAGTTATTACTTAATATGCATTTATTAATGTGGCTTTACCCGTGAGCAAAGGACTCGTATCCGAGAAAAACCGTATTTTTAGTTTTTTCTATACAATATGTCATCGAATGTTTGATTACACGGTGTTTACGAGTTTTATCAGTAATTACATGCGCTCTTATCAGACAAAACAACTTCTGGGTAACATAGTAGGTGCTAAATACATAAAATTAAGATACATAGTAGGTAACTAACATACTTTTTACATTATTGTTCCTTTGCTTAGGTGTTGGAATTTGGAATTTTATTTACAAGGAGTTTAAAATGAACCTTTCGATTTAAATAAACTTTCATCACACATAGGAAGTCAAGGCAAGAAAATCAATAAGTGTCTGTTTGCATTACACCTATCTCCTAAGCTGACATTTCCGTTTCACTTACTAGAATACCAACAAACTAATCTTGTGCAAATGATGTTAATAATACATCTTGCCTCAATAAATCATTTCTTAATTTGGAGTCGCCAAGTTAATTAAACAAACAGGCAAAAATATAGTGACAACTAATCTTTCGGATCTAAAAATTAAACACGGTTTCACGGATTATGTATTAACATTTTGACCAGACGCAAAGCGACCTCGCGTTTTATAACACATTCGAGATTACGAGTACGAGTGAAGACTATTAAAATCTTGCATGTAATACAAAAGTATTGCACACACGAGACTTTTGAAAGCCATTACAAAAGAGCACGTGAGACTATCCAAATATTTGTACAAAAAAAAAACTTACAGCTTTAGAATATCCGCTCCCGGCGCTTCCATCTGAAGAGTTGCTCAACCTTCTTTCACTGTTGGACGCAGGCGGCGACCACGCCGAACCACTGTCTGACGGCATCTTGACAACCACAACTGTCTCACATCATAGCTATCAACCACTATTAACTCGTTATTAACCGTTATTCACAACACTAGCACATCACTATCGGTGTTCCGCGGTCCATTTTACTTGTCCCGTTTACCTGCGGAAGAAAAAATATCGTTAAGATTTTTTATGATACTTACAACAATGTTTTGTAATTCACTATCTGTTGTTGGATATTCTGGATAGAACATAAAATCGAACAAGCGATAACGAAAAACATGTGTTAGATCTTTCTGTAGATAACACACATAAAAATAATTACAACACCTCAAAATTACATGAGAAAACTCACACAATAACTGGAAGTATAGCACAGAATTCGTATAACATTAACAGCAGTAAGTTTACAATCGCTCGGTTATTTCGGAAATAGCCGTTATTGGAAACAGACGTCCGTTCGGTCTCGCGCGCGGCGGAGTACTGGCAAGGCGAGCGCAGTTACACGACAACAGCAACACAGATAAATTATATTATTTCTTAACCTATAACCAGTTAATATTATAAAACTATTTTATTTTGCACAACGTTCTTAAAAGTTTTTGTTGGATTATTAGTTATAATGCGTGAATGCATTAGTGCAATTAAAATAATAATATCCATTGTACTGTTGTATTCTTTACATAACAATGCGGGTATTACTAAATCGCTACTGTCATTGACCAATATTTTACTTGTTTCTGAATTCGGGTTTTGATGTTACGTTCAGAATTTTATAGCATTTGTACGTATGACCTAGTAGGCAATGATTGTACATTTTTTTACTTTTCAATTGTTAAATCTATCAATGACATTTACAATACCGTTTAAACTTTTTGTAAACGCCTGTCACACGATACTTTCTCGGTTCAAAAAATAATTTGACACGAAATGCCGAAGAAACTTGAACTACATTTAAATATGCCCGTACAATATGGCCTGAATACTTCATATATCTGATCGGTACCTATTTGTTGACACGCGATCAATTACCCATTCAAATGACACGGTGCACACATGACACGATCTATCGCAGGCCAGCGCGGGCGCAGCGAAATGGGAGGCATTGTACTTGTGGGACGCCATGGTTTCGGGATTTAGCGGGGACAGTTCTTTCTTTTCTTTTTTATCGGTAAAAAGCATTGGGGTTCATTTGGAGCACATTTTTGACAGTTTTTTATTTTGTGCCAGATTTCGTTTGGATTTTATAAATTGTTAGCTGGACATAATGCTGATGTATTTTTGCTGAAAATGAGTAAGCAATAAAATATAATCTAGTCTTCCCACGTATGCTGAGGTCAGATTCAAAGACTTCTAGTCTTACTATCTTGCTTCATTTGGAAATAAAAATTGGAATGCAGATTTTACGCCATTTGAATAATTAATAAAGATGATACGAAACCGAATAATTGAATAATAATTTGGACAAGCATTTAGTGTTGCAAAGTTACATATTTTATCACTCGACATTTTAAATGTTAAGGATACATTTTATTGTCCAAATGCCAAGGCATTTAATGCAAAAACTTCGATGAACATATAAAATACAAGATTATCGATTAATATGCGAAGAAAAAAGCGTCCAAGTGTTCATCGGACTCGCAGCCGAAGGGTTCCGTACCGCCATACAATATTAAACACGAAAAAAAAACTTTTCTTGTATGGACCCCTTTAATATTTAACTTTATTTTATTTTTATTATTCGTTCTTATAGCGGCCACAGTAGTACACGCTCTGTGTCTACCTATTCCGCTTCAAAAGATACAGCCCCGTGACAGATGGACGGACAGCGGAGTCTTATAATAGGGTCCCGTTGGCACTCTTTTGTTACGGAACCCTTAAAAAGCAGAAATCTCCGATGCATTTAATAATACACCCACGGGCATAATCAAAAGCTTCTATCACAGTTTATTATAATAAAATGAGGAAAACCGCATAAAAATCGGTCCAGGAATTTACGAGGCTATCCTATCAGACAGACTATTGTATTTTTTTTCATTAATTACACGGAGATTAGTGAATTAGTCGTCAATATGCTTCCTGTAGTCTATAAAAACTAGTTTTTATTTATTATGAAGCGGTAAGAAGTTAATAACAGTATTGAACAATAGTCAGGTAGTACGTGATTCAGCATTGTGTGCATTTTTATATCATTAGCAATAATGTTTGAGGTCTCCTAATTAATCTCCGGTCATTAAAATTACACTTAATGGATTCTTTTAATTTATCCTGTGTATTATTGTCACGGCTTCGGTTTTTCATTCGTGTCTGCAATTCAAGAATTATTCTAGGTAAATAGAAAGAAATACTAATTACAATTTTTATGTGACATTGGTGAAGAAAAAACATCGTGAGAAAACTTGAATTTATAAGTTAAATAAGTTCGCAATCGCCAACCCTTCTCTGCATGAGAAGAGGCCTTTGCCTGCCAGTGGTTATTATTATTATTATTACGTATATTTGTGTCATTCGAATAAAAGTTTCATAAGTGATTTTCCAAAACCCACAAGTTACAAAGAAGAACAACTAATAAAGCGCTCAAGCCAATTTTATTAAATAACATGAATATTTTCACCACAACATCGTTTTATATAAACTCCTAAACTTCGCTAAAAACAATTATCATCGGTCTCCTAAAATGGCGCTAGCTGACGAACCGGTTTTTATAAAAAAAGGACATTTTTGCACCGTTGCGTCATCTTAGTGGCATCTCTGCCGGAGTGCTGATTCACTTTAGGTATAGTTATAATCATGGATAGTGTGATGACCTTGACCTTTTTAGGTCATGTTGATAGATACTAAAGTTATGTGATCTGACGGAACAAGCTGTATTGACATTTCTTGATTGGTCAGTTTCTATTGATTTTGTCTAATTTATTTATGAACCTTTGAAGCTGAGACTGTTTGTTCATTCAATTACTTACACAAGTGTTAAGAATTGTATTTTAGTGAAACTGAGTTTTCTAGGTAAAGTGAAAAGTGACCATGCAGAATGAAAAGAAATGTGTGTAGATTTAATGCTCTATGCATTACAACTTATTACAATAAACAAACATTTTATAAAGAAATTTTACATTTTGTAGTGAAAAGTAGAAAGCATTGTCATGTGACGGCCATAATGTGTTCACATTTGACCAATCCATTCCTTTATTTTTTACTTTTTTTTCTTTTCTTAATACAGCAGATTTCAAGAAGGCCAAACGCTGTCTATTAGACTATGAGAAAAAAAAACCTTTTATTAATTTAAAAATTCAACCAATTCCTAATCCAGGCAGAACGCAAGGCCACCCTACCAATGGGACACTTTCTACGCTTACACACCGTGCGGAGATAACGGCGAAATTGTCTCGCTGAATACAATACACGGACACACCCTTATTCCAACACGCATAAGGTTCAAGTTCGCTACCAAAGGGCACTTTGGGTCATTGTGAGTATAGACAAAGGGCTAACAAGAGAAATCGGCCGGTTTGGCCTTATTCGTAGATTTATGTAATAGAGTATAATATTAGCAGGGAGTTATGGGACCGGGTTGTCTTATGAAATATTTTACTGGCATATCTTGGTCAGCTCTGAATGTAGCCTGCTTAAAGGTCCCTGGGCGATGGTACTATTTTGGTTGTAATAAAGGCTCGTTCACACCGGCGCGACTTGTCGCGCGACGCGACACCGGCAATTGTTCAATCGTGAAGTTTTATTAGAAATTGTATTATTAAAGTCGCGTCGCGCGACAAGTCGCGCCGGTGTGAACGAGCCTTTAAGAGGGTTTATTCTGAAAGTTGGCAACGTCGCAAATAGATGTCAAATATTTCGCTGTTTTGATTAATTTGATAATATTTCTGTATGGAAATAAGAAATGTGGCTAACCAATTGACTAGAATATTGATTATGAAATGCAATAATTAATATCGTAACACCGAATAGTTAGTTTTAGATGTAAAAAAAGTATTTGGTAACTTTCCAAATGCCTTTTTTTCACCTAAAACGGGTACAACATCAAATTCAATGTTATAATTGCAATTCATTATTAATATTCTAGTCAATTGGTTAGCCACATTTCTTATTTCCATACAGTATTATTTCCAAATTAATCGAAACAGGTAAATATTTGACAGCTATTTACGACGTTGCCAACTTTTAGGATGCACCCTCTTAATACTTTATTACCCGACTACGGCGAAGCAAAAAGGAGGGTTATGATTTTGACTGGTATGTATGTATGTATGTTCATCTGTTCCCTCATAACTTCGAAAGAACTCATCATAATTTGTCTAATGGGGTATCGTTGGAAGCGTCTTGGGTCGGCCGCTGGTTATGGGCTATGTGGCGTCACATTCAATTGAATATGGCGCCCTCTAGAGGTAAGAAAGAAATGAACTAAAAAAAAAATCGTAATCTGTTCGCTTTATATATTAACACGTGTGACTCCGGATTTTTAATTTGTCTGTCTGTAATGTCTTGTTTATACCTTTTTAGTTGAGTTTTTTTGTCGTAGTTGGGTTTTAGTTTTTATTTTCAATGTGTTAAACACATTTAAGTTGTTAATTTATGTTGCGGTTACTCTCTTTGTCTGCGACTTTCATTTGTCATGTCTCCATAGATGTCACTAATATTTTTGTAACTATACTAGCTTTACCCGCTTAATTTCGCGTTTTTTTTTTAGATTTTTATTTCATTTTTTTTTTTTTTCTGTCTCTTTAGGTCATGAGATATCAGAATATCAAAAAATATTTGGGATAGGTCTAAGGGGGAGGCGTGAAAATTGATTCGCTGTTACATTGTACTATTATATATTTGGTGTTAAAAGAGTGTCCGTAGAGTTTCTTGCCCGTTCTTCTCCATAGAAACCTACTACACTTTCGAATGGGCAACTATCTCCATCTTTCTGACTGACCGACTCCTTGACAATTCAAAAGTGCCGTAATTAGTTCCATTGTAATAAATGCCTGCCTCGCCGCCTCGTTGGTCTAGTGATCGCAAGCGCTATTGCTGAGCCTGAGGTCCTAGAATTGATTCCCGGGTCGGGCAAAGTGTTATTGGGTTTTTCCATCTAGAATTTCTCAGTAGCACCCCGGTGTCTGGAAGAACTTTAACATAGCAAAATGTGGGTGTGTACTATAGGTACACATCTGCCTAACCCTTCGGGGAATACAGGCGTGATGTTGTATTGTGTAATAAATGCTTTAAGTTATTTAGTACTGAACTTAGAATATTAACGACATCCCCACGACTGTCTGATGAATTGGTTTTCCTACTGAGTAGCCTCCATAATTTTCAACATATTTTGTTTCCTAGAAGTGTTATCATTTCGTCCCCTATCGATTCTCGCAGGATGATAGCGTCTGATCTAATCGTTGGTGATAAGAATGAAAAGTGCGATAAACAGCTGATATTGTCTGTTGTTTATCCTATGAAGAAATCAATGATACGCGAGAGATGAAATCGAGAAGAATCCATTGTGTTACATTGTATTTTGAGACCGGGTATGTAGGTCCTCAGATAAGATCTCAATAACTATTCATTCGACGTAGTTATCTACTAAAGCGAAGTTGTTCTTTAACTGTGTGTTTAGAAACGCACCCGTCAAGTTTCCGTACAGATACACTTCAGTTAACAGAATAGGAAATGTAATAGTTCTGGTTCTGATTTCTGAGGTCTCTCAGTCACTCTAACCCCAACTCATCAATCACTCATCAGATGTCAACTAGTCCGTGGCTTCGGCCGCGTGGGGTTAATTATTTTTCTGAAGTAAAAGTAGCCTTCGTTACTCTTTATAACATCAGCTATCTTCCAGTGAAAGTCTCGTCAAAATCGGTCCAGCCGTTTCGGAGACAAAATTTTGAACTGCCGTATGCTTATTTTGACATTGCAAACAGACAGTTGTGTTTATTAAATTGTAAATTTTGGATAATTTTCTTTGGATGATGAAACACTGCGATAGCTGTCATAGTTTTGAGAGGATTGGCTGCTATCAAAACTCTTTAGCAACATTTTAGTGATGGAAGAAAGAAATAAAGAAAATACATTTATTTAACACAGACTAAAAAAGGCACACAATATAACATACAGTAGATAAAATAGATAAAAAATAAAACAAACAAAATGGGGTAAAGTATGAAGTAAGAAAATTGTCAGGGGAGTGTGCCTCACGGCTGCGCGAAAAAGGCACAGTTCAGCAAAAATGCCAGACAACATTATGTGCCTGACGCTGGTTTTCAACTGGACCTTATAGTATGAGGTGACGGATGTAAATCAGTTTTATGTAAATTTTGTATATAATATACTTAAATAAAAATAAGTAAATAAAAGAACATGACACACGTTGATGCATCTACATCAACTATGTTTATTTAAACAAGTCAAATACATTCATTCATCCTCCATAATTGAGAGAAGCTTAAACTTCCTCTTAAGATGAACTTAAGAGACCAGACCAAATATTGACAATTATCAAGAGAAGTTCCTATACTAAATATCTTCTGAGAAGCCATTCAAATTAAGATTTGAAACTACATGTCAGTTTATCGATCTCGCTACTGTTTTACATTTAATCGTTCACATTACGTTTGTCGGCAGTGTCTTCCGCAGTGCTCATAAACATTTCAACAACGTCGTAATTTTAGTAGGAATTAACAATAATAATAAATACAGTACTTGATGTAATGTCATAATACGACATTTAACACAGTGCAGTATATTTGTTTATTGTACGTCATCGATTTAGATAGGGCTGCCAGTCTATGGAAAACTGACCAATTTCAACAAACTCTTTTAACGATCATGATATTCTATAATAAATTAGTGCAAATTGTTAGTCTATTGGTTACGTATTGTGCCCTTCTACTACTTGAATATTAAATATTCAAAAATGGAAGTTTTTGGGGTATTCAGGTATAAAGCATGGTAACGGGCATCGATATGCCAGTATTTGTCAGCGCTGGTTGCCAACGCTGGTCTTACCATATCAGCAGGAACTAGTACCTACGAACCGACTAATTCAGAATTTGTCGGTACTTATCCGCAACGGTTACCAGCTTTCTATGTGAATATAGGTATTAATTGTCCAGACAAATTAATGGACATGACAGTTTGTTTGGGGCCACTGTGACAGAATAAATAATACCAACAAATAAAAACCCAACGAAAATGAATAGCTTGCAATTGTTTTAGTCAGCGGTGAGGCAACTGCAATGCGGAGGAATGAGGAAAATGTGGTGAGGAAAGTTTTAAGTTTGAATGTGAATGGCTATAAGAATAGCCGAAGACCAAGAAACGACGATGGATGGACAGAAAGTTAATATAGCTAAAATGGGAGTGACTACCGAGATATGATAATAGACCACAAATAAATTAGGTTAAGGGCAGGAGAATGAGAATGAACAGAAGAGACAATAAAATCACAGCCAATTTCTACTGGCAGCCCTAGACGCAGTCATTACAGTGCGCAGCAGATCAATTAATAATGGTTGGCATTTAAAAGAATCTCGACGTTGCAGGAAGGTCCGAGGTCGACCAGTAACATTAATAAGGTATCCCTTACTCAAGGATATACGGAACTCGAAACATACGCTCGCTCCCTAAATGCGGAGGCAGATCCCAAAGTGAAGGTTTGTAAGATTGATAGTTGATTCGAAAGGCATTGGTTGAGTAAATGGTTAGTTAAATGGTAACGTATGGAGCAATGTATGGTGTAAGAGGTGCTAAAGTATGGATGGTCTAAAAAGCGATTGAGACTGAAGCCTGTCTCTGAAGCTCTAGAACTAACTTTAGAAGATACTTAAATATGAAATGTCATAGTCAAGATTAGCAGTTATTCTGAAATGGCAAGGGTATCATGAGATTCAGGTAGTCGTCTCATAAAGTTACGTGATCCTATTATTCACAGACTAAGGAAAAAATGTGTTCATTAGCCTTTTCAAAACTACAAGGAAAAATCTGATACCTAAATCTGGACGTAAAAAACGTGAAGGCGTCCATAGTGACACTGACCACAGTGAACATTCACAATCAGTTGGCCAGATGCGCAAACGCACCGTTACTACCGTTTTTGCGATCACACGTACAGCTAAGTCTCCGTCTCGCTCTAACTTAACATAATGTTCGGAGATTGATGGACACTGGTCAGTTGTAGATTTGGATTGGTAATACCTTTTTCACATGACCTTGAAGAGCTTCATTTTTTGTAATCGCTATCGTTTTATCAACTGGAAATAATAGGGAAGTTGGGATTTTAACAGTTACTGCAACAACAAAAAACTAACTTACGGAACGAATGCTTTTGATTTTGGCAATATTACTTATTTATTTTCTGCCAGGGATCAAAGCCAAGTTTACTAGCGAGTTATGCTGAGCGATGACCGTTTCAAGGCTCGTACACACTGGCATGATATCGCGGGCGCGACAAGGGTATCGCTGCCAGTTGCGCCCGCGATATCGCGCCAGTGTGTATGAGCCGTTACTTTCTTCTTTATTTGCTTCATGTTTACCGCAAAGAAACGTATTTTCTTTCTTATTAGTGAAGGCACAAACATAAACGAAATAATAACTAGTCACATAAGGGTCCCTAATACCTTTTCGAAAGGAAAACTTACTACCTTTACCTGCAGTAGTACAAGAATATCCACTAAAAGTGAAACAGGCCTGAAACCGTGACTGCGAAGTTGTTTAGCTAATTAGCAACTAACGATAATCATAGAAAATAAATACTTTACCTTCACAGAAAGGGAAATCAGGAGAAAATGTAATCAATTTAATAACATCGAATGAAAATGATATTAAAATGTAGTTTTTAATTAAAAGGTCTAATTCGCGATTACCGGTTACTTTTACATCGCCCCCTATTACTTGGGACTTAAACATAACCGGCGAAATGTGGGTGTTACTATAGGTACGCTTCTGCTTAACCTTTCTGGTTTTACAGGTGTGATGTTGTGTATTTTATTTACATTTACTTTGTGCATGACGGAACTGGCCGATGACCCAACTGAGTTGTAACCTGTGCCAGTTACAACTGCAATACCTCCTAAGGCCATGTCAATAAGAACTTTCTTACGTATTGACATTGAGTCAATTATACGAAGTTGAAGGGTCTAACATTCCTTGTATGTAATACAGGCTTAGACTAAGGAAGTCAGCTGCTGCTTAAGATCATGGGAAATTGTCATTTTTACTGCCACTATTCGGTGCATTCGGCAATGTTAGGTTAGCCGAAGTTGTAGAAAGATGGGGGACACGCTTATTCCGCATTTTTTTTCCTTGTGTTGCCTTCTCCGGCCAATATCCCATAAACGCCTCTGAGTCATTACGCCAGGGTTTCCTCTGCGACAACCCCCGTTTTCTGGATCCCACTGCGTGACGGCTCTAACCCATCTTTGCCGATGCATCCTTATGTAAAATGCATTGGGACAGTTTATATGTTTTTGCTTTAAGCTACAAATATTATTACTTATGTCTGTTTTTAAATAATGGAACAGCATAGGTATTTGTCATAAAAAATTGAGTATGTTTACCAAACTGCAGAACATAACATACGGAAATGTTTCCCCAATTTATGCGTCCGTAATATGTTAATATCCAAAAGGTTTTCGGGGCAGTATTAAAATGCGTGGCTGCGTACATTTGTAGTTTATCATGCGTACAACGTCATATTGTGCAAGGATTAAAAATCGTCTTGTTTTGCATACTTAGGTCAAGAGAGACGTAACTCAAAACGACATCTTTATTCTTTGCAGAAGAAAAAAAAGAATCTTATGGGACCAGTTGAAGAGACCTTGCTTTTGGGTGGATGTTTGTCAACTTTCGTTTTAGAAGTGCAGTTTACAATGTTTATGTCACAGTAAGAAGCTGTTAGCAGTGACATAGGCTAGGTTAGGTTAGGTTAGAACTGTGACGAACTACGCGCGAGTCGAGCTAGCTATATCACTAGGGATATAACTATATCACGGCTTCAACCATCTTACTGCGAAATATAAATAATTTGAGAAGAAAAGTTATCTACATGTTAACCCAAAGACCTCTACTTGTGGGGCTTCAGCTTCCTTCAAGGATTGTCACGAAGACTGGTAAAAGAAGTTGGAATAAATGGCAGACCAGGTCCATGACCATCCTTGATTCACAAGCGAGGAGTCCCTGTATTTTCAAGAACTTTCTCATTATAATCTCAGTTTCAGGCCTGTGTTACAGAACCTCACTTAAGACTCAATAATTACATAAAACTAGTTTCAATTTCAACCAATCAAAAGGCTTTAAACGAGTTTTAAGTAATGCTTGAGTTATGAGTGAGGTTCTGTAATACGGGCTTAAATCTGTCATAAATACGTCTAACTTTCCGACATTTATGACATTGGTCGTCACTGAGATGAGATTGTGACTAGATTTTGAACGTTTTTAATTACGGGAATTGGCCTTTTGAATAAAGTTCAACAGTTTATGAACTTAATTTTTTCATCGTCATCACTCTGTCATCCAGTAAAACACAGATATAGAAAATCCCAAAGTAAAAAGTAAAAAAAATATTTTTGTAGTTAGTAAGTGTTTTAGTTACGATGCTGGTATTCTAGGTATTCAGGTATGTGCGATTTCCTTTGCAAATTCGTGCACGTAACATGTGGGTAAGTGGGTAATTTTATTAATTAATTGTTAAATAATACGGCGAGAGTGATACGCATGGTAAATTCGCTGCCTGATTGTGTAAGTTATTGTTCTTTTGCATCTATTGGAGTTTATTTTTAGTTTGTAGTATCTTATGATTGTTGTGTTTTTATTTGTTTATAAACATTACATCACGCCTTGTTTCCCCTGAAGGGTTAGGCAGAGGTGTACCCATAGTAGGCACACCCACATTTGGCCAGTCATGTTTTGAGTCCCATGTAATAGGGCACCCAAACACTCGCATGTAATGTTATTTATTTATGTACCCACAAAACACTTATTAGAGAAACGTCCATAAAGATAGAAGAGCAATTTTACAGTTATTTTTTAACGTAATTATGTTGTGTATTTTTTTTAGGAAGTATGTTTTTTTAAAGAGAATCGTGCATCAATGTCTTATCCCATCTAGTATTTTAATAAGAGTGCAAAAACCGTCCCCCTTTGAGCTCATTTAACGAAGAAAAACTTCCTTAGACAAGATGGCCACCATCGCAAGATCCACCAATGATGAAGATGCAGTCAAGGGTGATAAAACACCACAGGGATCCTCATGAGACATCAATGGAGTGGAGTGATACAGGCCGTAATAGAACTATCCCTTTATCGCGAAGGAACAAATACGGCCCCAGGATTACGTTGCGCCAAGATTGTGGAAGTTCTCCTATTGGTTAATACAGAATAGAATACTGGTACATACTTACCGGTATTGTACAATATTACAAATCAAGACATCACCGGCTACTCGTCTAACGCAAGCTATAAGAAAAATTCTTTAGGAAATGAGATACAATCTGACAATGTTGCTATGTTGCTATGTATTACCAATCTAAGATTATGACACACTTAACCTAAATGTGATTGCTGTCTTTGTGGTGTTGTGTGGCAAACGGTATTGACATTCTTTGCCGATATAGTGTTTTAAATACAATTAAATTCTTGAAGAAGCCACTTTAACCTATAAAACACCACACAATTTACTAGGTTTTTTAGGCATAATTTCGGCGTAAAATTGCGGTACAAATCTCGTGAGCACTAATAATATTTTTGTCTACCTTATTTTGGTGATGTAAGGCCCGTAACGACTGTCAAAGATCCACGCATGACAGCCGGAACCAAAGGTTTAACGTGCTTTCCGAGGCACAGAGGAGTCTCGGTATGTAAAGATGGTCACCCATCCACGGACCAGCCCCGGCAATTCTATCATCGATAACGAGGATGGAAAGAAAAAATATTTTATTGACATTTAATGAGCTACCGAAAAACTTACGTCAAACATGTTCAAAGTCGTGGTGGAAATACGAAACGCTTTGAAAGCGATTGCCACTCGTCTAGGTCACCAGGATTCAATCACATTTTCTCAATAGCAACTCAGGGTTTACATGTTCGCGGGAAAGTCCGGAAGGGTTACCCTGGCAACACACAGGCAACTGTAGGAACACGGGTGGGATATAATCAGTAATGCCCGTATTACAGAACCTCACTCAAAACGCAAGCATTGCTTAAAACTCATTTAAAGCCTTTTGATTGGTTGAAACTAGTTTTGAGTAATACTTGAGTCTTGAGTGAGTTTCTGTAATATGGGCCTAAGAGTATGACACCCTCCCGCTCTGCCCAGAGCGGGAGAAGTTATTTGACAATTTCCCACCCAAAAAAAAATCAGTCTAGATATTGTACCCGGTGATTATCCCTATTACGTGAGACGCAATCATAACTAGCGTAATCTACCTCTGCCAAGCCCTTCGGGATTATAGCCTGTCTTTTATCTTACAGAAGGTCTTTTTTTTGTGCCTTTTTTGCATCGTACTCTAGATTTAATGGTCTGCAATGTCAATCAACCGTCCATCTAGCTTTTTCCTAACTAGGTTTCGGTCGGCTTCCAGTCTGACCAAATACAGCTGAATATTTTTAAATGCAGCGACAGCTAAGTGACCTTATCCATTCAATTGCTGGTTAATTAATATCGATAATATGTATTTAGGAAAAATTTAAGGCTTCCTCAATATAAATGCTTTCCAATAAAACACAAGAAACATTACAACACATTTCACATAAAAAAACACATTTAACTATCTAACAACAAATTAGAATATCCCATTTACTTACAGATCTCTCGTAAACTTAACCCACGCACTCATTTGACATTGAAATACTAACTAAAACAAAGTATTCGTTAATTAATACGCCCATAACGTGATAACTTAGTTAACTTAATTACCTAGGTAAGTTTTTATGAGGTAAGTAAAGATTAAATTACCTACTACATACTAGCTTTTTACTATGGTTTGGAGATTGCATTGTTAGTCGTATGAAAGAGATGGAGTTAGTGTACGGATATCGCTGTCTCTTCTGTAGATCTGTATCAGATATGGAGCGTCAGATAGTCTGTAACTTAGAAATAATCTTGGTGAGTTATTTCTACAAATTGTCTTAATCGTTTATAACAGTATTTGTGGGATCTGTTCATGTACTATTGACAAATTATGAATAGCATTACCATGGGCAATCCAGTGATATCTTGCCATGGTGGCAGGTTTGAGCAGTGGTGGTCCAGTGAAAATGGCCGTGACTTACGAATTGTAGATTGTAGGTTTGAACCCAGGCACTTTACTTTGTGTACATTATTTCCAGCACTGCCCTCAAAACGGTGAAGGGAAACCTACCTTGTAGGTAGCTATTTATGTACTTACTTATTATTTTATCAAGTTTTTGTATTTCATGCTGTCTTTTGTATGCACCAAATAAACGCTTTATCTATCTATTTAAACATCGTGAGGAAACCGGTATGACCTAGAACCAAAAATAAGACATGTGACATCCTTCAACCCGCACTGGGCCCGCTCCGTCTCACAGAGAGGAGGCCTGGTGTGACCTGTGTCCCAGTGAGAACGTTATAGGCTGATTATGCATTTTGACAGGGTCACGGACACTTAATGTCCGGAAGATTCTACAAACATTTTATTACCAACATAGTTACAGAAGAAACCAAGACACTTAAGCAAAGCAAAACTACACAGCCTCCAATATGTAACTGTCTTCACTAATAGCTTGAAGAAACAGCCTGTCAACACACAATGTAGACGAAGTAACTGAAATTAGTTCACTGAAAAACTGTCTTAAATTACTTCTTCAGGTATTGGTCACGGCTTAAGTTTTTACTTAAACGTACAAAGAACGACTTGACTAGTTGACGAGACAAGTTTCGTACTGCAATACTTACTTCATAGCTACGAAGACAGTTACTGGCTGGAAACTAAAGCAAAGCTGCTTTGTGTAATCTTTTTAGAATATTTCTTAAATGGTTGATGATGATGGAGTGGGTGGATGATCGTAAAAATGTGGGGCGAGGCGAAGCCGAGGCATATATACGTGAGTCCATCAATGCCTGATTGCGACCAAGGCGTGTATGGTACTTTTCTCAAATAATGCTCGGAAATTCAAACTATACAAATTCCAGAATCAATGACAAACAACGATAATTTTTCACAGCTCTATTTGCTAGCCAAATCGAAAATAAAATAACTTACTTCCTTGGTTGCCATGTGTTGAAGTAAAAAGTCGTCAAAATAATGCTTGAATTTTCAAGCATGTTTAAGAAAAGTTAATATTTGTAACTTCGCAAAATAGGTCATAGAGTAAATTGGTAGTTAGAAAAGGGGCTGATAAAGACAAAGAAGCAAGACTGTGATCTTCATTTGTCGTTTGGCTGGTATTAAATTGGCACATGCCCGAAATCAGGGATGATGACAGCTGCATTCCTAACTCTTTTAACGATGATGCTCCTCCCCTTCGGCATTTAGGCTAACGGGCTGGCTAATAGAATATTGCAGAATGATTGACTTCAAAACTACCAGCTTTAATTACAGAGACCTAGCCACATACTGCAAGCATCCATCTCATTACCTTTGCATCTAAAAACACTAGCCGTGCCCACATTCCGGGGGGCTTGCAAAACAAACAAGTTGCATTTATGTACCTTAAATGGCGTTAGCACATGTCCTCTCGTCCGGTGTAGTGGTGCTTGCAGAATTGCTCGATTTAGTTCAAGTATTTTGGTTATTGTCGCTTCATTAGTGTTTAATTATGGGTTTTTCGCATGTTTTACTTTTGTATTATCGACGGGTCTTTTAACGCGAAAGCGTCTTTAGTGCGGGATAAGACGGAGTCTCCCAAATGTCAACCTTTTACGTTGAAAAGTGCAACAGTTATGTAAGTTTAAATTGCAATTGTGGCCAGTGGCTGTTGCTTTTTTAGAGCCAACTGTACTGAATTCTAGACATTACTTTTCATGTGTGACCAAATATAACGTTGTCTGCTTCGATTTAATGCATTTCTCGTGATGTTTCACCTCATTAACTTGACTAACTTTAGTAATATCAACTTGATGTACAAAATGGAGCGAATCTGCAGGCTCTACAAGACACATGTCTGTCGAAACTAGAGCCTCGACAGATGGCCGGTTGTATAACAAGCCGGTGAGATTGTAAAACTGTAACTTTATGCGAACAAGCCGAGCGTGGAGGAATGAGGAAAGGTTGTGGACTCTTTGGTGTAAAGTTTCTTTTGTGATAGTTGCTTGTTTACTTCCAGGGCGAGATTCCCGAACAATGGTAAATGAAGTGTGTCGGTATGTGCAGGAAGGTTCTTTGGCGTAAGATGGGACAAGAGAGCTTCTCTTTGATGCCATGTTTTGCACTTGCACGGTTGTTAAAAGTAGTCCTGATTCGGACACAGATTAGGATTCGTATTTAAGCATAGTTTGATCTAGAATGTTGCATAAAATGAAATAAAAATAAACAATTCTCATTGTAAAATGCAACTTCAAGTATCAAAATCAAGCAACAATTGTGAAGGCGCGGCCCCCAACGTTCAAATCCAAGATCATGGGCATGACGGTGATTTTACGAGTTTGGTAGACCGCTAAGAACGCTGTAAAATCACTTGGGTAACCTCAAACCATAGAAACAACAGCCGATTCTAGGCCACCATCTACAAAGTCTATAGAAGCCAATTTCCTTGCGTTATCTAAAGTTTTGCATGTAGGTATTAGTATAATTCGTTCCAGTCTACAAATTAAGAAAGATTCGACGGAAGAAATTACACGATTCGTCTCAATGATGAAACTAACGGATATTAACCAAAGTTTGCAAAGACTTCACAAAGAGATTTCTAATAATTATGAAAGCATTACAGGCAGACAAGAATTAAAAGAAAAATTACAGCACGGTGTATTAAAAACTAAAACAGATACGATCAGAGAGATAGCCATCGAAACAAATTCAAATACATCCGAGTTGTTGGGTACAGACATCACAACCTATCATTTAGAGGTCCAAACGAAAAAACTTTTGCAAAAACGAACACAACACATGGCCTGGACGACCTTTGAAATTCCATTAAAAACAACCCACCAAATGAAACTGAACCCTAAATGACTAAACCTAAAGTTGAATTTAAAGTTGATGGTGATGAGTTTTACGATGTTATGGTTTAGTAAGGAAGAAAGGTAGTACAAAAAGAGGAAGAGGATTGTGAAGCGGTACCCTAACGACCTTGGGTTACTGTAGGCCGCGTATCGGCTGTTGCTCCGACGGGTTCAGAGCCGGTTGCGTTTTTATAGAACCACTTTTGGGTCGAGTTTGATCGATGGCTTTTTGGGGTACTCGGTTTTGAAGTGCATGGTATTCATTTTGTGTTTGGGATAGGGATCGTCTATAGCGAATGTGGTTTTTCTTTTGCATGTTTTGTTAGATTTTTGGCTTTATTTGCTATAGATTGAAAAGCTTTTAAGAATCATTATATCCCTGAGTTGTTTTATATTACTTAGTATGCAATCCAAATTTAATTCAACGATAAATTTCGAAAATCCAAGACCTGGTAATTGCAAGTAACACCAAATTCATATTGCTTCGAAGCTCGGTTTAACTTACGGTGTATATTCAAACCGTTGTACAATTTACGTTAGTACAACTCATGGTTGTACCGTTTGGAGGTCTACTTACCCCCTTAGAGATGAAGCATTAAACTACATGCATCTACTTTCTTTCAAATTATGTCTTATAAGCCATAAGATAGTTAATGTCTGTGGCTGAACGTTACTTGTTAATTAAAAGGCTATTAAGTTAGACCTGCGTATAACCTTCTAACCTGTCCTCCATAGCCCATAGTGTCAGTGTTTCTATGAGTACAAGTTAATATTGTGCCTCATTCTTATGTTTTTTAGGCACCTCTTTGTGCAGCTTTGCAAAAGTTCCATCATCGGGCCTTCTTATTCTATTACAATAATACCATTTTTTTTTGTTTCTCCAACAGTCGAATAAATTAATTCGATTATACATTTTTACTCAAAAACTTTCATTTTCCACCAGTATTCGCGTCGGCACACTTACTTCTCTGCCCTGTACCACGCCTCGTTTGTCCACTTCGGCGCATCTATGCAATTATTAACTTTTACTTTCTTTGGTGATTTTTTCTTAAGTTTCGATGCAAATGCGGATAGAAAGTTCCGGGAAGGTAGGCGGTGAAATTTATGGCTTGACTTTTTATAGTATCTAATGTTATTGGTTTGTTTTTATTCTGTTTTGGTCGATATGGCCCTTTCCATCAATATAACGAACGACCTTGGTGCGTTGACCATCTAGAAAAAGTCCCCTGTTTTAACATCCGAAGCGAAGGAGCTATTCCTAAGTTAACAGTTACATAAAAACTAAAAACAATAGAGAAAGATGAACTAAAGCAATTTAGCTTTTATATTAAAGTTGTTAACCTTGACAAAACAGCGATAGTAAAGGTCACATTAAACAGGGAATTAAATAAAGTAACAGATGCATTAGGAGTCAAGTTCACCACGAATAAGATGCATCGTGCATTTTTACATTTATTACTTGAAGGTCTAACAAATGCAGATGATGACATTTCACGCTACATTTATATTAAGTTTTCAATAAGAATACAGAATAATATTATGAATCTATTTTGGGATATCCTGAAATTGAAAACTTTGTAGTACCTTTTTTTGGCTTCTTTAATTTTACATCATCGTCTGTGTTTTTTATTCATAGGTACCGTTATCCTATTTACCAAAACTTAATAGGAAATGTGAACACTTGTCCGTGTCTGTGGTCTTATTGTCTCTTCTAAATCATAGTTTTTAGAGACCGCTTTATGCTGTAGGTAATTTATTCACTACTCGGTGATTACCTACTTCTACCTCATCATCAATTTAATAACTTTTCAATATTTCGTCTTTATTCTTTATTCTTGTCTAGATCACCATCAACAAAACTACAGCTATATCTCGTTTGGTCAGTATTATAACCGTGAATCGCCACGTACACCAAATTGTATAATTACACAATTAGAGCGTAAACGTTACCGGTGTTTGCATGTAACTGAATTGTAATTTTGATAATGATTACCTTTGTAGAAGGAAAATGTAATATTATAGCTACGTCTGATAAGTTGTCCGAGGTTAATGACTCCGTGTTGCATATACTAGACTTAACATTAATTTATTGTGCTATCTATTTGAAGGTTTATTAATATTGTTTTAGAAAACCTACTTAAAGTTACGGCCACATCTTACTATTAAGTACCACAGCTTTAGTACTAGCTACTAAAACTCTGATAATCAATAGTAACTAGCTAGGCTAGTACTAGCACGACTGATGGCGTTCTCTCGGATGCTGTGACACTTTCATCACTAGAACGTCTTTCCTACCATTAAAAATAAAACTGCTATATACGCATTACAGACAGAAAAAGGCAAAATCGTCATAAAAAATCTGTAAATACTGTAGTAATAACATGAAAAGGGCGGACATATGCCGTCAGCATGAAGTAGTTCAAGTGATAAAGAAATAACAAGTGTTACCATGTGTTTAGTTTTTACAACTAATTGGTAACTTGGAACATTTCTATCACCATAGAAGCGAATGTTTTGATTACCTTAAATAAGGAGCATCTTGTCAGAATTTCGTATGAGATTGACAACTACAACTAGTATAATTAGTAGTATCTAAGTCATAGTAGAACTATCCTCTCTTAACCGATATACATATAGTATTCGATAAAAGATTTAACAAGTTTGAAAAGTTGTCAATCGATCTTACTGATCGAGAACATTCGAACCTAAACTGGAAACGACTAACACTTGATAGTTGCCCTTTTGAAATATTAATAGACATACTAGAAACCTACACTATGCAGTATACAGCACACAATCATTTTTAGTGCAAACGTAGAGCCGATGGACATGATAAGCAAGACCTTTAACACTATAAATGGACACCATAAGGATGTATTAAGAAGTTCTAGAGATGACATATACAGTGGTAGACGCAAAAGAAAGCCTAAAACGCATGCCTTTTGGTATATTTTCTGTCAATAGCATAGACTATGAATCTAATCAAAATCAACAAGAGAATAGACAGCAACCATAGATGAGCATAACAAAATGGCTGACTGTTCATACGACATAGAAACTGGGATTTCTGTTTCTTTTGTTGTATGTGTCTCAGGTCCCAATTTAGCCCCAGCTGTTAGCAGTATCTCACACAATAAAGGCAGTAAATACAATAAACAATGCACTTTAATGAAGCGAAATGTCTTAAACATGCCACATTAGCCGCATTGATGCTTTGAGCGAAACCTTATGGTTTGTATAAATCGTTTAAGAAAGTGGCCCAGACTGTGAAAATGTTACTAAAGGCAAGAAAAAGATTTATTTGTAAGAATTTACGATTATTTTCTCTTAGCTAAACAATGGGTTATTTGATACCGTTGATTTTTCAATTGGCTCAAGAAAAATATTGGATGGGATATTTTATTATAGTGCAGACACAGACACAGCAGCTGTTAAAATAGCAAAAAAGGAAGTGCTTTCCATTAGAAACTAAATATCAGCGATTAAAGCAGCGAAATTATAAAATGGCCGATTACTGATTCAATTTCAGGCTTACATAGAAACAACTTTCTCATAAAACGACAAAAATCTAAAGAACTCTTTATATTTATATGTCTGATATAACAAATAGAGATGATTAAACGTAGGTGTCAATTATCCACACTTACCTTTTAGAGCTCGAAAGCCACATAAGGCAGTGACGTATTTATGCAAATTAAGTTTTAGCAAGAAATTGAAAGCGCTACACTCCAAAATATTCTTTATTGTAAAGACAAAACTATTAATGTCAAAACTGGGGCTATTTTAAGAGGTCCAGATATCAAAATGTATTTTGAAGAGAAAATCAATACACATGTTGATAAAATTGTTTCTCCAATTGTACGGATAGATACAGAATCTGCTCCAAAATCGGAATATTACAGCAACAACACATAAAACATCAATGTAAGAAGTCTAAAGATTGCAAAAGCACAAAGACGATAACATGCTAGGTTATCGTGGACAGACATCAGAATAATACATTTCCTTCAATCCAGAAACATGTTCAGAATGCTAAATAATTGACTGCAGCTGACACACAACCTCCTTTAGAGCATGTCTCGTTACATTTTAAATAGACAAAACATGACGATTTCAAAAAAATCTAGTTTCTATTTCATGACTCAGATAAAATCATCGTGATACAAAGGGTTTAAAACAATTTTGTAACTGCTTGTCCCCTGGTATCTCGTGTTGCGTCAGTTGATACAGAAACGTAGCCTGAATACTAAGTGGAGCCTCCGCCATTGTTGAATATTTCATACAGAGCTTTTGTAAGTGATGCGAGAGCCTCTTATGTAACATTATTGAGATCATTCAGCTGAGCCAAAATAATTGGTTCGAACATATCGATATAATTACACCTGTAAGTAGTCGAAATATTCAAGTTCCCAATGCTCAATTGTAGTGGCAATTATAGTTGATTCATAAAAACAAATATTGCCTCAAGCTGTGCTAAATGGCAATCAAAAATAGATTGAATAATTAACTATTTTATTTAATTGAATCCGTGATAGCCATAAGGTTATCGGAGCAATAAAATACAAATTAGGTGTATCAGACATAATAAAGCATTTATGTGTGTATTTTATCAGTCGTGTACTGACACAATTTTTGTTTCATACTGTTTTAAAAACAACGTCACAAGCTGACTTAAAAGAGATTATGTACATTCAAATTCATAAAAAGAACACAATTTTAGAAAGAGAATCGATCAAGATTTCAATAGTCAATTAATATGAAATAACAAATGAAGGCTGAACAGCGAAAGGAAATGATGGTGTGAAATAATCATATCGTCTACACAGCCATGCAATAGCAACTGGCACAATTCAGCCATTACGGTAGCATTTTGTAACGGTCCGCCAGTTTTTTGTCAGATTAGATTTGTCCGTACAATGCATCGTGATTATGGCATGTCAGCCACTAAATTATGCCAGATAGCTGAGAACTGGTTCCACAAAATATTACAGTGTTGCACAGAAGCTGATGAAAAGTTATAACCGCCATAAGTCATTCGTATCAAATGATATAATGTCTATTAGAATGCAACTGAATTACGTAAATGCAATTGATGGCATCAAATGAAAATTAATTCAATGGATTGAATATTTGACAATACGGATCTATTATTGATGGTGGCAGACAAATGAATATAGCAGACAACAGAAATGTAGACGAGATAAAGAACATAATAGGAGATCATTGACTGAACGCTATACAACGGAGTGTAAAAAGTTCAAAAGTATATTTTAATAAAGAAAACGCTCAGTAATTTGAAACTCATATTTGATCTACGCTAATGATGTTAAAATAACTATAGTGAATGTTAATTTTCGCCGTGTACGGTTGTACGAGTTCGTTGCCCTTCGTCCGCCATATTTGACCATAGACTATGGAGTAGTGTTGTCGGTTAACAGAGCATGACCATAAATTACAAAAGCCTCCTATTTGCTTGTTAGTCAGTTTTGTGACGCATCACTGAGTTTTTATTTTGCATTCACTGATTTTGTTTTTGGTATTTGAAATTAGTTTGACGTGTTCGTTCTAGTCTTCATACTTTTACCTTATGTAATGTGCCAGTCGCCTTTTTTGGCTGGAAAGTAACGGCAGCTAACGGTCAAGATCTTTGCCCATTAATACTGCATTATACTGTGTTAAAAAACTGCGCGGTACTATTAAACAAAACCTCTACTGATTCGACATAGTTTACTGAAACTACAAACAATAGAGCAAGGTTAAATATAATAACAGTTCTCATAATTATAAAGTCTGCAAATTATTATGATAAAGTCGAAGTGATTATTACTTACAACTTATTTCAAGCCACACCATAGTATTGTAATATTTATTGTGAAATATATTTGTAGTAAAGCAACAAACGAGAGTTGTAACCGCAATACTTATATCTTTTTTTTACATTATTTACAAGAACTTATAAGAAATAACACGTTTTGAAATAAGATCGTATCGGGGAACTGCAATCATTAGATTTCAATCTGGTTGATCGACAACCAGATACACAAGAGTCAATATTAGAATTGAGAAATGCTGTAGCTAAGAGAATTAGTAAAACAGATATACATAATTATATTGAGGTGTTAAACGCAATCAATCTAATCGCAGTTTCAATAAAAAATATCTTGATGAAAAAGAATAATTGAGTTGATTTTATCTCTTCATTTAATCAATAGGTTTGATTCTAATTTCTTGATCGTCTTTTAGCATTTATATATCAAATCTATAAAACCCTAAGTCAATATTAATTAACAACGTATTTAAAACATAAACGATCAAGGTGATTATAAACTAGAATTCTGACATTTGACCTCCAGATAACCTGGGAAGATAATGTCAAAGCAATTTCTCTGGAACTGTAACTGTAGCGTGTGATAAGAACCGGTCCTGAGATGGAACCTTGGAGAACGCCCGAGGCGAATTTTATCATATCCAATTGAATTTTTATGCATCTTTGATGGACAGTTTTGTAATATTGTTTGAAGTTAAATAAGCGACCATGTTCGAGGAACGTCAGATCCTTATTTACTTTTTTAGATTATATTAATGTTTTATTTATCTTAAGTTCACAATAACAGATTTGTATGCAAATTTTATGATATTTTTAAAACTGAGTTTAGCCATTGCTCTCCGTTTTTAAAAAAAGATCAAAAGAAAGTTTAAAAAAAAAAAAAAAAATTGTTCAAGTCATGACTCAACTAAAAGGAAACTCATTCAAGTTCATTTCACACCTGGCGATATCAATAACATCCTACTTTAATAAAACATTTTTAATGGAAACAATGAGACCTTCCACATCATTGACACCGTATCCTTTTCCGGTAGAAAAGGTGCTGCACTGCTAAGGAAACTTAACATACTCGTAGATAATTCCGATGTTACATTTCAAAGCGTGTTAAAGTCATTTTCTAAGTCCGTAACAGAGCAGTGGTGCCCACAGTCGCCATTGACATCATGGTAGGCGTGTTGGCAATTTAAATCTTCTAAAATCAACAAGTTTTCATCTAAACCTCGTTCGTTGTCCTTTACGACGCGAGAAGCTGTGCCAACAATAATTGCGTTAACATGACCGCACGCTATATTTAGCATCGATTAGGAACACGATCACAAGATTAGGCACACGATCTAAACAGTTAATAGATTCTGAAGACGAGATATGTTGGGGAGTCTATTTCTAATTCAGAAATCAACCCATGATCCTAGCGATACTTATTTTAAGAGATGAGATCCAATGATATATTAAGGACTCATATTGTCAATACAATCTCGATTAAGCTAGGATGTAGATCAAGATAGATATCGAAGGTTCAGTCACCGCTTACTATCTCCACAATAATACCTCCGTCTATTCCAAGTTATACCTACGGGATTAGAAGCATTACCAATTACCATATCAAATGATTTCACTAGGTCACCGTCTGTACTGGCAACTATAAATCAAATTTAAGACGTCATTGCGCTACGGTCCACTTCTCTTTCATGCTATTACTATGGTTATTTCCATGAATATTAATTTGAGCTTACCAATAGAGATGTGAAGGCAGTAGGTAATGCTTTATTGGTTCTTTTGTCCGTATATCAACTTTAATAGAATTGTTCATGCCACGATCTGTACATTCCACGGCCAAGCATCTAATCTTGATTTCAATTGCAGTAGTCTTTGTGTTTTGAGATATAGAATTCCACTTTATAGATCATAGAAACATTATTGCTAGCTTTTGTTAATAATCTATCGGAATTGACGGTTAGAGTAAAGACTCTAATTAGCATAGATTTAGTATGAATACTATAACAACTTGCCTCCATGGTGTTTTTTGCTACAAGTCACGCAACATGTGCTCATGAATATCCTTTCTAGTCCTCAATTTGCATACTATCAGGTAGATCTAAGATAGTACAATTATGTAGAAATGTAGCCATATTCGTAATAGATTCGAGATCGCTACGCAACTTCCTAGCGTTTGCACATTGTAAGATGCATCGGATAGATTCTACTGAACCGAATTACATTAAAATAATTTGAAATATCATTAGAGGTATCCATAATGAATTGTGAGTGATTTCACAGAATATTTCAAAATGAGGCAAGCTCTAAACAACCATTCTAAACCTAAGATTTACGTTTTAACACTTAAATATTTAGATTTTATATGTTATGTATTTATTTGCAAATCGTAAACATAGCATAATTTACATGCAAAGACAAACCAAATCCAAAGGTTGCATTCATACAACAGACGGTAATGGCTACATATATTATAATCATAAATATAATAATAATTATGCATATATGATGAAGTAATGGATGTATGACATATTGTAAAGGAAGAGAGCGCTGGTTCTCAACATTTGATGGATTATTAGAGGTACTTTGTGTTGTGCTAGAAACGAAAGGAAGAGAAAAGAAAAAATCTAATTACGAAACTGAGAATACTAAGAGAGAATATTGGTGGACACGGAATTCATACAATACCTAATAATATAGAGACTGTTCAAATAATTTGGGATACGGGTAGGAAACTGATGATGATGAATATAGGACTGATTAATGTTGTAATAAAGTAGCCATAGTAATGTAATTAACAATACAACAAAGATGAAGTTTTGAAAAATGATTCGAACACTTAATTTTAGCATCAATCACACTCCACAAGAAACGATACAATATTCAAGGTACCCCCATTCTTCCTTATGATGCAAACAGATACAAACAGTACAACAGAACCAACACCTTAAGGCTTAACCGATAAAATCTGCCAAACACATTGAGAACCGCTCGCATCATAATTAATCGGCAACGAAATCATAAGTGCGTTCCATTACTCGCCATGCACTAAGGCTTATTACTGAGGATGTATTATGAAAGGCAGTGGGCGTTGCATTTGCTTATCTGTCCGTACACGGAGCTAATACAAACACCCACGGGTTGGTATGAAATATTGCTTTAGGTGTTTCATAGGTCAATGTAAGGTAAGTGTTTTTGTTTGGTTTGTGTTGATGTTTGAGCAATTAGGGGGTTTTAATTGTTATGGCTATTTTCGTCATCGGTATAATTAGCGTTAGGTTCAACAGTAACAGTAGGTTTTATAACAATATTGTAAAAATAAGATCGTAATTGGCAGAAGCTGATACAATATGTACTGTTTACTTTAAATATTCCCAAAAAGTATATAATAGTAATCCTCATTGTATTACATTTTTCACTTTAAGTAAAGCACTGTCTTAGCACTAGAAAAAGGACATGAATCCTACCACTTCGGAACACATGAGCAGCATCCTATCCAATCTCAACTTTATTAAAGTCAACTTTCAATCTAAGATGCTTCAGAATATCAGATTTAGACTTTACGAGTAGGTTTCATAAAAGAGATCTAAGAAAGCTATAAATTACTAGTTTTATCTTTACCTATCCTTCCACACATGATCTGAGTCACACAGTTGCCAATCTGTAACATTAGACGCGACCGTTATTCGGATACAAAAACAAAGATAACGCGACGGCGTAGGAAGGAAACTTATCTAATATGGAGATAAGTGTGAGATAAATAATCGTAAAATACTTGATATGGCTGCTAAAAATATACGGAAGTGTCTCTGTAGTTATAAGATTTAGTTTTTAGACATGGGTTACTTTGAAGCTACAAAAGAAGAAAAGAGACAGAGAAGAGACAAAATGAGAATTAATCTGACACAGATATTGAACATTTCGGTCAAAAGTGCATTATACGTAAGAAAACCAATGTTGCTACTATTAACAATTGCATAATAGACGAGGAAAGATGAGGAACATTACAGAAGTTTCCTGTCCCAAATAAACCAACAGAGGTAACAACACCGATACCAAGAATACAGAAATAAATGCTACAATTCCAAAGACTTCAATAAGCGCATTTACATAAGCAGTAAGTATTAATGCAAAAGCGATATTAAGTAAAACAATAACATTACCGCGTAATATCGAGGTCGGTGCATAAACAGGTTCAGGCGCCTTCACCTCATAAGAATATAAACGTTCTAATAGATAATAATTATTATATTCTTATCTTGTATATGACAATGTTTGAAAGACGTCAAGGGTAAACAGTTTTTTTTACATCCGTACTTGTTTAGGATTGAATTAAGTTCAGAAGACATGAATAAGTACAATTATTGTATTGGAGACAAAAACAAATCAAGTACAGAAAACTCCAGACACAGACCAAGATAATGAATAAGAGTAGGATTACTTTAACATCTAATAATAGATTTTTATCATTGAATTGCCACTTCATAACCATAACAGTAGCCAATAAGAATATTTCAATAAATTGCGATTAGGGTACTTACTGAGGATGTTAAGATTTACATTTTCCAAAAAAAACTCGAGACGAGCTGGACGAAACAAACGACCAGTGGTCAAAATTTGCTCTGGATCGCAAGCACTGGAAGTCATGGCGAGAGGCTTTTGCCCAGCAGTGGAATGATACAGGCTAAGAGTAACAGTAAACAATATGCTTTAAGTTTCTCCAAATGCACAAAATTCATTACTCATTGAAATAGTCGAATATTCTTTTGTAGGTCAGTATGAGAAATGTAGTTAAACATATGATAAAGTTTTATCACAATCGATACGCCACCGATTTTTGTAACAACAAGATTAGAAGACTGCAATAATTGTGTTTATTGCGGAACAGATAACAATGCTATAAATCTGGAAACGACCTTATATAAAATATAAATAACGAGGGAATATAACTGTAGCAATGTGAAGATAATGACTTTGCTTCATTAATTAAAATGCTATTTGCCAATTATTTATTGATTCAAGATTAATAGATTAATGGAAGTCAGGATGTTGATGAGAATAGACTAGTAAGAAGCGAATTATTTATTGGAGATGTAAAACGTTATGACGACAGTTCTGATAATCTGTATGATACTGTTGTATCACGATAAAGCAATAGATGTAGGGGCATTGAAAATGTCTTAGGATCGAATCGAAAGAATCATAAAGTAGTTTAAAGATATAATTGAATTTCATAAACATTAGACAAAGTCCTTTCTCAGGACGATCTGTAAAGGAGACAATATGATCAAACATTGGAGAGTTATTATTAGAGAACACTTTTTATTGAGTCTTTTCTAAGAGGTTACATTTGCTGCACGTAACATAACATAACATCACGCCAGTAATCCCAAAAGGGAGAGCAATCCTACTAATCCTACTACTATTATACATGTGAAAGTTTGATAAATGTTTGGATGTTTGTTGCTCGATCACGAAAAAACGGCTGAACGGCGAAACAGTTAATAACCTGGATTAACATTTAGGATACGAGTCGCGGGCAGAAGCTAGTCTATAAAAATATATTCTATGCAAATAAATAAAATGGAAGTATCTGTTTGTAATGTCAAAATAACAGAGCTGTTTACTAAATGTGTATGAAAGTATAAATGGTACTATAACATAAACAAATTTTTTAAGACTGGACCGATTTTGACGGGACTTTCGCTGGCAGATAGCTGACGTTATAAGGAGTTTTATTTTAGAAAAGAAAATTTGGATCCACGCGGGCAGCAGCTAGCCTTTAATCAAATCCAAAAAATAGTACCACAAGAGCTCAGAGGTCTTAGTGTAAGTTTGCAAGTGAGTGAACGTAACTATCGCGTTAGCGTTAAGATTTGACTGATAGATCATAATACTAAGAATATAACGGTGAGAATAAAAATCTTAACGCAAACGCGATAGTTACGTTTACTCACTTGCAAACTTACAATAAGGTCTCACTGCTCGCGTAAAACTAGATGTTGCAGACATTCTTGTTACGACACAAGAGTTCCTGCATATCTTAAGTGATTGAGTAACTTTTCTACTTTTATGATTCTATTAATGTTAGCTCAGGATTAAAGGTTGTATATATTAGCTTATATTAAGTGATTCGATTAGGCGCCATTGCTTTTGTTTCAATAAATTCTTGTTAAAATTATTGACGTTTGAAAGAATTTGGGCTGTCTTAGCATCCGATGGATACCGAGAATTGATTAGAGGTATTTGATATTAAGCCTAATGAACAGCTTATTTAATCCTAAGAATAACGTATAAGGAATTTAGGATCGTTAAACCAAACCTTAAATGAGAAATCTTCTTCAGCTTATGCTTATAATCTGCGAACTTTAGTACGCCATGTCTCAATAACATATGTTTTAACTTTTAATCCTTACACAATCAATTTCACAAAGTAACGTCTTCACATTCATTGGATTATGTTGCGTTTGCGCAACTGTCGCCAACAATTGCGACACGGTCGCGCGATTAATTATGTTTATTCATAAAAGCGCAATATCCTTTTGTCTGGTGAAACTTTAACTAATGAGCATATTTTGATAGTGTTTCATTGGAATTTTGTTATGGATTATTTTATAAAAAGATGGGGCCGTGTGATTCTTGGCAAAGAAAGAAAAGCATATAAGAACTTTTTTTCTTTTAATCTATTCCTGCCGTAAAAAATAAATAATTGAGAAATACTAAATAAGACAATTTCATTCGAAGGAGACTGGGCATTTTGGTATGTCATCATTATAGAAGTGATTTTCGCAGTTTTTCTGGCTACTGCCGTTTATAATTATGTGCTATGTTGAAAAGGGGATGTTTATGAGCTAAAGTGATAATACTACAGAATAATACCAGTATACCACTCCAAGATAGAGGCCTCTTCGCGAAAGTGCAGACAGTGACGTTTGCTTACCGCATCGATCACAATAATTATGAGAATAATTAAAAACCAATTAATGAAGATGACGACACCTCAAGCATTGATACATATATAAGAATCATATTAGGTATTACTAGTTTAAAAACTCATGTCAATATTCAAAGAAACAGCCATATATCAGACTACAGCTACTTAACCGATCCCATAAGTATAATCTAAGCCATTATTATAATGAAATTTAAACACAATTTATGGATACAATATGCATTAGAATACCGATGACATTTTTATGCATTCTAATGTCTATTTCTTTAATAAATTATGACATTTTGACTCACTGACAGATACATGCATGTTGCCATGTAAAATATATTAAATTAATACTTTGCGAATTACTTTTTCCCGTGTCCTTGTTTATGTAAGAGGTCAATGATCTTTGGTGTTTATCTTTTTCTTTTGATCGAGGAAAAGATATTGAGAAAGACTGAGTTTTGTAACTGCATGAATGTCCAGATAAGGTTTGGCTTAACTTGATTCTCTTAGAACGGTAGATAAATAAAATCGAACTGTCAATATGGAACATGAAATGTAGCGAATTAGAAATAAGATATTGGAGTTTCAATATCTTATTTCTAATTCGGGTATCCTATTTCAAATATCTTATTTCTAATTCTAGATTTTATAGGAGTTTTAAGGAGTTCGTATTTTGAATTAGTGGTTACAAGAAAGATGGCATATTGCTAAAAATATGGAATACTGGTATTCCTTTAGATGAGATTATTATGAGCCAATGGGTTATCATTGGCTCATAATAATCTCATCTCATCACCATGTTCATAGACAGAATACTGGGAACAAAAGTTTATGGTTGCAATATGAATTAGATAACAGTCGTACTATCTATACTGTGGCTTAATTTACTACGGATGCAGCAGGTCGATTCCAAGGACTGTGTGATGATGATGACCATCATCATTGGCAGCCTTATTCCACCCACGGCTGAGTATTGGCCTCCTCCTTTTTGTGCCATGCCTATTAGTATTAGCTAGATAGGTGTACTTTACATACCAGTATTTTAGATTCAGCTAAATACCAGTATTTTACATAGAACGACTGCCTGTCTGACCTCCACAACCCAGTTACTGGGTAATTTGATACCCTAAGACTGGTTGTCAGACTTTGGCTTCTGACTACCCGTAACGACTGTCAAAGTTCCTATGAAGGTTGATAATGAAGGCTCCTACAAACAGGGGTCTACGCGACTTTAATAATACAATTTCTAAGAAAACTTCACGCTAGAACAATTACAGTTGTCGCGCCAGTATGCATGAGCCTTGACAATGGCTTAACGTCCTTTACTAGGCTCGGAGGGATCTCGATAAGGATGGATGGTCACCCATCCACAAAGCGACCGCGGCAAGCGTAGCTTAACTTTCGAGCGACTTTTATTATCATTTAGCTACGAGACTCTCATGCCTATAACAGTAGTAATATAGGCTAAATCAATAGTTAAAACTTCAGTGTAGGCCGGTATTCATTCAATCCCAACTAGTTAACTTTCGCATCATAGCTATTTGTCATGACGCCGGCGCTCATTAAGCAAAATGTCGTAACGTGACATTTTGTAGAATTATCAATTTGCAGTGTGACAAGTAAATGTATATTTAATGACCGGTTTCATTGCTAATTTTCAATGTACAAGTTATATATCCGCATCCGAATGGGTAATCCCAATTTGCTTGGAATTGATGGTGTTGCGTATGGTGGAGTTTTATGTTGTTTTTGTTACAATTTTACTTATGTCTTGTAAGTAATGTCGGTACTATATTATATATGTATGCATATATAACATAATAACATGGGCACAAATCCAGACTCCGGGCTGTTACTGAGAAATTCTGGAAACTGATCGGAACTGGAAAAATCCAAGAACACTTTGCCCGACCCGGGAATCAAACCCAGGACCTCATACTCAGCAGTAGCGCTTGCGATAACTAGACCAACGACACAGTCATCAAGGTAATATGTTTCGCGTTCTGCGGTTAGTATGGTGTGATGTATGAAGATGTATTTGTGGATGTAACAGATGATTTTGTAGTTGCATAATAAAATGTAGTATGTTAACAAAATTGTGATTTGTACGGATGAAGATTATCTTGTGGAAGTCGCGTTCAAGAGCTGTCATTGTCAACATTTCACAAACAAATGGCGACGTCCAAAATGTGACGCGTCAACATTTCACCAAAGAACGATTTTAGTGTGACAAAGTTCATAAGTCAGTCACCATTCATTCGTACAAATCATCCATTTCGTTAAGTGATCGTACACTCGTGTTCATTACTATCATTCACTCAGTTCACTACAATGACTATCACAGTTTCGACAACATGACGTAAGGATCGTGCGTTTTATGAGAACACTCTCGTTGCTCCGTGTGACATAATGTGCTCGGTGCTTGACCCGTAGTACAAGCGCATAGCGGGACTTTGAGTACACACCACGACATCATTATCAAGTTGTGTTTACATTTCCAATTCAAACTCAAACTCAATTAATTCATTTCAATTAAACCATTTACAGGCACTTTTGAATTGTAAAGGAGTCGGTCAGTCAGAAATAGGAAGCTAGTTGGCCATTCCAAAACGTAGTAGGTACATATGGAGAAGAACGAGCAAGAAACTCCATGGACACTCAATATAAGCTGATCTGTCATAGTATGGAAAGCCGATACAATGCGAGGTCAGCGTTTACTAGAAATGTACAGCTTGATACGTAAGGAGTAAACGTGTGAAAAGTTACAAATAGAGGATAATTAATTAGGTGTACGTATATTAGGATTCCGGGTAGCTAATATTCGACGTGTTTTGTTTTTTAATAAGCGTGAGAGATATATAAACATAGCGCCTTGGAAGGTGACTTGTTGATCGGGATCTTCAAAGGCTCTAAAGTAATTTTGGAGCTTTTCACGTTTCAATCTTTATTCTACACTTTTTTGGTGTCGACGCTAGAAGAATATTTTATGCAATGCTAAAAAGATGAACCATTCATCAGACAGGTCAAGGATGCGTCTACTTTGACATTGAAACGCCTTTAATAACCTTGTCCATTGATTCAGAATGAAACCAACACTTTGGATGGTTATTAAAATTAGTGAGTAACGGAACACTCAATAGCATTATTTTTCGAAATAAATGTACCTATATATGATTTATCAAAAAGAAAGTAACTTCTACACGCGTTATCTTCCTACTTGGACCACAATGCCACAGCAATACTAATATGTGAGCGAAACTTTTGTACATGTACCACACATGTACAAGTCTATTGTTTACGTACAAAAATGTCAATGTGTGAGTGCGTCAATTACATACGTGACGAAATGAAATAGAAGTAATTGAGATATCGAGAATCGAGATAGACGGGATCGATTCAGAAAATGTCGATTTTATTACGCAATCGATTTTATAAAGGTTCTCTGAGGACCTATAAGTTATAGTTCAGGCTAGTTATGGAGTCGGTAGCAGAATCAAGTAGTTCGTTTAGTAAAAGACGGGTGATATTACAGTGTTTCGACGAGAGGTCAGCGTTATAGGACTTTTTAGATTTAGGTTATTGGTATCCATAGAAGTATAAGATATTGCAATGCACTGAGTAAATAAGGAATTATTATGAGGTGCTTTTGTATGACAATAAATTGGAAAAACTGACAAACTGGAAAAGGAAAGAATCTTGATAAATTGAACAAGGAGAGAATGTTAAAAAAAATGGAAAAGGAGAGAATCTTAAAAGCAAAAAATGGAAAAGGAGAGAATATTAATAAATTGGAAAGGAGATAATCTTAAAGAATCTTAACAAATAGGTAGTACTTGAGTAGGTATAATTTTAAAATACAACAGCTTGGTCTAAAAGTTAAATTTCATTACATTATGCAATTACCTATTTAAAAGTGGCATTAGGTATCTATCAATAATTTCTATATCTTTATCTTTTATCAGTGATCGCATTCTTATGTATACGGTAAACTAAATTACAAAACATTATGTAGGACACTCGAAGTTGTTGATATTGAAAATATTTCGATCTTTTGTCGCAATCAACAATGTTATCTCTTATCAGTCCGCAGTATTATCAGACATGTCTCGTGTGACGTAATCAATCACCTGTCAAATGATTGTCAGATCATTTTTACACAACATCAAGCCTTTAATCTCCGAAGGGTCGGGCAGATGTATACTATTAGCACACCCACATTTCACCCGTTATGCTTAAGTTCCATATGCGTATTGCCATCAACCGGGCACAAATCCGGATTCCGGGCTGCTACTGAGAAATTCCTGACGGAAAAACCCAACAGCATTTTGGCCGGCCTGGGAATCGAACCCAGGACTTCGTGCTCAGCAATAGCGCTTACGAACACTAGATCAACGAGACAGCTAAATAACAGGCAATATAATGATCGGAGATATTCGGTTGTTCCGGAGTTAGCCGAAAGCAAATGAAAGGTAACATGAGTTATGAGACATAAAATAATTAGGTTATATTGATAGATTGTGAGTAATTCAAGTGCCTCATCTGTAAACATACAACAGTGCAATAAACTAAGTATTCAATTAGTTATAATAATGATTACGTTCGATCAAAGGTAATTTAAAACATGAACCGTAATCACTAATCAAGGTAATTAAATTAACAAAACCATTAATTAAGAATAGCTTAGAATAATTACGTCTTCAGACTGAGCCAAGTAAGCCGCTGCAAGCACAATTTAGCTTAATGGGGGACCACGTCCCTACTGTTGCTAGTGTCCAAAGTGTCCATTACACATGCACTTCTGAGAACCTAAGCAATGCTCCTGATACCGCGATTGGTGAGGCCACCTCCTGGGCCCAACTCATCTATCATAATATTATAATTAACATTTACCATGGACTCGAAAAGAAGCTTGGAATAATCAACATTAAAAATGTAACACCTCACTTTTTCCACTTGCGACATTGTTGCAGCTGGACTCAAATTGACACGCAACACTTACATGATTCTTATCTAAATCATAGCTGTTTATTAAAAGTGACAGATAACCAACCTCTGCTCCTATGTACTGACTGACCCATTTCTCTCAATTGATTCCTCCACGTTAACATACTGTATGAGATAGACACGAACTCATAAGTAGTATCATAGTGTAGGTTTGCGCGTCGTAAGTAGTATCAGTGTTGGTATTTTGATTTCAAAACAAAAATGCACTTTGTTCTTCATTTGTTTTTACTTCAAGATTGTTTCGCAGTCGACGCCTTTTGTCTGATATGATTATGGAAGATTTTAGGAGTTGTTTGCTAAGATTAACATAGGTAACGTATCTATTCATCCTGCAATGTCCCACTGCTAGGTAAAGACCTACCTTTCCCTTTTCCACGTCTGTCCACAGCTATTGCGGGCCAGTCCTTTGACGTGAGGAGTTTTGTTCGTCCCTCCATCATAATTTAAGAAGAAAATTAACACGCGGGGTCTATAACAGCAGTGATACCCTAGTGGTGTGACTGTCGGACTGCCAAATCATACCTCTGAGTTTTCGGATCCATGCGTATTTTATAACTATCACTTGCTTCAAAAACGGTGAAAGAAAACATCGTGAGGAAACCGGCATGCCTGAGAGATATTTCTCGACGGCGTGTGACGGCCCATGGGCGGCATAAAAACTCTGACATCAGGTTCAGCAGGTCACTAACCACACGAAGAAGAAGACGAAAATGTCGTAATACTTTTCTTAAATATTTACTGTATTAGCTTTTCTTCTGCAATAGAAGACCATCTATTAGTATTGATAGGTCTGCTAGATGAGAAGGCAAAAACAAACAAACTGAGACGTCGAGACGTAGCAATAGTTATTATTCTTTGTTCAAGGTCTTTTTTAAAGCCCAAACTTTATGATCGAATTACTACAATAACAATGTAGAACAAATTCATGCAATATTCTTAAGTATTCCGGTCTCCATTGTTCAATTAACGATATTAACAAAGATGATTAATGATTTTTACATTACATATCATGTAGCAATCTTCTTCTCTACCAAATTGCCAGCAAGACTGTTGAAACCCGTGGCGCTAACGACCGACCCACATATGACTAATATACACATTATACATATAGTTATATTATTACCTCTTATCTAAAATACAGAGACAAAACACACAGTCTAATTAAATATAGTTAATCTAGATCTTGTGATGTTCCTAATTAGCTTAGTGATAATTTTCCTTTGTTTACAACTAGAGTCTAGAATGCAGTATGTTTACTTATTAAATAGGTACCTAAGCATGGGTAGGCATAGATTTTAGATTCGAACATTAACAGTGTAAAACCACATTCCTTGTACGAGCTTATATCTGTTAAAAAGGTTAACTGGACTGAAAAAACATTGCATTGCACCCTCCTCCTACGTCGGCGTCTGTTAGCAGAAATTTAAAAACAATTGAAATGAAATGAAAATAGGTTTGTACAAATACTTTTACACTTCAAATGTCAACGACCTTTGTCAGTGCAATGATTTAGCTCCATCAAGCATGCTTCGCATATGAGGCAGAAAAATCGAGGAACTTGAAATTCTTATTTAATTACGTTTTTTGCAATTTGCAGGACAGTGTCAAGTTGTATCTTGAACTATAATTTTTCCATATGAGATTTGTTCTTATCGAACCAATAACTAGAGAGATGTATTCTAAATTATAATTCTGTAAATATATATTTGTTATAGTCGCAAATTATATTTTCATCAAGATACAACCCGCGAGTTACCATTGTGGATCCACCTTGAGTATCACCATTTCGGTTTCAAGAATTTATTCTCGGAAAGAACACAAAACAGTAAACATAAATATGAGTTTAACAAACAATATCATGCAGTATAAGGTAACAGAATGACTCCATGAGTCGATTTATCAGTAATTATAATTGAAGATATATAATAAACTTGTTTAATCAAGAAATTGTACAGCAATAAAATGAATAAGCATTGTTTGTGCAAATCATTGTAACATTTAGAAATCGAACTTAAAACCTTCACCACAACCGCATTACCGACCACTGAGCTAACTTTCTTCCCTTCCCTTAGAAATAAACCTAGATAATTATATTACAAAGTCAAAGTCAATGTCACATCATTTATTTCAAATAGGCGCATAAAAGGCAGTTTTGAACTTCAAAATTTTCAAGATAATAGAATTGATACAGAATCGAACCTGGTACATAACTTAACATCACACCTGTATTCCTTAAAGGGTTGGGCAGAGGTATACCTATAGTACACCTACATTTCGCCAGTTGTGTTTAAGTCCCATGTAACAGGGGGCGAGCCAAATCTACACTCCGGGCTACTACTGAGAAATTCCAGATAGAAAAACCCAATAACACTTTGCCCGACCCGGGAATTGAACCCAGGACCTCATGCTCAGCAATAGCGCTTCCGACCACTAGACCAACCAGGCAGTCTTAGGTACTTAACTATAGTAAACCCATTGCACTGATTAAATATCTACATAATTAATAATTATTCTCATATTTTAGTATGCCAGCAGTAAATAATAGAGTGCTATGTACGAAATGAATTACGATGCAATTATTCAGTTCAACCCAATTTGTTTAGACATTTGTCTTGTTTCTGTGTCTGAAGTCTGAACTAGTTTTAGTGTCAATGGCTATGTGTATTGTGTTATAACCATAATAACATTGTAAACGTACAGCCTAATTTTCTATATTGGTCCCTTGAGTCTATTAAAAAGTATGAGCAACAAATTTTGTTTGTAAAGACTGGCCGAATTCGTGCATCTATTTAAATGTTCAAACACCGACGACGTTAGGGACTACTCTCACTTATTCAGCTTTATTCAGCTTCGGGTATCTTAAAATACGCGTACGCATCTCCATACAAAATCGTTGTTTTCTATAGGCAAAGCTGAATAGAGCTGAATAAGTGTGATTAGCCTCTTAGACAAAACCAATTTCCCAAAATGGGCAACAAGCACTTTTGATTGATGTGTCTCCTAAAATGCAGGAGTTCTTTTAAGCCATCATGTTTGAAGCTTAGATATCTACCCAGCAGTCTGGAAATATTGAAATATAGACACAGCATCCGTCACTCTAAAAAGCAATCTACCAATGTACGTCAAGACCGTGTCCGAAAATACTATTGCACTCACCCATTACATAAAGACGGACCATCAACAAATAATTCTGCGAAAAAGAAGTAAAAAGTTCAAAAAAAGAACTCGAAAAACAAAGAGGTCTGTCTATTAGTTTCGTAACGGTTGCGCAAGATGGCGGCGCTGACCTACGACATTCCCGCCAAAATGCTACCGGCTACCGTGGCGTAACTTGACTGATGGCGACTTTTGGGGCTCACCGCCTTTTGTTAGCCAAATCCTTTTCTTTTAACCAACCTAGTTAGTTCTTTGTTCTACGATTATGTCACGGATTTTCTGCCGAAATGGTGGCACAGATCTTTATCAGGATAAGTAGATAGGAACTGTCGAACGATCGGTTGTTAATCTTGTTTATTTTAGCTCATTTATGTTTAACGTTGGTAAAGCCAAAGGCTTTATGCAGCTGTTATCTATAATTAAGTCGAGAGTAGTTAACACAGCTTCTTAGCCAATTGAATTAGGTAATACGGAAGCAAGTAGTCATATCTTCACCAGCTAGTTATGCCGAAAGATATGAAGTTTGGTCAAATCAACTCGTCAAAGCGTCCCGTTAACCTTTCAAATCCGTTTGGTGGCATTTAGTAACCATCTTTAAGTCATCAGCAATATAGAAGTATTCTTGATGACTGAAATGACACCCTAATTGCGTAATACACGATCTATCACAATCTGGATCGGTTTGAAACAGATTGCTAATCCATTGCTTCATAAGTTCGAATAAAATATCTGCTCAACAACGCAATGAATGTTGTTGAACTGTCAAAATGAAACAGATTAGTCGGAATCGTTTACGAAAACGTTTTACGCAATTAGATAGCTGAATTAAGCATCTATTTACTAGTGGTGCACTACGTTTCGTTTAGTGTAACATTGCTATCGAAAGCTTTGTGGAATAAAAGGTTAACATAGTGCATAAGCGACTGGGTGATTCAACAGTTTTAGAGTACGTTAACCTTTTGAGACATAATAGTTTCTCATGTATTCTCAGACACATTTCGCGGTCCATTTCGCTTATTCAATATGTTCTCAAATATTTTAGTATGTTTAGAGTCATCATCAGTTTATACGATATTGAGTCAGTTAGTCTTAGTAAGACTAACTGACCCACGTATTACCCAGAAACTGGGTTGTGTGGAGGTCAGATAGGCCGGTCTTACCAAGGAGCATCGTGTTACCCAGTAACTGTGTTGTGGAGGTCAGGTAGGCATTCGCTCCATGTAAAATATTTGTAACCAGCTGCATCTGAGTATTGCCGGAATTATGTGAGACTATAACCGGTGCGTGATTAGATTGAATTTAAACAACAACATGTTTGTAGTATTTATAGACCATTGGTTGTAAGTTGACATGATGAAGTATTTATTGAACCCTGATTAGTGATTACTCCATCGCCAGAACACTATCTAGACTGGGCTCTATAAGTATCTCATTATCGAATAAGATTTTCCCATTAAACGGATTTCCATCAACAATATATTATTATTATAACTTCCCTAGAGATACAAAAGGTACCAAAGGTCATGTTAGTTTATGGTACAAACAAAGCCGCGGGCGTGGAAAATGTCGACGTTTGGAACATTACAATTTGTAACGCCCTGCCAATGATTAATATTGCTTGGAGTCTTAATATTTGTTTGATATTACCGCGACATCAAGTGAAATTAATTTACAACTCCGACCCGGTTCCTATATCCATAACGAAGCGTTAAGCCAATAGTAGTTGAATTTCTGTTAATATTCTTCCAGAGACTTGTACTTAAAGTCGATATGTTATCTACTAATTGACCCGACAGACGTTAAACCTGTCAAAAAAACCCAAAGGAAAAAGCACTTTTAGTTTATCCCGAATTTTTCAACTTCCCAGATTTTTTTCAATTTTGCATCCATAAAAACCAGGCAGTCGCTCCATGTAAAATACTGGTATTCAGCTGCATCCGGTTAGACTGGAAGCCGACCCCAACATGATTGGGAAAAGGCTAGGCAGAATGAAAAACCTAACTCGGACTATAACGAACATTTTAAAGCAAAAAATTGCCAAATTGATCCAGCCGTTTCCAACTGATGTGCTTTCCAACGAACATCATTTCATTTTTATTTATATAGAAGAGAGACTATCGCTAAATACGGCTGCTACGATTTAATATCAGTGAAAATTCATAAATAACAATCATGGTTATTATCCCTATTAAGTCCAATTAAATTTTCAATTTGATTGCAGTTGATCCTTATGTTCGCACTCGACTATCTTATTAAATAATCATCTTTAATTCCCTCTTCTCAAAGCACGTCGTTAATTTCGTAATTACTATATAATCCTGCAAATAGACTACCTTATTAAAAGTTATCAGAACTATCTGCTAAGTAAAGGATATTTAAGTCAATTAACATAAAACTAACATACCTGAAGTACTGCGAACAGTTATAATTAGCGTTAAATTGAGTAACTCAAGCAATTCACTGTGGTAAATAGGTTTATTTCTCGACATAAAGCTTAACCGAATAAATGTCAAGAGTTCGACGTTAACTTTAATTTGTATCTCATTAAAACAAACATTATTTTGTGGACAAAAACCTATGAAATACACAAGAAGAACATGACGAAACAGAAAAAGACAAGTAACAAATTGCAATGTAAAGCAAACACAGCGATTACGTTGTCAAAAAACCGAATTTATCTACAAAAAGTTAGATACACTTTAATTATAATAATATTTTGTCACCGACATGAGAAACGAGACAAAAACTAGTGACCTCCAGAACTCGTAACAATAGCATATCAAATTCGCGTCACAGTAGCTGGTTTGCGCGACTACCGTGACGATTGACAATGGTTGGGCACCTCTGACCGCTTGTACTTTCGCTGCGCCGCGCGCGCGTCACCCAATCACAGGACTTGATGACGTCAAAAGATCAGGCACTGTCAACATTTTTTTAACGTTCACTTATCAACTATCATAGTTTACGTACACTAAAGTGTTTGATTTCTCTTCAATTTAATAACTAGTCCAATATTTGGAGAATTATGTAAACTTTAAGCAAATTAGATTTCTATTGATATGGGTATTCATATCTTCACATTAATTATGATCTTTATAGTGTTAATCGCTTCTAACTAAACTGATTAACATAATTAACGAAGTCTATACCTACATAATTAACATTTGTAAGAATTATTTATAAAGTTATATGCGGAATTCGCAACCCAAAACTATTGGGATCGTGTGACAGACATTATTAAATTACCGGAAACCTTACTATATTATATTACTACTATAAAGCCTTGACACATAGGATTAGTGTCGCAAAATGCAAATTTTCAAGCGGAATTTCTTAACTGTTTTTTTACTAAAGGATGTGTAAATAAAACCTACATAGCCTATGCAGTTTTTCAAATTTATTTAGAGAGCTATCTATTCACACCCATTCGACACGTTGTCGAATCGAAAATGACAAATTTTCAATTAATAATTTGTTTTTCCCCAACACCAAAGAATGGCGGTCGTCTATTTGATTTAAAGTGACAAAGTTTTCGGGATTTGTGAACAGTCTTTGGAGGACTCTTTTTATAACATTTTTGATGTTCGATTCGGCACGGAAGCGTGTCGGACGGTTGTGAATATCTATGCTGAACTGGATTACATACCTACGAGTGTACGACATGTTTTTTATTATTTACATAACAAACCTTTTCCATAGACATCTGATCCGACAAAAGATAAGTTCTTAGTTAATCACGATTTGTTAATTAATTTATTATATTGTATTGGATAATAATATGTATTTGGGTTAAACATAAATTATCGAATTTTCTAGGAACTTTAGTCGTGTTGTTTTTGTTTACGTAAGGAGAAGGACCATAGTCTATGAGATTGATTTCATAAGATTTATTTTGCAAAAAAAAACTGTTAATTTAAAAAATACATAAACAAAGTTTTGTAAAAGTAAACTCTTAGTTTTCCATTATAATTAATCATTAATTCCACCTTGCATTGATTGGCATCCACCATAAATAATACAGCTTCTGAATTTTTTATAATTATAGAAATCACAACTATTCACGAGCAAACTGTTAATTTTTTCCCTCCATTTTGTCAAGTGACAGATGACAGCTGTCAATCTCTTGACATTACGAAAATCCAAGACTTTTAATTAGTGTTACATGTGAACAATGCTTACATTGGAAATTATACTAATAATTATCACTTAGAATCTGACCGTTTCGTTTAAATGGCCCAGCTTTCATCAATCTTCAGTACATGTTCCTTCAAGCATTTAACACAGGTGTTGAATGCTTGAAGGAACATGTACAGTCAACAAAGCTATTTGGTATGCAGGCAAAATTATTCATCCCTCCACTACACTGCCAATATTCATTATTATTGTGTTTGTAATCACTTTTTAAGCATAATTTGCATAGGTACCTACTTAAAGCGAGTAGAAGAATTGCCAGCATACTCACATTTTTTTAAGTAGTTTAAAGTTAGCTGCCTTGATACCAAATAGCTTTGTTGACTGTACTGTAATTCTAGAATTATAGCTCAAACCATTATGATTAAATAGGGAAGCCTAGCATAAGTGGCCATAATGTGTCGTTTCTGATTCAACCTCCTTGATTTATCATTCTATTTAATGTACCAAGATTCTTAAGAATTATTATTAATTTCCCGTAACGGTAAGCAGCACTTAAAGGTCTGAAGTTATTTCCTCAGTAATTATCTGTATCATTAAACTCTAGTTAAATGGAATACTGTTTGTGTTTGCAGAGAGCACATTGGAATTAATACGAATAAAATAATTGTGTTAATAACTGTAATTGGTGTTCTATGTTATGGGGTTTAGTTTCCGCAGTTAGTCCCTAAGGTGGATCATTGTGCGTGGGCCATGGTGGCAGTCGGTGGCCCTTCCAACCAGCCCGACTCCCTCCAGAAGTTAATTAAATCTCCTGGGGCCTAGTCTACTAATTTATAAACGTTACAATGGTCTCTCAATGGCGAGTTTTTGACAGATTTGCTATACAAAAACTGTCAAAACTCATCATTGAGAGACCTTTGTAACGTTTATAAATTAGTAGACTTAGGCTCCTGGTCTGTTCAGAACATCTGTGAAAGATCTGGGTGACCCGAGGGTTTCTGTTCTTAGAGTGCCTGTGCATTCAAAGAGTTCGTGCGACGGTTTCCTCAGCCTCCATGCAATTGGTGTTATCTTTCGTTAATAGATGACAGGCGGTGAACTATAGTCAATTCTAGCCTATGTGATTCTATTCTAGCCATTTCATTCAGAAGACCTCCGGTCTTATAAGTAGCTGATAATTCTCTACTGAGTATAAAATTACAGGACGCGAGACTTTTTAATTTTGTCTTGTCAGTGGCGTTTGCAATGTAATGCTATCATGTCCGTATGAAAAATCCTAGGTTATAGTAAAATAGGCAGCAGTGGTGAAATAATTTACACAAAGTAAAAAACCTGTCAGGTTTCCAACCTACTACCTACAACCACTGCTCCCGCCCTATTACATGGGACTTAAACATAACTTGCGAAATGTTTGTGTACTATAAGTACACCTCTGTTTAACCCTTCGGGGAATACAGGCGTGATGTTATGTTATGTAAGGATTCATTATCATTTAAGCACATTACCAATACACATTCCGTCCTTGCGAACATTCCGACACTTGAGTCTATGGGCGTGTCTTACCATAAATTACGTTAATTTCATGTAAAACTTGCAATTAAAGAAATCGTGAGTCTAAACAGCTGGTTTGCATTTGTATCGTGGACAGATAAGAGATCTTATTGAGTTTGTTAATTGATTTTATTATGCGGAGCTGCTGGTGGATTTTTTATGATAGTTTTGACATTACATTATAGCTGTAAATGGGCAGAAAGAAGAGAAAGAAGGCGAAAGAAGTATCGAAGGTCCTGAGGCTTATTCCTGAAACCATTTAGTTTTGAGGTAAATTACATTTTGATTGATACTGCTGTCAAATTGACATATTTGTCATGGATTTAGATGACACCCTTTACGGTGTTTTGATTGATTATTTGTATCGAAATCGATTCAACACATAACGCAAAGATTTTTAATGATTGGAAGCATTTTTGATGGCAGCTTGTTTATTGCTAAAGAAGAGAACGCCGCTGAAAGAGCTTTACATCAACTCTTCGAATATTACTCTTTAGTTTTTCATAAGGCTGTATATTTTTTCTTTGACCCTTTAAAACAACAAATTTTTATGGCTTATTCCCAGGAACTCCAAATAATTTTATTCCGGCGGACGGGAGGTTCGACATTGTCGCATTACTCTAGTAATTTGTTTATTGAACCATAAATTAATATTATTTTAATTATATAATTTTTTGTGCAATCTGTACTTTAAATTTTTGGAGCTCATAAATTTTATTATATTGCTTTTTTAATTTGGAGCTGCCGGGAATAAAATTATTTGGAGCTCCTGGGAGTAAGCCATTTTAATATCATCACCACACCACTTATCACGTCGGCAGTTCCTTTAAATTATCATTTACGACAGGTCGAGTGATGAAGTCACGAGTATTTTGATGCTCTCTTACGCACAGAACACATTGTTTGATAAACGCTGTTATCTTAACCCAATTGTAGAGGTCAACGTACCTGCAACAAAAAGAAAATAAACATTAGAGATAGTAATTATATAAATAAATATTATAATGAGGTGTATTCTATGTTTAAAGAAAAGATGAAGTCGTCATTGCCCAGCCTTTTTTTGACTACGGCATACCCAAATGAGGTATATGATTTTAAACTGTTTCAACTATGTTGGGGTCAGCTTCCAGACTAACCGGGTGCAGCTGAAGAAAATATTCAAGTAGGTACCTGTAATTACAATAGGTATATCATTTGAATCGCATTTTTATTTAGTTTTCTGTCTCGAATTGGGCAATCAGCTGTGCTAGGGAGGTACCAACTTTGCTGACATTTCGCTTTTACTATCGATACAAAAGAAATCGTATAATAAGAAAAGAGACATATCGTTTAAAATTTCTAAAATTAAATAGCACTGACTCTGTACTTACTATAAATCTAAGCGGTTTTTTGAACGTCCTTTAATCTTTGAGTGTCTTTTAATTGATAAATAACGTTTTCTATCCTTCCTAGTATGCTACATTTTCAGTGGTTATTTAGCTGTCATAATAACACCAACAAACACTAGTGTTTATTAATAACACAATTAGAACAATAGAGTTATCAATGTTTGTTTTACCACATGTCAATATACCTAGCTCAATATGAATGTGGGAATGTAAGAACAAGAACATGGGAACTATGCTGAATACACATAATTATTTATTAATATTTAGGTACGGTCAGCAACACGCCTAACACTGTCCCTTTTATATAACATCATATTTACACAAAGTGGTTCGATAAACTGCTGTTTAGCTTTTCATATAATAGATTAGATATAATATTCCATAAATTTTACTTCTGTTCCAATTAAAATAAAATATTTTGCTCAATAATTAAGATTAAAAAAACTGAAGTGTTTATCGATGTTTGTTGATGACTGTTTATTTGACACTTATTTGTTCGGAAAAGTACGCTTCCTCTGTAAGAGCGAGGATCGTACATTTGTTCGGAAAAGTACGAGTCCTCTGTCAGAGCTACGTTCGCGTATTTGTTAGAAAAAGTACACGTCCTCTGTCAGAGCGCCGATCGTACATTTATTTGTTCGGAAAAGTACGCGTCCTCTAGCAGAGCTACGATTGCGTATTTGCTCGGAAAAGTACGCGTCCTCTGTCAGAGCGACGATAGCGTATTAGCGCCACGACCGCTATTTGGAAACGCCAAGCTGACAACTGGAAACGAATTTGCGATGCCTCTAGTATTGCAAACGCCCACAGGCGGCGGTAACCAACTCACCACTTGCCATCAGGAAAGTATAAAAAATACAGGGTGGACAAAAATATAGCTTTTTTCTAAAGTAAAGCAAAACAACATCAAGTACCTACACACCGTGTGAACAGCGTCGTTCACCATAAGTCATGTAATTACGACAACTGTTCTGTTAACCGACGGTATAAAACGCAAGTAATGATATTACCACACTTAATGACGCGAAGTAAGCATTATGGCTGACTTTTAATGACTGAGATGTGATGTTACTCAAAATGGTTGTTTTAAAGGCGTGAATAAGATTTTTTTTCGTGGTAAAGGTAAATGGTGGTCCTGATACCGCTACTGGAGGTAATAATAGATAAGTATTACAACGATGATTCTTACTCTGACGTCTTACTTATCATATACTTACTTAAATAATGATGAATCGTTTTAATTATACCCACATACGTAGAGATGACTAAGTAGGAGCTCGTGGCTAAGTAATAACAGCCGCACGTGTCGATCCATCAGGTTAAGCTGCGCTTGCCGGGGTTGGTCCGTGGATGGGTGACCATCTTTACATACCGAGACTCCTCCGTGCTTCGGAAAGCACGTTAAGCCGTTGGTCCCGGCTGTCATTCGTGGATGTTTGACAGTCGTTACAAGTCGTCAGAAGCCCGAAAGTCTGACAACCAGTCTTACCAAGGGGTATCGTATTACCCAGTTACTGGGTTGTGGAGGTCAGATAGGCAGTCGCTCCATGTAAACTAAATACTGGTATTCAGCTGCATCCGGTTAGACTGGAAGCCGACCCCAACATGATCGGGAAAAGGCTAGGCAGAATGATGACGTAGAGATGACTAAAAGATATTATCAGGGTGACACTATATTGCGTCACTAATATTCTCAGCATCATCACCTATTACTCAAAACTCTATTTCTTTATCAGCCAGCTTGAATTATTATGACTGTTCCTTTAATATCACTAATTGACATTGCCACGATTTAATTAACTATTTAAGAGGCGCCATCTACATCGCCACATGCGAGCTCCGTCACGCGAAATCCATCATCGCGCAAGCAGAGCTTTCCCGCGCGAGCAACATAATTATATATAACATCCCGACATCAATTGATGGGCAGTTGCCCACTAGTCGCAACACCCGTCTGGTCGGAGGATCCACTCTTTTCTATAGAGGATGAGTGAAGTTCACACCATGTTCCTCATACGTCTATTGAAGGGTTTAAATAAACAGGTCTCGGAGGTTTATATTGCGCGGTGATCAAAGATAGGACACAACTACAGGACAGGACCATTTCAATGAATGGTCGAACACGTGCTAAGCGTTTGTTTCCTGAGATAAGAACTTTAGATTATGTAGATTAATAAACTCAAATAACCAGAAATGCACTTGTGCATTTCAACTTACATAACCGACCACATTCACTGCAACAAAAACGCAAAGAAAAGTAAAAACGCGTTGAGTACTAATATTGTCATATCGCTCGATATAATCGCGATATCATTTCTGTTTGTATCTGATATCATGTGTCAACTTTCTACCTGGAACTTTCCATCTGGCGGTAGGGTTGCCCATGAAATATGATGCGGGGTAATGGTGTCATTTTCACAAAATGGGGGAATGATATTGGCGATATTGTAAACGTGGTTTTAGAAGTAGTGGTGGATAATGTTATGATCTGGCTGCAATGAAACTTTTTATGATATTTTATACCCATTTTACGACTTATGTTAGCTCACGATGCGACAAAACACCACTACATCATACCTCAATAACCGTCATAAACTAGGAGTGTGATATGATATCTACTGTCGGTTCCGAAACTATCTGATGAAAGTGTAAACAAACCCTGTTCAGGTTGGATTCTTCCACACAATCACTCACTAAAAGGAATTAAAACACATTCAACTGTATTAATAGGGTTTCAACTTTATACTTCACGACGTGTTTCCAAAACAACAATTTTTGTTTTAGCTAACATTATTTCATTGTAATTGAATAATCCCTTATCTCCGAAAAATAAGGTTATAAAATTAACCTCATTCATCAAATTAAGAACATCTCTCAGGTGATTTATTATTATTTAGGGATTAGAAATTCGGGATTAAGTATTCAAATAATCAAATTAAAGCACTCAATTTGTTATTGGCACTACAAATATTGGTATCCACAGGTACGTTTTCTGATTCATCTGTTTACATTCTCATTTCGAAGGAGTTCTTCTCTAAAACAGACTTCAAAAAACATTTAATATCTTAAGTATCACCCCTATTCGTTTCACGAGATTCTATAAAACAGACTTCCAAAAAAACATTTCAGTTCATAAGTATCACTCCTTCATGGGATGAAAATCCCCATCACAATGGCTGTCGCCAGACAGACGACAGACAGGGGTGGCACGGATCGATAGCGGCTCTACACATCCCTTCGTTCATTTTTTATCACCCCCATTCACTCTGACATTTTTCCCCTGAAATCCCCTCTAAATGGTAGGATGATAACATCCCCCTTAGCTGAAGTTTATTGGGGTAGGCTCCTTTTAATATTCCTGGAGAGTTTGCTAGCAGAAATATCTAAGGGGAGAATCCGCATTGAGTTAAAAAATGTTCAGCTGATATTATGACATTTCATTTAGTATTCTTTGGAACTTTATGGAACGTCATTTCTTTTGTAGTTGTGTTCTTTATGATGGCCCATTCCTATTACAGTCAGCGAGCCTATTGAACTGCCAGCTATATTAAACTGTATTTTCATGTTTATCTCGAACGGTATCGATTATTGAACCAAGTAAAGTCTTCTGAAAACAATACACAATGCTCCATAACAAGCTTAAAGCAAGCTTTAAGCTGAAGTTGACTAGGAATGAACAGGAAGCCTCGACAGTAACCATAAGCCATTTCCTCGAATGAATCGGTATTTACTTACCAAGGTTAATTTTACGAACCAGAAGTTGGCTATGGAGTTGTTCAAGAAATAATAGACTAGGTACCTACTAGGCCTACTAAGTTAAGCTCGGTGATCGCAAATTCCAAATCCAGAGGTTTACGCTTTCATAGTACCTTGGGGGCTCTGGCCTGTCTGATTAACAATCTTGATAGTTAATTGATTCAGGCGTGACTTGGCGGAAATCCATTATAAGAGCGTCCAGCTTGCGTCTCTGCGTCCAGTGCTCGGCAAGGCAACATGTCATGTTCGGGTTCGCAACATGTGTATCTTCATCCTGAGGATGCCTCGTTGAGAGGTGAAACACGTGTCGATTTCTTACAGGGTTTATGACTCTTTCTACGTCTATTGTATTTTTTAATAATCTTGAATTTTTTGAATGATTTATTATTGTAATAGTTTTATATTCCTCACTAGCTTCTGCCCGCGACGTCGTCCGCGTGGAAATTATTGTTCTAGAATATAATATTATGACAGTCGGCGATACTGGAGCTTCCCATTAGTGAAAGAATTTATGGATCGAATCAGTAGTTTCGAAGATTACCTCTTTATAATATTAGTATCCTAGAGATAATAATTGTCGTGAAACAACATCAACATACTTTACACCCAACCCTGTCAACGCTCTGGAAGCCAGAAGCCAGACAAACCAAGGCTGTAATATAATGCTTTTACGTAAACCAAATCCGCTTTAGTAACTCTTATAAACGCTTATAGAAACTGGAGCGAGTTTGTGCGTAATCTAATGCATGTGTAGCAATGGCGTTTATGTCTGTGGAAATTATCATGGTGTGTTGATGGAGGGCGGAAAACCGCATCGTGTGGTTGAAATAGGAAATATTATGACATTTCCTAACGTGTAAGTAAGAGAGTTTGTTGCGTAGGTAATCGTTTTTAGGGTTCCGTAGTCAACAAGGAACCCTTATAGTTTCGTCATGTCCGTCAGTCTGTCTGTCTGTCCCCGGCTTAGCCCAGAGACTGTTAGTACTAGAAAGATGTTATTTAGCAGGAGTATACATATTAATTACGCCGACAAAATGGTAAAATAAAATCATGTACCTCCCCTACACGTATAGTGTTTTTTTTTTCGTCTATCCCATGGTGTAGGGTATTTTGGAAAGGTCGTTCAAAAATATTGTGAGTTTCTTAAAACCATTTTTGGATTAAAGGATCCGTTTGCGAAATATTAAGCTTTAAAGTGCTATTTTTAAGATTCTCTTAAATTTTTTGTCGTAGTAAAAGCAATCATTTTTGCCCTTCTCAGTTTATATACGGCGGTATAGAGAAAAATTGAAACATAACGGTGTTTATGACAATCGTACGTAGGTATTGGCATCTGTGGATACTGAACGAGATACGAACTATGTAGATATACTAACCACCCTTATGTATAGCATAATCAGCCTATAATGTTCCCAATACACTGGTATACAGGCCTCCTCTCTGTGAGAGGGAGTGGCCCATACACTACCACGCGGGCCCAGTGCCGGTTGGCGTATATCACGTTTTTCGAATTTTTGGTTCTAGGACACGCCGGTTTTCTCACGATGTTTTCCTTCACCTTTTTTGAGAGCAGTGGTGATGAAATAATTTAGTCAAAGTAACTTGCCTGCCTGGGTTCGAACCCAAAACCTACAACTCGCAAGTCGCAGTCGTTACCACTGGGCCACCCTTCTCCCGTAGAGGCTAAATATTCGATAAGCCTCAATGGGTGACGCACTTAACGAGTTGATAAATGTCAAGAAGAAGCAAAAACAACACTTTAAGAATATAAAGCTCCATACAGTACAACCTCATTAACATCGTTATTTCGACACCACGCGTAAGCCTCAAAATCTCTCTACTTTATATTTGGCAGTAAGTTAATCTCTTCAGAAATATAATCCATGTGTGGGTGAAATGAGGATAATCTTAACTGCCATCAGACTATTTCAATAGCAGTGATAAAATGTCTACAAATGAGACATTATTGTGGAGTGTGGAAATAACATTAATTAAGAATTTTGTGCTTGAATATTGTTTTAACTTTGAGTGATTAAAAACCATTAGGAACGTGAAAACTGCTCGAAAATCTACACACAAGATTTTTTGCCACATCAAACCAGGTGCGTCTGCCAAGCAGAGGAAGAGATGCGAGAATGACTTGGACAAGAAATGATAATATGACATGGAGAAGTCAAAAACTGCCTCATTGGTCTAGTAGTTGCAAGTGCTAGTGCTGAGCATGAGGTTCTGGTTTCGATTCCCGAATCGGGCAAAGTGTTATTGAAATTTCTCAATAGCAGCCCGGAGCCTGGATTTGTGCTCGGTTGATGGTAATAGGCTCGCCCCATATTACATGGGACTTATACATAACTGGCGATCTATATCATCAACCTTTCGGGGAATTTAGGCGGGATGTTATGTTAATGTTATGTATAACGAAGAAAGTACTAAATAAGCTTTCAGTTAACTGTAAGAGCAAAAACTGCCATACGTGCAAATATGTATAAGAAAAGTCATGCGTACACGCAAGTATGTTCATACTAAGATCCTCTTGTTAATTACAAAGATGAAATTGATAACACAGCTTCCTTAATAGCAACATTTAATTTGTGAAAGCTTTATAAAAAGTCATTTTATTCAGTGAGAAAGTGAGTATAATTGCGATCATTTTCGGTGCACTTGTCATTGTGCATTTTGGATTGGATTTTGTAAAATGTTGATTATATGGTACATTATGGTAATTTTCAATGTTTAAACGATATTTAAGAGAGCGTTCGTTATGGTATCGATTTTAAATAACTGGCAGTGTCGCAACAAAAACAAGTATTTTGATGAAATAAATTAATATAATTAATTAAATTAATATAATTAGTTAAATTAATATAATTCATTAAATTAATTAAAAACAAATATTAATTTAAAAAAATCATGTAATAATAGTTTTCTTATGTAATAAAGATTTTAATGTTAAGTTTTTTTTTTTTTTTTTTTTATCCACAACGGGGAAGCTCTTGGCCAGAATCTCACCTGATGGAAAGTGATGATCAGGCCGAAGGTGGAAGCGAGCTTCACCCGGATTCCTCTACCACAGAGGAACTGGCTATCTTATCTCTAACTGCCGGAACACAACAATGCTTTTAACATTGTTGTTATGGCGACAGACTTAGATAAGATGGTGGTAGCTAGCCAGGCGGACTTAAAACAAGCCCTACCACCAACCAAACCGAGCAGAAAATTTTGCCCCCACTGGGAATCGAACCCGGGACCTCTTGGTCTGAGACAGGTGGTGTAACCACTAGACCACAGAGGCGGTTGAAATTATGTTATGTTAATGATGAATTAACATGACACCAAGGTGTTCCCATAGTACACCCACATTTCTACAGTTATGTTTTTAAGTTCGATGTATAGGGGGCGAACCTATTGCCATCAACCGGCACAAGTTTAGACTCCGGGCTGCTACTGAGAAATTACTAATGGAAAAACCCAATAACTCTTTGACCGACCTGGGAATCGATCCCAGGAACTCATGCTCAGCAGTAGCACTTCCGACCACTAGACCAAGGAGGCAGTTTGATTAAATCTGCGATGCTAAAGCCACACCTCACCTATCTACAGCCATAGAAGTCTTTAAGGCAATTAAATCATATCTGAGGTATCATTGAGAACATAAGCTGCTGATGCATCATGCAAAGCTTTTCATTTCACTAAGGATTGACAGTTAAAGTTTAAGATAAAAAAAACTTTTTACAAAAAAAACCAACCGACTTCCAAAAAAACACTAGAAAGTGAAAAATAACTTTAATTTCGGAAGTCGGTGTCTTTGGTTTTGAATTTTCGTTTTAAGCCACCGACTTCCGAAATTAAAGTTATTTTTCACTTTCTAGTGTTTTTTTGGAAGTCGGTTGGTTTTTTTTGTAAAAAGTTTTTATTTTTCACATTTTAGTTGTGCTACCTACCCCCTACTAGTTCGAATATCACGACCTGCTATGTAAATAACAGTGACAGGAAAATGTTAAAAGATCGTCCATATAGGCTAAGTGGGAAAAATACGTATTAATGAAGCTAACTCAAAAAGTACTCAAGCTAAGTTAATAAAATTTATATGGGACCACCTTGAGAGCATACCCTTTCAAACAAAAAAAGAATTTTCAAAATCCGTCCACAATTGACGAAAATATCGACGGACATACACAAAAAAAAAACATACATACGCTACGAACATATAACCTCCTCCTTTTTGGAAGTCGGTTAAAAATAACAAGTGACAGGGCCGAAACGCCTTCAAATATTCATAAAATTTTCACTTTCTTGTAGTCATGTCTTTTCTATCATTCGCCAATCAGCATTATCCTAATAGAAAAGTTTCGTAATAAAACCTTTGTAAACCTTCATCTTTTTTTCTTTACTTGCCTCCTTAATATACATTTCTTACAAACATCCAATCTGAAACAAGAACTTACTCTAATATTAACCTTCTACACCAGAAATATCTTCACCAAAACAATATGCTCGGCCATTAAAGTATCGAGTTTATCGTTCACCGAACTGTACAATACTGTACATTTAGCAGACGAAATAACTCAAGGGCAACGCACCAACAGCTATATTTAATTACAGTTACCTATAGTCGGTAAGCTTGGAGTAATAACAACACTGGAAGTTGGGAAGCTGTTTATAGAAATTGAGAACGGAAATAATATTGAACTACCTGTATTCATTACTGGAAAGATTTATGCTTTGTGCTGTGAAAAGGATGCTATGCTAATGATTTTTTCCAGGTGTTAAAGCTACTCAAAAGCTTTACCGAAATCCTCCAAACTTGGAAAATACAGGCCACACTAAAACTTTATATTTAGAATTTTATCCATGATAGGGTAAGAAATGGCAGAATAGATTAGAATAAAATTGAATATAAATAAAAGTACTGAAAACTAAAACCCAACTACGGCAAAAAAGTCAACTAAAAAGGTATACAAGTCATCACAGACAGACAAATTAAAAATCCGGACACACACGTAAAAATCATAAATCGAATAGATTACGTGTGACTCCGGATTTTTAATTTTTAAATATTGTGACGAAAGCATTATGGTATAGTGACCAAAACACTACTTGCTAAGGAAAAATCCCCGTGATTTAAATGTGGTTTTCCTTCTCGACAGATGTCAGATCATACTATTGTATGTAGTGGGTAAATCACTTAATGACAGAGAAACTAAACGCTGCAGCCATGCGCCAGCGCATACATGTAAAATGTATGTATTCTCGTACGTCGCGTGTACTAATCACGATTTTTTTACTGCTTTTCCATACTCTTACTTTGTTACATGCAGGTATGTAGGTACTTTGAGATTTATCTGTTCACACTTCTATTGTACTTAAGTCTAATCTTTAACAAGAAAGTTATCTTTGCTGGACTGAAATAACGACTACGTTTATTATTGTGATGGTTGTGAAACAAGGATCTCAATGTGTTTTGGACTACATGTAGGCGAAGGACTGAAAATTGTGGTGGTGTTGTGGCTTGGAAGAAGCATCTGTCCAATACAGTGTGTAACTAGGGATCCCGCGCACGAGACGACCACGCCCAGTGGTCGTCTAGTGGTCGCAGCGACCGGGTATAAACTATAGAAACCGATACGAATCGCGCTCTTGGTCGCAACGGCCGCAAACCGGGCCACGGACCACGACTGGCCGGAGTTATGGTCGTCTAGTACGCGAGATCCCCCTCGGCTTGATTTGTTTTAAAAGATGATTCAAGTGCTAAAAATAAATAGTTACAGAAAGTATCACTCGTAGTAGTTTTAAATGCTCCTTTTTATTGCCGTTTGAATTTCCCATGCGTGCCCCAAATAAAATATTTTTCTTTATTTATTTTCTTTCCCACTTATCACCCAAAACAATCCATAATGAGCACCTGTTTCACCCACAGATAACATATACGAATAGTATTTTTTAACTTTCGACTCACCTTGAATCAATAAACAAAACCTCTTAAATTAAAACCTGCGATGACTCATCATCACTTCATTGATCTAGATAAAACGCTCAGGAAGCTCAAACTACCCAATTCACCTTAATTTACCAAAAAGTGTACCAACAAAATGGTAAGGAGTTCACTAAACTTTAGCGCTAAACATTTACACCGCCCACTTGTGTTAATTCTAGCACAGAGGTTTGTTTCTTTACGTGTTAAATGCTGTTTGCACAGAGTACCGATATCGACTCATTGGCCCAGTGGGTAATGGTCTTAGGTGTTAAAATGTCTCGAATTCAGTTCAGAAGTTGTAACAAATCAGTAGCGGAAGGCTGGGTGTTGTAAAAGGCAGCAGTAGAGTTAAAAAGTATTATGAAGACGAGTAAGAAGTCAACCAAAGTGAAGAAGAAATGGTTAAGAAATTAAAAATAACATAACATAACATCACGCCTTGTTTCCCCGAAGGGTTAGGCAGAGGTGTACCTACAGTACACACACATTTCGCTAGTTATGTTTAAGTCCCATGTAATAGGAGGCGAGCCTATTGCCATCAACCAGGCACAAATCCAGACTGTGGGCTGATACCGAAAAATTCCATATAGAAAATCCCAATAACACTTTTCCCGACCTGACAATCGAACCCTGGACCTCATGCTCAGCAGTAGCGCTTGCGAACACTACACCAACGAGGCAGTCAGGTAATTGAACTTTAGACAAAAATGAATTTCAGATAGTTCGTGGCGATGCGACAGCAGAAGTAAGAACTCTGTCCTTCTTGCATGAGTAACTTGATGAAAATGTATTTAATATTAATAAGAACTGGAAGTAAATAACCCGGTGTCGGCATTTTATTCCGAAATCACTTAAATACGTCCTGTATTGAACGATTTTGGAAAGTGAAAGGAACCATTTAGTGCTTCGAGAGAAATTATACATATTTGTAACAAGAGCTTTTCCTTTTAAGTAAACGAAGTAAAACAGTATATCAATACAATATGTTGTGGCACAACAAGATTAATAGTTTCCGTAGAGTTAACAGCAGATGAAAAGGCACAAGAACGCAGAGAGATTCGTCAACCATGTGTATTAGGCACAAGAACTGCTAGTTCAACATTTGTCCGGTAATATATTATACAGACTTGGTTATGCGTCGGCAATCCATGTGGTTGACATTGGCATAGCGGACATGAGGGGTCATTTGGTTGCAAATGAGTTATAACCAATAACCCTGTATAAGTGGACACGCTAAGGTACCCTGCGAAATTCAAATTATCTATATTTATTGCAATTTTTAGGATCAGTGGTTACCCAGTGGTAACAGCCGCGACTTACGAGTTGTAGGTCGAAGGTTCGAACCCTGACAGGCGCTTTACTTTGTGTAAATAATTTCATCACCACTGCTCTCAAAACGGTAAAGGAAACCAGCATGTCCTAGAACAAAAAAATCGAAGACATGTGACATCTACCAACTAGCAATGGGCCTGCGTGGTGGATTACAGCTCACACCCTCTCACAGAGTGAAGGCCTGGATGTCCCAGCAGTGGCTACATTATATACTGATTATGCTTATTGCTAGTTCCTATAAACCGACGGAGTATGGCTGATAATACTGCTATATGTTCCAACCTTCACAAACAGATTTGTCAATGTAGTAGTACTGCACCTCACAACAACAAGGAAAGAGAGGAGGGACACTGTGACATATACGTAGCTGTGAACCAGAATAGTGAAGTATTATTATTTCTAGCTGCACTCTTAAGCAACATTTAATGCGCTAAATTGGACAATTGCAACAGACCTAATGGCAAATGTATATCGCTTACAAAGAGCAATTCTTAGAATTGACTCCTTTAAGTAACATAGCAGTGTGGTAGGATTACCAAATGATTATATAGTTTACACTACAAACAGACGTTGTAATTAATCATGAATAAAACAGAGATGTAATTAACGTCAGATTTGGAGTTGATCAATTTATTACAAATATTAACCGGAATTTATGTAGCAACAGTTTCAAGGAAAGGATACAACTTATGATTGAGCTTGTCAAAAGTAGAACTATCATCCAAATGTCTTTTGACTAGTAAATAGTCAATCAATCTGCCTAGCCTTTTCCCAACTATTTTGGGGTCGGCTTCCAGTGTAACCGGCTCCAGCTGCATACCAGTATTTTACATGGAGCGACTGCCTATCTGATCTCCACAACCCAGTTACTGTGTAACACGATACCCCTTGTAAGTTGTCACTTTTGGGTTGACTATCCGTAACGATTGACTTTTTGTCTGTCTTCATCAAAGATTTAAATGACAATACGTAAGATCTTAAGCCAAAATTGGTTACGTCAAGGCACGATAAGTCAACTTATTGCAGACTAAAATATTAAAATCTTTTCACTGTATCTACTGTCTGGCTTGCTAATCATTACTACAAACATAGTAAAATTCACATTAAAACCTAACAAACTAATTCCTATTCTAAATCCTAACACAGACAGTTAAACTCTCAATCAATCTTGCACAACATTAGTGCAATCAATCACTTCAACCATTGATTAAGTTGGCAACACTGCTAATGTATTTCAAAGGTTAAGTCTCATGTGTTTGGGGTGTCTTTTTGCTGAATCAATCATTTGTAACAACTAGTTGAGGGTAATGAGCGTTTGAAGGATAGTTGGTGATTAGAAATTGGAAAATAGATGTTAAGCTGAGTGGAGGATAAGTAACTGTTGTTAGATTAATTTAATACTTACTAAGGCGAAGACTGTGTTAGAATTGATGAAAACAGCATGAGCATTGGTGATTGATTTATGATTGTGTTTGATGTAATGATAATTTATTGTAGAGGAAGTCGACATTTTTTTTCTTTCAAATTTTATTTTCATTCGTTAAGAGACTGTAGAGCCAGTGTAGTCTATTAAGTCAATCTGTCTCTTCTCCTTTAGCTTCTAAACATAGGGATGAGAGTAACAGTTAACCTGTTCAAGTTTTCAAAAAAAATACATGAAAGTAATCCTGATACTACTGTCATTCCACATTTAACCGAAAAAATATACATTCAATTCACAAATTGAATTTAGTCACAAGTGAAGGTATTATCGCGTCGCATAATGAACTTGAATAGCCACAATCAGTGCCGTGGGTCTGATGATAAAAGTCACCAATAAATCTTCATTAATCAGGACTAGTTTAACCCAGATTGTGGAAACTGTAATCTGTAGTAGCTCGTTTATCAATGACGGGCCAAGAAATGAGAGGAATAATTGTGGTTAAGCAAATACGATTTATTCATGTCCGGTGCCATTTGTTTCCCGACTATATTGTTATGGTTAAGGGTTAGTTTACAATTGTGTACTCTTGGAAATTGGCTATATCTTCAGTCTGATAAATTATGTTATTTGTTCTGAATTATCTGGTTCAGAAACAATTATGTTCTGAATATTTCTCTCGGTCTGTAATTTAAAAGATATTTACCTAGTGAAAACATTAAGAAAACATTGTTTTTTGTCAGTAGCAGCCTGGATTTGAGCCCAGTTGATGGCAGCAGACTCCCCCTCTATTACAAGGGACTTCAACGTAGCTGGCGAAATGTAAGTATCACATTAGCTATTGCGCTGCCTATTGCCTGCCTTCGAGGAAAACATGATATGATATTATGTTTGGTTTTTCACAAATACCCGTCTTTACCCCAACGACAAATCAACTGCTGAACACAAATCACACATAATAGAACAGAATATCTAAACCAACTCAACCATCCAATAAATCCGCCGTTTCCATAGCCCAAAGCGTAACCGCGGTTGCATTACACAAATCATTGGATCTATGCAGATGAATGAGCAACAAAACAGACGGGACAGTTTTAAGACGGCCATTAGATAGCCCGGGGGTAGACGAGGCGTAAGACGCATGCGCTGTGCGTGCCACGAAGTACAAGTTATTTCATTACGTCTTGAAGTATGGTTAAGTTTATGGTGGCAAAGGAAAGGAGGAAGAAGTTGAAGAATATGAATAGACGATTTAAGGTTATAAAATGTAGGTAAATGCACAAAAGTTATTGTGTTATTTTGCGGTCTTTAAACATTTTGGTTGGCCTGTCTGTTAAGGTAATAATCACATAGAACATGAATACAAATATGCAATCAATAAAAAGCTTACTAATTAAAGCATGGCTGATGGTATGGCTGATATACCCAGAATTAATGACGAATTAATAAACGAAAAATAAATGATACGTGCCGACCACAATTAACATGGGAATAGAGCAGGAAGAATAATAAGAATAGTAGACAAAAACGATCAACCGCCATGAATCCTAATGCAGAAATCGTGTGCATTATTTCATCAATATCAGAGGACCTAACTGGAATAGATGTTAAAGATATCAGAAACAAGAAAACTTTCAACCAAGGCCGTTAAGATAAGGCGCCGAATGGTATCAGTGCAATGCGTATGCAAATCTTAGCAGTAAAGATTTCCATGGTAATACAAATGTTACAGCCCTCGTTAACACCTACAGAGTAAATAATGTTGGAACATTCTACTATTGAAACGTCTGGTAAGTTAGACTTGGAATAAATGTACGTAAGTTTATTGAGTTAGAAGAGTTATTAAGGAATGGAAAAAATATATGGGATTTGCAAGAAATTATATGTTGTGTGGAAGATAAAAACTCGGTTATAGACAGTGCTAGTGCTGATCTTAGGATCATAAGAAGTTCTGTTCACTGTCTCAACCAGCTTTCCTTCTTTAAACATATAAAATTAACTATTACACCTAGACAGTTTTCTAATCAGGTCAATCCAACAATGAAGACTACTATCTCGCTCTCCCAACTGTGGCGATGAGGACAAAAACCACCTCACTTTTTACAGCACCCTACAGAACTGATGAGATGACAATCAGACAGATGTAGGACCAGAATCCAGAACACACGACAAAACTATGTCCACATAACATTAACACCATTAGTACTGGCAACAAAAGTGTTTTTCAATATGTCCTCAACGAGATATTAATTCTCGCGCTGGGCCATAAGGCTATAACTCAGGGCTCAATTAGGGCCACTGGAGACAGTTATTGAGGAAGTGGCCCTGCTGGACATAGACGCATCTGGGACATTGTTTGAAGATGAAGCTCTATAAATTGGTGTCTTTGTTGTGCTGAATGGTGAAGTGCAGCTTGAATTACATGGAGTTGGTATTTGACTGAAACAATTTTTGGCAATAGTCGATATCTCGGTCGTTCAGAATAAAATGAAAAAAAACTGGAGATGGAAGGCAGATAAAAATTTAAAAGTTTCCTTCCATTTTTGAAAAAAATAAAAACGCGATATGGAATATTAGAAAGAAAAGAAAGAAAAATTGTTTATTCTACATAAATAAGACGCTCATAACAATAAAGACGAAAGCAAACCATCACAACTGTCAGTTCTAATCCGTCTATTTCATTGATTCTGACATTGTCATGGTTAATTTGAACTATAGAATGCCCGAGTGAGCATATTTGTATTCCTCTATCTATTCCTTGCGTATTCCTCTCAAGAAGAGACAAGGTTTTACCCAAGTCAATTACTGTCTTATTCCACGTATTACATTTTAGAAAATAATTACCCACTTACAATGTCACAGCCCTCGGAATGCAGCTGTCACCATAGCTGACCTGCCATAGCTAAGTATAACGGTACCTACTTATATGTTGCATATATGTGTTATATTTCACCCGCAAGGTCGCAGTGTGCGTCCGTCACGCGTTCCTTACTTTTTGCTGCGGTTCAAGATATAAGATAAAAGGTCAGTTAATTATTTTTTTATGGATATGCGAACGTTTGGCCTCTATCGCACCTGATCTACTCTCTAAATCCGTCAACGAAGATACGGGCCGGTCCGAATGTAGTTGATCCGTCAAAACTAGTTTCGAGTTATATTTTTCGAACGGCAGATATATCGGGACTTCGGGAGTAAGGACAACTGACAAATCGTGTTGTCATTTCTTTTTCGTTCATTCTTAGTGCGGGCCCCGAACTAATCATAAGTGATAGGAAGTTGAATTTCGGCCGGAACTACGGATTTCGTGCTCAGGGAATTAACTCCCTGGTGGATGATGAGGTGACGATGGTCCACGCTTGCCTAGAAATAACTAATTCTCTCCGGAATTGATGACTCCCAGGTGATAGCTATCAGGAACACATACTCCACTTTGAGATGATGACATACTACATTCATCCAAATTGTTGTACGTTGAGTTTGTATTCAAGCACTTGCGAACTCTTTGCAACTCGCAAAATTAATGAAGAAATAATCTGTCGTTTATCCACACTGTCAAGTTTTGAACACCGAATGCAGGAATTTTCATGCAGTGGCATCATTATGTTGTTAACATTTACTTAATCGCTTTCGCTCATAACTTAATCCAAAACGTTCTACTACATTATAACCGTGATAAATAGCAAAGAATAATGAATCGCAAATACGTTTAGTGTATTTGTGAGCAGTGAATGCTTGACCAATCAATGGTCCAGATATGGCTGTCATCCGGCCACTGCTTTTATGGCTTTTTCAACTCTATAAAAGAGTTTGATAAGAATAAAATTGCTTCTGAGTTTAAGGTCGATTTCGGAATTGCCTTTTTTGTCGTCAATATAGTCATATTAGTTGGTCATGGATCTTTAATTATTCATAAAGAGTAAGAGATGACGTATTTGCAGAAGTGTCCCGAAAAGAGTTCAAATATGAGTTTTAATTAAAGTAGATTCCGAAATAATTATATAGGTGAATGAAAGAAAAGCTAGAGCAGTATTCTACGAGCTACTTATAATACAATAATATTAAAGCCAACGTTCCTAAGTATGGCTTCAAGAAATTCTTCAAGGGCTTCTTATTATGTTTTATTATGCTTTGTTTAATAATTGTATTTGTAAGGAATAGTTGCCTTGTCAATGTTTCAGTGATCATTCATACAAACACCATCGGTTGTCAATCTCTATGTATTTATGGACACAGTAAAGAACCTTCGGAAGAATACTTTGCCTACTGAGAGCAATATTGGTTTGTCGAAATTTCCTTTCATTGTAGTAGTCTTCTAACTTCGAACCAAACCAAACACGGTTCAAAACAATATCTCACCAACCACCACCCAATTAACCAATCCCGATATCTGTACACAACTGGGCCACAATGGCCTAACCATTGAACTAATTCCACAAAATTATCGAGTAGCCTCTCTAATTACTCACACTTGGCCGAACGCCGACCGTTATGGAGGCGGTGAGGCAAGTTCATTGTCACAGTTTAGACCAGCAATTGTGTATGCTTGGGTGGTTTGACTGTTGGATTTTGCACTAGTGACTTATTCTTGTTGTTTATAGTAACAGTTACAAGGATTAAGGCATTATTTACGATGACATTTTCTTTAATTGAAAACGTCATCGTAAATATTGGTGTGAGTAGACGGATTTGTATTAGCTCCGGCATAGGGAACATATTATGAATACACCTGATGAAGGGTCTGTTTGGGTCTTAGATAAGCTGGAACATGGAGGTAAGTTATAGAACTGTAGACACTTATTAGCAGTAAGGAAAACATGCATGACTAAAGTTAGTAGCTTTAGGGAGTACTCTAAAGCTGTAAATAATTAAAGTTTTACTTATAAATATAAATTAATCAATTCCATGATATCTAGCGATGAAAACTAAACACGTGGCAAATTAGTCATTTCCCAATCGAAACTTTCGCCGCAAAAATGGAACACAATAACCCCAAAATAGGCCGAAACAAATCATTTTCACTTCAATAGAATGGCGAAACTTCAAATCATTTCGGTCGATTTCTAGACATTTACATACAATTATTGAAATTATTTACTTCGAAGTAATCGTAGCGACCTTAGTCACGCTTTAGAATTAACTATACACATTGTTTATGGCATTGTAGAATGTTCCTTTCTCGAGCGGTATTTGACTTTTGGAATAGACAATGATAGGAAAATTTCGTTTGTAATCGAAATTCAATTACGTTTCAAGGAATGCATTCTCGTAGTGTCTAATAGTCAGTTTTAGAATGTGGACATACGACAGAATGTTGCCCCTGGTAAAATATTATTATGAAGGCATATCTGGTTACAATGGAAGTTGCCATAATTCTTAAGAAAAGGCCATACAAAAGATACACAAGCTCAATAAGGTATAACGCTTCTATCATTTTCCATACTGCTTGTATTGAAAATGATAGAATCGTATCGTGAAAAGTAAATTTTGAGAAATTCTGAGAGCAGCTGAATCTGTAATCCGATCGTCTCTACAAGCCCTGCCCTTATCCCAATTTAATTTGCGCGGTTTGACTTCTTGAATACGTCAATCCGACGTCATCTCAATATTTACTTCCTTCCTAGCAAATTTATCTATCACACAATCCATAATGTTCGGTATTTAAGTGGTATCATTAGTAATAGTCCTCCCGATCGAGCTTCGGCCATGGCAATCAAACTCAGCGGAGACCAGCCTTCGGCGCGGGACATATTATAGACGGCAATCCGACACGACCGGAGAGATCAGGCGCAGGGCCAACAGCTTAACGTGAGCACCGAGGCACGGGGGTGTACCGCCTACTTCCAAACTCCAGGCTGTTACTAAGAAATTCCTAATGGAAAACCCCAATAACTTTGCCCGATTCGGTAATCGAACCCAGGACACGCTCAGCAGTCACACTTGCGACCACGACTAACGGGCAGTTGGCAGGTATCATTAATACAGTTTTAGTAGCTATGTTATACAGCTCGTATTATGTAATGTTTATTTTTGTGTTATGTATTTAATTCCTTTATATTATTGATAATTATTTATTGACATGTATTTTGAATTTTATTTGTTTTAATGACATGTGTATGTATTTTTATATTTGATTTGATATTATTATATTGTGTGTGTATATGTATTTAATGTAATGTGATGGACTTTGTCTGGAAAATAAATGAAATATATACAAAAAAGTCACGTGAGTATTCTACGTCAAACGGCATACCAAGATTCAAGTCCACGTGAGCGAGTTCAGGCTAATTTGATTAACTATGGACAATCCGACGCGCTCGCCATTCATTAATGTTTACTTGTTAGCAATTTTCAACGCTTCAGTCGCTTGAGCATTAGCTTAATAAAGAATCTAACGCTACAAGGCATTGTTGTGAACAGGATTATCATCAGCTGTGGCCTTTGAGGCGGTTGTTCATTACAATAGAATACAATAGACGTAGATATATTTAGTAAACTATTCCGCTTTACTATTCCCGTACACGCGTGTACGGGTTCACAACAAGGCAATCGTCATCCTGAGGATGCCTCGTTGAGAGGTGAAACACGTGTCGATTTCTTACAGGGTTTTTTAGGACTCTTTAAGAAAAGTAAAGCGGAATAGTTTACTAAATATATCTACGTCTATTGTATTTTATAATGGATTTCCGCCGAGTCACGCCTGAATCAATTAACTATCTTTCGTTACAATAGATTACTTTATATTTTGTGAATGTGAGAACGTTGTAGGCTCAGCAGACTGTCGATTTGCAGACTATTTTCTATTTTGTTAGTATCTTGTTGACAGGCCTACACTGTGCTCTCATTCATACCTATTCAAACTGTACATTTTTGAAAACATTGTAAAACCCATTTATTTTTAAAAGAGTAACCGTGGAGTTTCTTGCCGGCTCTTCTCCATAGGAAACGACCAATTGGAACCGTGCACGTAACTTCTGACGTTTAATAAGTGCCCATGTAGGTTTATGTCAAATAAAATATTTTGATTATGATGATAGACGATTGAACGAGTTAGTCACGTCACGTTAGTACGGACGAGAGACTCATCAAGTTATCAAGTTTTCTTCTTCTTTTCGATGGTACTCTTCTTCGCTGTTTTTTTTAAATATAGTTTCTCCCCAGTAGGCGTCCACGTTGATTGCGGCATCAGTAGCATTGTTTAGTTCATCCGAGGTGCAGGTGAATGGGCATTTATGACACTAGCAAGTGGGGCATGGTAGTAAAGTTTGCATTGGTAAATGCCGACGAAGTTTGTAGGCACGACTATATGTACCCGATAGAAATTAGCGGATCTCTTCGGTTTTTTTCGTGCCCCCTCGTGCCCGTGACGCTTCTGTCAGATATTCGCATGACAGTCGGCTGGCTGTAGATCCGCGCTATAAAGGTCGACGCGCACCGCACGCACCGTTAGAGGCGGGTATTTAGGTCGGCGCACGCGCCCGCTACAGTATGCCACACTGGGTGACGGGGTAAGGGATAAGCGGTAGCGATATTGGATTTGTCACGCACAATGTTAAGATGGCGCATCGAAGTTAAGAAAGATATGAGTCACTAAAATAACGGACGGGACACTCTTCAACCCCATCTTTTTCTCTCGAAATCCAAATTCATGAAGTTTTTAAAGGAACTTAGTGTAGTTGTTGTTTACCATCTATCTCTCTATGATTGTTAAAACTCCAAAAGTTAAATATGGCTCTAGAAAGAGGGTGTCTACTGGGATAACGGCTAATCTAGATACATATAATATGGAAGAAAACATGCAGCGTCGATCCCAAATAAATTGGGATGAGGACAAGAGGAGGATGAGTTACATATTGTTCAAAAAACGGCACATGATTATAAAAAACTATGACTAATTTTTAAATCTATTTACAGTACCAATTTGTAATTCAATTAATTGATCAAAAAATATTCGTGCAACAGTAATTTGTAAACTAAATTAAAATAGACGTCGATATAAAAAACTAATAACTTATTAATATAAAGCACAATTTGTCCTAATAAATTGTTAAATCAAATATAAATTCCTAACTTAATAGAGTAAGGTAATTTTTCATAGATGTCAAGGTAGACAAGCCAAGTATGTGAAAAAAAATATGACCACTCATGCGCAGACATCAATAAATTAACCGCAGCCGGTAATTTTAGTTTAACATCGCCGTTTAAAAATATATTAGCATAAATATTTACTGCAGTACATTAGGTAATTTGAATTTAAATATAAATAAAATTATTTTGACACTGACTGAAGACATAACGAAAAACAGAATACGGTCTCATCTTAAATAATTATTTTATTTATTCTGTTGTACCACATCCACACACATCATGAATCTGTCAACTCAGCCTGAAAGTCTGTTTTGACCAACATAATTACGAAAGTTAGATATAAATAAAAGATTTTACTAATTGTAGGGATTCAAAATCAATTTGTGCCATCTAGAACAAAAAACGAAGAAAAAAATCAAAGATACGGACAATTTTTAAATCGCTTTAACCTCATAACTTGCCCCACACTAGCAGAAACAGTAATCTAGGATGTTATGTGTTATGTACGTGACATGTCAACGTTTGTGACGGAATGTTACCGATTTTACAACATGTCCAGCCAAGGGGTTTGCTGGGCTGTCAGTCATGTGTAGCTGCTGACTCTTACGGGGAACATCTTAGGAGCAATTGCCACTTGAGCATTCTACTCAGATAGTGTTAAAAATATTCATGGATTCTCATAAGTTTGTAACACTATTCGTGTCAATCTACTTTACATTAAATCTCATTACACGAATGGTGTTTTTTTTTTTGGAATTGACTACCTACTACTACTATACATGACCAAAAAATCCTATTGTTCTGGCTCCTCATGCCTTAACTGCTGAATGGATTTGGATGAAATTTATATATACCTGGGTATCCTAGGATATCTTTTATCCCGGTAGTACATTCCCGTGTGATAATTTCCGACCTCCGACTGGCAAAAGCCGTTGATACACCGTTTCCAATCTTGTCTCAGAGTAAACCTAAATATAGACTGAATCAGCTTTTCATTCCGCGCCTCTCAGGATGAACATAAATAGTGACATGCACTATAAAGATCATGTTGTTTACATTGTTCGCAGAATCATCTGGCGCCCAGTTTACTTATATGTAGTTTCAGTTTATGTCAGTAACATCTACTGTGACTTAATTTTGTAAACTTCACATGTGTGCCGGTATAACCACATATACAGGCTGACTTTGAAAACATGCAACAAAATTTAAGGGGGTGTTCTACCCATCAATATGAACAACTTTTACGATGGAAACAACTAAGAACTCGCAAAAAAAAATTGACCTTATACGAAATGGTCCAATCGGGTATAATATCGGGTATACCTTTATACAGGAAAGTCTTTTTTTTTTTGCGAATTCAAGTTGGTCCTAGAGTAAAAGTTGTTCACATTGATGGGACCAGTACCCCCTTAAATTTTGTTGCATGTTTTCAAAGTCAGCCTGTATAATGCGTATTCCATCTGGAATTTTGCAGGTGCAGCCTGGAGTCTGGAAATTGTGCCTGTTTGAGGGCAATAAGGTCGCCCCCTATTACATGGGACTTAAACATAACTAGAAATGTGGGTGTACTATGAGTGAACCTCTACCTAACCCTTCCGGAAACGGAGGCGTGATGTTATGTATTGGAACTAATTTTTTTTGTTAAGACCTGTAACAAACATATGCCCACAATAAAGATATTTTGAATTTGAATTTGAATTTGAATATGGAATAGGTATTGTAATTAGTTTTTATTAAACATGCAGTGTAACTTCTAACGCGTCTTCTATATTACTCGACCCATAGAATATGGTGGCTCTTGTGACACAGGAACTCCTAGTAAAAGAACCAGGGCTACATGGTATTGACCTTGAAGTGTAAATAAGGAAAAAATATATAAAAAAATGGTCCTTTAAACTTTAAATTCGAGTAAGTAACCAAATTCTAGTTCATGTTGTCATGCTGAGTAATAAGACAACAGTATAAATATAAATAAGTTGCAATAACGAAGAATTATAAACATAAACAAGAGTTGACGACTTACCATATTAACATTATTATCCTTAGCCCCACCTAGCCTTACTAGGTCATTGGGGAGACCCCCCACTGCGCCTAACACAAACCAATAAAACCGGCCACGTTGCGCTACATTACTCATAATCTACTTGTTTACTCATTAATTAATGCAGTACATACTCGTTTATGTAACGTGTACTTGTCACTATAGTGTGATGGCCGTGAAAATAATAGTTATGAAGGTAATTAACACAATTGGCTTTGAGTTTTATGAGGTCTATGAGTGAGAATTATAGTGGAAATTTAAACACCTATAAACGCATCTTGTGAGGCAATTTTTAATACCCTTATCCGTGGATACGATACTTCAATCAACTCAGCCTATCGTAGTCCACGGCTGGACATAGGCGTCGAAGTCGGGGGCAACAGCTAGTGTTTTATAAATAGTAAATATCTAGTCTTAAAAGTAAAATGAATTATGACACTTACCGCTAAAAAAATCCTCTCTGAACCTCAATGAAGGAGCTGACACATCTGCAAACGAAAGAAAGAACAAAATAGAAAAAAAAAAAACTATAAACAAAAATAGCTAAAGACACGTCAGAGAAAACAGATTAGATCATTGCTCTTATTGCGAAAATTATACCACTGCCATTGAAAATACAAATATAGCAACCGGCAACTAGGGTTACCATTACCGTCCAGATTTTTCCCGACCATGTATTTTCTTGCAAACAAAAAATTTGAATTTGACAAATCCAGCTTTTTGACCCCCCGCCCAGAGTTGGTGTTGCCTGGGTCCGGTAAAGGGGATACGCTAAGGTACCATGCGAAATACAAATAATCGATATTTTTTGTAATATGTTGGTCGGTGTCGGGTTGTTTAAAGATCATTTTTTTTTTTTTTTTGCTATTACAAACTTCCGGTTAGACTGGAAGCCAACCCCAACATGATTGGGAAAAGGCTAGGCAGAAAAAAATTACAAACTTTCATTTGCAGTTGGAGAGTTGACCGTGACGAATATCGATGTATGGGAAGACATATTTTTCAACTACAATGTTATGTTTGTTTTTGGGATATATTCATCCCAACTACGGAACCTTTAATTGTGCGTGGTCTGACACGCACTTGACCGATTTTGTTGTAAATGTCTTGCTTTTTGTCAGGACTTTTCTTTAGAAATGGTAACCCTACCTTGCAAGGCCGTTTGAGCAATGGCTGCGGAAATATGTCGTTAATCGAACATCGTTAATAAATAATAATGAATACCTCTGGCTATGGGCAGTCACGATTTATGAATCCATAATCTTTATGCTTTATTGAAGAAAATCCAATTAGAAAGCATAGTTTCAGATGGTTCCGTTAAGTTTTAGGACAGCTTCTATTTAGAATTTGGGAAATTATGGTGGTTCAAAATCGTAAGCTTTTTAAGCACATATCAGACGCTTCACTTTTTGAAGTTACTGAACACAAAAAGAATCATAAGTGAAAAATTAAATCCGATTTGAATTGAATCCATCCAACTATGTTGGTTCTTGGCATCTTTCACTCGCCTACCGAATGATAAAAAAATAAAATAAGCAGATGAACATTCATCCCTATGTAATTTTTTCGGTGTCTTGTGAACGTGGAATGGAACAAAAACGACCACTCACTCTTGTGGAAGCGTCTGATAAACATATACATATTACCCGGTTTTTTTTAAACTAGACTAGGCAGAGATATTGCTAGACTAGACTGGGCAGAGGTATTGCTAGACCCATAGATTTGTAAACATCAAACAGTCTTCTCCAACAAAAAATGCCAGATCAATTACTTAACTAAGAAACGGAGACAAAAATGTAAATTGACAAAGAAACAAAAAAAGTCAGAATCCGGTATCCATGTCACCTCCGTAGAAAAGATGGCCATGGGTCATGGCAAATATGAAAATAATGGGAAAATAATGATAGCCACATAATTATCCGACAATTTCAGAAAACAGAAAGTTAGACTTGAATTTAGCGATGATAGCAGACGGAAGGAATTTCAAACGATGGTTTTAGAGACAAGTGAAGTATTTACGATAATAATGTAGAAAGTACTTGAAGGAAATGCAAAAAGATATCTATGAATCAATTGCTTGCAATGATAATACTTAAGAGTACTTGACAATTCAAGTGTTTACATATATTATGATAATCAATAAAATGTCGTTGTAGGTACCTACAGGTAAATCGTTATTGACACAAAAAAAATATAAAACAAAGACTTCGTGTGTGACTATTCGTTCTTTTAGTTCTTCAAAACGATGCTATGGATTTTGATGGGTTGTCACCATCATTTATAGAATTTATTCTGGAAGGTGAATGTGTGTAATACAGTAATATTTTAACTTAGATATAGCACAGAAATCTTGATATTTTGACTCACACGCTGAGCTCCTTAAGCTGAGTTCTGATTTGAGCTCACAATTACTGACAAATGCTTCTACGGACTGGGCAGGTCCACTCAAATCTGTGTGATTTTTCCTGAAAATACCTTTTCAGATACTAATCTACATGGTCCTCATATGACCCTGTCTTTGTGATCAAGATTGTGTCTGGACTTTAAAAGAGACTGCCAACTCAGAGTGTGTTTCGGCCTTTCTTCTCAGAGTAGTCAGATAGGAAACGCCGACCTTATCTAGCTTATTTTTTAAATATATGACGTGTGAAAGTGATTTCGATATCCTTTTTAAAGAATAAACGATTTCATTTCATACATAGAATGCTTCCAGGGGTTGCCTTATGAAGCAGGGGCGGATAGTAATCTAGATAAAGTTCAATGCTGTTATGGCATCATCAAAGGCACAAGTAAAACATTGAATTTAGACAACAAAGGAGTTACCGTTATTGACTAAAGGTCGTAAAGAAATAAACCTACAATCACTAATTGTGCCTGTCATCAATCCAGATAACAAACAATACAATTCAGAAAACATAAAATCTGAATTCAGTGATGATTTAAGTCGCAAAGAATTTCAACCGATGAATTGGTTATTAGATACAATTGTTGAACCTGAACAATGCTCTTAAAGGGGCGTTGTTCTAATGATTGAGCTAATGTCATTGAAATTGTTCGTTATGCCGACATCATTGTGGTTGGTGCTTCAATCATAATTAAAATCTGTCAGCTGGTGGTTGGATAACACTTGAAGTTGGGTTCCGTTCTCATTGTGAATGCAAGACTGTATGCAATACGAGAAGTAGCGAGTAAAGAATTAAAGGCGTTAGTAACGATGATTTTGTAGTAAGTACCTACACAATGCTAACGCTGTCGGTCGGTGTTGCCGAATTCTGGTCGTTGAGTTTTTTTATATAACATTTTAGAAATGGAATCATCGATACGACGAAGAAGTACATTTAGCACAGACCTTATGTAGTAAAAGCCAGTAGCAGTAGGTACATCAAGCTGTAACTGCTGCAACCAAAGAAGTGTCTATATGGTTGAAATGACAAAGATACATAGAATCAATCTTGTGACAGACAGACGTGACGAAAAGGTATTTTGCTACAGAACCCTAAAAATCAGGGTATTGGACTTGCCCAGACTAATTTTTACACATGATTTTAATTTAAATCGTTTTACGACAAGACTCTTTAGTGTTGTTTCGTTAAAATGTGTTGTTTAAATCTTTAAAGCGATGACATTTGATTTAGTACCACAAAAACTATGTATCAAATGTAGTTGATGATGATACATGTTGTAATTTATTGGGTTTGAACATTTGGCTCTGAGCTTAATTAACTAATGATTTAGTTTGTTCAGACTTGTCTAGCGTTTTTAAATGTCTGTTTAGCAAAATACGTGCGAATGTGAAATAATATATTTGGGTATCAATTTTTATCTCTTAATAAATTACATTATGGACACAATTTATTTGTAGCAAGGTAATTTATAGGGCAATTAAGGCAGTGTTTCTTTACACCATGAATTAAGGCTCTCACAGATAAACGCGACGGGACACCGGTAGAATAATTTCCTTGAACTTTTCATAGATATTCTTCCACCACAGTCGCGTTGTGCCGTCGCATCGCGCCTGTCTGCCTTCAAGAGTGCAGTCATAAATAATGCAAATTGTTTCTGTTCCACGACGACCCCAGTCCACGATGGCATTTTACTCTACTGGTTTAATTTATCTATAACAGGACCTTTGTAATTACCACCTTTGTTCCAACACTAACAGGCTTTATTTCCCCTCCTCCAACCATAAATTCTTCATCATCCAAATCAATATCAACAAACCCACAACTAAGATCCGGGTGTCAGTCCACTCACAGCTCAACGCGTTCCAAATCCGTGCGACTGCGACTATTAAACCAATTACGCGACAATCGCAACAAAAACGCAACAGTCGCACGATATGAGCCACTGGGTTGACGGTGAGAGTGAAAGAAAAAATGTAATGATGGAAGGTTCGTAGAAGATGTCGTTAATGCAATGTAAGTGTTGACGGACGCATGAACTATGGGAGATGGATTTCTAAAGACAGTTTATGAATATGTTGCGTTTTGTAACGGTACGTTTAAAACGTAACTAGGAAACAATTCATACAAGCTTCGTGCTTTTTACCCGACTGTGGGGAAGCCAAAAAAGGAGGGTATGTGTTTGATCTGTATATACATATGTGTGTATGTATGTCCGTCTCTGTGTTCCCTTGAAAGTAGGTATTAAGCGGCTGAAACGATTTTTTTGGATGATGTCGTTAGATTCGTCTTTATTGTGCGAGTGTCACTCGGTATATTAAAACGATTAAAAAACAAAATGACGGATTTTTGGAGTCAAAATATATGATTCCAAAAAAAAAATATCAAGTGGGGTATCAAAATGTAGGGTTTTAAAAGGTGATTACAAAAATATAAATTGTATGTTTAAATGTAATTGGGAATTAGAAATGTAAATAACTAAAAAGCTGAAAATTAAGAAAAGAAAATATAATTTGCCAAGGTTTAACCTTGTCAAATTATATTTTCTTTGCACGGAATATTCACGCGAAAACAAAAACACAGAAAAAAGTTATAAAAAAAACAAAAAATGCCAACTGCAAAAACGCATAACTGAAAACAGAAAAACAAGCATTACAAATAATTACAATCTATAGAACTTTGTTATCGCAGGCGGGACAAACAAAAGCTACATCATATTGGCTTGTCCCGCTTGAAATACCATAATTCTATAGATAATAAAGGCTCCCACAAACAGGCGCGACGCGACTTTAATAATACAATTTCTAAGAAAACTTCACAAAACTACAATTGCCGGTGTCGCGTCCGCCAGTATGTCTGCCTTAATGCTTGCTTTACTCTTTTCAGTTATGGGTTTTTTTTATGGGTAATTGAATAAATGTTCAATGTTGGTCTATTGAAGTGTGCTGTTTGAAAATAAGTAATTGTTAAATACCAGTTCAACAGACCCATAAAACTTTTACAAGTATCTTTTAACAACATACAGAGATTTAATTGTTGAGGTACTTCACCTACAATTTTCTAAAATATCTAGCTATAAGCTGTCTATAAAAGCCAAGTCAAGGAGGCGACGGAATATTGTTCAATATAACAATAACTATAAAAAGTTAGTGTTTAAGCGCACGCGCCGACTGGGTCAATCCGCATGACGAATCTAGTGACACGAATGCCCCACAGGCCTGGTTACCGAAATATGGGGATTTGGTCATAATGTGGGAGCGGAGCGAGGAAGCGGAACTGAGCGGAGTTGGAAAGGACTCAAAATTTAAAAAAAAGTTGTTTGCTCTTCCAACCATTTTGGTACAAGAAAATCACAAGATGGTGCTTTTCACTAGAATTCCAAGTTTTTTGTTTGAAGACATACTAAAATTGTTTGTAAATGACACACGATTTTGCATATTCTGTAAATAAATAGAAGATTGATGTAGACGTTACTGTCACACGATTTTGAATCCTGAAAATAAATAAGAAGAGTAGCAATTTCATTTTACCAAATTAGGTGAACCACAAACTAACCCGACGTCGTTTGTTTCTTGTGGCTCAAATGAATGGATGGATTAGTTTACAAGAATGAAGATTGATAAAGGCTGCGATTGATGACGACTTTGAATCTTGGCTGTTGTTCATTCTCCAAAATATTGGAATAGTTAACTTACAAGTAAGAAAAAACTTCTTCTAAACCGCTCCGCCTATCAAATCGCTGTCCCGCAAACTTTGGACCTCAAGTAGTTCAAATCATTCAAATTCCATTAAGTATAACTGCGTATGACTGATGCAGAACTGTTATGTATTGCGGGGTTATGTCCGTCTGTCACGACAAGCAAAACTGTTCTATTGGATTATAACATAACTGTCTTGTGATTGAGAGCTGTTATGATAGTCGTTGAATAAAGATTTCTGTGCAGCAGTTTTGGCAGAAAGACATGCTTTTGTCCCGTGTGTTATAGATGTTGAGTCATCCATATGAACCTGTTACTACATACAATTTGGCTAATGAGAGTTTTCTGAAGGTCGATGTATATCAAGAAATGAAATCCTCCAAATCCCGTAACAATAATGTTAGTATGTTACAACAGTTATGAATGGGGAAGATAATATAAGTTATTTATTTAATATTTTAATCACACAGGACTCAAAGCCATACTGCATACTGGCATACTGACTTCTCCATCTGATAATCCTAAGGCAAAGGGTGGGTGACCCAATCATCACTAAGATAAAAATGCTAAATGGAAAGACAATTTAAATACACCTGTACTTGTAAGTGTTTCTAGATTCGGTTTATAATTTCAGGTTATCTACCAGTAAATTGCGATATATGGGAGACGGAAGCTAGAAACTATGTTTGGAGGCAATAGAAACTTGGAATAGTTACCGTATCACTGTTTATGAACGATTACTGCCTTGTAGCAGTGGTAACTGTAATGATATCGATATGTTAAGAGTTGGAAACTAAGAATTGAGGCTGTCAGAGCTTTCCAAATTGTATTGTCTGATATTGAGGATATTTAAATCATTGGTATTCGCAATACTTCCGATCGTTGCAGGCGTTCTATATTATGTATGTAATGATATTCGCAAATTAGATATTACAGCCCTAAAACATGTGGTGGTAGATAAAAGGTATATATGTAAATACTCCTGGCAAATAAATATGAGAATATTTTAAAAGTTGTATGTGCTTTTTTGCTCTAGTACCTACGTGCTCATCTCGTCCTCCAAGCGAGTGTGTGGTCTTTCTCGTTTACGTTAGCCAAACGGTCCCATCCAAGAAGTCATCTTTTCGGCCCATTTATTGTCATGCAGTCTTGCAACATGGCCTGCCCATTTCCACTTAAAGGCTCGTACACACTGGCACGATATCGCGGGCGCGACATTCATCGAGCTAACTGTGAGGCCCGCGATTTCGAGCCTTAAGTTTGAGTGCGTGTGTAAAGGCATCGGTTATTTTTGATATGTCCTATCGATTCGAACTCTTTATCAATTAATTGACAATATCTACAGACAAGATGGTGGTGGTGCCCAGAACATACCATAAAACACTTTAAACAAATTAAGTAGCCCATTAGGACACATTATACTAATCCCACATATCAGTCATCAGTTTTTTACCATCCTTATCCGACTCAGTCACGATTCTTAATTAATAAGAAAACGGTGTTTTTTGCCGCCGTGACATCAAGTCAGTCGTGACTTGTTAGTCTTTACCGACTTGCGGAAAGTAAGGTAATGCGTTTGACATTTTCGTATCACGGATGATCACGAAGTTTGATGTTCTCTTGAAGGTTAAGTTGAATTTCTTGGTGTGAATCAGTGTTTATTTCAGAAAAGTTGCTAAAGATATCTTCAATGGGTCCATATTGGCTCACCTAAAGTTCTTTACCCGAAATTGTTCTTCCTAATGATTTGCAATCCGAATGATCACTCTTCCTAAAATTTTCATCCTAAAGTTTTCATTCATAGTATTTGTAGTGCTACCGGCGATGTTCATAACACTCATGTTTCCGAAAATTTTAATTAATAATATCATTAATGTAAATATATTATTATAAACATAACTAACTTTATATTTTCACTCATACTCAGAAAGAAACATTTACCAAGTGTAATAAAAAATATATGTGGGTAGAAGATGATATTTATAGTTTTAATTTGAGGGTATGATTATTATTTGGGGGTATGCTTTACATAACGTACTGAGTTGTGTCTAGTAAATTTCGCGACCAATTTCGAGGTAGCGCTCGCCGGCCGCTGCCGCGGCACCGCTCGCTCGGCTCGCGCGTAGTTGGTCACAGTTCTAACCTAACCTAACCTATACTGACTATTATGAATAAAAAGAAATCTAAACAAAAAAGATATGACTTTGAATAATAGTGTAAAAGATGGTTATGTTGAGAAAATATAGGAAAACAAATAAAAGTATAATAGATGTTTATTGCTACTGACATTATGAAGTTTAATGCTTCGGAATTATGAACATTAGAGACAGAGTAGTTAGGAATTGTGATTGTTAGGATGAAAAATGTTAGGAAGAACATTTTCGGATTTCCAATTATCGGAGTTGAAAATTTAGGTGAACTTTGGCGCACCCATCTTCAATATTTGTCTGTGAAAAACGTGCCATTTTTAACAGACTTCCAAAAAGGAGGAGGTTATATGTTCGTAGCGTATGTATGTTTTTTGTGTATATCCGTCGATATTTTCGCCAATTGTGGACGGATTTTGAAAATTATATTTTTTTTGAAAGTGTATAGTCCCGTATTTTTCTATCTTTACTTGAGTACTTTTTGAGTTAGCTTCATTAATACGTATTTTTCCCACTTGGCCTATATGGACGATGTTTTAACATATTCCTGTCACTGTTATTCACATAGTAGGTCGTGATATTCGAACTTGTAGGGGGTAGGTATTGAATATCGATATACATACTGGTAGGGCCTCGTGGCTAAGAACAGCTGCACGGGTCCATCGAAGGTTAAGCTACGCTTGGCAAGGTCAGTCCGGGAATGACCATCGAAACTCTTCCATGCCTTGGAAAGCATCAGAGTACGTTAAGTCGTTAGTACTCACTGTCATAAGGAGACCTTTGACAGTCGTTGCGGGTAGTCAGAAGCCCGAAAGTCTGACAACCAGTCTGACGAATGTATATCGTGTTACCCATTACTGGGTTGTGGAGTTCTGATAGGAAGCCACTCCAAGTAAAATACTGGTATTCAGTTACATCCAGTTAGACTGAAAGCCGACCACAACATAGTTGGGTAAAGGCTAGGTAGATGGTGATGAATATCTATATCCATGACGTCCGTAAGTTTCGCTAGTTAATTCAATTTGACCCTGAATAAGTATCACTTTCATCAACACGTCATTTACCGCTCTAAATCAATAACTTCCTTGTATTCAAACGTAAAATAACATTCACTCAACAATATGCAAATCAAACTAACAAAGCATCAATACTAGACCGTGGGAGGATCTATCAACAAAGTATTGCCATAGAACTAGGAATACGTAGAGAAGCGAAATTCATGTACTTTTTTATGCACGTGCACCATTTGCTGTTGAAATAATCACTATCCTGATCTTAGTCACTATTAAGTCTCATGCAGAGCAGTGCAGTGCAGAGCAGTGGTGGGCCAGTGGAAACAGCCATAACTTACGAGTTACAGTCATAGGTTCGATCTCAGTCAGGCACTTTACTTTGTGTAAATTATTTCATCACGACTGCCCTTCAAACTGTGAAGGAAAACATCGTGAGGCAATCGAACCTAGAACTAAGTTCGAAGACAAATTATAGGCTGATTATGCATAAATATGCTTAGTCTCATGCTGTCTCTGTCAGTTTAAGGTGTAGTGTTGTGACAGAAACACCCGTTAGAACGTCTTAAAGCTTGATTATTCGGATGTCAGAATGCACGGTAGTAGTGCCGATTCCCTTGTTCACAATCAAAACTAAATTTAAGTTCCTGTCCAGCTTTTTCTTTCTATTTCATTAAGAAAAGGACAGAAGAAAAAATTTAGTTTAGTCCTGTCAAATTAATCAGCGCCTGACGCAAATTGACGTAATTTAAGTAGGCACGTTTTTAAACACGTCTAAACTTGTATGGAGTAGTGACAGGCGCTGATTAATTTGACAGGACTAAAAATTTATCTTCTGACCTCTTCTTATTGAAATGCAAAGAAAAAGATGCACTGCACTTTAATTTAGTCTAGTTTGTTAACAAGGGAATCGGCACCAGTGTCCTTTCTACACATTGTTATTCTATGCTTACCACCAACAAAACTGACAAGCGTGCACCGTGAGATTAGAGCCTACGTGCTAAATAATGTAAATCTACTCAATGTCGGCCACGTCTTCAATCAGTGCGAGAATAATCGAGATGTGTCACAGTTTCTCTTAGTGTGATGATGGTGATGAAAAGATTAGTGCAGTGTCGATTCACGGAAACAAATGATGTAGATATTGGCACCATTTTATGGCGTGCGATTGGAGGTGAGGTTCTTGTCCAGCAGTGGCTGCTTTGATGTTGATGGACAATGTGATGCAGTCAGCAAAATGAATTCTTTATCAAATTGACGCACAACGTCAGCTTGCTGTGTTAAAGCCATATTTATACAAATGTCAAAGTTTTACCTTAACGGCGTACAAATATGTATTATTATCAAAGTTGTTGCATTAATTCCAAAACAAAACTGATTTATTTACGTCGCATAAAGGTACAGAGCTGACAAGCTGTTTTGCCTCTAGTGTGCGGACTGTCTAAGCTTTAATACAACATCACGGTTAGAGCTCTTACACACGAGCGGCATGTTCCCAACGGCAGAGGTAACTGCAGCCGTCGACGCGCGTCGGCGGCAACCGTCGACGCGTCGACGGCTTCCGTTGACGCGTCGACGGCAGCCGTCGACATTTCAACTTCGAAGATCAGCGCTGATCTTCGTTCGACGGCTGCCGCCGACGCGCGTCGACGGCTGCAGTTACCTCTGCCGTTGGGAACATGCCGCTCGTGTGTAAGAGCTCTTAGACTCACATTTTGCCAGTTATGTTTAAGTCTCATGTAACAGGGGGCGAGCCTATTGCCATCAACATGCTACTAAGCAATTCCTGATGGAAAAACCTAATAACACTTAGCCCGACCTGGGAATCGAACCCACGAACTCATTCCCAGCGACAGCGCTTGTGACCACTAGACCAACGAAGCAGTCAGAAGAGCTGTTTTAAAACTTCATATAAATAAATAATTTAACCTCATAAGGAACCTGAATATCTACGTCAAGTGACTAATATTAGTGGTCAGTTTGTAACTAATCCTGATCGGATTAGATCTAGACGTTTTGAGTTCAGTCTAGCCATAGATACGTATGGGAAACGAGTTCTGCTTTGGTAAGCATTTGTTGTAGGTACTATAAACACGTCGGTTTTGTATACTTATATAAATGTATGCTACTTTTTTTATTCGGATTAGGGTGCCCGTTTTTAATTAATTAATAATGCTATTTACTTACAGGTTTTATCAATTAATTAGTTGGTATCTGATTTAACTAAGTGTTCTCTGGTGACCAGAAATAAGACCAGTCTGGTCTAATTTATTACGATACTTTTTGTTGTTGAGGACCTACCTAAGACATCAAAAATTTTATGTAAATTGTCTCTGATGGCATTTCTGCAAAAGTTTTTGAAAACTTAGTGGTGGAATAAGTCTAGTGTTTTTCACCGTTTTGAGAGCAGTGGTGATGAAATAATTTACACAAAGTAAAGTGCCTGTCTTGGTTCGAACCTACGACCTTCAACTCGTAAGTCGCGGCCGTTACCAGTGGGCTACCACTGCCTTCTCACAAGAGGTATTTTACCACCAAATAAAACATGAATCGACATAGCGTAAGTGAAGTTCTAACAGTGCGTAAGTCATTTTATGAGTGTTTTGAGATTTGAATGACATTGGATTAAAGCTTAATGGCGCGCATCGTATCGACCAATCAAAACACGATAACCTGACCAATACGAACGCGTTATTTAAAATATAGTTACACTGCGTATCTCAGCTGCTAGTTACATTAATTATATACAGTTTTTTCACTCTCCTGTAAAGTAGCCATTTTTGACTTACTACTGTTAGAACTTCACTGACGATAGGCAATATACTTTCTTTTTCCATCACTCAAAAAGTCTTAAGTGATACCTATCCTAAATTCCAGTCAGCTCTCGGACTTCCGATCCGATAGCTCGTGACATTGACAGGCATGTTATCATACCACGTCCGAATGTTTGCCGACTTCTCAATAACTTTGCTGACAGCCTGTCTCAAACGACTGGACATATTGACAGATTGCTAGTCGAATTATTTATGCATAAAGATCTTGTTTTGGCACAGTGAAAGTGGGCTGAACTAATTAAAATGACATTACTGAGTGTGCATTAAGAGAGAGAAATGTGGGCGAGGTGGTGTTAGGTCGTGTAAGGCTAAGTTCGTGGTGGTTACTGGAATTGACACTTGAATGAATATTTTTTGTGAGAATTCTAAAGGTGATCCGAAAGCAAGGAGAGCTAAACATTTTGCGAAACACTAATTGTTTTTTTTTTCGTTATTTTTTATTGTATTTTTTGAGCGTGAGATAATTCATTTGCTTATCTCTTAAGTCACTGTTTTCGCGTATAATTAATGTTACTCACATTAATCGTTAGTGGAAGCTTGTAATTGGCCATCGCTTATATATTGTACTAGATATTAAAATGTATTACGTAGCTGTAAGTTTTCCTAAAATTAATCATATAAAATAAACATAGTATTTGGCCCTTTTGGTGGAACCTCTGCCCAACCCTTTCGGGGGAAGACAGGCGTGATATTATGTTAAGTTAAACTCTATGATACTCTTCAAGAAACTGTAAATATTTATGATCAAGCTACTGCAAATCAAGCTCTTATATGTCAAAAGTTCTGTTTACGCTAATAAATTAATTAACTATGTCACCCAAGATAAATTAAATTAGCAATAAATTTTGCTAACCCAATTGTTTTGACATGCTATTAGGACCAATATCGTTTAATAGTCTAGTTTCTGAGTATCTAGTCAAAGATCGGAACAGGTCGTGAGTTATCGTATTACTTCGTGACAGTTCGCACCTAAAGATGGCGAGGTGAAAGAAGCCGTGATTGGCAATTAAAGTAAGTAATTTATTTTTAAACTGTGTTTATTTTTGTAAATGATGGGTGAAATTACGTTTGTATTTCAATCAAGCGTTTAGTTTATTTTTTATTTCATATTTAATTACATATTTAGTTATATTTTGTTAGAAGAACCATCTATCATTTAATTTGTGGTCATTTAAAAAAGCAATTTTCTAAATTAATCTTTAAATTGTTCGTCATTTCATCGTGTATCAGAATTTTATCTGATAAGTAAATTAAGTCATTCATACAGTAGCATAAACGTACGACCTAGATTGTATCTCCTATTCATAAATCAAAAAGCGTGTAAATATTATCTTACTACATCAATGGCCAATAATCATAACCTCCGCGCAGCCAATAACTGTGAGCCTCACCCTAGCTCCTACAAAATGTCAGTAGATTTATTTAACGACTGGAAGCCATATATTTACACCATTAATTTATTAATTAATGACATTAGGATGTGTATAGAATGTCGCAAAATCCGTTCTTAAAAAAAATACAGTTATGGGATCATTTATTTTTTTATGGTATAATGTTGCCACTGCGGAATTTCATAGTGTTCCGTAATGTCTATGGATGTTGAGAGTTATGCTACATTCTTGCATAATTTTAGGTTTTATAGTCAGTGGGTGCGTTAATTTACTTACTTGTTTAAGGATGTCAGTAATTAACGGTACGTAGTTAGCACAGGCACGTCCGCGACCAATCTAATGTAGTTGTGACAGCCTTTACCTAATATAATTATGAGTCAAGTAAAGATATTTTGAGTTTTTGCTAAGAAATCATATTATGTATTTTTTAGTTTATGACAGACATTTTTAGTTTTTTTTTACCGACTTTAAAACATTGCTGGTCCTTCGAGCCAGACATAAACATAACATCACCCCTCTAATCCCTGAAGGGTTAGGAGAGGTTTACCTATATTACACCCACATTTCACCAGTTATGTTTAAGTCCCATGTAATGGGAGCGAGACTATTGTCATCAACAGGGCACATATCCAGACTCCGGGTTGCTACTATGGATAACCTCAATAAGACTTTGCCCAACCTTTAAATCGATCCCAGGACCTTACGTTCAGCAGTAGCGCTTGTGGCCACTAGACCAAAAGATCCAATCATAATGTAAAACCACAAACCAGCTCAAACTCAAGGCTTCAAGCAGCAAGGTCGCTCTGAATCTACTTTGATTTAAAATGACTTAATCCAACACAGAGTCCATTTAATTATTTGTAATAGTTGGAACTAAAAGCCACTGAATGTAACGCGATGTGGTCCCTTTGTGTCCTCCATTGATAAACATCTCAATGAGCTTTTCCAACCGTGACGGCGGCCATTTTGCGTTCATTTGTTAATAACTGTCAAATCAAGCCCAAGCGTGTGGTATATTTTAAATGCGTGGGCGCTGTTTAAAATCATAGAGAATGTCGCTTAATTGAATGAAATGCCTTAATTGGATAAATTGGTGCCAAAATGAAATTAGGCGTCGTTTTCTGGTAATTCTGATTGGACTAAATGTTTATAAAAGTATTTTAATGGTTTTTGAAGCTTGAAATGGACTAAGTTAGCAAAGTTCTCTCCATGCCATCGTATCTTATTAGATCAACACTAATTAGAATTTTTATTAAAAAAACTTTACTTGTATGTATTTTAGAGTTCAAGACAAAATAAATAACTAATGCGCTTCAAGGCAAACCTAAATGTGTTAACAATCTACCCCAAAAATATCCTCTCGCAAAAACTTCCGATAAATTCCTGAAAGCCATCCCATTGCGGAGGATCAAAAATAAAAACATGTTAACATGTCAATGTCCCACATTAACGTCGCAGGCGCATGCCAAAACAACGGCCTTGATGTGGCATTGAACCTGATTACCTGCTCACACAGTTTATTCTGAGTCGTAATAATATGTCACTGGTAATGAATTGATGTTTGTTTGAAGATTTCGTTCATAGTGATGATAAAGTTGGTATCGAGGACTGGGCCAGAACTGTTAGGTTTTTAGGTCGACTGTAAGTTATAGGTGACCCCGTATCTTTTCGCGAGCGGAAATCGTGAGATATTTTTATAAAGATTTAAATTGCGATGGTGCGAAGATCATGCAGTTTGCCAACCGCTAGTTAAACACAAGAAATAGCTTTCAATGCATCTATTTTACAAAGTGACATAAGATTATAAGAATGTGGCATTAAAATACATAAGACTATCCGACATCAATCCTTGGGCAATTGCCCGCCAGACATAACACCCGTCTGGTCGGAGGATCCTCCCTTTTCAATAGAGGATGAGTGAACTGTACACCCTGTTCCGCATACCTCTAAAAGAACAATATCTTCGACCATTCATCCGTAAAAAGATCAAGTTGAAAAATAGTTCAAGAATTAAATTGGTGCAGTGATCAATTTCTCTATATCTTGCCGAGCTACCAATTAGGATGATTTGCATTACATGAAAGTTAAGCTAGTTTCATCAAGTTAAAAACTTACTTAAAACATGAAAAAGTATTTCGAAATATCTGCTGTTACATTTAGACATTCCAGTTTCTCACCTAACAAGTTTTATATTTCAATGAGAAGTATAATGTTGCCTTACCTAACAGTTCAGACATTACTTGTATGTGTGGAGTGGAATTGTGTAAACGTATCGAATTGAGCGGGTATCACTTGACACTGGTCTGTAGTTGGGTTAACAGGAATATTAGTAATGCTTATTAGTGATTCTTTGTAAAACTTGTGTTGTAAGTGTTGTAACTGTGAGTTTACGTGCATTGGACGGTTCATACTAGACAGAGGTGTAGTAGGTAATCTAATAATAATGATTATAATATAACAAAGCTATTAATTCAATAAATTAACAAGCAAATAAAAACATAAAGATATAATAATAACGTAAATTTATAACAGATAAGCGAAATGTTAGGGTCTTATAAAAACTTACAGATCTCCTTAAACAAGGCTTCCTCTGTCCTACCCTTTTGCTGTGCCCTACAGGGTCCATAATGATCTAAATTATAACGTTACCACCTAAGTACACATTATGGTAAAGCAATAAAGATATTGAGTTTTGGTACACCCACATTTCGCTAGTTAGGTTTGAGTTCCATAATAGGGGGCGAGCCAATTGTCATCCACCGAGCACAAAACCGGACTATCTCACCACTAGAACAACGAGGCAGTCTGCCAATTCAGTTTTAATCCTACGTAAAATTTGTATTTTAAGAAGCAGATTGACGTTTTTGGTCATAAAATGACTAGTTAATATTATAATTAACACTATGTTTATAGACTTTTTCTCACTTTCTCCGCAAAAAAAGGATTTTTGTGTAACTTCGTATCTTAGCGGAAACATCTATGACAATCTATGTGCCATAAAATTTGTTGATATCTTTATAGCTTCCTGTGTGTTATCCTAAATGTCCTATGCTAATATTAAGTGCGAATTAATTGCTTCAACTTGTTTGAATCCTGTATTTATTATCAAACGTAACTATCTGATTCATTAGTAGGTTATTATCAAACGTACCTATCTCATTCATTACTAGGTAATAGGTACAACGGCTTACAGAGGTATGACATCTTTTACCACCTCCTATGACAGCGAAAGAGCTCCTGGTTTTTTCCGTTGTATAAATAATACGTCAGAGATATGTCGAGATCGTAAGTAAATTTCCCCCAACATTCTTCTGCCCTTATCCCAATTTGGGGTCGAGGAAGCATATCTTCTTCTTCCATACTTCTCTATTTGTGGTTTTCACAGTAGTCACCCCCTTTCTAGCCATATTACTTTTCACACAGTCCATCCATCGTTTCTTTCGTCTTTCCTCCCGAAATTTTCCACCTCCACACAACTCAGTTCAGTCACCTTCGATTCTTTCTTTTGTTCCTAGTTTTTGTCGTGTGAAAGAAGTGTTTTTGAGCCAATTTACAGAAATAAATATCATTTATCATTAACCTCTTTGCTCTGACGTCACTAATTTTCCCTTCCTTCATCCAGGCAGTGTATGTAAGTATTGCAAAAATCTACTCCGGAAAAAACCTGTCACGGTACCTGTTGACCGGCTATCCGGCGACAATTGACATGTCATGTCCAATCGGCAATGTCCATTGTTAGCAACTGTGCCAGACAGTTACGAAACCACTTAATTCAATAAAGGAATTCGATCTGCTGCAAAATGAGGTGTAATGTGCTGTGGAAATATTAATGTTGCTTCTAAGAATGGTCCTTTGTTGCTTACATAATGTTTTTGGCTCGAATATGAATTTGCATTTACCTCAAAGGTTCTTCTATGCAACGGAATGCGTTGCTAACTTACTTGTTTGTTTGTAATGCGGTTTGGAATCTGGTCCTTTGTACATTGCACGAATTTGTGTAAAAGCACCACGTACATGTTATGGCGTCATCTGAGTCATCTGGATTGTATCCAGTTGAGTCAGAATTCGTAATACCTACTTGTAAGAATAGTTAGCAGTATTTCATCACAAAGTTCGGCAACTGTATTAGTAGCATCCAAGTTAGGTTAAGTATAATCTATAATAAGATTGGTTCGACTGTCCGAGAATGATGTCAAAGGATAATCTGTTCGTAGAAAACAGTGAGTGGTCTCCATAAACACTTAAAGACAAGCCTTGACGTGACAGCAACCTCTTACAAACGACCTTTAAGAATATTCGCAATAGGACTTCAGGGAACTATTCGCATATCTAACCGAATTTGTATTCAATAAGTAACACTATGAATCAGCGTTCCACAAATACCGAAAGCAGCTTCGATCACATTTCCCAACCATTGCACCATTTCTTCGCGAGTATCTACACAATCTCGCCAAAAACCAGCAATGGAACATTCCAGGGCATTCCAATTCTCAGTACATTGTAGGACTTATTGCAGTTAGTTCTGAAGTACAATGTGGAACGGGTTTTATTTGAAAATCTGCCAATAGCCGTGCGTGTGACCGAAAAACGACAGTTGAAGGTTGTGGGAACTATTAAGTAATCGCTCAATATATTTGTGTGAAAACGCCGTTTTTAACAGATGACCTTGCTCGGGATTTGCAACACATTCGCCAGATTGATGAATGAAAGCGTTTACGTGTGCGTTCCAAATAAAACGTGTGAGTTCATCGAGGGTTTTTGTTCAATTTATTTATTGGCAACTGAGATGCACGTGGGTTTGTAACTTTCTGTTTTCTTTCATATAAGTAGTCAAAATCAATGAAAAAAATATGAAGACAACTTTTTTGAGATAAAACGTCAAAATAAACTATTATTAAATAATGATAATTTTATTTGCTTTCTGAAATAGGCATGAGACGAGAATGAATGCACTCATAAAACTAAAGGTATTCATGACACTGCAGCACTATAGCCGACGAAAGGAATGGAAATTAATATAAAGGCTTTAGAATATGAATGCGCGAAAGATACACTTGGAGATTATGTTTCTAGTACAATTTATCTAAAGATGAACAAACTAACTTTCGCTTTTAACGAATAAAAACTCCTCTGTACGACTATAAGAGATTATAAAGAAATATTAACCTAATCAAAAGCAATAAATACAAGTATAATAAACACGATAGAAAATGGTGAAAGAGACAAAAAGGCGACACTAAAAATAAAGTCAATGAAGTATTCAATGCTAATGTTACTCTAATAGAAGCAGCACATGTACGCTTGAGTAGACTAATTAACGCAGGCGAAGTAGGAATAAATACCACAACGTAAATTAACACTGTTGAATGTGAAACAGTGGATAATAAAAATGAAGATCTACATGCCTGAGATTATATTCTTGATCTTTATCGGATTTAGGATTACAATTTGTGCGAAAATAGCAAAAGAAAATATTATGACTGAAATAGTTTCGTGATGGAATCTGCATTTTATGTTTTTGCTGTGCACTTCTATGCTGATCTGGGGATGCAAGTAACAGCAGAATATGAGCTACATATCATAGAAGACTCCTGGAGGAGTTAAGAGTCACAATTCATCAAATCAAACATATATTAGAATAGATTTACATTATACAATAAAATTGGTTTATCAGATTCATGAAAAATACGTTAAACTACAGCTACATTCTGATATTGTTAAGGTCGAACGTGATAAAAATAAAGATTTTAACGTTTCGAAAATGTTGGCAGTTAATTTCGTAATATGTAGTTTTACAAGTAGGACAACACAGCCTTGCTATTATCTAGATAACTTGGTAACTATTCTGCGTCTGTCTGACATCTTTATTTTACAGGGCTATGATTTAACGTACTCATTGAATACATATTGGGAGACAACAGCACCTGGCTTGTGCTGGTGTCTGATACATTTTTTCGAAGAAATGAAGTAAACACGATCAGAACTTTCGCATAGGACATTGAACACCCATATTAAAGACAACAGGAGTCTTGTGGAAAAGAATAGTTTCAGGAGACAGCTATTTATATGCTGTATGTAGCTGTAGGTCATCAAACTTATGACACAAGAACAAAAACGAATACTTACGGGACAAGCAAACCGATTTGCATAGTTACTATTGGCACCTATACAAGAAAACAATAGTTTACTGTTCCAAGTAGAAAAGTTGGTGCTAAAACTCCACCGATTCAATTCCCATGTCCCACACTGACAGCCGGCCATTTCGCAAGTACGCAACACAAAATAAAACCCACAGACAGTCCGTTCAATATTCATAACGTCATCTGTGGCAAACACAAAAGGTATATAATAAGACGCATTCAGCACCACATTACCGATGCAGCACGCAGATCCATCATTATGCATTCCTCACGTTGCATGCTTTGAAAATGTCCTTGCGTACACCAACCTGAAATTACCGTACCGAAGGACCTACGTCAGAAAGCATAAGGACCAATTTTGAGACTCGTCTGGTCCTTCTAAACTTGCAAAATCTTTCTCGAGTCTCATGGTTCTGCATGACAAGGTGGAAATAATAACGGGGTTATTTTATCACAGAATGTTTAGCACTTGTATTCATATAGTTGACAATTCTGAGTGATTTAACACTGATTGTCGTTGGTAAATGTGCTGGTAAGTCTTAGCTTTCTTGTCTTGATTATGGTGCCGTTAGGACTTGGTAGAATGTTTTGATCCACAAGATAATATAATAGATGCGAATGTAAGTTGTGATTTACTGCTTGACTTTGTCACGGAGAACAGTAACTACTGTGACCTCTCGAGCCTGGTGGTTATGATAATGTTATGATAGAACTTACTCCAGCGCAATCTAGATTCTGGACAAGAGCTATAACTTTAAGACTTTTACAACTAGGTTTCATTTTATCAATTCTAAGTTTATATGCTCTATAAAACACTTTATTAGTGTGTTTAGAGCTGTTTCTACCATCAACGTATACTTGCAATAACCATAATCTGAGTGACAAACCCGTCTGCCTGTCTGCACAATTGTCACTTTAATTCGAAACCCAGACACCTATCCTTTCCGGAAGGGTGCTTCCATTACTCATTCCAACGTAAATTCAACCATGACTCTTAAAGCTAAAGTTCACAATCCATTGCCTAAACGCAGCATCATAGTTTCTGGTAATTTCAATCGTATGACTGAAGAGATAGGGTTGAAAATGTATTGTTTTTATCTAAATGAGAGGTGCTACGTGCCTAACAGCTGTTTTGTGTGACTAGGCCCTTTGTTTTACAATTTTCGACGACGCCAAGGACGGACAAAGGACTCTTTGTAGGCTTTGTGAACAATGAGATGGGTTGGAGACTGGAGTACACTAAACAAGGAAAAAAAAAAACAATTGCGGTGTTAGTGTCTCGTGTAATGATAGTAGGGTTAAAGGAGGTAAGGTAAAGAGAGGTACATAAGGGTGTGAGGTTGGAGATCACAGTATTTCTGGATATTACTTTAGGAACGGATTGCAGTAGGTACATCTTAAATTGTAAGTAATTGAGACAACCTCAGATATTTTTAAAGTGACAAAATATTTTGGATATTTGCTAACATACATAAACTTTACAATGGGGACTCTAACCTTTTCAATGGGGGGTAGGTACAAACTACAGAACGTCGCCTGCTACGGTCCTTAGATCATTTTCTATTTTATTACAGAACAATCTATACAATTATTAAACAATCAATAACATAAGGAAAACGCAAGAAACAGTGACAGCTAGTTCTCACATAGTGTTCTTGATCAACTTAAGCCACTAAATTAGTAAATTTCCCTTTCAAAGAGTTAAAACGCACAAGACACTTACGCAACATAGCATGCAACAAGCTATCAAGGAGTTAATCTCGAATCATTAATGTGAGAACCTAAAGACAATACGAGTAAAATCAGGAAGGCATGGCTCATCGGTCTAATGACCAGTGTTTCTGCCTTACCAGCTTATCAAGAACTCTTAGACACCTAGAGAATACTCCTATTACGTCTAGAACTGAAGGACCAAAGAAGTGTGGGGAAGGTCTAGAAATTCTGGTCCTGGGTTCCACGCGAGTCGGCCATTTCTCGTGCGTGATTACTTTTTAACCTGTGGGAACACTATAAATAGGATATGGTGTAATTTGTGATGGAAAATACGTATGGGTGTTTGTAGTCATGGTTTTATCGAAGAGTTTGATGTGGTGTTAAAATATTGGCTGTTTTTATTTTATTTATTTATTTATTCATCTTTATATCGGTTTTAAATCGGTCTTTTTTTTGTGGCTCTACTACCTGGAGCTCTTTGCTCCCACAATAATATTTCTTAGAAACTATAATCACAAAAGAACAAAAATCACGATAGTGTAAAAATCGATAACATTGACAACGCTTTTTACAGAATTCAGTAAGTAATAAAAGTTAACTATTTACGTAAAAACTCGCTTTGTGATTAAAACTCCACAGAAAAAACAACGAATAGGAAATAAACTCTGAAAACTTTTACCGATAAAATCTCGAATACTTGTCAACAAATAAAATAACTCCATGTACCTACTATTGTAATAAATAATTGAATGGGCACGAATTGATATCATAGCTAACAATCAAATTCCGTTCTTGTATTACTTATGACCGTACCCATAATAGTAAAAAACAGTGTATTCTGATTTTTTTTATCAGTTTTTGTGTCATTTTACTAAAAGTTAAAGGAAAGTATGAAAGAGACTTGCAAACTGAATTCTAAGGTTGTTCAACTAATCATATCAACGCTTTCAATCACAATCTTAGAGTTTTGAAGGATATTGCTAATCCATTTCTTCATAGGTTAGAAAAATTCTTCTGCTGAACAACGTAAATAACGCAATGAACGTGGGTGAACTGTCAAAGTGTGACCCATTGCGACCCATTGTCATTTTATTTGTACGATATTTCTTCAATATAGAAAATCTGGTCCTTTCAGGAAAAAGGATCAGTTTTTCCATTATGTTTTGTGAGTGTCGCAACCTCACAATATTTATATAGCAACACTATTTCTAGGTAGTTGTATAAAAACCAGAATAAACTATAGAGTTGTGCGGTGCTAATGGATATAACGTTATGTTTTGTTTGGGTACTATCATTTGAGGAGAATATTAGTACTTACTTCAACAAAACATAATGATATGCTATGAACCTAATGCATTTTCAGTATACTCACTGACCTTAGCTAGAAATTAAGTCATGTACCCATTTCACAAACCCATAACCACGACATACATTACCAAAATACTGTACCACACCACCACACATACATGAAAACCCATTGCTCAGAGCAATCAAATCACACATTAAAGCAATTACAAATAATTACGATTGTGGCAAAGCAATCGTAGGGCGCGACAGGTTGGATAACTTACTGATGACGTAACCAACTTACCTAATAACTTAAATATACTTAGGACTAGTTCCACTGGTTCATATCTAGACGTTAAGTTAACTCCTAATATATCTTATGTTATACGCCTGATAAAATCTTTATAGCAATTTATTGAGGCGTAAATTAAATGTGTTTGAAATGAAGTCTGTATCTAAGATTTTAAGACTGGCAATTAAATAATTGTTTTGAGCTTTAATGTCTGTGTTTATAAGATTAGTCTATTAATTCAACTTATTACTGTCCTTGATTGTATAGCATTAAATGATCTTTAATTTGAGACAGACTAAAGATAATAAGAACTTTTATTAGTCAATTAATAAAACATAGCTCCTGTAAACGATTACTCTTTGGGTTTTCTAGGGTTTTCAATTTAAAAGATCAAGAAACGACATACTTAACTTCTTTGTTAGAAATATAAAACTGTCGCACATTTTAACATGTATCCCAAAAAATAAAATGCCTTGCAGCAGTTTGTACTTATATGTATGTGTCAAATTGGGAATTGTTTTCTACAAAATCATCCGTTTTGACTATGAAATAATGCTATGTTCCATAGGTTTGAGTTACACAAAATGTCTACCCCGCCACCTGCTGGACTCTATCACCTTCAATCTCCAGAACTACTGAACCCTTCCTAACGATCTTGAACTTCCATAACCGAACATGTTTTGACGATAATCCGCTGTGACGAAAATAAACCGGAAACTTGAATTTAAAACAAGTTTACATCGTGTACTCAAAGCTTTACACTAGAAGTACCAGGATGGCCTTGCGGTGTACCTCTCACTGCAATACCATTTAAATGGCCACGGTATGTGATAAATTGTTGGTATTGGTACTGTTGCTACTTGCGTATATAAATGTTGTACTTGTAAGATTGCAGGTTCTGTAAATGTTACTGGTTTGGTACTCATTGGACAACGCCTTCTAAATTATAGGTAATTCTAATAATACAAGGAATTCTGTGGTGAAATACGCCTACACATACCTACTTTCTTTCTTTATCCTTCCACGTCTGTGTGCTGAGGAATTCTTTAAATGGATGAGCAGTGACGCTACATATTAAGTACTGGGGAAATGCATCTGAATTGAGAACTTGTCAAACTTTACTTTAGCATTACTTAAGGTGTCACCCGAGGGTGGCATAATCAGTCTAGATTAAAACCCTATTTAAATAAAAAAGGTGTCCGCGAAATTCAAACTTTCTTTGCTTCCTTTTATAAAATTTCGGGTTTCGCGAGCTACATTGAAGTTAAGAGCTATTTTGAATTGAGAAGATTCCTCATCTTCTCAATTCAAAAACTGGGTATTAGGATCTCCGGATCAGGGTAAACCTTTTTAGCTTTCCTTGGTAGGTCTTGCAATACGGTCGTTGCATCAGATCTGTTTAACCCCGTCATCGTCTGCCAACATGTTTCATACAGTAAAGCAGTTCATTTGAATCTCTGTAATCAGTAGGTAGTTCTTATCTTTACTTACAATGACATAGGGCAACGATCAGGCCTATAATTAGCCAAGGTACTGGAGACATATTTACGAGCACAATTACTTTGCAAATGACAGTGCTACATGTGTGCGCTTTCTACGCCCAAAGATAGATAATACCTAGTATCTGGGAGAAAGTACTTCATAGGACACAATGTGACAAGGGCGAGACTAGGATTTAGTACCCAGCAGCATTGTAGACTATTGATACTGTCATTTTTAAAGGCTCGTGCAGACTGGCGCGACGCGATACCGGTAGAATCATTTCTGTGAAGTTTTCATAGAAATTGTTCCACCAGAGCCGCGCCTATCTGCAGGAGCCCTAAAGCGGAAAACCTTATATTGCTTGATTACGAAACAATGTTCACTAACGGAACCAGATGGAGGGAGATCGTGAGGCGAGCTACGACTACACCTGTGATTGGACACTATTCATCGTGGACACGACCGTTCTGTCCAGAGCGAAGCGAAGAAGAAGAAATCACGAATATGTCTTGAAAGGCAGCTGGGACAGACTGGATTCGGAAGGCGGGAAACTAGGAATTGAGGCTCAACTAGCAAGAAGACCATATTCAGCAGAGTACTGCGATAAGCTTTGTTGTTTGATTTCCAGGCAGAATTAGCTATGCCTCAAAAACATTTGACTCTATCGAAGTAGTCAGACTTGCGACTCTAAAGACCAAAAAACGGTACCGCCATTGCTTAATGTTGGTCGTCAAAACATAATTTCGCAATGTATCGATCTCAGAACCTCGAAAACGGTATCAGTCCAAAACGGTGATTATTACTGCAATGCGGTTGTCGTTTATAAGTACTTGTAGTTACTCTGATTGCAGTCATACAATTATTTCTGCTTGTTACCATTAACATTCTAGTTCAACGCTGATTGAGTTAATTCACCATTTGATGCTCAGCAAATGAGTTTTTGGCTCAAATATGATCCTTGAAGATTCTTCGAGGTCCATTCACTAAAATAAACCAAATAATTCCACAGTTGAGAAATGAAACAGCCGTTTCTAGCTCTTGCCACTTTTAATATAGGCGGTAGTAAACTGGCGTCTAGTTGTGAATTTCTACACTATATTGTCTGTATAGAAAAACGTGTGAAGATATAAGAAACTGGCATTACATCACAGAGGAACTCACAACAAACAAGTAATCACCATTTTAAAACCCAACACTAAAATAAAAGCCCGTCACACGATCCAAAGCAAACATAAACTAAATAATAAAATCTAAACTTGCAGACGCAGGATGTTCACAGTAACGCGTGTTTATGCGCGTGCGCAGGGCGATCTAAATCTGGCAACACCTGGTTTGGATGTAAACACAGCGGTGAATGGACGAAATATTTTTGTAAATGATGGATTTTTGGACGAGAATAATAAGCTTTCTTTCCGGTGTAAGTGTTCCGGTAATCTTTTGAAAGTCTTAGATAAAAAATACCACGTGGTTAAGTAGGAGTTGTAATTAGGAATCTTGATGAGGACTCGTGTTCATAAATAAATAAGCACAAGTCCTCATCAAAAGAGAAGTCTTTCTTCATCATTTAATTACCGTTTCTGACGAGTATTAAATTAAAAGCAGCAATAAAATTAATATCTCCATAATTTCCACTAACAAGGACATTATTTCCCTCATAATTAATACAAATACGACATCCACATCCCGAATGAATCAGACTTCGACTTTCAAGTTAACATACTCATAAGGTATCCAGGACCTCTTTGCAAATATTCATTACATCCGGGACCAGGATATCATGTTTGCTCAGAACCAGTTTTACTTATTGAACATAAATAAATTGTCTTCATACATTGCGGCGAAGTTTTTGCATCAACATCCGGGTTTCCTTGGTTATAAATATGGTTGCAATATACCGTTGATGTTAAGGACGATTAAAGGATTATGAGAGCCGAGGGGAATGGCTACTGGTTTTGCAGTCATGCTCTGTCAATAAACTTTCAAACATCCGCTGAGCTTGATCGATTTCGGGCATTTTTGTTAGATCTTGTTTCGTTTTCTAGGTTTATTTCTTTACCAGAGTCATCTTCAATCACTGCAGTCAACTGCTAGATACTTTACCTTTTTTAAGTAAAGTATCTAGCCCTCACAGGTACCTACTTTACCTTTTTAAAGATAGGTTTAAAATATCCATAGCCAAGTTAGCAAAGCGCAAGTGCGGATTGCAGAATTTTGAGTTAATTAATACGCTATACAAAAAAGACCAGAGCACCCCGCGCAGACAAGACAATCATGAAACCAAAGAGATGGTCTCAAGGGAACAGATCATCACCAACGACTGTTGACACACAGAAATTAGACCTCGGCCCACAGACGACGGTACCAGGGTCCCAGGTTTGCGAGGAACAAACAGCCGGACAAACAAAGCGCCCACCCCTTCCGGCTTTATGTATGCGTGTGCGCAGGCCGCGCATTATGGCCTGATTGTCGGCTGATAAAATGTTTGGGAGCGACATGTGGCGTTTACAATTATTTAGGGTAATTAATGGCTTTTGAGGAGTCATTTATACTGTCTGGTTGGTTTTCATGTTCAATTCTATTATGTGCCTAGTTGACAATGATTTCTGTAGAAGAAAGATTGGGTATGTTCGAGAGATCTTGTTTTATGAATGACCAATAATAAAAAACAAGCACAGATTAAAACAGATGGTTTACTCCGCATTTTAGGTATGAAGCTACAAGTACGTACGCGGCGGGCTCGACTTGTCGAATTCAGTGGGCATATCGTAGTCTAAAGATATAAGAGTTACGCGATAGAAAGAGAGGAAACTTCTAGGTGGGTAATTAGCGCTGAGCAACCTGAATTGAACTTTATTGTGTCGTAGGAAGAGTCGCTTTTTATTTAAATGATTTTGCAGAGTGAACCATCTGTATCCAGATGACACCTCATACAAAGTGAATTTCAGATTAAATAAAATACAACCTTACTCAAAATTAAATTGGTTGTAGTGACAAAAGCAGTTAGTCCATCGCTTAATCCTGTTCCTCTCATCTCTGAGTCATTCGCCTTTTTCCTGAGAATTGGTCCGCACTTCGTATGCGTAGGCGGCGCTACATCCAAAAGCTACATTTTAAGTACAAATGTCTCATATAAACAATTTCAGCATTTTGTGCAGTCATATAATATTTTTATAGAACCTAAAGAAAGCCACGGTTTAACAGACGATTTAATTGGATTACATTAAAGCCTGGAAAGTCATAAATTATCAAACTAAAATGATACCCAACCCTCACATTGTGATAAATTAATGGCATAAATACTAAAGAGATACATAAAAATTATATTTATTGGTCTTGGGCGCTAAACTTTTAAAAGCTGTGCGGCCATTAGCCATAACAGGACCACCATTTTGTTTTGATGCAAAACAAAGAATGATGAGGCCAGTTTTGGTATAGAGGCGAGGTTAACTTTAAACACGTCGCAAGTACACCGTATTTTTTCTTAAATTATTATTTAAGTAATAAAAAATAATTCCAGGTGATAAAATACCGGTAACAATAAACTATATGGGACAGACACTACTTTTATGGTAGCACGTTTAAAATTAATCCGGACATGAGCCGATCGTAAAACCTGGACTAATAAAGAATTATATTAATTTCTGACAATCAATGTACCTAGCAATGGCAATAACTTTGTTAAAGTTTACTTTTACGGGATTTTAAGCAGGAGATATTTCTTTATTATAGCAGGTTCCCCTGGTTGTTTCTAAAGTCCAATATACTCAGATCCACTGGCAGTATTCTTACTTCCTACCTAGTGTGTTTATGACCATTGTGCGACAAGCCTATTTGCATAGTTTTTCTAACAGAATAGACAGCTGTGCCGCTGAGGAGTTCGTTGCACCACTTTTCCCAGCTAAAGTACTAGGAAGTGGTGAAGGGCGTTTAATGGGACTGCCTTAATTTTGTCTGTAATTTTGACGTTCAAAAAGTGCTGATTCTCAGTCTTATTCGAATAAATGACTTTTGATTTTGATATGCGTAAAGTACAGTAAGTAAGCATAGCAACGATATTGGGAGATGTCAAATTGGGTCATTTTTAGCTAAATAAAATACCTTTAGTATTTACTCAATAACTAAACACAAAAATCTTCAAAGTTAACTATAACAACAACATACAATTAAAAGAGGTTATTAAATAATTAAATCATTGCATCTAATTCACAACTTCTCGATTACAAACACAATATCAAGCCAAACTTTGCTCAATCCACATAGTCCGAGGCGGCGACTTACAAAACTAACATAACATAATGCCCCACAATTATGGTGGGGTGGCGAAACAGATAGCACCACAGTTCCCACCACGTAACAGACATACGAACAATGCTGATACGCTTACATCATTGTTCAGTCGAGGCTGTAAAGTAACACTAATGTACTGTGAAGATACTTTGGTGAAGAAGTAATGGAAGGTACAAGGTGGGAATGGTAATTGGGAAGACAAGCTAGATAAAGGGCTTAAATCATTTTTAAGGTTCAGTCTACGAAGACAGTATTAAGAAATAATATCCGTGGTAATATACATCTTGTCAACAAGATAATATTCTCTACTGAAGATGAGTCTAGAAAACTAAGAAAAAGCATGAACAATCATGAAAGAGTTTTTCTTCGTAATCGCGATGTACGATGAGGTGATCATGTGGCTGGGGAATCAAGCACTAGACGTAACAAAACTACTGGAAGTATACCAAGAAAATCAAAAAATAAATGAAGACATAACTGTGAACTTATAATCAAATGTAACCCTTTAAACAGACAAATGTTTTACGAGGATATCAATCTGATCAGTTCCGGGAAAAATACGAAGACACCGTTATTCACAAATCAAGAGAGAATAAATACGATCTTGTTAAGAATAAAACCTTCTTTTTAAGTGGAATCATCGTTAACACAGAAACTCAAGTTATGGGTAAAATATTGATGCCTTTCTTGTTGGCTGGGCAAATCCGTATAGTCGTTATTGGGAGTGATTGTAATGGTGAAGGTATACAACGGAATTCATCTTGTTAAGGTCAGTTGTGTCATTGGACTACTAAGAGCAAGTTGGCGGACTTTTACATGGCTCTTTTCCTAACCATGAACATATTGAAAAATTATTTATTGTATATGGAATTATAAGAGATCGTTAGTGACCGAACGGCCGGCGTCCTAGGTTCAAAAGCCTAGGCTACAAGTGAGTTTACCATAGGTACACCTCTGCTTAACCCTACGAAGAATACAGGCGTGATGTTATAGAATATAATACTTTGTATTATGACCACCATAAATATTATAGATTTATATGTAGAAGTTTTACAATAGGCGGTCTTATCGTTGTATAATTATGTTGTCAATAAAAGCCGGTTTCAAAAAACCTTGTCACCCAAATCCAAACCGACCACGCTACCGAATTTTGATGTCAGAGAAATATTAGACTCCTTAAAAGTATTGTTATTTTTTATAGCTGATACCTAATAAGCACGTGTTACCAGACCTCTCATTAGTCCTTGTCCAGATACTCTCACAACCTCGCCTCTGATGCATCAGCCTGTAATCATGACTAAGAGTACCGTATAAGACAATATGCCTCGAAATTGGACCAAGTCGATATTTTACACCGATTGGCATCCGTGGGCGTTACCTTGACACGGGTTAAGCTCGAAAGAGGTCGACGAAAGGAGGCGTACCTTCCAAATTTATTTCTGATCATATAGAACAGCTTGCTGAAAATGGCATCATGCTCATTGAAAAGGAATCTGACCCTTTCCACTCGGATTTGGGTGGTAACATCAAATGTAGGCAAAGCATTGGATGGTTGCTCAAAAGGACATGGTTGATTGCATTAACGAGGATTTTGGCTACGATTTTTTTTTTGGATGGAGTAACACAAATAAACTTTTCATAGACGTAAAACTTTTCTCACAGCTTTTTCTACCTGTGCTTCTGACACCTACATTCAGCAAGAACTAATTAATGAATGCCGATGAAAGCGATTTTCAAGTGGAAACGCAACAGGGGCGAAAAAAAAATCGTGCCATCGAAGCGATAGAAGAAAAAGAATATGACATTAAAAGTGTATAAATTCCACATACGTAAATGGTAATTTCACTGCGGTATCCAAACACGTCTTTTGTATTGTTTCCAATATCAACAATTAATATTCTTTCTCCGTCTCCATACGGACGTCAATAAAAAGCAGTTACTGATGACAGAATAGCAATTACTTTGAAATGTTCAAACAACCACCGATTGCGTTCAGACGATGAAGATAGTGTTAAATATTTTGTCTTTCTATTGAATATTCACAACGCAACGGAACGATGGCTGCAAATTAAAATTTCTTAGAACGATGGAGATGTGTTTAGAAAAGAATATGCCTCATGATCAAGACAATAGGTAGTACTTTCGTTTGAAACGCACAGAGCATGAAATCGACACAGTTCCATAAGTGATTTATCGTGCTACCGTAGGCATTCTGTCTCCGTAAGATAATCTAGAACCAGTATCCGTTTATAAAGAAAGTGTTAAAAATATCATACCTAATGATTAATGTGTAAGTGAAAGCAGTATGATATTGTATGCAAAAATAGTCGACGATATGTAGAACTGGAGATTAAAGATTAATTTCTGTATGTTAAATAGCTTAAGATCGTGTATGGATTCTGTGCACGCAATTTAAACAATGACACTTGGATATAAAGACTATAATTGCGTGTATTTTAGTGCTCTGCACTTATCAGAGCCGTCAACCCCTTTCTCTTGGAATTGCATCAAAGAAAAAGTAAGTCCATTTGAAAAGATTGACCCAAATACTTGGACAGGTTTAGTAACAGTATCACATGAGCTTGTAATCTGTGGATAATTGAAATTCAGTCGATACCGAAAGGAATTAAGGACGTCTGCGAAACCTGTAGTCACATTGATTTAGATGATTGGGCCCCGAAATAAGATCAAATTTTTTGTTGCTCTATAAATGCTGGTTCTCCGAGACATCGGTCAAGACCTTAATTAAAATAAATTGGAAAGAACATGAGTCACATATTGGATCTAACCAAAATTCTCTCAAGGCACAACGACTGACCCAGCAACAATAAATTCCAACAGTACAATAATTAAGCAATCAATTCAAGTAACAATTAAGTGAAAACAAAAGACAAACAACAAGTTTATCTGCCATTGACATTGGAAAAATAGCCCCACCCAATATGGGTAATATTTTTGCTATAAACACCGGGTGTGGTCACAACTACTCGTTACGGAAAGAAACATCGAGGTACATTTGCATTTAATCGTTGTCGTGGCATTTGTTGGTGAAAGCATTGTAATTTCATAGGAAACGTTTCATATGAATGGCGATAAATAAGGTATGAGCGATACATTCTGGTGGTGTAATGTATAGTTGAAAGTTATTGTAGGATACTGGGTTATTTGTGAGCGCGAATGCGTAGGTCTTATACGATCACTCGCACGCTGTATTAGGTATGTAAAGCTGAAGGTGACAAGTATACAGTAAGTGGAATTTAAGTATCTAATGATCGTCTTAAAAGAAGAATAGAAACGGCAAGGAGAATTGCTTAGAGACACAAAAGAGATGGAAACATGGATTTTTAAATGCCTAAATGGGAAGTACTGTATCATGTGTTTATTGTCGAAGTCTTGGCACCATATCAGAAAGGTGGTTTTCTTACAGCGAATTCCATAAGAGTTATGGAATCTCATAATAATAATATCCGACATCAATTTATAACGCCAGGAAATGCCAAGAAAGCTAAATATAGCTTAGAAATCTTATGAAGCAAGTCCAGTTGTAACAGATTTTATGATTAAACAAAAAGTAGGTTCTTATTACCGCATTAATCTAGAATACCGTATGACCTAAAGATAAGAATTAGCCCTACTTCCTTTGGATGGTAATGTAAGAGCTGACCAAGAAGAGGCCAGCAGCATTAATAACAACTCGGTAGGTATGTCAAGATAATGGATGAGGATGCAAGAACAATTTTGAAGACTAAAGGCGACCAAATATTGAAGAATAATCAATCGGACAACTAAGTTTATACTTACGCCTGACATAAATATTATTGAATTGTATCGTACTAACCATTTGAGAAGTATGAAAGAAAAAGACCATGTTGCGCCAACCCCAAAAAAATTGGGATAAGGGTAGGAGAATGATGATTGTAGTAACCATTTCGTAATTAGAAGAAACACAGAAACTGACATACGACAATCATAATGAAGCACTAATCATGCTGAACACTAAAACATAGCTCAGATTTTCTCTAAACCAAACACAACTTTGAAAAGTGCTGATACAACACAAGTCAAGAACGAACAAGGTCACAAGCAAAACAGTAGGATACATGTATGGCACAAAAACTAAGGCTGAACAAGATTGAGAGATAGTGTTACATGGTAATACTATCAGAATGTGCGACGTTGAATGTGTAATGCTGTACCTACGTGAATAAGTTTTTGAATTCATTTGAGAATGTGAGAAAAAGTGGGATGATATGCGTAAGATGATGGAATGTGTAATATACAATTTTCCTTGAAAAAGGCTGAAAAGCTTCAATGGCATAGGAGCTTGGAGATTGTCACAACCGAAGAGACTGGTAGCAGGGAGAGGAGTTGTGGATGATGATGGTGATTCTCCAACGGTAAATTAAAAATATACTTACTCTTGATAAATTAAACGCAAGTAGCTGTATCATTTCACTCAAATAAAAGGTGAAATCCCAAAATGCGTGAAAAATTCGAGAACATTCCAAAACTCTAATTAAGATCATCGTAACGCCAAAGTTAAGGAGCTCGAAAGATAAGGAGACGAAAATAACGAGATCAAAAACTCTGATTGGCAAACGAGCCATAACATAATGATTGTCAAGTTAATATCTTTGCCAATAAAAATTATATCGAAGTTGATTAAAAATAAATTATCGACCTTAACCTGACCAAATGGGCATACATAAAATATTTAGCAAAAAGAAACGCATTCTTTGCTTTAATTTAAACAAGCTTATATTTAATAATTATGATTGTTTTCCTTGTAAACAGCAAAAATATACATGCATTTGATTTTGGGCATGTTAGTAACTTCAAACCGGCTGCGGCCATTGGTGCATGGTCTCTGATGAAATATTTGGATGATTTGATTAAGAACTCTAGTTACTTTGTAATCAATCGTTAAAATTATTGGATTATCCGTTTTAAAGGTGAAACAGAAACCCTGGCAGACCTTTTTCATTTTGTGATTTGCAATTAGTAAGCACGTGGCATTATATTTGCCAAATTGAGCTTAACCATCAATAATATCATTATTAGCAGTCATAAGCTTCAAAGCTACAGTAAGTCCAACAGCAATAATTATATCAGTATCCACAATACAAATTACCTTATTCACCTTGAATAAATCATTTAAATAGTTTACTTGGACATTGTCTTATGGCTATGTCACTCACGATCACTTTCAAGCCGTAAGTTATTAATTCATTAGTATCCGGATCATGAACTAGCAAGTCAATCCGACTTTGTTTATTTGTTTTTTCGGGAGTAACACTTTCAAGCTTGGTGTTCTTACCTTATGTTTTGCTCTAATCTACGCCGAAGCTCTCAAGGTCTAGGTCTCAACTAATTCTCCTATTTCTGGATAAGGTTCGGGAAATGCCTAGAAACCTACAGTGGCATGACTGCCTCTTAGTGAATTTTAATCTTATGTGGATACAGTTAATACCAGAACTGTCTTACTGCGTTATAAATAACTTCATACCTTATTTTCAGATTAAGATATTGTTGCTTTATCATACAAAACATAATCAGGTTATCTCTATTTAACTGAAAACTGTTTTTTAATTGTTATTTGATTTATTTCAATTTTAATTACAGTATCAGAGCGCAATCTTTGATTTATGATTTCATTGTTTTGTTGTAAAGGCTGTTTGCAAAGTTTGCGCTCAATACTTGGGACTAAAACATTTATGTAAAATGTAGATGCGAGTTGCCCCTACACTTTGCCAGTTTTTCGGGGGTTTGCTTAGTTTTTTAGGAAATCAAACAATCAATCAACTCAGCCTATCGTAGTCCACTGCTGAACATAGGCCTCTTCCAGGCTGCGCCACAACACCCTGTCCTCCGCCTTCCACATCCAGCCTGTCTCAGCTAGCTTTTTAAAGTTGTCGTTCCACCTAGCTTGGGGGCGTCCCACAACGATCTGTCACACACAGTCTACTCCACTGGCCGTCGGTCCTTCGACAAACATGGCCAGCCAACTGCTAGCTCAGCTTGCTTACTCTGCAACTCTGCTGTGGGTAACTCCGGTTCTTTTCTGGATTATTTTTTCGGGGAATACAAGTGTGATTCTATGTTTTGTTGTAAAATACTCAGGTAATAAGTACTTAAGCATTAACAATTGGCTCAAGGCCTCATTTAGTTACATACAATTAGGTTTGTCACGATTTACCCTCGATTAAAGTTTAATTACTGAACACTGCCAAGTATTGCCACGTGTTTAGCATATTATTATGCTCATTTCGTAATAGGCTATGCATTTATTCAACTTGGAATAGAATCACCGACCTGCTGAACTGCAGCAGAGAACCACGAGAGTAGAATGTTTGATCACATGAACTAATGGCAAGGCAATTGTTCCTGACTGAAAAATATGAAGAATATCTTACATAGACCATTGCTACTGAGCTCCGTCAACTATGAAACCATGAACTAGTAGTATATGGAGAATGACTCTGATCAGCAAAAAGCTTTGGCTCTGATACAAGTAACGAGAGCAGCAAACATTTTGCAAATAACCTGCCAATCAAGATGGCTGACAGGAACAAAAATAAAAACTTAATTTTATAATGAGGAAGAGTTTAAAATAAATAAATTATGCAGTATTATTTCTGTAAGTTATAATAAATTACAATCATGATTCTACAATTCTTGTTCTTGTTATCAATAAATAAAATTATAAATTCGAGAGAAAGGAAGCCTTGAATATAGCTGCAGTTATTAAATCACACGAAATCGATATATTTGTGACAGTCGATACATTAGTTTGGCGGTCGTGAAGATAGTAAAAAGACGGATAAGGTAACAGAGGTAATAATTTTAAATGTCAGAGAATATAACAAGAATAATATGCAAAACAGCAGCTCTAAAGAGGATTTATTTCGTAAATAAAACAAAGCAATTACCTATCGTTTTTTAACGCAACTTTGAAGTCATATACAGAAACTATATGCTTATAGATAGATAGAGAATTCCGTAAAGTGTTAAGTAGAGGTGAAGGATTACTGACATTAGTAATAATGAATTTCGAAAAATAATTTAATATTACAGAATAACCGTTTCAGTTTTTGGGTATGAACAGCCGGACAAAATATTGCATTAGATTGCAAAATTTTGGCCTATTGAGTTGTCTTAGTCATGTAACCTTAGTCCTGACTGGCTGACTTTTGATGCTGTCTTCCCACGAGTTAACACGTAAATCAATAAATATAAAAATATATTATGATCTTTCGACAGCCTTAATGATATTTGCGGTCCTGCAAGTACCTACCATGTAAGGCCTTGCAATGTTTCCTCATCTCCCAAATGAACCTGGCTTCAACGTAATTACAATTCTAAATCAGTATCAAATACGCCAGGTCCCGACCATGTGGCACCGTTTATTTTTATACCCACCGCTACTCTGACAGTGCTGTTTACCCCTAACTATTTTAGGAGATGCATCCAACACGTGTATTTACCTTACGAAAGGCGCAGTTTGAACTTCGGAATGCACGTTTGTACGTTTTTAACAAAGAGAGGAAATTCTTGACGTTTTGTATTGGTAGAAATATCGTCAACATCATTATCGCTTTCAAGCTGAAGAATAATAAACAAATAACTGGTAGGTACCTAATTTGAATCATGTATCTTTAATCATCCCGATCTTCGAAGGATATTTTGTTTTTTCCCTTAATGTTTACCAAATAAAATAATTCTACATTGCGTAAAAGCAGATGTTATGTTTGACAGCTGGAGATAAACAAAAACAATCAGTCAGATGACAGAAAAATTACAAACAAATGAGAAAAAATTACATTATTATAAAACAAAATCTCTTTGATTATGCGAAAATTACCGGAAATAATCAACAGATGACACTTACATCACAGACTAGATGACGTCATAAAACAGTGAAAACAAATTATTTACAGCCAATTTAAATCCTAAAATGGTAGCAGAAATTAACATTGCAAATGATTGCAAAATGGCGGCTAGCAATTTAGGCGGGATAGTTAGCGCCATGTCAAGGCGATTTTAGAATAGTTTTTGCACATTGCAAGAATTTCGCAAATGTCGTCGGAAAAAAGATTCTATTACCTTCCAACGGTGTAGTTTTGTTGTGATTTCTATTCGGATAACGGCAATACCTAGCTAGAAACGAAATTTTTGGAAGAAATCCATTCTTCATTGATGAAGTGTCTAATTATTTGACGAGTTTTGTTTTTTTGACGATTTCTTTTCCATCGTCTAATTTGCTTTACGGATGCTTAGTTGAAACAGTTAGGATTCTGAAATTGACCGTAACATGGATTTATCAGATCGATAGGTCAAGTAGATACCTACCTTCTTAATCTATGTTTTAGCGTTTTATCAAAACCGTTGGCAACATTCCGGATCCGGAGTGAGTAATCAACAGTGTTGTCAGTTTATAAAATTTGAGGGATTTCCTAACTAATGAAAGTGAGCGAGTAGGCATTGAAATTAGAGTTCAATGACCTGCAGGCTTGATATTCCGTTGTTAGCTATCTAGACTACCCTTGCCTTGCGTTTTGATTTTAATGTTTCGTAAAGTGAACTAAGTTCCTAATGTTGACGATAGAATATCGGCTCACTGGCGCGATAGGCAGCACTACCCTTGCGCCCGCGATATCGCGCCAGTGTGTACTAGCCTTAAATGTGTTAGGATGAAAGAATGAAAGATGATTCTTATTATTTCTTATGTTGCAAAATACCTACCTACGTAAGAAATGTGACATTTGACCGGTTTCATGATTCGTGGAATGAACATTTCACTGATGTGTAGGTACATTCTTTGATAATTTGAGACTGTGTAATCGTGTGTCTTGAAAGAGGAAAATATTTTGTTGTTAAGTGCACCTACCTACTTGCGATAGAGGTAGCTATACTTACAAGTACATTTCTATTGATCTCTCGATTAAAATTCCATAAAAGTATCTAAGTATATGAAGATGGATTGGTTAGCTACCAAATTCCGGAGAAGAGATTATCTCCACCCCACCATACATTGATGGTAGGTTACCTATCTACATATCGGAATATCTGCGAGTTATTCAACTGTAAATTTAGATTACATTACGCACACATACCCACACAATACAACCATTTTATAGGTGGGTAAAGTGTCTCACAATAGGATGCGAATTTCGGCATGCTGGGCATTGTCTGACTGTTGGGATGCAGTCACAATAATAGGGATGCAGGGACCCCTGGATCAGAATGTGTGACATCACTATTGTTACCGTAGACATCGTGTTACGTACACAAAACATTATCATTCTGAGGTGACGACCGGCGCGACACTATCATAAAATTCATAGTCAAAAAAGTAATTTTTATCGCCATCGTTTAAGGTTTGTAATAGGGTAGCCGACGACTTTTTACCTGCCAACCGAAGCCACGGTAGCAAAGACTGACGTCGCTCTGCCACAAAATCTCACAAAACAAGCAGAACAGGGGACAAAAACCTCCAAATATCTATAATTAGCGAAAATACTGACGCCTTTGACCACTAAAATGCAAATTCCACACCCAACCGGTTTGAAACGCAATGTTTTTTAAAGAACCAATGTTTAGGACAGCCGTCGGGTCGTCTAAATTCAGCCAGGTAATAGATCGGGATACGACCTACTTCGAGTTCTAGATACAGATTATACAATAGCAGCCAGTGATACGAACGAGATATTTTTTCCGCGAGTGGCTGTATCTAAGCGTGCCTCAGCAAAGCATGGAAAGTACAGTTAAAATAACTAAAATACTCACGAGACTCCGGACAGCACACGACGAGATGCTTAGAAAGATTACGTTTTTTTAAACGGTTAAGACACTGTTTATGACACACAGATTGTTCAGTTCACTATTTTGGTGCACTAAATGTTTTTATTTGTATGTTTAACGTGTTATTTGTGTTTATTCACAGCTGAGTTCTGTGCCGTTCACGGTTTCGGTCGGCGGGGAGCGACAATCGACCTCCATACGTAGATACGACACGGCGCGGCGCGGCGAACTGACGGGGGAGCGAAACGATCCAAACGAAACGTCATCATTGCGCGCGATCTCCCACTCTCCCGTGCGTTCGGAATTATGGATAGATGGTTTGTGCTATTTTCAAAATATTTTTTGTTTCAAAGTGAGTGTGTATTATTAACGAAAATAATAATTATAACATTTACAACGCTTTTGGTAAGAAACAGCAAAACAGGTAAGTATATATCTATCAACTTTTGAGAACTTTTCCTGATGTTAATTTAATTTGGCAATTTTGACAGGTCTGTTATACTAAAAGCATGACTTCCTGTTTCAAATTCAAATTCAAATTCAAATTCATTTATTGTTTGTTACAGGTAAAAAAGACAGTTCTTACAGTTAACATATTTTGTATCACTGTAACATACCCATGGGGTGTACAATCTTTATATGCATAATATTATTGGAAGTTCAGAAAAATAATAAATAATATAAAAATTACACTCTTCATTATTGGTGGATCATATTATCCATTGCTTTGGTTGTTTCAGTCGACTTCATTTTTCACTGAAAATTATCTAGACTGGGCTTTTATTTTTTTACAATATTGTAAATATTATTAAACGGTCAGTTGTGCGAGATTAAACTATTCAGCCTAATAGCAAGGTCAATATCTGTTACATAGGTATCTATTGTTAGTTTTCTATAAAAAAAATCTATTCTATGGCAATTTCGAATCGAATTTTATTCCACAGTCTTATTTTTTTTTTACATAAGCTCAAAATTAATAAACATAGAAAAATACCAAGACACACGATAAGTAGGGTTCCGTACCCGAAGGGTGCCAAACAGAACCCTATTACTAAGTCCCCGCTGGTCCCCCATCCGTCAATCTGTCTGTCAGCGGGCTGTATCTCATGAACCGCAATAGGTGGACAGTTGAAATTTTCACAGATTGTATTTCTATTGCCAGTATAACAACAAATAATAAGATTAAATAATGTTAATAATTAAAGGTTTTTGCTCGATCTTAACTTAATATGGTACGGAACCCTTTGAGTCCGAGCCCAACCCGCACTTAGCCGGTTTTTTTTTACACGATGTTCTATAGCTTTATCCGCTAATTCAGAAAACCGATTCTTATCTATTCAATTTTTTTATGGCAAGCAAAGCAGATGTCGACCATTCCGCTCCGGAGCAACTGGACAGATTCGCAACTGGACAGATTCTCAACTGGACAGTTTCGCAGCTGGACAGATTAGCAACTGGACAGAGTACAGTCGTGTGAAAAAAATAGTTTATAAACTAAGAAACATAGGTATTCAATTTAAAAAGTGTTTATTCAAGGAAAATCTATATAACACAAAGGCACAGCAATAGAATGTATTGAGAATTTGTTTTAAGATAAGTTAATTATAACTTGATTACGGGGAGAAAACTAATATTGAGATAATTTTAACGACCGCAGGCGTTACAAGCATGTCATGACTGAATTTTTTTCGTTAACGCAATCCGATAATATATTTTGTATCTGCTTATCAATCAAAATTTGCTTTGGTCGACGTTTTGTTTCCTCACAGTGATAGGAACTTCTATTTATTTTGGTATCACTGATTTTCGATTCCTTTTTTAATAGGTAACTGTAGAAACATAAAAAGGGATGTTTTTTTTTTGGTATTTTGGCATTAATTCGCCGGTGCCAACCTCCTATAGCGTTAGTAGTCCTAAAATTTTCTCCGTAACACGATAACTGTTCATTCGTAATTTTCGTCATCCCATAATTTGTGAAATAATTGAAAAAGGAAAAAAAAAACATTCTTCATCATCTGTAGCCATTTCATTTATTGACAAAAAGCCCTCAGGTATTAATATATTATTATGTAAGTATAGAATTTGTTTTATTAGTATTTGATGGTGTATATCAATTTCAAATCAAATAAAAAAACCGTGAGTTATTTAATTATGTCTAGAGTATGCTAATTTCATAGGCCTATTTTTTCCCTCTGAGGCAAGTCGTCCACTTTCCTATCTTGACCAATTTTTCATAACGTCCGTATTTCCAACTCATCCAGTTTAATTACGTCATGGACTGTACACATTCTGTCCAGTTGCTAATCTGTCCAGCTGAGAAATTGTCCAGCTGAGAATCTGTCCAGTTGCGAATCTGTCCAGTTGCTCCGGAGCGGACCATTCTACCAATGTCTTAAGTGAGTTGAAAAGCCAGGGCGCATATAGTTTTTTTTAAAGAAGGAAAAAGAAACGCGTGTGGTGTCAGGGCACCACCGTCCATCCTTGAACAAAGTTCCTAACGCATTACTCTGAATTACTCTCACGCACACTCACACTCGTATATATATATTTGAAAAATACAAAGAGAGGGAAAAGGTCGCAATGTTGGGCGTATCGCTTTTTTCCTACGTGAAGATTTTTACCTTTCAACTCCTACCGCAAGCCGTTAATGAACTTCGTTCTAATTTTGTTTAATTGAATGAAAATGTTGTTGCAGATATTAACAGAGTCCACGGAATAGACAAAATAGGTCTGCGCCCAAAGAAGGTACCTATCTATATTTGTTATAATTCTTACTAAAAATTATTGCAAAATAAAGTTAGTAGGTACCTATACTTAATTATATTTTTTCACTCAAAGCGTATGTAAAATTTCGGACCAGACCGTTCCCTTCTGGCCGCCGTGTACGGTCGCGCGCTATGCAACTGTGGAGTACCGCCTACGTCCACAACAAACGAAGTAGGTATAACTACTTATGATTTTATTAGTTAAGGCGCGTGCAGACTGGCGCGACGCGACACCGGTAGAACAATTTCCGTGAAGATTGCATAGAAATTGTTCAACAGAGTCGCATCGCACTGCCTGCGGGAGCCTTTAATTTTCTTTTTATTTAATGGCCGACCGACAATTTTAACGTTTCACTTTGTTCGCTCACTTGAGCTCCCGTCATTACCTACGAACCTAAACAGTTCGAGTCGGGGTGCCCCCAAGTCCCGAGCTCGCTTCGCGCGCTCACAAGTCGAGATATATCGGCGGAATTAATGCCTCAGACATTCTCTACCAATCAACCAAGGGTGGTCAAGAGATAAGATGGCAGGTGCTCTGATTGAGAGATGATAATAATAATAATAATTGCCATCATTTTTTTATATATTTTTAAATGTTTTTTTTTATATAACTTTTAAGAAATATTTAAAAATGTATAAAATAAGTATACAAAATAAATGAACGAAATAATAATTGTAACATAAAATAAGGTCGGTCAGTATTTTTTTTGTTAAAAAGTGTTTTTCTTTGTGACAAAACCCTAACCCAAAGTGCTCAAGTTGCTAATTTAAACAATTACAAAAAAAAAATAGATAGGTATATTATGGACCCCAGAAATAATTCTGTCTGACTCTGGGCAATTGTAGGTAGGTAGTTATGTAAAAATATTCTGTAACAGGAAAATTTGGCCGTATCAAAACTACCCACGAGTCTACCTTGCACCAGTTGCACTCAAGATCCGAGTGTGACTGTTAATTTAGGGCTTAAGTTATTGGAGAAATATGTTAAATTATATTTTGTAACATAATAAACCACAGTACCTATTTTTCACTTTACACATTAGTTACGGTAAACTATGGTTCTATGTTATAACCTGCCATTCTGCCCACTTTCAGCCAATGATTCTTTGATACTTCTTTGATGATTCTTTACTTTCCTTCGTCACAGTGTGATCAAAAGATGAAGTGAATTTTGCGAATTAGGATAGGCACTAAGTAAGGTGGTTATACGGGACTCTTGGTTTATACGGGACCTATTTATGATGAGCAGTTTGCAGATTATCATAAAAAAAACGAAAAAATGAAATGAAAGCATTCAATTAATTCATTCCAATAAAGTCAACATTAATGTATTAAAAAAAGTTTCAAACACAAACTCCCAACCAGCAGCGCCTCTAGCGGTCAATTCACAAACTAAACTCGCAACGCACTTTGCTTCCAAACTATTCGTTTTGTCTTACATCGAGACGAGATTTTGACGTAAAATAATACCGACTATGTAAATACGTTGATTACCTTGTAGAGGGAACGGAATAAAATGCCTACGCCTTAGTATTAAGTGGATATATTCAGATATTCCGAATTGCATCGCATTGGCACAATAATTTTGTATTAGTTATGCAACTCGGCGCTTATATAAATTATGTAAGTAAAATGCTTCATTACTTATGTAAGCACTAACCCCTTTATTATTTAGGCGTAAGCGAAGGTTAGGTAGACAGCCGTAAAGGTCTACTTCTTTTGAGTCAAAGGCTTCTTATTTATTTTTAGTGCAGCTTATGGCAGGACAGAGGCCGTCGCTAACTATGGACAATGTAAAAAATAAAATTGATAAAAGCTTATCTAACTGACAGAAAACAAGTAACTGTCTTAAATAGAATTTGTCCAATGTCGAAAGCAGAAAGTACCTACCTACCATGTCATCAACTAGAATAACAATATGTGGGGTTCCTCACGGAAGTTTCCTTGGGCCCCTGTTGTTCATAATCTACATAAATGATTTACCAAAATACACTGAACACCAAACTATTCATAATTATCATAAGCAGTAAGTAATGAACAACTGAGTTTCCAAAGACTAGCTAATCATAGCAGTTTGCTGCTACAATATGACTTTCTGCTAAGTTCAGCAATTATTATGGTCTGGCATTATGACTGGGCTTAGAAAAGGTGACATTCTAAGTGATAACGATAAAGTGAAAAATGTATTGGATGGACATAAGGTATCGAAAAGCTTTAAGCCCTACCGAAATTCAATAGGCTTTTGTAAGTAACAGATGAATGCAGCGTGTATCAGAATAGTGTGAGTGGTACAGATCATCAAAAATTATCAGTTACGTTCCATACATTTGAGTCGTGTAGGTATTGAAGTATTTTATGGAACAGCTGATAATTTTTTCGCGATAACGATGATGGTCCCATGAAGAAAGTTGTTCAGTTTGATGGTCTGTACCGCACCATTAAACGTTACCACATTATTCTGATACACGCTTTATTGTGCAGGATCTACTTATGCGTACAAATTACGTTTATCAAGTCAAAGTTCAGAAATAGTCTCCTCCCACATCCAGATCACAAGGAAGCGTCGAATATAAACTCTATTTAATGTTTTACGAGCCAATATTAAAACGACATTAATATGATTTATGGTTTTGTTTACGCCGGTACCCGCATACGATACTATTGTAACTATAGATTATAACTTTGTGTTATAGTAGGAAACTAAATGCTCCATTTTTCATATCTAAGGATTATTACCATCGCCGTCCTCACTTCTATCATCCAAAAAAATCAGGACTTCTTCTGCAATTCTGCATGTCTCTTCTTCCTACCCTTGGACCCTACAGCTGCAGGTCTACTGAAAAAAATATTTAAATGGAATTACCTGAGCCTTTGCACTATTCTATATCCTTGTATTTTGCTTGTTATCAAAGACACAGAAAAGCGGCACTCTTGAACAAAACGCATAATAATTTATAGGAGGATCCTCGCTAAAGTCCTAACCGCGTACGTTTTCTATTTTTTCCATACCTGCCGCTGCCAATAGTGTCAATCCCTAGCATCAGGTGGAATGAGAACTCACTTCACCTTAGTTTTCACGGTGACATTTTGACAGAATAGATCATAGACAGATAAGTAGTTTGTTATCTATCTGTCTCTCTGTTGGTCTGCAATGTTTTATTGGTACTTACTTGTATCATTAAAAAATAAATGATGACCGCTGTGTTTGCAGAAGATTGCCTCAAATCACATCCTAAAATTCACATTTAGAAAGAAAAACATCACAACTGTCCATAGATTTTGAAAATTGTAAATAAAATAAAACCGCCCCTCCTCCTACATACACAGTTACCTCCACGAGAAGCACAGTTACTACTGGACAAGTAAATAATCGCGGTAATCGAGTGGACACGCCATTTCCTTTATATTCATTTGGATACAGATTGCTTGGATTGGCTTGTGAGATGCGGTGTTTTCCACTCGGTACGACATCCATAATGAACTGTAAAACACTGATAGGAAATGAGAGCAGTGAACTGAACAGTGAAAAAGTATGGCAATGGCGTTGATCGTCTGACACAATTTACAGCATCGTCTTCACTGCTAAATATGAACCTCTTGGTATACCGCAACACCATTAGGCCTTGAAAGAATAGTTACTAACTTTAAATTGTCCTGATTGTGTCTCTTAATCCCACAGATTAGTAGATTTATGATTATGACATCAATTTCATACATCCGTATCTAATGTAATATCTCTCTACGTTTCAACAGTATCAGCTATTCCCATGTCGCATCGATCAGTGGTGTGGCCCTTCTCTTTAAGTTACGCTTTTGTACTTAATAATGGAATACTGTTTTACCTCATAACCGTGAATACCAAACCATAACGTTTTCATGAAGCTCCATTAAATACGAATTATTAAATAAATACCATCTTTCACCCGCAAATCCGTAACCATTGGAAAATAACCCAAGAATTTTCACTTCTACATCTGATCAGACGGCGCCACCCAGAGAGTCATATCTATATTAATGTTCACCAGTATCATGGCTTCCGATACAGGCTTAACGGTAAAATTATGATTGAGACTATGGAGCCACAATGTTAGATGTCATAATATGTATGACTGTGGTGTAGCTGAATCCCTAATGAAGTAACTGGTATATGTTAGTAGTTCTATAGATTTTTCTTCTCGTTATTGGAAACGGCACGCGATTTAATTTGTTAATGGTGGCTTACTTCAGGTAAAACATAACTATGCAGAGCATAAGTGAATCCAACATATAAGGCAAAGGATCATTCGTATAATGGATTGGTGTTCAAACGAAATGATATTTTTGATCTTGAAGACAATGTGTATTTGTACCTACTAATCTACTTTTTTTTAAAGGCACTAGCACCCTGATTACGTCAAACTCAAACTCAAACTCAAAGCATTTATTTCAATTAAACCATTTACAGGCACTTTTGAATTGTCACGTCAGAATCAAGTTGTTCAAAATGTCAATTCCTGACAACAAAACAAAATGCTTCATATTTTTTAAAACTGTCTGCTCGACAGCAAAAGAACGCAATGGATATTAAGGGGATTGTCGTTCTGAGCGTGTTACGTAATAAAGGATCCTGAATTCTCTTAGCTGAAGTACCTATCCCTTACAGAATAATAGCCATAACTTCTACACCAAAGATCACATCAGAACATTCCACTGAGTAAGGAAAAGGGGGCTGACCCAACAATACCAAGGTCACACCTCACACCAACACAACACAATGATCCCATAACTTTAATTAATGTAATAATTACTTAAGAATCCCAGATTGCGCGCATTGCTGACGAGTTACAAGATTCAAGTCAAAGTCTTCCCACGATGCAATCATGACACGGTTGTAATTAAACGACGATGGCTGCCACAAGTATTTCGTAGATCTTGGATTTGATAAGTGTTGAAGACTGTTAATTAATAATATTGTTGTCTTTGTTGGTAGTTATTAATATTTGGGAGATGGAATCATGGAACGATATGGGACATGGTTGAAATATTTTCTGTACGGTAAGTAAAATTTTTGTATGTTTTGAATTTCTGTTTCGTTATTGTATGGTCATAATAGAGATAAAGGCATTATCTTTCATCATTAGTGATGATTTTAACTTTCAAAGTCACTAAGGTTGGATCAAAGGTTGGAAGATGGAACAAAGGTTGCAAGTTGGAACAAAGGTTGGAACTGGAAGACGTAATGAAATCTTGCAAACATTATATCACACTATGAGTTTGTAAGAGAAAATGAACCTACAGATTAGCTGACAAACAATGCCTTGTACAACATACATACAAGGTAATGAAGTAGGTACTTGTTCTTCTTTAAAAGCATGCCAATCAGATGCACCCTCGTGTTTCAAATGTTTAAGAAAATAAGTTGGAAGTAGAGAAAAGTAAAGAAGTAGTTAAAAGTAAGTTTTTTTCTGCTCGGTTTGGTTGGTGGTATGGCTCGTTCTAAGTCCGCCTTGCTAGCTACCACCATCTTATCTAAGTCTGTCGCCATAACAACAATGTTAGCAGCATTGTTGTGTTTCGGCAGTTAGAGATAAGTTCCTCTGTGGTTGAGGATTCCGGGTGAAGCTCGCTTCCACCTTCGGCCTGATCATCACTTAACATCAGGTGAGATTCAGACAAAGAGCTTCCCCGTAGTGGTAAAAAAAAAAGTTAACTGATGGCATTGGTATGGATGCAATTCATAAACTTTTAATTTTAGCGCATGTCCTTCCGTATAATTCCGTAATACAGTAAATAAAAGCTACGAATAACATACACATGAGGGTTTTACATTATTCATACACAAATGACTAAGTATTGGAAGGCCATAGCACAGTTGACAAATCAAAGCACCTGCATGTATGCGCACACGCACGACAAAAGTGAATGTGCGACAATGACCTTGACGTCACTACTGACGTGGGCGGTACGATCACTTATCTTAACGCTCTACTTGTTATGGGGTAGGTACAAAGCTGTGCTAACCTGAATATTTATTATACAAAGGAACAGCGAATCAATAGAGAAAGAAAGAGGTGCCATAAAGAATATGAAATTAAAATAAAAAACGCGAAATTTCGCGAGTTTCAAGCTATTTTTAAACAATCAATCAGTGAGCGTATAAACGTATTAAATTATTTGCTTTAAGACAGATTTTCGGGTGACCTTGCAGCATTTAGCATTTCTGGTCGTAATTTAATGCTTTATTAAAAACAACTACTTAGTTCATTTAATTTTTTTATCGACGTTAAACCTAAAAGAAAAATGTTATGCAAAAATATTTCTGCATCCAACCTTGAGGGTCCACTCACTAAGCACGAAATCCGTAGTATTTGCCGAAGTTACGGGCGTTTTACTCCGTATCCCTTTGGGACTTACGACCCTATTTGCGTATTACACGATTTATCACAATCTGGATCGGTTTGAAACAGATTGCTAATCCATTGCTTCATAAGTTCGAAAAAAAAATCTGCTCAACAACGTAAATAACGCAATGAACTGTTGAACTGTCAAAATGAAACAGATTAGTCGGAATCGTTTACGAAAACGTTTTACGCAATTAGATAGTAGTTCGAGGCCCAAACAAAGAATGAATGACAATGAAGTACATGACTCCCGATATGTACTTGCCCGTCCGAAAAATTGACTTTGAGCCTTGTATTCTCGGAACAACTACTTTCGGATGAGCCCGTATCTTCGTTGACGGACATAGAGAGTAGATCCCCCTTGGATCTAGTTTTTGCGGAATTAAAACTAAATATTTTTGCATAACATTTTACCGTCATCGATGTCCGCAAAGGAACGCCTAGTTCCATAACTTAACTTTTAAACTTGTTCTGAAAAATATTTCTGAATATTGCTATGATCAAACTGTTCAATTATGTTAATTACGACATCAAAGCTTTATTAATCCCAGCAGTCTTGACATTGACAATTGGAACGCACTTCAATTACAAAGACAATAATGACATGCCATCTGACTTATCCTATTAGTTTCGCTAAATTTCCATCTGTTGAATGTGTAAACATACTATGGTTAATTCTTAGGCAATCACTCAATAAAGGGAATTAGTAACACATTCATCTGTACCTATTTAGAGGGTTTCAACTTATATCTCACCACTTTGCCAATGATTAACACTAATAAATTGTAAGTAATTTGTATAATCATCGACAATAATGGAGGTTATGAAATTAACCTCAATCGTCAAATGAAAAACCTCTTCATTTCGATTTAAAATAAGAATTTAATATAAACTTAGAATCTATCTAATCAGAGCACCCAATTTGTAAGTGGCACTACAAATTGGCATCCACAGGAACGTTTTCTGATCCATTTGTTTACATTTTCAACAGATACTTTTAAAACAGACTTTACTAACTCCTCTCTTCAATTGCCTGACGATTGTTAATTGAATCGCTGTCTTATTGAGCTCCTTAATTGAACTAAATAGTTTGATTAATAAAAACCTCTAGGCTCCATCCGAATTACTGATATTTAAGTCGATATTTGCCACAGGCGATGTAATTGAGAAATAGTTAAAGAGCGATTAGTATGTCAATCTTGTATATAGCTGTTGTTAGTATAATATTCGCATTGACATTCTAATTGTCTGACATTATCTTTGAATTAGTATAATCAAATGCCCATGTTGGTCTGACAACTAGTAGGAAGCGAATAATGCGGTTGGCTTATATTGCAGACTTAGCTGTTGGTTAGTAAGTTATGGTAGTACCTAATTAAAACGCACTTAAAGTGGATTATATACATGCATAAACTCACGCCTTCTCCCCATGGGGATAGGCAGAAATTACAGAACGCCACCTGCGATCCTTACATCCAAAGTAAACGTGGGTTAATTAGCCATAAACAATATAAATTTCTAAGGCAACCAATTGTGAAGATAGTCTAAATGACTTTTTCTTTTTGAACTAAGTTATTTATCTCGGGAGAGAGTTTCCGAGAATGAGATGCGTTGCTGAATGGCGTGAAATTGGATATACCTATGTTCAGCAGTAGGTACTCTACGATAGGCTGAAATTATTGTTGAAATACATTACCTAGTTACTTACATTAATGAATAAATGACTGCTTATTTAATATTCTTCTTTATCTCATCCAATAAACGAAAAAAATATAAAATCCCATCACATCTTCATCAATAATCAAATGCTGAATTAATTAACCGTTGTTTTTATTAAGAAATCAATTAATTTAGCCTTCAAAAGCCGGGTGGTATGATTAAACGAGAGTGCGAGACGAATCAGCGATCATACGGTAGCCGACGCGTATTTGTATGTAAATTATTTTAACGAGAACTGCAAACAAAAAAGTAAAAGTCCTTTTTGAAAAGTGAGTTAAGGTTTGGATGGAGAGGGACGATATTAAAACGATGTAAATTATATAAGGTCCTGATTTAAATTCTTATAGAAAATCTAGTCCAGCATATAAAGTAAGAAAAAAAATTAGATCACGCACAGGAAATACAAATAGTACAAGTAACAAAATTAAAAAGTTATAAAAAAAAAATACGAAAGTGAAAAAAAAAATCAAAAATGATGCATACTATGATGATGTATACTACATATATATACATGTAGAAATATCGCCTATTAGATGATGATCAATTATCTACTCTATTGTCTACTTGTTTTGTGAGTTGAGACTGCCAAAAGTCAGCCTTTAATGGTATTATAGTAATAGTAGTAATAGTAATCTTTATTTCTCTCTTCACAAAGGTTCACATAGTTAAAAACATGGAGACAAGAATCTTAGTGTTAAACAAAAATGCATAAAATATGATCCTTTGTGAGAGACTGGCATCCATACTAGGATACCCTGTTGGATCACCAGGCTCTCACCCCGAATTTAGTCCAGTCATTAAAATTGTCCACCATGGCAGACCATAAGTTGAATAAAGCTTTCCTGCTTATTAGGCCTACAGTCCATGGAGGCGTAGTTTCAAAGACACGTAAACCTTATTTTACGCTTGGCATAGGTACGCCTGCTAACTGTTTATATAAACTACGAAATTCTGCAGTCTGCATTTTAAAGCTTCCAAGTTTTTACTTTATCGAAACGAAATCTTTCAAATCTTTTATCGTTTCCCAAAATAACCATTTTATTAATTAAGCAGGTTTAACCCGGGGCAACGGTTAGTGATTTTAACTTAATTCCCGTCCCTTTTGATATGAAGCGATGCTACTATTTATAGATTTATAGATCTACAGGAGTTTTATGTGCTGTCCGGTTCATCCATTTTAGTATACCTTAGCGTGGCTAAGCGACATTCCGCTGCTCCCTTTTATATGAACGTAAACGAGGCAAAAGGAGTACCTATGTAATAATCGTAGCAGGTGGCGTTCTGTAGTTTCTGCCTACCTCCATCGGAAGAAGATGTGAGTATGTATACCTTAGGTACCTACCTGTATGTGTCACGTTTTTGTGTAGGCAAACTTCGGCGAAATAAATTCCACATTTTTAGGGATAAGTAGATATATTATGAAGTCTATCATAAATATTGTATACATATATGAAAACTCTACAAATAAGCTCAATAAGATAAAAGTTAGGAGCTCGTGGCTAAGTAATAACAGCCGCACGGGTCGATTAGTCGATTCATCAGGTTAAGTAAGCTACGCTTGCCGGGGTTGGTCCGAGGATGGGTGGCTATCTTTATATATCGATACTCCTCCGTGCCTAGGAAAGCACGTTAAGCCGTTGGTCACAGTCACGGCTGTAGATCTTTGACAGTCGTTACGGGTCGTCAGAAGCCCGAAAGTCTGATCTTTTATCAAAAACCCGACCCAGAAATGTTTTTTTCATATGAAGAAGGTATAAGGCCCGTGCATACTGGCGCGACTGGTCGCGTGATGCGACACCGGTAATTGTTCAATCGTGAAGTTTTCTTAGAAATTGTTTTTTTAAGCCTCATGCAGACAGGCTCGACGCGACGTCGCGCTGTTGCGCCGCGCCTGTTTGGAAGGTTGCGGGTAAATACTTACCCATGTATAATAATCTCACATGCATTTACATTATTTTATAAGCAAGATTATAACTCCTAGCGGATGAGCAGGACAGCGTGTCGTATTAAGGTAGTTTTATACAGTGTGCATATGATTATAATATTTGTTTTTGTGTGGCACAAGCTGTAACTGAAAGCATTTTTTAGTTTTCCCACCTTGAAAGGTGAGATGTTAAGACGTCTTAACTGAGTTGAGTCAACGAAGCTTTTCTTGCAAGCATAAATCTGTCTAATCAAAGTAGGTAAGAAGATTAGGAATATAAAAAATCGATAACAATTTCAAATAAACGTATGTTGTTAAAGAATGGTCAGCACTAAGCTAAGTAATAACAGCCGCACGGGTCGATCGATCAGGTTAAGCTACGCTTATCGCGGTTGGTTCGTGGATGGGTGACCATCTTTGCCTCGGAAAGCACATTAAGCTGTTGGTCCCGAAAGTCTTGAGGTATACTGTAATCCCTCTCGTACTACAACACTCCTATATGTTCATGTCGCACACTTATGCGCCGGCGCCACATCAGTCTGTCAGCTCTACACCTGTCATCGGTAGCCCTTACGGCTGCTTAATTCTTGTAGGTATGTCAAGAATGTGTATAAGCGCAGTTCAGCAACTTAGAAAGCTATTTACATTTGCTCTGCTCCGCACCATGCTGAACTCTAAAAAGAATCTTAAAATAATCGTCCGTGTACCTACTATTCACGTAATAATTATAGTAACTGAATAGGTCGTAGTGGGGCGCGTCTGGAGACATACCTACACACTTACGATGGCTCGATACGGTCCCCGATTGTTGCCCAGGAATTAAGAAGGAAAATGTAAAAATCTTTTGTTTTTTTTGTAATAAACGCATAATATTGGCTTATGTAAAAGAAGTTTCAAAGTATACATAAGTTTGAAGAATTGGAAAATAAACTCCCAAAATAGTGGTAATAAAAAGACCTTGAGTTATTTGAGAATTGTTATTTTCTATAATAGCATGAAGAGCTCATGTAACTGACATCTACCCCTAAACTAATAAGGCACTAATCAGAAATCACCCTTTCCCACAATCAAAATCAAAATCAAAATCAAAATCAAAATCAAAATATTTTATTTCACATAAACCTACATGGGCACTTATGAAACGTCAGAATCTAGGTGCACGGTTCCAATTGGTCGTTTCCTATGGAGAAGAGCCGGCAAGAAACTCCACGGTTACTCTTTTAAAAATAAATGGGTTTTACAATGCTTTAAAAAATGTACAGTTTGAATAGGTATGCGAGGACAGCGTAGGCCTGTCAACAAGATACTTAAAAAAATAGAAAATAGTCTGCAAATCGACAGTCTGTTGTGCCTACAACGTTCTCACATTCACAAAATATAAAGGAATCTATATAAAGGTCGAATAAAACAATCGAACAATCACATATAAATTGCACCACACATGATATATTATAAGCCTGCACAGCTGTCACGGAGGATGTAGATATGTCAGGAATGTCCCGATAGATGCGCAGGAACAGGATCACAGCTGATACCTGATAAGCTCGGCTATAAGTTTGCCTGAGATGGCGCTAGATGGCGCAAGTGAGACTTTTGATTCGCGACAGGTTTTGCTGCAGGATGATTGTAAAGATCGGTTTAATAAATCTTAAGATCTCGTGTAAGATAAGTTTTGACAACTTTAGAGATAGCAATTTGATTTGGAAAGGAAGGAAACGATAGTTACATAGGTACTTAGATGAAATATCGTTACGTTTTTGACAGCCTATTCATCGCTGAAGACTAGGTACACAGCGGGGATTTAGGGACTAAATTCTACATACTTACAAGTTTAGGGAACATTTAGTAGATTTCCTTCAAAGGGAAGATCAACAGATCATAAGAAGATTAGGTATGTCTGGACCTTAAAAGAGTCTGCGACCTCTGAGTTTGTTTCGGCCTTTCTTCTCAGAGTAGTCAGAGAAGAAACGCCGACCTCATCTAGCTTAGCACTATTCTATTTTTATTATGACGTGTAAAAGTGATTCCGATATCCTATTGACAGAATAAACAATTTCATTTCATTGACTGTAGTACTTAACACCTTTTATAATAGCAATCCGCCCCTGCTTTTGCTTCACGGTTTTTACGACTTCACCAAACATCGAAATTTCTGTATTACACAATGGTGCCGATTCCCTTGTTCACAAACTAAACTAAATTTAAGTTCAGTGCATCTTTTTCTTTCTATTTCATTAAGAAAAGGACAGAAGATATATTTTAGTTTAGTAATTACCTATAATTAGCTAGTGGGATTGCGATAGCAATTAAAAAATATTCTGTTATTTTAAGATACTTGATTTTACGAAACTATTAATGCTAGGTTGTATTTGATTACCTGTGTTTTATTATATCTTTGTTAATCGTAATTATTAGAAATCTTTTATTGTAAGGTACTCACGTTACGATAAAAGATTTCTAATAATTATGATTGTTAAAATATGGGATTCCTTTAATTTATTTTGCCTTATAGGCTGATTTACAATGATCATTTAACCGAATATATTCGGCATTTCAACCGAATGATTCGGCCGAATAGGAATACCTCAAAATTTGGCGAATACGCCGAATACCGAATATAAAACGAATATTCGGCGCATCTCTAATTATTAGAATACTTACTTCAATAAATGATTGCTACCCCACAATTTCTAAGGTTGGGAACCTTAGAAATTATGTTACTAACACAATTACCTCAACGAACTCAACACAGTGTTCAACTCAACAGACATCCAAAGGCAAATAATTTACATTGACAAATAATAATTGGCGCTAATCCAGTCCGTCAGATAAGATATAACAATGGTAAGGCGTGCCCTCTGCGTCGCTTGGGCAATGCGCACGCGCCCTTATTGTTGCAATAAGCCAGGGCTGCTAAGAGAAAGTATGAGTTATTTTATTTTTGGACTTATACGTTGTGCTTTTCACATTTTTTTAAACTAGATTGTGGTGTGGATAGATAGATAGAATATTCTTTATTATGTACTTACACCATAAAAATTACAAAGATAATTTAAGTTTACATAGGAATGGAATGGGTGGAATACATAAAAACTCAGCACTTGTAGTATGACCACTAAGTATCACTATTCTCCAAAAAATATTAGACTTAGTGCGGATTTCACCAATGAATCTGAACGCGATCAGTATTTCTGAACTGCGTTCAAGAGCTGTCAGTGTCAATTTTCCACAGAAAGATTGACACTGGCAGCGCCTGACCGCGGTTTAGATGTGCTGAACGCGCTTAGATTGCATTGGTGAACTTCGCCGTTATTATCTTTTTAAAACAAACCGAAAGTGACATGTTTCCTTCATTTTTGACAACGTTTCGTAGAAATCTTTCTACCATTTATCTTCTGTTCTTTCGTTTCTTCGGTAGCCACGCTACGCATGCAGGACATTATTTTTGGCAAGATTTTACTGATTCAACCTACATAGCATTTCTGTTATATTTTTAAACAAGCGAGTTGGATTTATATCTATAAAAACCAGCACTCATAGTACCTACTCTTTTATAAATATAATCTATTTCCATTCCATCTTGTCCATCATCTTCAACTAAACAAATAGGAAGTAATTTAGTACCTAAAAATAGGTACATTTTAATTTAGCATTAGCCCTGAAAATTACCTAATTGCTAACTATTCGCACAGCTGTCTCAAGCTAACCGCGAATGATTTACAGTGTGCACAGAGCCTTAGGCAGATATCTAACCAGTGCTGGAATTAATGACTGCTGTATAGCCGTTATCTAATATTTCTGCTAGTTTGCTCACTAAAGTCAGTATTGCACCGTGCACGTCATAATTAAAAGACAACGTATTTTTAAGAACGTTCGAATTCGCAACTCATTCGCAATCTGTCAAAAATACAATCAATTTACCAACATTTATGACAAGTTTGACACATTAAGACTGGAAGCAAAACGATTCGTTGTTTGCTTATAGGAACCGAGCATCACGATTGGCTTGGTAAATGCGTATACCAGCGAATAGTCGCGCATCCTCGTCGAACACTCGCTGCTTTTCCTAGCCTGTTGTTCCTAGTTGCTGGCTCTACTAGCTTCTCATTAATCGTGGGCGATGGGACAAGTGCCTCATTTATATCTTGGTTTCTTCTATCGAATCTGCGATAAGAGGATTGTATATTGAACAAAAAAAATACACAAAAATATGTAAAGTGTAAGGGGGGTGTGTATGTGTGTATGTCAGTATTTCAGTATCTATAGCAGAAAAAAACAGTTTTAGAATGTTACTGTAAATACGTAGTCGTTCATACTTTTTTAAGGTGACATAATATTTCTACTATAGGTAGTTAAGTTCATACTTATTAACACGCTAATTAAAATTTTAATTAACGAGTTTTCTGATATCTTCGTAATAACTAAAAAAATTGCTATATCGTGTTTAATTTCTTATGTTTTACCGTGAGGAACACAAGGGTTAATAATTATGTTAATATTGAGTTTATTTGTTTTGCAAGGTAAGTTAAAAACCAATACGTTACCATTTTATAGTATAGGATCAAGTCTTCTAACTGAACAGACTGGTTTGTTCCTGGGGAGTTTGTTGCGCCACTTCTTCTTCCCAGCTAAAACACTAAGAATTGGTGAAGGGCGGGCGTTTTGGGGGACTGTCACATATAATTTGGACATTGAAAAAGTGCACTTTTTTCTTGAATAAATTACTTTTGGTTTTTTGATAATCAATTTATTCGTTTGGCTAGAGGAAGAAAAGGTCAATTAAAAACATAATTGTTCTCATCTTAATACCTTTATTTCTAGCACTATCTGGTTCTTTCTGCTATGACGTAGAGCTGGAAGGAAACCTGAAAATAGGAAACGATTTTATGGATATTTTGAGGCAACCCTCAAAATTAGTTAATACAGTATTGAACTACATCTCTTCAAACATCGAAGGCAAACGTAAACTGTCAAGAGCCTATGAGCCCCTGGCAATGGTTAGGAGAGCCAACTATAACACAAGCACGGAAAAGATTGAAAACGTTGAAAAGATTGAAAAAATTGAAAATACAGAAAACACAGATTCTCTTGAAAATCTCATGAATCTCCTCCAGAAAAAAGGTAGAATGACCCTCAACGACATAGGCACACAAATAAAAACAGATCTGAACATAACAAATAATATCACTCACATACTTGAAATTATTACCAATGATTATGGAGTTAAGATGCAAGATTACTTCGATTTCGTCAAAAAAAACCAACATGAGTCTGATAGGGAATTACTATATCTAGATATCGTAGAAACATCGTGCAATTTGCTATTTGTCGAAGAAAATAAACTATTGAACGACATAACTATGCATAAAAACGATACTGTTCAAAATGGCAGCTTTCAAAATATGACCGATAAACTTTTACAACTGAACCATAAAGTCAAAAAGGAAACAATTAAATATATTTGTGATACATATGACGTTTGTAGACACTACCCTGGTTTTATTGATTACTGTGCGAACCTAATGAGCGAAGTAATAATGCTTGAAGACGATAAATTTCTTGATGTTCTTTCTATACTGGCTAAAATCTTAAGACACAATGAAAAAATGTTTGAAAGGATCTCGGAAAAAGAAGACAGAAAATTAATTCAGGAAAAACTACAAGGTTTTTCTACCGATTTGTTAGATGCAAAACAATTTTTAACTATGGCGAGGTCAATATTAACTCATAGATTTAAAACTGTTATAAGCGGTAGTACAGAATTTCAAATGAGGTCTAAAGCAACGCGGATTATTCTGGATATCCTAAGTAAAGCATTAACTACGGATGACGATATCCTTGCCATAGATTTTGATAACTCTGTGCATATTATAAGGCATTGGTCAGCTTATAAAAGAAATGAAATTGATAAAAACCTTGAAGGATTTGTGGAAAGTTTATTACGAAAGTTACAACATAATTTGACAAAAAATGCAAGAGAAGAAATAAAGGTTTTAATTAAAACTATAATGAGGGGAAACACGGAAGATGACGAGCTTTGTCAGCGTTTGTTAAAGTTTGGCTCGAAATATGTAAAAAATGAAGATTTTCATTCAGATGTCGAGATTTTATGAGCTTTTCAGTTTAATGAGACTAACAAATGTAATTTTGTCAATAAAAACGTTTTGAAATAATACTTATTTCACTGTTGAGCGATGGCAGCTATTTGACTTAGGATGTCTCTGCTAGATTAGTTTTAACTGTTTCCATACTTATTTCTGCTTATTATCTAAGTATAGCAAACCAAACAAAGCGAAACTCTGGGAATGTTACGTTTGTTCGTCAGCGTACAACATTACGCGGTTTATTATTTTGGGACTGTGTTCCGGTATGAAAGGTCTGTGGAACAGGGTGTAAAGTTCACTCATCCTCTATTGAAAAGGGAGGATCCTCCGATCGGACGGGTGTTGTGTCTGGCGGGCAATTGCCCGAGGATTGATGTCGGATAGTCTTATGTAAGTATGTTAACCGCGCGGTAAACTTAAATAGCGCGATGCAGGATTTGTGACGTCAGGTCTTTGATGTGTAGTTCGCATGCGGCGATGTAGATGTCGCCACAGTTATTTAGGTATTTACTAACTTTCTATTGGTGTCCTTTGCAAAGTTATCACTCTGACATCAGAATATTTTTGTGTTCCTGAATATCAAACATTGATCATGACCATGACCACCCACGTACGGTTGCATCACTTCGTTTTGTGTGTTACTACTTTTGAACAATTCATTACAATTTTGTTTAAAATTGTTGTGAATGTTTGGAAGAAGGCCAATGGACTACTTACGTCATTTTGTGGATAGTGCATCTAAATTTTGACGTTGCTGAACAAGACTCGTTAGCTCAGTAGGTTAGAGCACCGATATATAAATTCACTTGATCATCGGAGGGCGGAGGTTCAAATCCTTCACGAGTCAAACTTTTTGGACATTTACTAAATCAGCTAGCATTGCTGGGAGCCAGACCTCCTGGCTGTCGAAGAGTTGAGACGCTTTACAATCATGTTTCATACAAGAACATAACGATTAACACTACATATCTTTTAGTTGCAGCTCTACTATTTACAATGCAAATCAGGATACAATAGAAAAAAATATAGTAAAGTTCATTTTGTAAGTTTATGGAGGGAAAAAAAAAAACAAAATCAAAAATGTTTTATTTCATTATTACGGAGGTTTATGTCAACCTGTCTATTCGTAAGGACGCGGCAGTATGTCAACTAACACTTTAATTCTGTTGATAGACAAGATAGAATATTTACATTTAAAAAATGCAAGTTGGTAAAATTACTGAAATCTGATAAAAATATCAAATAGCTTTCCACGCGCCACAAAGTGTGCGATAAATACATTTAAAATTATTACCTAGTTTGTCAGATTTTTGGAATCTGACGTTACTGTTGGAATAAGGCCAAATGAATACGTCATTTAGTGGATAGTGCATCTAGATTTGAATAGCACTGAACAAGACTCGTTAGCTCAGTAGGTTAGAGCACCGATATATAAATTCACTTGACCATCGGAGGGCGGAGGTTCAAATCCTTCACGAGTCAGACTTTTGGTTCGTATTTTTCTTCGTGATTAATTTTGCTGGATGTAATTTAGCACTTCTCGAAAAGCTCTCTTTTTTCAAACAATGAAAAAGTGTTAGAACTTGTGGATTATAACCAAAGAATATAGGAACTACTCTTTTTACGAGAGATTTTAAAGATCAAAATTAATTATACTTTCTTTACCTTGAAGCTTGATAATTTGACAATTAAATGGAACCTGAGAAAATGTCTATGAATGGATGTCTTTATCTTGTCTTATGCAGTGGTAAAGCTTTCATGACGAAGATTCAGAAGAAAAATGAAGTGGATATTGGAAAGAAGCCAAAAGAATACGTCATTAAATTTAGTGGATAGTGCATCTAGATTTGAATAGCACTGAACAAGACTCGTTAGCTCAGTAGGTTAGAGCACCGATATATAAATTCACTTGACCATCGGAGGGCGGAGGTTCAAATCCTTCAAGAGTCAGACTTTTTGGACACTTATTTGAGTTATTTTTTGATAGATCTTACCTTAAGATCTTATCTTACTTGGCAGATCTTACATTATTATCAAAATTAAGATCAGCTACTACCGTAGCTGCTTATTTTGATGCAGTGAACAACTTTATGAACGTAATATTCGCAAATGCGATTACTCCCATTTTGTTCAGTTTAGGGAGATTTTGGTCTAACCATCTAACTTGGTTCTGATATCAATTCGTAATAAATAAGGCCGCAGTTTTGTAACACTGAAATTCAGTTGAAACTATAGACGCGATAGGACCATTTAAATAATTTAATGTAAAACAATGAAAACACAGCTAAAATCTCTTTTAGCTGACAAAAACTTTATAAAAAAAAACATTGTCCAAATGTTATATGGACACAAACCGTGCGATTCATCCTACGTTCTTGATGTTTTTTTCTGCCTAGCCTTTTCCCAATCATGTTGGGGTCGGCTTCCAGTCTAACCGGATGCAACTGAATACCAGTATTTTACATGGAGTCTATCTGACCTCCACAACCCAGTAACTGGGTAATACGATACCCCTTGGTAAGACTAGTTGTCCTACGTTCTTGATGATTTATGTTTTTTGTGTTTTGGAATGTGACGTAGATGCTGAAAAGAAGCTAAAGTAATACTTACGCTAATATGTCACTGTTGCATCTTAATTAAAATAATACTGAACAAGACTCGTTAGCTCAGTAGGTTAGAGCACCGATGTATAAATTCACTTGACCATCGGAGGATGGAGGTTCAAATCCTTCACGAGTAAAATTTTTTAGACACAACTTTTATTAAAGCATTTCTTTTTGTACTAATGTGGTTGTCTTTTTCAATATTTTTTCTGACACTGTACCTATATTAAGTTCTTGTTCGGACAGCTTGTCCAAATTTTCATGAAAGTCTGTGATAGCGGTTGTAATTATAATTCCCAATACGACTGAATTCCGATCTTCAATAGAAGATAAATCGATATAACGAGTACCTTAACAGATGTTATATTGTATTCTACACTATTGACTCTTTCTTGACATTAAAGATTATGATGAATACAATATTTTCACGTTTTTATGAAAATTGACGTAAATGTTGGAAAGAAGCCAAAGGTACACGTCATTTAGTGGATAGTGCATCTAGATTTGAATAGCACTGAACAAGACTCGTTAGCTCAGTAGGTTAGAGCACCGATATATAAATTCACTTGACCATCGGAGGGCGGAGGTTCAAATCCTTCACGAGTCAAACTGTTTAGAGACAAGTTTTTTATTTTTATGAATGGCATCTCGCAGATCAACCTAGAAAGGTTTTGTCTGCTTAAGCGGACTAACCTGTGGCTACTTTTAGGGTTTTTACGAGTACATCTAAAAGCCTCCAGCCAGGGAGCAAACTACGCTACTAAACTAAGATGCGACGCTCGCTAAGGGCACCCCCTGCGGGGTACGGGTCTCGGCTTAGGGCGTCGCAATCGGGAGGAAGACCAGTTTTATTAAAGCATTTCTTTTTGTACTAATTTGGTTGTCTTTTTCAATATTTTTTCTGACACTATATATTAAGTTCTTGTTCGGACAGCTTGTCCAAATTTTCATGAAAGTCTGTGATAGCGGTTGTAATTATAATTCCCAATACGACTGAATTCCGATCTTCAATAGAAGATAAATCGATATAACGAGTACCTTAACAAATGTTTTATTGTATCACTCACTAGATTGACTCTTTCTTGACATTAGAGATTATGATGAATATCTAGGTATAAAATATTTTTACGTTTTTATGAAAAGTGACGTAAATGATGGAAAGAAGCCAAAGGTACACGTCATTAGTGGATAGTGCATCTAGATTTGAATAGCACTGAACAAGACTCGTTAGCTCAGTAGGTTAGAGCACCGATATATAAATTCACTTGACCATCGGAGGGCGGAGGTTCAAATCCTTCACGAGTCAAACTTTTTGGACATTTACTAAATCAGCTAGCATTGCTGGGAGCCAGACCTCCTGGCTGTCGAAGAGTTGAGACCCTTTACAATCATATTTCATACAAGAACATAACGATTAACACTACATATCTTTTAGTTGCAGCTCTACTATTTACAATGCAAATCAGGATACAATTGAAAAAAAATCAAAATCAAAATCAAAAATGTTTTATTTCATTATTACGGAGGTTTATGTCAACCTGTCTATTCGTAAGGACGCGGCAGTATGTCAACTAACACTTTAATTCTGTTGATAGACAAGATAGAATATTTACATTTAAACAATGCAAGTTGGTAAAATTACTGAAATCTGATAAAAATATCAAATAGCTTTCCACGCGCCACAAAGTGTGCGATAAATACATTTAAAATTATTACCTAGTTTGTCAGATTTTTGGAATCTGACGTAACTGTTGGAATAAGGCCAAATGAATACGTCATTTAGTGGATAGTGCATCTAGATTTGAATAGCACTGAACAAGACTCGTTAGCTCAGTAGGTTAGAGCACCGATATATAAATTCACTTGACCATCGGAGGGCGGAGGTTCAAATCCTTCACGAGTCAGACTTTTTGGACACTTATTTGAACTATTTTTTGATAGATCTTACCTTAAGATCTTATCTTACTTGGAAGATCTTACATTATTATCAAAATTAAGATCAGCTACTACCGTAGCTGCTTATTTTGATGAACAACTTTATGAACGTAATATTCGCAAATGCGATTACTCCCATTTTGTTCAGTTTAGGGAGATTTTGGTCTAACCATCTAACTTGGTTCTGATATCAATTCGAAATAAATAAGCTTAAAATAAAACTTAAAAAAAAAAACATTGTACAAATGTTATATGGACATAAACCGTGCGATTCATCCTACGTTCTTGATGTTTTTTTCTGCCTAGCCTTTTCCCAATCATGTTGGGGTCGGCTTCCAGTCTAACCGGATGCAACTGAATACCAGTATTTTACATGGAGTGACTGCCTATCTGACCTCCACAACCCAGTAACTGGGTAATACGATACCCCTTGGTAAGACTGGTTGTCCTACGTTCTTGATGATTTATGTTTTTTGTGTTTTGGAATGTGACGTAGATGCTGACAAGAAGCTAAAGTAATACTTACGCTAATATGTCACTATTGCATCTGAATTAAAATAGCACTGAATAAGACTCGTTAGCTCAGTAGGTTAGAGCACCGATGTATAAATTCACTTGCCCACCGGAGGACGGAGGTTCAAATCCTTCACGAGTTAAATGTTTTAGACACAACTTTTATTAAAGCATTTCTTTTTGTACTAATGTGGTTGTCTTTTTCAATATTTTTTCTGACACTTTATATTAAGTTCTTGTTCGGACAGCTTGTCCAAATTTTCATGAAAGTCTGTGATAGCGGTTGTAATTATAATTCCCAATACGAACGAATTCCGATCTTCAATAGAAGATAAATCGATATAACGAGTACCTTAACAGATGTTTTATTGTATCACTCACTATTGACTCTTTCTTGACATTAGAGATTATGATGAATATCTAGGTATAAAATATTTTCACGTTTTTATGAAAAGTGACGTAAATGTTGGAAAGAAGCCAAAGGTACACGTCATTTAGTGGATAGTGCATCTAGATTTGAATAGCACAGAACAAGACTCGTTAGCTCAGTAGGTTAGAGCACCGATATATAAATTCACTTGACCATCGGAGGGCGGAGGTTCAAATCCTTCACGAGTCAAACTTTTGGTGCATATTTTTCTTCGTATTAATCACGATATAATTTAGCACTTCTCGAAAAGCTCTCTTTTTTTAAACAATGAAAAACTTGTGGATTATAACCAAAGAATATAGGAACTACTCTTTTTAAGAGAGATTTTACAGACCCAAATTATTTATACTTTCTTTACTTTGAAGCTTGTTAATTTGACAATTAAATGGAACCTAAGAAAATGTCTATGAATGGAAGTCTATAACTTTTCTTATGCAGTGGTAAAGCTTTCATGACGAAATAATATTCAGTAAGTAAGAAAAATGAAGTGGATGTTGGAAAGGAGCCAAAAGAATACGTCATTTAGTGGATAGTGCATCTAGATTTGAATAGCACTAAACAAGACTCGTTAGCTCAGTAGGTTAGAGCACCGATATATAAATTCACTTGACCATCGGAGGGCGGAGGTTCAAATCCTTCACGAGTCAAACTTTTTGGATACGACTTTTGCTTAATTAATGCTGGTTTTCATCCTAAGCTGAAGTATTTATTTCCTTCTGTTGGTAAGCAATCTAATAGCTAAATAAATATTTATATTAAAACAACCTTTATTGATAACGCTACCGGTAGTGTCTACAAAGTTGTCCACAGACATTCTTAATGACGGACGTCCCGTTATTAATCCCTGCCTATCTACCAATGTGCTCAAGAATATGTTTTCTTACTATATGAAGAAGAAGAAAAGAAATCTCCGCTTGTTTCAGACGCTTTCATAAAGATTCAAGGGCCCACTTACATACGTTATCAAGACTATATTTTAGGGCGAATTTCACCAATGAAACCGCGTTTAAGAGCTGTCAGTGTCATTATTGCTGTAAAATATTGACACTGACAGCTATTGAACGTGGTTTAGATGTTTTGATCGCGTTCAGTTTTATCAGTAAAATTCTCCCTTAGTGTTGGTGGCCTAGTTCAGTATGACTCTGATCTGAGATTTAATCTGTAATAAGTTACGAGTATATAAAGGAACCGAGCACACATTTTGATGACTAAATAAGTCGGGCAAAGATATAGTGATTAGTGATTATGTACCAATTTTTTGTAACACTGTTCAAGTGACAAATTGCCCCTATTATCTCATTATTTGCAATCCAACAATTGTCACATGAAATGATTGTAAACTTTTTGTCGCCGAAACAAGCACTACTTTGCATTATAATTTTAACCAGCTATACTTAATAAAAACTGGACTTCTATCTGTCTGTCTATCCGTTAGACGGCTTCCAACCCGAGACCGATATCGGAATTACTTACATGATTTTTCTTTTAATTTAAGTATAGATATTTATGTTCTTTAATGAGCAAAGCTAGTATATTATCTAAATAAGGGTGAATGTCACCAATCAAACTGAACGCGATCGGCACTTTTAAACCGCGTTCTAGAGCTGTCAGTGTCAATATTCAATAACAATTTTGACACTGACAGATCTTGAACGCCGTTTAGATGTGCTGAACGCGTTCAGTTTCATTGGTGAAATTCGCCCTAAGTTTATGGTGAATGAGATGACAACTGATAGACATGTATGGAAGAGGAAGATATTTAACAATAATTTAATAGGATAAGGCAGGACGGTGATAATGATGATAACGTATTATGTATGTTTAACGTTGTCATTACCACATATCCATTATTGTTCCCCTGGCTTCCTTTAAAAGTAGTAAATAATGATTATGATTATGAATGCCTTTTACGATCTTATACATAAAGTAAGCCGAGACTGTGCAATTCCCGTTTACTTAAGAACGTTCACAAAAATCTGTCAAAAATACAATCAATTTACTAACATTTGTTACTCGAGTTTGCGACTTGAATGCGAACGTTTTTTAAGTACGAGAATTGGCCTTCTGTACTGTTGCCAATATTTTGACATTTCATAGTGATTAACAGTCTGTTTCATCTCCGCAGTCGGATTTGTTTCCGATTACAACGAAGTATGAATCACTTGCTGTGAATGGCTTCACCTGTGTGTGATTTTTTTTATCTTCATGATGAATTTCAAATCAAGTTTCAAGTCAAAAAGGAGTTAAATGACACATGATACCATAACTAATAATTATTATTAATATAATAATTATTATTAAAAAAAAATCTTGATTGCAGTTTGTTATTAAAACTGTTATTTTGTTTTTTAATCTTGTTCTTCGTGTTAAATATTTATATTTTTTTGTATTTTACTTATCCTACTGTCGGACACACATACCGTGTGCCACTTATTAATTTGTAAATTGTTCTGTTTAACGCCTTGGGATCATATTCTGAAATGTAGTGCAAGAAAAAGATCGCTATTTTACTTTATCATGTGTTGTCGCACAGCATTGCTAGTCTTCCTCTGTTTTTTTCTACCCTTTCGGACCTTGAGGTATTGTTGTGAGGACCAATCCTGCCTGTATCATGCTCATCTCTTTTTAACATGTTAATTTAAATTTTATGGCCGTCAGTTTCCTTTTCCGTCTGTTTAGCTGCCCGGCAAAATACCGGCTTAACACATATGAATGACACCTTATAAATAGACGAATCTTCACACTTCTTTAGCGTAAAAAAAGTGTAATCAAGTCAATTCACAAACTTATAATTATATTATTATATTTATATTAAGAGCAGGTATATCAAATGTCACTTGTTGAGACAAAATGTCATACAGCAAGTTTTGTAAGTGAGTCAGGAATACGAATATATTTTCAATACTTTTTGCATTCCAACCTTGATCGAGCGAATGCAAACGACTTTTTTGCAAAAGTAAATACAAAACGGCATTAGTCGAAAGGGAAATTTCCATTGATGTAAGGAAATATAAATACTTATACTTGTTTTAAGGGGTAACTGGGTAAGTGCCCAATGTGACCATAGACCACTCAGTACTTATCTAAGTGCGGTTCATTCATTCACCGGGCGATGAGTTAATGAAATATCTATTAATGTGCTAGACTACTGATTATCACTTGGTGGTGGGAATTTATTGTGTCTAGGGTGTTTGCTTTGCTACCGACTAAGTGCTAATTTCACCAACGCAACTGAACGCGATCAGCACATAAACCATGTTTACGAGCTGTCAGTGTCGTAAGTTTTTATGGAATATTGACACTGACAGCTATTGAACTCGTTTTAGATGTGCGATCGCGATCAGTTCCATTGGTGAAATTCGCCCTAATATAGGGAAAACGAGAGATTAAATTAACTACTTTTTTTTATTATTATTGAAAGCAGCAGTGTCTGTAACTTTTGAGAATATTTGAAATACAAACTGTGCTGCTTTGACGCCCGACGGTGGGCCGCCGGGCTTATTTTAAACAAAAGTTGACCATATTGCAACGTTATGAAGCCTAATCCTAAGCTTAACTCATGTGAAGGCTAACCCGGTGGCTTTGGTGTGTAGGTCTGTGACTTTAACAATTTCTTTCAGTCCCTTTGTCTAGGTCTAAGTTGTATGTTATTGTCAAAAAATATCTCCTTTTTAATGAAGTTTCCATACAAAATCTTTATATTAATCATAATTTACCAATGATTATTATCTCTAAATAACTTTGTGACATAACCAAGCATATCTTCCATAAAATGATAAAATGCACACAACAATAAAAATACTGGTAACATGTAGATAATGTAAATACCAGACGCCTACACTGGTCTGGAGTGATCTCACATGAATCATGCCACCATCACACGACCATTTCTTTAACGAGGAATTCATTAATATTGCTAAATAAGTTTAAATTGAATACTAAGTAGGTACTAAATATATTAGAGACAGTTGTGATCAAGAAAAACTCGTTTTTGAAGATATCAAGCAGAAAGCAACGGGCTTTCCAAGTTCACTTGCCAAGAAGTTCTCACAGCGTAGACATATTACGTTCTTCAGTACAAGGTCCAGCATGACCTTAGTTACCTTTAACAATTGTCTTCCATCAGCCAACAGGTGAGGAATGAGGATGCCTAGGATGCAATACTTTTCAACTGTCGTTCCTACAGAAGGCCACACGCCTACACGTCAGTCTTAGAAAAACCAGTATAAGCTGGCCTCAGGATCTATTGAAACTCTGTACTACACTAAGCCAGCACCAGGTCAAAGTTGTACCACCGACGCCGCGCAGTCGACTGTAAAATTACTTAATCTAGAAACATACCATAACCTGAGCAGACTTACGTTTGTAAATTCATGGGCCTATAATTAGTTCCTTGAAGCTAAGGGGACCTTTGCGAAGCACTTGATCTTTATTTTATTCAGGATTAAGGTAAAATATAAGATTTCAGTTAATCGTCAAAAACCTTAGCTTGGGTTTGTTTTTCCTTGTTGTTGTTGTTGTTCCTTTTTAACTACACGGACTAACGCAACTAACTAACTGGCAGCATCCTGCAGTGCGATGCGATGCCTTAATAACATGGTACTATTCCAGAGGCCTTAGTGTAAGTTTGCAAGTGAGTAAACGTAACTATCGCGTTTGCGTTAAGATTTGACTGATAGATCATAATAAGAATATAATGGTGAGAATAAAAATCTTAACGTAAACGCGATAGTTACGTTTGCTCACTTGCAAACTTACACTAAGGGCGCTGGCATACACTGCGCTAACATTTATACAACACATTTTCATGTCAATATGACGAACACCCTGTTTGGTAGCTGCCTCAAATAAAACAAAAGAAGTCCTGTTTTTATTATTATTTGCTGTGTGCCACCATACCGGCAGGGTCTAGGGTGTTGAAGCTGCTATGAAAGCCGAAGCCAGCAATAAACATGACGACTGTTATCGAGTGGCACGTGCGAGTAACAATGGTGCTTTACGACCTACAATCTTTGCGTTTATACGTAAATAACTAAATGGGTAGTCGTCATAGTGCGTGGAGGACGGTAGGGCAAGTGGGGAAGAAAAAGAGATATTAGGATGTTGGCAAAATTGGCTAGAATTTTTCTATTTCAGAAAAAAAATAACACACATTACAGTCTAGTGATAGGTTACCTACAGAGAGGTTTTAGTTTATTACAAACTGTTCGAAACTACGGAAGGGGCGACTAGAATCTTTGTTAATTTCGATAAGTGCCTTTTATGTGCCTAATCAATGATTTGACTTGACTTTGACTTACTTACATCTTACCTCCCTTTCCCTCGATTAATGAATTCATCATATTCCATTGTTTGAAAATGAGTGTACTAAACAGTTTACTTTCCTATGAACAATGAACTTAATCATATAGCTATATGTTTTGTAACCACATTGTCCGCCCTAAACAACACGCAACTGTACAAAAGAAGGCCCTCTTGAACAGAGGCGTAGCGTGGACTAATACAGACGTGGGCGAAGTCGCATCAGCGAGGCCCCTTTTCTTTCGTTCCCAAGATCTACCCAATAGATCTATCCTAACAAAAATGCTTTGACACGACATACGTACTCATGATAGTACAAAAATATTAATTCGCGGTGGGAGAATTTTGAAAAGTGTAGGTATACTTAGATTTGAAAAAAGTTTTATTTTGTAACTTGATTTAATTTTTTAAATTACTTAGTCATCTGTGGTAAAGTCTAGGGGCATCGCGAGGCCGTGGGCGGGGGCCCACTTCGCCACGCCACTGCTCTTGTACCTACTGTTTGTATCGCAAGAATATTGAATTACTGTAAAAAAAAAATCTTCTTCAGTTTTTCTGTTTTATCTGTCTCTCTGTCTCCGCACTTACGAAATAGAACATGTTAATTTTAATTAAATTATAAAAAAAAAATCAATATTAATGTTTTGATGTTTTTATGTTAATTAATGTAATTTGTCTTGTACCGTTTTAATTAACAATAAAACAAATAAATAAAGAACAACGAACCATAGATGAATAAAAAATGGTATAACTGTCAAAGGCTAATTTCAAACACGTCCCACACTCGACACACTTATTCTACCTATACTTGGCAATAAGTTTATTTCGAGACAAAGCGTATGGAATGTAAGGATTTGATTGCAAGTCGGTTTACAGTCAATTGTTTGTTTTTCGACATCGATTCGGTCGGCCGAGGCTTGTAGTTGTGTTTTTGCTCCTTATAAGGACTTATTTAGTAATAGTACGTATTGTAGATCGGATACAGGGTGAGGGTGGGGGATGAGGGGCGGAACATATATCTAACTGCCCCAGTCAATCTCACCTAAAGAAAACTAACCACGATGCACTGGCCAGCGTGGTGTTTTATGGCTATATCCCGAAAATGAATAGTGCTAAATAGAAATTGCCCTCAGTACACAGCAGCCGAGCCGTTTCATGTTGGCGGTCATGGCAAAGGGGTGGCAAATGGTGCGAAGAATCCCTGGATGCGATCCGGCCACCAACCGATGACCTTGAGCCTGGCATGCTTTCATGCCAGGACGTTACGAACTGAACTTTGACGACGATGGGGCAGAGAAGGTCTTCTAAAACAAAACACAATAGGCGACCAAAGACAATACGAAAAGATCTACGAACGTACAACCGGGATACAATAATGAAAACATTAGAGGTAAACCGAGGACGAAAAGTTTTTCAAAAGAAACTTAGCACTGGAACATCGCAAATTAGAAACCTAATGAATAGAATGCATAGAAACCTAAGGAGCAATCGCCTAACAAATCTGGACCTTTGACCTTGACCGGGAGTTCTACAAGGAGTTGTACTCATCGAATGCAGCACAACTGGATCTCACAAGTGAAGACCCACGAGTCGAACCAACCGAGTGTCGTATTGAGGATTTTCTGCCTGCCATTCTATCTTCTAAGGTACAAAGGTGGCACTTTAACGTATGAAATAAGATAAGCCTCCGGGCGTCGCAAGAAATCGCAAGAAATCGCAAGAAAAATATAAGTCTCCAGAGTCGAAGTCTAAGTTTTCATTTTCAAACTTCATAGTCGTTTTTCACAAAAATAAGAATTCCAAGAAATATAATTAGGTGCGCGCTATCGAATCGCATCGAAGATAGAGTAAGTAGTAGACTTTTTTGGTGACATTTTTGTGAAAAGCGATTAGGAAATTAGAAAATGCAAACTACTTATTTATTCGGTTATCACTCTATTATTGATGCCATTCCCAAGGCTTTAGCCAATGGCCCATCACGACCTGTTCTATAAGACAGTCGAAGACCTAGGGCCGGTTGTGTGGAAATCATGATTAAACGCCAGAGGATTTGTTCCATGGGAATATTTTAATACGTAGGTGGTTCTAAAATAACCAGTAGCCAATTTATCAATTGACCCTGTAGCCAATAGCTTGCTTTACACAGATTACTACTAAGAATACAAGTTTTTCTAATAGAAAAAAATCCAATTACACGTTTGCTCGAGTTTTAAATCAAGATCAAAATATCGATTGAGTTAGTTACCTAGATCAAGTAAAAATTACAAGGTACGCTATCTGGGGGTTAGATGCATACTATGTTTTAATAGTTATTCATTCAGATTTAAATTACGATACCATATATCTTAACACTGCGGCTCTTAATGAATGCAAAAAACTACATCCCGTGTGGAATGATGTCGGTTCAGTGAGAGCTAGGCTAATCTATGCTACTTATAATGTGGACACAGCACGATAATAAATGAAAACACTGGTAATGCTAATGCGTGAGAGTATTTCGGAACTATCAAATAAATCGTCTAACATAAAATACAATAGACGTAGATATATTTAGTAACCTATTCCTCTTAACTATTTCTAAAGACCCTGTAAGAAATCGACACGTGTTTCAACTCTCAACGAGGCATCCTCAGGATGACGATTGACTTGTCGCGAACCTGTACACGACGTGGTAACACGCCAAGCGCTGGACGCTGAGTCCAGCGCAATTAAGCGGAATAGGTTACTAAATATATCTACGTCTATTGTATTTTATAATGGATTTCCGCCAAGTCACGCCTGAATCAATTAACTATCTTAAATCGTCTAACATCGAAATTATTTTTCAAACAAACTAAATACTTAGTAGTGATGGGCCAATTTTGGATTTTACCGATCAGCTGACCAGCTTTAAATAGTGAATAAACTATTGGATATAGTTTTTTTTCACCTTGATGTTTCGTTTCATCGTAATGCTTTAGGTCATAAAGCATATTAAGCGCCTGTAGTTATTTTAGTCATTCAATTCTCTTACCCGCGTTGATATGCCTTGAGTTTTTGCCTCCAATGATAACAGCTTTGGATGTAGGTAATGAACTTACTACGCGACGGAACACAGGCCTCCGAATAACAGCTCGATCATTCTTTGAAATATTGCAGTGTTTTCTAAAGTTTTAGGTCAGTCACTATCATAGACTTCATTTCATATTATGGCCAATTTTTATTATTCACGAACCGTTATCGGTTAAAATTAAGACTCTTGCATCTTGACTTATAGTGAAGCAAAGACCTCATACCTTTGTATATCCCTTAAGTAAGTAGCTATCACGGATAAAATTAGCTTACTAATCTATGTATATGCCCCATTTGGTAATAAAAAAATGCTACCATTGGTAAGCAAAACGATTCGTATATATATAGGCATTAGCCGAGCCCAAAAATACTGCTGGACGTCGATTTCCCTAGAGCATCGCCAAACTGTTTTACACTTCCAACATCCATACTATATTTCCATATATAGTATATGGAAATATAGTATGGATGTTGGAAGCCCTATTCCATAGCTCGTTACTATTCTATCATTAGCTTACATTGGAATACCTGTATTATTCAGTCTATAACCAGTCGTTTATCGATCTGGTTTAATTAAAATCTGTAGCAGATGGTGCAGTTCGGCCATTCATCATTGAGATAGGGACTGATTGACGGTACTGTAGTGTTGCTATGTGTGTTGTACGGGTGTGTGAGAAATCCATGCATGGGGAAGATTATATTCTTAATATGGGATGAACAAATAGACCTACCTGTTCTTCACAAAATGCTGTCTCTCTCAATTTATAGTCCTTTGTTTTACTGATCGATAGAATTATTTGTTCAACGTTAGTTCTTTGATGATTATCAAGGATTAAAATTCGAAATTCGAATTAAGATTTGATCCTTGAAAAAAAAAAAAAAAAAACTTTTATTTACAGACTACATAGGCCCACATTGTGTTAGTAACAAAAAGAAAATGCGAAAAATATAAGAATGCTACTAAGCTTAGTACCATTCTTTTTTCAAAGTAAAAAATTATATAAGAGTTTACAAGTAAAATTGCTTCCAGAAACCTTCTGAAAGAAGAAACACCCAATAGCATTCCCACGCTTTAACATCACTCACCATCACCATCATGTAGCATCTTTAACATCGCTTTCCATCAGGAGCGTTAGAGGTCAAGAGCTGGCCCATAACACAATAAAAAGTAAAAACATATAAATAAAATTAGAAGAAAGAAGTGGTGAGATCTTTGAGAGCAGTCGTGAGATCTTTGAGAGCAGTGGTGGTCCAGTGGTAACGGCCCCGAGATACGAGTTGTAAGTCGTGGGTTCGAACTTCGAACCCAAGCAACTTTACTTTGTGTACATTATTTTATCACCACTGCAAACATTGTGAAGAAACGGCATGTCGTGTCGGCATGTTAGAACCAACATTTTTAAGACATATGACACTGACCAACACGCACTGTGCCCGCGTTACAGCCCACTCCCTCTCGAAGAGAGGAGGCCGATTATAGGAGGCTGGTTATGATAAATAGAAGATCTTTATTTACCGTACAGTAAATACAGCCTAGATTAGCCATCCAATGCATTATCCACGAAACTCCATATCTACATTAGGTTACAAACATACAAAAACATAGTTATACCTATACCTTCAGAATTAATATAAACAGTGTTTATTTCTGACCGAATATGAGGCGGTCAGCATCCTAACCTTAGAGCATTGAACTTAACCGACCGCGTCAAATGGAGTGATGTGTTTGTTTGGTTCAGTAAATATAAAGGTTTATGGTTCAGTAAATATAAAGGTTTGGGCATGAATAATTTGCGATTTAATAGTGTTATCGGTTTGCCAGGTCTGACGAAGCAAGATGGAATAACTCTCTTTTTTATGTGACTTTTTGGTAAACAAGTCGACAGCCCGTTCATGGGAAGGAGTCCTCTACGTGACCTCGAAATATGCTACGCCGAAAGTTTGCAACAACGCATAATCTAATTACGAAAACCAAATATCGTTACATCGAAAACATTTGATCACGAATCACGGAACAACAAAAACTAGCTACTCGGTTTGGAAATAATGAAATAACTACGAGATCAAACGACAGCAAAACAGTAAAACAAAACAAAAATTGGTACTACTAATCATTTGGATATAATATCTAATAAACCCTATCTAATAAATCTGCACCCTAATTGACAGTTCAACAATATTTATTGCGTTATTTACGTTCTTGAGCAGAAAAATTTTTCGAACATGAAAAACAATGGTTTATCAATATCCTTCAGAATGATTCAAAATATCCTTTAAAATGATTCAAAATATCCTTTAAAGTGATTCAGATGTGTTTGGTCGTGTGTTACGCAGTTAGGGTGCTGATAATTTGAAATAGTTACTTAAATGTTGCTAAATTAAGGTTTGATTCCTAATGAGGATAAGGTACATATAGGTAGATTAATTGGTAAACTCTGGTAATAAAAATCATTTTAAAAACCAAGGAATTAGTAAGAAAATGGAGTTCATATATCCAGCAATATATTATAAACAGTTATTAATAATTATACACAGCAATTTTGTATGGTCTCAGACATATTTTCTAGGTTCGTTTAGAGGTCGCAAGAGCGACTTCTGGCTGAGCTTGGGTCCCGGTTTCGATGTCTGTGTAACTTTGTATTTTCATTCCTTAGCTACAATAAATTACTTAGTACATATTTATATGTTCATGAATATAATGAATATATTAATAAATGATTAATAATAAGTTCTGTGACACTGTGGGCTTGGTCTAAATGTCATAACAGCCTGCCGACAAGGCCAAACTGCATTTCTATTAGAATTCCACATTATGCTATAAATCTGAGTCTAGATTCTAGACTCGTTTCAATTGTGATCTAACAACTAGTTTGCTAATGTCACTGTTTATTAATAATAATATGTACAGTCAGTTACGTAAACATTTACAGAAACCCGCCTTATGAAAGAATTAAATCCTTTTGTGGTCACGGTGACCACAGGATTTATTTCTTTCAATAGCAATGTTAATAGCAACAGCGTTTATTACTCTTACCACAAATTTAATATTAAAAAAAAAAAACTACAGAATTTTTGTGATTTTCTCCTGTAGTATTTATTTTTAATTTGTATGGTCAGAGTAATAAATATACCCTTTCATACAAACAAAGAATTTTCAAAATCGGTCCACAATTGACGGAGAAATCGCTTGGCATACCAAAAAAATACAAATACGCTACGAACATAGAATCTCCTCCTTTTTGGAAGTCGATTAAAAATTTAATGTCAACAGAAAAACAGCCCAAAAGGCTTACAGCATTGCCGCGTTGCATGGCGATGGCTGATTCTTTGGTCAAAAAATAGGCCAGCCCTCTGGTCACTTGATGAGTCGACCGCTTGGAGATGTTTGGCTTAGCTTTTGCTACTACTAGCTATCATTTTCAACAGAAGTTATGGGTCCCTAATCCATCCATCAGGTTAGAATCCCGAAAGTTATGGGTCCTAAATCCATCCATCAGTTCTAAATCCATCCATCCGGTTAGGTCCATCAGGTAAAATAGGCGGTCGAAATAAAATATTTGTGGTCTACAAATATTCTATTGGAGGGATGCAAAATGGATGGATGGATTAGGGACCCATAACTTTTATGAAATACCTAGTTATTATAAGAAAATCTGTTTTTGAATTTTGTTAACTAAAGTAAGTAAGTAAGTAATTTTGTTAAGGTACATGTATTGTTGCTCGTGATTGTACCACAAGAGCGTTGCATGGGCAAAATATATATTTTTTCTTTTTTTTTAACTCACTAGACTTACTTTCCCCCTCAAGTTTACTCGGCCTATTTTGGGTAATCGGTCTGTTATGATAAATCAGTCATAATATTTTTATTCGTAAAAACAGTTTTGAATAAACATTTTTCACAATTACTCGTGACAGACAGACATAAAGTGAGCACAAACGAATGCTTCCAACGCAAAATGTGTTTTCTGTTATAAAATTTATGGATTGCAAAAATATAATATACTATCTTCAGTGGAATAATTATTTATTTATTTAGCGTTACAGAAGCGACTTAGTGTTTTTATCATATTAGACTAAATACGTTTTTATTTTATATTCAATGTATGTTATGCTTATACAACTGATCATTATAATCTATACTTATAATAAATCTGTAGAAGTGAAAATTCTGTACATTGAAGATATCAAAAAAATAAATGGCAGGGGGTGTTACTAGACCGACACCGAACCCAAAAAATTGATTAAAAAAATTTTTGTCTGTCTGTCTGTCTGTCTGTCTGTCTGTCTGTCTTTCTGTCTGTCTGTTTGTTCAGGCATCACGCAAAAACTACCGGTTCGATTACGATGAAACTTGGTATAATTATTCTTTAATATCCTGGGCACCACACTGGGTACTTTTTATCCCGGAAAAGTACCCTATCCTACGGTTGGGGGGTGTCAAAGTTTGTATGGAAGAATTTTAACGCGCTGTCCGATTAACTCGAAACTCAATATTTATACTTAAACCCAAAAATTAAGAATAACGTGTATCAGGATTTTTCGAAATTCAACCCCTAAGGGGGTAAAATAAGGGATGAAAGTTTGTATGAAAAATCTTATTCCTTGAGGTAATAAACATGAAACTTCGCACGAATAGTTATCTAAATAAATTATAAAGTTTGTAGTTTTTTGTTTTTTCTAAATTACCCCCTAAAAGGTTGGGGGGTGTCAATGTTTGTATGGAAGAATTTTAACGCGCTGTCCGATTAACTCGAAACTCAATATTTATACATAAAACCCATGGGGATGTATGGGGTAATTTCCGACACTCACGCGGGCGAAGCCGCGGGCAGCAGCTAGTATGAAATAAAATTATAGATTCAGTTGTTATACCAACTTATAGATTCAGTTGTTATACCAACTGTTATCAACCAACCAACCTGCCCAAGCTTAGAGTCTAATTGTTCTTTAAAACAGTTTATATTTAATTATTTAGAATATCGCTAGTCTATGTCCGAACACATTGTATATATTTTCTATCTTACTTTCATACCTTGAATTAAAGAAAGGCTTTAATATATCTACTAGGTAAACTATACGAGTCGTTTTATATACTAGTCATAGTTCTTCCTCGTTAGATCACTAATTATTTGGGCGCAAAAAGTTCACTGTCTCAACAACTCCTTCCCAGATTTCGGTTATTTTAAAACCTTGTTTACAAACTGTACTGACGCATTAAGAAATTTTCATTCACAATTTAATTTACGTACAGAAAATTGTAAACAAATGTGCGTATGATTCCGTCCATAATATTATTTTGTAAAACCACAGGAAGCAGACGGGACGTGTCAATTCATGACAGTAAATAACATTGTATTGGATGCGATTCAACAAGGTTTGTTTTTGTTTTTTATTTTTAACATGTTTTTCATCAGGATAAATGAAAACCTGGCTTATTTCATGTTAAACATTAGGTATGACCTTTGTCCAAAAGTGCTGGTTTTCAAGTTTATTTCGGTGCATTTTTTTCAGAAAACAATTAAGTATAGGTAACCACAGGTAAGTACAGGTAACCATAATTCATCTAGATGGACCGACGTCCGTAAGAAGGTGGCTGGGTCAGATTGGATGTGGGAGGAGGAAGGCAGGGTGTTGTAGAGTGTCAATTTGCTCTACAATTATTTTCCCTGACTGTACCTAACGGCGCCAACTAAAAATGTAAGGCGCCATCTTCACGGGCGAGAGAATTGCGACGATAGTCAAGCCGTACCATCAAATTATCGCCTTGAGATTGGTTCATAGAATTTCTATTGAATTTCAATATAAATAATATAGGTATATGTATATTATAGTAAATATGTATGTATGTGTAAAACCATTTTTTTTTTTTTGGATTTTTTCCTCTTTACAATCATTGGCACGAATCTTGACCGCTGACCTTCACCGGCGCAGAAGTGAGTTATTGGGTCCCTTTAGCTATTTTGTCATAAGTGTACGATGCGCAAAGCGATCCCCACTCTTCCGCCGAGCGCTCAAGAACCGTGCAGGTATCTGTAACAGAGCACCTGCCATCTAATCTCTTCACCACACTTGGTTGACTGGTTGAGAATGCCTAAAGCATTAAATCCGCCTTTGTACCTTTTTTGAGTGCGAAAAGTTTAAATAAATAAATAAATAATTTCGTCTCTTGGCTCTTTGGTCGATTCTCTCGCCCTTGAAGCAGGCGCCTAAGTGTTTAAACAAGAAAAATCATGACTAAGAAAACAAACTACAAAGTTATTATTACCTCATAAAATAGGCATGTCTAGAGGACGTTTACGAGACAACCTAGTAGGCTAGTATGCAAATACATTACCACAAATAATTTGTATAAATTCTAATGTGCATTAAAAGATAAAATGGAAGCAGTTACATTAACCGACGATCATCGCCATCTCTTATGTTATTGCAATCGTTAAAACGTTTAATAGACACGTTGATATAAAATACTTTTGATTATCTGTAGGTAGTGTAGACTGTTAAGGCGCTAGAGTAGCCAGCGGACCTAAATTGTTCTTATTTACGTTTTTTGCTATTTGTAGCTCATTGTTAGCCGGGTAACTGCGCGCACACACTAACAATTGGAATGTCTTTAATTTTGTCAATTCAAAAACATTAATTGCGTTATTTACGTTGTCAAGCAGACGAATTTACACATGTTTAATTAAACATAATTATGAAACAATGGATTACAAAATCCTTCTGATAATGAAAAACTGTAATACGCAATTAGGGGTTGTATGGTCACATTTACCCAAGTATAATCATTAAAATTACCAATACAACTTTGACTTCAAATTGATCTCGATTTAATAACATTTAAGGCCATTTTTTCCTAACTTTTTAATTAACATACAACAGATTATAACAGAAACCGTCGGGTCACCCAGGTCTTTCACAGATGTTCTAAACAGACTAGGATATTTAGTTACTTAACTTCTGGAGGGAGGTGGGCTGGTTGGAATAACCACCGACGGCCGCCATGGCCCACGGACAAGGGTCCACCTTAGGGACTAAGTGCGTAAACCAAATCCTAAACATAGAACCTGAGACTGACCTAATATTGCATAGAATTCGAGAATTGAATAGTAAGATTTTATGAATTTTGCGAGCTACCTTAGCGCATCCCCCTTAAGGGCCTATAAGTCGTCAAATTGCTTAGCAAGATCCGCCATTATATCGAAACTACTGCAGCATTAATTTTAAATAAATATATGTTAAAGTTGAGGATTAATGTTAGCGACTATGTTAGCCGAAAACACGATTTCATAAAATTTTCTCGATACAAAAAAAATCCAAAGTTACCTCCAAACCGAACAATAAACCGCTGCTATTAAAAAAATACTTCAAATTAGATCATGAAACTTGGCACACTAACTGAACTAACTATAAAGCAGCGACTATGTTTTTTATTCTTTTTAAATTACCATTATTTTCGACGTAAAAAGCAATTACCTAAACTTTTACCGATTTGGAGTCGCCTCCGTCTCGCTCGCCAGTAGTATGGTGCGAGCGAGATAAAAACTGAGGTTGTGTGGGCTCTTAAGAGGGTTTATTCTGAAAGTTGGCAACGTCGCAAATAGATGTCAAATATTTCGCTGTTTTGATTAATTTGATAATATTTCTGTATGGAAATAAAAAATGTGGCTAACTAGCGAACTAGAATATTGATTATGAAATGCAATAATTAATATCGTAACACCGAATAGTTAGTTTTAGATGTAAAAAAAGTATTTGGTAACTTTCCAAATGCCTTTTTTTCACCTAAAACGGGTACAACATCAAATTCAATGTTATAATTGCAATTCATTATTAATATTCTAGTCAATTGGTTAGCCACATTTCTTATTTCCATACAGTATTATTTCCAAATTAATCGAAACAGGTAAATATTTGACAGCTATCTACGACGTTGCCAACTTTTAGGATGCACCCTCTTAAAGAGAAATAAATGTTGTTGGTGTAGACATGTGGACTCGCCCTAAGTCTTGTTCGCTTTGTATAAACAAAGTTTATGTAATGCCGTTGGTATTTCTCAGCTATGTTGTTCTTTTAATTTGTATTATTTCTTTTAATAATATTGCATTTTAATGTACTGGAATCAAGTTTGCAATATTAAGAGGGTTTATTCTGAAAGTTGGCAACGTCGCAAATAGATGTCAAATATTTCGCTGTTTTGATTAATTTGATAATATTTCTGTATGGAAATAAAAAATGTGGCTAACTAGCGAACTAGAATATTGATTATGAAATGCAATAATTAATATCGTAACACCGAATAGTTAGTTTTAGATGTAAAAAAAGTATTTGGTAACTTTCCAAATGCCTTTTTTTCACCTAAAACGGGTACAACATCAAATTCAATGTTATAATTGCAATTCATTATTAATATTCTAGTCAATTGGTTAGCCACATTTCTTATTTCCATACAGTATTATTTCCAAATTAATCGAAACAGGTAAATATTTGACAGCTATTTACGACGTTGCCAACTTTTAGGATGCACCCTCTTAAGTAGATATTGGACGCAATCTTAGTTTTTTTCTTGTTTAGGACTGTGACGTTCTTTTGCTAGATTTTACAAAAAAATACTTTTAGTGTTTTTATGATCCAGAGGGCAGAGACAAATGGTAATCACTTTTAAAAATGTTCTACAAAGGCTTTCAACAGGGTTAATATATTTAAGCTTTTAGGTAGCTAGCTTTAAAAAATCATTCTAATAAATTGTTGACGTTTCCACCATAGCTATTTAGTTTATCAGTGATAAATTATTATCAGTTCCAAATTTTATGCAATACGTTCGTAGGTACACTAGATCAAATGTTACTGTCTACAGATTATTCTGAGTAAAAATGCCATTTTATTACCTGCATCTCAACTGTGCTGATCAATAAATAAATAGTTTTCGACGGCAAATAACAAGATAACACAAATAGCTCTTATCTATTCAAGATCACCACCTAATCGCCACGCTAATCGCACATCACACTCTAATAACCGATACAGCAATATCAAATATCACCATAACGGTGCGCCAGCGCAGTGCTGTCACTTCGGAGCACTTCGGGGCCGGTTGGGTCCGATCGGATGACCCGTCCGATTAATTGTCACTGATCAGCTGATAAATAGTGCGACTCTAATTATGTGAACTTGAATTTGATGTATGAGACATAGAGTAGGTGAAAGGGAGATATTTTGAGGTAAGTTAAGATACGTTATTTACCTTTCTAAGCCTGGGACTCTTTGAGCCAATCAAAAAAATCTGCCTAGGTTTTTCCCAACTATGTAGGCCGGCTTCCAGTCTAACCGGATGCATCTGAATACCAGTATTTTACATGGAGCGACTGCTTATCTGACCTCCACAACCCAGTAACTGGGTAATATAAAATGATACTATGGTAAGACTGGTTGTCAGGCCTTCGGGCTTCTGACGACTCGTAACGACTGTCAAAGATCCACGAATGACAGCCGGAACTAACGGCTTAACGTGCCGTCCGAGGTACGGAGAAGTCTCGGTATGTAAAGATGGTCACCCATCCATGGACCAACCCCAGAAAGCGTAGCTTAACCTGATGGATCAACCCGTGCGGCTGTTATTACTTAGCCACGAGCTCTTACTCCTGGGACTCACCTGAGTCTTGCTGGCAAATGAAGTTGTAAAAGGACCATTTAACATAAAACCACACATGCTTTCCCAAAAGGGTGAGGCAGAGGTGTGCTACTAGTACACCCACATTTCGCCAGCTATGTTTAAAGCCTCGTGCAGACAGGCGCGACGCGACATCGGTAATTGTTTTACCGTAAAATGTTCTTACAAATTGTAGTTTTAGAGTCGCGTCGCCCGGTCGCGTCACGCCAGCCTGCATGACTCTTAAGTCTCATGTAATTGTGGGCGAGCCTGTTGCCATCAATCGGGCACCAATCCAGACTCCGGTCTGGTTTTGAGAAATTCCTGATGGAAAAACCCAATAATACTTTGCCCGTCCTCGGAATCGAATCTCATGCTCAGCCATTAACTATACATTAATACTTTTTTTTTTGGCTTACCTTTTCAGAATCGCAAAACAAACTCTGATAAGATACAATGTTAATACTAAGAGGTCTGTATCAGTTATTTTGTCAATTACCCTGTATAAAAAGACCACAACATTTTGCTATCTAGCTGCAAGCCTAAATAACCTAAAACGGAACGTTATTCAGCCCTAAACCGGTTATTGGATCTATCCAAATGTGCAACAACTGACCAGCACCAAACGCGAGCTTTCACCGTGGACCTCAAGGAACGCACAGCTGGTATTATGTCAAAGTACAATCAAAGTACACTAAATAGTTGGTTCAAGTAAGTAGGTATATAAAACTCAATGTCCTGTAATAATCATTGTTTTCTATTAGTCATCTACATTATCTTAATCTATATTATTTCAGTATCAAAGCTACGTAGAAAGTCAAGGCTATTTACACTCTACGACTATTTTTTTTTTCTCTAATACCCAACGTAATCTAACATAACGGGATAAACTCAAACCATTTATTTCAATTGTTTAATTGAAATAAATGGTTTGAGTTTACAGGCACTTTTGAAGTGTCAAGGAGTCGGTCAGTCAGAAATATGAAGCTATGTAGTTGCCCATTCCATTTATCTTCGACATATCGCTCACCGTACAATGTAATGGATCACCACACGGAGAAGATAATAGATATAATGATTTGACATTGACTTTGACTACTGTTAACTCATAGAAACTAGCACATTGCCGTCAACAACACGACCACAATACGACCACGACAAGTCGTCCCCTCTAAACAACACCCAAAACTAGTTTAAACTCACTAGCCCGTTCGCAAAACAAGCTACGAATATTGACGTGCTTAAATAAAGTGAAATAAACCAGGATTAAGTAAAGATAATGATGCTGGTTAATACCTTTAGTAGGCAGACGTATTGAGGCGACCTGCGAAATGGGGGAATATCCAACAGATTATGTACTTAGTAGTAACTGATATGGTGCTATGAAGTTAAAGCTTTCTAAGTCCTTGTCAGTTTAGAGTCGGTAGCGGCTTATTATGTCCATTTATGTGTGATAAGGTGGATATAGATTGGAAAAACAATACCTACTAGATTCGGTATCTAGCACATTATGTAAAGCAATAGATATAATAATATAGGTTTATCATCGTTTTGATTCTTATTAAATAATAATCTAGAAGCATCCATTGACAAACCATAGCCAATGGACTTTATCTTCTTAATACCTTTATTCAACACTAGCTTCCGCCAGCGGCTTCTCCCGCGTTATATGTATATAAATTATAGCCTATGTTACTCAGTGATAATATAGCAATAAACTAGTGTTTCTTTGTTAAATCAGTTCAGTAATTTTTCAGATTATTCATATAAACATATACCTACCTAATAAAACTCATGGAAGATATTAAAAAAAAAAGTTGTCTGGGGATACTTAGAATCGATAACAGAACACGTTCCAACAGTTTTTAGAATTTTTGTCTCTTTTTTTGTTTATCTGTATGTCTGTTTATTTGATCGCGCATCATGTTAAAACGGCTGAACCGATTTTGATGAAATTTGGTAAATAGTGGAACTGACTACCCAACGCGCGATCTTCTTCTTTTTCTCTTGGTGCATCTCCAATTACTGAAAGTGGAACAGCTGAGCAGCACGTCGTGACTCCGGTCCAGTTATGAATGTTTCTTAACCAAGCCCTTTTTCCTACGCTAACACCGGGTTTCCCCGCTACTTTGCCCATTATTACGTACACAATATTGTCTTTGGTTCATGGCCTTGACATCAACCAATGAACAAAATTGTCAAACTTTTATTGGTTGGATTTATGCCGCTATTTATTATATTTAATGTCTTTTTTTGTAATGTGCGTTTTTGTTTGTGCAGAATAGAAAACAATTTCTGTTTTTTTTTTAAAGTATTACCTCCAGTGCCGCAAAACGTGTACGAGGTAAGCAAGCCTTTCTTTTTTAGACGGTGTCGAACAGTGTGATGGAAATATCGAATATATTTTTGCCACTTTTGCGGATGCTCTTGATCTCAATGGTTTCTCAATGGTGAGTTTTTGACAGTTTTTGTATCAAAATCAAAATCAAAAGTCATTTATTCAAATTAGCCTGAGAATCAGCACTTTTTGAACGTCAAAATTACATAAGACAGTCCCCCAAAACGCCCACCCGTCACCATTTCCTAGTGCTTTAGCTGGGAAGAAGAAGTGGCGCAACAAACTCCCCAGCAGCACAGCTGTCTGTTCAGTTAGTATATCAAATCTGTCAAAAACTCACCATTGAGAGACCATTGTAACGTTTATACATTATTAGACTTAGTCCCCTGCACAGACAGCTGCAGGCGCTGGTTACCAAGAGTCCTTGACTGGCTTTAATATTTTCCTAGTATGTCTCAATCAGCATAGAAAGTGATATGAAACATGTAAACAGTGCAAAGTCGTGAAATAATTGACACACCGCCATGATTCTGTCGCGTGATAACATACGACATTAAGGACGTTTCATAAATTAAATGACGTATGTCTTCGCACGATTGATCGCGTAAGTGACATGTTGTCCTACTTTGTTAAATAACGAGTAACAATACAATATTATTTTAATTGCAAGGACTTGTTACACATGGTATTTCGCGTATTTGACATTTCTCGAAACCCTGGGCTTCTGGACCTTTGGAAGGCGTACGAGCGGCCGAAACCAACTCGCAGAGACTTCGACGTTTTAATTAAATGAAGCACCAACCTACGATGATCCCTTTATGCACTGTGCAATGCACCCAAGGATACCCCCAGTTGGTGTAGGACTATTGCAGGATATGGAAAAAACAATAATCCATCGTGAAACGACAGCTCACTTCACGTAAGTTCAAGGTGAGATTTTTACTGAATAAATCTGCTGGTAAAGCTTGAATCATCGACACTGTAGCTACCGTTTATCGCTTTAAGGCCCCCGCAGACAGAACAATTTCCGTGAAGTTTTCATATAAATTGTTCCACCAGAGTCGCTCCACTCCGTCGCGTCCCGCCTGTCTGTGGGAACCTTTACTCTCATCGTGATATTCAGCAAACTTAAAAGTCGGATGAATGTAAAGTGCCCTTATCATCCAAGATAAAACAAAGTTAGCAAAGCTGTGTGACAAATATTTGCGCGCGCGCAGTATCGCAACACGAGGTTGATGTACTGTCAGATGTCACAATTCTCAGTAATGTGGAAAATGACATCTATTGTCATTCATAGAGCATGATTTTCCTTAGTGATTAGGAAAATTTAGAGAAATCTTATTTTGCTAAAGGGTACATACTAAATGAAATGTTATATAATGAAATTGCTTATTCTGTAAATAGGATATCGGAATCACTTTTATAAGTCATTAAAAAAAAACTTGCCAAGTGCAGACACCGTCAAATCTCCATCTGCAATGTAAGATTGTCCATGTGATCCATGATTCTAGATCAACGGGAAGTACCCTATAGTGTAGTTTGATTTATTTGCGAGTTTCAAAATATTTCGTATAATGGCCGTATTTTTTTATTGCGACTAGTTATTTAGATTTTTAGAAGCTTGATTTTCAAGAGACCGTAGACCTACGTATTTGATATTAATTTCAACTACAGACAGCGACAGACAGACGGATGGGCGGAAGGACGGACAACAAAGTGTTCAGCTATAAGGGTTCCGTTTTTACATGTGAGGTACGGAACCCTAAAAAGAATAGAATTCAAGTGAAATGAAGTATGTAATTGTCTTTCAGATTTTATGCTGTTTATCCTTAGGCAGAGTTAGCAGACAGGTGCGACGCGGCATCGGTAGAACAATATCCGTGAAATTATCAAAGAAATTGTTCCACCAGAGTCGGGTCGTGACTGTCTGCGGGAGCCTTTACCTAATACATTTGCAATAATAGTTTTTCTTTGCAGATATTCCTATCCTCGAACAAAAGACGACGAAGCAAAAAGAGTAAGGATCGTAGGTGGTGGTCTGTAGTTTCTGTCTACCCCCATGGGAAGAAGGCGTGAATGTATGTAATCCTAGCCTTAGATGAGATACTCGTATAGTCGACCACGTAAATTAATCACCCTAAGATTGAATGAGACTTGTCCGTCGCAAAACGACAACGTTAATTTGTCTATTTTGAAAGTTGGATAATTTCGACTTTAGTAATGTTACAATTTATTGTGAATTGTTCTCAAAAGTGGTAAGCAATTACGAGGTCGACTATACATGCAACGATTGCTACGGATACTTATGAAAATATACTATAACAGCGAAAGACTGAAAACTAGTTCGGCAATCTAGCACAAAAATAGGTATAAAATCCTCTACCGTCTAGCCGTGGAATGGATGATAATATAACTTTACCGTGTCACACATGTTTTTATATTACAGGAAAATGATATAAAAGTAATGACGTAACTCTGCAAGCCACATTAACGAAACAAATGGTTTTAAGCCCTAAAAGCCTGAAAAAATAAGATAATTTTCACATTCACGTGTTTTAGCTTTGTTTAAAGATAAAATGATTTTAAGATGAATGTCAAATAAAGACTGATTTTTCATCTGCTTAGAAAAACTATAAAACTTTGAGTACTCCTGACTCTTCTTCAGGTAAAATAGGATATTATTTTGCCAGTAGACCATAATGTGTACGGTGTAATAGATGTTTCCAAAGGAGGAAGAATGAGAAAAAGATGTATACAAGGTGGAGACGACATTATAACAATAAATTAAACTATATCCAATGACGTTCCCAGTCTGCATATGAAAACTCAATCAAAGATCTCCAATAGTTTAGTCACTATATCTAGTCAAAGATTGGCAAAACCCATACTAAGCACATCACTACTATTTAGTCTGTTGGAAAGAAAGCACTTTTTTTTATTTAAACGTTAGGATTTATTTGATAGTTCCTAAACTCCTATGCATTAATATTGCCAGTTTTTCATTTATTGTTGTATTGTCGTCTCCACATTGTGTACTTAGGTATAGTCCTGTAGCAATATAAATAGAAATATGCTGAATATTCTACTTTAGCAATAAGTGGTTACAGTACAAATTCCCCTGATGAGGTGTAGCCGAAAAAAAAACTTGTGTTGTGGGGCAGAAGGTCAAATCTAATACACATTTGGTAAGACGAGTACGATGAGGTAGTATATTATTATTTTGTTCCTACATATTTACTTACTATGGTATTTATACACAATCAGAAATAGAGTTATATAGTGACTCTTCCGACAACAGTGGAGATAGTCACTAAAAATAAAATGTCGCATAATCTCCACAATCAGAAAAACAATTGTCATTTCCGCTAAGAATAACAGCTTATATAGTTCTTTCAGTATACTCCAAAACGTTCCCACAAAAACACGCAAAGAAAAGAATCTCAATATTTAATTGCGCGTCGTAATAAAAATAGCTTCATAAATCATACTGTCAACCACATCACAGTGAGTCTGAGCTCTGAAACAACATGGGCGATAAGATAAGAACCACGTCGGTATTCAGTCACGCTCAGGCTATGGACAACTTCGGGTACCGCGAGATGGGGTGGCCTTCTCCTCTTCAGACACCCTCCCCCACCACACCGTCGCCCATAAGAAACCGCTACCGAGCAGGTAGCTTCAGATCCAGAGCACCCAGAGAACCTGAAGAGTTCCCACTAAATACAAACTACAACAAAAATGTCCGGAACATCGATCTTTTGGAGTCGGCCCGTGAACCTGGCAAAGCAAAAGAATACCTCTTTGTGGGTCCATCACCACCTGCTGATGATGCTCCTAACATGTACCACAGTTTCGATGTCCTCGCTCCAGACCCTGAAGCCAGGTTGACAGAAGAAGCTGCTAGAAGAAGTCTGTGTGAAAAAGCGTTGTCGCTAGGAGCTGCAAGATTTTTCGATGATGTTGAGTGTGGTTTAATAACTACGGATAATATTGAAGAGCACATCAGCTCTGCGCCTGAAGTGGTTGTGAACTTAACATTACTGTGGGCTGCGTTACTTGCAAGAGATGAACTACTACCAGCAATTTTAGAAGCAGGTGCTGATATTCACTACTCAGAACCAGCAGGACTGACAGCGCTGCATCTAGCGTCATTTAGTGGCGCAGGAAGAGCAGCTGTCTTCTTACTATCTCGTGGTGCTGATGTTGATTTTGCTCCAAAATACTTCGCACCTCTCCATTGTGCTGCGTTCGGTAATTCGTTGGAAGTGGCTGAAGTATTAATAGCTAACGGTGCTTCGTTACATGCTGTTGTACAAAGAGCTGGATGTGAAGATAACCTAGTGCATTGTTCAGTGAGAGCCGATGCTGTGGAGTGCATGGAACTGTTTATAGAAAGAGGTGTAGACCCTGCATATGTTACATCAGGAGGATTGAATGCGTTACATTTGGCTGCTGAACTTGGTGCTCAAAGATGTCTATCATTTCTACTGAAAGAGACAAAGATAAGTTGTAACGGTGTGACCAAACAAAGAGATAAGGAATGCACAGCAATGCACTTGGCGGCGGCTAGAGGTTACTCTGAATGTATAGAGCTTCTGTTATCAGAAGGTGCAAAAGCAAATACGAAGAATTACAGAGGTTTTACTGCATTACATCTTGCTGCTAGATGTTCAAGTATTGAATGTGTTGAAGTTCTTCTAAGAGATGGTAATGCTGATCCGAACGTTGAAGACTACGATAAAAGGACACCATTGCATGCAGCAATTGGTCGAGCGGAGCGTGCATGTGACATCATTGACATGCTTGTAAGTTGGGGTGCTCAAGTAAACAAGAAAGACGAATATGGTTATTCACCGTTACATTTGGCTGCAATGGATAATTTGACGCAATGTGTGGAGACTCTTATTTTCCTTGGTGCTGATGTGACATCGAAATCGAAGAAAGGACATACAGCTTTAAGTGTCATTGCTAGGAAAACTCCAAAATCTCTAGCAATATTGAGACATAATCTAGATTGTGGCATTTCTCTGAATCAACCAAGTGAAGCTAATGAAGAAGTCCAAATTGAGTTTGATTTTGGCAGAATGCTGAAATTTTCTTATCCCCGTGAGATCACATACTTAAACAGTTTGATAGATGAAGGCCAGAAAGATATATTACTACATCCGCTGTGCTCCGCATTTTTGTTTATGAAATGGAGGAAGATAAGGAAATTTTATTTGGCAAGACTTATATTTTGTTTTCTCTTTGTGACGTTTTTATCTACTTACGTGTTGACTGCTGTCGTCAAGACTTGTAAAGGCAAATACGCTGAGAAGTATGGTGTCCTAAATGAGCTTTGTCAGAAACAATCTTTATTAGGTGGAATTCTCACCAACAATCCTATAGAGTTCGAAAGATGGGTTCTGATGGCCATCACAGCATTCGAGATTCTTCGGAAATTGACTGGCATAACTGGATACTCTAGTTTCTATCAATACTTTACAACTTTTGAAAATTTGATGGAATGGTTTGTATTGCTGTCTGTATTTTCTCTTTACAAAATCGATAATGATTACAGTTGGCAGAACCATGTTGGGGGTTATGCAGTCCTAGGCGCTTGGACCAATTTAATGTTAATGATGGGCCAACTTCCAATGTTTGGTGATTATGTGGCCATGTATCAAAAGGTGTTGACTGAATTCTTAAAATTATTGTTGGCATACATGTGCCTTCTTCTAGGCTTCACAATCTGCTTCTGCGTTGTGTTTCCGAATGAAGAGATGTTTTCAAATCCTTTGATGGGTTTTATAAGTACCTTGTCAATGATGGTCGGAGAGTTGAACCTGAATATCTTGATCAACGACCCAACGAGAGACGACCCGCCTTTAATATTCGAGCTGTCCTCTCAAATTATATTCATTCTTTTCCTTATGTTTGTCACTATCATTTTAATGAACTTACTGGTCGGTATCGCTGTCCATGATATCCAAGGCTTGCGTAAAACTGCTGGTCTATCTAAGTTAGTAAGACAGACGAAGTTAATATTGTTCGTTGAAATGGGTATGTTCAGTGCTTGGCTGCCAAAATGTCTTCACAAATATGTTTATCGAACCGCATTAGTATCCCCAGAAGCTGGCAAAGTAATTTTGAGTGTAAAACCTCTAAACCCTCGGGAGAAAAGATTGCCAACTGACATTATGATGGCAGCGTACGAACTAGCGCAGCTGAATAAGGTGAAATCTGGCCAGTCTATCAAAGAGATTCTTTATAAAAACAAATACACGTCAAAGCTAAAGAATGAGGGTCAATTTGCGCAAGATCATAACTTCAGTTTAGAGATACGAGGAATGCAGGAGAAGATAGATCAGGCAACATTCAACATGAAGAAGATTGATCAAGAAATAAGACATTTGAATACCCTTTTAATGGATCAGCAACAACTTCTCCATAACTTCTTCAAGTATACTGATCTGATACCGTATAGAGCTCCTCACGCTACAACACCAGCATATGCACCAGAATCTCCAATATTCTTCTCCAGTAATACAAGTCAGAGTCAGTATTCTGAAACTACAAACAAGTGATTATTGAAGACTTTGGAGTGAATGAAGGAATTGATACCTTGCTTGAGAAGTTTTTAAGCATAGATACAGGATGTTTCTTTGTGCCTGATGCGATGAAAGAAATTCTTCGAACACATAATTGTCAAGTAGGACTGTAAAAAGTAAAAAATTGATAATAAAAAAAAAACAAATAATTTTCTAAAGCTAACACTTTTAAGAGCTTATTGGACATGGTTGAACCTATACGAGTATATAGGTCTAGGTGTGAAGCAAGATTGATAAAAAGTTATGACTTTTAGTGCATTTTTTACTAAAATGTATATGATTAAGTCAGGGTATTATTGTGATAGATGTAAGTGTGTTATTACTCTTTTGATTATAAAATCAGTATTAATTAATATTAACTTATTTTTATTTTTTTGCCAGCGAAAATTAAAATCCTATAATTTTTTCGAAAACACTTTAAGAAAAATCTGTGTTAGAGATAAAAGACGATCTCAAAAACCATCAAATAATATAAATAATGGAAGATTTGTTGATAAAAAAAATATGATGTTTGCTTTGGGGTTCAGTTTCCTGCCTTATTTATCTTTTAACATAAAACGTAACTATTATCTCTCCAAGGTTAAAATATTTTGTTAACACTATATAACGTGCCTTAAAAATTAAGTAATTTGTTTGATTAATTATTTCTTGTGATAGCATGATGTCTTACAGTAAATAATGTCTTATGTACAAGCCGTCAGTGGTTGATGAGCGATAACGCAATGTTCTATTATCATTACCACCGTAGCATTTAAATAAATCTTTTTTTAAATACTCATTTGCCTATAATTACCCGACTACGGCGAAGAAAAAAGGAGGGTTATGATTTTACTACACAAACTCTACAAGAACACAAACGCCTTTGATAATCTGTGGCTGTCATAGGGTGAGCGCTACATAGTTCTTAAGGGTCCCCAAAACGATCAATTGCAATTGTCAATGTTTACGTGATTGATACTCATTGATATTACTACAATAAAATTGCAATTGACCAATTGATCTTTTTAGGTGCCCTTAATGAATCCAAGCTCCAAGGTACTTCGCGAAATTTAAATTTTCTTACGTTTTTTGCAATTTGCAGGTCAGTGTCAGGTTGTATGTTGATTAAAATATGATTCGCGACCGTAACAAATATGGCTTTACAGAATTATAACCATTAGAATCAGCAATACAACTTCATAAGTTAGAATAATCCTCTAATGTCAAGCTTTCATGAAATGGTCATTCAAAGGGATTTTATGAACTTAGAGATTTGCATTGATGATTGTTATTACTATTCCATAAATAAATATGTGACACGGAAAAATAACATTTGAATTTGGTGGGCTACCTTGGAGCATCCACCTTAAGAACTATGTTCTTTACAGTTAAAAGGGTGTCTTAGAAAGTAGATATGAAAATGAAAACTTTACATCAATTAGTCTGTTTAAAACCAGGGAATCATTTCAAGACCAGAGTAGTTATCTGCCGCACCCAACTCTTTAAATATTAAGATACTAAAATAATTCTTAAATAAACAACATGCATAATTTAATATAACTTGTACGCCTGACTGCATTGTGACATTAATATTGCAATTGATTAAAGTGAATAATTTATAAATATAAATTAAATCCTCTATTAACTAACTTTCTAATGTCCTTACCTTTCAAATGTGTCGTGTTCATTCATGTATTGTTTTTTCTGTTACCTACTTTTTACGTGGTAGGTATACTTATATCCTTGTTCTCGTGAGTTCCCTTTTTTGCTGAAACCCAAAACTATACCACTCACATTCGTAACATGCAAGGAATTCCATTTCGGCGTGAGATTTTTGGAATCGTTTTCAAAGTACATGCATCTGAGAAAAGAGTTGCTTATATCCAAATCACTGCAGACTGGCGCGTCGCGACGGCGTGACGCTACTCTACTTCACGGTAGAACAATTAGCGGTGTCGCGCCAGTCTGCACGAGGCTTTATAGCGTGGCAATAATGGTCATTGACCATTATTGCCACGCCATTTACATTTTATAGCATTCTTTATATATATCGTGATTTGCAACATGTTCCAATAACGTAAAACCATACATAGTTTATTGTTTTGGTTCCTACGGAGATATTTGAGACCACTATTGCCACGCTAACGAGACTGGAGTACAGTAGGTGTAACGGCTATCTGCCACAAGTCATCAGACTTGTGGGAGATGGCTAGTAAGGATAGGGTCCTTACTAGCCATCTCCCACAAGACTCTATCCTGAATAGTCTCATGTTAGCATCCAATTTGAAGGTTACTACCATTTTAGTGACCAATAGGCCAATAGGACCGAGGCTTGGCAAATATGTTATTAACCCACGCGAATTTTATTAGCGAAAGGCTGCATCGCCTAATTGTGAGACATGGAATAATATTTGCAAAATTTGCTGATGGAATGTGCTTAGAACAGAAATTAAAGGGAATCTTTGGCTAGGGAGTTTTGTTCAAACATGTTGGATGTTAGATTTATCCAAAATATTTTGGCATACCCTAAATAAGAAAAACCAGACGCCTAGGCAGTAATTCCTTGTATAAGTATAGCAGTGTGTAATAAAAATATATTATAATTATAGGGGTATGTAGCTGTGTGTAAAATAGAGTAAAAGGTACAATGGGGTTGACGTATCCGCGTGGATAAAAACCCCTTATTAATAAAGAATAAAAAATGAACTTAAAGGTTTTCCGTATAGACGTGATTTTATACCTATGTATAGTATCGAAAGAATCTCAGCAATATTGAGTCCTGCTCGCTAAGTAAACCGGGCCGTATTAAGGGTACTTCACCATAAGCGCGACTTTTTGTACTGCGACTGGCGATTTTTGCAGCAAATTGTGTTGCTTTGCGACCGAAGAAATATGTAGAAAATCGTCTTAGATATTGGATTGATTGTTTTTTTTTTTTCAGAGAAAGTATTATACATAGATGTGTTATTTATATTTCTATGGTATTATACGTCAGTGGGATGATACTGGCCAACAGTAAATTAATTATATTATAGCTTAGCTGGGCAAGACCTCTTGCCATGATTTCGAGTGCTTGCGGTCGATCACATTTTGAAACAGATTGCTAATCCATTGCTTCATAAGTTCGAAAAAAAAACTAAATAACGCAATGAATGTTGTTGAACTGTCAAACTGAAACAGCTATTGCGTGACACATTTTCGTAAACGATTCAGGCTAATCTGTTTCTTGATGTGCAAAACTTAGAAACTACCTACATATGAATTGATAAAGTCACATTAGGAATTGCTCGGATTTGAACACACAGCCTCGAGGAAAGAGGCTTTAATTAACCACTGGGCTATTAAGACGAACGGACACAAGCAATAGAAAAATGTTCAGTCGTGTACATTCAACGTCTCCTGTGGACAGGACCTAAGTCGATAACAATTAAAACGCAATGCAGTCGCCGCCACGCCGCGCGCCGACCTTGCGCGTGCGCCGTACTGTTGTGCACACAAGCGTAACTTATTGGTTTTAGATATTTATATTAAAATATTGATAATAGAATAGATAGACTAGCTAGACAATTCGATTTACGACTTTACACTTGATGGCCTATTTTCTCACTTACGTATGAATACTTACCTGATAATCATAATGTCCTTCTGGTCGATTTTCCAATGTACCTTCTGTTAGCATGCATTGAATTCCAGTTAATAATTATCTGTAATACCTAAATTTAAAACTACTAACTTCCGGCAGTCCAAACCTTGACCTTCGGAAAAAGATTACAAAAGCGTCAAAGCGGATTTTCAAGATTGTTAATAATATAATTCTATAATTATATACATATAATAAAGCTGAAGAGGGTCGAAAGTCTGTACATGGAAGAAAATCGAAAAAAAATTGGCTGGGGATACCTACTTAGAATCGATAACAGAACACGTTCCAACATTTTTGTCTGTTTGTCTGCTTATCTGTTTATCTCTATGTCTTTTTATTTGATCGCGCATCACGTTACAACGGCTGAACCGATTTTGATGAAATATGGTACGGGAATACTTTGAACTCTCGGGAAGAACAAAGGATACTTTTTATTGACATACAACGCGGGCGAAGCCGCGGGCGGAAGCTATTGTCTATAATTATGTACAAGTGTGAAACACGTGAGCAGAGTCACCGGTGTTTCATTGTAACCAAGAGGTGGATTCTTCTCGGAGGGAATGGGAACGTATACGTTCCTGTACTAGGATGTGAAGCTGCCCCCTTGTGGATTTTAAAGTTACAGTTTGGGCAATACGATAGTATGCGTAAAATTCATGGTAGCAGACAAATGTCATCATATCAAATGCTTTTCAGTAAAATGATACTTACGATCTAAGCTTAGATGCAGAATGCAGCTCCGGCCCCGCCCGGAAAAATAAGCACATGCAGAACGTGTGATATTCATAATGATTTAGTTTTTTGCGGATTTGAAAATAAATATTTTAGCACACCTTTTACTTCAAAGGTTTCCGCAAAGTAAAGCCTGATGAACTTATTATGCTTTTCAAAAAACGAACTTCGAATGACTATGTTCTATGTTCTATGTTAGAGGTTATGGTTTCCGCACTTAGTCCTCGAGTGGACCATTGTGCGTGGGCCATGGCGGCCGTCGGTGGTTATTCCAACCAGCCCACCTCCCTCCAGAAGTTAATTAAAGCTCCTGGTCTGTTAAGAACGTCTGTGAATGATAAGGGTGATCCGAGGGTTTCTGTTCTGATCTGGGTGACGCCCGTGCATTCGAAGAGCACGTGCGTGACGGTTTCCTCAGTCTCCATGCACGCCCTGCACAGGGGACTGTCCGTTATGCCCATTGTGTGGAAATGTCTGTTGAGTGAGCAGTGTCCTGTGATGGTCCCCACCACCAGGCGCAGGCCATCCCTGTCCAGGCGTAGAAGACGCCTGGTTAACTTGCTATCCAGGATGGGCATAGCTTCCTTGGCTTGCCTGCAGCCCGGTGCCGAGGTCCACCAGTTCACTGCTTGTGTATGGGTGACCTCCTGTAGCCACCTGCGTATTTGGTTGAAGGGGATGGGTACAATGGGCTCGGGCCCGTAGACTGGTGTGCTGGATGCTCTCCTAGCCAGTTCGTCCGCTGCATCGTTACCCATCGACCCGCTGTGTCCTTTTATCCATTGCAGTGTCACCTTGTTGCAACCAGACACTGATAAGCGTTCTAGTGCATTGTGACATTCTAGTATAAGTTTAGAGGTGATATATTTCTTTCCCAGGGATTGGAGGACTGAGGCACTATCGGAGAGTATGCGTATGTGGAAATCCGTAACTCTCCGGGCTTCTATGGCATGGACCGCTTGTATGATGCCCACACACTCCGCCTGGTAGACGGTGTTGAGCATGCCTAGCGGTCTAGACATACTCATGTTGAGGTCATGTGAGAAAATTCCAACTCCGGTGCCGGAGTCGGTCTTCGATCCATCGGTGTATACTCTCAGTTCCTTCGGCCCTGAGTAGTCACACTGTTCTTCTGTCAGTTTTATGCTGTAGTGTCTTTGGAAGTGGTGTGTCTTCGGGGCTTTGTCACAAGGTGCTGCCATCATTGGCTGTCGCTTGATAGCATCCTCCTTTATACGAGTATGCTTAACTCTGGAGTCCTTGCTTAGAGTCCCTGATAGGTCTAGTCTGAAGGCAGCCAGGGCTGCCTCCTCCCGCACAATAAGGTGCAGGGGTGGCAGTCCTAGCATTGCCTGTAGGGCGGCGGTGGGTGCGGTTCTCATACTGCTAGTGATTGCAACGCATGCAAATCGTTGCAGCTTTTCGAACTCCTTTTGGGCTGTGCTCAGGTCTGTTCTGGGCCACCAGACCAGTGAGCCGTATGTGATAATCGGTCGGATGACCGTGGTATACAACCAGTAGGTGACCTTGGGGCTGATTCCCCAGTTCCTGCCAAGCAGTCGTTTACACTGCCACAGGGATATACTGGCTTTTGTGGTGATATAGTTGGTGTGCTTTGCCCAGTTCAGCTGTTTGTCCAGAAATATGCCCAAGTATTTGGCTTCAGTTGATAGGCTCAGAGTTGTTCCGAAGAAAAGTGGTAGTTGTAGGGTTGCCAATTTCCGCTTTTTCGTGAAGAGAACCAGTTCCGTTTTTGTGGGGTTCACTGAGAGTTGGTGTTTGCTGCACCATTCCTCTACTATCTTCAGAGCTTGGCGCATGAGGTTACATAGGGTGTTTTCGTGGGTTCCATTTATTATTATGGTTATATCGTCGGCGTAGCCTACAGTGAAATAACCTTTGTCGTTGAGTGCTTTGATGAGGGTGTCTACTACCAGGTTCCATAGAAGCGGCGAGAGAACGCCCCCTTGTGGGCATCCCTTTGCAACTATGGCTCTCGTGGTGTTATTTACGGTCACTTGTACGGCTCTCAGTTTGAGCATGTTGGTGATCCAGCCGCTCAGGGTCGGATCTATGCTGTGTCTGCCGAGAGCCGAGTCTATGCTGTTGAACGTGGTTTTATCGAAAGCGCCTTCGATGTCGATGAAGGCGGCTAGTGCTGAGCATTTGTGATCCACTGCGCATTCAATTTTAGAGACCACGCTGTGCAGCGCGGATTCTGTTGATTTGCCTGTGGAGTACGCGTGCTGTTGTCTATGTAGAGGTCTCGCTCTGAGGGGCCCATCTCTGATGTGCCTGTCGCAGAGTCTTTCGAGGGTCTTCAGTAGAAAAGATGTTAGGCTTATCGGCCTGTAGGCCTTGGGTTGCGTGTAGTCTGATTTTCCGGGTTTGGGTATGAAAATGACTTTCACCTCACGCCACGCGAGAGGTATGTACCTGAGCGCTATGCAGGCCCGGTAGATCTCGACCAGCCGTGGCGTTAGGTGTTCTACCCCCCATTGCAGCAGGGCTGGAAAGATGCCATCCAGCCCGGCCGACTTGTATGGCTGAAAGGTGTTGATAGCCCATTTTACTCGGTCTTCCGTTACTATGTTGTGGGCTCTGGACCAGTCCTGATCCGTTGGGGTCCATTCTGGTACATCTTCCCACGTCCTGTCCTCCACGATTGTGCAGTTTGGGAAGTGGGTCTCCAGAAGGACCTTGCTGGTTTCGTGGTCAGTTAGTGTGTAAGTGTTATCGGGTTTTTTCAGCGCGCCAAGAGTTCGGTCCTGATCAGTAGATAGGATCTTCCTTACTCTAGCGGCCTCGTTGTTTGTCTCGATGGATTCGCAGAATCTCCGCCAAGCCATCCTTCTGGCGGCTCTGATCTGTTTTTTGTATGCATATTGGGTCTCTTTGTATATTTCCCAGTCTTCCGGGAGTCGGGTGTTTTTGGCTCTGTTAAATCGCTTACGTAGCGCATCCCTGAGTTTGCTGAGTTCGGCGTTCCACCACGGGCTTCTTTCGTTGCTGTCGTTTCGCGGCGCCCTCAGTTTACAGCATGCGTGATAAGCTTCGGTTAGGTATTGTGATAGTTTTGTTGTTGCGTATTCTAATTGTGCCTGGTCCTTTAGGACTACCTGCGACAGGTATCTATCTAAAAGCCCTGCCAAGAGGTGTTTGTACCCGGGAACGTCGGTACGTCTCGGGTTCCGCCTCGGTGTTGGTTTTTTGGTGTTGGTAGTAAGTGTGAAACGGATCCTTCTATGGTCTGAGCAAGAAGGCTCGTCAGATACGTGCCAGTTAGTGATACAGTTCGCCGCATTGTCTGTGGCGAGTGTCAGGTCTATAATTGTTTGCCCACGGACAGTGACCCAAGTGGGTTCCGAGCCGCGGTTCATAATGTTTAGGTTAGTAGAGAATAAATAGGTGGATAGTACCTCTCCTCTGGAGTTCGGTGCGTCGCTGCCCCAGAGCGGGTGATGAGCGTTCGAGCTAGAGCGCTCGGGGGAGCTCGGACCGCCCCAACGCGAATGTATACGTACATCCGTGGTGGGGCGACCCGGACTGCCAGGCACTTCTTCTCGTGCAACCGAGCGGGTGGGCAGGTTGCGGATAGCCCAACTCCGGTTGCGGGGCCGACCAAGAACGGCTAAATGAAGCCGTTGGTGGGCGGTCCTGCACCCGGAGCATCTTCTTCAAGATCCCGGACAAGAGAAGTTCCCGAAAACCAAACCCCAGGTCTAGGGTAACCCATACACCCCTTCCCATGCTCCCGTTAATCCAACCAAGCCCTTTACCTGTATCCCGTCTTTCCTAAACCCTTGGGCCAACTCCCAGACCCAGGGTGACCTCCCCCAAACCCCCCCCCCCCCCCCAAATCCTTACACATCCCGTCGCTCCGAAACCCTTGGGCCAACTCCAAGACCCAGGGTGACCTCTCCAAGAAACCCATGCCCCTCATCCGCCTCACACCCTCCCTCCTTTTTTCCCAATATCCCATCTGTCCCAGAGGAAGGGTAACCTCGATTCCAAAAAAGCCCACCCCCAACGTCAATGAAAGTATGCAGAAAGATAAAACTACTACCCAGGTGGGTCCCGGCCAAGCCGGGGAATCCCACACCGCCACGGCGGTTAGCCCCCATCGTAATATGGGGGGGGCATCAATCTGCTCCTCGCTGGCAAATTTAATGCCGCGCTTCTCAGCGCAACCGGCTGCTCTTACAGCGCCAAATGCACGGACCACGGCCGCGACTATCGCGCCGCCAAGCACAACCTCGACAGTGACCCAGGCTGCGACTCACGCGCCAAAACCCACGACCCTGACTACGCCAAACCCAGACACTGACCACGACCAGCACAAACTGACGGGGAAAGATGACGGAGCTGGCAGCTCAGAAACTCCTCCGGCTGGTGCTGAAGTACGCCCGCTGGCAAGCCGCGGCGGAAAATCCCAGGCCCGGAGGAGGAGAGTAAGCGACCGAACGCGCGTTCGCGAAGGCACTAGCCAGCGCGATGCGCAATCGAACGCTGAAAGGGAGGTGCGCGACCGGCCCCCAGTCTGCGAAGGGGAAACCCAGCGCGATAAGGGGCCGGAAGCACGCGACCGGCTGCAGAAGCGCGCAGGGGAAACCCAGCGCGCTGAGCGGCTGGACGCGGAACCGCACGAGCAGGGGCCAGTCTGCGCAGGGGCAACCCAGCGCGACGGGCCCCAGCACGTGAAGAAGCCCGCCGGTACCGACAGCCGACCCCAAAACACGGACGAACCTCACGACAGACCTCGTCACAAACGGAGTAGGGGTAAGCGAGGTGGAACAGCACTCTTGGCGCGGTCGGCGAAAGTCACCCAGCCGAGCACCTCCGAGCCGAAGCCTGGACCAAGTGGTACAGGGCCGGCGAAGAGGGTGCGCCCCGACGACACGGCCTCGCCGAGTACGTTACAAGGGGACGCAAAGAGAGTGAGGATCCACTCCGCCCAAGGGGAGCAGAGGACCTACGCGCGAGCCACGAAGGACATCCCTGCGCGGCTGGCCGTAGCAATCTGCCTCCCCCCCCCCCTCCAGGGACCTGACCAAGGAAGAGGCCGCCTCGATAAAGACTGAGCTCGAAAACCTCGTCATGGACACGGACTCGACGCTGCCACTCCCGTCCTTCCGCGGATTCCCACGGGTAGCGGAAGGCACTGTGCAGATGTGGTGCGAAGACGACTACGCCATGACTTGGTTGACACAAAACGTGCCCAAAATAAGACTCCCCGACACCGACCAGACACTGACCGTTATGAGACAGTCTGAAGTGCCCACCCGTGTCCGAGCTTCACTATTTGTCCCTCGGTACAGAGGCGACATAGTGAAGCTCCAGAGTATTCTGATTCGTCAGAATACTTGGTACGACATTGCTAGGTGGTCACTTTATAGGGCGACTACCGTCGGTGGCGACAACTTTGGGACCCATCTGACCCTGGGTGTGCCACCGGAGGAAGCCGTAAAGGTCCGGGAACGGGAGCGGCGTATATCCTACCTGCTTGGTTCGATATACGTACGCTTCTGGCCCACGACCGAACCCTCTGACACTCAGACCGGCGACGACACAAAGACCGCACAACCGACGGCACAGACTGACCTTGACATGGATAGGCTCGAGGAGGTCATGGCCCGAGCGGCAATGGCCGATGACGCTGACCCAATTCCGCCCGACTCACCTGGCTGGAGCGAGCGCCTGCTCGCCTCGTCGCCGGGCGATCAGCACGACGTCGCCTACAGAGAGGAGGTGGTGGAGAGGCTGTCTGATGGATCCGTCTCAGACTAACCCCTCCCCATCGCTGCCAACACCCACCAACATAATACAGACCAACCTCCAGCATAGCCAGACTGCCACGGCTAGCTTGCGCAGGGCTCTGGAGGTCAAACCCCGAACTATCGCACTGATCCAAGAGCCGTGGATCAGGAACAACAGAATATGCGGACTCGGTAACATCGGAGGTAAGCTTATTCTCGACACTCACAACGCAGACAAACCAAGAACGTGTGTCTACATACCCAAAGATATTCCTATCACACCACTCACACAATTCTGTTCCAGAGACCTGACAGCTGTCAGGCTCCATACCGATGGTAGCGCTCCAGATGTTGTACTGGCCTCAGCTTACATGCCAGGCGAGGTGGCAGACTGCCCGCCAAAGGAGGTGGCTGACCTGGTGCAACACTGTGAGCGCGCCCAACTGGACCTCATCATCGGCACTTCGAATGACTTTATGTGTCGTAAAAAAATAAAAAGACCTATAACTTTTTTTCGTATAAAACAATTTGCCAACCCATCTGCCCCCGACAGTACCATTTACCATCGCTCCTACAAACACGACCGGCTTTCATTCTAAATGTTTTTATTAACCACATCAAAGACGCCGACGCATAACCTATGGCTACCACTACTTGGTCTAAATAATAACTGTTTGAACTAAACTGCTGCTCGGTAATTAACTACTAATTGAACTGGTAAAGCTGTTAAGGTGATGCCACATCTCTATTTTTATGTGTATTCCCGTTCGTCCCACTGGCGTCGTCCCACTAGCGGGACGAACGGGAATTTGAAAAATAATATTAAATCTATGCCCGTTCGTCCCACTGAGTTTATCAGTGGGACGAACGGATAAATAACGAATAAATTATTAATTGTATCATGTATTCCCGTTCGTCCCACCAATAATATGTATTGATAGGGAAACCCTATACTATAACTTAGCCTATACCATTACACGACCTTGACGAGTCGATATACACCACATGTATTGAAATCCATCCACCCGCTTGCATACTTTGAGGGTATAGACAATCCCACATACCTAAAAAGACAAGCGAAAAAAGAAATGTCTAGTCGCGCTGTCGGGTAAATACGAATATTATTTTGTTTGAAATTAGCGAAGAGTGTACCCTTAAATTATTACTTACGATAATCTCAGAATTCTTTAAACGACTAATGTGCTCCCTATGTCGAGTGGGAATGAGCCACTATTGCCATTTTAGTAACTTGTTAATGAATGGTAGGAAACCTTATATTTATTTTTATATTTACCATACTCGCTGACCTTCCTCTTAATTGATCTCTCAATCAATCTATGATTCTTTATAAAAGTAAACTGTTATACGAAAATACGACACTAATTAAGCCCAAATAAACCAAGCAATAATTGAAAGTTCCCATACCGTTCCAGGTCAGGGTATAGTTTATGAAGTCGCCACAGTGATTAAATTGAGCATTCGTTTGATTAACTCGCATGCCAAAGTGCGCCGCGAATAGATTGGCGCCGACTTAAATACCGGAGATAAGCCGGTTATAATAATAATATAATTATCATATTTTATGATAATAAATTATGATTGATTTTATTTTATTTTCTTATTTTTGTGAAGTTTTCTTAACGAAAATAAAAACTTTTTTTTATTTTTTTTTATTCAATGATTTTTTATTAATCATATTAAAATATGATTTATAAAAAATATCATAATTATAATGGGTTATCAGTTGATGACTGAATTTTAAAAGGCCTTAGATAATTACACTTTTGTACATCCCACAGAAAGTGGTTGGTGAAAAATAATTATTGCATGTAAATAACTCCTTCAGTTTGATTCGTGTTGAGAGTTCTGAATTAAAGATAGAGGCATGAAACGCATGTACTTAACTAAAAGAGCGGTGAATATCAATACCTATTGATGGATGAAGAGGGAGAGAAACACCAAAGAAAAGGATGGATTCTGTGTGTTCATATCATCATTTGAAACAAAAAGGAGGTTATTCTTTCTTTGAGAGAGTGAGAGGTTGACAGGGGAGAACGAGAGAAAAAACCGTGTTGTTGCGACCAAGAAACATGGGTCAAGGCCATGAAGATACTGCTGTGGAGTTTGTAGCGCCGCGCCACTTCTTCTTCCCAGCCAAAGCACTAGGAAGTAGTAAAGGGCGGGTGTTTTGGGGGACTATTTTCTGTAATCTTGACATTCAAGAAGTGCCGATTCTCAGCCTAGTTAGAATCGGTCGGTCATTGATTTTGATAGGCATAATTAATTCAGACAATAGACTGCCGCTGAAAATAGGCATCTCCTAGAATATTTATCAACCAAGAGTTGTCAGAAAAACGTCACTATGGTCAACAATCTCGTGGTTTTTAGTTGCCCTTAAAAAACTTTAATGGGTTTTTCAGTTGTAGATTTGGTAACCGTGCCTTTGTATTCTTCAGCTTCAGTTAATTTATGAAAAGTTGGATGCTTTGTTGTTTTTTCTTCTTCTATAGGGTGGCGATTTAGTCACTCTCTAGAATCAATCTCTTGACGGATGCAGTAGCCTGAATTCCATATTAACCTCGGTCTGCCGAGACGCATTTGGACTATTTCCGGCACTCATATTATGCTAGATTTAGTCCAAAATCGATGCGCTTCATTGCATAACTGATAGGTTACGATACATTCAGGAAAGTTCTAGTTTTAATATGCGTTTTAATATGATATCCGCTGAAGAAGATAGTGGTGAATAACGATAATAATGCAATGCTATTATGTACGAAAAGATTCTAATGTACATACCTACCGATACCGATATTACTAACCGTTATCTTTTTCTTTAACATCTTAAGACTCAGTTCCAATTCTTTGAAAAGTTCACTGAAACTGACTGGATTGTGCTTTTTGTTGTAATCGTAGTGCGCATTAACATAATTTCTTAGCCACAAGATTAAGTGATAAACAAAAACTGTGACTTCTCAACTACCACCCTTTAGCTTGAGTGCTGCGTACTGATAATGTAATTTTGTAACAGAAAAAACGATAAAAAAAAAAGAAAAAAAGAGAGATTTTTTCCGGTGGAATATAATTCAAAATAAGGAGCTGAATGCACCCTGTAAGTTTGCGGAAGGCTGTCCCTTATACCCCGTAGACTATCTGTGAAAATTTCTACTATTTACCTATTACTATTCATGAGATACAGCCCGCTGACAGACAGACAGACAGACGGACGGACAGTGGAGGCGTAGTAATAAGGTTCCGTGTGGCACCCTTCCGGTAAATAACCCTAAAAAAAAGCCACAAAACCCTTGCATCCACGTCCACCATTCCACCTCTTTTGAACTATTCCAAACTGAAGATATCATCAAAAATACCAGTAGCTTATAACTAATTACTGTCATATTTCTGTCTGACCGTCAATAAGACATTCCGGCTGAGTCCCGACTATTTATGTATTAACTAATGGGACAGGTAACACATAGCTACTGCCTATACACCATAGATCACACTGGAATGTTTTTGAAGTTATTACTGTACATTCTTAACATTTTCGCCAGGTTATAAGGTCATCGCGGAAATATGTGTTTCGGAAACGGCAACACTGAGTTATTTTTTTTTGAGTTGCAGCACTGAGCTCTAAAATTGATTGTTGATGGAACGTCATTCTGTTTCGAGCCGCCGAAGAGGTTGGACCAATGAACGATTGTATTATTGATTGTTTAACAATTTAATCAGAGAAAATTAAACAAAAGAACACGCTATATTTAGTACACACTTAACCACGAATACATTGTTGTCTTGATGAGCAAGATGACACCTAAATTAATGACAGTTAAGTTAGTAATTTGTTGTGATCATAAATCGGCCGGTACATATGCGGTGCGTCTAATTATAAAGCGCGGTGTACACTGATTCAGTGCGCACAAATAGATGCGCGTACGCACCCGAGTCACGCGCCAATTTTAGTGTCCCTAACTCGTAACCGATTGACGATACGTTTATAAATTGAATGCACTTGGTTTAATATGGTGTGGAAGCGCTGTCACTTGACGGACTGCATAGAAAAGAAAGAGGAAGGAAGCACGATGACACAACACTGTTAATTTATGGCAAAATATGAAGCAATTCTGTAATTAAGTTAAAAAAAAACAATTGTTTGAACTAATAAAATTTTAAATAGCCCCCGACACAATTCCAGGTGATGCTGCAGTATCGGTTCAAGGTTCCTATGTTCTTCTAATATCATTGAAGTAACAGAATACTAAATTTCGAATCGATCAGACCTGTGGAAGATGCGCACATCCAATCACCAACTAGAAAAGATCTGATAATCATCAAACGGCTGAACCGATTTTCTTGAATTGTAGCTAAGAACACTCTTGATCAAGACTCCTTTCAAACAAAAAATTAATAATCAAAATCGGTTCAGCCGTTTGGGAGCTACGAGGGAACAGAAAGTGACACAGATACACACGTTAAACTTATAACACCCCTCTTTTTCCGTCGGGAGTTAAAAAATTAAACACTAATACGTTATTATGTTGCCTATAGAATAATCTGACAAAAAATCCGAATGATTGCATTTATTAGAGGTATCTTCGTGATTTTTTCTGTCGTATCCAATTAGTTGTTTTATGTTTTGAACACACTTACCTAACCTTTTATTTAATTTAATATAATTTAGATTTATAACTAAGTAAGACAATGTAAATAACTATTTTCAACTAATAGAACAGAAAGTTTTTCTTACCCAACTAGCATAAAAAATTATATCCTGAAAAATCTCACATAATTTTTCTGTTTTTTTTACTTCAGTGGATAAATAAAATACTTTGAGGCATTATAAAACTAGCGATTACCTCCTGTAGTCCTCATAAAGAAAACATTTGAACTGAAGCTTTTGTGTTGTCTTTCGGGTATTTTCTTAAACATGTAGGCCTCGTCCAAGATGTTTCTGAACCAGCTTTTTAGTGTTCGTTCAAAACCTTAAATGTTAGGTTTTGAACAGACAAATTGATAATATCTATATTTTTCGAACATATGAAGCAATGGATTAGCGATATCAATCATTCAGATTGTGATTGTTGTGTTACGCAATTATAATGCCGGACATCGAATCGAACCAAGTAGCCCTCATCAATCTAGAATTCTAGAACAACGAATCAGATCGAAGGCAGTATAAATAAATAAAGCCCTTTTTTCCTTATATTTACAACAATCGCGGGTAAAGGAATGGCTTAGGTACTTAGTTTTATATTTGGGGAAACACGGGGTCGTAAATAATCATTAATGAATGATAACGTACTTACAGATGATACTATTATTATTTATTATCAGTAAGATTAATAATATTTGGGTTTTTCGCTTCTATGCATAGATTTTGGCAGGCCTGATGGGTTTAGTGAATTCCGTACCAATGTTTGTATAGGTATATGTGTTCGTTCTAACAATCAAGACGTATTGATTACAACACTTTCAGATACTTCTGTGTTGGAGAAGAGTAAATAATAATATTTTTATAATAATATTAATTAAAATTAAATTATTATTATTGTAAATGTAATGATGCTATGTTAATGTTAATATACATTTTATCGAAAATTTTGCATGCCGTAAATGTATGGGGATTTATAAAAAACCTTGTTATCTGTATACCTACTTACCTCCTTATTAATAAACATTGTATAACGTCTCCATAGTCTTCTTCTTTCGAACGTCAAATTACTGACGACTGAAAGAGAGAAATCGGTGTGTAACTATTCACCTGATATAATACGTAATAAACGTATTATATCCATACTAAGGGTGTTTCAATATAACCAAAAAGATGATTTCTATTTCTAATTTCAGGGTTTGTTTCATAACGTTTTCGTGAGGAACCCTAAAACTAAGCGTTAACAGAGAAAATCTTATCGGTAATCCAGGTCAGTTACAGGCCACTGCCTGAAAAACCCATTGTTTTATATAAATATGACGGACGTGGTAAAACATCATTTTCTAATCAAACATGACATTGTTAGCCCTACTGACCATCGTCCTGTTCGCAGGTAATTTTATCGTTCAAACATTTAGAGCGTTCGACATCGTCTTCGCATTAAGAAATTACTATATCCAAAATATTGTAAAACATTTTAATACAGTAACTATGTAGTTTCTTGCCTATTCTTTTCCATTTATTTTGGAGGGATAAATAGTATAAATTGGATTCTCTTGTAAATGTTGACGTTCAAAACTGCCTTATAATGGCCCACTGAAATAAAATGTTTTGAAATTATTCTCCTAAGCCGCAGCTAGCTATACAGCTGGGAGCTTCGCTTGATGCCACACTTGGTGTGGCTTGAACAAGTGACATATTATTCATGCAGCATCCAACTTGCGACGCGACTTGCCTCAAGCGCCACGCGATCGCATCACCAGCGGTAATTGCGTTGTAAGCCGCGCTTCTACGTCCTGCGCTCGGCGTGGCAACACGTCGCGTTCGGGTTCGCGACAAGTCAATCTTCATCCTGAGAATGCATCGTTGAGACTTGAAACACGTGTCGTGTGTCAGCTGATACGGCGCGGTCGCATCGCTCGAGGCCGAGAACGAAGCCTGAGTGTTCATTTAGTAGATGGCCATATTCAAATATTTGACAGCCGCTAGCCGCTATAACCTATCTTGTTTTGCAGGCTCAGCCTATTCCACGCCTTCTCGTATTGTGGGAGGGACGGAGACTTCCATTGATAAATATCCATCCATAGTGGCATCAGAGCACTATGATATATGGTCAGGCACGTGGGGTCAATCCTGTGCTGCCAATATTCTGTCAACCAGATATTTGCTGTCTGCTGCACACTGCTTTACTGGCTTGTAAGTATATTCCATATCGAAATTATACTCCTTAATCTTCATAATAAAAAATTTGTTTGTTGAAAAGTTGTACAAGAGTCCTGTCATGTATAAAGGTCCTAAAAGATGAGGAAAAAAACTATCGAAATTCATGTAAAAGTCATTTTATGAACCAGTTTTCGTTTGCAGGTTTTTCAACATAAGTTTTCGTCGATTCAGAGCTGGTTCCAGCTATCGTAACACAGGAGGCGTCGTATCCTACGCAGCCGCAAATTTCAATCATCCCAGTTATGGTCAGCTTGGTAGTGATGGTGACATTGCTGTGATTCGACTCCAGACCCCTTTGGTATACAGCCCTGTTATCCAGCAAGGTTCCATCGTCCCCCAGGATTTCCAAATCCCTGATAACCTACCCGTAGTTCACGCGGGATGGGGTCATACTACGGTAAGCATTGTTTTTCTTTGGAACCTTTTTATCATTTTCTTTATGGCTCTAAATGACGAAATCTATTCAGACTACGCAACTTGGGTTGAGTAGTATTTTTGTACGTGTGACTGAAGTCGGCGTAAAACTATTTCTAGCCTACCTCTTGGTATTAAGTAGTAAAATGCCAAGTATTTGTACCAGCCATCAATTGTATGTCATCACCTGTTTAAACATAAAAATGATCTTACAGTTCCAAGGCCAGTCTTCAGAAGTGCTGCTCGAGACCCAAATCTACACCATCAACAACGAGGTCTGTGCTGCTCGCTACCTCACCCGGCCAATACCATCGATAGTTACACCGAACATGATCTGTGCTGGTATCCTTGATGTCGGTGGCAAGGATGCCTGCCAGGGTGACTCCGGTGGTCCCCTTTACTATCAAGATATCATCGTGGGTGTCGTTGCCTGGGGCCACCAATGCGCCAATGATACTTTCCCTGGAGTCAGTACTGCTGTCTCCTCCTACACTGACTGGATCGTCTCTATTGCGGTGTGAATTTTATAATAAGAGTTTAATAAATTAAGTTTTTAAGGTTATTTTATTTTTATTATGTCTTTTAATTAAAACCTTAACAGAAAAAATGGTGGATCCGTGGATCTTTTGATTGATATGATCAAGCAATATGAAAATAATTTGACAAGTAACATTTTATTCATAAGCATATTCGCGTACCTATATTAAATTATCCCGTCAATCAAAAATAAATTAATTAAATGTGGGGGATATTTAATTAATTTATTAAAATTGCCGAAATATATTATGATCGTAGAGAACTGAGAAAAACAATCATACGGACGGCATTCGGTACCCTAATACATTTTAGAGAAACGAAATATTATAAACTGCAGTAATGACCGTGTTCATAATCTATCCGATTTTATCACCCGTAAAATTGTGAACCGTCCCTGATTGGTAGATCTCGGTGGTAGCCGAATTGGTCGCTTATTTATGACAGAACACCCCGATCAAATGGGTTAGGTTAGGTTAGAATTGTGAGTATGAAGAAGACGAAGAAGACGTCAGTACGATAGTCATCTCCGACTCCTCCCAGGTGGAGGCCAGCAGGCAACGGGTGCGGGGGCACCCTTGCCTGTATTGCACAGGTCTCCACCAATGTCGGACGGGAATGGCCAGGTGTTCCCGGCCATTCCCGTAGCCCCCCAGCCTGGGGGGCATGCGGGGCCCGCCAGCTAGGCGGGCATGCGCCGGGAGGGTCGTGGATGTAAAGGCTGAGCCGGTTTCCCATGGCCCTCCCATCACGGCGATGTGGGAACACCGCTGAGGTTTAGTGGGTATACTGTCGTTAGCGACAGGAGTCCCACATACCCCAGACTCGTCCCCACGAGTGGGCATGCGTAACGCATTCCTCAGCGTCAAAAAAAAAAAAAAAAAAGGTTAGAATTGTGACCAACCGCGCGCGAGTCGAGCGAGCGCTTCTTCCTAGTAATTCTCGATTACTTAGGTATTAAGTATTAGCGCAAGGCCCGTTCGTCGCATGCTCACAATTTGTCGGTTTGCCATGGAGAGATTATAAACTATCAAAAATTAATGAGTTCAATTGTAAATGTTTTGTTGCAGTTTACAATTTTTCAATCGTTTTTAATCTCACTAGATAGATCACCTATGTCCATAATCATACGGTGACATACATTAGGAAGGTACGCAGTAAGAAGCCATATGTGTAGAAAGAAGTAAATGTACTATAATCTTACTGAAAGGAGGGACAGACTACTTCTCAAAATTATTTTAACTTTACTATAACTCGGTAAGTATATCAAAAGGCACAATTTTAATCAGACAAAAAGCAAATCTTATCGTTAATCTATAGCTTCAAAGTGCGGTAGTTACAGGCGGATTTGTTAATCTAAATCGTTTTTACAATGGATTTGTTCGGCTAAATATAAAAATGCGTGAGGATTAGGAACCTCGCAGTCGTTTCAAACACTAATATGGCGGTACTTGTACTCCTGACTATCGCCCTTTTTGCAGGTAATTTATATTTTTCCTTAATTAAGTGTTTGACTAACTGATGACGGACGAAAAAATGCCTAAGGATAGGATCGGCGGGTCTTGCAGACCAATAGACAAAAACTTATTTTTTCTTAATTTTCTCTAGGCTCATCGTTGGCCTTGCCAACCAGGATCGTGGGAGGCAATGAGACCTCTATTGATAGGTACCCCGGCATTGTTGCGTTGGAGTTCTACAGCCTCTGGACTGGAACCTGGGGTCAGTCTTGTGCTGCCAATATTATAACGGCCAGAACTGTCGTGACTGCTGCTCATTGCACAGATGGAGCGTGAGTATCTTACTTGATTATCATCATCGTTATTATGATGTCAGCCAAACCATTCAACTTCTGATGAATAATAATGAAGGGCTCATAGAGTAAGTCAGTAGAAAATATAGATATGTCAACCAAAGTACGGGTGATCGATTATTTTTGTAGTCAAAATTAGTCTTATGTAGTCATTTTAGACAGGTTTTTTTTTCTGTGGTCTACCGTTGAATCTACGCTAGTTTATAAATGTTACATTAATTTGCAGCTTGTTCAATATTGCGTATCGCCGAGTCAGGGCCGGTTCCTCCTACCGCAACACTGGAGGCATTGTGTCTTACGCATCTGAGAACTTCAACCATCCCACCTACGGCCAGAACGGTTTCGACGGTGACATTAGTCTGATCCGACTTGTCGAACCGTTGGTGTACAGTCCTGTGGTGCAACAGGTTACCATCATCGCCCAAAATGTCACCATCCCTGATCACCTACCCGTTGTTCACGCCGGATGGGGCACGACTTCGGTAAGCAAGATTTTTTACAGTCCAACTAGCTTTTGAAAGAAAGAAAAGTAAATATGTTTATTTGGCACATGTCATAAGTACACACAATTTTAAAAAGAGAGAAAAGAAAAGGGGTCCATTAAAAAAAAAAAAAATGTTCAAATGTGATTGTCCTAACCCAGGTAAACGGTTTTCAATAAAATACGTTCAGGCATAAACCTTTTTACAGGTAACAGACAGACAGACAAGTTATTTTCGCATTTATATTAATAGTATTGATGTGTGTGTCCGAAAAATTTGTCTGCTCAGCAACGTAAATAACGCAATTAATGTTGTTGAACTGCCAAAATGAAACAGATTGCGATTTATCGTGTGTGGGTGCTAATTAGGGTGCTGATTCCCACAGTCCACTGCAAGCTGATCTACGGAAAGAAGCGATTACTTGATTTAGCTGTTTCTTTTAAATGTGTGAGCGCTTATGTTAACACGGGACTATATCACCCGCACCGATCGGTACCGACTTTAGCGAGAAGCCGCTTCTCCATGTAAGCACCCTAGCAGACTAGCAAGTTGTTACAGCTCCACATTTTACAACCTTCTATTGATACAATGGTATTTTATGTAATTAATTTTATTCTTACCTAAAATCTAATATTATTTACAGCAAGGAGGTCAGTTATCTTCGGTACTCCGTGATGTTACAATTTACACAATTAACAACGTACTCTGCGCCAATCGCTACCTGACCCTCCCCAGACCTCTGGTGGTTACTGAGAACATGATCTGTGCTGGTCTTCTTGACGTCGGTGGAAGGGATGCCTGCCAAGGAGACTCCGGTGGCCCTCTTTACTACAGCAATATCCTCGTCGGCGTTGTGTCTTGGGGTCATGGATGTGCCAATGCAACCTTCCCGGGCGTCAGTACCGCTGTCAGCCCCTACACTGACTGGATCGTCTCTCTTGCTGTGTAAATTTCAATATGAAGAGTTTAATAAATTAAGTTTATAAGCTTATTTTATTCGTGATCAGTTTCTCATCTGTTTTCCTGCTCAGTATATTAGGTATTGGCTGTATGTGAACTGTTTGATTTTGCGTGTTTTGTTGTACTGTGCAATAAAAATACGGTTGTAAAATATTATTTTGGCACTTCATTTTAAGCAAATTGAAAATTCCTATCCGGAATTCTTAGTACAAAACGGAACATACGAAAGCAAGATACGAAACAATTTCAACTGTCTACAAAATTTATATTGTTTCCTAATAAAGGCATTGATGAATACTTTTAAATGAACTTGGTTTTCCACAAGGCTCAATACTAGGTCTCTTGATTTTAATGTCCCACCCTTTCTAATAATGGATAATGATATCATCCTTTACTATACTATTATGTAATTATGATCGAATAAAAATCTTTCAATGAAAATCGAACAATTACAGAAAAAACCGGCCTAGTTCGTGTCGGATAACGCACAATGAAGGGTTCCGTAGTTAGGATGAATTTAGGTATACCAAAAAAAAAAAAAAAAATTGTTGAGAAACATTGTTCTTCCACACATCCAACTGTGTGGACCTTGCTTCTTGCCAAATTTCATGATTCGGTCAACGGAAAGTACCCGAATTTGGTTTATTTGCGAGTACCATCAAAATATGACGCATATATGGGCGTATTTTGCATTGCGTTGACTTAGAAGCTTGACTATATTAGAGCGCCAAGGAACCGTAGAGATATTATTAACTGTTCCTAAATAGTCATAAAAAACCCTGTAAGAAATCGACACGTGTTTCACCTCTCAACGGGGCATCCTCAGCATGACGATTGACTTGTCGCGACCCCGAACACGACGTGTTATCACGCCGAGTGCTGGACGGTGATTAACTCAGCGTCCAGCGCTCGGCGTGTCCTGATATGCCTCGTTCGTCGTAACTTTAATAAGCGGCATATCAACGTAAAAGCAGTGAGAGCAATGGTGACCCAGTGGTGGCCCAGTGGTAAGGGCCGTGATTTAATCATAATCGTTTATTTGCTAAGAAAGTACATGAAAACAGGTGTTTACATGATCCCTGTACGATCTATCTTAAATTAGGCATGCAAACATTGAAAGTAAATTTTATTTTAAAAAAAATACCACGCCAGTCAGATTAAAATTGGCAAAAAAAAAAAAAAAAGAATATAAACCAATAATAAGGAAATACACAATCTCAATAATTAAATCTAAAGTGTAGTGTCATTTAAAAACATATTAATTGAATAATAACACTTATCTAGTAAGTAATAGGGCTATCAGTTTCTTTTTAAACATTTGAATTGCGTATTTTTTTATAGTATTTGGTATTTTGTTACAAATTACAAAAAAACGAAGACATGACTGTGACATCTATCAACCCGCCCTGGGGCGACGTGGTGGATTACGGCGCACTCCCTCTCACTGAAAGGAGGCCTGTGTCTCAGCAGACGCAACATTGTAGGCTGAGTATGCAGCGTAAGAGATGGCGCCACCAGACTGGTTTTCTCCTTTTTAGGGTTCCGTACTCAACAAGGAACCCTTATAGTTTCGCCATGTCCGGCTGTCTGTCTGTCTGTCCCCGGCCTAGCGCAGAGACTGTTAGTACTAGAAAGCTGTAATTTGGCATGAGTATGTTTGGCATACATATTAATTACGCCGACAAAGTGTGAAATAAAATCATGAAAAAAAAAAAAATTACGGTACCCCGTAGTGTACACGTAAAGTGGGTTTTTTTTTCGTCTATTCCATGCTGTGGGATATCTTTGGAAAGGTCGTTCAAAAATAATGTGAGTTTGTTAATACCATTTTTGGATCGAACTATCTGTTTGCGAAATATTTAGCTTTAAAGTGCTAATCTTAGTTAGTGTCAAGTGTCCCCCCCCCCCCCTTCATTGTGCATGGTCCGACACGCACTTGGTCGGTTTTTTTATTTCTCCTTTTGCTGCTGATCCATAATTTTAAATAAGTTAGTCACATAAGTAAGTCATCAGTTCAATTTCGTGGGAGCCGCTATAATTTATAGTGCATTTATAGTGCAATAATGATTAGCGGCTAGATAGACATAAATATTCTCTTTTTATTATCATTAATCAGGAGTTTTAAAGTCCCGTAAAAACGGCTTTGTAATAATATCTTTATAATTTTACAATGTGTTTATTAGGTATTAAAACTGTGTGGTGACTGCTGATGCCACAGTTGAATTGAACATGGCAGCGCTGACCCTTCTTGTTCTGGCCCTCTTTGCAGGTATTTATAATCCTAAATATAAACTTTATTTAAATTATGACATAGAGTTTGATACAAAGATAATTGGTATAGATGTAACAAAAGAAGTTACTGTTAATGTTAGTCTTCGTTATCTCACACTGCTAGGCATATGCCTCTACCCAAGTCTTCCAGCTCAAGCGATCTAATGCTAATACGAACCACTACACTGGTTGTTTGTTCTGTCCAGCTCGTCCCGCCATCTTAAGGATCAATTTCACCATGTCGTTTTTTTCTAATGTTTTATTATTTGTTTTTAACCGAATTCAAAAAGGAGGAGGTTATCAATTGAGATGTTTATATAAATGTATACCTATATGGTTTTTAAATGTATGTTCGGGCCTAACTCCGTAACAAATAGGGCTTGTACTCAAAACTGCGATGCGATGCGCATTCCTAACGTAGAAGTTTTGTTCCTAAGAAAATCTTAGGGCGCCGTCGCAGATTTTTGCGATGCGACGTCGCATCGCAGTTTTATGTACAAACACACAGACTGATTTCAAAATTTTTTTTTTTGTTTGAAAAATATGGCACCACATCGAAGCATACCCTTGTATGCTTCGATGTGGTGCCATATTTTTTTTTATTAACTTTGCTTAGGTAGGTTTTTGAGTTAGAAAAAACTTTTTTGACTTTAAATTGTCCTACAGTATATTTTAATGAATGTATGTTAGTGTGTCAGTGGGTATTACACTGTTTGTCGGTAGGTAGGAACTCTAAAAAAATGGCCTAATAAATAAAAGTAAACGTAAAACTAAACAGCAAATATTTTTCAAAGTGGCTGAATAAAAATAAAAAAAAATAAAAACCAAACTAAAATATATGTTTGCCTTACGTGGGCGCTAATATTTCGGTGGTCATTACGAATATCGTTCTGTACGTAATCATCATTGTGTACAGTTTCATTTTAAACAAGTAATTCAACTTTGTTCTTCTACATTCTTTGAGTAGCAACCTTCTTTCTTATATCTATGGTAGCAACAATCGTTCCAAAAATAACAGTACGTACCTACTGTTTTTTTTCTTTTTTTGTTGCCAGGTACCTTTATTAAAATCTATTCTTCCACCTTTTTTTAAGGCCTTGCCTGTTCGACGCCGGCCTCCCGTATCGCGGGAGGAACCCCGACGAATGCCGAGACGTATCCTTCCATCGTGCAGGTGGAGGCGATGGGCAATTCCGCCAGAACTTGGACGCAAATTTGTGGAGGCAATATCTTGACTTCCAGATATGTGCTGTCAGCAGCACACTGCTTCCATGGAATGTGAGTAGTTTACTTGAAATCTCTGTCGTCTTAAGAAGTTTTTATTTACTTTAGGTATAAAAAAAAAACTAATTATTTACGGTTGCAAGAGCGAGCGAAGCGAGTTTGGGACTTGATGCCCACCAAGTAGACTTGGTCAGGTTAGGTTTGAAGGAGATCGTCATTCCTTCGTGTTAGGTTCCTGTAAAATCATCAATCAATCCGTCGTCTACAAAATATTTTATTATTTCACATAAACATATATGGGTAAAAATTTAAATAAACCATGGCAGCTAAGAGATGACCAGTCCCTACTGACAGCGCCCTCATCATTATCACTTATACAATATCACGTGTCCTGATCTGTATGAGAGGAATGATTGACTTCTGTGTTTCCAGAGACTATCAGCCCAGCCACCGTCGCATCAGGGCTGGGTCCTACCTCTGGAGCTACGGCGGCTATATCACCTACGTGGACACGGAGATCAACCATCCAACTTTTGGTTCTAACGACATGGATGGCGACATATCTTTAGTGCGGCTCTCGACTCCTCTGGACTATAGTGACATTGTCCGTCAGGGTTCCATCATCGCGCAAGGTTTCCAAATGCCTACAGGCATACCTGTCGATATAGTTGGTTGGGGTGCTTCTACGGTTAGTTTAATTAACAATATTTATCAAATAGATTTTCTTATTATTATTATACATGTAGTTTTGAACTGTTATAGAAAGTTATAGTTAGCTACAGTCAGCTAAATCTCGGTGGATTATGCAGTACTGCGAATAATAACTCGAAATATACTGGCAGAAACGCATTCACAATCGAATTTGTTGCAATTTATTGGTATTCTTTACATATTTCAGTTTAATCCTTGTAGTCTGGTCGTTATGGTTGATGTTTCATGTTTGAAATAATTTTCCTTGAAGGAAAAAGGAGGGTTATGATTTTGACCGGTATCTATGTATGTGGTGGGTATGTATGTCATCTGCTCCTTCATAACTTCTAAACTACTTATCATAATTTGATGTATCGTTCAAATCAAATGTTAAAAATAAATATAAAGAAGCGTCGGCGGCGTCATCGTTAGAAGACCAAATATCCAAATAGACAAATTAAAAATTCGAGGTTATACAATCTGTTCGACGAAGTGTAACTCTGGATTTTTAATTTGTCTATCTGTGATGTTTATGCCTTTTTAGTTGGCGTTTGTGACGTAGTTGGGTTTTAGTTTTTCAAACTTTTATATTTTAATTTTACTGTACAATAATAACTTGCTGTAATCTGTACTAACATAAAACTATCTAAACACCAAACTAATCCTTAACTTTCATTAACAGGTCGGAGGCTTAGCTTCCAACGTAATTCGGGAGGCCACCGTCTACATTGTCGACAGGGAGATCTGCGCTGAACGTTACAGCGCTCTGGCGGTTCCTCGCACCGTCACTGAGAACATGATCTGTGCCAACCTCCTAGACGTTGGCGGCAGGGATGCCTGCCACGGCGACCTTGGAGGTCCCGTTTACTACGGTGACATCCTCGTTGGCATCCTATCCTGGGGCGAGGGTTGTGGGAACAGTGCCTTACCCGGAGTCAGTACTGCTGTGTCTTCGTATACTGATTGGATTATTGCTAACGCTGTTTAGGAGGCTTCTTTGTTCTCTGCCTCTCCGATTAATATAGATTAGCAATCAGTTCAGTCTCTTTCGTATACGTAAATAACGCTAGGTGTATGCTGATTTACATTGATCCAGTATTGTGATCCAACACAACAATCTAGTGACATTGATTGGCCATTGGCTGCGTAGTGGCTGCTCTATTTAAATCTACTGCTGGCTATTGGATGCTGGACTGAATTGAAAAGTTTCAATGGTCAAATAATATCGTTTTACAGTCACTAGATTTTAACGCTGGAATACTGAGTTAATGTAAATGCCAGAAAAAGTTTCGGCCCGATTATGGCCTGCAGTTTTTTTTATATAAATCTTCCATTCTTCCTTCACACCAATAGGTAGATATATGAATTCGATACTTACCCGAACAGCTTCAAGGCTCATAAATAAATTACTACATTATGAATTATTGTTGTTTTATTTAGTTATGCCATGTTTATTGCTATTTTATCTATCTAATTTAATCTATCTATCTAAGGTAGAAGATCTGGAAGATCATCGGTAGGTAATTGACTGGATCAAGATGACTAATTTTTTTTTTAAATATTTAAACGTTGCCCCCACTAGGAATTTCTCCTGTATCGTGGGTGCGTTTACAAACATTTAAACTGACATACACAAACAGCCAGACCCGGAACAACTACATGTAGGTCATACAAATATTTGTTCCGTGCGGAAATCGAATCCGCGACACGCAGCGCAGCAGTCAATCGCTTAACCATTACGCCAACCGTGCCGTCAAAATATAGATATGTAAGCCTAATTTTATACACTTAGATATGAACAGACGCGTTATTATAATATCATAGGTAGGTCGCCAAGTACCTACTTGATGTTAGTCCACTAGCGTGCAGTTGCTTGTACGTAGGTAGATACCGTTCGATTCAAACTTAATGCCGGCTCGGAACATGAGGCGAGTCGCTGCGCAGTAACAATTTCATGTGTCAGCGGGGTTGAGGGGAGGGGTATTGCGCAGCAAGTAGCTAACTTCCGAGCCGCCATTATGTTTGAATAGAACTATATCTGATCGATTAGAAAAACGCTGGTTGGCGGCAGAAATAGGTAACTGTGGCGGTAGTACTTTCCCGGGCGAGCTCTTTCACGTGGAGCTCCACAACTATTGTAATATTCTACTGCACTTTGTGAAAGTAAAAAACTAAAGTAAACACGCGAACGAAGCTAAAGTCCTGACATGGGCCTCTGCCTGGGGCCCAAGTCTGCTAATGTAATTGAGCCAGAATGGTCCATCATTGACACCGTGATATTGTTGTGATATTTATAGAAGCCCTACCTAGCCTTTTCAAAACGATCTATTACTAAGTAGCTCTGCTTGCACCGCATAGTTGCTTTTGCAAAAGTTTAAGTTTTAAAAGTATAGATGGCGCTGATTTCAAAGTAACACTACATTAAAACTAAACAGATGTCACACAGAGAGAGAAAACAGAACAATTTCATTTCATTTCATTTCTCTGGCACTGTCTGGGGAGGGTGGCTGACGGTTCCAAACAGCTCGCTTAAGAGCATCCCTCGCGTGCTCTATTGGGTCAGTCAGGCGAGTCGGTAGGCCAGTCTAATCTTGTGATGTCGTAATCTCGGAGAGCAGCATTAACTCGTTGAGTCCGATGTGCGGGCGCATTATCATCGTACAGTAGGAATTGGTGTTGCCCATTTACTCGAATGGTCTGACAATTCCATCAATTGCGACTGTTTTATACCTATCTGCCGTCATGGAGCCTCGATACGGGATCAAAGGCGTTCTAGCTCCGAGCATAATTCCACCCGAAAAGGACCCCTATTTTTCGCCTTGCTGAACGGTTCCAGTGGCAGTTCAACTCTGCGTGCTATTTCTCTCGTGGAATATACTTCTTCCCGCAAAGTTACAATTCTTGCTCGCAAGACTTCTGATAATCCTCTTGGCATTTTATCAATAACAACTTTCCTTGAAAATTATTATAAATCCGTTAAAATTGACTAACTCAGATTTCTGAATGAGCGTAAGCTTGGGTTGAATTTATTTTGTACTAGCTGCTGCCCGCGGCTTCGCCCGCGTGAGTGTCGGAAAATACCCAATACATCCCCATGGGTTTTAAGTATAAATATTGAGTTTCGAGTTAATCGGAAAGCGCGTTAAAATTCTTCCATACAAACATTGACACCCCCCAACCTTTTAGGGGGTAAATTAGAAAAACAAAAAACTACAAACTTTATAATTTATTTAGATAACTATTCGTGCGAAGTTTCATGTTTATTACCTCAAGGAATAAGATTTATCATACAAACTTTCATCCCTTATTTTACCCCCTTAGGGGTTGAATTTCGAAAAATCCTGATACACGTTATTCTTAATTTTTGGGTTTAAGTATAAATATTGAGTTTCGAGTTAATCGGACAGCGCGTTAAAAATCTTCCATACAAACTTTGACACCCCCCAACCGTAGGATAGGGTACTTTTCCGGGATAAAAAGTACCCAGTGTGGTGCCCAGGATATTAAAGAATAATTATACCAAGTTTCATCGTAATCGAACCGGTAGTTTTTGCGTGATGCCTGAACAAACAGACAGACAGACAGACAGACAGACAGACAGACAAAAAAAAATTTAATCAAATTTTTGGGTTCGGTGTCGGTCTAGTAACACCCCCATTTATTTTTTTGATATCTTCAATGTACAGAATTTTCACTTCTACAGATTTATTATAAGTATAGATAGATAAGGTAAAACAATTGAATATGTTTTTTTATTTTATATTCTAATTCTATATTTTTAAGTAAAGAATCTAAAAAGAAGAAGAAATTATAATATAGTCTACCGTAACAAAAAAGATTTAGATTTTACATACTAATCGCAAACTTTTTTTAAGTGTGCATGTTGTATCTCATAAATCCACCCTTTATATTACGATATATAAATATACAAATATTGCTAGTTTAATATTACCTATAATATAGAATTCTATCTACTTAACTTTAGTATCAGCTATTCTTAAAATTATTGCTCAGCATATCAGCGTAAGAGATAGCGCCACCGGGCTAGTTTTAAGATTTATTTCTCCTTTTGCTGCTGTTCCATAATTGAAATAAGTATGTCACCTTCAGTTCACTTTCGCGGGAGCGGCTATCATTTTAGTTAGTGCAATAATGATTAGCACCTAAATATATATTAATAGTCACTTTTTATCGTTAATCAGTAGGTAGTTTTAAAGTCCCGTAATGGCTTTGTAATATCTTTATAATTTAACAATGTTTTAATCAAGTATTAAAGTTGTTTGGTGACTGCTGATGCCACAGTTGAATTGAACATGGCAGCGCTGACCCTTCTTGTTCTGGCTCTCTTTGCAGGTATTTATAATCCTAAATATAAACTTTATTAAAATTATGAAATAGAGTTTGAGACAAAGATAATTGGTATAGATGTAACAAAAGTAGTTACTGTTAATGTTAGGCTTCGTCATCTCACACTGTTAGGTATAGGCCTCTCCCCAAGTCTGCCAGCTCTTGCGATGCAAGCCTAATGAGTACCACGTTTGTTCTGTCCAGGTCGTCTCGCCATTTTATACGGGGTCTGCCGCGATGCCTTCTGGCTGTGTCAGGGCTACACGTTGTAGTTATTTTGACTCATAGCATACGGCATAAATTTTTCCAGGCCTTGCCTATTCGACGCCGGCCTCCCGTATCGCGGGAGGTACCCCGACCACCGTCTCGAAGTATGCTGCCATCGTCCAGGTGGAGTCGGCGGGCTCGTCCTCCGGCCTCTGGTCGCAAACTTGTGGAGGCCACATCCTGACTGCCAGATATGTGCTGTCAGCAGCACATTGCTTCCATGGAATGTGAGTATTTTAATTGAAATGTCTGTCGTCTTAAGAAGTTTTTTATTTACTTTAGGTATAAAAAAAACTAAGTATTTACGGTTGCAAGAGCGAGCGTAGCGAGTTTGGGACTTGATGCCCACCAAGTAGACTTGGACAGGTTAGGTTCGAAGGAGATCGTCATTCCTTCGTGTTAGGTTCCTGTAAAATCATCAGACAGAAATAGGAGCTCCGCAAACCGGAAATACCTTACTAAAACGCTTTACTAAAAAAATCAGATATTTACCATAAAACACACTTTTTTTAGAATTTGACCTTGACCTTTGAAACGCTTGACATTGACTTTGAAAATGTGTCTCCTGTGAACTGGTGGGCTGGCGTGAGTTGCCCTCTTCTCTGCTCCGTTCCACCTCATTCTACATTTCATTTATCAACCTTTTTATGAGATTTATGTCATATTAAAAAATCGTAAAAATAAGACTGTATCTCCGGCGGGGAGGAGTGGGGCTTAGTAACTCTGCCCTCCTCCTCGAGTCTATCGAGACGGCACGTTTTTCAATTTAGACCAGTTTTTTTTTCAGCTTGATATAATATTAAATTATTTTATTGCTTCTACATGTTTATCTACATGGACACTTATGAATCGTCAGACGCTAGATGCACGGTTCCAATTGGTCGTTTGCTTTGGAGAAGAGTTGGCAAGAAACTTCACGGTTAAGGCTCGTGCAGAATGCCGCGAGTTATTAGTGTCTGAAATGGGTTTTTGAGGAAAGAACCACATAGACTTGAGTGGACCTGTCCAGTCATTGCAAGTATTTGACAGTAATCGTAGAGATCAACCAAATAAGGGGAGCCTAGGGCCAAGACAATCGTGGCAATCGCATACAAAGCGTTTTGGATTTCTACATCGACATTCAACTTAATTGACATAACCTTTTCGGTAGTTTATGTCAATCCAATACATTTTTTTACTTTTCCCTCATCATTATCACTGATAGAATGTCACACGTCCATGTTCGGGCCCTTAAAACTGTATGAACTGATTGACTTCTGCATTTCCAGATTCTATGAACCCAAGAACCGTCGCATCAGGGCTGGTTCCTCTATCCGGAGCTACGGTGGCCAGGTCTCCTACGTGGACGTGGAGATCAACCATCCAACCTATGGTACCAACGACATGGATGGCGACATCTCCTTAGTACGACTTTTGACTCCCCTTACATATACTAGCACCATCCAACGGGGTCCCATAATTGAGCATGGTTTCCAAATGCCTGCATACGTACCCGTCGATATAGCTGGTTGGGGCGCTACTGAGGTTAGTCTGTTTAACAATATTTCTCTCTTCACGATATCAAATAGATTTTAATACTATTATGTAGTCTTGAACTGTTCTAAAAAGTTGTAACTACAGTCACATAAGTCTGGGTGCGCTTGAAGAGACATTTTTAATGAAGTACGCAGTATTGCGAATAATAAGAAATACACCTATAAAATAACTGTGGAACACAACCAATGTAGGTTGTGTTCCACAGTTATTGTATTCATATTTCAGTTAAATCCTTGTAGATATTGTTGATGTTTCATGTTTACAATAATTTTCAGGTTCCTTTTATTTATTCGACTGTAACAAGACAAGCTTAGGTACTATAATCTGTACTAACATAAAACTATCTAAAAACCAAACTAATCCTTAACTTCATTATCAGATCGGAGGCTTACCTTCCAACGAACTTCGGGAGGCGTCTGTCTACATTGTCAACAGGGAGACCTGCGCTGAACGTTACAGCGCTCTGACCATTCCTCGCGCCGTCACTGAGAACATGATCTGTGCCAACAACCTAGACGTTGGCGGCAAGGATGCCTGCCACGGCGACCTTGGAGGTCCTGTTTACTACTATCAACTCCTCGTCGGCATCATGTCCTGGGGCGAGGGTTGTGCTAACAAGACTTTACCCGGAGTCAGTACTGCTGTTTCCTCGTATACAAATTGGATTGTTGATGCTGCTGTTTAGGAGTCTTCTTTGTTCCCTGCCCATCCGATTAATGAAGATTAGCAATCAGTTCAGTCTCTTTCGTATACGAAAATAACGCTAGGTGTATGCTGATTAACGTTGGATTGGTCATTAGCTGCTTAGCGGATGCTCTATTCAAATTCAGTGCTTGTTATTGGATGTTGGACTGATTTGAAAAGTTTCATTGGTCAAATAAACATTGATCGACCCACTGTCACTGGATTTCAACGCTGGAAATAAAATACTGAGTCAATGTAAATTCCCGGTTTCAACGCTGAATCAGAAGTACAATTTTTTTTAAAGTTCCAATGCTTCCCGTCTTCCCTCACACCAATTGCGGATTTAATTCGGTACCTACCCGAACTGCTATAAGTTCCTAAATAAATTACTACATATGAATGATACCTGGATGTTTTATTTAGTTGTGCCATGTTTATTGCTGTTTTATCTTTGATAAGCTAGGTACTTATAAGATCATCGGTAATTGACTTGATCGTGATTACCATGGAAAATATTATAGTTAGTTTATTATTTTTTAAATTTACAGACAGCCACGCATCCATGGTAACATATTGGCTTAGTCCCATCTCTCCCATCTAATATGATAATATCAAAGGTAGGTCGCCAAGTACCTACTTGATGTTAGTCCACTGGCGTGCAGTTGCTTGTACGTAGGTAGGTATCTGATCGATTACAAAAACGCTGGTTGGCGGCAGAAATAGGTAACTATGGCGGTGTAGTACTTTCCCGGGCGATCTCTTTCACGTAGCAATAGTAGTGGAGCTCCTCCACTACTATTGTTATATTCTACTGCACTTTGTGAAAGTAAAAATGCTAAAGTAAAGACGCGAACGAAGCTAAAGTCCTGACATGGACCCCAGGGACCCAAGTCTGCTAATGTAATTTCGCCAGAATGGTCCATCATTGACACTGTGATATTGTTGTGATATTTATAGAAGCCCTACCTAGCCTTTTCAAAACGAACTATTACTAACTGGCTCTGCTTGCACCGCAGAGTTGCTTTTACAAAAGTGCTAGCTAAAAGTTATAGATGGCCCTGATTTCAAAGTACATTACAGTACATTAAAACTCTAAATAGTTATATCACAGATTAATTGGAGCAGTCACCTAGACAACAAACTAAACAGGGCTTGCATTACCTTCTGGCAGTGCAGGAGAATGATAGGTAAAAAGTGGGGCCTATCCCCCAAAATCATACTTTGGCTGTACACCACAGTGATCCGTCCCATGATCTCTTACGGGGCCGTGGTCTGGTGGCCCCGCACGGAACTGGTGACAGCCTCCAATAAACTGCAGCGCATGAAGAGACTAGCCTGCATGGCAACTACGGGCTGCATGAGAACTACACCGACCGCGGCCATCGAAGCCATGCTGGAATTACCACCGCTCCACCTGTTCATCCAGCAGGAAGCGACGATGGCGGCGGTACGCCTAAATACAATAAACCTCTGGGGTAAGAGAGTCACACCACACACCGCGCTACTCGAGGGTTTCCACAAGGAGTTCCCCATCACCAAAGCGATAAACGACCGGGTACCCAAACAATTTTTCTTCGACAAAAAATACAAAATACAACTCCACGAAGACAGGCGATGTGAGGGGCTGCGCCCCTCAGAGCTAAGAATCTTCACAGATGGATCCAAAACAGGTAGTGGTACGGGTGCCGGAATTTTTTCGGAGGACCTTAACATTCACATAGCCGCACCTCTGGGGGTCCACAACACAGTGTTCCAGGCGGAATGCATGGGCATCTCTCTGGCCGCTACAGCCATTATGGCCAGGGAAGTTAAGGACCACTCAATCCGCATACTCTCAGACAGCAGGGCTGTCCTGCAAGCACTAGACAGTCATACAGTTGATTCTGGACTAATACAGGAGTGTCACCTTCGCCTCAACCAGGTGGGTAGCCTCAATAATATAACCATCCAATGGATCAAAGGACACAGCGGCTCGCTAGGCAACGATGCAGCCGACGAACTTGCCAGAAGGGGATCGAGCATGGCGCCAGTGGGGCCGGAACCCATAGTGCCACTCCCCTTCGGGCATCTACGCACTCTGGTAAGGAAACGCACCAGGGACCAACACCACAAGCTGTGGGAGAACCAAGGTGAGTGCAGGCAGGCTAAGGAAGCACTCCCCAAAATGGATGGCCGCCTCACGAAACAGTTTCTCCGACTAACTAAACAACAGCTGCGTACAGTTACTGCAGCCATAACTGGCCATGGGTCTTTTAATAAACACCTCTCTGTCTTAGGGGTCACTGACAGTCCGCTGTGCAGGGCCTGCATGGAGGAGGACGAGACAGCAGCTCACGCGCTCCTAAACTGCCCGGCGGTCGCCACTTACAGGGCAAAGTACTTCGGTAACCCAGGTACCCTCTGTGAAGTTGTCAGGAACATCAAGGCGTTGCTGGCCTTTCTTGAGGAGCTGGGGTGGATCGAATAACCGAATTCCCACCCGGACGCAAAATACGCGCATTGACGTGGAGTTGCGGACACCAGCCCGTTTTACCTTATACCTTATACCTTATCACAGATTAATTATATTGTAGGAAGCTAAGTTGAGCGATTTCCGTCAGACATGGGGCTCCGGGTATCCGAGGTGATAAATACTTCTGACTGCTTTTTGACATTTATATAAATATATATATACAATATACAGGATGGCTTTTACAGACGGGGCAGTAAATGTACCATAACCGTTGTAGCTACAGGAAAATGGTATTAAGAGGTCTCCTTAACTTTTTGAAAAATTTGACCTGCATCCACAGATTTATAAAAAAATGCACAGTCAGCAAGGTTTCTTGACGCGACAACGGTGTTGGTACGTGTCCTTACTGCCCCATCTCAAAATCCACCCTGTGTATACGATAATATATATTATCTAAAAATATTCTTGATTTAATAGTTTATAATTTTAACTACTTAATTAAAGTATCAGCTATTCTTAAAATTGTAACTCAGCATATCAGCGTAAACGATGGCGCCACCAGGCTGGTTTTAAAAATGATTTCTCCTTTTGCTGCTGATCCATAATTTGAAATAAGTACGTCACCTTCAGTTCACTTTCGCGGGAGCCGATATCAATTTATATAGTGCAATAATGATTAGCGGCCAAATAAACATAAATAGGATAAATAGTCACTTTTTATCGTTAATCAGTAGTTTTAAAGTCCCGTAGCAACGGCTTTTGTAATAATTATCTTTATAGTTTTATTACAATGTGTTTAATAAGTATTAAAATTGTGTGGTGACTGCTGATGCCACAGTTGAATTGAACATGGCAGCGCTGACCCTTCTTGTTCTGGCCCTCTTTGCAGGTATGTATAATCCTAAATATAAACTTTATTAGAATGATGACATAGAGTTTGAGACAAAGATAATTGGTATAGATGTAACAACAGTACATATCTGTCGCGGCCCGCAAGTCGGACATTGATTGACCATCGTGAAAATGTAGGCCGAGGCGAAGCCGAGGCACACATACGTGATCGTGATCGTGATCGTGATCAATGCCTGGTTGCGGCCAAGGCTTGAATAGTGCTTTTCTCTAATAATTCGCGGAAATTCAAACAAAGTAAATTAATTATAAATTCCAGAATCAATGACGGACAGCGATAATTTTTCACGCGCCAATGTGTTCATTTGTTTCTTCTTTACTTTAAATCGCAATTTAAATAAAATCTTTGATAAGGTACCTCCTTGGTTGTCATGTGTTGAAGTAAAAAGTTCGTTCCATTTTTAAATAACACGACAGATATGAGTTATCATAGTAATTTATTTGGCCGCTACACAGGACAGATATGGATTTTCATAGTAACATTGCTGGCCGCATCGTCATTTGTTTTTTGATCAGTACAGCAATTTCGATTTATCTCGAAGAACTTTGTCAACATAATGCTCGAATTTCCAAGCATGTTTGAGAAAACTTGCCAGCAATGTTACTATGAAAATCCATATCTGTCCTGAGTAACGGCCAAATAAATTACTATGAAAACTCTTATCTGTCGTGTTATTTAAAAATGGAACTAACTTTTTACTTCAACACCATGGCAACCAAGGAGGTAACTTATCAAAGATTTTATTTAAATTTCGATTTAAATTATAAAAAATATTTAAACATTTTTCCAGGCCTTGCCTGTTCGACGCCGTCCTCCCGTATCGCGGGAGGTACCCCGACCACCGTTGGGCAGTATGCTTCCATCGTCCAGGTGGAGTCGGCGGGCGCGTCCTCCGGCCTCTGGTCGCAAACTTGCGGAGGCCACATCCTGACTGCCAGATATGTGCTGTCAGCAGCACATTGTTTCCATGGAATGTGAGTAGTTTAATTGAAATGTCTGTCGTCTTAAGAATTTTTTTATGTTCTTTAGGTATAAAAAAACTAATTATTTACGGATGCAAGAGCGAGCGAAGCGAGATCGTGACTTGGGGGACCTCGACTTGGACAGGTTAGGTTAGAAGGAGGTCTTCAGCTCCTTCGTGTTAAGTTCCTGAAGATTTTAATCTTCAGACAGAAAGAGGAGCTCCAAAAGATGCTAAAAAATCTGATATTTACCATAAAACACACTTTTTTTATAATTTGACCTTGAGCTTCGAGACATTTCACATTGACCTCTAAAATGTGTCTCCTGTAAACTGGTGGGCGGGCATGAGTTGCCCTCTTCCTCTCTACTCCGTTCCTCCATCACCTCCGTTACATATATATTTAATTTATCAATTGAGATTTATGCCATATTTTTTTTTTTTTTTAATAAGACTCTCAGGCGGGGAGGAGTGGGGTTTATTAACTCTACCCTCTTCCCCTCTCGCATACTTTCACAGTTTTCTTTTTGATGTGTCTTCTTAGACCAATTGGTCAGAAACGAGTCCAAATCGACACGCCAGATTTTTTTTTTTTTTAATCGATTTGTTTAATATTTTTTGTTAATGTCAGAATCAAAACAACATTTGAATGCCAGAAACAATGATACCTACATTGTTGATGAAAAATTACAAAAGCAATGAAAAGCAAAAACTTAGAAAAAGAAATGGCGTGCTATTCATCAATTTCCAATCATCATCTTCATTACTCATTAGAAAGTCCATTTGGAAAATTTTTCAGCATTTGGCAAATTGTGGTTTAAATCATTTTTGGTTTGAGATCATTTCAACCCGATGTGCGTGCGAATTAAACGTCAAAATGTAATTGTTTATTCTGTAAAAATAGGATATCGGAATCACTTTTACACGTCATATAAAAAAAAAATTAGAACTAATCTGGATGAGGTCGGCGTTTCCTATCTGACTACTCTGAGAAGAAAGGCCGAAACAAACTCAGAGGTCGCAGTCTCCTTTAAAAGACTGCGACCTCTCAGTTCCAGACATAATCTTGGTCAGGCCTTAAGAGGACCATGTTGTTAGTGTCTGAAATGGCCTTTGAGGAAAGAACCACATAGACTTGAGTGTACCTATCCAGTCTGTGCAAGCATTTGTCAGTAATCGTGGATTACTGACAAATCAGGCTACATAATTCGTCTATTTTTTCCCCTGTAGGTAAACTCAGAACTTATCTGAAATAGATTATCACAAGCTGAGGGCCAAGACTATCGTGGCAATCGCAAACAAAGCGTTTCGTATTTCTACAACGACATTCAACTGAATTGACATAAATTTTTCGGTAGTTTATGTCAATCCAATACATTTTTTGTCTTTTCCCTCATCATCAGTGCTAACTGATAGAATGGCACTGTGTCCTGGTCCTTAAAACCTTAAAACTGTATGAACTGATTGACTTCCTCATTTCCAGATTCTATGAACCCAAGAACCGTCGCATCAGGGCTGGTTCCTCCATCCGGAGCTACGGCGGCCAGGTCTCCTATGTGGACGTGGAGATCAACCATCCAACCTATGGTTCCAACGACATGGATGGGGACATCTCCTTAGTGCGACTTTTGACTTCCTTGAACTATACTAACAACATCCAACAGGGTCCCATTATTACGCATGGTTTCCAAATGCCTGCATACATACCCGTTGATATAGCTGGTTGGGGCGCTACTGTGGTTAGTCTAATACTCTAATCTAATACATCTATACATATAATTTATAATAAAGCTGTAGAGTGTCGAAAGTCTGTACATGGCATATATTCGAAAAAAAGTTGGCTATATGTTGGGGATACTTAGAATCGATAACAGAACACGTTCCAACAGTTATCAGAATGTTTGTCTGTTTGTCTGTTTATCTGTTTATTTGTATACACATCACGTGAAAATGGCTGGACGGATTTGACGCAAACTTTACTAATCTGTCGAGAAAATCCCCGGCCAGGTTATAGGCTATAAAAATTCAACCTCTAAAAGACGGGTAGCGACTAAACTCGATTGAGTTAAGTTTGCACCTGAATCTTATGGCGCTACTCCATGTACTACGACTATCTACTGGTACTGGTACTGTATCGTCTGATAAACACCTACTACTCTATGTCGTTTAAATCACGTCGAAAATTTGAATAAGGGCGAAAAAAACTATTATTTAGTAATTGTAAAATATTTTAACAGGACTACAATGCTCTAGCGTGTCCGTCTGTCAACTTTACTTCAAGTTCCGCCTCCAAGGGAGAGGAAGAGCAATTAGAATTGAATTAGCCGCTTACTGACACAGACCGAATTCCACGCGGGCGGAGCCGCGGGCATAGCTAGTTAACAATATTTCTCTCTTTACGATATCAAATAGATTTTAATACTTATGTAGTCTTGAACTGTTCTAAAAAGTTTTAACTACAGTCAGCTAAGTCTGGGTGCACTTGAAGGGACAATTTTAGTGAAGTTTATTGCGAATAATAACTCGAAATACCCCCAACATTGGTTGTGTTCCACAGGTATTGTTTTCATATTTCAGTTAAATTCTTGTCCATATGGTTGATTTTCCATGTTTGCAATAATTTTCTGGTCCCTTTTATTATTTGACTGTACAAGACAAGATTACTATAATCTGTACTAACTTAAATCTATCTAAACACCAAACTAATCCTTAACTTTCATTATCAGATCGGAGGCTTACCTTCCAACGAACTTCGGGAGGCGACTGTCTTCATTGTCGACCGGGAGATCTGCGCTGAACGTTACAGTGCTCTGACCATTCCTCGCGCTGTCACTGAGAACATGATCTGTGCCAACCTCCTAGACGTTGGCGGCAAGGATGCCTGCCACGGCGACTTTGGAGGTCCCGTTTACTATGGTCAAATCCTCGTCGGTATCATGTCCTGGGGCGAGGGTTGTGCGAACAAGACTTTACCCGGAGTCAGTACTGCTGTGTCCTCGTATACTAATTGGATTATTGATGCTGCTGTTTAGGAGTCTTCTTTGTTCCCTGCCCCTCCGATTAATGAAGATTAATAACGCTAGGTGTATGCTGATTTACATTGATCCACTATTGTCATTCAACAAAGGCAATCCAATGACGTTAGATTGGCCATTACCTGTTTAGCGGATGCTCTATTCAAATCCAGTGCTGGATATTGGATGTTGGACAGAATTTAAAAGTTTCATTGGTACACTTCCCTTCTTTCTTCACACCAATATATTAATTCGGTACCTACCCGAACTGCTATAAGTTCCTAAATAAATTACTACATCAGAATGATAGATGTTTTATTTAGTTGTGCCATGTTTATTGCTGTTTTAACTTTGATAAGGTAGGTACTTATAAGATCATCGGTAATTGACTTGATCATGATTACTATCAGTAGTATTAGTTTAATTTTATACACATAGGTAACAGTAGTAGTAATACAGACAGCCGCACGTCCATGATAACATATTATAATATCGTGGGTTGGTCGTCAAGTACCTACTTGATGGCGTGCAGTTGCTTGTACGTAGATAAGTATCTGATCGATTAGAAAAACTCTGCTAAACGGCAGAAATATGTAACTATGGTGGTAGTACTTTCCCGGGCGATGTCTTTCACGTGGAGCTCCACTACTATTGTAATATTCCACTGCACTTTGTGAAAGTAAAAAAGCTAAAGTTAAGACGCGAATGAAGCTAAAGTCCCGACATGGGCCTCAGGGGCCCAAGTCTGCTAATGTAATTGTGCCAGAATGGTTCATCATTGACACCGTCATATAAGCCCTATCTAGCCTTTCAAAACGAACTATTAATAAGTGGCTCTGCTTACACCGTATAGTTGCTTTTACAAAACTGCTAGCTAAAAGTTATAGGTAGATGGCCATCTCAAAAATCCACCCTAGTTTATACGATATTATAAATATACAAATATTGCTGATTTAATAGTATAGGATTCTATCTACTTAACTTTAGTATCAGCTATTCTTAAAATTATACATCAGTGCATCAGCATAAGAGATGGCGCCACTAGGCTGGTTTTAAAATTTAGTTCTCCTTTTGCTGCTGATCCATAATTTGTAATAAATATGTCACCTTCAGTTCACTTTCGCGGGAGCGGCTATCATTTTATAGTGCAATAATGATTAGAGGCTAAATATATAGTCACTTTTTATCGTTAATCAGTAGTTTTAAAGTCCCGTAACGGCTTTGTTAATATTTTTATAATTTTACAACGTTTTAATCAGGTATTAAAGTTGTGTGGTGACTGCTGATGTCACAGTTGAATTGAACATGGCAGCGCTGACCCTTCTTGTTCTGGCCCTCTTTGCAGGTATGTATAATCCTAAATATAAACTTTATTAAAATGATGAAATAGAGTTCTCTCAGTCTTTTTTCATTCTTGAGATTGACAATACTGAGGTTGAGTCCACCATTATAAACTTAAGACACGATAGCGCCACTGGTTGGGACGGAATATCATCTCTTCATCTAAAATTATATAGGAAAACCCTTGTACCCCTAGGACTTTTCCCAGAACCTTTCAAAAAAGCTCTAGTCCACCCAATTCACAAGAGCAGGAAAAGGGACTGTGTGAACAATTATAGACCGATCTCAGTCCTCTCTTCGATTTCTAAGGTAATGGAAAGATGATTATAGTCGTCTACTAAATTTTCTAAATAAACACGACGTTATAGCGCGCAACCAGTACCGCTTTAAAAAAGGTGTCTCAACAGAAGATGCAATTACCGACTTAACAGAATTTGTCGCAAGGAAGCTAGACGATCATAGAAAATGCTACTACATATATTCCTGGACTTAACAAAAGCCTTTGACACAGTCTCTGTTCCCACCCTCCTTTCAAAACTGGAGGACATAGGCATTCGGGGCAAAACGCACAGCCTCTTTAAAAGCTACCTCCAGAACAGGAAACTGAGTGTCAAGATTGACACGTGCATCAGTGAAACGGAGTTCCGCAAGGTAGTGTGGTTAGCCCTACAATGTTCCTAATCTATATAAATGACCTTTGCACACTGCTTCTCCCCAACTCCAATATCTTTACATACGCTGACGACACAGCAATTGTTGTTTAAGGGGATACATGGACTGTCAAATACCACGCGGAGCAATCGTTACGAATGGTTATTGGGTGGCTCCAGAATAATCTACTTTCCATAAGCTTGGCTAAAACTAACTACATTCCCTTTTCTATTAGTCAGAGAACCAAAGCCCCATCAGAATTTACCATAACGGCACTTACATGTATTAACTCCTCTACGCGCTCATATAATGATTGATGACGGACTAAAGTAGTACACTCAAGTTGTCAAGTCTCAGTCAATTTTTAAGTCACTACGCCAATGCGCTGATTCAAAAACAGTAAAAATGGTGTATCTTGCACTTTGCGAGTCCGTTATCAACTATTGCTTCCCGGTTTGGGGTGGGACTTATAAAACAAGGTTGCTTGGGTTGGAACGAGCACAGAGAGCTGTACTTAAGGTGATGCTTGGCAGACCGTATAGGTTCCCCACTAGCAAGGTAATTACTGTGAGGCAGCTCTTCGTGCTTCAAGCCACGCTCCGGGCTCATCGGCAGTTCCCAGATCCTACCAAACGTAAAGCCAAAACCACATGCGCATCACTACTTCATAAAACGACCTTAGCTAGTCGCCAGCTTTACGTGGTAAGTTCCCTTATTTGTAGAAAAATTAGCAAAGCCAAGTCATGATGTAAAGACTAAATTAAAACATTGGTTATAAGATCAGAACTATTCCCGTACAGAAGACTTAGTAACCTATCCACGGTATATACATATTATTATATACTTACATAGTAATATCAGTCTAAACTTGCTCAAAATATTTTGTGTCCTATCGCATTCGCTTATATTTTAGTAGTTACATTACCAAACACGCACACACCCCCTCTCATACATCCCTTCTACTGTCACACTTTCACACTAGTTTAGGAGGCAGGGTCTCAATTATTTAAGCTACCTTTATTTACCTGAAGTTGTAACCTAATCGTTAAGTACTTTTGTAACAAGATTATCTGTATCAATAAAAAGTTATTTTATTTTATTTGTATTTTTAGTTTGTTTAAATGTAACAAAAGAAGTTACTGTTAATGTTAGTCTTCGTCATATCACATTGTCAGGCATAGGCCTCTTCCCAAGAGTCCCAGCTCTTGCGATGCAAGTCTAATGAGTACCACGTTTGCCGCAATGCCTTCTGGTTGTGTCAGGGCTACACAATGTGGTTTTTTTGACTCTTGGCATACGGCATAAATTTTTCCAGGCCTTGCCTGTTCGACGCCGACCTCCCGTATCGCGGGAGGTACCCCGACCACCGTTGCGAAGTATGCTGCCATGGTCCAGGTGGAGTCGGCGGGCTCGTCCTCCGGCCTCTGGGCACAAACTTGTGGTGGCCACATCCTGACGTCCAGATATGTGCTGTCAGCAGCACATTGCTTCCATGGAATGTGAGTAGTTTAATTGAAATGTCTGTCGCCTTAAGAAGTTTTTTATTTTCTTTAGGTATAAAAAAAACTAATTATTTAGGTACGGTTGCAAGAGCGAGCGAAGCGAGCTCGGGACTTCGTGGACCCCGACTTGGACAGGTTAGGTTCGAAGGAGATCGTCATCTCCTTCGTGTTGGGTTCCTGTGAAATCATCAGACAGAAATAGGAGCTCTAAATCGTAAAAATAAGACTATCTCCGGCGGGGAGGAGTGGGGCTTACTAACTCCCGTACCGAGACGGCACGTTTTTAAACTTAAACCAGTTTTTTTCAGATTTATATAAAATTAAAATATTTTATTACTTCACATAGATTTACATGGACACTTATAAATCGTCAGACGCGAGATGCATGGTTCCAATTGGTCGTTTCCTATGGAGAAAGTTGGCAAGAAACTTCACGGTAAAGGCTCGTGCAGAATGCCGCGACGCAACGACGTGACGCAACACCGGTAGAACAATTTCCGTGAAGTCTTCATAGAAATTGGTTCTCCAGAGTCGTATTGCACCATTCAGCTCAAGCATTTTGAAGGGAACTTAACGATCCAACACACACTCCACCGCCAGCGAGACATTTCATACGTCATATAAAAAAACGCGATAATATAGAACTAAGCTGGATAAGGTCGGCGTTTCCTATTTGACTACTCCGAGAAAAAAGGCCGAAACAAACTCAGAGGTCGCAGTCTCTTTTAAAGTACAGACATAATCTTGGTCAGGCCATATGAGGACCATGTAGATTAGTGTCTGAAATGGTCTTTTCAGGAATGAACCACACAGACTTGAGTGGACCTGTCCAGTCAGTGCATATTTGTCAGTAATCGTGGAGCTCAACCAAATAGTAGCCCTTGGCAATCCCTTGCCCTTGGCAAAGACAATCGTGGCAATCGCATACAAAGCGGTTCGTACTTCTACGACGACATTCAACTGAATTGACAAAAAAAAAATCGGTAGTTTATGTCAATCCAATACATTGTTTGACTTTTCCCTCATCATTATCACTGATACAATGTCACATGTCCATGTTCGGGCCCTTAAAACTGTATGAACTGATTGACTTCTGTATTTCCAGATTCTATGAACCCAAGAACCGTCGCATCAGGGCTGGTTCCTCTATCCGGAGCTATGGCGGCCAGGTCCGCTACGTGGACGTGGAGATTAACCATCCAACCTATGGTACCAACGACATGGATGGCGACATCTCCTTAGTGCGACTTTTGACTCCCCTTACCTATACTAGCACCGTCCAACGGGGTCCCATAATTGAGCATGGTTTCCAAATGCCTGCAAACCTACCCGTCGATATAGCTGGTTGGGGCGCTACTGAGGTTAGTCTAATTAACAATATTTCTCTCTTTACATTATGAAATAGATTTTAATACTATTGTGTAGTCTTGAACTGTTCTCAAAAGTTTTAACTACAATCAGTTAAATCTGGGTGTCACTTGAAGAGACATTTTTAATAAAGTACGCAGTAATTGCGAATAATAACTCAAATACCCCTTACATTGGTTGTGTTCCACAGGTATTCTTTGCATAGTTCAGTTAAATCCTTGTCGATGGTTGATGTATCATGTTTGCAATAATTTTCAAGTTCCTTTTTTTATTTGACTGTACAATACAAGCTTATTATAATCTGTACTAACATAAAACTTTCTAAACACCAAACTAATCCTTAACTTTCATTATCAGATCGGAGGCTTACCTTCCAACGAACTTCGGGAGGCGTCTGTCTTCATTGTCGACAGGGAGATCTGCGCTGAACGTTACAGCGCTCTGACCACTCCTCGCGCCGTCACTGAGAACATGATCTGTGCCAACCTCCTAGACGTTGGCGGCAAGGATGCCTGCCACGGCGACCTTGGAGGTCCCGTTTACTACGTTCATATCCTCATCGGCGTCATGTCCTGGGGCGAGGGTTGTGCGAACAAGACTTTACCCGGAGTCAGTACTGCTGTGTCCTCGTATACTAATTGGATTATTGATGCTGCTGTTTAGGAGTCTTCTTTGTTCCCTGCCCCTCCGATTAATGAAGATTAATAACGCTAGGTGTATGCTGATTTACATTGATCCAGTATTGTCATTCAACACAGCAATCCGTCGTTGGATTAACAATTAGCTGCTTAGCGGATGCTCTATTCAAATCCTGTGCTGGATATTGGATGTTGGGCTGAATTGAAAAGTTTAATTGGTCAAATAATCATTGATCGACCCACTGTCACTGGATTTCTACGCTGGAAATATAATACTGAGTCAATGTAAATTCCCGGTTTCAACGCTGAATAAGGAATTTTTTTTTTTAAGTTAGTACCTACACTTCCCGTCTTCCCTCACACCAATATATTAATTCGGTACCTACCCGAACTGCTATAAGTTCTACATATAAATAAATTACTACATAAGAATGATACCTAGATGTTTTATTTAGTTGTGCCATGTTTATTGCTGTTTTATCTTCGATAAGCTAGGTACTTATAAGATCATCGGTAATTGACTTGATCATGATTACCATCGAAAAAAAATTACTTAGTTTAATTTTATACGCATAGGTAACAGTAATAGTAGTACAGACAGCCGCGCATCCATGGTAACATATTATAATATCGTATGATGGTCGTCAAGTACCTACTTGATGTCAGCCCACTGGCGTGCAGTTACTTGTACGTAGGTAGGTAGGTATGTGATCGATTAGAAAAATTCTGCTTCACGGCAGAAATATGTAACTATGGTGGTAGTACTTACCCGGGCGAGCTTTCACAAAGATTTCCACTTAAAGTCAAAGCATTTATTTACATTTTAACCATATACAGGCACTTTTGAATTGTCAAGGAGTGGGTCAGTCGGTCAGTTGTTGGTGTCTTCAATAACATACATAAAATTCACCACTTCTGTAATCTTCTTCTGGACATATAATATCTATACAGTATCTACTATTTACATACATTATAACAGCCAATCAATTTTCACGCCCCCTAGGACAAATATTTTTGATATTCTGATAGCTCTTGACCTAAATAGGTGCCATAAAGAATATGAATTAAAAATCTCGACTAATAAAAAAGTTATGCAACGATGCGTTTCGCAGGTTTCTGTACCAGAATAACAAGCAAGTAACATAAATTACAAGTACTATGCATCCGCATTATTAAACTTTATTTAATAAAAAATTGTGATCCGTTCCCACATGAAGACAAACCGTGAAATCGGTTTTTTGGGGCATAGTTGAAGACTAAAATATCTAATTATAATGGGCCCTAGTGGCCCATGTTTCATAAAGCGACACCTACAATTTTTCAAACGAACTAATACTAAGTGGCTCTCCCTAAATCGCAAAGTTGCTTTTCCAAAAGTTCAAGTTAAAAATTACAGATGACGCTGATTTCAAAGGCACATCGTATTTTCGTTAGACCAGGGCCTTTATTAAACAGGGCCCAGGGGCAGCCTCAGGTGCTAGATAACACCTCTGGCTGCTTTTTGTCAATAAAACAAAAACTGCATTACCACTTATGAATTAGTACTGGGTAGTTTCTTGTTGTTTCCGGTTTTCACATAACCTAACCGTGATAATACCAAAAAAAATATATCTAAGCTATACCTAATTCAGAGTTTTCTGTTCGATTCAATTTGAATGGATGATTGACTTATGAGATTTAGTTGTTACTCACCTACTTTATCTTTATAACTTTTATTGAAGGAAATAGCCGGCGAATCTTTATAGCCAATGATCCCTATTGATAAATAAACAATAAAATTCTGATAAAAAAATCGATTCGGTAGCGAATTATGACGTATTCCCGTCATGGTTTATGTCAGCCCAGAGTTTGATACGTCTTGGTGGTGTCTCGGAAAACACGGTGGTCTACCTGTAGGTACATGACGCCGGAGCCAGCCAAAATCAGAATATCTCAGACTGCGTGTAAAATCAACGTGGCCCAGTGCCTGTAATGTCAACCATAATAACGGGAAAAACAAGTACCTCTTGGCTTTGATAAGGGAGTTTTAACACCCGTTATTGGTTGAAAAAAAAAAAACAAAATTGACACATTTGCACGACAAATATTTAGGTATTTACAGAATTACATATCATCAGAATCATTTACATCTCTCTAAGTTTTTGTTCCATAAGAACTTTTCCATAAGTACCTAGTTCAAGTATTTTTTATGGTCGCGAATCATATTTTGATCAAAATACAACCTGACACTGACTTGCAAATAGCAAAAAACGTAAAGGACCCCCGGCTTTTGTAGTGGCACTTGTTAGTTTGACAGCTCCTTTGTGTGGCAAGCCGGGTGCACCGCGGCCTGCCTGGCGGCAAGTGTTGGCGGCTTGTCGCCGGCACTGTGTGTAGGAAATTTAATTTAGCCTTTAGGAAATTTTAATTTCGCGGCCTACCACTGCGGACCCACCTTATGCAAATCATTTGATTAAACTTTTTGTCTTAAGTTGGCAACACATCAGGAAGTCCCTCTCCTATATGCTGCAGTGTCTGCCTATTAATGGTTACCACCTTGTGTCTTTAGCCTTTAATGGGCTAAAGATCTGAATTCTGACTAATCTGAAGAGGGTATTTCAGGACTGACGGTTGGAACGCTTTAGGGCGAGGAAGGATTATGGTTTGCAAACGGTCACCCATCCATGCACTTCATCGGAGATAAATTTTATTGGCTTAGTCGCATCTCTTCCACTTCCCATCTCATCCCCTACTAATCCTTATCGTTCTTCATCGATCCGGCTGTCATTCGTGGATCTTCGACACTCGTTAGGTCGTCAGAAGCCCGAAAGACTGACAACCAGTCTTACCAAGGGGTATCGTATTACCCAGTCGTTCCATGTAAAATACTGGTATTCAGCTGCATCCGGTTAGACTGCAAGCCGACCCCACGATAGTTGGGAATAGGCAAGGTAGATTGATTGTTCTTCATCGATCCTCATATGAACCCCACAAAAATAAATACTAAACGCGACATTCATTATTATCTATTTAATTCTGTAAGTGTGTGTGTTTAAGGCTCGTACACACGGCTACATATCAAGCTATACATTTCCAGTATAAACTGACCTCTCATTGTACGGAAATCCTATAAATAATGCGAGATCAGCTAATACTGGAAATGTATAGCTTGATATGTAGCCGTATGTACATACATACACACTGGCACGATATCGCGGGCGCGACAAAGATAGCGCTGTCTGTTGCGCTCGCGATATCGCGCCAGTGTGTAGGAGCCGTTATTTTAAACTAAATGAGGTCGGTGTTTCCAATCAGACCACTCTGAGACGCCGAAACAAGCTCAGAGGTGTTAAAGGCCAGACAATATCTTGGTCATACCACGGGAGGACCTGCTGAGAAGGCTGCTGTGGAGCAGTAGTACCTTTATGGTCTGCAAACGGTCACTCATCTTAAACTTCATAGCAGATTGATTGATCCTCATCGTCGTTTTAAAACTACGACATGAATATTTACAATGTAACCATGGTCTAGCAGTTTGAGTACAGACCTACTATAAGCGGCCTACCCAAATGTCCTTTCTTTGGTATTTTTCGTCGAATAGTTGAGCTCCTTGAGTTCTGAGTTGAGCTGCACGATTACTGACAATTGCTTGCACTGAATGGATAGGTCCACTCAAATCTGTGTGGTTCTTTCCTCAAAGGACCATTTCAGACACGAATCTACATCTTCTTCACATGATCTGACCAAGATTATGTCTGGACTTTAAAAGAGACTGTGACCTCTGAGTTTGTTTCGGCCTTTCTTCTCAGAGTAGTCAGATAGGAAACGCCGACCTCTTCTAGTTTTGAAACATGTGATTGACGTGTAAAAGTGTTTGTACAAACTTACAGAAAATAAATCATTTATCATTTACGAACCCTACAAAAATAGAATCTAAGCATGACGTTCATTGAGGAAGTCACGCCCTAATCAGCTATAGGTATGTGCGTTGTTTCGTCAATTAGTTATCAGTGCAAGCCCCCAGTGCATGATAATCATCAATCATAAAAGTGGGCAATTGTTATAAGCAGTTATCAAAGTTCGTATTATTTTAGAGATCCGTGTCTTAAAATGCCAAAAATTATTATACGTATAACGAGTCATTTTTCCGCTGAAAAACTACATAACAACGCCGTGTAGTGAAAACCTTGTAAAGAAAAAAATGATTTTCTTTTAATGTTGTGTAGAAAACTTCGAAATGCATACGTAAAAATGAAATGAAATTATTTATTCTGTAAATAGGATATCGGAATCACTTTTACACGTCATATTAAAAAAATATTAGAGCTAAGCTAGATGAGGTCGGCGATTTCTATCTGACTACTCTGAGAAGAAAGGCCGAAACAAACTCAGAAGTCACTCAGCCTCTTTTAAAGTCCAGACATAATCTTGGTCAGGCCATATGAGGACCATGTAGATTAGTGTCTGGAATAGTCTTTTGAAGAAAGAACCACACAGATTTGAGTGGACCTGTCCAGTCAGTGCAAGAGATTGCCAGTAATCGTGGAGCTCAACTCAGAACTTAAGGAGCTCAACGACTCGAACAAACGTACACTGCTCTAAGATGCTTCTAATCGAATGCCTTCATTTGATGATAATGAGAACCTCGGAGAACGTCAATGATAGTCATTTATCAGACAGTTATCCATGTTGAATAACGTTTATTGGAACCACAAGCCAACATTATACTGTATCTTACTTTATTTCCATAAAAAAGTGAAATTGGTACTCACCCGTTTCCTACTGAAATTAGTTTTGTGAATAATTCTATGTAGGTAACCTACATCAAATATTCACATTCAATTTTCCCGCGGCCACAAAGCTAAAATTAGCTCCAAATGTGTTGGAACATTCTGTTTTCATGAGTTATAAGGTACATAGTGACCTTAGGATTAGGTAGTCGTACCTTTATTAGTAACTAACCTTCTTTCTGGTAATTAGAAGCCTAGCATGAAAAGTATGGAGCGTACGTACATCGGTTCAAGGTTACTATGTTCTTCTAATGAAGTTGAAGTAACAGAATACTAAATTTTGAATCGATCAGACCTGTGGAAGATGCGTACATCCATTCATCAAATAGAAAAGATTTGATAATCTTCAAACGGCTGAACCGATTTTCTTGAATTGTAGCTAAGAACACTCTCGATCAAGACACCTTTCAAACAAAAAATTATAATCAAAATCGGTTCAGCCGTTTAGGAGCTACGAGGGACAGACAGATACACTGATACACACGTTGAACTTCTAACATCCCTCTATTTCAGTCAGGGGTTAAAAAAATAAGGGATAAACACACCCATGGTGGTTATGTTAGGTTATGTGTTGTTATGCTTGTGAAATAAGGAATATAATATATCATTATTATATTGTGTGTGTTACCAGTTAGGCCTGCCCTACCAACAATTATACCATAATACCAGCCTATTAGAGCAAAGGCCTCTTATTTATTTATTTAACCATTTATGCACACACATATAAACAGACAAGAAGAAAGGAACAGAAAAATACTTACAAAAGCAATGCTTATTTCTAAGGAAATCTCTTCCAGCATACCTGAGATAGGAAATTACATAAGAAGGGATGCCTCTTCTCATTCAGAGAAGGCATTGATCACCAGTCATCATGCTTGCTCAAAAGATGGATTGGCGATTTCAAACTTATATTAACTATAAGACCAGGTTTCCTTACCATGTTTTTCCTTCACCGACGTTAGCATTGTTTGTGATAAACTCAGAAAAAAAATATAGATTGAAAAAGTAACATTATTACTTGGCCAGATTTGAACCCGCAGCCGCGTGCGTGACAGGCGAGGCCTTAACCAGTAGGCCATCACGACAACCTCAGTTACAATTTAAATTGTAACTTCTTAAAAACATAACACTTTTAGCCCGACTGTGGGTAAGAGTGACATTGGCGTTCCACGTAGGTATTGTATACTTCTCAAAGAAATAAGAGAATTATCCTACAAATGAATTAAATTACTTAATGATGAATTAACAGGATCTTGCGGTAATACAAACAGTTACAGTGTCCCTCGGAGTCGTGGCCAATTTTTTAATCCTCCAAGACTGATTCCGAATTCCTTACTTCAAAAATTGCATAAACGGGCCCCAAAAAATTTTTACATTATCAAATACTTATAAATAAATAATTAATCATTATAATATACAACCGAGATAAAAATAATACTTCATGTAAACGATAAGTCGTTAATATAAAGTGAATTAACTAAAGATTATGTTACATTCGTGGTAATAGGCAATACTATGGCGCTACTGTGCTGGACTGTTATTCTGCTTGCAGGTAAATTATTTACTCCAAGGTAAACTGCGAAATTCAAATTTTCTTACGTTTTTTGCAATTTGCAGGTCAATGTCAGGTTGTATGTTGGCCTAAATATGATTCGCGGTCATATCAGATATATGTAATATATTTATATAATTATAGTCATAAAAATCATCAATACAACTCTCTAAGTTCATATAATCCCATTGAATGACTATTTCATGAAATCATGACATTAGAGGATTATTCTAATTAAAGGAGTTGTATTGCTGATTCTAATGATTATATATTCTATAAAGCCATATTTGTTACGGTCGCGAATCATATTTTAATCAAAATACAAGTTGACACTGACCTAAAAATTGCAAAAAACTTAAGCAAATTTGAATTTCGCGGGCTACCTTGGAGCATCCACTTTAACTCCTAAGTTTCTGAAAGTTTAATCAAGTCTTTGTTCGGTAAAACTATCAAATCTAATAACTAATAACTATTGTGATTGGTTGGACGATACCTGTTTATTACAGCCAATCACAAAAGTCGATAATTTGAGCGAACATTGTAAAATGTACGCCGCGCTTAGAAATATAGCCACTTGGTAACTTTGTATTTTCATATTTTGTATCACTGAATAAAAGTGGCACATCAAAAAGGAAACTTTGGCTTTGTAAGGTACTGTCTTGGCTTGGGTGACAGTCTGAATGGTGAGAGACCATTGTAAAGTTTATAAATTAGTAGACTTAGGCCCCTGTTCCATTATAAAATATGTAGGTACATATTTGGAACGTTTCCTGTCAATGTTGTCTGGTCGTCGTTTTAACCCTTTAATTTATTTCCAGGTGTAGCCTGCTCATCCGCCGAGCTGGGCAGCCAAACCTCCGTCGAGGAGTACCCCAGCATCGCGCAGGTGGAGGCTCGCGCAGGCGTGCTGTGGCTGCAGCACTGCACTGCTAGCGTGCTCACCTCCTACCACGTTTTGTCCACGGCTCAATGCTTCTCTGGGCCGTAAGTATCATCTATACAAACCTATTATTGGTCATATTGATGAGTAGAACACCGCCTTATATTTTGTAGCATGTTTTCAAAGTCAGCCTGTATGTTAATCGCGCGTTAAACTTAAAAGCGCGATGCAGGATTTATGACGTCAGGTCTTTGATGCGTAGTTCGCATGTGGCAATGTAGATGCCGCCACAGTTGTACCATCTAGGCTTCTTATTATCTTCCATTGTCTTTCCAGCAACTACTCTGACCGCACTCGGCGCATCAGAGCTGGCACCTCCTACCGCGGAACAGAAGGCATCGTCCGTGAAGTATACCGGGTCTACATTCACCCCAACTTCGGCCTCCTGGATAACGACGCAGACATCGCTGTGATCCGACTGCAGGATGCTCTGACCCTGGGAGATACTATCAAGCAGGCGCTGATTCTTGGCGATGGTATCTACTTGCCTGCTGGTCTGCAGCTGACGCTTGTCAGTTGGGGTACCACTTCTGTAAGTATAATATTTTACTTCATCATTTAATTTTAAATATCTTTGACAGTCGTTACGAGTTATCAGAAGCCCTAAAGTCTGACAACCAGTCTTACTAAGGGTATCGTCAGATAGACAGTCGCTCCATGTAAAATACTGGTGTTCAGCTGCATCCGGTTAGACTGGAAGCCGACCCTAACATACTTGGAAACAGGGTAGGTAGATTGATTGATTAATTTTTTTATGTGGTCGACGATAGAGTACCTGTTCACTCTCAAAGCTCGACATAAACCCCCAGAGCTATCAGAAAAAACCGACTCCACGTTCGTTATTGGCACCATCATCATTGTTGGTAGCCTTGTTTCAGCCACTGCTGAGTATAGACCTCCTGCGTCCTGCCTATTTTGCTATGCTTCCCTGGTCTGTGTGTTTGTATATTAAACTAGCTGCCCGCAGCACACATTATAACATCAGCTATCTGCCAGTGAAAGTCTCGTCAAAATCGGTCCAGACGATTCGGAGATTATTCGGAACAGACAGACAGACAGACAATTTTTTTAAATGCTTGTTTGTATTGGTACCTATATACTTCTATAAGACAAAATATTTGTCATATTTTTGTGTTTTATGTAAAAAAAATGGTAATGTGCGCTTAGTTTGTGCAGAATAAATATTTTTTTCTTTCATTCTTTATTTCTTTCTTTCTTTCTTTCTTTCTTTCTTTCTTTCTTTCTTTCTTTCTTTGCTAAGCACCGTTTTCTTTCCACAGGAGGGCGGCAACACCGGCAACAACAACCTCTATGAGCTAAACCTCTACACAGTCAACGGTGATGACTGCTTAGAGACTTACCTGGGACTTCACGACTTCCCCAACAACACCGTCACAGAGAACATGTTCTGTGCTGGTCTCCGGGACACCCAGGGTCGAGACCTGGACTCTAGGGATGTAGGAGCTCCCCTGTTCTACTCTGGCGTCACTGTTGGTTTCGTGTCTTTTGGTGTGTCTGATGGAGAAGACAGCGTCCCCGTTGTGAGCACCGCCATTGCATCTTACTCGAGCTGGATTGTGGAGACAGCGACGTATTGAGGATTTAGATTGTGAAGAATTGGAACTGGATATTTGACTTATTAAATTGGCTTAAGATTTAGTTTAAGGTCTTACTTATAGTGATATACATAAACTTTTGTACAGAACCAATTAACTGTATTTTTATTTCACTAAGTATCTCACCCTTTTTCAATTACCACTTAAACTAAACATCTAGGGTCTTACTATAAAAACTTAGAAACTTGTTCAACGTGTGTCTAATGCCAGTTTTACGTCAAACTCCATTTAAAAATGTCGTGTTTATAAGGTGTTTAGCCTAAATAACTGATAAACACGCTTTTGTGGTAGTGAGGCTACAATTCTTCACAGTCAACATGACAACTGTGACACTGTCCTCCCATAACCCTTAACACTGTTATTTGGAAATATTGTAAAAGTCAATTAATTTTAAAACATGAATTTTAGAAAATGTCCTTAGGAAACGACCATTTATCGAATCAACAAGCTTCTGAAGTTTCATAAGGACCTATGCAGGCATAGGCCGACTAGGCAGGCTTTTAACTTCTCCCAATAACACCATCACAGAGCACACGTGCTGTACTGGTCTCCGGAACACCCAGGGTCAGGACCTGGACTCTAGGGATGTAGGAACTCCTCAGTTCTACTCTGGAGTCACTATGGGTGTCGTGTCCTTTGGAGTGTCTGATGGAGAAGACAGTGTGGCGGAATCTACATCGCTACACGCGAACTATGTAACACACTGACGTCGCACAAAATCTTGCATTGCGTAAGCAGAGTTTTCCGCGCTATGAGTATATATACAACGTCTCGACATCAATCGTCGGGCAGTTGCCCACCAGATCCTCCCTAGAAAACACTCACTCTTCTGTAGAGGATGAGTGAGCTTTACACCCTGTTCCTCATACCTTTATAACAGTATTTCCGGTAGTGGAAACCAGGACCCCACAGGATGCTTATAGCATCGAGGAGTCAACGAGGCAATCTGAGGTAGATCTACAACTTGTTGCTATTATAATTACATTCAATAGTAAGTATTAGTAGGCCGCACGTCAGTACTAACGGCGCGATATCGCGGGCGCGATAAGGGTAGCACGGCCTGTCGCGCCCGCGATATTGCGCCGGTGTGTACGAGCCGTTAGTATATTTATGTGTATTTATTTGTGCTTATATCTATATATATATATATATAATTCTCTGTACGTGAGTTTGTCACCTAACTCCTCCTAAACAGCTGGACTGATTTGGATAAACTTTTGTGTTTATATTTGAATGAGTCCCTAGATAGTTTAGATTCACAATTGGACCCGGTAGGTGGCACTGCGAGCGAGTTCTAGGAAACAGGACAAAGTCTGTCCGGTCAGCTAGTATAAACTTTACTTATTATTTATATGTTTATTATGAAATAAAAATATATTATAAAAATAAAATAAAAATTTGGTTGATATATAAGGTGCTATAAAAATATCTGCCACGGCTTTAATGAGAGGTAGTATTGTGTTTAAAGATAACAATAGTGAAGAAATTTCGTACCCCGGCACAGTTAAATCAATTTGAGAAAATAAAGTAGTTAAATAAACATTGACTCTACTCTGCATAACGTGGTTCACAAATTACGCGCGAAGTGCACTTCGTCAATGAAAACAACTGCTATCTCTTTCCATCTGTTCTGTGAATGAAAACTGAAATCAGCTGACTAGTTCGACACTTGCAAAATACGTACAATTTTTTGTATGAAAAAAAATATGACACATGATCAATAATTTATCTTTACTATTGTAATCTATAAACACAATACTATCTCCCATTGCAGCCGTGGCAGATATTTTTATAGCACCTTATATTGCATTTAAATAGTTTTTAATAGGTATTAAATCTTTATCTATACGAGTACCTATATATAGCTAATAATCAAGCTGAAGAGGGTCGAAAGTCTGTACATGGAAGATATTCGAAAAAAAGTTGGCTGGGGATACTGAGAATCGATAACAGAACACGTTCCAACAGTTTTTAGACTTGTTGTCTGTTTGTCAGTTTATCTGTTTGTCTGTTTATTTGTAAGCTCATCACATGAAAACGGCTTAACGGATTTTGATGCAAACTTTACTAATCTGTCGAGAAAATCCCCGGCCAGGTTATAGGCTATCTAACATCACGCTACGACCTTTAGGAGCCGAACAAAAAAGTTCAAAAGATGAAAAAAGTTAGAAAAAACCCTAAGCCAAAACGAAGTAATAGCGCGGGTGGGCGATGGGTTGCGACGCGGTGGAGCGGGGTCCGAAATTTCACGCAGACAAAGTCGCGGGCACAAGCTAGTATTATTATATAGTAAATAACTATCTATTCCTTAATTTTCGCTATTGCACTTACCACAGTGTGTCTCTGCATCACGCAATCATCCAGTTGTCTGGTTGTGTGCTTGAAGTATTAAATAATTGAATAAACAAAACCAGTATAAGCTGGACTCTTATTCTATTGAAATATCGTATTACCCTAGGCCAGCTCACGGTCAAAGTGACACCACCGACCTGGGCCTACTGTACGAGAACGAAAGATAAGCATCCAATATTTTCTTTGGAAGATAGAGTCTTTTGTTAATCCCTTTCTTATTGCAGCGGATGAATATAATAATATAGTTATTATGAAAGTCACGTCACTTAAGTTTTTGATCCATAGCAAACATTTCAATAAAGTTACTAGACACTACATGTCTTACTTAGTTACAAAATTAATAAATTAAATAGTCATATCAATAAAGCATCCAATTGAATCCTAATCCCCCGTAATTATAACAGCCGCACAGGTTGATCCACCAGGTTAAGCTACGCTTGCCGGGGTTGGCCCGTGGATGGGTGACCATCTTTACATACCGAGACTCCTTCGTGCCTTGGAAAGCACGGTAAGCCGTTGCGTTGGTCCCGGCTGTCATTCGTGGATCTTTGACAGTCGTTACGAGTCGTCAAAAACCCGAAAGTCTTACCGGGGGTATTTCAAATTAATCAGCGCCTGACGTAAATTGACGTAATTTTAGTAACCAAGTTTTTAATCACGTCTAAACTTGTATGGAGTAGTGACAGGCGCTGATTAATTTGACAGGACTAATCTAAAATTTATCTTCTGTCCTCTTCTTAATGAAATAGAAAGAAAAAGATGCACTGAACTTAGCTTAGTTTGTGAACAAGGGAATCGGCACCAATTCCTGTCGTTATTTAGCGGTTATTTGTCTGATGCTAAAGTAAATGGTTTTTAGCCAATGGACCATTTCAGCTGCCGCGGTGATGGACCGGCTATGTCTAGTTTTATAAACAGGTGGTGATAGTACCCCTCATAAATCCACCCTTTATATTTATACGATATATGTACACACGGCTACACATCAAGCTATACATTTCCAGTATAAGCTGACCTCGCATTGTACGGAAATCCTATATAATGCGAGATCAGCATTAACTGGAAATGTATAGCTTGATGTGTAGCCGTGTGTACAAATATACAAATATTACTGATTTAATATTACAGTATAGGATTATATCTACTTAACTTTAGTATCAGATATTCTTAAAATTATAGTTCAGCATATCAGCGTAATGAGATGGCGCCACCGGGTTGGTTTTAATATTTATTTCTCCTTTTGCTGCTGATCCATAATTTGAAATAAGTATGTCACCGTGGGAGCCGATATCATTATATAGTGCAAAAATGATTAGCGGCTAAATATAAACACGAAGAAGAAGACCTTAAAAACAACCAAAATAGACTCTGATTGGTTGATAAGGTCGCGCCATACTTCGAAGCCCCGCCCTCCTTGTCTTCCGATGTCTGTATTCAATGAATTCAATTCGTGATTGGTTCAAGATAATGTTATCAGATCGATTGGGTAGCGTTTGTGAATGAAATAGTAGTCGCTAAGAGTGATTAGAAAGTACTATTTGGAGAACAGATCCTGGTCTATCCGTGTATCTTTAATCTAAATCCAGAGGTAACAGACAGACAAAAGCCACTTTCGCATTTATAATATTAGTATGGAAGTATGTATCAACGTTAGTTTTCAGATGAAGCTTCGTTTTAGCATTCCACACAGGAAAATCAGTCTGACCTCCACAAACTCGTTTTTCTTTTCATAATTCTCCCCTGCAGTCGTGTTTGGCGGCCGTTTGTCCACTGCACGACGAGATGATGACGCCGAAGTAGCGACAGTACATTTACTATACTCCGCGTAATCTCGTTTCTCGTTGCCGTCCCGTTCACGGTGTGGTGGACAGACACTATAATATAGGTACTATGAACTGTTATTCCTTGCGTCAATACCTAAGAATAGTAAAAGAAAATGATACCTAGATTGTGGCATTGTTGGTAGTACAGTCAGCTGCAGAGAAATCTCACCGCCTAGCAATGAAAAAATACATTGCTAGGGGGTGAGATTTGGGCATGGCAGGCCGTCACCTCCTTCTGCGAAGCAGTAATGCTCGCGAAGGAGGAGGCGGATTGCGTGAGGGAGAGGCAAAGTTCGCGCCCTCACGCCCCTAGCCGCCGTAGGAGACGCCCTGGGCGTCGGGAATCCCTGGCTGATTCCCGGCCACCGTAGGCGCAGGCTTGCGGGCGGTGAGCAATGGGTAGCTCGCCCCCGATAAGGACCGGGCCCGGGTCGACGGCGCGTCGTGTTCCACGCGCGCCTCAAAGAGATGTCAGCAAAACTGACGGGGTCCGCTAGGACCGTTGCCCGCCGGGGTTGCGGGTAGTCCTAAGGGGAAACCGTGGCCCCTGGCATGGCAAGGGAAGGAACACGGGTGGGTTTTAGTCAGTAAAAGTCTGACACGCCCTTCGCTCCGCCCAGAGCGGGAGAAGTCATTGGATGATTTCCCACCCAAAAAAAAAAAAAAAAGGGGGTGAGATTTCTCTGCAGCTGACTGTACCAACAAACGTATGTGTACCAACTTGGTACACATACATTTGTGAAATTGTATTGAGGAAACCTCCTATCTGTCCTCTGTGCCCAATAAAATGCAGTCAAAGCAACTTCTGCGCTGCCACTGACGATGCCGTAGAAATGGCGAAGTTCTGGCCCAATTTTTTTTTATACAATGTCATGCCATCGACTCGAGGCAGAAGAAAATTGAGAAAATTCAATGGCGGCGTTTGGTAATTTTGAACACGCGTCAAAAGATTCTTTTACAACTATAATAATGGAGCTCTAAGACTATTGCTGACTAAAACCACACGATATTCTTCAACTACCTTTAACCGGGTGCTGGAGTACTTGCGCAGTTCGTCACGCTTCTTCGGCTTCTTCTGCGACCACCCCTGGAATTGCTAACTGGAGGACATCCGGGTGCCAGGCAACAGCCCCACAAAATTGCAACAAAAAAAATTCCTTATCAAACTCAAACTCAAAGCATTTATTTGAAATAAACCAAATATCCTGCCTTTTAGGCACTTTCCCCATCGACAGCGATGCGGATGAATTTTTTGATGCCCAATGAGCTCCTCCCCCTTTTTTAAGTTCCGATAAATACTTGTACATAGTACTATATTTAATTTTTTATTTAATATAATATAATTTAGATTTATAACTAAGTAAGACATGAAAATAGTTATGAATTTATCAATTGATAAAGAATATAGTGCCATATTTTATCAAGCATTGCGGGAACCTCAATTATGATAACTGAAGACTCTAGAAAAGGAAATGATCTAATAAATGTATTTAGATACAGTGGTGTTGTTGTCGACCTAGACTGCAGGTGCAGAGAATAGATTACTGATAATACGTATCGCTACCCAGGTGGGAAATATACGATCGGGTTATAATTTGATTAGATCAGTTAACGTCACTGTGAGAGATTATGCAATATTTTTATTTGTAATCTATGATTGTTATATTATGTGCTTTAAAACTTTCTTTAAGTGGGATAAATACGGTTGTAAATTATTTCAAAGTCATCGGGAGGGCAGCAACATCAGTCTAGAGATTAGAGATGGAAGTTTTTTAACTGACTTCCAAAAAGGAGGAGGTTATATGTTCGTAGCGTATGTATGTTTTTTTTTCATATATTTTCGTCAATTGTGGACAGATTTTCCAAATTCTCTGAAGGATCTTGAAAAGCCTCCTCTCCATGAGACGGAGCTCCCTCTCACGTAGAGGAGGCTTTTCAAGATCCTTCAGAGAATTTGGAAAATAAACCACCATTCAGGCCCAGTGCGGGTTGATAGATGTTACATGTCTTTTTGGTTCTAGGACATGCCGGTTTCTTCACGATGTTTTTCTTCACCGCTTTGATGAAATTAAATACATATAATAAAGTGCCTACCTGGGTTCAAACTCACGACCTAACTCGTAAGTTGGGGCCGATACCGCTGGGCCACCACTGCTCAGCTCGTGTCAGCTTTATGCTAAACAAATTAGGAGTTAGTATTAAGCTATTTTTCTTTACCTTGCTACACTATAACGGAAGGTATATCGTACGTTTATTGCAGATTACACGGCGGCATATAAAGCGGTCTACTAAGGTTCTATGAGACGTAACTAGTTTGTAAGCCTTGCCACTATCTTCTATTTAGCTTACATTTATTAAAAACTTAAGCAATGTAGTAGATGCTATAAAAAGTTTGCAAGAAAATAAATTAAATAATACAAGAAAGTAATACAAGAAACAAGAAAGACACAAAATACTTTAATACAAGAAAGGACAAATAAGTTTTACCTGAGTTCATAAACTGAAATAGTAGTGTAGTTAATCTACCTTTCTACCTATGCCTTCGAGGAATATGTAATGTTTAATAGCATTTATTTGAAACAAATTTCCTAGACCTAGACCTAGACCTAGGGCTCCCGAAGCGTCGCCACATCAACCGGTTCTGCTCCTCGTATTAAGTAGATTCGTGAAGCATTCACAAGGTTATCTATCCATCTATCATCTCTTAGCTGCCATGGCTTATTTGTAATTTTTGAATTGTTTTTATTTTTATGTACGGACGCTTTTATCATGCACGTCTTTCTACATTGTTCTCACATGTCATAAGTAATTTCAAAAGTACCTGCAAATGGTTTAATTGAAATAAATGCTTTGAGTTTGAGGTTAATCCACCATGTGGGTGGTGGCCTTTCTATAAGCAAATCAAACTAAACTAATTCTATCTTCGCAACCACAAAAATTCACATTATTTTTTTAAACTTCTAATACTATTTAATAAAAATACAATATACTACTACCTAACTAACTACTACTTCTAAGTACTACTTAGTAACTATTCCTAAAGAGTCTTAAAAACCAGGCGCCAGCGATCAGCGTCAATCGCGTCAATCGTCATTGCGAGGTGAAACACGTGTCGATTTCTTACAGGGTTTTTTATGACTCTTTAGGAATAGTTAAGCGGAATAGTTACTAAATATATCTACGTCTATTGTATTTTATAATGGATTTCCGCCAAGTCACGACTGATTCATTTAACTACTATTTCATAAAGCATTTTTCACAATATTTTTTGTTAAAACGAGCATGTATGAAGCCTCAGCTGTTACTTACAGACCAAGGCAAACCAAAATGAGGTCATAAATATAATACTAACTTATTTCCACCGGTTATTACCTGAAAATACACGAACGGAAATGTAATAACATATTCATATGTTAGAGACTGCTGGTTTAGTTAGGTGGATGTAAGATTAAATTATTAAACAAATAAATCATTCATACTTGTATTAGGCGTTAACTGTGAATGTGTCGCAGTAATATGGTTATAGCCGTGATATAGTTATATCCCCAGGGATATAGCTATAAACCGTAATATAGTTATATGCAAGCGGTTCATAACTGTCTGATTAGGAAGATAACTATGATACGAGCAAGATCTAGTAATATATTAGGGCAATCTGACCAAATAGACTAGGTTAGGTTAGAACTGTGACCGCGAGCGGTGCCGCTGCAGCGGCCGGCGAGCGCTACGTCGATATTGGCAGATATAAACCGCTTTCATATAATTATATTACGGTAAACAGCTATATCCCTAGGTATATAACTATAACACTCCTTCAACACACACATACACATGAAAAAATAAAATATGTTTCAGTCTGAAAATGAAGTTGAAATTCAGTAAAAAATATTGCTGTATAAAGAAAATGAGACTACACCTATTTATGACCAGGGGCCTGCCTAAGTCTAAGTCTAAGTAATTTATAAACGTTACAATGGTCTCTCAATCGTGAGTTTTTGACAGATTTGCCATACAAAAACTGTCAAAAACGTTCACGTTTCGTTTTAGTCGTGAGATAATCAATATCTTTTTAATAAAACCCTAATATCTGCAGTTAGCAACAGCTGAAAACCAAATTCTATCAAAAATTTCCATAGATACAATCCAAGGCTTTCTACATCGTAAAAAGCACAACACCTGCATCAATCTATATAATATCTTTAAGCCCTTCCGATAAAACAAGACATAATGAATACAAATATAGGTTATGATGTAAATGATAATAATGATATCAAATTCAGAACTTTTGGTATAAATAATAGGTCTGAAGAGTCTTTGGCACAGTTCATTCGAGACATCGACTTGAAAGTCAGAAACAGGAATCATGGTTTCTCTTGCTAGCTTCACTCTCCTGGTTGCAGGTAAACTATACAAATTATCATTAAGAAAAAAAACATTTTGCTAGGTTTTTTTTTAACCTAGCTGAATGTTTTTTTATAAACCACAAAGATTTGGGATATTCCTAGAATTTATTAATATTGGAATTGTTTTTTTTATTGGATATCAGTCCGTGCGTTGTTAGTTTGCATATCTCATACGACGTCTTGTTCTCGTTATAAGATCTCCAGAATTAAACTAGTTAAAAAAAAAAACAGAAACAATCAGAAACCCTCACAGGCGTCCTCAGAATACCCCACTAAAGTTTCATCAAAATCGGTCCAGCCCTTTCGGAGTTTATAGAGGCCAAACAAACAAACATAGATTTTTATTTAAATAGAAGATAACCAGTTTATTCTATCATAGACCTTTATTTTTCATCATTAACAATAATAGATCTGATAGTTTACCAAAACATTTTTAACGCTTACCATACAATATAAATATATTTTATCCTCTTGTCTACATTTTCCAGGCTGTGCCGCCGTGTTCGCCGCTTCCCCAGCGAACATCGAAGACTTCCCCAGCACAGTCCAGGTGGAGACAGGCTACGGCCGCGTGTGGCTGCAGACCTGTGTCGGCACCATCCTGACCTCTCGTCATGTCCTGACCGCTGCACACTGCCTTATTGGAGCGTAAGTAGATATTCCAGCTGTTCTTCGTTTCATAGATTGGTAAGAGAATAAATACATAATACCCGACCGTTCGTGTTATTGGGTTCTATCAGAATTTTCTCAGTAGCAGCCCAACAGAAACTTGGGTGTACCTTTCAAAGACACGTGTGAGAGAATCCATCTATACATATAATAATATGACTGCGGTAATAAGCAACGAAAAACCAACAAGCACGAGAAAGAATATCAGAGAAATGGTGTAAACTACCTCTATAAAAACCTTACATAATTTTTCTATTTCCAGCGCCGCAGATCCCCGTATCAGTCGAGTGAGGGCAGGCGCCTCTGAGCGCGGTCGTGACGGTCAGATTCTGGCAGTCCAGAGCGCCATCAGGCATCCCTCCTACACGTTCAGGAAGTTCGATGGCAACGTGGGCATCCTCCGCTTGCAGTCTTTCTTCACCTTCGGATCTACGGTTCAGCAGGCTCCCATAGCGGCAGGAGGAGTAGTCTTCCCCGCTAACGTTGCTGTCACTATTGCCGGTTGGGGCCGTACTGCTGTAAGTTGAATTATTCAATAAATTCTTCTATTTATTACCCTACATCATGGAAACCCAAGATGAAATGATTAAACAATCAGACTTCTTCTTCTCTTGTGTAAAATATTTGCTCATGCTGCAGTATATGATTAGCCAAGAAATAAGGTTGATAGCACGGCTGATTCACCTGAATGCGCTGAATGAACGCTTAGTATTGTCACTAGTGGGGGCTCCTTTACTGCAGCATATAGTCTAGCTAGCTAGTACATTAGCTTTTCGATTTGCTTTCGAGATGAGCTGAGTTTGTCTTCCACTTTTTCAACCTTCTCTTTACTTACTCATGTTGCTCCTTCCTCCATGCTTTACGTCACTAATGAGCCATTCTTCTTTCAACAGCAAGACGTGATCTGGTCCGACCGCAACCTGTACAGTTCCCAGCTCCACACAAGTGACCACAGGGATTGCGTCACCAAATACAATGAGCTGCTCCTTCCCATCGAGATCACCGACAACATGATCTGTGCCATTATCCCCGGTACCAATGGGGCTAACTGGGGCATCAGGGATGGCGGCTCCCCAGTTTTTTACAACGGTGTCGTGGTCGGCTTCCTTGCTTTCGGTAGCCCGTACGGTTTGAACCAGCCCCTGGTCGCCACCGCCGTTTCTCCCTATTCCGACTGGATCGTTGAAAATGCATCTAACTAAATGTTGAATATGACTGTCTAATATTTAATATATTTATTTTCTTTTCTTAAGTTTTTGTTGTTATTTCCGTTGGGTTTATTACGTTTTTACTATGCCTAAGCGCCGATGCACACGATGCGTTGCGACTTGCAACCCCCGAGACGAGGCGTGGGGGGGTGTACGCTTTGCGACGCCGGAGTTGCACCGCTCAGTCTCACCGTGTGACCGCCAATACGGTTTTTCCACAAGTCATTTCTCAGTAGCAGCCCGAAGTCTGGATTTATGCCCGGTTAATAGAAATAGGTTTTGCCCCCTATTACATGGGACAAAATAACTGGCAGACTGTGCATGGGTGTTCTATAGGTACATTTCTGCCTAACCCGTTAGGAAAACAGGCATGATGTTATCTATTATACATTGTAAAAGCGAATCAATTTTCACGGCTCCCCCTTAACACCTAGGCCAAATATTTATTGATCGGATAGCTCATGACCTAAAGAGGTGCATAAAGAATATGAATTAAAATACAAAAAAAATAAAAAAACGTGAAATATCGCGGGCATTCCGATGATGTACAATACAATTCTTTTCAGTTTTAGAAACCAAGCGCAGGAGTCGGAGAATTCTGTCATTTGTTGTACAACTTCTTTCGTATCAATAAATAATATTTTTTGTATTTTTTTACTTTGTTTTTAAGCATTTCTAAACACAAAATTCAGTGAAAAGCGTGGAACGATAAGCTAATAGATTAGCTAATATTTCATTCATGGACAAAAGGTAAATATTTGTCAGAAGATAAGTCGCTATTGAATAACTTAACTAATCCTTAAAAAGTGATAAAAATAGATACGTGTAACTAAGTCAATTTAACACTGATTATACATTGACGTCAAAGGAAATAAACAATTAAAATGTTGATAAGTAATCAATAGAATGGGTCCAGTGGTTGTAGGCGAGTCTACTGCGGGTAGAGTCGATGCTTGGGTCGGGGAATTAAAGTGCTTTTGTGTTTTTCGGTACCGAGATTCTAAGGGCGAATCACACTGAAGGCGATTAGCACATCTGAATCGCGTTCAAGAGCTGTCAATGACGTCATCATTATAGAATTTTGACACTGACAGCTTTTGAACGCGGTTTGCAGTCCTCAACGCGTTCAGTTTTATTGGTGAAATTCATCCTTAATATTATGATCGCGTTCAGTTTTATTGGTGAGTTTCGCACTAAGTAGCAGCCCAGATTCCGTCTTTGTTTCCATTTTTATTAATTAATGTATTGTAAATGCGAAAGTAACTCTAATCTGTCTGCTACAATTTCAACGCGTTATGAAATTTGACAAATAGGTAGCCTGCACCTTAATTGCGTAATACACGATCAATCACAATCAGAATAATAAATAAAACTCTGCTCGACCTAGGAATCGAACCCAGAAGCTCATGCAAAGCAGTAGCGTCTGTGACCACTAGACTAACGAGGCAGTCATACATTACTTAAATATGGATCTTAAAAATAACTGTAGGTATGATAGACAAAAAATAAGCTCTGCCTTACCCTTATGTTTTAAGTAATTACTTACTAGATATTGCTCAAAACAATTGAAAAAGTTAGTAAAAACTGATCGCTCATGGATTCTTTTTATTTCCTCCGTAAATGAAAAATTGCTTATGTTGGAGAAACCCACTCTATCTAATAGTCAATTTACTTATATTATCTAGAGAATAGTACATTACTGTGTTACTTGTTGCGGCCTGTAATAACAGCATTGATGGACGATCGTCAAAAGTGAGTCCATCAATGCCTGGTTGCGGCCAAGGCATGTATAGTAAATTAATTATAAATTCCAGAATCAATGACGGACAACGATAATTTTTCACGCACTAATATGTTCATTTGTTTCTTCAATTTGCAAGCCAAATCGAAATTTAAATAAAATCTTTGATAAAAAGTTCGTTCCATTTTTAAATAACACGAAAGATATGTTTTTATATATAACTGGACAAGTATGGAGTTTCATAGTAACATTTATCTCAGAGAAGGTTGTCAAAATAATGCTCTGATTTCCAAACACGTTTGAGAAAAATATACTAAGAAGATAAAATATCAAGCGAGGGTCTGTTGGAAAGCGATGGACGAGGTCTATGATATAACGAGCAAGCCCAGAAGATGCCTGTTCAGTCTTGCTTTGAAGACAGCCGGGTTAAAGGTGGAAGGGAACACAAACGCTGGCAGAGAGTGCTCGCTGTTAGAACTGGGAATGAAAAGAATAATGCCTTTTAATATGATAGCAGCAATCTTGCGAGAACTTACAACTTTTTGCCAATTGCAATTTTTTTTTAAGTGCATCCGAGGCATTGGTAGAACAATTTCTAGAAGTCTTCAAGGAAATTGTTCCACCAGAGCCGCGTTGCGCCGCACCGTCGCGCCTGTCTGCATCAACCTTAACTGTATTCCAAGACACGGAGGAGTCTCAACATGTAATGGATGATCGCCCATCCTCGAACCGACCGTGGCATGCGTAGCTTAACTTGCGAACGTTATCATTTCGCCACGAGCCGATAGTATACGCGTCACACGTACCTATATACTATACCTACTTATTTGTTTTGACACAGTTTAATAGATTAATATTTTATCAACACATACATAATCAAAAACAAAACCAACTATCAATACTATTATCCCTAAACAATTGTATTTTTCCATTGGATACAAACAGCTGTAAATGTAATCGGCAATGCAATTTATATTAGATCCGTTCACATCTGTACTGGGATGGAAAATACAGCCTCTCGGGATTTGGACGCGCACTTCGTAACTACCATGTTTCTTGAAAAATTTACAGCTTCTACAGAAAAACAAAAGAATGTTTTGAAAATCAGCGTCATACATCATCAGCGTCAGCGTCATCTATTTGGGATCAATCTTTTTGGCGCAGCCTTGAGGCACTCACTATTGTTGTTAAAACATTATTTTCACTTTTTAGGGTTCCGTACCTCAAAAGGAAAAAACAGAACCCTTATAGGATCATTTCGTTGTCCGTCTGTCTGTCTATCTGTCAGTCTGTCAAAACCCTTTTTGGAATGCGTGGTATTTACACGCATTTCTGAGAAAAACGGTCATGAATACCAAATATAACTGAATAAGTGCAACATACACCATAGATAACTAAATGAGTTTTTGTAGCACAAAACACCCACTTTTAACCGACTTCCAAAAAGAAGGAGGTTATAAATGTACCAACGTAGCGTATGAATGTTATTTTTTCTTTTTTTATACATATACACTGGCGTCTTTTTCCACAACTAGGTAAGAACGCCACGTGCATCCATACATACTCACCCATTTTCATATACTGACAATTCTTTTATCTACTGAATAACAAAATATAATTCTTAATAGTAATAAATTAATTAGCTTAAACAAGTAGTAAGCCGTAAATCCAAGCAGTAAATTTTATTATTTTGATACTAAGATTACCTAAATAAATGGAAACACGTGATTGAGAATACAATGTCGAGGTTCTGTAGAATAAGTATCCATAATAATTGAGATGGATATCTTAGTCACTCGTCATGGTCATGTGATGAGAAGACCTAGAGATGGAATGGAGAGAGATAGAGCTATACGACCTGTACAGCTCCATCTCTTTTCTACACTGAAGTAAGATTAAAATAATTCAACTAAGGGTGGATTCGACCAAACAGGAAAAAAATATATCCGCGGAACAAGCCTTCTCTTCCGAATAAATTTTGAATTTTTGACAGTTTCTCCATACGAAAACTGTCAAAAGTAAATCTTATTCCGAAGATAAATTTATTCCTGTTTGGTCGAATCCACCATGAATGTCATCAAGTACGATCAGGAACAAGCCCAATTACAGACTCGTTTGGTGAAAAATTACGAGGAGAGCCACGTGATATGGGATGAGACTAGGTAAAAAGATTAAGAGAGGCTTTCCGGCTTTCTGAAGCCGTCAGTCAATTCAACTGAGCTAAGTTGAAATACATTGACTGATGTTTAAAAAGGCAACAATAGTAAAAAAAAACTGGTCGTCCTGTATCGCAATATTATTATAATTTTAAGAATAGTACCTATTTCTTCTACCTATCTTTTAAAGGTATCTTTTTTTTTTTAAATAAATATTTAAAATTTAATAAGATAACAACGAAGGAAAATAAATTAACGACAGAATAGTAATATGTCAGCAACAGCAGGTAATATTTGGTTGAAAATCATTACAAGTTGGTTGGTTTTGCACCAAAATATTTGCACTTACATAATTAAGTTTAATTATTACTACTTATGACACTATGACGAAATCAAAATGGTTTCATTTTAACCAACGCCGAACGGAGTGACGGAACCCTAAAATTGGTTTAAAGTGATATATAAACGAATTCACGTGAACTATTCCATTACGTTTGTCAACAAGATGGCGAAGCTGGCTTGTGTACTCCTGTTGCTCGCAGGTTAGTTTAAATGAATAATTACAGCTGTTATTTAAGGTGGATGCTCCAAGGTCGCCCGCGAAATTCAATTTTTCTTAGGTACGTTTTTTGCCAGTGCATGTCAGTATCAGGTTGTATGTTGATTTAAATATGATTTGCGGCTGTATCAGATATTTATTTATAGAATTATAGTCATAAAAATCATCAATACAACTTTGTAAGTTCATATAATCCTATTGAATGACTATTTCATGAAATCATGACATTTGAGGATTATTCTAACTTAAGGAGTTGTATTGCTGATTCTAATGATTATAATTCTATAAAGCCATATTTGTTACGGTCGCAAATCATATTTTAATCAATATACAACCTGACACTGACCTGCAAATTGTAAAAAACGCAAGAAAATTTAAATTTCGCGGGCTACCTTGGAGCATCCACTTTAAATAAATAGCTTAGTGCAGCAAGTGGTAACGGCGGCGACCTACGAGTAGTAGGTCTCAGGTTCGAACCCAGACAGGGTGTACATTATTTAAACACCACTACTCTCATAATGGTGAAGGAAAACATCATGAGGAAACCGGAATTTCTGAGAAGACATGTGATGTGACATCTAGGAACCCGCACTGGGCCAGCGTGGTAGATTACGGCCCACTCCCTCACACCGAGAGGAGGCCTGTGTAATGACAGTGGGAAGATTATAGACTGATTATGTTTATGCTAAATTAATTGCGTTTCATTATTTCCAACGTGAATGTTTATTTCAATTTCCACGATAGATTCTAGTGACTAATAGCTTCTCGATTAAATAAATCACTGTAACTTAGAGCAGAAATAAATATCCAGCCAATAAAACGAGTTTTCATTCAGCTATGCATATTAATCACAGTTTTTTATCATTCGTACATTGGCTGTCTAATTTTGTGACCTTTATTTATTAGAATAAAAATCCCCCTTGCCAACCTTGCTAAAAATTATCGTTATCACCATTTCAGCTGCTGCCTGCACCACCCACGCTAGCCGCATCGTGGGTGGAGACCCCACCACCATCGAAGCATACCCTACCATCGTCCAGGTTGAGTTCCGCACCGGAATCCTGTGGGGACAATCATGCGCAGCTAATATTGTCTCCTCCAGATACGTCGTGTCTGCCGCACATTGCTTCGACGGATTGTGAGTACCATCATCATCTGCCCATCCTTTCCCATAAAGTGGGGATCAGCTTCCAGTCAAATCAAATAAAATCAAATCAAAAGTTATTTATTCAAACTAGGGTGAGAATCAGCACTTTTCGAACGTCAAAATTACATAAGACAGTCCCCCAAAACGCCCACCCTTCAACACTTCTTAGTGCTTTAGCTGGGAAGAAGCAGTGCTGCAACAAACTCCTCAGCAGCAGAGCTGTCTGTTCAGCTAGAAAAAAATATTGTATGCAAAATAAATTCTAACCGGATTCTGCTACCCCTTTTATCCATGGAGCGACTGCCTATCTGACCTCCACAACTCAGTTACAACACGATAACCCTTGGTAAAAATGGTTGTTAAACTTGAGAGTACCATTATTGGATTTTGAAATAATGTCTCCAGGATTTAAAGGTTTAACCCACGAAAAATGTCCTAACGACCTAAAGCAATTTTATAATGGTTTTATGAGTTGGATTACCAACCGCGTAAGCAATCTAATCTTTTATCGACATTTTTTTTAATCCGTTTATTTGAGGCACGAGCGGCTTGTCTTAATCCCGTGTAAATTTTCTTTATTATAATTCAAACATAACATCATGCATGTTATCCTGGAAGGGTTCGCGAAGGTGCAGCCACGCTTCGCCAGTATGTTTAACTTCTATGCAATATGGGGCGAGTCTAGAGCAGTGGTGGTTACTTTGTGTAAATTATTTCATCACCACTGCTCTCAAAAACGGTGAAGTAAAACATCGTGAGAAAACCGGCATGTCCTATAACCAAAATTCGAAGACATGTGACATCTATCAACCCGCTCTGGGCCTGCGTGGTGGATTACAGCCCATTCCCTATCACTGAGAGGCTTGTGTCCCACCAGTTTGAACTTTATCGGCTGATTATCCATATGCTTATGCTATTGCCATCAGCCGGTGACAAATCCAGTATTAGTGAAGTATGAGCCGGTGACAAACCCAGTGATGTGCATGGACACTGTGTGTCCATGCACATCACATCACATCACATCACTGGGGGCTGTCATGGTCAATGGCTGGTGATGGACACCGAAATTGTAGATTTTATCAATTTTGGTAATCTCCTAATTGGAAGGTATCGTAATGATTTTCCAATTGCGCAACACTGACGCTCTATTGGAAAAATTGATCGCATTTAGTGATCTTGCATAAGTCGTAATCTCCTATTATTTTGACCACCGACATTATGAATTTTGGAGATTGAGAACTTTAAGATAATGGCGTTGACATGGTATGGTTGTCATAATGGCCAATAATTGAAAATAGCAGACTTGGCCTCCTGGTCCCTGCATCATGTACTTACAGTTCTTCACAAAATCACCTCTATTTTCCAGATTCTTCAGTATTCGCAACCGTCGTATCCGCGCCGGCACGGACAGACGCGGTTCCGGTGGTGTCGTCATCACCCTCAGCAGAGCCGTCAACCACCCATCCTATGGCCGCACCGGTATGGATGGAGACATCAGCGTGATCCAGTTGGACACAGCTCTGGTGTACAGTGCCGGGATCCAAGCAGTTTCTATCCCACCTCAAGGTTTCCAGCTGCCAGCTGGTCTGCCTGTTATTCATGCTGGATGGGGCACTACCTCTGTAAGTAAAGGTTTTAAAAACCCTGGATTTTACACAATTTTTTTTAGCCTTAATAATGTAACGGAAATAATGCCGATTAATATACTGCATTCCATTATTTAATATTTATATTATCGTGCATGAAAAGTTTCACCATCATTCCTTTTCTGTCAACAGCAAGGAGGCCTTGCTTCTGCTATCCTACGTGACGTGGAGATTTTCTCCATCGACCGTGACGTCTGCACCGCTCGCTACGCCAGCCTGTTCATTCCTCAAAGAGTCACAGAGAACATGATCTGCGCTGGTATCCTCGATGTAGGAGGCAAGGATGCCTGCCAGGGAGACTCTGGTGGTCCCCTGTACTACCAAAACATCCTTATTGGAGTAGTATCCTGGGGCCGCGGCTGTGCTGACTCCTTTTACCCTGGAGTGAGCACTGCCGTCTCTTCCTACACTGACTGGATCGTGGCTACTGCTGTCTGAATATGATTTTGTGTTTTGTTCTTATTTATTTTGGAAATTATAATTTATTATAAGTGATAATTTTTTTTTTTTGTTTTCTTATTTACGAAAATTATACATCATTTTCCTGTGAATGTTGTGAAAGCATGTTAATTAGAGTCTGGCCACGCTATCTCTGCACTGGAATAAATGGGCAACCCCAAAAGTTTTTTTATATGGTATACTTTTACCATACCCAAATACAAAATATACATAGACCTAATGATTTTGATATTTTGCCTTTTGATTTTTGCCCAATAGATATTTATCTATTGTAAGCAAATTTTTTCGAATACTTATACGCCTGTTGTTTACTAGAAGATCGTGTCAAATTACAACATAGTGAAACAAAACAAAAAACTTTATGGTTGTCACTGTGATCACTCACTGTGAAACTACTAATAGACAGTAAAGGAGATCCGCCAAATCCCATACAAAAAAACCCCAGGCCCGGCGCAAAAGAAATGTATCTCATATTTTAGAGTAATAATAGTAGAAATATTGTAAAGTATCGCTATTGCCAAATTCGGTGGCTAACTTAGTTTTTTTGCCCGGTGAAGTTTCATAAGCGCTAGATGTAAAAATATCTGTGTTCTGTGCTTAACTGTCGGAAATATGTCACTGAATTGACTAATCGGGGCGCCAGCGCAGCCACCGCCTAGCGGCGCTCGACAGAGTCTACATAACATAACGCTCGACTGGGGGTGAGCAGAGTTGGTCGGTTATAATTTTACTCGAACTGCAAACGGTTTTTAACCGACTTCCCAAAAAGGAAGAGGTTATCAATTCGGCTGAATTCTTTTTTTTTTTTTGTATGTGTGTTTGTTCACAACTCCGTCATTTATGAACCGATTTGGAAAATTATTTTTATATTTTTAAAGGGTATACTTCCCAGGTAGTCTAGTTGTCATCAAGTCAGGATCTGATCATGGGATCTTGGAGATATCGAGGGAACTCTTCATGTTTTTTTTTTTTTTAACCGCCTCTGTGGTCTAGTGGTTAGACCACCTGTCTCAGACCAAGAGGTCCCGGGTTCGATTCCCAGTGGGGGCAAAATTTTCTGCTCGGTTTGGTTGGTGGTAGGGCTTGTTTTAAGTCCGCCTGGCTAGCTACCACCATCTTATCTAAGTCTGTCGCCATAACAACAATGTTAAAAGCATTGTTGTGTTCCGGCAGTTAGAGATAAGATAGCCAGTTCCTCTGTGGTAGAGGATTCCGGGTGAAGCTCGCTTCCACCTTCGGCCTGATCATCACTTTCCATCAGGTGAGATTCTGGCCAAGAGCTTCCCCGTTGTGGATAAAAAAAAAAAAAAAAAAAAAAAAAAAAAGTATTATAGGCACACCTATAGCGATTTGGGTATTTTTTATGGTAACTCATGCATTTGCTCTTGGAAAGCACCATTTTTCACAGATGCCCACCGGAACTACTCAATAATAATTATTTTATGGGTTGCGATTCGATTATTTTAATATGTTTGCCAATCAATTTATGCTAGTCACAATTCATATTATGAGCTGATGAGCCATGAGGCTATTGTAACTAAGATAAATTACAAACCGACCCACTAAAAAGCGATAAATAAAACTTTTTTACAACAAAAAAAAACAACCGTCTTCCAAAAAGACACTAAAAAGTGAAAAATAACTTTAATTTCGGAAGTCGGTGTCTTTGGTTTTGTATTTTCCTTTTTTAGTGGGTCGGTACCTCCTAAGTCATTTCCGACACAGATATTTTTACATCTAGCGCTTATGAAACTTCACCGGGAAAAAAAACTAAGTTAGCCACCGAATTTGGCAATAGCGATACTTTACAATATTTCTACTATTATTACTCTAAAATATGAGATACATTTCTTTTGCGCCGGGCCTGGGGTTTTTTTGTCCCATAATTGACGCTGCCCGCTTTCTCAAAATGGCATGAAAATCGTCAACACGGGTATCCGCGAACATCTGTGCGCGGAAGCCCCATCAACATCCTAAACCCATAATTATACTGAACGCGTAGGACGTTGCAGGCCCTCTACGTATACTTCACCCACAAGCTGCACGTATAGAAGGTTTGTAATACTTGTACATAAGCAAAAAGTATAAAGCAAACTGTATTACATTTTTATATAAATACTGTAAATATATTCACATAGGTATGCCATATAAAAATATGATGGGGTAGTTGTCTCTTCCTTATTATCAGCCATAGTTTAACTACTGTGGGCGTACTATGGGTAGTGTTGGGTATTGCGCAATAGAAAAACCAAATTCATTATAACCGACCAACTCTGCTTATCCCTTAGTCAAGCGTTATGTTTTAGACTCTGTCGAGCGCCGCTAGCTTTGATTGGCAAACATATTAAAGTAATCGAATCGCAACCCATACAATAATTATTATTGAGTAGTTCCGGTAGGCATCTGTGAAAAATGGTGCTTTCCAAGAGCAAATGCACGAGTTACCATAAAAAATACCCAAATCGCTATAGGTGTGCCTATAATATTTGAAGAGTTCCCTCGATTTCTTTAAGATCCCATGATCAGATCCTAACTTGATGACATCAGGACCACCTGGGAAATATACCCTTTAAAAACATAAAAATAATTTTCCAAATCGGTTCATAAATGACGGAGTTGTGAACAAACACACATAAAAAAAAAAAAATCTGCCGAATTGATAACCTCTTCCTTTTTGGGAAGTCGGTTAAAAACCGTTTGCAGTTCCAGTAAAATTATAGCCGACCAACTCTGCTTATCCCCAGTCGAGCGTTATGTTATGTAGACTCAGTCGAGCGCCGCTAGGTGGCGGCGGCGCTGGCGCCCCGATTAGTCAATTCAGTGACGTATTTCCGACAGTTAAGCACAGAAAACAGATATTTTTACATCTAGCGCTTATGAAACTTCACCGGGCAAAAAAACTATGTTAGCCACCGAATATGGCAATACCGATACTTTACAATAATTCTACTATTATTACTCTGAAATCTGAGATATATTTCTTTTGCGCCGGACCTGGGGCAATTTTGGCGGAACCCCTTTATAACACGTACTTATTATTGGCAAATTCCAGGTGGAATAAGTGAAGAATTAAAACCTAATCTTTAAGCAGCGCTTGAGAAGCTTGAGAAGTTACCATCAATAGTGAGAATCAGTATATAAAAAAGATTGCTTCAATGACGGGTCAGAATCTTTTACGTTACGTTTTCGTAAACGATTCCGACTAATCTGTTTTATTTTGACAGTTCAACAACTTTCATTGCGTTATATACGTTGTTGAGCAGATTTTTTTTCGAACTTATGCAGCAATGGATTAGTAATCTGTTTCAAAACGATTCAGATTGGGATTGATCGTGTATTACGTAATTAGGGTCATGGAAAATCCATGTGTTACTTTTTTACGTCCAAACGGCTGAACGGCTGAAATTCATTCAGGCTTTTGGGCATCAAAAGGTAACAAAGAGCAGATAGGCAGAGTGATTTTTCAACGCGATCGCTGTGTGTGCGTAACAAGCTCATTGAAGTGACTGTACAAGAGCGAGTGAGACAAGCGAGTGTACAGTTTTGTGAAACCGCGGGGAATACGTCGCGTAGCCGCGGCTAGCTCGCTTCGGACCCGCGGAGAGCACGCTCAGAAATCGCCTCGCTGGAAATACGCTGGCATTCGTCAGTGTCATAACGTTCTTAGTAAATAATTACTTTAGTAAGCCGGAATCCCGCTCCAAAATGATCCAAATTCGAGGTCGCTTCGCTCGCTCTTCAATGAATATTGGTAACGACCTGTTCAAATCAGGATGTTCCAATTTTCTAGATCGCTCCGCCCGCTTTTGTGTTCTCATTGTAAGGTCACAATGACACCTTAACCTTCCGACTCACTATTGTAAAAAGGGGTAACAAGTTAAAATTAAAATTTTAAATATTCCAGGTGATGCTGCAGTATCGGTTCAAGTATATGTTCAGTATATTATTATGTTCTTCTAATATCATTGAAGTAACAGAATACTAAACTTCGAATCGATCAGACCTGTGGAAGATGTGCACATCCAATCATTAATTAAACAAAAAAAAAAAACCAAATCGGTTCAGCCGTTTGGGAGCTACGAGGGAACAGACAGATACACAGATTCACAGAAACACAGATACGCACGTTAAACTTATAACACCCCTCTTTTCCCGTCGGGGGTTAAAAAGGGCCCCCAACATATTTTGGTACAGGGCCCCATTAGGATTAGCTACGCCACTGGTCACACTACTTGGCTATCACTGCTATAAATCTACCACTCAACTTAAACAACGTGATATTCTCCAATACTTTATTGAGTTCGTTATAAAAGTAGTTCTTTGTAACAGAGCGGAATTTAAAATGATTGTTCAATGGAAAGCTGATACTGTTAAATATAATCTTTCAAAGGGAAAGTGTTGGAACGGGAGTGAAGAGGCATGAAAATGGTTTGAAAACCTTTGTTTTATTTTTATGATGTATCATCCCGCGAGGTAAACGGGTCTAACACACTCCCAATTACAAATAATATTGTAACAATTACCATGATTGGCTTGTAAATTGACACATACATGCATTATATTGTAATTATAGGAGGTGCGACTCATACGTTTAAAAAAAAACATCAGTTTGACCCGAATATGAATACTATTCTAATGGGTATTAGCCCACATTCCTATTCAAAATATTTTATTTCACACATGGGCACTTATTCAACGTCAGAAGCTAGGTGCGCGGTTTCAATTTGTCGTTTCCTATGGAGAAGAGCCGGCAAGAAACTCCACGGTTACTCTTTAATTCAGTCCTTTCTCCGGCACTAGTCATTGCTGGACAAAGGCCTCCTTCCACCAGTTCCACTCTTTCCACTTTTCACGACTATTTTCTCTTTTGGACCAATCCCTCTAGATGCAGTCAAATTCGCACGCAACCCATCTAATTATAAAATGAAATCAATAAGCACATTTATATATTTGGAACAACCCTTTTTTTAACAAAGACTTTAAAATAAAAATCCTGCAAAATCTTTAAACTTATGTAGGTATCTTGCAATACAAATAATTTCAAACAAAGGCTTTCATATCTAGACTCAAATTCCAGGTAACTCTCTCCCAGGCACACGATCAATAGTTCCCGCCTATCCCGACCCGTAATACGCATGCGTGGCCGCCATCTTAACTCCCTTAAACAAGTCGGAAAATCGGGATAGATTGCAACAGTCAAAACAAAACACAGACTCAGTGCGTGCAAAATATCATACAAAATGGGCAAAGGTAACTCAGACAGGGATCCTGAAGGTAAGAAATTAACCTTATTATGTTTAAATCTATAGATTTATTTGTATTTGTGCTGAGAAAAGGATTTTTGTGTGATTTTGAGTGATTTTTCTAGTGAAAAGAATCGTCTTTGTGGGCAAAGGAGGTGTATCTAATATTAACCTAGTATTTTTTGCTACCTTTTTGTTTTATTTATTAATACAGTTTTATAGCCTTTATCAAGCTAAAGAGGTTTATCCGTTAATGTTTATTTCTTAAGGGTTGTTAACCTGTAGCTTGCGAATAGAAGTGGATGAAGTTTGTCTAACGTGGACCAGTGTGTAAATGGGAGAGTGAATTAGCTCCGTAATTTTTCGTTCAATCCTTTGTTTATGCATTTCTTTGTTCTTCATGTTCCAATAGGTATTTAATGATCAATCAAGCTTCAGTGATCTTCGCTGATTGTTAGTTTGGTTCAACAAGGACTTTTGTTGTGTACACTAAAGAGTTTTATTTCGTTTTTTATTTTATTTTTACTTTTTATTTATCTAACAAGCAGCATAGTATAAAAAGTTTTTTTTCTGCTAAGTGCCTCAGAGCAGCTGCCTAGCCTAGCATGTATCAAAACTAAAGCACATAGGAAAACAAAAATATTGTTAGCGGTCATTGTTTTTGTTTTACTTAACTACCACCTTTTAATTAAACTCGTGGCTAAATAATAACAGCCGCACGGGTCGATCCATCAGGTTAAGATTTTCTCCCATCCACGGACCAACCCCGGCAAGCGTGCCGGGGTTGGTCCGTGGATGGGAGAAAATCTTTACATACCGAGACTACTCCGTGCCTCGGAAAGCACGTTAAGCCGTTGGTCCCGGCTGTCATTCGTGGATCTTTGACAGTCGTTACGAGTCGTCAGAAGCTCGAAAGTCTGACAACCAAGGGGTATCGTTACAGTTACTGGGTTGTGGAGGTTAGATAGGCAGTCACTCCATGTAAAATACTGGTATTCAGCTGCATCCGGTTAGACTAGAAACCGACCCCAACATTGTTGGGAAAAGGCTATGCAAATTGATTGATCACTTTTTAAATAAACATTTTCATATTATTAATAAGTTTTCCAACAAAATATCTAATTTCGATATAATATATAAACAACTTTGTTTTGAGAAATAATCTTGACTGCAACAAATCAGAGCGTCCAATTCAAAGTAAGTTCGTACTTATTGTTTTAGCTCTGCAGTGCTGTATTGGTTTTAGTTAAAATAAACAGTGCAGAGCATAACCATGCATGCTCTGCACTGTTCTTCTGCACAATCGTGGTTTAGTGTTAGTTTTTGTGTGTTGGCTGAATGGGATTGAAATATTAAAACTAACTATACCTAAAGTAACTGTCGAAACGTTCCTATTCACACGAACTTTAGAATAATGTGGTTGTGGTCCTTGTTATTATACAGGGTTATTGGTTTTAAGTCGGCAATCCATTAAGGAGAGGTCATTTACAACCAAATGACCCCCCTCGTGGCTTCTACGCAAATGTCAAAAAAATTCGAGTTATTTGACATTTTATAGTTATGTTTATTTCGGACATTTTAAAATTTAAAATGTCAAATTACTCGAAATTGGTAAGGAATAATTTATCGTAACCACTGATAAAAAAAAAAAAAACTTATATTAAAAAAAAACAATCCATCAGCCTATAATTTTTGCACTACTGCAACACAGGCCTCCTTTGTCAGAGGCAGTGGGCCATAACCCACCACGCGGGCCCAGTGGGAGTTGGTAGAAAAAAAAAGACGATGCTAAAATTGTAATTCTACAGTTTCAGAAGACATGGTGGAATCGATAGACGAGCTGAAAGAAAGGCTGTCAGTCATGAAAAAGATGATGGAGGAGCGCAAGGCACAAGGTTCTAACCCCAAAGAGCTGTTCCAAGGCCAGGCTTCCAGTCTCCAGGGGACCACTATGATTGACGGGAACTTCCTCAGTTTCGTTTTCGGAGGATCACTATTCGTGATCATCAGTGTATCAGTATACGCCTTCTATAACCTATACCACGCAGTCCTCAAGAAATTCCCCTCGACCCACACGGAGTTGTAAATTGAACTCTATTGAAACTCTACAAGGTTTATTTGTGATTGGTATTAATGTGTGAAAACGGACAATATTGTTTTCTTAGTTCGGAATGATTAAACTATGATGTAACTTTTTGTGTTGTGTTTTATTGTCATAGTTAATTGATTCAGGCGTGACTTGGCGGAAATCCATTATAAAATACAAAAGACGTAGATATATTTAGTAACCTATTCCGCGTTACTATTCCTAAAGAGTCATAAAAAACTCTGTAAGAAATCGACATGTGTGTCACCTCTCAACGAGGCATCCTCAGGATGACGATTGACTTGTCGTGTCGCGAACGCGCCCACGACGTGTTGCCACGCCGAGCGCTGTCGATTTCTTACAGGGTTTTTAGGACTCTTTAATAATAGTTTTTTTTTTTTTTTAATTAATTTTTGACTGGTAGAAAGTGCCTCAGGTATTAAGTCCGCCTTTGTACAGCGTTTTTTTTACTTGTGCATATAGTTTTAATAAATTAATAAATAGTTAAGCGGAATAGGTTACTAAATAGTATCAACGTCTATTGTATTTTATTGTCATACTAAGGTAAGTATAACAATCACCATAAGGTACACAGAGTATTAGCAGAAGTCACTTCTGATAATAAATATAGTTCTGGATCGTTTCAAATAATACAAAAGACTAGATACATAAACTCACACCTTCTTCGCCGAACTACAGAACGCCACCTGCTACGATCCATATAATACTCCTTTTAATTCGTTTACTATCATATATCTGGTCATACACGCAGGCCGGTAGCCAATACAACGCCCGTGACATTTCTTAAGCACACAAATGATAATTTGATCATAATCACAATGCATGGTAAACAAACGGATTGGTGATAACAGTATGTTCTTGTGGTACATTAAAACACTGAAGAGTACGGACTGATTGCGCTGATAACGATCCGAGCCGAGGTGGCCCGAACAGTAATCCTATATAAGTGAAGTTGTCAGTGTGGCCCACTCTGCCTCCAGCGCGTGGCAACACTTCGTGTTCATGTTCGCAACAAGTCAATCATCATCCTGAGCATGCCTCGTTGAGAGGTGAAACACGTGTCGATTTCTTACAGGGTTTTTAAAACTCTTTAGGAATAGTTAAACGGAATAGGTTACTAAAATATACGTCTAATGTATTTTTTTGTAGTACGGGCTTGCTTATCTGTTTATTATAACGTTGAACAGATAAGCTACTCGGTTAATATCATGAGCTATTGCAGTATAGATCATGTCGAGGCGTGAAGAAGACCCTATGTTTATATAAACTGTGTCGAGAAGTCTGTAATTTTGCATAAAAGCTCCATAAACGACGAAGTAGTAAGGAAAGTTCACACTACGAAAGGATTTAAAAAAAAACATATATTGAAAAAAAAAGACGATGCTAGGGTGTCCTGGACCTAAGAACTACTAACCAACTTTGTACCTGCCTACCATATCTATCTATACTTATAATAAATCTGTAGAAGTGAAAATTCTGTACATTGAAAATATCAAAAAAATAAATGGCAGGGGGTGTTACTAGACCGACACCGAACCCAAAAATTTGATAAAAAAAATTTTTGTCTGTCTGTCTGTCTGTCTGTTTGTTCAGGCATCACGCAAAAACTACCGGTTCGATTACGATGAAACTTGGTATAATTATTCTTTAATATCCTGGGCACCACACTGGGTACTTTTTATCCCGGAAAAGTATCCTATCCTACGGTTGGGGGGTGTCAAAGTTTGTATGGAAGAATTTTAACGCGCTGTCCGATTAACTCGAAACTCAATATTTATATTTAAACCCACAAATTAAGAATAACGTGTATCAGGATTTTTCGAAATTCAACCCCTAAGGGGGTAAAATAAGGGATGAAAGTTTGTATGAAAAATCTTATTCCTTGAGGTAGGTAATAAACATGAAACTTCGCACGAATAGTTATCTAAATAAATTATAAAGTTTGTAGTTTGTAGTTTTTTGTTTTTCTAAATTACTGGGGGTGTGAAACTCAATATTTATATTTAAAACCCATGGGGATGTATGGGGTAATTTCCGACACTCACGCGGGCGAAGCCGCGGGCAGCAGCAAGTCCAATGAATAAATGTCTTTGTATTTTGTCTATAACCAGAATACCCGCGTACGGCTTTTTTTAAGATTTTTAATTCTTTTTCTTTATGGGGTCATGTAGGTCATGAGCTATCCGAATATCAAAAAATATTTGGCCTAGGTTAGCTTATCTTGATTTATTGTTGTTATTACATAAATCAATCACCGCAGCCATTTTCATTAGCCAATTACAACGAACATGAATAAGAGGCATATTAAGAACAAACTTAGTTTCCATATTCATTGGCAAACGAGTTTGTAATAACAGAACAACGAATAAAACCCCATTCAAACTCTGATGTAAAACACGTTTTCAGCCCCTTAAAACATCATAACACCCCGCCACAATCCAGGGTAAATTCAATTCTAGTTCTATGAAATATGGTTGAAAATTGCATAGTGAAATTCATAGTGGGGTTGAAATAAGGTGGTCAAATAAATGCATTATGCATTTTGCAAATTCGTCTAATTTTCAGCGTGACGTAAATGCTGTTGGTGTTTTGTTTCATTTTGAATTCGCTTTTAGTTTTAGTAGCTGGGGGTGAAACTGTTAAAAGCTTCAGTTGAAAGGGTTGAATTTGTGATTTATGTAGTTTTAGTAATCAAAGAAGCTTCAAAGTTGTTTTGATTTTAATATGTAGAGGGAATAAAAGTAGGGGGGGGGGGTGTAGGAGGTGTAGGGACTGAATAACCTGAAAGTAATTGACAAAGCTCTTTGTCTAGTTGGACCAAAGAAGCCGTCTGAACCGCAAACCGTTTGAATTTTCACAGTTAGTTTGAAATCTTCTTTATTTATCTATCTTCTATTCTATCCTTCTTTTACTTTATCAAAGTCAAAGTTAAAGAGTAAAAATAAACATATATATATCCTATAAATAAATATATTTATATATTACACAGACAGACACGAAAGAAGACTTCTATACTTACATATTATAAATCAAAATCACAAGTCATTTATTCAAATGAGGTTGAGAATCAGCACTTTTCGAACGTCACAATTATATATGCCAATCCCCCAAAACGCCCACCCTTCTAGCGCTTTAGCTGGGAAGAAGAAGTGGCGCATCAAACTCCCCAGCAGCACAGCACCAGCAGTTGTGCAGCTTTTATCTGCTTTTATTTTTATGTGTGACTTTTCAGTCAGCCCCTGAAACGACTGAAGTCCTTGAATGCATTAAGAATAATACAAAAAGGAATTGTTTTAACGATAAAAAACTGAATTTTTAGAACACGCATGTGTATATATTTAAATATTGTATTTTTTTATAGATTCATGTAACAGCATAAAACCTCGTGTAGACTGGCGCGACGCGACTCTAACAATACAATTTCTAAGAAAACTTCACAGTAGAACTTTTACCGGTGTCGCATCACGCCGTCGCGATGCGCCAGTCTGCACGTGGCTTTTTACAATATTTAGAATGATGCAATTTCATAAACATTCGTATCAGTACCTGCCTGTAAACTACTTGTAACTTTAAAGTTCCTCTGATACGAAAATCATGTGACTAAGTTAGAAGCAGTAGAAATAATCTAACAGTTGTAAAATTGCCAAAACATGACCACTTTAGTAATTTTCTATTGAAGTTACCAAGTTGTAGATACGACTAACTGTTTTAGTATTCGGAGTGTGTATAGAAAGTTTTCAGTTCGCAATTGTGGCTTGTGGTGAAACTTACATGTACCCTGGGCAGTCAACCCAGCTACTAACAAGCTAGTTAATTGATTCAGGCGTGACTTGGCGGAAATCCATTACAAAATACAATAGACGTAGATATATTTAGTATCCTATTCCGCTTAACTATTCCTAAAGTCCAGCCAGCCAGTCTGCGTCCAGCGCTCGGCGTGGCAACACGTCGTGTTCGGGTTCACGACAACTCAATCGTCATTCTGAGGATGCCCCGTTGAGAGGTGAAACACGTGTCGAATTCTTTCAGGGCTTTTTATGACTCCTTAGGAATAGTAAGTTAAACGGTTTAATCGGTTACTAAATATATTTACGTCTATTTTTCTATCTTAAAGTTAGTGTCAAAGTCAAAATCAAAGCATTTTTTTCAAATAGGCACATTAAATGCACTTTTAAACGTCAAAAATAATAATAAAAAAATAAAGAAATTAGATTCCAGTTGCACCTTCCAAAGGGTAATTTCTTATGGAGAAGAATGGGCAAGGAACTCCACCGTTACTTTTTTTAAAGATTTAACAATATTTTGTATACATAAATATAATTATATGTGAAGACAATGCACCTAGAATAAGATTACTATACCACAATAGTTAAAAAGAATTAAAAATGTTGTAATGACAGATAAATAAATAAAGAGCAAACATTATTCAAAGGAGAGTTGAAAGATTTGACCCCAACACTAAGGTCTGACAGTAAATAAAAACAATTAATTAAACATTTCGAGACCAAACCCTGTAACTAATATCAGTAATATCTCATGCGTGTTTTGAACAACATAAGTCTAAGTTTGAACAAATACATAATAATAATGATACTGTTTAGATACAGCTGTTTACCCAAGGGCCATATCAGACAACCTTCCAAGTCTAGACTCCGGCGAATTATTGCACTATTGAGGATTTTGTCATTCTAATTATTCTTCTCAAGCTAAAAATGTGTCGGAGCAACCTGTGATACCGAAGTGGGGTACTACGCCTGATGTTATGCGGATTCTGGCTAAATCTTTTTCTGCGGGTGAATACGCGTGCCCCGTGTGGAGTGGTCCTACCCATGCAAAGTTAGTGGATACAGCTTTGAACGAAACGATCATCAAAACTGAGCCCGGTTCAAATGTCACTAGCAGGACAAGCGAAATCAGTAGTTCACAGAGAGGTGGCTAGCTCCAGCGAATGAGCCAAATTGATCTCACACGACACCTTTTTGCACGACAACTTTCTAGTCCCACAAAGGCTGAAAAGTCGAAACAGTTTTTTATAGTCTGTCATCCCCCTTAAATGGCGAACGATCAGAAGCACACAGCTGAAGCTGTGGCGACACATTGCTTCCTTACCCCCATTTGTTCCACTTGATCACATGATCTCAGCACTTATAATTAAAGTGTTTTTGTGTATAATTTAATTTTAAGGTACTTTTTAAATCCTGAAATAAGTAAGCAAATAATATGTGGAACTATTTTATACAGTACCATATTTTATGCAAAATAAAGATATTATTATATTCTAATATCGGATCCATCGGATCAACCCCAGGAACACAGGCTCAGGACTTGTGTTTGTGACCAACGAACGAATTAGTCAGTAAAATCTTTAGGATTATTTATTTATTCACAGCTGACAGTAAGTATAACATTAATTAATCTAAACAAGTAAAAAAAAAAAATGTAAATACAGAGAGTGACATAATATAGTGTGTGCGTGCGTGTATCTGTGCGGTGTAGGCGCTGTAAATGTGTGTGATGATGTGTGTATGTCTGTGTACAGATGACTAAACTGGCACTATACTGATTATAACAAGCTAATAATATTATTATGACTTACTAAAGATTAACAATAGGATTTTGGACACAGCTGTTCTTTAGGTAAACCTCTGAACATTTAATTCAATGCTTAATTAGAACACATTGTTAAAACAGAAATTATTCAGAGTCTACACGAGCGGAACTAGCAAAAACAATTCAGTGCTCTGCTTATTATGTTAGTAGGGTTACAATGTTGGAATTATTGCGTGGGATATTTCATCAATACCGTTTGGTGGTATCGGGAAACAAAAGGCATTTCCTCCCATGGGTGAGAAACTAATGATGCGAGGAAATTCAGCATTTTATGTTTCTGTTCCTCAAAAAGTTTAGAAATATCATGTAGATGTGTGTCAGTCTTAGACTTGTCAATTACATGAAAAACCGAATTTATATGAGAAGTGCCTCATATTCAGTAATATTCACTAGAAGGCAAACCGATTCAAATTCTTTACCTACGCTCATGAAACTGCACTGTAGGTATTAATAACAGTTTGTAGGTACTGTTGCTTTTCGCTAGCATGGCTATTTCCGGCTAACATCCAGGTCGTCAGTCGGTTTAATATCCTCTACTCTATCAGGCCTTCAAATTCCATGATACATAGATAACCTCCTACGATGGGTACAGTCATAGCAAAAATATGTTCGTCACCGTAAGGGCTATTTTTGTCTGCTCATTACTCGATAGAATCTGTTTTATCGACTCAGTATTATTAATTATTGCGTTGTAATGTCAATACCGCAAAATGACATTCAGTCATCTTTAAACATAAACAAAAAAAAATAGAATAGAATTACAAAAAAATAAAATAAATACTGCATGCAATCATAATTTAACATTCCAATTCATAATAATTATTACATATAGAATAAGAATAATTTATTGTATATTTAATTAACACATTTTTTTTTATATATTACCCTTCTATTATTAAATAAGTATTGATTGATAGTTATCAAAATGATTTTGATTATTTATAAACATCTTTTTACATGTCAGACCAAAAAAAAAGATTTATCAAATTAGGCTGAGAATCAGCACTGCTTCTACGTCAAAATTACATAAGACAGTCTTCTAAGTGCTTCCTAGTGCTTGAGCTGGGAAGAAGAAGAAGTAGTTACGAAGGAAGCTAAGCGAGTCAGTTAGTCAGGAATCATTTTGACTGGATAATAAAGATCCTGCCCATAATGCTTATCCTAAATCCTAAATAATAGGGATTCCTAAATTCAGAGCAGTGATAAGTGCTGAATTTAGCTCTGAATTTAATTTAAGAGAAGAAAAGTTTTGAAGCTATGTAGGATGAATCCATAAAAGCCCAAACTAATGGTATCCCTTCATAAGTACGACTTTCGAACATGGCATTTCTTAGAACAATTCTAATAATGGAGAAACTTTACAAAATCTATATCTATACTTATAATAAATCTGTAGAAGTGAAAATTCTGTACATTGAAGATATCAAAAAAATAAATGGCAGGGGGTGTTACTAGACCGACACCGAACCCAAAAATTTGATTAAAAAAATTTTTGTCTGTCTGTCTGTCTGTCTGTCTGTCTGTCTGTCTGTTTGTTCAGGCATCACGCAAAAACTACCGGTTCGATTACGATGAAACTTGGTATAATTATTCTTTAATATCCTGGGCACCACACTGGGTACTTTTTATCCCGGAAAAGTACCCTATCCTACGGTTGGGGCGTGTCAAAGTTTGTATGGAAGAATTTTAACGCGCTGTCCGATTAACTCGAAACTCAATATTTATACTTAAACCCAAAAATTAAGAATAACTTGTATCAGGATTTTTCGAAATTCAACCCCTAAGGGGGTAAAATAAGGGATGAAAGTTTGTATGCAAAATCTTATTCCTTGAGGTAATAAACATGAAACTTCGCACGAATAGTTATCTAAATAAATTATAAAGTTTGTAGTTTTTTGTTTTTTCTAAATTAACCCCTAAAAGGTTGGGGGGTGTCAATGTTTGTATGGAAGAATTTTAACGCGCTGTCCGATTATCTCGAAACTCAATATTTATACTTAAAACCCATGGGGATGTATGGGGTAATTTCCGACACTCACGCGGGCGAAGCCGCGGGCAGCAGCTAGTGTAGAATATATTGAAATAAAGTTCCCGAACAGTTTGATATCTCTTGTATATACATATGAACGTATTGTTTTTTTTTTTTTTTTTTTATCCACAACGGGGAAGCTCTTGGCCTGAATCTCACCTGATGGTAAGTGATGATCAAGCCGAAGGTGGAAGCGAGCTTCACCCGGAATCCTCAACCACAGAGGAACTGGCTATCTTACCTCTAACTGCCGGAACACAACAATGCTGTTAACATTGTTGTTATGGCGACAGACTTGGATAAGATGATGGTAGCTAGCCAGGCGGCCTTAATACAAGACCTACCATCAACCAAACCGAGCAGAAAATTTTGCCCCCACTGGGAATCGAACCCGGGACCTCTGGGTCTGAGACAGGTGGTCTAACCACTAGACCACAGAGGCGGTTAAAGTATTGTCTAAAGATATTTCTTATCTTTATTGCCTGTGAAATGTAAGTTGATATAGCAGCACATTGAAATAAAGATAAATAGATACTTTGAAAATGTGCTGAAGATGGAAATGTTAGTATGAAAGCAGAAAAAAACAGTGACTAAGATGCTCTAAAGAAAAGAGCTTAGAAAACTGTGGCCATAGCGAGAGCAAAAGCCCAGGGGCCTAAGTCTACTAATTTATAAATTTAACAATGGTCTCTTATTGGTGAGTTAGAGGTGAGAGTTTTTGTATGTCAAAAACTCACCATTGAGAGACCATTGTAGCGTTTATAAATTAGTAGACTTAGGCCCCTGGACAAGCTTTATGACTGGATAGTCCAGCAGGCAAAAATAAACTATAAGGGCTTGCTAGAGCTAACTGTGAGAGAAAAACGAGGGATGGTTGCCAGATAAATGTATATGGAATGAAACTGGAATAGTTCCTTCGAATGATGAGAAAAATAGGGATAGGTGGATGGGCTAGTTTAAAAGACTGTTGAACGAGGAGAATTACTAGAGTTATGTGCTTGAGAATAAACCAGTAAATGAGAGGTTGAATTTATTTTTAGTATGATGAAGTGAGAATAGCAGTAAATGAAATGAAGAATGGTAAAGGAATAGGTCCGGACGGAATACCATTTAAAGTATGTAAGTTAAACCGCCTCTGTGGTTAGACCACCTGCCTCAGACCCAGAGGTCCCGGGTTCGATTCCCAGTGGGGGCAAAAATTTCTGCTCGGTTTGTTTGGTGGTAGGGCTTGTTCTAAGTCCACCTGGCTAGCTACCACAATCTTATCTAAGTCTGACGCCATAACAGCAATGTAAGCAGCATTGTTGTGTTTCGGCAGTTAGAGGTAAGATAGCTAGTTCCTCTTTGGTTAAGAATTCTGGGTGAAGCTCGCTTCCACCTTCGGCCTGATCATCACTTACCATCAGGTGAGATTCAGGCCCAAGAGCTTCCCCGTTGTGGTTAAAAAAACAAAAAAGTTATTACATATAGATGGATGGACGTGGGTAGCTTTATTCTTCAATAAGTTGTTGCTGGAAGACGCCATACCGGATGAATGGTGTAACAGTTTCTTGATGCCCTCTTTAAAAGCAAAGGTGATGTGCTGGAGTGCAACAACTATAGAGGAATAAATCTCATGTCACATAGTATGAAGGTTTGGGGAAAAGTTATTGAAAGGCGATTGTGAGAAGAGAGTGAAATTTCGCAAAACCAATTCAGTATCATGCTGGTCGAGGACAAACGGAAGTCATCTTCGCTTATACGCCAGCTGTGCGAGAAATACAGAGTAAAAAGTAAAATCCGTTCCGATCCGATGCGATGCGAGCCGTTTGGTGGAAATCATCCAAGTAATTTACAATCGTCTCTTTTTGTGGAGAACTACACGGCCAATGGCTTTGCAAGTGTCAAACATTCCAACAAGCTACATTGATCTTGTAAATAGGGAAGAATAAAGAAAAAAATTCAGTGCGTAGGTGAGTCATATTATATTGAACGGTTTGTACAGCAATGCAGCCCTTTTCCTAGATTTTTTAGAAATAATAGCTTTTGTTTTTCTAATAATACGTGGGAGGGCTGCGGAGGCGAGCGTGGGAGGAGGAGAAATCTGAATGGAATTCATAATTTTTCAGCGGTTAGTTTTCGTGTTACTTGCAAGTTTTTTTAAAGCAAACTTCCGAACTAAAGGGTTTCCGAATCGCAATTTTTGACTTGAAATGCCTACGATATTTTGAAGGATATTTCTAATCCATTGCATCATTGTGTTCGAAAAAATTGTCTGCTCTACAACGTAAATAACGGAATGAATGTTGTTGGACTGTCAAAATGATTGTGATTGATCGTGTGTTACGCAATTATGGTGCTGAATAGGTTTTCATTATCATATGCCTGCATGTTAGTATTTTTGTGAAGTCTTCTTTCATACTACTATAGATACACCTCTGCCCAACCCTTAGGGGAATACAGGCGTGGTGTTATGTTTTTCCATAGCCTAACCGACTACTCTATCAAATTCCAATCAGTTTCAATAAAAAAATCCCTCGTAATAAAACACAGTGGTCCCACTCAACTTTTTTTTCAGAAAAAACTAAATTAAATTACTCAAAAAATTAAGCATAACATTTTTCCTACAACTGTGCCAATTAGTAAAACAGTCGAAAAATTATGTTCGTACATGTTTAGAATAATAAAATCTGTCACGATCTAACGTTGGCGCTGTTCCCGCAACTGGAGGCGTTATACTTGTGTAATTAACTAATCCGACGTTCATAAAGAGGAAACTGTTATACCCTCCCTTTGGAATCGACATGTGCCTGAAGAGGACTAGGGCTGACTCTCAGAAAAAAAAACTTTACCATTTAGGTACATAACTATTTATGAAATGAAAAACACGTCTGAAATACCTAAACACCTTAAAAAAAGTGATGTGATTTTTCCATTAATTTCTGCAATTGAAACTCGCGACTCAGTCGTTCTATTAGTATAGAAGCGAACAGCAAGTCATTATTATAAATATTATAACATTATTTGTTCTAGAAATAAAACAAAACAACATGACAAATATCCACAAATTCTCAGAAAACATTAAGTTGGTCTAGGTATTAAAAGTCACAAATAATTCAAAACAAGTCCCGCCCGAAATAGTGTTCGCAAAAGAAACGGAAACGCGTGGATAGGAAAACGCGAAAACCTAAACTTCCTGGCAATTCCCAAATCCCACAGGGAAACAAGTAAAAGCATAATATTGAATTCAATCCACGACAGGTACTTACAAAACTTTAATATAATTTGGAAACAAGACCACACGAGGTGACGGAAAAGCCAGCTCATCTCAGCCCTAACCAGACCTGACTCACGCTCCCGGCTGTTAACGACAACATTAATGAACTATACCCATCTCTTTCCCTCCCATTAAAGCTTCGTTCTGCGGTACTGCGCGAGAAAAAGATAGCATTAGGTTAAATTATGTTATAGGGTGGGAAAATGTGACGTGAACGGAATAAAAATATGGCCAGGGCAGCATACGGCTTACAATGATGGAATCGAGGAATTAATGAAAACGTTACGATGTTTCGTAAGTATGTCGGAACTGTTGTTTTATTAATGTCTTTTGTTGTAATTAAAAATATCTCATACTTACCATGAAATGTTATTTATACCCAATACGTGAAAATTATAAGGTCTTCGCAATGCAATAAGTGCGACTTTGTTTTCGTTTCAGCGTGATTTAAATAACATCTGTCAGCCATAATTTAGTCCTTTCCTTGAACCATTATAATTTATTTATAATAATACCTCAAAAAAATAAATACCGTTTACACCATTATTTATGAAGGTTATATTAATTATAAGCATTGTTACAAAGTATTGGTTACATTAAATTGCCACATATTTCAGGTCCGGGTAAAAATAACAGTTACGTTACGTGAACGCTCCCACCCCTAGGCCGCCCCTAGCATGTAACAGGTAAAGGTACTAGCAACTGTAGTCAGTCTGTCTTTGCAGTTACGCTCCTACAGCCCACAGGAACGGTCGCGCGTTCGGGAGAGAAATATTACAAAAATATTTTTTGTCTTTGAAGGTTTTAAAAATAACACTGTGTACGATAGCGGTCCGTGCGAGATTTGGTGCCTGAATTTTTAAGGTAAGTTTTTTTTAAATTACTTTTGGTATTTCTTCATTTTTATTACGTGGATAAGAGGCGGCAATTTTTTGGAAAGAATGCATTATTTTTCTACGAACACACAAATGTGTTTATAAATATTTTACCTTTAGGAAGTTGCTTATTCACAGCATTTTTTTATAAATCATCCTCGCATTTTCAAAAATGTTCTTCTTTGATGTTATATTTAAGGATAAACAAAAGAAAAACTTATAAAAAACACTGAACACTTTAAAAAATAAATCACAGAAAAAATGAATGAAGAAAAAGCGTTCTACCGTCGACGAATAACAAAGAAACAGGGCACCTAATAAAACTGTTGCGCGATAATCAACAAGTAGGGAAAGATTCGGGATTTCGTCCAAAAAAACACGTATTTTGTTACACTGTGCAGAAGAAAATACTCTTTATCTTACCTACTGATTGTTCTTTATGTTGTTTTGCTTCGTTTGAAGTTGGAACAAAAAGTATTTGAAGGTTTTCAAGAAGAATTGCTGGCGACGGCGCTGCCGCCCTGGGCGGGTTGTTGAAACGAATTTTGTACACTTTTCACAGGGCATGGACAATGGAAGCATTGTTTTAGGTAATTTTTTTATAAGTTTCTAATAAATCTGTGCTTGATATAAGTACTGCAGTGTCTAAGTAAAAAGTGAAGAGTTACGAGCTTCAATTGAAGGTGATTTTTGATGACCATGACATGTTACTCTTTTCAGCTTTTAAGCACGTCCACTGGAAATTTTTATAGAAACAGAATGAATGAACATTCGTCAAAATTATCATAAATAAAAATAAATTAAACATCGATAGGCAAATATTAAAGTCGATACTTCTCGGTTGACAACACTGACGTAGAATAAAGCCTCGTGCAGACTGGCGCGACGCGACTCTAACAAAACAATTTCTAAGAAAACTTCACGATAGAACAATTACCGGTGTCGCGTCGCGCCAGTCTACATGAGGTTTAAGGGTCTATTTCACCACCTTTTGGTCGGCTACATCTTACCTAATCTTATCTATTACATAGGTATTTGTAATTAAAGCATAATTTAATAAATTAAAGTCGCATTTCGTGTTTGTTTGTATGACCGCGTTGTTCTTCTGAACAAAGCAACAGATTTTGATGAGGTTTTCACCATCGTTTAGAGAATTTAAACGCTCGCACCATACTACTCGCGGACTGAGTGCGAGCGAGACGGAGGCGGCACCAAAGCGGCAATAGTTGCTTTTTACGGCGAAAATAATGGTAATTAAAAAAAAAAAAAAAACATAGTCGCTGCTTTATAGTTATGCTTTGTTTTTTTTTTCTATCGATATTTTTTTATGAAATCGTGTTTTCGGCTAACATAGTACTTAACATTAATCCTCAACTTTAACATATATTTATTTCAAAATGAATGCTGCAGTAGTTTCGATATAACGGCGGATCTTGCTAAGCAATTTGACGTCTTATTGGCCCTTATAGAAAAAGTCTTGCATTATCATACAAGTGGTAAGCACAGACTATCAGTTTTCACACCTAACTAACGGGGCCCCATCAAAGACTTAATTCCCAAGGTATCCAGTTAATCTCACACATTTATCTTCAGAGGTAATAACAACACCGCGGAAGCTAAATATGATGATAATAATAAGATGTTCGTTTGCTCGTAAATGGTTGTCAGCCACCCAAATCACTTTATCACTTGCTGAAGCTGCCAGAAGGTGCGATTAAGGAAATTTATTAAGAAGGTGGGCTCGAGTGGCTACTTGTTTATCACACTTTCTTTTTTACGAAGTAATTCCGAAGTAGTGAAGCCTCATTTACTTTGATTCATGGGCCTTTGACCACCCGGCCTATTCTGTAAAAATCTCACCGTGAAAATGTAGGTGAAGCGAACTAGATGTGGACGGTCAATAGTGTCAATCCACTTCAAACACACTTCAACTAAATTGTTTCGGGGTGTTTTTTACAGAATTGATCAGCAGCTCCCTTACGGAAAGACTGCGCCCACTGTAGATTGAATCAATAAAGCAATGTTTTAAATAGTAATTCTAGAAAGTCTTTTAAATTCACGAGTTACCAGTATCTATGGGATAAGCAGTTTTTTAGCTTCCTTGTTCCATTCTCTAAAGGTGGAGCGTATTTTGAATGCTCAAAATACAGATTATGCCATTATGTACATTTAACCGTTAAAATGGAGATCTGTCGCGACTCATCTAGACTAGATGAGTTGACAGATGCGCATTTTTTGACATTCATCTAGTCAAAATACAATAGACGTAGATATATTTAGTAACCTATTCCGCTTAACTATTCTTAAAGAGTTTTAAAAACCCTGTAAGAAATCGACACGTGTTTCACCTCTCAACGAGGCATCCTCAGGATGATGATTGACTTGTCGCGACGCTTGACGCTTGACGCCGTGTTCGGGTTCGCGAAAAGTCGATCATGTCGATTTCTTACAGGGTTTTTTTAAGACTCTTTAATAATAGTTAAGCGGAGGTTACTAAATATATCTACGTCTATTGTATTTTATAATGGATTTATGCGAAGTCACGCCTGAATCAATTAACTATTCATGTAGTCTATGTGTTGACAGCCAAGTGGACATACATAGTAAAAAACGAAGAGGCTTTTAGTGTCTGCTGTGTGACCGGTTATTTCTTTTAGCTACTCAATGGATATAAATGTGGTTTTCACCATCATTTAGAGAATTAATTCCGGAAGGTTTATGTGTACAAATCATTACTATTTAAAGTAGATACAGCAAAGAAATCTCGACCTTTTTGACATGTCACCACATCAATCATTGTAGGTATCCATGCGCATCAGGGCAGGTCACTGGTGAGTAGGTAATATTAGATCTTTTACAAAAGAATTGGTCCAATTCAAAATAATTGGAAAGAAATCGCACCTTACTGAAATGACAAGCTGGCTTTTTCCGTGAGTCACAAATATAGTTATGTGGGAAATACGTCAGTGATTTGACTAATCGGGGCGCCAGTGCTGCCTAGCGGCGTTCGACAGAGTCTAGCCTGATGTCAGTGTGAGTCGACGAGAGTGTTACAGCGGCGTGGAGCAGCTCTCTCTTGACCATCGGACATCGTACGGACAACAAGTGCCTAGAAACTGTCACGCGTTCCGTAGTTCAAAATCAAAATCAAAATATTTTATTTCACATAAACCTACATGGGCACTTATGAAACGTCAGAATCTAGGTGCACGGTTCCAATTGGTCGTTTCCTATGGAGAAGAGCCGGCAAGAAACTCCACGGTTACTCTTTTAAAAATAAATGGGTTTTACAATGCTTTAAAAAATGTACAGTTTGAATAGGTATGCGAGGACAGCGTAGGCCTGTCAACAAGATACTTAAAAAAAAATTAGAAAATAGTCTGCAAATCGACAGTCTGTTGTGCCTACAACGTTCTCACGTTGTCAGTTGTGTTGTGTACCTACCTATTATAATTCCATATGGTCAACATGTGTGAATGGTAGACTGCCTCGTTGGTCTAGTGGTCGCAAGCGCTGCTGCTAAGCATGAGGTCTTGGGTTCGATTCCCAGGTCGGGCAAAGTGTTATTTCGATTTTCTATCTGGATTTTCTCAGTAGCAGCCGGAAGTCTGGATTGCTGCCCGGTTGATGGCAATAGACTCGCCCCCTATTACATGGGACTTAAACATAACTGGCGAAATGTGGGTGTACTATAGGTACACCTCTGCCCAACCCTTCGGGGAAACAAGGGTGATGTTACTGCTGTGTTGATGTTTATACTTTTTTGGCGAGATTTCGCTGGAATTTGACTCATTACACTACCAGCAATATTTCTTTACGTGAAAAATATCATATTGTGGTCATACGTCACGGTTGTCAGTGTAAAATATTTAGCGTCGTAATTTAAATTGTATGGCGGGCCGTTATTGCCCGACCTGACACGCTAGGGTTGAATAATTATAAACTTGGTGGAGAGGTATTATAGAGGTTGTATTCTGTGATGGGGTAAGCAGAAGTTTTGCCTAGTTATGACAAGAGTTATTTGGTGACATACTGGAGCTTCCATTTTTAATTTGGTTTGTTAAATATATTCGTATGGTGTTAGAGGAACTAATTAGCGCAAACTATCGAACTTTGAAAGCGCATGGGAATATATAACAACACTGCCTACTGTGTGTTTGTTGTGTTTAGCAATTTCAAAGCAGTCTTTCTAAAAATTATTGTCATAATGCTGAAAGTATTTTACAGTAGTGTGCTTGAAGCATTTACGGGTAAAATGCTGTCTCCTAAGCTGTTAGGCTGCTGGCGGAACCGCGCGCTCGGAACAATCCAGTGACGCGTGCAGTGCACCCCGCGCTCTCAACCACATAGCTAGTGACGAAGACCTATTCTGTTGTTCTCTGAGCGAGTTCACAAAGAATACATTCTTTGTAATTAGTTACAAAATTTACTTATAATAAGTAATGTTTATAAGTTATGGTAAGACTAGATAAGTACACTATCGCAAAAGTATCCTGTAACGACTGATGTAGTTCGATGTAGTGGAGTGTGTTCACTATTGTCTAATTATCCGTGTTTTCGCAATATTCCTAGGGTTTTCGCAAAATTTCGAATTATCAAATTACCCTATGACATATCCACGGTGAGTTCAAGTAGCTATGTGTGTGATGGTAGATAGAAGGATATCTCTGTAAACTTGGGGTTCACTTGAGGTTTCAAATGGGATTAAGTTGTTTACGTGCAGCGCTAAGTTATATAATATACATTCTAATCTTGTGATTATGTGGTGAATATTCGTATACCTACCCATTTAGGTTTAATTATTTACGAGGTCGTATCATTTTCTTTATATATCTTGAAGGTAAAATTGACTTAGGTATACACGGCTACATAACAAGCTATACTTTTCCAGTAGGTATAAACTGATTTCGCATTCTATAGGATTTCCGTACAATGAGAGGTCAGCTTATAATGGATATGTATAGCTTGATATATAGCCGTGTCTAAAACCAAAGTTCTCATTTTCTATATTCATGAAAATATAAGACACTATAGCTACTGCCCGCGTCCGCGTGAAATTTCGGCCACCGACCCACCGCGTCGCATCCCATCGCCCGCCCTCGCTAAGGTAAGGGTCCTAGCGTGATATTACATAGCCTATAACCTTCCTCAAAAATTGGGCTATCCAATGCAGAAATAAATTTTTTTATCCGACTGGTAGTTGCAGGGATTACCTACACATTACATACAAACTTACAAACAAACAAATTTTACCTCTTTATAATATTAGTATAGATAACATAACATCACGCCTGTATTCCTCGAGGGGTTAGGTAGAGTAACCTATAGTACACCCGCATTTCGCCAGTTATTATAATAGGGGTGAGCTTATTGCCATCAACAGAGCACAAATCCAGACAACGGGCTGCTACTGAGAAATTCATGAAAATGTATTGAATTGGAAACTAAAATTCAATAAGACTCCATTAACAAATGGTATGATCAAATCTATTGTGCTTACTTAGTGGATGACTAAAGCTCTAATAAATTTTAAGTTTGCACACCCTGAATAAATCACGTTACAGACATTAATTCCTAGCCTCAATCTAGGTCGACTTTTAATCTAAGTGTATAGATTTTAGAGTTAGCAGCGGCCTAGACTCACAGAATAGAAATAGTCTATTGATCGTTCTAAATACTGTGTGCCTCGAATACTGAGGATAAGTTTTGGTCAGAGTGTAAACGGTAACTTGTGTTTTTTAAAGTCTTCTTGTACTTTTGGAATTGTTTTTTATTTTTATCTTTTTATTACGGACGCTTTTATCATGCACGTCTTTCTAAATTGTTCTCACATGTAAAATTTCAATATGAATGATGTACTTAACCAATATTCTGTAACATTTTCATTTATTTATAAAAGCGTCCGTGGATTTTCTTGCTAGGTAGGTACCTCCTACGCTTAGGAATGGGCAACTAGCTTCATATTTCTGACTGAACGACTCCTCGACAATTCAAATGCCTATAAATGGTTTAATTGAAATAAATGCTGTAATTTAGATCTGTTTGTCTTGTGGACGTTGGGTTCCTAATTGTCTAAAAGGGATTTCTCTAATAAAAATAATTTGTATTGTAAAATATTAAATTTAATCGCGTGTTTACAATGATGTTTTAGCAGAACGTAGTTTAATTTGCATCTAACAGAGACAATGTAATGAAGGATATTATTTGGAGCGAACTTCCTTATCGCACGTTATACTTTGCACACTTAGCTAGACCGACAAAAGTGTAACACAAAATTGTCGTGACGGTCAAATGCGAAGAGAACTTTGTCCAACCGTGCGTCCCACGACACCTCTTGACTGTTTTTATTTCTTTCACAACGCTCAAATGTAAAGCACTATCCATTCACATGAAAAATATAAAAAGAAACGTCCAGTGTTCCTTTGGCGCCTTTGTGGTGTAATAAAAATATAATTCAGGCAGAGGGACCCAATTCCGACGGCCGGTGGGGCCCTGGGGCCCGGCACGGTCAGTGGGCCATAAATACAAAAATAACACGGAGAATTGAAAGAGGCGACCCTTTTCGGTTAGCAGTTTAGATATTTTATGAAAATACTATGATTTTTTTGCGATAAATTAAGTTTTGTTTCAGAATTTCGTTTGGATTCTGTAGGTGAGTATTATTGGATGTAGGCAAGCTTTGAGAGCTTAAATACACTGAAAATAAACTGTTGTTAGAATCATTTACTACTTGAATTAACAATGTTCAAAGACTCGAGTCAATCAAAGTTGTATTGTACAGGTATTATTCTGTACCCCACTATTACGTAGATATGGACGATTTGAAAACATTTCAAGACCAGTTTTTCTCACGAGATCCATCACACATTTGTCATCTCCTAATTTCCGTTCAGATTATCATTTGTACACAATACGAATGTAAATATAATACAAATATGCTTAGATGGTTTGGTCATGTTGAGAGGATGAATGAACGGCGACTAACAAAATGTATTTACAAGGCAAGTGTGAGTGGAAACGCCAGGAGGGAACGCCCTAGGAGGACATATAGTGACCTTATTGGGGATGTTCGCAACCGGCGTGCGTGTATGATCAGATGTATGAACGTTAACGAGGCAAAAGGGGTTTGTAAGTATCGTAGCAGCTGGCGTTCTGTAGTTTCTGCCTACCCCCATGGGAAAAAGGCGTGAGTTTATGTATGTATGTATAATACAAATAAAAGCCACTTCTACTTGCTAGTCTTCTTACCCGAAAAGTGGGTAGGTACTAAAACATCCGGACTAGAACATAAACCATAGCGAAATGATCGCCAATAACAGCCATCTTGAAATAGACGAATAAAACCAGCCAGTTCTTTCCTTATTCAAAACACTTCCTATTCATAGCTAGAGCTCCCGGCAAACACTAAAATATTCAGCCTTAGATGCTCTTGAACCAAGCCACTCTAGCTCTTACGAACACTTTGTAAAAAGAACACTTTAAAAAAGAACACTTTAAAATAAGAATCTTTTGTTTTAAGCACTTACTGACGAGAACTAACCTTCTTTCTGACGTCATTGAGGTTATTTGCGGTCAACGGTTATATAGAAAAAAGGTTTTAGGAAAAACTTACTTGAAACTATTATAGTTAAAAGTTACAGCCTTAGGTTATGTAAGTCGGGAATTGTTATGCATGAATGTCGTAATAGTATTTTTTGGATGCTTGTAATTCTGTTCAGAGATAATTAAAACGTTGAAGTTCTTTTCAGTATTTATTTACTGCAAATTACAAAAACCGTAAGAATTTTTGCATTTCGCGGGCTACCTTAGCGCGAAAACCAAAGACGGTCGAGATCTATTAAACGTTTATCACTAAGCAAGTTATTCCTGTCACTGTCGCACAACTGTCAAACTACAAGTGCAATAGAGACGGGAACATGTATTATCTAAGCCAAAGCACTGGCTAAGTAACGTTTAAATAATTTGCCCTTAGATGATACAAGCAATGCCCAAAATATAACAAAAGGTACATACAAATTTACACTTATAAGATACACTATAACATGAAAAAACACGATCATGAAAGTAACTCCATTAAACCATAGACACATCGTCCCTCTCATAAAACTCAACCCTCAAAATGTCTATCGATTGTAAATTTTGACACTGGCCCACAATGCCTGCCCTTGGCCCACTGCCCCACCACGATAATGAAAAGTTTGTATCACTTAATTTAATGAGATGTAAGCAGAGTAACTGCAACGATTACTTTACAAGTTTATTTTGTTCAACTGCATTGTTAGGGTTGACTATAAAATAGGGTTGGAGGGTTAGGTGTAAAATAGGGTTGGTAGGGTTAAATATATAATAGGGTTTGTAGGGTTAAGTATAAAATAGGGTTGATAGGGATAAGTATGAAATGGTATTGTTAGAGTTTGTCTGGTTTATGTTTTTCTCTCATTTGACTTTAGCGACTAACTTTGACTACTCTCATTTTTTGTAGGTATCCTAAGCTTGTGCAAAGACTTAGATAAAACAGCTTTGTCTATGAGAGAGGTCGAGTTTGTGAGCATTTTTTTGGTCGAAATCAGGTGAGTGGGTTAGGGTGGCTCTGAAAAGTGCCTTTGGTGATGGTCCTAGGGGGGACCGTGGGGAACCATCTGTTACCAGGGTGCACCGGGCGTTTTATTTTATTTTAATCTAGACGCCGCTCGGGGAGGCTCTTCTCGTGCAGTTTTTGCAATAATTGGCGTTTACAAAACACTGTTCTATTCCAGAGACTGTTTTTTTATTGTGGTGTGCGCTGTGCACCCACATCTAGTTTCCATACCTCGATTATATGACTTAAGACAATTTTGCTTAGCACAGCCTAAATCTGAAACTACGCAAGAATACCGAAGAAATCTTTATATTCATAGCTTGTAATACTTGCAAAGGTGTTATAAACTTAGACAATAAAGCAACAGATAAAACTTAAATCGTAAAAGGGAGGTATTTTATACGAAGCTACTTTCATAGTATTATGTAAGATATGGATGCCTACGCTTACGGCAAATAACAGGGTTGTCAGTATTATATGTATATCTTTTTCGATACATATTATAAATGAATTCGCGTTAGGCGTTCATGTAGGTATTTGTAGGAAAAAAAATACAAAAGATTTTTTATCATTATTAAATGATAAAAAAATCAAGTTAGTAGTCCATCTAAACCATGGAGAAAGAAAAAGTTTTGCAAGGAAATTAAGTACCTACTTAGCTGCTTTTTACATTGGTGTCATCCAAAAGCAAGAATGTAGGATGCAAGAGCGAGGCGAGCTCAATTTTTTTTGCACCCTATTTCGATATTCTCGGTAAGGTTTCTTTTGAACATTCATACGAAAATAGGAGTAGCTTAGTGTACTTAGGTACTGAAAGTAAAAAAAGTACAGGATGCAAGAGCGAGCGAAGCGAACTCGAAAATTAACCGTGACGCCGGCTTGGAAAGGTTATTTTATTACTTGATCGACATTATGGAAAAACTGAGAATAAAGAGAATGTAGGATGAAGAGCGAACGACGCGTGATCAAAATTTTGGCACTCCGCCTTGTGCAGGTTAAGTTTTATTTTGACTATTCATAGTTAAACATTAATTACTTTGTCGACTGGCGACTTGTGCAGAAAAGTGTGTCAATTAAAAGAACGTTGACAAGAGCTAGCCTAGCGAGTTCGAAAATTTAAATACTCCGCCTCTTAGGTGTAGACGAAGTTCTTTTGACCATTCGTAGAGAAATAGGAGTTACTTTGTCGACTTATTAATGCAAAAAAGTTTGAGTAAGTAAAAGAATAACAGAATGGAAGCTTTAAGAGCGAGCGCAGCGAGCTTGAACATTTCTGCTACAACTGCTTCTTATGAACATTTTGCCTTTTTTTAGGACTTTTCACGATTTGGTGGCCCGGGGCCCCCTTAGTCCGCCAGTGTGTGTCTGTCTGTGATTAAGCTCCGCGGATTTTTTCATTTATAGAATATATTCCGAAAGTTTATTGGTGTTTAATATATTTATATTAAACTTAACTATATTAAGGAAATCAAGATGTTTGGTCAAGTCGTAAAAGCCGCCCGAAACAAGTTTGGGTCGCTAGTTCTTAAATAAAAAGCGTCGCCTCATTTCCTATTTGGAAATTAGGAAATGAGACGACTGAAAAGTTAGCCATGCTCTATAAAAACTCTTTGTTAAAAATATGAGTCTACACTCTTTTGTCCTTATTTCAGTAAGGGCGGATTCGACCAAACAGGAATAAATTTTATCAGCGGAATAAGCCTTCTCTTCCGAATAAATTTTGACAGTTTATCCATACGAAAACTGTCAGAAGTAAATCTTATTCCGCGGATAAAATTTATTCCTGTTTGGGCGAATCCGCCCTAAGATACAGGCTTAACTTTTAACTTTCATTTTAAAGCACTGTTGGTTTCTCTACACAGTTTTTAGAAAGCATTCAATTCACTGCACAAAACAAAAATCTAAAAAATATCCTAATATCTATATTTATGACTTGTTAGACAACCCTAAAGCTTTTCATTTAGGCATTTCCCAAGATTGTTGGCCATTATTACAGAAATAAAGCTAGCTTCTAACGTACCTACGTCAGGATACTCGCTAGGGGTGGCACATTCATCTTGCACGAACAAAATGATTCAATTTATATTCTGAATCGATTGAACCGTCTTTAAGACGTGTCTACAGATCTATATATTCCTTAGCAGGTGTTCCCATTGAATGCTATTAGCTATTATAATAGCGAAGAAGCAATTTGACTGTGCAAAGAGAGATTTAGGTGAGAATTCAATCGAAATGCGGTAATATTGGCAAGAAAGAAAACGGTTAGCGACTTTAAAAGATAAATATTAATCGCCAAGAAAATCCATGATTACTCTTTTAAAAATAAATGGTTTTAACAATGTTTTCAAATTACACTGTTAATAGGTATGGAAAGACAGTGTAGGTATGCCTGTCCACAAGTAACAAGTACTTAAAAAAATTGAAAATGTTCTACAAATATACGTACAGCTAAGCCTACAATGTTGTCACATTCACAAAATGTAAAAGAATATATTTAAAATATAAATAAAAACCTTTAATTATACAAATTTGAATAATATCAATAAGTGACATACCTAAAAATATTTCTCGAAAATAAACTATAGATATTGAACAGTAATATAGTGAACAACCCTGCGAACCCTGCTCTAAAAGCCAAAGTTCAGTCTACTCGATCCAGTCACTTTGATTTACTGCTAGCTCTTAGCCTACAGACTTGTTGGTACTAAACTAAAGTCCGATTAGAAATATTTACGACCTCAAGCCATAGTTTGTAAAGCCAAGTATTGTGTTATCTCGGCTGGGTGCCAAATTGTATTGCCTGGGCAGGTTTTTAGACATCCTGTTATTATCTAGCCGTATTCCTGTCTCGTGTGGATACCAAAGTTTATGGAAAAATCGGTATTAATGTCATTAATTTAGCTGGTACCCACTTTGAATTTTTATATTTGTAAATAAAGGATCTAGGGGATGGGCCCGCCGACCGTCAAGTTAACATGTTACTATAACATTTTATTATGACATGCCTGCCTTTTCATACGATGGATGAACTGTGTGTGAAAGATGATATGGCTAGAAAGGGGTGAGATGACGACTAATACAGAAGTATGGAAGACTAAAATATAAATAAATAATAAATTTATTGTAAACAAGTAAACATGATTGTATAAGTGGAGGTTAAAAACAGGTAGAACAGGTGGCTCCTGGACTAAGTAAAAAGATACTTGTATCTCAGGAGCCAGTTGTTGCGCCGACCCGGAATAAATTGGGATAAGGACAAGGCGCCTTTTCTGCCAAGCATAGAGCTATGCGCTGTGCCTGTCACCTATTTGCATCTTATGTAGGTAGCTATCATTCAGAGATGCATTGTGTGTGTGCAAGTGTCCATTATATCCAAAGTTGATGTTGTATTCGAACTACTAGTCCTTGAGATCTCATTTGATTTATAGGTTGATTGTCATTTGCATATAAATCCTCAAGTGCTATTATTGCTTTAAGATCAATGTGTGGCGGCATCTACCCGGTACCTGCCACATGCGAACTACGCACCTCACTGACGTCTCTCATAATCCTGCATCCCGCACGTAGGGTTTACCGCGCAACAAGCATATATACAACGCCCCGACATCAATCGTTGGGCAGTAGCATATCAGACACAACACCCGTCTGGTCGGTGGATCCTCCCTTTACTATGGTGGCTAAGTGAACTTTACACCCTGTTCCTCATCTTGTATGATAAATGCGATTAGTGAGTTTGTTTGTTCAGTTGTTATGTTTTCACACTAAAACGACTGAACGGATTTGGATGAAATTTGGCACATGGGTGGACTATGACCTGAATTGGGACATAGGATCATTTTCATCCCGATAGTCCCACGGGATCGAGACTTGTGCGTCTATAAATGTAACAGTCAGATAGTTTAAACCTTAGTGAAACAGTGTATTGAGAGTTTTTTTCAAAATTGCTCAAGCAATTTGAAGATCAACTATTTCTATTTGTTCTACCACAACATCAGAGTTCCAAGAAAAGCCATAATCCATTATTAACCCGCCAATACTTCAGACTTAAACCCAGCACTACCAAGTTCCACTCTCCAAATTAACAGGCCTAATGTTACTCTACGTACCATTTGTTTCCCTTCTTACAGTCCCAGGAGACCCCGCCATGTTTACTCGTATTTTTATCTTCATTTCGCGGAGAACCTAAGGGGAACTGTGTACTGTGTACAAACATGTTTTTTTGTGTACCTATTTGTTTAACTACTTTTGTTTGTTCCTAGTAAATGTGGGTTCATGTTTTGGCTTATAATTCATAACAAATTGTTGTGATTATTTGAAGAACCTTATTGCAGGAACTCTTGTGGAAGTTGTTTTAGTAACGTTAGTAATAATAAATTTATTTGTGAAACAATCGATTTCTGCTAGTCTAGCTGTCAGCGCCGACATCTTCCTTGCGCGCGCTGCATCTGCCAAATAGCTATAGTATGTTCCAAAACTGTCTGATGAAAATGTAAACATTGGATTAGAATTTTCTTTAATTTTTTTTTTTCGTCATTGACTTTTTAATTATAATTTTATAATGATAGTAATGTGCAATAATAACATTAAAACCTACATATAGATGAATGTGTTATTGCGTAAGAACGTAACCTGTACAGAGTTTGTTTACACTATCATCAAATACTTTTGGAACAGGCATACATATTCAATCATCAACTATCATCATTCACATTAATTTTATGTAGGGCTGACTGTGTACCATTTTTATCAGTATCTTTTAAACCTATGTAGATATTCATAGAGTGAGTTGTCGTAATAAAGAAGTACCATTATACTTTCGACCTTAAAATAGCTATAAATAGAATTCCAATCAGAAAAGCTACCTTTACCTAATCAGAATCACCGAGTTGGCTAAAATAGAATAAAATGATAAAACTCTCCCTTCAATTGAATTGACTACAGGAGGTGAGCTGATCAGTATTCATTAGATACGTGACAGACAATCTTATTGGCTCTTTCATTTGGAGTGAGGTAGAGAAGAATTAGAGGATTTATTTTATGAAATTCGTTTTGTATTAGGGCTTGTAGCTAAGTAATAACATCCGCAAGGAACGATCAATCTGGTTAAGCTCCGCAGTCGGTCAGTAGATGGGTAACCATCTTTACTTAAGTTGAGCTCCTTGAGTTCTGAGTTGAGCTGCACGATTACTGACAAACGCGTGAACTGACTGGACAGCTCCACTCAATCTGTGTGGTTCTTTTCTCAAAAGACCATTTCAGACACAAATCTACTTGGTATTCACATGATCTGACCAAGATTATGGCTGGACTTTAAAAGAGACTGTGACCTCTGAGTTTGTTTCGGCCTTTCTTCTCGGAGTGGTCAGATAGGAAACGCCGACCTGATCTAGTTTAAAAAATATCACTGACGTGTAAAAGTGTTTGTACAAACCTACTTACAGAAAATAAATCATTTATTATTTACTTTACGTACAGAGTTACCTGAGTGCCTCGGAAAGCACGTTAAGCCGTTGGTCCCGGCAGTCATTCGTGGATACTTAACAGTCGTTAGGAGTCGTCAGAAGCTCGAAAGTCTGACAACCAGCCTTAGCAACGGGTATTATCATGTTAGCCAGTGGAGGTCAGATGGGCAGTCGCTCTAAGTAAAATACGGGTATTCAGCTGCGTCTGGTTAGACTGGATGCTGAAACTAGATCACCACGAAACTTTTTGTTCAGTATGTAGGTAGGATCAGAAAACGTTACAACAATTTGTAAGTACTACGAGTTGGCATTCACAGTATGCCAATTTGTAGTACCTACCACTTACAAATTGAGTGCTTTGATTTGAATAATTGAATACTTAAACCCGAAATCCCAATTCTAAATCACCTTGAAGATATTTTTGATTCACAATAATAAATTGACACTAATTTTATAACCTGAATTGTCGTCGATGAGTTACTGGTACATTTATTACAAATTACAATAATGTTATTCGAACAACTATTGTTCGATAAAGTTGAGAGATAGGTATAAAGCTAATTTTCCTTTGAGTGTTTGCGTAAGAATTTAACCTGAACATAGTTTTGTTTACACTTTTATCAGATAAAATACAATAGACGTAAATATATTTAGTAACCTATTTCGCTTAACTATTCTTAAAGAGTCCCTCACTCACACACTCAGCGTCCAGCGCTCGGCGTGTTAACACGTCGTGTACGGGTTCGCGACAAGTCAATCGTCATCCTGAGGATGCCTCGTTGAGAGGTGAAACACGTGTCGATTTCTTACACGGTTTTTTTAAAACTCTTTAAGAATAGTTAAGGGGAATAGGTTACTAAATAAATCTACGTCTATTGTTTTTTATAATGGATTTCCGCCAAGTCACGCCTGAATCAATTAACTATCTTTTATCAGATAGTTTTGGAACGGAGATTAATAATTACCCAACTACTCAGAAACAGCTCAGAAACATTTCGTCCCGAAAAACAAATACTTTACACAGTAGCACATCCGCATGCACAACACTTCTATCTTAAAACAACTTTCCTGTAAACAATATCTCAAGAATTTTTCATCTGGAAATCCCCTGTCGTCAGCATCTTACCTTTGCTTACCCCCCTGCCCCTACATCACAATTGTGTCACAAAACATCCCATATATCTACATTCAATTTAATGTAAACAAATCCCAAATCCCTTGACAGGGGATTTCACATTGTTTCCTGTAGATATCTCGAAGAGATTGCTGTTTTTATTCTGTCTAATAAGAAAATGTTTTATTTTTAGCTAAAGAGCGAGAGATGCAAAACGTTTATTAGTAACAAAAATTGTATGATGAGGTATAAAAAGTTCCTAATGGTAGTTCATTGGTCATAGTTTTAACGTTTAGTAATTGTAAGTGTATTCAGCATTCAGGTATTTAACTAAGTCCAGTTAGACTGGAAGTCGCTATATATTTTTGAAATGTGCTAATTAAGCCCTTTCATTTAATACATAACTTGGCAGCATTAAAAAAAATATGTTCTTGACTTTATGTCCTCTAGAGGGCGTCATATTCAATCTAATGTGACGTCATATACATACATACTGGTCAAAATCATAACACTCTTTTTTGCTTCTATAAAAAAAAAGCAAAATCAAATATAAAAATAAATCTTATCTCTATCCATCCGGACTCCGGCCTCTCTACCTTAAAAGAACCTTCAAAGATCTGTGGTGGAAATAATAGGGCTGGGAGTGTAGTCAACACACAACACAACACACGAGAAAAAGAAACAAAAAAAAACATCTCGTATTACATGGCAAAATAGGCTCAATAATACTATATTACATTTAATTAATTGATATATTATATACGCTGGATAAACTTTATAATCAAATTTTTAAATGATTGGAATACAAATATACTATCCTAACCTAACTAAAGCTATTAACAAAATTAAAATATGGCGTCAAAAAAATCCTCCTCATCGCTGTCGACTGGTAATGTACCCAAGAGACTGGCGGCTTGCTAAGCAATTCATAACACACTTGAGTATAAAATAAAGTCAGTAATGGATGGACGAATGAATAAAAGCTTTGGTAACTTATTTTATAATGCACGCCTCTTTTTAATGATAAAAATCATCCATTCTTAATAAGTAAATTGCCTCAGTCATGCTATGAATAATTTCCCAGAAGTTAACATTTTGGAAGTAAAATGGTACATATTGCGACGGAAAAGTAGCAACCGTAAAGCCTCCATTGAATGAAAATTTAATGTACAGAAAGGCATTTTATGGGGATGAAAGACCCGAATAGGGAATGTCAACATTGTGCTCTCAAACGAGTGTTGAATGAGCGTTGCCTGTATCTTTTGTTTGCCACGAGGAAGTGAGAGCGAGAATTGTTTTATGAAATACTGGAAGATCAAATTATGCATATTCTATGGGGTTCATTGTTTTAAAAGATATTTGAATTGTTACCCTGCTAGAATGTGGAGAGTTTGAAGAAAGCTTTTTCTCATTTCTGTGTTTTCTCACCCATTTTTGGGACTAAGTAATTTTAAGACTGCTCTTTTATTGTTTTATTTTATAATACTTACAGCTAAGTAAGCATATGTCCAATTAAACAAAGTCTAAAACGACATTCAATAAAAAAATACAATAAACGTAGATATATTTAGTAACCTATTGCGCTTAACTATTCCTAAAGAGTCATAAAAAACCCTTTATGCAATCAACACGTGTTTCACCTCTCAACGAGGCATCCACCACCACATACAATTATTCATTTTTTTCAGTTCTAGGGCAGACTAAGCTTAGTCTGCTAGGTATATACTTTTTGACATAATATAACGTAACATCTCATCATATTATTTCAATTAAGGGCGGATTCGACCAAACAGGAATAAATTTTATCCGCGGAATAAACCTTCTCTTCCGAATAAATTTTGAATTTTTGACAGTTTCTCCATACGAAAACTGTCAGAAGCAAATTTTATTCCGCGGATAAAATTTACTTTAGCCGTGAAAACGTACCAGACAGAGGGTCACACACACATGTAATATTTGCGTAGTCTAAACGCAGACAGCATTTAATCCAACGCGTGTTAAACCGCTTTAGAGCCGCTTTTATATGAATATTTTACCGAGTTGGCGAGTCTAAAAGTACACATGATTACACTGGAGGTCGGCTTAGTAACGTGTGTAGGTAGGTATTTGTTCAGCGGGCAGAAAAAACGGTTTGGCGAAGCGATCTTTTAAATAATATTTATAAGGATGATGTATTATAAAAAGATCATCCATGACTACCTTTGCCATAAGTTATAATACTTACAGACCTACGAAGCCTTAAAAAAAAAGTTTGACCGTTTAGAGCGTTGGCTGTGTCATTATCACAGCCTTTTCTACAGCGGAGATGACTCTCTTAATTTTCAACCAAGTACTCCAGATCCATTACATATCGAGACCCTTCCGTGCCTCGGAAAGCACGTTATCCCATCCCAGCTGTCATTCATACATCTTTGACAGTCGTTACGAGGAGTGAGAGGACCGAAAGTCTGAAAACCAATCTTACGAAGGGATATCATGTTCACAGGTCATGGTATTCAGCTGCATCGGGTTAGACTAGAAGCCGACCCCAACATTGTTGAGAAAAGTCTAGGCAGATTGATATTGTGCTATTGTTATTCCGTGCATTATTTACTCAAATAGACACATTGTCAGGTGTAGGTACCTAAACCTAAACCAATATTGAAGGTTTCTAAGTCAACCTTACAAGAATTGTCTCTGATCAGTATTCTATAGAAATTCAGATAAAATTGAGGTCCGGAATAGGTTTTGACCCAAACTGTAACATATGTATGCAGATTTCTTGCTTACACCTGCTAGTCCCTTTTTTATTATACTTTTTCTTCAAAACGTACAGAATACAGATTCAACATTTGTCTAGTTTTTTCCTTGAATTTTTATTCAGTGGTTGATACAAGACGACCGGTGTAGCATACAGTGAGATATAAAAAAATATACAATAATTCATTATATATGTTTATGTAAAATATAATATTTAAAATACAACAATACAATGTGTACTACATATGTAAACCAATATGTATTGTTGTGTATTGTATACCAAAATTACAACACACCCCATAAACCTATGTACATGCCTATGTCCCTCGTTAGAGCCGCGTCGCGCCGCGCCGCGTTTCTGCCAACTAGATCTTAGAACTTAGAAATAGAACTTTTCCAAAGTTTGAGCTTTTCTTAAAACCGGCAAGGTGAGTTTTATACAAAATCGACCGGCAAATGACAGCTCACTTCAACTCAGCTTTCACGGTGCGGTTTTTTCAGAATATAAAGGCTAATAAGAATAATAAATTGACCTAGAAAACGGTTCTAAATATCTGGATAAAACCGCTTTTTATAAAAAAATCTTATTTTCCAATCTACGAACTTATAAAACATTTCAGCAGACATTTCAGCGCTCTGTAACATTCTCGGAGCGCTTCACAGAATCCGCTTCCGATTGGCTCGTTACGTCATGTCCGGTCCAGTCGGCTTTGATCGCTGACCGGAAACCGTCTGACCACTACAGTAATAACCTGATCAGCTTCGGATGATTGGAGGCAGCTTTTGTATTGGTAATAAATATGGTAGTGAGTTTTAAGTGGGGGCGTGGAGGTTTACGAATGTGATGAATAGTTTTGATTATATATTTATTTTTGGAAGTATATTAATTATATATTAGATATGTTGAAACTGTTTGTACTCCCCGTCACTTGTCCCTTAAGGTTCATTAGAAAACCAGCGTCAGACTGCATTTGTCTGGCATTAATGCTGAAATGAACCTTTTTGGCGCAGCCGTGAGGCACTCACTATTGTTGTACATTATTTTCACCTTTTTTTTACTTTGTTTTTTGTATTTGAGTTTCACGAACTGTGTACAAATAAACGTTATTCTTCCTTTTTTTCTATTTACTGTACCAATTGGGCTGTGTCTGTGTCATCGTCATGATTCAATCAATCAACTCAGCCTATCGTAGTCCACTGCTGGACATAGGCCTGTCCCAGGCTGCGCCACGACACCCTGTCCTCCGCTTTACGCATGCAATCTGTCCCAGACACCTTTTTAAGTTCGTCGGATGATAATTGATCGGTTTTTACCTAAATAGTTAATTGGCAATATAAAGGTACGCCAATATACATACCTGCTTACCACTTCGGCGAATACCGGCGGCGTATTAATGATTGAATGAATGATTTATTCACTTATTTCTTAACGTTAGGTACATTGCCCCACAAAACTGCTTTCGCAGTTTAACTGTGAGATCGTTGAGTCTCTCTTACAGTAAACTTAATATCAGGTACATCTATAGTCTGTATTTATACATAATACCTACACTTACATAGAATCTAATAAATATTTTTTAAGTTATACGTGCGAATTTTACTTTACTATCTTCTTGTCTGATGTCAGCAGACAAAGTGTTCAATAAATAGGGAACGCGTTTTATTATTAAGGTTCTGCCGCCATAGTAATTACTAACTCTGGGTACATCATATTTACCCTGCTCTCATCGACCTGGTAGTATACCTGGTCTGTGTAATAAAAGCCCTGCAATGTGTCAATTAGACAATTATGTACCTAATTACTAACCGTGTTTGTGTTATTAACCGCAATGATTATGTTTTTTACTGTAATTCTTCCCATTATTATGATTTTTTTTTACTCGACCATACCTGGGAACTTTCATATTGAAGGTTCAAAGTTCCATGTTTCTTTTTTTTGACAAAAACAGATTTTAAATGTTATAACTTAAGTATGCAGGGATGTTAAGTATGTTGGAGTTAAATACTCCCACGATAGCTGTACCGTTGCATGAACCCAAAAGCACAATGTTTATATTTAACGCGTTACTTTGCACACTACCGTAAACAGCGAATTTTCACAACAAAAATAAAGTCGTTTCCCAGCAATTATTTTTGCACAAAGTTACTTAGTTTAATGCATAGAATCCATAGAGGACGGCTTCGTGAAGGGTCTTGTTACATCGTGTATGTCAACCCAACAAAACACACGATCTCATCGATCAGCTGACAAAACCACGGTAGGGTAAAAAGTAGGGTACCGTTTATTATTCCAACCTCGCGCGACCGCAAGTTTGATGGGAAGTTGGCACAAAATGTTGGCATAATGTCTTTGCAGGTTATAATGTAGCTGCCTCGTTGGTCTAGTGGTCGCAAGCGCTACTGCTAAGCATGAAGTCCTGTGTTCAATTCCCAGGTCGGGCAAAGTATTATTGGATTTTTCTATCAGGAATTTCTCAGTAGCAGCCCGGAGTCTGGTATTGTGCCCGGTTGATGGCAATAAGCTCGCCCCATTATACATGGTAATTAAAAACAAAACTGAAAAGTGAAATGTGGATGTACTACAGGTACAACTCTGCCTAACCCTTCGGGGAAACAAGGCGTGATGTTATGTTGAGGTTATAATGTTAGCTTTTGAAATTATAATATTGCAGGTGTGATTAAGTTGTGGGTAGTTTTAGTTACTATTCGGTGTATTTATTGTAATGTGTACCAAGCTATAAGTTAGTTGTTTCTTGACATTTATAATTCATTATTATATAACTACAACTACTTAATAAATTAATAAAAATAAAAAATAAAATTTACTAACTTAAACTATTCACATACAATTTTTTTTACTTTATTTTATTTTTATTTGTTGATATTATTTATTTAAACTTCTCGCACACAAAAAAGGTACAAAGGCGGAATAGAAATACACAATCTGTGCACAACTGTCTATCTATTACGGTTCCTGAGCTACAGCCCACTGACAGACCGACGAACGGACGGAAGGACAGGAACGGAACCCTATTACAGCCTCCATGTAATAGGGTTCCGTTTGACACCCTTCGGGTATGAAACCCTAAACAACAAAAGCTAAAAAATTAGGTACCATGTTTTTTTAACTGAATGGATAATGGGACTTATTTTCATTCGTGATATCTTGTATGGCAATGTTTAATCCCACGTATTAAGACTACCTTACATTTTAAATAATTATAAAAAATAAAATAAAAATTGTTCCTCAGCAATTTTGTAAACACTTTTTTTATCGTTAATAACATTTTTTGTAATAAAAACATTCAATAACCCTCATATCGACCTCTTACTCAAGCTCTCACCTCTAGACTAATGTAGCTGTTAAAACTTCATAAATAACTGAAAATTATATACAATATTCAGACATCACAAAGAACACGTTTTTACTACAAAAATATATCAATTTTAAAAATATTTTAAATTCTGTTTCATTAATTAAAAGTTTTATCAGAGCTTTTCTGTACAGACAAAGGGAATAAATAATAAAAGGAACATGTACATTTTAATAAAATAAAATACATTTTTATCGAACCACATGAACTCATTGAATATAAAAGAGATTAAACTGTAGGTACAGAATTTTTAAAAGGCAATATCTATACTTATAATAAATCTGTAGAAGTGAAAATTGTGTACATTGAAAATATCAAAAAAATAAATGGCAGGGGGTGTTACTAGACCGACACCGAACCCAAAAGTGTGATTAAAATTTTTTTTGTCTGTCTGTCTGTCTGTCTGTCTGTCTGTTTGTTCAAGTATCACGCAAAAACTACCGGTTCGATTACGATGAAACTTGGTATAATTATTCTTTAATATCCTGGGCACCACACTGGGTACTTTTTATCCCGGAAAAGTATCCTATCCTACGGTTGGGGGGTGTCAAAGTTTGTATGGAAGAATTTTAACGCGCTGTCCGATTAACTCGAAACTCAATATTTATACTTAAACCCAAAAATTAAGAATAACGTGTATCAGGATTTTTCGAAATTCAACCCCTAAGGGGGTAAAATAAGGGATGAAAGTTTGTATGAAAAATCTTATTCCTTGAGGTAATAAACACGAAACTTCGCACGAATAGTTATGTAAATAAATTATAAAGTTTGTAGTTTTTTGTTTTTCTAAATTACCCCCTTTTTTTTTTTTTTTTTTGGTTGGGAAGTCATCCAATGACTTCTCCCGCTCTGGGCGGAGCGGGAGGGCGTGTCAGACTTTTACTGACTAAAACCCACCCGTGTTCCTTCCCTTGCCATGCCAGGGGCCACGGTTTCCCCTTAGGACTACCCGCAACCCCGGCGGGCAACGGTCCTGGCGGACCCCGTCAGTTTTGCTGACATCTCTTTGAGGCGCGCGTGGAACACGACGCGCCGTCGACCCGGGCCTGGTCCTTATCGGGGGCGAGCTACCCATTGCTCACCGCCCGCAAGTCCGCGCCTACGGTGGCCGGGAATCCTCCAAGGAGTCCCGACGCCCAGGGCGTCTCCTACGGCGGCTAGGCGCGTGAGGGCGCGAACTTTGCCTCTCCCTTACGCGCTCCGCCTCCTCCTTCATCTAAATTACCCCCTAAAGGGGGATTGGGGGGTGTCAGTGTTTGTATGGAAGAATTTTAACGCGCTGTTCGATTAACTCGAAACTCAATATTTATACTTAAAACCCATGGGGATGTATGGGGTCATTTCCGACACTCACGCGGGCGAAGCCGCGGGCAGCAGCTAGTATTAAATATTTCAAAAGAATAATGAGTAGTCACTGAAAAATAATTTCCGAAAAATTCTCCAGCTAATTTGAAGCATATTATGTTAAGTATGGACTTACATTGAAATTCAGTAATGCTTTTTGATTATTTCCTTTATTTTATTTAAATAATTACCTATCAATAATATTCTTAAATATTAGAATATAAAGCATTTAAAAATATTAAAAAAATAGTAGCCCACCGGTATCGGGAACAGGGTCCAAGCTACCAGGCAGGGCTCCAGAGAGCCTCCTAACAACGCGAGCCGTGTCCAGAAGTACCGCTTTCTGAATAAAGCCCTTGGTCCAGCCTGTTGTGTCCACTGCAAAGGCCTCCGTTCTGTACTTCCATTTATCTCCCTCTGCAATTAGAGTCCAGTTATGCTTGACAAAGAAAACAAATATGTTTCAAGACAAAGAACTATTGCTAGGTACTAATTAACATCTCTAAATGACTCAGATAAACAGTGAATCTGAGTAAAATAACAAACGTATAATAATTATTATTAAACTAGAATCAGATTTTCACGTGCAAGAGTTTTCAGTTTCCACTTCAATTCATAAAACTGTCCATCATCACCCAGTTTGTGCAACCACTGTAAGAAATGATAACGACCATCATAAGTACCAAGTTTTCTTAACAAAAGATAAACTTCTTATAACTAGCTCAAAGTTGCCGGCACTTCTTATCATGAACTTTGACATAACACCCAGTGTTGCCATAATTTGTGTTTTACTAACAACTTGGAAAGTTGTGCTTTTCTTGAGATTTGACAGAACGAAGATTGCTTGAAGTTTGAAAGAGTCTTTTGATAAAACTTGAAGAAAATTATCATTTCTTTGAATTCTGATTACTTATTTAACACTAGCTTCCGCCTACGGCTACACTCGCGCGATATCTTTATAAATTATAGCCTATGTTACTCAGTGATAATATATTATTCTCCTAGTGAAATAATTTTTAAATAGATCTTGTACTTTTTGAGTTTATTCATTACAAATCTTTTCTCTTTATAAATTAATGTAGATCTTTCAAGTGGATTTTTTGGGACAGCTTGACTCTCATGTCGGCACGAGCTTAAAAATATGAGTACCTAAACTCATATCAAGGTGAAAAGATGAAGCGTACGTCAAACAAAATTCTAGTCGTTACGAGTAGTCAGAAGCCCGAAAGTCTGACAACCAGTCTTCCCAAAGGGTATCGTATTACCCAATTACTAGGTTGTGGAGGTCAGACAGGCAGTCGCTCCATGTAAAATACTGGTATTCAGCTGCATCCGGTTAGACTGGAAGCCGACCCCAACATAGTTGGGAAAAGGCAGATTGAAAGAAATTAGTGGGTTTAGAATTTAGGTGTGGCAACATACTTCTTAAACTTTAAAATTAGAACATAAAGGGAAAAAAAAATACTAAAAACATTGCTATTTTGTCTAATTGACTTATGTAAAATATTAACAGATATACTACTCTCAAAAGGATCTACTTAACTACTTAATACAGTGACCTGAGTGACGAATAACGACAGAACTAAGTGAGCTGAGTGACTACGGAACCCTAATCAGCCTCCTACGAGTCTGTAGAGCGTAAAATTTGATAAATTAGGGTCCAATGTGACGTAATCCATTCCCTTTTTGGACCAATTTAGTTGTACACGTGGAATTATGTTAGTTAAGAAGATTTATTAATATTTTACTAAAGATTTGTAGCTTTCCCACCATGTACTGATTACAATAGAAGGTAGTAAATAAAAATGTACAATAACACTGTACTCACATTGACTGCCTCATTGGTCTAGTGGTCTCAAGCGCTATTGCTGAGCATGAGGTCCTGGGTTCGATTCCCGGGTTGGGCGAAGTGTTATTGGGTTTTTTCCATTGGAATTTCTCATTAGCATCCCGGATTTTGGATTTGTGCCCGATTGATGGCAAAAGCGTCGCCCCCTATTACATGGGACTTAAACATAACTGGCTGGAAATGTGGGTGTACTATTTATAGGTACACCTCTGCCCAACCCTTCGGGGAATGCAGGTGTGATGTTATATTTCTTAGTAACACATCTGTACTACTATTACGTATTTACTAAAACACAAATTACCACCGATTATTACATAACGGAACAATATCATGTTGTCAATAGTTGGTAATAATAATTCCAGTAAGATGATGGTGGGGATCTTGACCGTTCTTCCGGGATTGTCCTGATAGCCATGAAATTACCTCTCCACTCCCTCAAGCACCTCAGGAAGTGTGTTGCACCCTTGTCGCTACGTCACTATGTCCTAGCGACCGTTTTCGGAGACTCGGTATTGAGTTTACAAGTCACCCACAGCCATTTGATTACATAACACTGATCAGGCAGGGGACGTAGTCCTTCCATAGTTCTAACTAACCAATAACCACCCAAACCCATAGCCTAATATTTTTTGTTTCCAAGGTCTGCAATAGTCCTGCACCAACCGAGGGTTGTCCTTGGTTACACTTGCATAGAGCAAACAAGGATAAAAATAAAATTAAAGATAAAATCATAGATAAAATTTAAAATTGTATAAGGGGCTCCGGCCCCTCGTACGCCTTCCAAAGGTCCAGGACCCTGGGGGCCCCGAGATATTATGTTATTATTATCATTACCAACTTGTTATAAGTTTTATTTTAAGGTATAGAACTTTGAGTGTCTGTAGATAGAATAAGCTTCTCATTAGTCTAATTTATTATCTTTCACATTGCCATCGTATAAAAAATAAAAAATAAAAGTCGTTTAAATATCGTTTTATAAATATATGTACCACTCGATATTACACTACCGTACATAATTGTTTCCCATTTGCCAACGCATTACAATAATAAAATAAACACATAAACATTTACTCAACATTAATGTAAACGTATTTGCTGATTACTGAGCACGGACAATCAGCAAAATTGTTCCTTTGTTTATTATTCAGATTCTGTTTTGAGTTGTGTGGTTACATGTGTTTGTTTGTATGAATTTATGTGGGGACTACACAATTGGCTGGAAAAATGGCATTCCATACATCTATGTACATATACAGGGTGGATTTTTGAGACGGGGCAGTAAGTACAGGAAAACAGTCTTAAGAGTCTGTCCTTTACTTTTTGAGACATTTTGATCTGCACTCAAAAATTTTGAAAAAAAATTACAATCTGCAAGAAAATGGGTAGATCACTTTTTTTAAAGCCAATCGATCCTGTTTCTTTTAAGGATCAATAATGTCTGCTGGACCTTCTTATTTGCCTCCCAACTCCGATCCTCATATTAAAAAATCATTTAGGTATTTACGTTACTCTTCCGTGTTTGGTTAGCACAAATTCATATGTGTACCAAATATCAACACAATCAGTCCATTAGATTCGGAGCAAATTGCTGTGACAGACAGACAGAACGACACACAAGGATCCTATAAGTGTTTCCTTTTTTTATTCGGACGTATGGAACCCTAAATATAGAACTCAATTTAATAAAAAGTCCAAAACTATAACGATAACACTATACAACTTTAATTCACGTTTTCAAAAATATCCAATTGATATATTACTTTCCCGCCTCTTCTACATTAATCACACGTCTCACAGACGTAGGCGCGACAAGTCTCATGGACATCCAGTGTTCGCCCATTTGTGCAACTGTACCGGTCATAAATCAATTTCATCGATTTAATGGAATGGATGACAGTTACTGTATAATTACATAGTCTACTATAAAGTCTGCTTAGGTACATAATATAGGGTTTGCAGTGATCTTAAACGATGTTATTTATTTATTTATTTATCCTCCCACTGCCTTATATCAATTACACCAACGCAGCAAAAAATTACGTCATGTGCTTCTTTCCATTCATCCTGTGCGCGATGGACATCAAACGGGCCGCGATGGATCACGCACGCTCACGCTGTCACGCAGCATCAAGACACTCTTTCATACTTCCGTAACTCCATCCATATTGCACACATTCTTTGCGATGGTTTTAGAATCAATGCATACAAAAAAAAACTTATAGCACAAAAATAAACGTTATTTGTGTTCAGCGGTTATTTATAGTTTAGGAGAAAACTTAGCTCAATAAAAATTCGATTTTTGTCGATCAAAATCTTTCCCCTTTTTGATGGACAAAATTCGTTCCAGATTTTCAGTCCCCTTTATTTTAAAGATGTGCATAGACTTCCCAGTAGTTTTTAAAACTCGTAGCACTGTAAAAGGACGACTCTGTATAAACAAGCTCCATGACTTCGATATTTGTTCAAGAGCATACATAAATTTCAGTACCCACAAATTCAAATGCAGACACAACATTATTCTAAGCTACGATCATACTATTTCCAGTCCGGACCATCGCTGTATCTACGACATCTTTACCGACATGAATTTCAAGCAGTTCCTCGAGAAATTTCTATATTCAAGGACTTATATACAGTTACAAGTATATCATAAATACCTTTCATTTACGCAAGATTCAAAACCGATTTACTCCCAAAGTATTGATAGATACTTTAGACTCGAGGCTTTAAATTTTATTTGAATTTTTTATAACTTTTATATTCTAATATTTAAAAATGTAAAATATATATGTACAGACGCCAGCACATCAAGCTACTAAAATCTGTCAAATTTTATTAATAGATTTTCAACTTTATCGCTAAAGCTCAAAGGTTCAAGTTTGATTGGGAAAATCTGACAGTTTCGGGTAGCTTGACCTGCTGGCGTCTGTACTTAGTGGAATAAAAGAATTACCTATAAATTATTATTACATCTCTCAATAGATACCTGTTTATATTTTGTATTAATTAAAGCTTTTTATTAATTCGTTTATTGTCCCTATTAAATAAAAATTTATTAGTTTATCTCAGAAAATACCTACATCATTATTGTTAGTAAGTTAGTTAGAATAGTTTGCTAAGGAATGTTATATAATTAACAAATGCTTCCTCTCTCTTACCTCGCTTATTTTTGCTGTGCCCGACGGGGTTCTTATGGTCTAATTATAAGTTTACCACCTAAGAATACCTACATGTGGAATGCAATAAAACTATTGAGTATTAAACATAGTATTATCAAAATCATACTATTGAGAAAAATGTCTTTTTTCATGAGAGTAAGCTTTTTGGCTTTTTATATATTTGCTAACATGTAAAACACTGGTAAAATTAATTATTATTTTTAATAAAAACTGGTAGTATGGTATTTATGCGAAGCTAAGGTATTTATGATTGTGACTGTACATGTGAAGTAGGTATTTCAAACGTGAAATGTCACGTTAACACGTTATCCCGTTATTTGCATCTACGTGACTTCTTTTGGAATCATAGCTTTCTCTCAATTTGGCGTTGGAACTTGTGGGTGAGATTAGCGCATGTTATCAATATTTAATGTACGATCGACAAAACGGATAAGTATGATGTACAGTCGCGGAATGAAAAGGTCAAGCACCTTTGTGCTCAACATTGCTTAAAATTGTATTTCCTCGAGTGTACATTTTCCTGTAAATAGGCTGGAATGTCAAATCACTACCCAGCCTTTTCCCAACAATGTTTGGATCAGCTTCCAGTCCAACCGAATGCAGCTGAATACCAGTATTTTACATGAACTGACTGCCTGTCTGAACTTCACTAGACTTCTGACAGTCTGACTATTTGTGGAAATAATAGCTGTCAAAATCAGACTCCCAAACATTTTGCAATGAATATGACAAGAACTTAAATAAAAACACTAAACAAAAACGAAAACATCATAATGACATGAGTAAGTTGGCCGACACGAAATAAATTAGATTATGAACCACTCAATGTAATGGCGGGAACATTTTTCATTAAATGGAGTGTTTCATCGAGTTAGGGATGGGTCCCACTGCGCGCTGAGCGATCAGAGATAAGGCGTAGTCACTGAGCCTGTTTCGCTAATTTATTGGCCTCCTTTTTTGACATGTGGGTTTGGCGATGAAAGGTTTATCTTGCCTGGTCATCTATACAACATTTTCCTTTGATATCCCGTCGCTCTACGGTGTTAATGAGACCATGCCAAAGAATCAACTGGCATGTTTTTTTTTTTTTTCATTTTTCATACAAATTAATTCGACGAAGAGCTCGTGGCTAAGTAACAATAGCCGCACAGGTCGACCCATCAGGTTAAGCTACGCTTGCCGGGGTTGGTCCGTGAATGGGTGACCATCTTTACATACCGAAACTCTTCTGTGCCTCGGAAAGCACGTAAAGTCGTTGGTCCCGGCTGTCATTCGTGGATGTTTGACAGCCGTTACGAGTCGCCGAAGCCGCAAGTCTGACAACTAGTCTTCCCAAGGGGTATCGTATTACCCAGATACTGGTTTGTGGAGGTCAGAAGGGCAGTCGCTCCATGTAAAATACTGTTATTCAGCTGCATCCGGTTAGACTGGAAGCCGACCCCAACATGATTGGGAAAAGGCTAGGCAGAATGAATGAATGTGTGTTTCTCTGACAAAAAACTCTATTTTTCTTTCTTTCTTTCTTTCTGTATGGCAAAGAATAAATATCCTTGACTGTACATTACTTTATTATGACCACAATCAGAACTCATGCCCCAAATAAGAACCCAGAAATTCTGTTTGCAGTTTGGCTAACAAGCAAAACAAATAGCGTACCCTCAAAACAGTTATAACAACAACAGTGTAACTCAAAAACGTTGTTACGAAGGTTTTAACGAACCCCCTGACATTTCATTAAACCCACGCAATTTTTTTTTTTTACAGTTTTCCAATTATTTCTGCCAATTAGGTCGGATTCGAGCTGACAATTTGACCGTGTATGTTGCCAGGTTTTCCTTCAATTTTCGTTGCGAACAGCTTGTGCGCTGTCATCGCCAGACCGAAAACTTTTATCATTTTATTTCTAGGTAATGTCGGAAAATTGACATTTTTCGACGAAATTTAGGTAGTAGGTAGTACAACAGTGTTAAATAAAAATATCAGGATGATTTCTCTTGGGATTTTCTACTTATTGTTTGCAGGCGGCGCCGAAAATATATTGTATTTCTGTTAGTTCTTTTGGCGTGTAAAGTTTTTGCGTTTGTCTTAAAAGATTGTATACTTTATTTAAATAAGCCTAACTTTATAAAAAATAGTTTAGGATTTTCTTTGAGTGTCCTTATTATTTACAAATAAATAAATAACAGTATATTAGTATCGTTTTGATGAGATTCGGTGTGTCGAAAACGAGATCTGTCCGGTAGGCAGAAATTATGCTGAACTGAAAAGTATATTTAGGTAGGTATGCTTTTCAGCTATAGTTTTCTCATCTAAGAATGAAAATAACGTTTATCCTACCTATCGTTGTTTATGGCAGAATGATAGATAAATCAACGTAGGTAGTGTATTGTTCACGGAGAGGAACTACTTTAATAAGAATTTACCTCAACAATAACCGTAAAGTTTGGCTACTGGGTTCGATACCCAGGTCCGGCAAAGTGCCATAAGGATTTTTTTTGAAGCAGCCTGTGGTCAGTATTTTTGCCAGATTGATAGCTAAAATCTCGCCCCCAATTACCTACAACTTAAACATAACTGACGATAATAATATATGGTGTTACTATAGGTACTCCTCTGCCCAACTCTTCAGGGATTACAGGCGTGATGTTTTGTTTAAATAAAAGTAAAGCAACTTCTTGCACACAAAAAAACAAAGAAAAGTATAAGGAGCAGTAAGATTTTCTTACTAAAGTTCGCTGTCGAAATTCCCTTGGGTATAATACATATATTACATAGCAGGTATCATGAAATGTATCATTCCTAGACCAATTTATTATTGACCGATACCGCGAACGAGCATGTATCATGACTAGACCAGCCCTGACCTTAACGATCGTACGACAAATAAATGATATCTACCTAAATTGTAAAGGGCAAAGCTGTTAACTATATTGTTCTGATGTACGTACATGTTTTACTGTGTCAATTTTGTAATGATTGTGACGGTAAAAACGGGCACGACTCTATACCCCGGGTGGATACAGATAAATTCCTGATAAAAAATAGCTGAATTATTATACTCAATATCTTTATTGTTTTACCATAATGTGTACTTAGGTGGTAACTATATAATTTAGATCATTATGGACCCTGTAGGGCACAGCAAAAGGGTAGGAGAGAGGAAGCCTTGTTTTAGGAGATCATTAAGTTTTTATAAGATAGTAACATTTCGCTTATCTGTTATTTACGTTATTATTATATCTTTATTATTATTGCTAATTTATTGAATTAATATTTTTGTTATATTATTAATTAATTATTATTTATTAGATTATTTATTATGTCATGTGCTTGCCGTGATTACACCAACATTTGTACCTTTCGAAGCATAACTTAGCAATGCTGCTTGCTAGCAGAGAGAGGTATGGTGGCAGCACCTCTCCAGATAAGCTCCTTCACAGAGCCGCTAAGCATTGCATTGTGTATAAGTTTGAGGGGTACCAGCAATATTAGGTTATAATTATATCTACTAACTTCGTCTTTAAATCGGCGAAAATCCAATAAAAAATACGATAGGCGTAGATATATTTAGTAACCTATTCCTAAGGAGTCATAAAAAACCCTGTAATAAATCGACATTGTGTTTCACCTCTCAACGAGGCCATCCTCAGGATGAATCGTTCTGCGCTCGGCGTGGCAACACAAGTCAATTGTCATCCTGATGCCTCGGATGCCTCGTTGTGAAGTGAAACACGTGTCGATTTCTTACAGGGTTACTAAATATATCTACGTCTATTGGATTTTTTACTATGGTAGCCGTCTATAGACCATAAACACGTTCTCGTCGCAAATTCTATTTTAAAACCTATATCAAACATACCAAAATGATGTATTCCTACTACCTACAAAAAAACATATTTGAACATAAAAACGATTTGAATTTCATATACACAGTCTATGAATATTCCAAGTTAATTGCTTGGTGACAATTTTACGATAACATTCGGAATAACTGGGATCAATGTTTGTTTTAAACGTTAAAAATCGAAGCCTTATTGTTTTATTGTTCAAAACATTGATATGGTATTTATTTGGTTGTTATTTTTTTATGATTTTTATTCATGTTCGATATTGCTATACATAAATTGGACATTACGGATTTTAAAATGATTTTGAAGAGTCGTAAATGCGATCTAAGTTAATTAGAGTTCAAAGCTACGATTATGAGAGGCAATTTTCGTATTTTTGACTGAGATAAGAGTGTTCGCATCCTAATATCAGTTTCTATTTGTCAAAAATACCAGAAGGCCAATTTCTAGTGCCTAAAAAACGTTCACACTCAAGTCGCAACCTGTCAAATGTCGGTAAATTGATTGTATTTTTGGCAGATTGTAGTTTCCCTAAATATTTTGACGTCGCTAAGATGAGATTGCGAAAACATTTTGAACGTTTTTAGTTACAAAACTGATTGTTATGCTAAGTGTATTAAAATGAACACTCACTATCCATCAGATTTACAACATTCAAACTATAGGTAACGAATCTCCAACTATAAGATATTATTCAGAAAGTTGATAGAAATTCTAGAAAGTAGTTGAAAAATACGATACGATTTAGATTTTTTGTATTTTTCGACTACTCCTTTGGGTTTTTAAATTTTCTTTTTTCTTAACCCACCCCAATATTGACCGATACAATTTTTATTTTTTCGCCTCAAAAATAAAACAAATCCGCCAAGACATTTTCGAGTTTTTGCCAGACTAACGGCAATTGATTTTTATATTACCTATATATATATGTACAAGAAAGACGAAGAAGTAGAAGATAGATAGATATCGTTAAAAGACAGAACTACGATCTTTACTTTATCCCCAGTCCCTACCGTGTAATTCTACGGAATACTTAAACACGGCTATTGTTCTAGTTTGAAGAAAAAGGTCACAACGAAACAAGGGACACAAATGAGACATTTGAATATAAAAGGAGGTAACACATTCGTTTAGAATATTATGTACCTTACCTACATTCATTTTGCTTAGCCTTTTCCCAATCATGTTGGGGTCGGCTTCCAGTCTAACCGGATGCAGCTGAATACCAGTATTTTACATGGAGCGACTGCCTATCTGACCTCCACAACCCAGTAACTGGGTAATACGATACCCCTTGGTAAGACTGGTTGTCAGACTTTCGGGCTTCTGACGACTCGTAACGACTGTCAAAGATCCACGAATGACAGCCGGGACCAACGGCGTAACGTGCTTTCCGAAGCACGGAGGAGTCTCGGTATCTAAAGATGGTCACCCATCCACGGACCAACCCCGGCAAGCGCAGCTTAGCCTGATGGATCGACCCGATATACCTACTATAAATTGTTAACTTTCAAAAGTGTAAAGAAATAAAGAATGAAATCATTTATTTGCTGATAATATAGGTATACATATAAGTTTGAATATTTGAAAATTGTCCCGATACATTTCGATTTACGGCATGCTAAATTTTAGATTTGAATTTAATAATATAGTTACAACCATTACAATAATAATTAACACTAGTCAGAATTTAATAAACAGGCACCGATCAGTCTAAAAAAATAATGAATAAAATATAAGTCTCTCGCATTAATATCATAAAATGAAGAATATAAATGCCGTAATGCGTAATGTCAAAAAGCTTAATGTCAAAACGTTTAATTGTCAAAATATTCCGAAACATTAACAACAATCACAATTAATAATACAGATTAAAGATAATGAATAGCTGTAATGTCAAATTATGTTTTGTAAAAAATGATTCAAGTTTAATTACTTATATAAAGTTATACTTTATGAATAGTAAATTAATCTTACACCCAGGCTCTTGGCCTGAATCTCACCTGATGGTATGTGATCAGGCCGAAGGTGGAAGCGAGCTTCACCCGCAATCCTCAACCACAGAGGAACTGGCTATCTTACCTCTTACTGCCGGAACACAACAATGCTGTTAACATAGTTGTTATAGCGACAGACTTAGATATAAGATGGTGGTAGCTAGCCAGGCGGATTTAAAAGAAGCCCTACCACCAACCAAACCGAGCAGAAACCGAGCCGATTTTTGGATACAGTTCGATTGAAACTTAATGGCGGCTCGGAACTTAGCTAAGCTGCGCAGTACCCCACCCGTCACCCCCGCTGACATATGAAATTGTTACTGTGCAGCGACTCGCCGAGCTATTTCTATTTTTATTTCAGTTTGAATCGTACCGTACCTTGAATGTACCTCGCTATTTGCTACGAACTATGTTTAGGAACTAAAGTGCTACGAAGTTGCCTACGCGCTACGTTCGTAGCCGCCGTAGCAACTTGTATTGCCGAAAAACATCATAAATGAAATAAAAATGTGCCCCAATGGACACGCCGGGCGTAGTTCTCGACACGTGTAAGCCCCTTTTTACACATTGCGGCTACCGGATAGTGGCGTAGGGTAGTGGTAGTGAAGTATATAGGTAAGTATGAAAGCTTTTACACGTACGGGCATAAACATATTAAAGCAAAAAAAGATATTATTATTATTTTTGTTTATACATTATTTGCCTCGGTCTCGCTGGGTAGAACTGATGGCACGGGCCAGAGCCAAGTGTTCATCAGCTGGGTTAAGTCATATAGCTGCTGCTTAGCTATCCGTAGTAGACATTTGAAGACAAAAGTGTATTTATACCTACATACACAAAACGTTATAATATGTAAATTTTTGAGACAGACGAGAGTAAAAATATAATATATAATTATTCCTAAAGAGTCAAAAAACCCTGTAAGAAGTCGAAACCTGTTTCACCTCTGAATGACGCATCCTCAGGATGACGATTGACTTGTCGGGAACCCGAACACGACGTGTTGCTGCGCCGAGCGCCGGACGCAGAGAAAAAAACACGGAGTCACGGAGTCTTATGACCGTTAGGAATAGTTAAGCAGTTACTAATAGATCTACGTCTATTGTATTTTATAATGGATTTCCGCCCAGTCACGCCTGAATCAATTAACTACTGACGAGACTGTCTTGGTGCGATGTTCACACCATTATTGTTTCCCTAAAGGTGTGGCAGCATCTACATCGCTACAGGCGAACTACGCATCAAAAACCTGACGTCACACAAAACCTGCATCGCGCAGTTACAGTTTACCGCGCGATAAACATATATACGACGATCCGACATCGATCGTTGGGCAGTTGCCTGCATCCTCCCTTTTCAATAGAGGCTGAGTGAAGTTTACACCCTGGTCCTCATACCTCTAAATAGGTAACTTCATACTTATTGTCCGACACCAACGTTGTATCACATGAACTCCCAACTCCACGGATTCACAATTATAACACAGCAGACATCGTCGAAGAATCGATAATTATTACATCCATATTAATGAGCCCAAGCGTTCGTCCGCGAGGGAAACACACTCCACTTTGATGAATTATTAATTATGAACATTCGATAATTACTATGTTTTATACCGTACGTGAACACTTGGGATTAATCCTTGTGGTGTTTCAATGTCATTATTATTATGAACTAGCCTTTACCCGCAGCTTCGCCCGGATGGATGTTGGGAAAAAATTGCACGGAGTCGTAGTAACAGGATTAAAATAAATAAAATATTCATTATAAACTATCTGAGTGCCAAATTTCATCCAAATCCATTCAGCCGTTTTTTTGTGGTTGAGTAAAAAACATACAAGGTTTAATCGTTTATTCTTTTTAGTTTAGTCAAAGGCACCTTCTCAGAAACAAAATAAAACCTATGGCTGCATACATATTGGATAAACCTACATAAACTCATGCTTTCGTCTCACTCGGGTAGGCAGAAAACACAGATCGCCTTGTGCTACAATACTGACATATTCCTATGGCTTCATTCATACATTCCATGTGACAGTCGTTGTAAAGTGTATCGTTTCTTTATATTTTTTTGTTTTCCACAACTGGGAAACTATTTTATAACTAGCCATCAGTTAAGGTAAATATAGGTATAAAAATAATCTTATGAAAATGCACATTAAGCCTCGTGCAGACTGGCGCGATACCACTATACAACACACTAACAATACAATTTGTAAGAAAACTTCACGGTAGAACAATTACTGGCAATTGCGCCATTGTGTCGCGCCAGTATGCACGAGATTTTAACATACAAGGGTCTAAGCAATGAACAAATAAAACAATGTTTCATCACAAGTCAAAACTTTTGATTACAAGCAACAAACATCAAACATATTATTATTCAGATTCTTTGGAAACTTGTTTTTGTATCATCAGAAACAAAAGAAAATCAATTACGAAATCAGCGAATTGTTTTAATCTAATGATTGATGACGGATGTCGACATGGATGTTTTACTAAAATGTTTAAGTAACAGCCTCACTCATAAAATGTAATGAACTATTTCTAATATAAAAACTACTACTCACAAATAACAAGAAAATGAAATCCCAAAATGCTTGAAATCTCTGTCACAATTTTGTACGTAAGACACGTAACTTTCATTAAAGAATTAAAGTATTTATTCCCACATTTACTTATCAGGTACTCGACTATTCAGCTGCATCCGGTTAGACTGGAAGCCGACCCCAACATGATTGGGAAAAGGCTAGGCAGAATAAGTTATGTTTAAGTCCCATGTAATAGATGGCGAGCCTATTGCCATCAACTGATCACAAATCCATACTCCGGGCTAATACTGAGAAATTCTTGATAGAAAAACCCAATAACACATTGTCCATGATAATTATATTCTCATTTTATTTTTGATTTCTATTGGAATAAATGAAACAGACTTTATTATTTACGAGTACCTAGTACGATATGTTTTATCAATAAAATATTTACTAAGCACAAAAAAATAAGGTCAAATTGAGGTCAGACGACGAACTCGAAATAGAGAACTTTTGACTGGTCTCATATTATGTTGACATTTGAATTTATAATAGTATACTTTCCACTAGTTTATTATCCGTTCTGAGCAGAACTTTTAAAGTTTAAATATTATTTTAGAAATTTATTCAGACCCAGACTGTTGATTTTCAGACACCGCTGACTTTTCAATGTAATTTTTAGATTAAATAACTGATAGCTGCAGGTATTTTAAATTAAAGTACGATTTAGGTACCTACTAGATACTGATAAGGGTTTAAGGCTCGTACATACTGAAACCGGTATGTTCTATCGTGAAGTTTTCTTAGAAATTGTATTGTTAAAGTCACGTCGCGCTGTCGCGTCGAGCCTGTTTGTGGGAGCCTTTACGGATCGCTTTTATGGTAGCCATACACGTTACGATATACTTGTGCAAGTTTAGACTTGCACAAGTATGCGTTACACCGAATGGCTCGGATACTTGTGCTAATTCATCCCACACAGTATACTTGTGCAAGTCCAATTTTGCGCAAGTGAGGCCTGTATTAAAATTATTGGATTGTAAAACAGAGAGAATTGAAAAAGAAAGTTAAGTTGTAATATCAAAAATACCAGTTACATTTTTTTTGTACGGGTTTTCTTTGGTGTTGTCCATCGAAAAATAAAAAGTTTGGCTACAGAATTTGATTTTTATCGGAACTTAAAATATTATAGATAATACATAACATAACAGCACGCCTGTATCCCCCGAAGGGATAGGCCTCTTACCTCTAGTACACCCACATTTCGCCAGTTATAGTCAAGTCCCATGTAATATTTATTTATTTATTTATTCAACTTTATATAAGGCACATTACCCATAATTTGTTAGTACTACTTACAACTATGTGAGTATACTTAAATAGGACAAACATAAACAATAAGAAACAATAAAACAGTTGTTTTTTTCTATTCTACTGTTACACACGTTGTCTACATCTCTTTTATGTACTTTCCTATCGCAGGTATGCTGGAAGAGATTTCTTTAGAAATAAGCATTGCCTTTGTACGTATTTTTCTGTTCCTTTCTTCTTGTCTGTTTGTATGTGTGTGCATAAATGGTTAAATAAATAAATAAATAAATAAAATAAAACAACACAACTTAAATAATACTACATCTATTAAGCCAGTCTTGAGACAACTGGTGACAATACATGCACTGCGCACAGGTGGCTTTCCGTTTTACTAGCAACAATGCTCAGGAGACTGTTGTCGCTGTCTCGCATCCGACTAGGGCGATCCGTAAGAGGGGGCGAGCGGATTGCCATAAAAAAATTCAGACTCCGTGCTGCTACTGAGAAATTCCAAATGGAAAAACCAAAACCAACGCAGCCCAATAATTGTAACCTGTAATCGTTACTGGGTTGTGGAGGTCAGATAGGCAGTCGCTCCATGTGAAATACTGGTATTCAGCTGCATCCGGTTAGACTGGAAGCCGACCCCAACATGATTGGGAAAAAGCTAGGCAGAATGAATGAATCGTAACAACAAATAAGTAAGCACAGAGAAATGACCAAATTGTACTAAAAAAGTGTATGATTTCAAAATCGGTACATTTCAGATGCCAGCTCGTTTCCAATTACACAGTACATAAATAAACCCTAGCTCTGAACCCAATATCACAACATAGTCCAAAACAATAAACGTTAAAATGAGGCTCTAAACCGTTGTAAACGGAGTATTAAAACTTTAGTATCAAGTGATAAAGTTTATAGCAGCCGTTACAAATTGTTAGCACTTGTAGACCAAGCTTTATTGAGTATTAGATAACTATGCTTGGAGTCTCCCTACGTGATCGAATCAGAGATTCGCAGGCAAGGGCAGATCCAGCGTTGTGGACACGATGGGCATGCCCACAACCGTAATAGACTTGTGACGTCACACTTTCAAGGTGTATTGAGGTCGATATCCATACCAGAGTCGAGATTTAGTTTGATATACTTTGAAGTTGTAAAAATTTCGTCATAATCGATTCAGTAGTTTGGACTCTAAATGTGAAACTGTGATGTGCAAACAAATACTCTTAAACTTTTGTAACTTTCGTGAGCGAATAAAGTAACATTGTACAGGTTTATTAATTTAGTAGTGTTCGCCCCACGGCTTTGCCCACGTGGAACTATGCACTGTACAAAATCTTGATCAGGGCGTCATATATTTTGTAAACATCTCCTTTGTAGAAATGCATTATAATGATCATGAGCAAGTTCGTACTCCGACTCGCACTTGGCCGATTTTCTGGTGGCTGTGACCACAACCTTTTTTGAGGGCCGGATCCGCCTGTCCGCAGGAGAACCAAGGTAACCGACATAGCCAGAAAAAATTGCTAAACTTATACAGTGGCAGTGGACAGGGTAGGTACATTGGTCGCAGAACAGATGGCCGATAGCGCCGAAAGGTTCTGGAGTGGCGACCGCGTACCGGAAGATGACGCGTTGGAAGGCCTCCCACAAGGTGGACCGATGACCCTGTGAACGCCGCAGGTATCCGCTGGATGCGAAGCACAGAACGGGTCAAAGTCGTGGTGCTCGGGGGAAGCCTATGTCCAGCAATGGACCTGACCTTTCTGAAGAACATTATATTATACTTGTGCTTGTCATATATATTTTAGTCTCAGATTATTTCATTGAAAAGTATTAAACATCAAAAAACTAATTTCTATCGCGGGGTGGTCCTAGAGGAACCGTTAAAGCAAAATTAAAGGTGTAATTGACCATACCCGCCGATAAAGTCAGTACCTATTCAAGTATTCATAGCCCGGGGCAATGGGGCAATATTGCCTATAAAACCCGTCAACATCAATTACCCACTTACACCGTTGCAAAGAAAAGAAACGAATTAAAAAAAAACAAGTCTTTTACATCATTTTTGTCGCAAGGAATAAAATCACATAGTAAAATATAATTTTATGTATATCATAAATTTTACGGTCTTCAGAATCGTTCGCACGTATGTAGGTACTTACACGAGAAATGTGTTAATATTAGGTTTTGTTTTGTCTTTTACAACTTAATAGCTGAAAGGGTGTAAACTTTTATGATCTTGAACAATTGACGTTTTTGTGTACAATGTGTAAACACGTAATCTTTTGCCTGATAGAGGCAGCTGTCCCACCGCCGGCGAGGAAGCGACTAGCTATCAACGATTATCTCGCCCAAAAAACGTAGAAAATATTGCAGGTGTCTCTTACTTAAGGATGATACGACAGTCAGTCGCGTCCGGCAGCATGTCGACGCATTTGATCAGCTCCATACCGTCGCTTGCAAAAGTATCCGTTTCTGCGCCTAGTCAAATAGTTTTATTCCTACCGTGTTGCAGCCGAAAGGATCCGATCCGATACGACGACAGGCGAACGGAGTCGATCGCGTGTCGCGGAAGAAGCCCGCGGCCAAGCTGCTGTGCGCGACTTGGTAATATAGACTTTAAATACTGTACACGGTTTAATATCGTTTAAATATTGTAAAATCATCCTTTACCTACACGATAAAAGAGTCACATTTATTCATAGTTGATCGCTGACTGTTCACAACGGTGAACAAAGGCGAGTACTGGTTTGTCGCAGCGACAAGATCTTTTAAAGCGAGTAATCGCTCAGCGACACTCGCTTGGTGGGCATAACAATTGCTGAGAGACTCACGCTTGGTACATGTACATGCCGTCGCGCACTCGCTGCTCGTTGATGGCCAACTCGTTTCTAGTTGCTATCTCGCTTCTCCCAGAAGGTGTTCTGAAGGGCACACGTCGAAATTGTTTTAGACATTCTTTACTTACCAAAAACAAATATAATTTTAAAAAGTCTACAGAAAAAGTTTTCAGACGGTTTTGAACTGCCAAGCATAACGTGTTTCATTTGACAGCTAGAACTGTCAAAACTTCACCAATTTTAGGCAGTTCTTTCAATGGTATGAAAGTTTCAGATGTTAGGCCGTATACAGAAAGAAAACTGGAAGCCAGCGCTTATCGGCGCTGGTCTATTCTGGTAACAGTTACATAAAGCAAGCAGATTGAAGCAGAGCGAGCAAAATGTCGTACTCATCGGACGATGATTTCGGCGGGCGGCGCCAGCGCTGACAGGCGCGTGCAAGCACTGGTAGATCGTCGCCGGCTTCCAGCTTTCTTTCTGTATACGGCCTAATGGTCCTAACGAAGGATGTTTTTTTTTTTAGGTTTATTTAAGCATAGGTTTAGTTGAAGTGAGGTAGGTTGATAATAACTTGGCTGGCTCTTTTTGTTCCTTCGTTTTGGTAGGTTCCGTACGTACGGCGGCCATATTGTGTTTCATCTGTAATTAATGTAATGTAGAAATGTGAGAAGAATCTAAATAACGTTGGAATTGGTTAAAGTCACTTATTTTAAAAGTCAAATAAGTACCTTGAAAAAAAAGTTTTTAATTTAGTTTTTAATGAAAAGGTTATAAACTACTAAAATAGCCTAGAGGCACTACCAAAAACGTATAACCCGAAAATGCGTGAATTTCTCTTAAAACCTTTTTTGCTGAAAAAAGGTTTCTTTAAACATTCAAAGTTGATCTAGGCTCCTCGATTACGATCCGTCGATACAACATAGTACCGTCTTAGGACTTCAAAAGAAATAAGATGATGTTCAATTTAAATATTCAATTTGTTTTTTTTTTATTTGGCAACTTTAGCTAACCGACCGTGCTGTATCGCTAGAGACAGTTTTTGTTATGCTAGAAGTACTCTAAAATAGTATTTTAGGCCTACTTTCGTTTAATTTAAGTACCTACTTTTAGTCAAACAATTTTTTTTGTCCGTGTCACCTTAGAACATAACACTTAAAATTTTTGCACGCACATAAAAATAAATAGGATCCGAGAATAAAGATAACAGAGTGGAAACTGTAACAAAAAAACAGCAAAGAAAACTAGCTAGTTCAATAATACATTATTTATCATCATGGGACTACTCTGGCGTCAATTAGACTGCTTAAACATTTTTCTGCAAAAACTTTTTCAAATTCAGCCGGAGATTACCAGATAAATCACTCCATGTACTTTCGCGCGCTAACTACCTACCTACCGCCGGGTTGTGGACAGCCGCGAGGCGCAAAAAATAACTTTACGCTTGTAAAATTAGGTACATTTTCGTTCGCAGCGTCTAGCGACTTGAAGGTGTAGGCTATTATAGCAGTAGGTATTTAAAGTTTTGTACAGAGTGATTTATCTGATAATTTGTGATAAAAAAACAACACAGAAATACACAGAAACAGAACACAACACAGAAATAGAATGTTCTATATTGTTCTGTTGTTTTGTTTGTTGTTGTTGTTTATTTTATGTTGTCAAGATTCTGTTTCACCTATCCTTCAAAAAAACGTGTGCGGTTGGGGGCCCCCCCCGTTAAGAACGAATTTCCTTACGCGATACTCGCACGCACACACACTCGTATTTAATAGAAAGAGACAGAAAAAGAGAGAAAGTAGACGGAGCATAACGTTTTTACCTTACATGACGATTTTTACCAGACAACTCCTACCGCAAGGCGCATTAAGGCTCGTACAAACGCGACTTGTCGCGCGACGCGACACGACACCGGTGATTGTTCTACCGTGAAGTTTTTCTTATAAATTGTATTATTAAAACTAAGACTTCGCATAATAATGTTTTTCTCTTCTTGTTCTCACACACTATTGTCTACATTTCTTCCTCATTTCTCCTTTCGCAGGTCTGCTGGAAGAAATTTCTTAAGAAATAAGCAGTACCTTTGTACTCATATTTTAATTATGTCGTTCTTTTATGTATTTTACTGTGTGTACATAAATAATAAAATAAATAAATAAATAAAAGTAGCGTTGTGCTGTCGCGTCGCGCCTGTTTTTAGGAGCCTTTAAAGAACTTCGTCCCAATAAAACTCTAGAAAATGCCAACCAAATCATTCGCCCCACTTCCCACTTCCCTAGTTGAATGGATGTGAATTCAACATAACGGTCGAATGACCAGAGCTACCAAGGTGGTATTAGGGATAGGGATATCGAATCAAAAGTATCGATACCTACTGTTCCTATTAGTAGTATCGAAATAAATTAATAAAACAATAAAAAATCTGCCTAGCCCTTTCTTACGTATGTTATGGTCGGCTTCCAGTCTAACCGGATGCAGCTGCAAACCAGTATTTTACTCAGAGCGACTGCCTATCTGACCCCCACAACCCAGTATCTGGCTAAAACGATACTCCTTGGTAAGACTGGTTGTCAGACTTTTACTAACTACCCGTAACGAATGTCAAAAATCTATGATTGACAGCTGGGACCAACGGCTTAACGTGATTTCCGAGGCACAGAGGTGTCTCGATATTGTAAAGGATGGTCACCCATCCACGAACAGACCGCGGCAAGCGAAGCTTAGCCTTCGTTCGACCCGTGCGACTTAGCCACGAGTGTACCGTATCAAAATCATTTATTCAAACTAGGCTGAGAATCATTACTTTTCGAACGTCAACATTACATAAGACAGTCCCCCAAAACGCCCACCCTTCACCACTTCCTAGTGCTTTAGCTGGGAAGACGAAGTGGCGCAACAAACTGTCCAGCAGCACAGCTGTCTGTGTTCAGTTAGAAAAACTTCAATAGTAAGCAAAAATATCTACCGATACTACTGCAGAATGTCGATACTTTTTTCGGCACCCTACTTGAACGGTAACTAAACAAGCGAGCCACAGACTGAACCACGTGTATTGATTTTAGTTAACTGTGTACTGACGTTGTTCGGCACAACGGCTTTGTTTAGCTACGTCGGATGGGCGTAGAATAATTAATTAGTTCTTAGTACTTACTGATTAGTTGAAAGTTTATTGGGAAGTTTTGGTTTTGCTAGTGTTCGTGTCCTTTAATAGTGATGACAGAGTAACTGGGACGGAGACTAATGTCGGGATTCGAAGTGGATGGTAAAACCGCCCAAGTGTGAGTTGGACTCGCACACGTTTAGTTCCGTACCACCGTACAATAAGTAGCAAAAAAGCCGAAAAAATACACCTTAAATTTTTTACTTTATTTTATTTTTATTATTTTTTGTTATAGCGGCAATAGAAATACGCAATCTGTGAAAATTGTACTATCTATACCTAAAACGGTTCATGAGATACAGCCCGCTGACAGACAGACGGACAGCGGAAGCTTAGTAATAGGGTTCCGTTTGACACCCTTTGGAAGAAAACACACGTAACCTCACGCCTATTGTTAGCTTTTTGTTGTAATGGGTTATTTTTTTAAATTCTACTTAGAACATTTGCCTCTTGCCAGCGCCTTAAGTGCCATTTTAAGGGGCGCACCTGTTGCCATCAAGATAGTTTAAGTCTAAATAATAATGAATTCAAATACCTAAGTATTACTTAGTACAGTACCTATAGGTATCTTTCTTTCCAAGGGGTATCGTATTACCCAGTAATTGGGTTGCGGCGGTCAGATAGGCAGTCGCTCCATGTATTCAGCTGCATCCGGTCAGACTGGAAGCCGAAGCCGACCCCTACATACTTGGGAAAAGACTAGGAAGATAATTGCAGTATATTACTTGAATATCCATACTGAAAACACCATCAATTTTCAACAAAATAAGAACTCAATTTCACCTAAACATCCAATATAAAGTCTCGAAGTAGTTACTTTTAAATTTCCTCTCCAGAACTTATAATTTCCAACCTCGTCCGTATAACTTTGATGTCAGTGTTGAAGTAACGAAATGGAATAAGTTTGTAACCTGGGGCGGCCATTTTAACTAGCCGTTGGACTAAAGATGACGATTATATAGTAATGTTTTTGTATTAACCCTTTAAGTTTTATTCTGAAAATGTAGACTAGTGGATTAAAAAAAAGATACCGCTTTTCACGAGATTTTTTTAATCGCAGGTACGTTTTAAAGCACAAATCTCTATATACGGAAACGCATTATTTTATAAGTATTTGCATACCTACTAATAAAATAATAATATAAAAAGGAGGGGAAAAGAATCCTAGGGCGTCAAAAAATCGTCCGCATCGCTGTCAACACGAAAAGTGCCCAAAAGGCTGGCAGCATTGCCACGTTCTATGGCGATGCTGATTCTTTGGCCAAAAAAATAACCCCTCAAGGTCACGTGAAGAGTTGATCAACCGCTTGGCGATGTGTTGAAAAACCAAGCATGCACTCGGACCCCATGGCCCTAGTGTTTCAACACCAAACGGCTCGAACAAATAACTTATTGGTTAAAAAAAAAACACTAAATTGAAAATAGATAATTTCGATGTTTAATTTCCGACTTTCTGAAAAGAAAAATCGAAACAAACCAGAGGTCACAGTCTCTTTTAATGTCCAGACATAATATTGTTGAGGAGGATCTTTTCAGGAAAGATCCCACACGTCATATTTTATATAGACAATTATCATATTTCTCGCCTCTAGGGACCCTTAACGTTATGGAATCAGCCCCATGAAACCCCATTATGAAATGTCAACCGTGCATTAATTGTTCACAGTGCAATCATTCATTCATCCTGAAATGACATGTCATGTTGATTAACTGATTGCTCTCGGATTCCGATAACCTGAATAATCAAGTTGTCACAGCATTTCAAGTAGGTTCAGTCATATAGACATTTGCAGTGTCGAACATAAATGCGTTACTACATACCTATTGTTAATAAAAATAGGTCTTTTCCCAAACTTGCAGTTTTTATTTTGCGAGAAATATGCTTTTATGTTTTGAAAGAAAGAAATACATTTATTTAAAGACTAAAAGGTAAACAATATAACATACATCAGATAAAAAAGGCGCAACTAGACACTAGTATAATTATTATGTATAGATATACGAGCAGAAATACTTTACAATTGGCACCTACTAGAAACAGTGTTGGTAAAGTAAAAATGGCATGTATTTAGAGAAGTAATTAGGAGAATATTTCTCCGACTAGTTGAATAAGTTACGACTGTTAGCCCTATAATTATGATGGCAATCACCATTTTTAGACAGCTTTAATAAAATAACGTCAAAGAGTCATAAAAAACCCTGTAAGAAATGGACACGTGTTTCGATTAAAGATGACGATTGACTTGTCGCGAACCCGAACACGACGTGTTGCCACGCCGAGCGCTGAACGCAGAGTGTTATATTGTATTTTATAATGGATTTCCGCCAAGTCACGCCTGAATCAATTAAGTATCACTTTTGAATTGTTAAGGAGTCGTTCAGTCAGAAATATGAAGCTTGTTACCCATTTCGAAGCTTAGTAGGTATCTGTGGAGAAGAACGGGCAAGAAACTCCATGGATACTCGTTTAAATCAGAAAACCACGACTTGTTACCGACTCTTAACATCAAAACACTTCATATCTCATATATACGACTTCTATTCACATTTAAAGCCATACATAGATATAGTTTTCAGTCCACACAAAAGACGATGTATGATATCTTGGTGTAATCCTAGACCTATTGTCGTTAGTCTATTGTGTCATGTTATAGGTTGGTTATAACATTGTAATAGCAATGGCGCGGGTAAAGGGTTCGGTTAGACGTACATGTATCTTTTGTGGTGTGAATTTGTAAGGGGTAATTTGCATGGTTTTGATCGATATGGTGAGTTTATTTAGGACATTACTGACATTGTTGAAGAAAAAAACATCGTGAGGAAACCGAGACTTGTTATTAATATTAGTATAAAAGCGCCAGTCTACCTTGAGGAAGCGTGATGATAAATATTCATGCCTCCTCTGTTTAAAAAGATAGATGTCGTGGGACAGTAATAGACTGGTATTATTATTATAAGTTTGTGTGGCGGCATCTACAACGCCACATGCGAACTACGCATCAACTACGCATCGCGCAAGCAAGATTTTCCGTGACTAGCATATATACAACGTCCCGATTTCAATCGTCGGGCAGCAGCCCACCAGACACAACACCCGTCTGGGCGGAGAATCATCCCCATAGAAATATAAATAACAGTATCACTGCTAACATTCTTTTTTCTATGATCTTCCCTTTGTAGAGGATGATGAATTACACACTATTTTCCTCATACCTCTTTATGGAATTAAAAGCACCTTAATTTTACTAATGGCCTGCTTCATAGGGTCGGGCGGATGAATTAAAAAATGGATCGCAATTTGTATAAAATTCTGCTTGATAAGTTAACCAGCGCGTATCTTACGAACTGGTTAACGTATTACAATTTTGGTGAAACAGTCAACTTAGTGTGAGGTTCTGTGTTTAGGAATCCTGTTTGGTTTAGGAAAAAAATTGATTGGATTTTTAATATTGAAAGTGCCTTAAGAATTTTAGTGCGATTTTTCGACTGAAATACCGAACGGATTTTTGTACAGAAAAGTAAATAAAAGACACCACTTTTGATTTTCATTTCTGAAAAATTGGAAATTTTACACGAGACCGAGGCGTGGGTTGAAGCGAATTTAAAATGTGTGCGGAATATATGGCGGATGTAAAATTGGTTTGCAAAAATAAATTCAGTTTTGATAACTACGGTACTGGGAACCAGAAATATACGTAATTCAACAGCTCTTTTCTTTAAAGCTATTTTACAGGTATTTTCTGTTAACTCGGATAATAAGGAACACGTTTCTAGTAAAACACATTAAAGCCACTTAGAATTCCGCACACCCCGCAACAAAACGAAATAAAGCATTAAGAATCTGAAACGCAAACAGTTTAAGAAACTCTTCAAGAAATTGCTAAAATAAAAGTGGGACAAACTTCTTAATATATACCAAAGTTAGAAAAATTCTATATAATATCCAGTTTGTGAAACTCTCATTTAGGAGGTACAATCTACCGCACATGAGTGGTAAAACTTGCACTACAAACCTTACTAACCTTTACTGCTATATCATAAAGGTGGTGTCAATGACAAATTATTACCATTGATGTAGAACATGTTTTTGCAACTGTCTATCCCACTCCATGGGATAGACGAAAAAAAAAGAAGATATCCCCGCTTTAGATGTAGGGGAGGTACCCTAAAAAAAATATTTTTCATGATTTAATTTAACCACTTTGTCGGCGCTATTATTATGTATACTCATGCCAAATTACAGCTTTCTTGTACTAACAGTCTCTGCGCTAAGCCGGCAGACAGACAGACAGACAGACGGACATAGCGAAACTATAAGGGCTCCTTGTTTACTACGGAACCCTAAAAACAGATATAAAGATAGCTTTTTGCCTTGGAACAGTCTAGGTTAATATAAAGGCAAGCTAGTAGGTCAAGACTGCCTCTTTGGTCTAGTGGTCGCAAGCGCTACTACTGAGCATGAGCTCCTGGGTTCGAATTCCGGGTCGGGCAAACTGATATTGGTTAACCAGGAACTGCTTAGTATCAACCCGGAGTCTAAATGTATGCCCGGTTGATGGCAATAGGCTCTCGCCCTATTATTACATGGGAGTTAATCGTAACTGGCGAAATGTGGCTGCACCTCTGCCTAACCCTTCGGGGAAACAAGGCGTGACGCTCAAAACTCAAATATTGGTAGGACGCTAAGTAATTTTAACAAAAGATTCTCTCATCTTGATATATTTAATACCAAAACAGGTATATTCAAGAAACAATTCATAACATCAGTATGTGACGAACTGACAAATAAATCTAAATAAAATTAAAGTAAATTGACATCGAATGGAATCGCCACATACCACTATGACACATTCACACACCCGTTCCCAACTCCTCATGCGCACTCCTGCTCACTGCACACTTAGCAGTGCTTAGATGGTGCTAGCAGTTCACTACTTACTCTATATGTTTGTTTCTGCTCCATGTTTTTTTTTTTTTTTGCCAGTCTAGTTTATATCTTTCTAGATATCACTTCAAAGAGCTGTGGATTTTGTGAATAATAAATAAATAAATGTCCTGTAGTAGGCAAAGCAAATACCTATGTACAAGTTTCTATATAAACATTTTCAAACAAATAAACACCAACTGAACAAAATCATGACTATATACTTATAAAACTTTGCGTTTCTCTGGCATTCGCCCCAACTGTTGAGTTCTAACTTAAAAAGTTTTGTTATAACTTTATTCATACTTGTATCTGCAATGCGGCTACACTAGTTCGAACAGACAGGCAGTACGGCAATAGTTTAGGTAATATGTTTTGGACTAACAAAATGGAGTAAGGATAATATTCCGCAGACCTGAGTTAACGTGAATGCGCAAAGGTATTCCGCAAAATTCAAATTTCCTTACATTTTTTGCAATTTGCAGATCAGTGTCAGGTTGTATCTTGATCAACTTAGGATTCGCGACCATAACAAATATGTATTTACAGAAATATTATTAGAATCATTAATACAGCTCTCTAAATTAGAATATTGGTCTCAAATGTCATGAACAAATTGAAACTGAAAAATTAAAAACCGTAAGAAAATTTGAATTTCGCGGGCTACCTTTGTGGATCCACTTTAAGTAAGTATTCAAACATTTTTACGCCGAAAAATAAATTAGCAAAGTATTTATTATGCAAAACACAAAGGGTCCCTAATTGATCCCTTTTGGACCTCAGAAATATAGAATTACCCAGAAATTATATTTATCCTTTCGACCGGAAACGTTTGATCCCTTTTATAAAATAATTCAGACCTTATTAAAAATATATTTAATGTTTTCGGAAGTCGAATCTTTTATCGTTTATGGTTATTAACAGCCGCACGGGTCGATCGATCAGGTAAAGCTACGCTTGCCGCGGTCGGTCTATGGATGGGTGACCATCTTTACATGGTAAGCCGTTGGTCGCGGCTGTCATTCGTGGATCATTGACGGTCGTTACGGTTCGTCAGAAGCCCGAAAGTCTGACAACCAATTTTAGCTAGGGGTATAGTATTACCCAGTAACTGGGTTGTGGAGGTCAGATAGGCAGGCGCTCCATGTAAAACACCTATATTCAGCTGCATCTGGTTAGACTGGAAGCTTACCCCAACATAGGAATGGCGAGGCACATTGATTTTGGCTCCAGAAGATATAGGTATATGTATTTGAAATATAGACTTTATTTATTCATCAGATAATCTATCTCAAACTATGTGGTGTTGTGCGAGTTCTTTTGAGCTTCATAGTATTAGGTTCCCTCAAGAGAGCCGCCATCCTTCACCAACTACCAACTAATAACACCACGATAAAGTAAACATCAAAGCATCAACTCATCAGCCATCACCTGTGTATTTAACGTACGACATGAGGAAAACGTATCTAACGTAAGACAGAGCTTACGTGAGGAAAACCTTGGAAATAATCACATGAAATCCTCATGTCTAACCCGGCGGGAGATGCCCGCTGAACTCTTAGGCCTCGTCCAGTTTGACTAGGGTGTGTGACTAGCGGTAGTGTGACTAGCGGTAGCGGGTGTGGCAGCGGGCGCGATTAGGTGGTCACAGTGCGTAGTATTAGGGAGTAAAAGTATTTCCATAAGGTACAACAATACATGAACGCTCGCTAGCTAAAGTCTATTCCAATCCTAGTTTTCAATTGATGTTATTTCCACTTAAAAGTATAATATCAACTTTAAGCAAGTGTAAATAAAGTTGATTTCAAAATGAGTAGGACTAATCTAAGTTATAAAAATGGTAGCGCAAACTGCTTTGTGTGGATTAAAGTTGTTTTTCCAAAAACACATAGGCTTTTGTTTACACGTTTGGAAACAAAAATGCGAATGCAGCGCAGCACATTCCCTAGGCGCCCGCCATAGTCACTTCACTATAGTCCCATACGATGGTTCTGGTTTCATATACATAATTATGTTTGATACTTAGCGCCTCAGCTCCCGCTCAAGCTCCTATCCCTGGACGGACCCTAATATAGCGTCGCTAATTCCCGCTAGCATATTAATGAGGCTAGCGAATTTCAAAGAGATCGGTTTAGCCAATAATCTGTTTTAATACAAGAGAATGATGTGAGACTGAATAATTTATAAGAATGTATATATGAATTTTGCTTTTACACTGCCGGTTTCTAAGTATTGGCAAAATTGTAAATGGTAGTGGAAATAACGGTTTTTAAAGGTGTAAGGTGCTTTGCGTCAAAATAAGTCTGATCATTCCGCGAGCGTAATTAATTAATATAACGTACACCCAATCAAGAGTCATTAGGTACCTATTATGATTTTTATTTTTGACATTATTATTTATTTTTAGCAAACTGATATTTTTTTTTTTGATTGAACTTATAATATTTTGACATTACAATATTCTTATAATGTACCTAGTTATGATTTGCATGTATCTAGCTTACTATTTAATATTTCTACACCAGCAATGGTAGTATGTGTGAAACAGTGTTTAATGTAAGATCTAAATGTACCATATACTGAGAAATAAATAATTACTTACTTACTTACTTACTTACCTATAAAAGTAACTCAATATTAATGCAGGTACTTTTGCTAATGCAGGTAAAGAGAGTAGTAGGTACAATTTTTTTTTTTTTTTGTGTTTTGGCAATTGAGCCGGTTTCGACTATTCTGCCAGCGTCACGTTTAGACGGCAGCGTAGAGTCGAGCGTTATAGTCGCAGTATTTATTAGAAGAAAAACAGCTTGACGGTTTTTTTATTTTTATGTTACTGCAGCTATAATATGCCAAAGAGGCTACAAATATTTTACAAAATAATATAGTTTGAAGGCTATATCCAGACAGATTGACCTCTTTTCTCTCTTTTGAAAACTAAACCCTAGGTTGAATTTTTGTCGTTATGGAGATTGTATTATTAACTTTTCACGGCGACAGAAACGATACAGACTTTTTTCAGAAACGTTGCATGAGAATTGCTTCTGTGGGTCAGATGTCGTTTTTCCCAAAAAAAAAACTACTGGAAGCCCATTATGCTTTCGACCTTCCACCTGAATTGGCGCTTGTATCCAGTTCCACATGACGTAAGCTTATCCTTTGACCTAGAAGCTCAAACAGACACGTGTAGAAAGTTTAAAGTTCACATCGTGAAGTTTATGACTCTCATTTACCGAGTGCAACCAATTTGCTACAGTCCGTGGTTTTGAAGTTTATGATGTAGGGGTTGGCAGTAACTTTCGCTACAGATTCAGCAATATTTCTATACACATTTCAATGATATTATAAGTAAAGAGTGGTAGATAGGTTTTACGCGATCCCTGATACATCAAAACTTGTCTAATTAGCCAAGTTTTCTTCGTCCTGTCTCTTTTTCGCTCCCAATAACTACGACAGTATGTCAAATGAATGTCAAATATATAGGTTAACCACCTAGGTAACCTATATACCTCTTTTTACTTATAATATAATTTATGTATACAACCAAATTCAAAATACACACCTTTACAGAACGGACGTCTGGAAAGTTGTCGAAAGTCTATAACTAGAATAATACTGATAGATTCAAGTAGATGATAGAACTAATAATAGAAAAATTCAAGCAGATGATAGAACTACTAATACTGATAGATTCAAGAAACCTATTGTTCTTTTAAATCGCATTATCAAAGATTTCGTTAACAAATTACATAAATCCAATCAGTATGTAAACAGCAGAATAAAAGCATAACTTTTTCCCTTTTTCACTACTCGGATGATATTATTGGTAACTTGCTGTTGCCCGCGACTTCGTCTGTGATCCAGAACGAAGAGTAGCCTATGTCCTTCTCTAGGTCATGGTCCACCCATGTGCCAAATTTAATCCAAATCCGTTCAGCCGTTTTAGCGTAAAAGCGTAACAAACAAACATACTCACTTTCGCATTTGTAATATTAGTTGGGTTAATTTATTACTACAGCATACGGTCATTAAAATACCCACAGCCTTCACAAATGAGCTCCAACAAACATAATCTTAACAACTCCTCAAGTTATAACCCACGTTAAGCCCTTCAAGCTTTTAGTCCTAATTAGTTCGCACATACGAGAACACTTAGCAACTACTTTGTACAACACTGTATGTAATTAGTAGCGGCACTAAATACAATACACTCATTAACTTATATACAATACAGATGTAAACTTAAATACAATACAGTAATTAACTGTTCGAGAGTTAAGTTTTATTGAATTAGTTACTTAAACTGTTTAGATATTGTTGGGGTTTTTATTTTGTGATTACGTTAATAAAGAATAATGTGTTTTGTATTTAGGATATTTATTTTTTTATTTAATTTAATATAATTTGGATTTATAACTAAGTAAGACATGTAAACCACTATTTTCATTTAGGATTAGTGGTAAAATAATTAATGTTAAAATAAATACGCTGTTTTTATTGTAGCATATTGATCTAAAGTATTACGATAATCAAACTTATGGTAGGACGTTCTTGAACTTGGTGGAGCGGTGTTTTTCGCAGTGTAACTAGCATGTTGTTAGAGAGGCCTATGACGGCAGGTGACTGCTATAATAATAATAACCCCACCGTCGTATCTCTACGTTGAGGTCGTTTAGGCTCTGGGATTGTTCTGATAGTCGTGGAATACCACTCCACTCCTCATAAGCACCTCAGGACATGTTGCCCCCTTGTCGCTACGTAACTAAGTGCTCCACTACAGCCACCCAAACTCATAGCCCAATACGTTTTGTTTTCATGTTCTGCAATAGTCCTGCACCAACCGGGGGTTGTCCTTGGGTGCACTTGCATATTGCAAACAGGGATAATCGTCGGTTGGTGCCTCATTCCATTTAAAGTCTAAGGGGCCTTCGCGAGTTGGCTTCGGCCCCTCGTATGCCTTCCAAAGGACCAGGATCCATGGTCCCGAGAATAGTTAAAAACTAAAAAATTATAATAATATACCATTTATTGCAGGCGACACAGTCCCATAGAAAAATACCTTAACCTACCTACCTGAATATACCTATACCGAAACATACCTACTTATAATAAAAAACAAAAACTTGTGTTAATAAATAAGACCTACGACTATGTTAATAGCACTTCACTTCGCACCCTGTTTATATAGTCTGATGATGATGATGATGATTACAATAATCATATATAACTAAAAAAGACTATTTAGATTATCCTAGTTCCATAGAAACTCTGAAGGACGATATTATTATATCTTATAGATACAAGGAGACTTGGATGGTCTTTACACATAAATTAAACTCCTTCACTAAGTCTGGAACTAAGTTATGTATGCATGAGAGCATTAATTGCTCACCGCAAGATAATTATTATAGTACACACGTGAATGAGTACCTAACTAGTAGACTAGGCTTTGAGCAATTAGGCTCTCTAATTATCTTGCTGACTGACGCATCTTATCGGTAAAGCACGCGTGATGAAGGACCGCGCCTAAGGCCTGTGTTACCAACATTCAAACCACCACCGGTTAGGTATTAAACAGTTGTTTTATGTCAAATTTCCTAAGGAAATTTTAAATATAGAACTGATTAAATATCTAAACAATTGATTTTTAATGTTGGTGAACTTAGGCCTAAAGCTCAATTACCAACCACCTTGATTTTTCATTAAATTGCCAAGAGCTTGCTGTTTTTCGATTTATAAGTTTATAATCCGGTCGTTACCAATATCGAGCCATTACCGCCGACTTAGTGTAACCGACCAAAAACCATTTTTTACAGGAGACGGGCTTTTTTAAATATTTTTACAAATTAGTCTTTTATTGTAAAGGACTTTTTGATGTAGGTACTGTGTCGATTGCGATAGCAAGTAGACCCCGCGTACGCTGCAATTCGTATATAATTACGCAACTTACGATATATTGATTATGTTGGTTACTCTAAAATATAGAAAACTTTTGTGCTAACGATAAACTTAGCATTTGCTATAATTGTCTAATTGATTTTATTTTGGCGGAAAACTCGACGAGCCATTGTCATAGTTTAAAATGTCATTTGCGATGAAAAACGCTGTTTGGGTAAAAATGTCGCATAAGATAAGTCGGCGGTAATGGCTCGATATGTACTGAATATGTACCATACTTTAAAAAAAAATTGCCGGTCATGGGGACTACTGATAGTAGCTAAAACTAAAAACAGGTATTAGCGCCATCTATATTCTATAATACAGCACTACGCGAATCCATAAGTTTATCCCCGCTACCAAAAATCAATTGTCGCGCTTGAAGAAGTTTTCACTGGAAAAATGTATTGGCATTTAAAAAACCTTTTATTATTAGATTTATTACGATAAAACGTTTTCAGGACTTACATACTACATTCTTATTCCGAGGAAAAGTCATCTACTGTCACATGTTGTAGGAATTAAAAGCATATTTTAATTTCATAAATCGAGGATGTGCAAAATGAGAAATTCATACCCCCTTTTAAAATACAGTAGGATAGAAATGTAGAACAAACCCCAAGTTAAACCAAATATTCAAATGAAAATTCCTTTTGTTTGAATAAACCCACAATAATTTTCCTCTAGTTTCCGCTGTAATAGTTTTATTGTCTTACAGAAAGTTCTCAGTACGTTTCTCGGGAAACTACGTGCCCATATCCCCGGGGTTATGTGAAAACATTTTCCCGGGAATTATAATCCACTTACAAAACTTTGACTGCTGAAATAAGCTTTTGATAATGTATTATGTATTATAAAAAGAAACTTTCTAAATAAATAGGGCTTGAAAACTTAGACTATTTTCATCAAATGAAGAAAAAATTATCTTTTCATTATGCTCACTTAATCTTTTCAATTATTATTTTGAGCAAAAATAACAACATAATTTTCTTTCAAAGAAAATATTTTCAGTCTCAATTCAGTGGCTCTTAATAAAATCTATTTGTAACACCCATTTTCTAGGATCTTAGAAATAAATTAATATTTAATAACTAGCGTGGGAATATTGCCACTTGAGATATTATTTATCTTTCATTTACAAGACTATTAATAAGGCTCAAACTAAATGGTAATACAATACGTTAAAATATAATATTATTATATAATAATATTTCAATTGCTAAAGTAAACTCAACATATTCTAGAGAAAATTGATTCTCGTAGCCTCGTAGCAGCTCGTAGCGGCGTAGCCCTCGTAGCGTCTGTTTGTGTATCTCTCGTAGCAAAGTGCTACGTATCTCGTAGCGTTGTTTATTTTTATTTAGTGCTCCAGAATGGATGGCGTATCAGATTATGGATGTTTTACGGTTATGCCGGTAAAATACCGTTCTTAATCGAAAAGTTATGTTCTGTTTAGTTCGGTTGTATATTATGCTGTTACCGGAGTGAAGCAAAAGGATTCTTAGTATAGTACCTACCACATTCAAATTAAAAAATAATGATTTGACACACTTGCTTATAACTCTTAAGAAGAACATAATGTCATAAACTAACATCAGTTTTTCAAATACAGCCCACCTACCATACACACTATTACACATACCCACTATTAATTTTTAATCAAAGCAATCGTTAAACTGAAACTAAATAACTTCAGCACTCAATATTCAATTACTCACATTCAAAATGTTGAAACATGCACTACTATTTCAATTAATTGAAAACAAACGGAATATTTACTCAATAAATCAGAACACAGGAATATCATTCGCTTGTTTGAAAAACAATTTGTATGCAAATGAAAGCGTGGGTGTCACACCAGCCGGATTAATTGAGAGCTCCGGGGTGTGTACTCTGTGTATTATTATGTGTTGTGTATAATGGCCTCAGTGCGAGTTTTTATACCTATTCTATCGCGTTAACGTACTTACGTCAATTTGCATGGAATAATTGTAGTTCCCAATATAATTGTCACTAGATGCGCCATCTAGTGACATTGCGCCATTACTTCAATTTTTGAACGAGACTGACAGATGTGATGTCACATACAATGTTTGAATTTTTCGTCCAGAAGTAAGTACAATCCATAAAAGTAAAATATATATTTTTTTAATGATGAATCACACTTTCTAACTTATGAAAAAAGTTTTCTAAGGTAGCTCTATTATCTTATCATAATAGCACAGAAATACAAGCTTTTCATATTTATTTAAATAGCGTCAACGTGATATTATTATGTTTTAATATAACATGATTTCTGGACGATAGCAGTATGCAAGTAAGGCGACGCCATGATCAAAAGAATATGGCAAAAATTTGATAAACTATTATTTTTTGTGTCGAAGAATTAGGGGGAATATTCAGGAAAGAATATTTTTCCTGAACTCGTGGATTTTTTTCCTTTTTTTTCATTACCGTACACTTTATGGCCGAAAATGAAACATCTCCTTTAAGTAAACATTAACGTGATAGAATAGGTTTTAAAACTTGCACCAGGCCCTAAGACTGTTGAATTCATTTATTGGGATTATCTCATGGGTTGTACACCTTAGTCCAAATGTTTCAGTGTTTCCGTCAACCTGTGTTAGTGGTTTTGTGGGGGGCTTGGTTAGCTTTAATAGTAATACCAGCATATTATTGTCCCACTGTAGGGCAAAGGTCTCTTCTCATACAGAGAAGCAATGAACACTGATCACCACGCTCGCTCAATGCGATTTCAGAAAAGCATTAATTATAAGTCCTGGTTTCCTTAGCTATAGATTTAAGGCGCTTCCGTAAGCAAATACCTTTAAATTATAATTATAATTCTTTTGAAATTTTATTATTAAATTGTCTTTCCATTAGTGTCAGTCGCAAAATTTAAATACGACTTACTTCACGAGGAGATTCATGTTACCAATTATTATTTCTCATTTCTTTGGGTTTGTTGTAAGGAGATTAATTAAACATTTAATCCTTAAAAAAAATAGAATCAACCATTATGGAATCAATATTAGGTTTTTTTATTATTAGATGATATATCTTCTAAATATCTAAATAAAAGGCTCCATAAAAATGTACAAAAAACGGCTAGAGCGTCGTATTACTCGGAGATGCGCCTTAAATAAATCTTAATAATGTTACATGGGTATGGAAGAGATTTCTTTAGAAATAAGCATTGCCTTTGTACGTATTTTTCTGTTCCTTTCTTCTTGTCTGTTTGTATGTGTGTGCATAAATGGTTAAATAAATAAAAAAATACATAGAAAGGTGCTACGAACGTAAACGGGCAACGTTATATCTATTTCTGCTTATCAATTTCTGTAGAAAGGTGATTTGGAAAATAAAACAAACTTACTTACTTACTTTCTTTAAATTCAAACCAGTTTTAGTTCAAAATACAAAAGAAAACTGTAACATTTTCATTGTCCTCGTAAATATTGATTATGCACATACAAAAATCCCGTTCAACATAACATTGCCTGCATAAGCCAGAGCTTTGCTTCAAAATTGGCGAGTGGGTGTCGAAATTCCTGTTCATGAGAGATTGGAACACTGTGTTTTGTTTGTGTAACATTTGTGTATTCTACCGTGTGTTTGATTACTGAGAATATGTTATGCAATTCGGTCAAAGTTCAGTTTATAAATATAGTATGACCCAAGAACGTGGGAATTTGGGAACTTATTTCGACGAACGTATAATGCTGCTACTATTTTTTGAATATTTTAAGTCAAACTCAAACTCAAAGCATTTATTTATTTATATGTAGGAGAACCAACAGCTATAACAGATGGATAACAATTTCTTTCATTTAAACTATTTACAGGCACTTTTGAATTGTCAAGGAGTCGGTCAGTCAGAAAATATGAAGCTCATTCCGAAGCGTAGTAGGTACCTATGGAGAAAAACGGGCAAGAAACTCCACGGCCATTCTTTTAAATTAAAAATTGTTACAAAATATTGGTTACATCATTCATGGTGAAATTATACATGTGAATGTAGTAAACGATTAATACTTCCTTTTCATGGAAGAAGTCGGAAAGTGTTTTGTTAAACTCGTATCAACATGAGAGTCAGATCGCACAGGAGTTCTTTTCATAAACATTCACCAAAGAAAAAGCTTGTTCACATTTCCATGAATATGATGATATACAGCGACATGAATATTTACTTTGTAAATTATTACATTATTTTAATTATTGTGAATGTGAAGAATATTTGGGTCATTTTTTTTTGGTTAGTCTTTGTCATGGTCTGGCAGTTTGAGTAATTTATGCGGCCTACGGAAATGAAATCATTTAACCATCACTATTTTGAACTAAAGCAAAAATACTACCTATATTACCAGATAAAAAATAAGACAAATCCTACCAACGATAACAGTAAGTACTACTTCAATACTAACAAAAAACCTAATAAAACATAGCGTTACGAGTGGACCCGTATCGCCAATTATTGTAGTAGAACAAGCAGAAGTAATAACAAGATGTTCTCGGAATTGAAAAATAATATTGTTCAAGTAGGCGTGCGACACATAGGACACAGACGACCGATCAGTTTGTCCGACAACTTATCACATGTATAAGTAATTTCAACATGAATGATGTAACCAATTTTTGTAACAATTTTTTGATTTAAAAGAGTGTCCGTGGAGTTTCTTGCCCGTTCTTCTCCATAGGTACCTACTACGCTTTGGAATGGGCAACTAGCTTCATATTTTCTGACTGACCGACTCCTTGACAATTCAAAAGTGCCTGTAAATGGTTTAATTGAAATAAATGCTTTGAGTTTTTTTATCGGTGAAAGCAGCCAGTCTTTTCTGTAAAAATCTCACGGGTAAAACTTAGGGGAAGTGATCTTACACTGAACTGCCATGTGATGCTAGGGTAATTGACACAATTGACAGCTCAGTTCAAACTCACTTCAACTAAGTTTTCACGGTTAAATTTTTAAAGAATAGAAAGGCTGATAAAAATAAGTTCGGTAAAAATAACGCACCTACTAAACCAAAAAATGTCGGACAGAAAATATCGGTGACCGATGAAGATCGCCAATCTGCGTCAGCCCTTATCTACTCAATACTACACACATTCTAACTCCCACTCAAATGATTTATTTCCTAGTAGCCAGTATACATTGTGCGGGTAGTTTCCAGTTACGTACGTTTGTACATAATGACGTCATTAGGTCACAATCGGGTTCGTTATGATATTATCACAATTCCCGGAGGAATGATTTTGTACAATTTCTGTTGAAATAGGACGGTTATTTGAGTTTTGTTTGTTAGCTCGATATTGAACGTATGTTTGGCTGTTTTCCGGTATGATTATTGCTACAAAAGCAGGAAACAGCAGTTTTTATATTTTTATTATTAGAATCGTAACTGAAAGTATAATTTTATTTTATTTTTAACAGTGTAGTAAACATATGTATAAGGGAACCACAAACGTTTAGACAAAGGAAGGCAACCACTAGACTAACGCCCCCCGTTAGTCTAGTGGTTGCAAGCGGTACTGCTGAGCATGAGGGCTTGAGTTCGATTCCCGGGTCGAGCAGTGTTATTGGCTTTTCCATCTGGAATTTCTCCTTAGCACCCCGTAGCCTGGATTTATATCCGGTTGAGGACAATAGGCTCGCCCCCTATTACATGGGACTTATAATAGTGCACCTCTGCGTAACCCTTTGGGGAGTACCGGCGTCATTGTGTTATTTTTAATTAAAAAATAACGGTTCTAATTACAAAATATAACACGTAACTATATTTTGCAAACATTTACATAACCCTACTTAATTTGAAAACAAAAACAAACAGTGTAATAATGAAATCTTAGCTAACGAATCTTAGACTTTACTTTAGGTGACAATCGCTTTTGTACTAATTAATCGCGCTAATTGGCACGTGACTGTTAACCTTTTTAGGGTTCCGTAGTAAACAGGAACCCTTATAGTTTCGCCATGTCCGTCTGTCTGTCTGTCTGTCTGTCCCCTGCTTAGCGCAAAAACTTTTAGTACAAGAAAGCTGTAATTTGGTATGAGTGTGCAAACTAATGACGCCGACAAAGTGGTAAAATAAAATCATGAAAAACAATTTTTACTAGGGTACTTACCTCCTACATGTAAAGTGGGGATATCTTTTTTTTTCCGTCTATCCCATGGTGTGGGGTATCGTTAGAAAGCTCGTTCAAAAATATTGTGAGCTTGTGAAAACCATTTTTGGATTGAAGAATCCGTCTGCGAAATATTAAGCTTTAAAGTGCAAATTTTTGTCAGAGTCAAGTGTCCCCCCCCCTGCTAGCTAAACGGTAAGTTCTGGATATGTGGAAAAATTATAGCAGTAGTATATATAAAGAATTTAAAAGGAAAACTATCACAGCTAAGTATCATCATCAGCATCCATTGTTGAGCGAAAAATTCTAAAACGGATTTATTTCAGTTAGCTTCCAGTTTTTCACTGAACTTCGAACCCCCTTTTTAAGAGCTGAGTAAGAGTAAAAGCTTTATAATAGCTATTCCCAAAGCTACTACAGGCAGTCTTTATTTTAGGACGTGTTGATAAAACTTTTTCTGTAAAACTCCAAATGGTAATTTTCATTAGCTGGATACCTACTTTGGCTATAAATGTTTGCTATGAATTTAAAAAAAACAATAAAAATGCTTTGGAAATGCTGCTATCTCATTTTTATCATCCCGCTCCAGCTTCGCAAGCGTATAATCCAACTGATATAATGACATCTCTAAAATTCACGATTTCTGTGTTTCTTTTTTTTATGTTAAATGTTAACGTTATATACAGACTAATCTTTCGGAATAAATGTTCTAAATTATGACGAAAATTGTTTCAAAATTCTTTGTTTTGTTAAGAATATCAGAATCTCTAAGCGAACACACAGACAGGCCCGAAAAGCGAAGCTTTTTTATAATATGTATAGATATAAGTATCGTACTGACTTCCCTACGCTCTCTTCAAAATTTTAAATTCCGTTTCTTGGTTTCCATTCTCAGCTCTAAAAGTTTCACCCCTTGAGTGTCACGTATAAATAGCGGTAGATATAACTTCATATAATTCTAGTCACGTCCCAGACCATCGGAGTGTATCAGCGTAAAATAAATAGAATTCGTACCACGGAGGTGACGACTTTCGTGCCACGGAGGTGACGACTTGGCGCATGGAGTGACGAATATTTTATCATTTAGTTTAGAACCAGCGTGAAATGGTTTGCAAGTTTGTCTTATGTTCAATAAGAAGGTTATTTCGTTAGCTTTTCCGTGGCACCTAACTGGGACCAAATCAAAATACAACATCCTGTAAGAGGCATGAGGAACAGGGTGGAAAGTTCCTCATTCTGAATAGAAACATCGTCCAACGTCGGGTGTTGTGTCTGGTGTACTACTACCCGACAGTTAATGTCGGGTTTCTGTAAACTTGTATATTAATTGCGCGGATAGCCCTGATATGGCGATGTCGTCACATCCTTTTGAAGTCACATCAACAAATAACAGAGAGGATTGGTGTAACGTCCTTAATTTATAGTGAATTGGATGACTAACAATTTTATTGGTAGTAATCCAATTCACCATTTCATACAAATATCTTCAGCAAGAATACAGTATGTTGTTATATGAGAACATGCCCCTTTGAAATCATAAGTCACGTTCCAGTTATTTCACTTATAAAACCTACCACCATCATCGCAGTTATACTAAAATCAAACCAATGTACTAATACTAACAAACTAAACACAGATTAACAAAAAAACTGTTTTTTTCAAACAATTAGTCTCTTAGGTCACCAGCCACATCACCAGTCGACAGCGAAACAGATGAATTTTTCAACGCCATTATTTTCTATAAAATTATTTTGCTATTTTTCTCTTAAAACTTTGAAGGGCCTTTTCCTTGTGACATTATAAAATATTTCTTTATGTAACGGCTCTAAAGGGAGAGCTTACTTTACACAAAATAAGATTTATATTTTGTTTTATTTAAACAAACTCTTTTTGTAAGTCAACAGAGAGAGGAAAAATAATTGTTTCTTTTTTGTCCATCCTATTTGCATAGAAATTATTTCTGGCCAGGTTTCGTGTTTCGTTTGCCTGTTCAATTATTTTAGTTTGAATTCATGTTTTTTTTTTAAACGTGTTTTGTTAAATTATTTATTATTTTGTCATGCAGTATTTTATTCTGGTACCTATAACGCTGGCTGGAAATAGACAATGCCTCAATTCTATTTAAAAAGTCGTTTAGCTCTTTTTTTTGCATTATCGTATGGTAAGTTGGTATACTGCGAAGTTTTAACTATTATATAAAATGGTTGCTTCCTCTTATAGAAACTTGCAACAACAAGACATAGTTGATGCAATTTGAGACACTTAACTAAGCAAAGTTTTCCTTGTAATGTTTTACTTCACACTAGGTTAACTTAAGTTAACTTTTTCTATATCAACATTTCAGCCGAAAGACGTCTACTAAACACTGCTGCCTACTGGTGGTCATGGTCCCCCCCAAACACCGGCACTTAGACCCGTTCTGTGGTTCCAACATATTATAAAACTGTTAATTTTAGGTCATCTACAAATTATTGCAAAAAAATACTCATCAGTTCCGACACTAGGTAAATGTGGTAGATTTTCGCCAAAGTGTTCACCTTGTCACTGCTCGTCGGCTTTTTTCTAAGTTTTATACTCAACTTTTAAAGCCTGTCTGATAGAGCTATTTGTATAGATGGAGGTAATCATCGTTTCTTTTTAGTATCGATTAGGTCGGGTTGTGTTTTCAGTCTCAGGTGGGAAAATCTACCACTTTCTCGATAACATATTTTTGCTGAAAACATTAAAATAGATGGGAAAAAAAATCCAAAAGGGTTGTTCTAAATCACCTGATTACATTAAACAGTTGAAATAAACTCACCTACTACGATACCATACCAGTTTCGTGTATTCCCGTTCGTCCCACTGGCGTTGTCCCACTGGTGGGACGAATGGGAATAAATTTAATATTATTTTTCAAATTTCCGTTCGTCCCACCAGTGGGAAGACGCCAGTAGGACCAACGGGAATACATGACCAATTTAGGTTATCTGTGATTAAGCTTTTAAACGTGAATATCTGGATTTTTCATTACTTATTTTGTTATTTAATTTCGAGCTAATTCTACCGTGCACTTAAGTAAAACATTTAACTACAGAAAATCCACGTCTTTTCCATTTTCCTTCAAACACTAATTTCCACGACCTCAGCGCTTGAATGCGTTTCAGAAACTTCTTAATGAAACGCTCGCTAAACGCGTTCAAAATTGCGATGCAAATTGAAAATAATACAAAGTGATGAGAACACGCTGTATAATGTAGATTAATTTTAATATAGAAGCTGGTGATTAGGATCTCGTATATATTTTAGTTTTAGTTGTAAGGAATGCGGTTAGTAAATGGATTTTACTTTTTGAAGTGACAGTGGAGCTATTAACATAATGATGTTGCCTAAATTAAAATAGATTATGATGACATTACTCATTTATTAGTGTTATAATTTCCATATTACAAGTTACTCGTGACTAAGGTAATCACAGTCGCACGGGTCGATCCATCAGGTTCAGGTTAAGCTACGCTTACTGAGGTTGGTCCGTAGATTGGTGACTATCTTTACATACCGAGCCTCCTACATTGTTAGTTAGTCATTTAGTTTAGTGTTAGATATATTTATATAAGATTTGACAAATTTATTTACAATTTAATAACCGACAATGTAGAGTAAAAGAGATACATAGAATATTTCTTTATATTCTTTATTTGTACACCATAAAAATTAAGATATAAATGTAGAAATGTTACAAGGGGTGACAAAATGGGCGGTGTTATCGCTAAAAGCGTTCTTTTCGACCGAAGCGATCTATGGGTCAAGTTTATCTTTAAAAGATGTCATGGCGGGACGAGCTTGACTCCTACCGAAAGGACTGGCCGACACTAGCAATAGACAAAACTGCAAGGGAAAGGGAGAAGGAGGCCTTTGCCCAGCAGTGGGACAATACAGGGCTAGTTAGATTAGATTAGATTTTAATTGAAAAGGAGAGACAACACTGCAGGCAGTCTGCGGTGTGCCATTTAAATGTACAATAAATACGTACATAAAACATATAATTTATTCATTAGAACTAAAATTACTAAAATATAAGTTGAATGTTTTACTTTTTTATTCATTAAATTACTTGAGTTTTCACGGAAAAAATCGTAAAGATAAGCAATAAATGTCTTGATTTAGCGTCCATTATATTCCAAATCAACACAATTTTATCAAATAAACTATTCTGATATAAAACTTCAATCTAAAAAAAATACCTAAATCCCTTATCAACCGAAGCATCAATAAGCCATCTTTTACTACGGCTATCCAATCAGTATTTTTCCCAATGGACCACAAATGGACTCAGAAGAAATCTAATCAGAACTCATTAGAGACATCTCTGTACAACATCACGTAATTCAGACTCTTAGTCCTCATTACAACTTATGTAGACCTCATGAGTAGGGATGCGAAAATGTTTCGATATTTTAGCTTAGTTTGTGTCTCACCGAATAGGTCACATTGTATTGTTACTTTTTGATCAATAATAGTTATTTATGCAACTGTTGTATAACATTAGTGTTTAAATACCTAATTATATAAGACTTTATCTACACCCATGATATGAATCCTCTATAAAAGTTTCTGAAACAGTTAGCTATTGCCAACATTAAACCGACCATAACCCGTATCCGCCAAACGTGACGTATCGTATTTGGGAAAATGTGTCAGATGTGTCGGCGTGGGAGTCTGCACCCGCTGACCGCAAGGAATCGTAGGAGCAAATGAGTTGCATTATGAAATTTAGTACAACATTTTAACACTCGTTTGGATGATATAATGGTTACTATGACACTGGTCGTTTTAATGTTGGCAATAGGACTATTGCAGGATATGGGAACAAAGATATTGGATTATGGGTTTGGGTAGCTAAGTGAACTGGAAATTGTGAACTATGGAAAGACTATGGCCCCTGCCTGACTTATGTTTTATATAAAATACACAGATAAAATGGCACGGGATGATTTGTTATTAGTATTATTTCTATTAAGTACAATATTTTGTACCTATTTGGTGCCTTTTTAGACTCGCGGTGGTGCTAGGTTTAATACCTATGACAGAATAGCTTGATTGAATTTTTTCTTCGTTTTTAATAAGTAAACCAAAAGTATTTTAACCATTAACTATAACCATTTGTATTTTTTTAGAAATAATTTATTACTTTTTACGTCGCATCCTTAACACTATAGGAAGGTACTCAATTCTTTATTATAAACATACGTTAAAAATTTGCTACGTTCATAAAAAAACGGTATCTATCAAATCAATCAAGTGAATATTAAATTCAAGCCAACCTGAAATAAATAATACATAGTGTGTGGATTGAACGAATAGGTTTTTTACTGTTTTTTTAATCAATAATGGATCAGTAAATAGTTTACCTACTGAACTCAACTCAAAGCGTTTATTTCAATCAAGCCATTTACAGGCACTTTTGAATCAAAGGAGTCTGTACCGACTCGATATCTAAGTATCGATACTATTGGTTGTATCCAGTAACCCTACTCTTAGTAAAACATAAAGAAAACGACAAAGATATCGATACTATCGCCGTCTCTCTCCTCTAATAAGATCGTTTAAATGCATCAAATGAAGGTCGGAAAAGGTTTTAAGTTGTGCCTTGAATTGACTTTAAGTGAGTGTAAGTTGGTGATAAGATGGATAAAAGCCTTAATTTTATGTTACACCATTCTTCTTAACGTTTTTTTATGTTTTCACAGCCTGTTAAAGACAAATGAACTAACTTTATGTCGAAGAATATTAACTTGATTTCAGAATGACTAGTACTATTGAAAACGTCTTAAAAATTATGAAGTTGTAAAGCTGGATATTACATAGTAATTTGTCAAAATATTTGTTTACATGTTTGGAAACTAAATTGCACACGCAGTATAGATTTATTAATCCATGGAACGAATAACATTATCGAGCTGAGTTTTTGGGCTACGAATTGCGAGCTCGATTTACGCATGGAACGAAATATTTTTATGGACTATAATATTATTATGTAATTGTTTCGGACATAATTAAATTCTGGTTTAAAGGGAAATGACAGCTGTCAAAACTTCTCAACCAACTCTGTCTATAATGTTTGTGACTTTGCTCACGTATTTATTTACCCGGAATATGTTAATAGGTGAACAAACCCTTACGGGTTTGTATACATTATAAATATGACATGTGTCATGGGAGTTATATCAACATTTTTGTTTAGTCTTTCAAAATAATATCCATGTTTATCTCAAATAAGATGGTACGTGAACTAAGTTTGGGCATTAATTTAATAGCAGCACAACCGTACTAATAAAATAATTTAAAACTGCGGCAGATAAAATTTTAACTCTGATTAATATTATTATCTAAAACTTTTGGTACTTAGGTAACAAGTATACTTAAATTAGTTTACTGCAAACATCTCGTGTATAATGATTATCGGTATAATTTTAATGTACCTATAATATAAATAAAAACTTCTTCGTGGAAATTTTTAAATTATTCAATCCGTATTCCAACTTTTACCAAGCCGAAAATACAGTCCAATTTTTTTTTTAATAATTCCTTCACCATGCACCTTCTAATCATGAAATTCTATAAGCAAAACTTTATTATACAGACATCACAATATGTCTGTGTGCAGGGTAGCCGGAACGTTGACGTCCAAAAATAAAATTTAGTTCCCCCGTATCGTGGGGTATCCGACGTCAACATTGCGGCCCTGTATATAAAACAATAGGGTTTCGGGGCGAAGAAAAGGTTTTGTAAAATATCTTGGTACGCCCAGTGACGGATGTCAGACGACAACTTTTCAAAAAGAAGGTGCCCGTCGTCTGTTTTTCACACGGCTTCTAGAACATTCTAGAAGCTGAGCCTTATTGCACGAGCGGATTGTGGCGAGAGCGGTTCGAAATAAGTTCTTGTTCCAAAACTAATTTTAAAACGTAAAATTAGCTTGCTTTCATCATCACTACGTCAAATGTTACAATTTTGTTAACAACGTAAACTTCGTAGCTACGAAACGAGAGTACGTGAAGGCGGGTAAATTAATTTGGTGGTAGTACGCGCCATAGAGGTTATAATAGATGGAGAACGACTGGCCGTCAGCTGACTCAGTCTCACAATTTATAATATTTATTAGATTTAGTTTAGTTCGGAAAGCTAGCATACCTACAAACGTAATATACACTCACATATTAGTTTATAAGAATTTATTTTTAGTACCAATATTTTCATCTTTCACTATGGTAACTCTGAGAAAATACAAGCTATAAAATTACCTGAAACCTTTTAATTACAAAATCCTGATTATGAATCCTAAACACACACTGCAGTTTCCGAATTTGGGGGTGAATCATTTGATGTGTCGATCACCAATCATCAAGTCATGCAGTAGTGGAATCCCGTCTACCGACTCTTAGCAGGCAATCGTGTCAGAATCATTTTAATTTCTACAGTTTAAAATGTCTGTTCTGCTAAGAACCTCACAATTTTTTCCAGGATTGACGACACAAATTATGTCTTTCTATTCATCATAATAATCCGAGAAAGGGAAGATAACATAACTGGTTCCTTCTTTTAAGACCACTTCAGTATTGGACAGAATTAGTCTTCTGTAGTCGAGCACTCCATTTCTGTCATACTCCATGTTTTTCTAGTGTCTCTCGTCGACTACGCAGTCTTGTGCTCGTCATGTTGATTAATTAATGTTATTCTACTGAGAGAATAGCTTGCGAGAGCGTGAAGCGGCTGAAAATTAAATGTTCAAGCTGCTGCGTTTTAGGATGAATAGAATGACTTGTGGTGAGACCCTCTGGATTTTCGCACTTATTTTCTACATCTTTAGAGCCATTATATCATAAAATAAATAGACCATTCGCCTTTGAATGGAAGCTCTTTTGAACTTTTTGTAGTAGTTATTTCTATATATTCTCCTATCTTTTTCATGTCCATGAATAAATAAACGTTAATGTTAATGAATATAACAGAGTCTGTAATCATCAAAATAAATAGGCAACCATATAATCTTGCCAATATAATTTACTACATGATGCTTAAATTAAACAAGATACATAATAATATAGGTACCTACACGCATTATTATATTATATTAAAAAAATAAAAATTGATAAAATAAATAGGTATAGCTTAAAACACGAGGAGACACGGAGTCCTATAAAAATAGCATCATAAAATACGGTGGATGAATAATGGCCGATCTGAACTGTGCGCGGAATACTGCGTAATAATTTTTTTTAAGAACCAAATGGTGATAAAGAGGCGAGTCTGAGTGAGAGAAAAATATGTGCGAAAGTTCGGTAAGTTTATATTCAGACCGGCCATGATTCGACATCGGCCATATTGTAAATAGGCCACCAAGCAAATTCATTCCCTTCATCACAAGATACACCTTTATGAATAAATAATAAGTGTAAATTAATCTTTTGTGAAACATTGCTATCAATTTCACAATTTTTATCGCTCATCGTTAAATAAAATGAAACGAATATATTTCTTTCAGACTTATTTTATGACAGCAATTCTTTTACATAAATAATTTAATCAAGTAAATTTATCCACAATAACCGTTAATTAAAACGGCTAACACTTTAATGGCTTATAATTTATAATTCCGTTTCATAAAAGTAATTAGGTAATGTTTATGAGTGAATTTTTTAATTTTATAAATGGGCTGGACGTTTTAAAATGATGACTGGCAATTATAAGGACTTTGAACTCGGAGTTTTTGACAAAAAGTAGGTACTTATGACACTGACAAAACATTTCCTTGATTAATATGTTTTGTCAAAACCTAACCGTAGAGAATATTTAAACAATTTCTTGTCAGTTTATAAGAAGAGATTTTCTAAATGACAATAGGTACATTGAATCAGCCGGTTTATTACAACAAACCAATGGGTACACAATCGTGAATTTAAAAACTAGATACTCATAAACTATGAAGTAAGCACTGTACAATTGTTTATAGGTACTAACTTAACTTAATATATTGGATGGCAATTTGATGTATTGTATTATAACTATGTTCCGAACTGATAATATTATATTATTATGAATTTTTTTATCCCTCAATAGCGGGACATAGCAGAATTACCTGTAACTAACACAACATCTTATGAACCTATGATCCACAATAAATGGTTTGAATTTGAGTTTAGCGTATCTTTTGCAAAAAAAACGTGTAAATTATCACTAGCGACCTGTTCCTGCTTCGCACGGTTTTTACGACTTGACAAAACATGGAGATTTCTTAGTTTGAAGTAACATAAACCTTCCGGAATAAATTATCTCTAAACGATGGATACATATTTTGGCGATGGATATTTAAACATTGTTCTCATGTGACTTTATGTGTCTTTTTTGAGAATTAAATATCTTTAAACCGTAGTTGTAGTGTTGTGTGTAGTAGTTTTAGGCGTATTTGTGGAGTGGTTATATATTGGTATGGCATATCCTACTAATACCTATTATAAATGCGAAAGTTTGTGAGGATGGATGGATGGATGTATGGATGTTTGTTACTCTTTCACGCAGAAATGACTGCACGGATTTTTATAAAATTTGGCACAGATATAGTTTATAACTTGGATGAACACATAGGATACTTTTTATCCTGATATTCCCACGGGATCGAGAACTTATGCGGGTGAAACCGCGGAGCACTGCTAGTACCAATATATAACCACTCCACAAATACGCCACAAAATGGACACACATTCTATTTTAAGGTTTGAAGAGACATTTCCCGACAAGGAAAAATTGATTCTATTTTTCTTTTTGCACCCTCACACAATTTGACAAACGAAAAAAGGTTCCCATGTTTTTTACGTCAAAGAAACCGCGATATTTTATGTACGCGAAATAGTATATTCAACACCTGAACGTTAGGTATGACATGAATAACCACTGACATAATTAAGTCAGTTCAGCTGACTTCAGTGAATCAGTCAAGTTCATGTTACATGAATTCAATTTTACGGTTTAGGCCCAAAGATTTAGGTCGTTATATTCGCCCTTCCTCGTCAAAAGATGGTGGCGTTTTTGTTTTGTTTTTACATGTCTGAATCACACAATTACGCATGCTGTCATGGGAACGCCATGCGGGGGAGCTTTTCTCAGTATTGACACTTTTCACGCGACGTGAAGTACGGTGAGGGCACATCTAACGATTTAAATCTTTGTGGGCCACACTTAGACGATTCGAATTCAAGAATCGTGAACCCTATTTTAAATCAATACAAATTAAGCTGCTATAACTGCACTCTTCCTCATGAAGAATCAAAAAGTTAAAAAGTATTTTTACTTTAACATTAATTTTTTTAAATCTTTTTGACCTCAGAAGTCCTACTTTTTTGGGAAAAACAGGCTTTTTTGGAATTTAAATAAAAGGTTAAAAAGCTTGACATTGGTTTCAAAGTTATTTCGTTCGAGGTCCCGATAGACTTGACATTTGTGCTTTTGGGACTGAAATACGGTATGCTTGGAGTATTTGTTCGCAGAGCTTTGCCGTCTGCTAGTTTAGAAATAGAGCAAACTTAGGCACGGAATATATCGAGTTTCGTGATCTATTCCTACTCCGTTCGTTAGAATCCACTAAAATAGCTTCCACGAATACCTATAGTTAAATGTGACCAACACTTAGCTGACTGAATTATTTTAACTACGGCGATTACACAACTATCTGTATTTCCAAGATCAGAACATAATATTAACATAGTGCTCGCGAGCATGAATAATAATAAAATTCTAATTCCAAATATTTTATTTCACGTAAACCTACATGGGCACTCACGGAACGTCAGAAAAAATTGGTCGTTTCCTATAGAGAAGAGCCGGCAAGAAACTCGACGCCCAGGCAGTCCGATTTTCAAGTAAATATCACGTGATCCGGGAAATATAGTTATGAGATTTTACATCCGGGAGGTAAAATTCATACACAATTGGCTTTCAGAATATTTTCAAATAATAATGTTAATACGTAAGGCACGCCAGAGTACCTCGCCTATCAACAAAGTACTAGGAGGTACCTTACAAAATAGAAAATGGCCAACATTTTTCATCGGTAAGCAATACGATTTGAAAGTCATCCACAGACCGATCACTTAAAGCCATATTATACCTAGGTGTGAAGATGTTCAATAGATGTAAGTTCTTCTCATATTGTTATCGATTTTGGGATATTTTATTTCAACAAACACCTTTTGACGTAAGTATCGAGTATCAAACAATAATGGAAACTAGAGAATATTCCATTTTATATTGGTAACATTGTTTTTGAGACGGGCTTATAAAATATATCTTATTTCTAAAAGCTTTTTAGTTTTAACAACATCTAGATAAAATATCGTTGTACTTGTATTACATAGTCTAATTAATAACAGCCGTGCCCATTGGTCTATCTATGAGGTTAAGCTACGTTGAAGCGGTCTGGACAGGGATAGGTGACCATTCCTCCGTTCACAACTTGCATAGTTCTTCCGTGCCTCGCGAAGAACAAACCGACCAGGTTTTGGATAAAAATAGACCAAGTTGTCTTTAATAAATACAATGCTTTTTTTAAGCCGACCTAGGCTAGAGATAATTCCCTGAGAACGGAAACCCAACTGAATATTTTAGAAGTTTTAATTAACACAGGGCCTCTTTTCGTCGTACTTTTAAAACAAACGTAGTTACACGTACCCGCCCACACAACGCCACACATTTATTTAGCCCACGTACACACTCGGCGTACAACCCACACGATCCTGCGGCGTAGACACCGCCTTTTGTCTTGTTGGGATTACTGTAAAGCCAGGCGAAGACAATGTACAATATGTGTGGTTTGAACAGGATTGTGATATGAATATTAATGCTTTTGCTATGCAATACTAATACCCAATAAATGTAGCATGGGCAATATTTTGTGAGAACTGAACAACTAGGAATGTCTGCAACGATAATAAATGACAAATATCACTTGTAAAGTTTCCATTTTCTATTCATTTTCAGGCCTACACTGTCCTCCCATACCTATTAACAGTGTAATTTTAAATCATAGTAAAAGGCAATTGTTTTTAAAAGAGTCACCGTAGAGTTTCTTTGCTGGCTCTTTTCCATAGAAAACAACCAATCCGAACCTTGCACCTAGCTTCCGATATTTCATAAGTGCGCATAAAGGTTTAAGTGAAAATCATTTAAATTTGATTAAAAATAATTAAGAATAGAGCCTAAATCTAGCCTGTACAGCTTATTTCATTACCTAAAAAACTTTCAGTGAACTTGCGATAGGAAATTTGTAAGAGGAGGTAGATACAAGATTGATAGAATTACAACTGATACAAGTCAGCTCAAAACTTCTGAAAACATTGTTAGAAGATAGTTATAGTGTTAGGCTCGGGCACATTATTGCCGATATTCGATTACTAACTACTAATAGAGTTCTAACACCATTGCCCTTTGGTAATGAGTTAGAAAGTTAAGAAAAGTATACCAATTTTCCTTATAACATACCTAACAGAACATCACGCCAGTAACCCCCAAAGAGTAAGACAGAAGTCTACCTATAGTACAACCACATTTCGCCAGTTATGTTTAAGCCCCATGTAATAGGGGGCGAGCCTTTTGCCATCAACCGGGCACAAATCCAGACTGCGAGCTGCTACTGAGAAATTCCACATGGAAAAACCCAATAACACTTTGCCCGACCCGGGAATCGAAACCTAGACCTCATGCTCAGCAGTACCGCTTACGCTTACACCAACGACCCCGTCAGAAGTTAAGAAAACTATACCAATTTTCCTAATAAATTAATGGAAATAATGGTAAGCAAGATCAAGATAACTCAATAAATATTGTATACACATATTAACCTCTTTAATCTCGCGTCACATCAACTTGCGTGTTCCCATGACCGTCTGTATCTACCCTAAATATGATGCTTGTGTAATTTAATCAGTCAGTTATTGTTCCTCAGACATGAAACAGTTTATTTTTACGCTAAGAAATACAAATTATAAATTAAACACGAAAAAAATACTTTCATAACATTTTTTTCTACAGAAGATATTATAACACGAAAAATGCTATTTACCTTTAATTTATAAAAGGCCGGGCAGCTGATATTACAGATTATATTTTAATTAAAGTCGTGACCAAAGTTCCTCGCGATATAAAAATAAAACTGATCAATTGTAATCCTGTGAAAATTATAGTCAATCTTTTTGGCCTTTTCAAAATGGCGGACGTATTTTTGCTCGTAGCTACCTAACATAACCAGGGAGTTTTAACACTTCAAGTGAATAGGTTACTTGTAGGTAAGCGTTTAAAGTCTGTTCTAAAAGTATTTCATGACAGTGTATACAAACCGTGTTCAGGTTAAATGTTTACGCAATCACGCTCTAAAGAGATTATGTAAGACATTCATCTGTATTAAAAACACAATTATTGTTTGAATAATATTATCAATTGTAATTGAAAATCATTGCGGAAAAACCAGAAAACTATTTTTTAAACCATTTATCAGGTTATAACATTAACCTCAATTGTGAAACAGCTTTAAGGCGATTTGAAATTAGAATTTCGGAATATAAATGCGAAAGGAAATCTGTCTGCCTGTCTGTTTGTCAAATTACCTGTTCACGTCTTAAATACTAAACGGATTTGGATGAAATTTGGCACTTTTATAGAGCATGACCCAGGATACTTTTATTACGGTAGTATGTTCCCGTGGGATAGTTTTCGAACTCCACGCAGGCGAAGCCGCAGGGTAAAGCTAGTGTGTGAATAAGGCATTAACCATACTAACTTTTCTTTTCGTGCATGCGCGGGATCTATAGGTGGCATTTCTTTTCACAAACCATACTTATCAAGTTCTTTTGCTAGATAAACCGGCATTCTTTCCAAATCGGCGTCGATTTTACTCTTTTGGCTGATTTTCCTAGTTCTAAGTATTATAGAGTATATTATATTATTATTTCGTTTATTAAATCTATAAACATATTAAATACATTTTTAAATATTTCTTAAAAAATATAAAAAAACATTTAAAAATATAAAAAATAGTGTTCCGCCAGTGTCGGGAGCAGGGTCTTATTATTATTATTATATTCTTTTAATTTGGCCCTGTGAGGTGAGATTACCTCTTTATTCTAACTAATATTAAAAATTCGAAAGTGAGTTTGTTTTTTACGCTTTCACACTAAACGGCTGAACAGATTTGGATGAAATTTGACAGATAGATCGCCTAGGACCTGGAGAAGAACATAATCTTCTTTTCATCCTGGATCGTGGACAAAGTCGCAGGCAACAGCTACCCTATATTTCACCTTTTATCTCTCAATATCTTAAAATAAATACTATTTTATATACGAAGCAAAAACATTGTTATTTTTAACAGTATCCAAGTTCACGTGCAAAAAACTACATAGGTACAATACACACTATAACTCAAACCTTTTTCTGCGTAAAAATGAACTCAAGACCCACTATCTGACAGCTCGTTATTTGTGCGAGGAAAAACAATGAAGAAAAAACAAAACACCACACACACTGTATTTTACCGCAACAACGTTGTTTTTTCTGAGAAATATGGTCTTGTTATTGCAGTATACCATTACGAACTAGAAAATATAGAGAGTGCAAAAGAAAAAATATGTGAGGTTGACTTTCATATTTTTGTATTCGAGAAACGTGTGGATTTTATTAAGTGCCCTTTTGCGTTTTTTTGTGAATAATAATAATATAATATAATATATACTTTATTGATACAAGTCCTTACAATATGTTTAATATCTAGCTATAGTTGACAATGCTCAAAGGCGCACAAAAGTTGAAACCCTGACTCCTAAACTAGGAACACCTGTGACTTAGGTGTCAGTGTTCTACTGCCACTTGGACACTATAAACCCTTATGGAAATTAAGAGCTATTAAGCTGATATTATACAAAAGAATATGCTTAATTATTATTATGTAGTGATTTTACGACTTGTTAAAAATTAAATTAAAGCTAAAAGAAAGATTTAAATTAAATTAAAAAGTAAAATGACTTTGTGATTGATTCTGAATGTGTGACTGGGAATTGTGTTTCGTTTACGTGCGTGTGTGAGGGGGTGTGTGTGTGACTAGAAATGTGTAATTTGTGTTGTGTGAGTGTTGTATGAGGAGCCTAAGTATGTGTCGAGTGTAAGACTATGTTTGAGTTATTACGAGCTTGGTGTCTTAAGATAAATAATGGATTTAACTTGAAAATATGTCTGTAGGTATAGGTAAATACACTTCAAATCAAAGGAACAAGCTACTGTTTCCTATGTAATGTCTTCATGTCTAAAAAATTAAGTGAAATGTGGCCCTCTCTGACAAGTGACTAAACTACCTGCGGCTGACCGAAAAAAAAACTCATCAAATTAATTTATGTTTTGTTTAACTATTTTTAGATACTGACACCCATTACGTCTTCAGAGTTTCACTAGCTAAGTAATTTGACCCTGTTTATAAGCACTTTAGTTAAAACCAGAGACATGTAAATACACAATCACAGAACTGACTTCTACATAAAAACGACCACGTAAATAAATCTTTCTTTCGTACGTACGTGAAACCTAATGGCATCCTGGGACCACCCTGTCACATAAGGACAACTTCGCCTTAAAATATTACAGGAATCAAACTAAGTCTCAAGCCAGGGCCCCTGGGCCTCCGGGCCTCTGGGGCTCAAGTTCGGGGGTTACATGCCCACTCAAATAAATTATATCTCAGACGGAATTGTTAGAAATGTGTTAGCAGAGACATGTACCGCCCGAACCACTTAATATTTCAAATGTATGTGCCTTTGCCTGTCTTATCAAGTTAAGCGAAAATGTTAAAAAGGTAAAAATATGTTGGTGCCATTTGTTAAAGGGAGCTCGGCTAGGCGGATGCTAATTTATTATTTTTTGTCGATAAAAATGTTGGGCCCTGAATAAAATATTATGTTAGGTAGCAAGAAGGTTACAGGATAGACATTTGTTTTCATCGAAAATTGGTAAAAGTCTTTTTTTTTATGGCTTTGATGTACTTTGGGTCGCGTCCTATTTAAAAGCGATCATCGCCCGAATATATAATCGTCGCGTTCATAAAAAATGTCACTAAGTGCTAATTTCACCGATGAAACTGAACGCGGTCAGCTCATCTACACCATGTTGAATAGCTGCCAGTGTCAATATTCCAAAGAAAATAATGACACTGACAGCTCTTAAACTTAGTTTAAGTGCTGATCGCGTTCCGTTTTTTTTGGTGAAATTCGCCCTAATTGTTCGGTGCGTGGTTCCAAAAGTGACATAATGAACTCGGTGAAAGCGTCAGGGTAGCCAGCGAAATTCAAATTTACATACGTTTTTTACGTCAGTATCAGATTGTATGTTGATTAAAATATGATTCGCGACTGTAAAAAAATATAGGTATAAAAACTAAAACCCAACTACGGCAAAAAAGTAAACTAAAAAGGTATAAAGAAGTCATCACAGACAGACAAATTAAAAATCCGGAGTCACACGTGTTGGGGATAAATCGAATAGATTACGTGAATAGATTATTTGAAATGTGCTAATTAAGCCCTTTCATTTGATACCCAACATGGCACCATAAAAAAAAATTCAATTTAATGTGACGTCACATAGCCTATAACCATCGGACGGCCAAGACGCTTCCAACGATACCCCATTTGTCAAATTATGTTGAGCAGATTAGAAGTTATGAGGGTACAAATGAACATACATACATACATACATACCGGTCTAAATCATAAGCCTCCTTTTTGCTTCGCCGTAGTCGGGTAAAAAATAAGGCTCACTTTTTCAACCGTAATCTATTCACCATTTTTCTTGACATAACTTTATAAAAGAATTTTGTTAACATAATGTTGGACAAAGTACCTACCCTTGTCTGACACTTGAAAAATGGGCCGATTTATTTTCAACAATTCTGAAATTTCAGGAATTACACGTAGGTTTAATTTATGTAAATAGGTTGATATTACACATTTACATTTTTACGGGATGTTATAAAACGATGTAATGGGAAGTTTTTGATTAACCTGCCAGAAACACACATGTTCAACACAATTTTCTTTTAACGTTTTCTGATCACTTTCTGACCTGAATGAGTCATTTTAACTATTTATTTTAAATAATACCTACTTGTAGCAGTGCGGATAGGTTAGCTATAGATTAATAAAAGTTTTAGTAGCCACCTTAAGTTGAACTTAAAAGATGTTAGCTAACCCTTCCAACAAAAAGTTCGCCGAATGCAAAACCTCCTCTTTTTTTGAAGTTGGTTCAAATGAACCTAGTGACCGTGCGTTCTGAAAGTGGGCAACGTCGCAAATAGATGTCAAATATCTCGCTATTTTGATTAATTTGGCAAAATGACTGTATGAAAATATGAAATATGGCTAACTAGTGAACTAGAATATTGACTATGAAATGCAATAATTAATATCGTAACACCGAATGTTTAGTTTTAGATGTAAAAAAAGTATTTGGAAACTTTCCAAATGACTTTTTTACACGGTTACAACATCAAATTCAGTGCTTTAATTGCAATTCAATATTAATATTCTAGTTCACTTGTTAGCGATATGTTATATTTCCATACAATAATATTGCGAAATTAATCAAAACAGGTAAATATTTGACAGCTATTTGCGACGTTGCCAACTTTAAGAACAAACTCTCTTAAAACAAAACCTCTCATTGCAAGTTACTCACAGTAACAAATCTTCACAAATACGTAGCTTGGGGAGCTCCTAAATCCAGCAGACCGCCGATCGATTCTAACTGCGCCGCAGCAGTGCATTAGTTTCCGACTACCAGGAAATTGGATTTGAGGTACTAACTGTGAATTTCTGGGAACTTTGCAACATTGGTTCCTTGTGAATGATGTGTGTTGATGGTTGCATGTTTCGTAGGTAAATGAAAGTGAATTTTAGATGAATATGTAGGTGTGCTACGGTTTACCTTGTGGATAAAGGTTTTGAAATGAACTTCTCAACATTATTTCATCAAAATTGTTGTTTGTGATGGAAAAAATTTCATAAAAGTGAATCGGTGAAACCCATCATCTAAATTGACACAAAATTATTCGATACATTGTATTTCAGCTGCATCCGGTTAGACTGGAAGCCGACCCGAAGATAGTTGGGAAAAGGCTAGCCAGATTGATTGTATTTCAGCATTTCATATAAAAGCTGAGGTTCATTAGTTCAGGTATTGGTTTTAGTTTAACGTGTGTATCTGTGTATCTGTCTGTTCCTTCGTAGCTCCCAAACGGCTAAACCGATTTTGATTATTATTTTTTGTTTGAAAGGTATCTTGATCGAGAGTGTTCTTAGCCACAATTCAAGAAAATCGGTTCAGCCGTTTGAAGATTATCAGCTCTTTTCTAGTTGATGATTGAATGTGCGCATCTTCCACAAGTCTGATCGATTCGAAATTTAGTATTCTGTGACTTCAATGATATTAGAAGAACATAGTTACCTTGAACCGATACTGCGGCATCACCTGGAATTGCGTCGGGGGTTATTTAAATTTTTAATTTTAACTGGTTAAAGCCTTGATTATGGCAATACACCACTTAACACGTAATTGGTCATAAAAAAGGCAATATCTAAGGAAAACTCTCAAGTATGTTACAATCCGGTAGCATGCGTGTACCGACTGGACAGGTCCACTCAAATCTGTGTGGTTCTTCAAAAAACCATTTCACACTAATATACATGATCTGACCAAGATAATGTCTGGACTTCCGAGTTTTGTCCGTCTTTCAGACTAGTCGGATAGGACAGATCAACCTCATCAAGTTTTTTAAATATTATTGACGTGTAAAAGTGGTTGTATTCCATGTCATCCACTTACAGAAATAAATATCATTTAAGTTAGTACTCATCGTGCGCAAAACTTAGGTAGGTAAGTACTGCAATTAGGTGCATTCTTTTTATGCACTAACACTACTTTTATCATAAAAACCTCGGGTTTTTATCTCGCTCGCACCATACTACTCGCGGTTTGAGTGCGAGCGCGACGGAGGCAGCTACAAAACGGAAATAGTTTAGGTAATTGCTTTTTACGGCGAAAATAATGTTAATTTCAAAAAAAATAAAAACACGGTCGCTGCTTTATAGTTAGTTCAGTTAGTATGAAAAGTTTCATGATCTAATTTGAAGTATTTTTGGAATAGCAGCGGTTTATTGTTCTGTTTGGAGGTAACTTTGGATTTTTTTTCTATAGAGAAATTTTTATGAAACCGTGTTGTCGGCTAACATAGTCGCTAACATGAATCCACAACTTTAACATATATTTATTCCAAAATTAATGCTGCTGCAGTTTCGATATAACGGCGGATCTTGCTAAGCTATTTGACGTCCAGTAGGCCCTTAAACGTAATACGTCAAACAACATCTCTAAAGTTTAAACATAAACATCACTCTAGAAACTCCAAGTACAGAACATCCTCTTATCCTCTCAAGAGATCTATCTGTTCGCTCAGCATCGCGATGAGAGTGCAACAACTTATAATTACTTTGTAAAGCTCCTGTATTTAACGAGAACTGTTGGAGATTTATGGTGTAGCGTTTTATTGTTTTAAAAAGAGATGGTGCTTTGTTTTCTAGGGCTTATGTTACAAGAACTTTTGCGAGGATATGGAGGACTTTGTGTACCGAAATGTGGCGCACAGAAACTTTCAGGTGAAGAATAGTGGGGCAAATTGAAGTTTTAAAATGTTAAAGGCTCGAGCAGACTGGCTCGATATCCCGTATATGGTAAATAGATTACGTTGCTCTGTATATTTATCGTGAAATAACGGAGTTTTTTATACATTTATATCGAAATAACGAAAGGGTGGTAACCGTTATTTGTCTAATGTTATAATAAGTACCTACGTCTATTGTACCTATTTTATAAAAGGGTTTTTCGCCAAGTCACGCCTGAATCAATTAACTATTAACAATATACCATAATCACAAAACAGAAAACGTCTATCATTACATGACAAGTACATAAACGTAATCTCTAATTAGACTATTTGAATAAGCTCGCTACCGAATCGCGAATAAAGATAAGCAGCGAGCTAACGACATGCAAATATTGGGAAGAATTCTTAAATTACATGAATACTAGATTGTATATTTTAAATAAAAGATACATTTTCCTTGAGGTAATACGTAATGAGGAAGCTAGGAATGTCTGATATTGACAACCATATCCATTACCGTCTAATGTCAATATTATGTAACGTAAAATGAAATGAGGAAATGTTTACGTATTAAGGAAAATAAATACCTACGTATGTGGTCTGTCAATCAGAATACATAGAAGCCAGAAAAAAAAACACTACAAAGTGAAAATAACTTTATTTTCGGAAGTCAATGTCTTTGAATCTGTATTTTTTGTCAGCATCTTTTATTTTCTGCTCGGTTTGGTTGGTGGTAGGCCTTGTTCTAAGTCCGCCTGGCTAGCTACCACCATTTTATCTAAGTCTGTCGCCATGACAACAATGTTACCAGCATTGTTGTGTTCCGGCAGTAAGAGGTAAGATAGCCAGTTCCTCTGTGGTAGAGGACTCCGGGTGAAGCTCGTTTCCACCATCGGCCTGATCATCACTTACCATCAGGTGAGATTCAGGCCAAGCTTACCAGTTGCGGTAAAAAAAAATTGACTTTGTAGTGTTTTTTTGTGGAAGTTGGTGGTTTATTTTGTAAAAAAGTTTATTTATCTTTCAGTTTTTTGTTTGGTTCCTAACCGACACTAATTCGAATACCACTACTTGCTATGTAAACAACAGTAACAGGAAGTATTATAACATCATCAAGATACACAAAGTAGAATTTAAAAAAAAATTAAAAAAAAATTGATAGACAACAATGATCGTTAGTTAGCACAAATAGAAAAAATAACTTAAAAACCTATGTTAGTGTGTTATTATAAGTAGGTACTAGGCTCACATAAAAACAATATTTATTAAGTACTTATTAACAAAGCTAGCTCAAAAACTAACCACGCAAAATTAATACAAAATTATATGGGACAACTACGTAAGCTTTTTCTATCAAATAAAAAAAGAATTTTCACAATAGACGAAAATATCGATGAAAATACTTTTTTTTTTTAAACATAGAGAGAACAGGAGTCAGGCATAACCTACTCCTTTTTGGAATCGGTTAAAGATGATGCCTTGACACTACTAATTTGTATACTTCGATTAGTGAAAAGAAACGCCTAAAATAAATGAACGAAGCTCTAATAAAGGCAGACAATTTACAGATTAATTAATACTTAATGAACATCTTTCATTTAGCCTTAATCAAAAACTTGATTAACTTATTATCTAACAAAATCTTTCGTGAAACTATAGTGTACGGAATACCTCCGCCACTTAATTAAGAATACTTACTTCAGCACGCGTCTTCGTTCGCGTGGAATACTAAAATAAAAGCTACATGTTTATAAAACTGCCTCGTTGGTCAAGTGCTTGCAAGCGCTACTGCCGAGCATGAGGTCCTGGGGTTCGATTCCCAAGTCGGGCAAAATATTATGGGGTTTTGCCAACAGAAATTTCTCATCCCGGAGGCTGGAGTTCTGTCCGGTTGATGGCAATAGGCTCGCCCCCTATTACTATGAGACTTAAAACATAACTGGTGAAATGTGGGTGTACTATAGGTACACCTCTGCGCAACCCTTTGGGAAAACAAAGGCGTGATGTTATGTCATGTAATGTTTATAAAATTCCCTTGGCCCCCGACTCACCGCATCGCATCACATCGCCCGCCCGCGCTATAATTTCCTTTTCGCTTAGCGTTCTTTCAACTTTATTTGAGGAGCTCGTGGCTAAGTAATAACAGCCGCACGGGTCGATCCATCAGGTTAAGCTGCGCTTGCCGGGGTTGGTCCGTGGATGGGTGACCATCTTTACATACCGAGACTCCTCCGTGCTTCGGAAAGCACGTTAAGCCGTTGGTCCCGGCTGTGATTCGTGGATCTTTGACAGTCGTTACGAGTCGTCAGAAGTCCGAAAGTCTGACAACCTGTCTTACCAAGGGGTATCGTATTATCCAGTTACTGGGTTGTGGAGGTCACATAGCCAGTCTCTTCATGTAAAATACTGATATTCAGCTGCATCCGGTTAGACTGGAAGCCGACCCCAACATGATTGGGAAAAGGCTAGGCAGAATGAAAAATGTTCTTTCAACTTTATTTATTTATTTAACAACATACATCTAACATTACAGCTAACCAATGCGGTAAATGCGCCTTAATTAATACTTACCTTAACCTAATTGTTACTTATATCTAATACCTATAACTAATTACAAAAAAAGCATTCATTGTGAATTCAACCAGAGAACAAAAGAATAAGTCCGTCTCTCTCTCACTTATTTTTCTCGGCTCCTAAGCGTCGTAGCTTGATGGCTATCAAATTCAAAAATATTTTTACAAATCCGACTGGTAGTTTCAGAGAACAATTAAACTCTTTTGCCTCGGGAATTTGGCTATCAAATTCAAAAATATTTTTACAAATCCGACTGGTAGTTTCAGAGAACAATTAAACTCTTTCGCTTTGTTAGGTACATTATAAAACAGTATAGATGGTATAGATGATTCTACCATTATCCGAACACCCAAGCACTGTTATTAATTAATTAATTATGCCAAGTTTTCGTCAGAACCTCAAGTTTGTTAGGCCAAGTTTTGTGGCCCAATTTTCGTTGGCCAAGTAACAGGTTTCAGCCAAGTTTGAGATGGGAAAGGTTTTAGTTCGATACTTATAATAAATGGTTTTACTTGTTATAATGGTAACCCTTTGTGAAGTTAAAATTGATGTTTTGGTTGACGGTTTATGAAACCAGGACATTAGGTAGGCATATAATTCGTATGCGTTTTGAATAGAATTAAACATGCATGGAACATGCAACGCAAAATACATTTGCTTACCAAATCAATGTGGTTTTTGGTCAAGGGGCGAATGCATTTGGTATATATGTTTATTTGAGGTACTCGTTGATTACAAACACTACACACACACTCAGTTATTTATTGGATTAGCCAAACACACATCAGGTGATACAATCAAAGCGTAGCCTTCTACGAAATCGTAGCTAACCACGCCATCGTAGCGCTTTACGCCGTAGCAACGTCATAGCAACAATGCAATTACAGACGATGTTTTTTTGGATTATTGATTTGCTAAAGACTGCAACATTTTTTTTTTTTAAATAATGATGTCACTAAAAATAATTATAATTGTTTTCCTTTCCAACATTTTTTTTTTAATATCTGGCCAAAATGAGGCTAATCCCGCGGGAGTAAATTCACTCGCTGCGATTTTGTCAACTAACTCGTATAGAGGTGTCCAAACTGGGGCAAACAGTCAAGTGACTTTTTAATCATTAAAACGATAGACGGCACAGTAATCATACCGCTGCCCGCGTGGGAATCGCCTCAGTGTGGCCAGAGCTTCATTCATAACACATAAATACTAAAGACCAATCTCACAAAAAGAGAGTATTCACAAACCTGACAGTAGCTCTCACAGTCTGGTTTGACGTCAGTACATTTGGACAGGCACACCGCAGCGCGATGAACGCACCATTGCACACTACAGGCGGGCCGCACCGCAGCTTTTTTGTATTGAAATGCGATGTGCTGCGCCCAATGCAGCTTTAATGAGCACGTACCTTAACATAGATAAATAGAATACTCTTTACTATGGACATCATAAAAATTACAGACATTTTGGACATTTTACATAGGGTGACAAGGGATCTTTTACAGACAACCTTTGGATGGATTCAAGGGAGAAGGAGAGACAATACTGCAGATAGTCAGTGGTGTACCATTTACATATACAATAAATACACGTACTTATCCATAACATACATAATGTAACGGGTGTTTTTTATAGGTATACAAATTCAAAATGAAATAAAACACCTAAATATAAATTTTATTATCATGGTATTGGTTTTATTTAAAAGATATTCTTATGCCATTAGTACGTGTGAATTCACATATCCCCAAAGAAAATAATCCATAGGTGGCGCCCATATGCCCGAAATCATTTTGATGCACTAATGGCATAAGAATATCTTTTAAGTAAACCAATACCATGATAATAAAATTTATTTTTAAAACACCCGTTATATACTTATCCATATAAATAATGCCAATAAACGCATTTTTGTCTCTTTCTTTATATAAATATATACATAACCGTAATTATCTTGCAAAATAGTTTTATAATGATACCTATCTCACTCAGTAAATCTCCATTGTTACAGCGATGTCGTCGTGCCGTGTCGCGGCATGCGTGGCTGCGCTTGCGGCGGTGAGCTGCGCGCTGCCGCACACCGTGCTCGCGCTGGACCTCAACAGGCTCTACGGACACCATACTAAGCGCTCCGGTTAGTACGACTACCAACATTATCATTCAGCTGAAGGATGTCTACAGCTGAACATATCCCTCCCCCAAGCATCGTCCCAACGACGAAATCTGTACCTTTTTACATCCAGCGATCATTTTATGTTAATGCAAGGTCAGAGTACAAGGTCATATTTATGCAGAAACGGTAACACAATAGTATAAAGCAGTTCAGCGGATTCCTCGCTAGCTCGAACGCGCGGAGTTAACATGTTTTTTTTTAGTTAGCGTAACTCCATTATAAAACACAATAGCCGCAGATATATTTAGTAACCTATTCCGCTTAACTATTCTTAAAGAGTCTTAAAAAACCCTGTAAGAAATCGACACGTGTTTCACCTCTCAACGAGGTATCCCCAGGATGACGACTGACTTGTCGCGAACCCGAACACGACGTGTTAACACGCCGAGAGCTGGATGCTGAGCTCAGCGTCCAGCGCTCTAAGACTCTTTAAGATAAGTTAAGCGGAATAGGTTACTAAATATATCTACGGCTATTGTATTAGTTTTTATACATATATTTTCTTTTATTCATAACAGCGTGTTTGTACAATTGGTTACCACAAGTAAAGCGCGCGTCGCTTAATGAAATCAAAATACTGTACCTACTAACTGTGCTTGTCGCAAAATCGGTCTAATTTACGTTACATTTACGTCGCGTGGTCGTGCTAGGACCACTGTAGTAGACTCTCCGCATGTAAAGTTTGTCCAGCTTATTCCTACCACCATAATATCAAAAAACTCTTTATCTAAATATAATAATAATCTATTTCTACAGTCAAGCGTTTCTGCTGTGTTCTGAATTCAATGGAATTTATTGCAGTGTTATTACATACACATTTAGACACATTTCATCTTTGTCTACGAGATAACTACGCATCCATAGGCGGCCGTGAACACATGCCACTAGGTTCATCAGCTAGATTGCCAATGACATAAAAAAAAACTCAAGATAATTAACAATTTCTGTACGTTAAAAAAGACCACACACAGTACTATAATTGCGTAACACACTTTCAATCACAATCCGAGAGTTTTGAGGACTCAAAACTTTGCAACGAAATTGCGATCAATTGTCATTGTATTTGTATTAAGCAAGTTATCCGCAGACTTAATAAATACGGCGACCGATTCATTTGTCGAATTAAAATAAAATTGAATTTCTATTTAACACCTTCCTGAAACATTTCAGTGCCACGTACCCAATTAAAATGTAATTGAAAACTCGGAAATGTCCATTTTATTTCGAATAATGTCAAAGAAGACAGTGGAACGGATTTTATCTGTTAGCCTCTTGTTAGTCTTTCCAATTGTTCTCTTTTTTCATTTACTAATTAATTGAACTTTTAAGGGTCGTGATAATGTGGGTTGTTTCTTTGCAATACATGAAACATTGAACGGTGAAAATGGTTTAATGAGGACCTACTTATATATTGATTTCGATTTTGGGCGTCCTGATTCATATTGATTCTAGTTTTGAAAAGAAAATGGTTTTGGAAGATGCGTCTTTTCACTCCACGGTTAATTTTAATGGTAGCGATAATAAATTCGGCCTTATAATAATGAAGTCAAGCTATAGGTATAAAGATACTACCGTTTAAAAACTACTACTCAACTGTGATCAACTATTATTCAAATATCCGGCAAGAACATTGCACACAATCATCAAATATTCTTTAAAAAACCACCCAATTCAAAACAAATACCAACACATCGAAAAAGTATCAAATGAATAATAAAAATACGCAAAAAAAAAACAATACCATTTTTACCTAAAAACGACAATGTTCCACGAAAATAAATCCTAAAAATATTTTATTTCATCGCTTCCACCACTCCATTTATTTTTCAAAGCGTTCCAATTTTAAAAAACAGCAGCCATGTTGTTTTGCCGTGAAGTGCGCTGGTTCATGTTTCAACAGCGTGATTGGTAATCAAAGCGATCGATTGCTAAAAGCTCGTGTTGTTCGGGAATTTTGAATTACCAATCATTTGGCTACCAATCAAATGGGAAAATTTGCTGTTTAATAAGGTTTAAGATTCGGAATTGCACCATTTAAGACAAGCTTCACAACAATGGATTTTAAAGATGCTCTTTTCATTAATGCTTCTGATTTTCTGATCTGTGTAGAAAATGAAGAAACAAAACGACGTTGAAATATACAAATGAAAATGTTGCTTAAATATTTAGAAAATGCTAACAGAGAAAATACGCAGCCATTTAATCTGAGCTTTCAACACACTCCGAAACACGGTGTTAATTTGTGAATCAGGTCGAGTCAGACCGCGATAACATAATATATTCAGAATACTGAATAGACTACGAACTCATTTGGCCGTTTTGAGACACTGAATATATCCAGCAGATTAACGAGATTTGAACACCGCACCACCCGCCCCGCCATTTGACTAGCTATCCAATTATGAAAAGAATTTCGTCAGTCATGCTTTCTAGACAATTCGATAACTACAACTACTTGTATATCAAGTGTTACTATTGGACGAATTTAATAAAGCAGATGGTATTTGATTAATTTGCAACATGTTTGTCTTTGTGTGTGTTGGTTTTTTTTTTTCATAAAGTTGGTAGAGAATGATCCTCCTTTTTCTTGTGTGTTTGAAAGTTAATTTCGCTTAATAAGTTATGAAACTACGATTGCACGGAGCTTCATTCTGACTGATATTATACAGAATACCACCTTTAAGTCTCATATTACGGGACGCATTTTTAGACCAATCCCCGCACTCCATTTTTTTTTTTTTTTGTCTAATAGTACCTCTTCTCTACATCATGTACAAAAATAGCTTATATCCCAAATCAGCAAGTTTGATAACAGCTTAGACTGGCCAGGGTTTCCTAAATGTACTTAAACGTCACTCACTCTGACAATTTACTTTTGTACTTACGTCGCAAGTTAGCGTCGACGACGAAAAAAAAAACCTAGAACTTGCTTCTCCAAAATTTAAAATAATAAAAAGTGATTAAGGACTTAGAAAGCTCAGACCCATTTCTCACAATTTAATCTTACAATCGGCGCGAGAAATAAACCAGCTGGGATTCTGGGAGAAAAACGATACCAAAAAGTTCTATTGTTTTATTTAATAGAAAGAAAAGATTCTTTTATCTTTATTCTTAAAAAGAAAAGATCATTAATTACCGCCATCTCTGAGATGTTTCATTATTTTGTTAAATATCTGTTTAGCCGAAAAGTTTTGCAAATATTACTTTTCTTCTGGAACTAAGATGAATGAGATTTATTTCAAAGACAAAATGGACAGGTTAACATGACGGATGAAGGGTTAGCAAGAAAATGATAAATGGCAGGTGAAAAGTTCAAAAGCTTTCATATTTTTAGAAAAATAGAAACAACCTTTATTTTACTTCAGTAAATTCAATCCGTTCTCTAACAAAATTTTAGAAATGCGAACAACATTTTTGTATCTGCTTTCTCTACCTTTTCCTTCGAACATTAATACAGAAAGACAGATTTATACTTTAAGCTGGATCTGCAGTGGTAGCCCGCGAAATTGAAACTTACTTACGTTTTTGCAATTTGCAGGTCAGTGTCAGGTTGTATCTTGATCAAAATTTATGATTCGCAACCGTAACAAATATGTATTTACAATATTAGAATAATTAATACAGGTCTATACGCTAGATTTGTTCTCATGTCATGATTTGATGAAAAAGTCATTCAATGGAAAAATATGAATGCACCACAGTGGCGAGGATAGCCTATAAGCCGATTCCTGCCGGCTTCCCTTATGAAATTTGGAACAAAACCATTCCATCTTCATTGAAAAATAACACAATCAGTAGTGTTAAAAATCCCTATTCAATAATCACACTATAGGTATTTAATACACCATAAAATTAAAACTATACAAAACGCTTACCTACAGTACCTACATTCCATTGAACACGTCATGCAAAACATTTTTCCCTATAAAAAGCCGGTCGCCTGCCGGCTTACTAAATTATTATTAAATGCATTCAAAACTCAGTGGTCATTACGTCACGGACGGTCACGTGACACCCGGTCTCATACGGGCGCGTATAACCCGATCTGCAGCGAGTTATGATAGACACAGTACTCGAAATCACCATTCGGTAGTTTTCGTTGATCGTCGGAATGCACTCGGCTCGGAGAGTTCGGAGGACATTTAGTGCGTTGCGTAATTGATTGTTGACGTAATAGCATTTCATTTGTTTACACTTGCAAAAAAAATATATTTTGTGCTACTATTGTTTAATATAAATGTTAGGTATAAAACACTGAATTGGTGTAGTGTAGTGTAGGTACGTGTAGTGTATTAGTGAAAGTGTACGTTGAAATTAGGTATTTGGGGTAAGTAGATAGTTAATAAGTTGAAATTACTTATTTAGAGTAGATTTGAAAAGTAATTAGTACGATCAGTAGGATTAGGATGGCGGCATTTAATAGCCTTTGAATGCTGCTTAACAGATTATCTGCTTTGTGGGAAACATGTTTTTCAAGGTTAAGTTTTGAAAATAAGAAACACATAATTAGGTTAGGCCGTGCTCGCCCAGATATGACTATAAATTACAAACGACGTGATGGTTTTTCAAACATTTTAATGTTTCCCTTTACTATAATATCAATGGCTGACTGGCAGTTGTAAATTAAATTAAATGTATTGTTTCCCGTGTTTACTTTTCTCCGATTCTAGTACCTAGTTTATGGAATAAAGGGGGTTTTACAGATATTAATAATCTGACGAATTCGTCTAAAAAGCATGTTCAGACTGAAAAGCATATTCGTAGCTGTCTAGAATAACATGAGTTCGGGGCTAGTAGGATAGAAGAATTTTTCGCTAATTCGCATGAACCTCACAATAGAAAAGTAGATCGAAATAGGAATTCCGCCCTTAAGACGACCCACCGACCGAAACGGTTTATTGACACCGTTATTCTGTTAGTAAACAAGAAGTAGCTTTTCGCGGCCACGACGAAAGTCCGAATTCCGATAACCGCGGTAAGACACAGATTTCAAGTAACTGGCCTTAGGACTACGTGCGCCACGGCTGGCCTAGTTAAGCATTTTTTGTTCCGGCTTACCTCTCCCAAAAAATGACCCTTCGCCACTGATGCACCAAATGCTTATCTAATAACGACACTTATGTTTGCAAATAAATGAATTTATTATTATTTCCTTTATTTCATTATTATACATATAATTACCATTTTTAAATATTAGAATATAATTTTTATTGAACCATAAAAAAAATAAAAAAATGTTATGTTATTATCTATTCTTCTTTACTCGTATTGGCATTTCGTGGAGTCTGTAAAATCAACACTCTACACATAAATATTTATTTCAGTATACCTACTATAGATATAATGGTTGTTCTCATTTACCTAGCCTTTTCCCAACTACGTTGGGGTCGCCTTCCAGTTCAACCAGATGCAGCTGAACACCAGTATTTTACACGAAGCGACTGCCTGTCTGACCTCCATAACCCAGTTACTGGGTAAGACGATACCCCTTGGTAATCCTGGTTGATCTGATACTTATAATACTTTTACGAGTAATGGTCCTCATTAGTAAATATACAGGGTAATTGGAAGCTGGGTACAAAGCCTTAAGGGGGTGATGGTTGACCCCATTTAGAGCATTTTGAGGATGTTCAAAAAAAAATTGAACCATTGAGGTTATTTTATATAATTTTTTAAATGACCTAAACTACGCAGCTTTTCAAATTTTAAAAGACGTATTCTACGACTAACGTAAATACATACGAACTTTAACTGGGACACTGGTGGCAATTAACAGTCAGTAATTGGGATAATTAAAAGAAAACTAAAAACAGCAGATAAAAAAAATAAAAACTTCGTCTAAGACATGTAGGTATGGCTCAAAATGTTCTTAATGGTGTCAACCAACACCCCCTTAAGGCTTTGCACCCAGCCTCCAAGCACCCTGTATAGTTCCAAACTATAAAGACCACCTTTGTTTCGAGGTAAATCCTCTAAACAAAGGGACACCTCACCACAAACGGGACAAAAGCACCATCATTCCCCGATAAGAGTGAGGTCTTTTGAACTTCGAGATGTACTCCGTGGGATTATCGTAACATAATACATTGTTACGGTACCGCCTTGGAATAAATAACGTGTTTTGGACAACAGGCGTTTTAACCGGTCCGATAAAATGGCGAAAATACAACATAATATGTCATATTCGATTCGTTCTGAGACCCTTTTGGCATAAATATTTTTTTTATTATTTTTATTTGTATTTATGCCAATAAACGTTTTTTTTCTTTAATACCAAACTTTTACTAAAATAAGTAGATCGAGTCTCACTTTTTCGTATCTATGCTTAAAAGAAGAAAAAAAGAAAAATGCGTTTATTGGCATTACAGCAGAAAAATACAGCTTAAAAGTATAAAAACAGAAAACAATGATCATAATGCCAAAGGACATGCCATCTAAACTCCAGTCGACGAAACGATACCTCTATTTAAATGAAAGACACACCAGATCTTTTTTCTCTAAAATCCGAAAGAAAAGGTATTAAATTCAAACAAAATATATAAATTATAACGACACCCAAAATAACAAACCTAAATACCATGGCCGACGAACAATTACACAAAGAGAAAACTTATATTAAAAAAAAAATCAAGAACAAATTCATTTCTCTACGGGATACTGTACAAACTCCGCTATCATCCTTAACTCAAGGGAATAGGTTCTAAGATCGTTACAAAAAGTTACAGAAACTCCGTGTCTCATTACGACATCTCAAGGGGCTGTCCCCATTATCTTGCAAACTGTATCTGGAGTAATCTGAGTCCTTGGGCCAAGTTAAAAGCGATAACGGAAATCAAGCGTATTGGTTTAAGTTACTTTGCCCGTCTAAATTAAAAAAAAAAAAAAAAAAATATTCCGACATCGATTGTTAGTAATAAGTTAGTAACAATTTGTGCTTATCTGCTATGTTAGTAATGTTAGAACTCTGAGTTTCTTAAATATGTTAAACATACATCTTTTTTTTTGGGTTGGATATCTGTAACTTACTTCTTCCGCTCTGGGCGGAGCAGGAGGGTGTGTCAGACTCTTACTGACTGAAACCCACCCGTGTTCCTTCAATTGCCTGTGTTGCCAGGGGCCACGGTATCCATTTCGGAGTTTCCCGCAACCCCGGCAGAAACATACACCCTACGCTCCTATGTTGTTGTTTTATGGAAGCCGTATAAGTGGGTACTAGCCCCGTGAAATTTAATGTACAGACTGATGGATTTGGATAAGTAATGCGTTACACTTCTATTGATGTCGTGATGGCCCAGTGGTTGACGCCTCGCCTCTGATGCACGAACTGTGGTTGAATTCTTATGTACTCTAGTTTATCTTGAAAATCACTGACATCGGTAAAGGAAAACATCGTAAGGAAACCTGGTCTTATAAACAATATGAGTCTGAAATGGTCAATACGCCTTAAGCTGGCGCAGTGATCAATGCTCGTGTCTTCTCTGAATGAGAAGAGGCCTTTGACCTGCAGTTGGACAATAATAGGTTGCTATTATATTTATTTTATACTTATTTTTGTACTAAGTACCTGTCCCAAAACTGAAAAAGATGTTTTTAGAAGTAAAAACTATACTTTATTTATCCATTTTGTTTTTATCCTAGGTCATGCGCTAAGTGGTAAGTACTCAACTTATTTCTCAGCATTTAAAGCACGATTATGGTTTCATGCAAATCAGCCCTCATTACATTGCATTAATGAAGCCCTCCCAATCTACACATATTGAATCCAAATCTTTCAACTATAAAGTTGGAACCTAAGTTCATTAACATCAAAGACTTTCTAAATAAATCTTATGAACAAAGTCTTTTTATTAGTTGAAGTTTTCAGAACGATGAAAAAGGTCTTTCAATGTCCCGCTCACAGCCAACGCATATTATTTTGAAGACACTCCGCAGTTCAGCCTAGAAAAAAATAACTACAAAATATTACCGTAATTAACGATTAAGTGAAATAAGTTTCTTTTATAATTAAACAAAGGCCATCAAATGAAATTACTGTCCTCTATTTAATTAAATAAGGTGGTATAAAAATATGTTTGCAGTAAAAATAAATGCTTGAATACTGTCGAGAGGCGGCCATTTTGTTTTGAACGGACATTTTAACATCTAGGGCGAAATCTAGATTCCTTGTCCAATGAAATGTGAAGTTTATTTTTGTTTTAACTTTACAAGATAATTTTATGTTGAGTTAATAAAAATACGTGGCTTGAAAATTTTTATTTTTATTTTACTGGCTAATTAGTTTACATAAATCTGCATTTTTATCATTTAATGAAAACATGAATTCGGGTAACTCTCTGGGTGGCCTTTTTTATCATAACACAATGATTATCACAATCCACTGTTGAACTTTTGTCACCACAACTATTGAGCTTGAGATTTTAATGCACATATGACCCATGTGACCCACTCCATCACCACATGTCAAGATGGAAGGTCTAGTAACTACAACTGGACATGGATCTTTTGGCGATAAAATTGGAACGAACGGCGCCATCTTGTTTTTCAATACATTTCACAAAGCAATTTCACAAATGTTTACCAACAGCCTGTAAACGTCATTCATGCGCCAAAAGACACTTGCAGCACTTTACGGCTGTAGCATTTGGCATTTAATATGTCACCGTAAGATTGTGAGAACCGTCTGTTTATGATCTATCAGTATTATTTTTGTTATATTATAAACTGTCGTAAAATTGTGAACTGCGGTTAGGTTAGAACTGTGACCATACGAGCCGATCGAGCGAAGCGAGCGGTGCCGCGGCTGCGGCCGGCGAGCGCTACTTTCAAGTTGCTCGGAGCTAGCCAAGCTATATATTATTAGCCCAAGGCGCGTTACTTTGCAAGCAAGTTTGATACCAGTTCATGGTTTGTTGCAGTTTACAATTTTTCGACAGGTATAAAGTGTCGAAAAATTGTGAACTGAATCTAGCGGAAACAATACCAAACTAACGAAGTTCATAATTATACGGTGACAGATACACTATGAATTATCTGACACAATCACAAGAAAAATGTATAATTGCAATAAATTAGCATTAATCGCTAACCTCTTCCACTTGCACCATACAGTTTATCTTGCAACGCAATTGGTAGCTCCAACGTTCGCTAACAGGAATTACTAAATCAGTTGAACACAGATAATAATATCCCCAGTTTCCTGAAATGTTGAAACCACACCTGCATACAGCGGATCCTACCTTAACTGGATCTGGCAATCAATCTGCCTAGCCTTGTTCCAACTATAATGGGGTTAACTTCTAGACTAACCGGATGCGGTTTGAATACCAAAATTTTTCATTAGGCAACTACTAATCTGATCTACACAACCTAGTTTACTGGGTTATACGAGATTTCACACAATCGTCGAAATTCACCAATAGTCTCTCACTCTGCGTCCAGCGCTCGGCATGGCAACACGTCGTGTTCGGGTTCGCGACAAGTCAATCGTCATTCTGAGGATACCTCGTTGAGAGGTGAATCACATGTCGATTTCTTACAGGATTTTTTATGACTCTTTAGGAATAGTTAAGCGGAATAGGTTAATAAATATATCTACGTCTACCCATGGGCCAGTCAGCATTACAAGTCATCACCATGAAATGTTTCGTCCTAAATATACAAATATGGGCTGTTTGTTAAACCCCATAGATGCGATAATCCTGTAATAGGAACACATATGGGGTCCTTAATAATACCTGTGGGTAACTTTGGGCCTTAATAACGGGGAAAATACGCGAGGATTAACGAACATTATGACAGTAATTAGCTTATTTATGACAGTTTGTAAGAGGCTATCTGTGCATTTAATCCTTAAAAGTAGGTTTTTATGAGCGAATTTGTATGAATATTGTAAAAAGTGTGTATGTCCATATGGTTACATACCTACTATTCAATTAAAGTTGGTGTGTTAAGCAATAATATTTATTGGACACAAATGTGTAGGCTTGAGTTGAAGTCACAAAGCAAACTTATTAAAACCTCTAAAGTGAGAACATGCAATCCTAGCACAGCTGGCTACGCCGTAGCACATAGCGGGCTACGCCGTAGCACATGGCGAGCTACGCCGTAGCACGTTGAAATACATGAGTTTAGAACCCTACTGAAATCAATGAAAATATAATAGAAATAGATTGGAAATAAAATTTCATTGATTTCAGTTCATCTGTCTCTTAGAAAAGTATAGATAACATCTAAGATCTTTGTAAAGAATTCAGTCAAAAAGTTTTATCTATACTAATAATTTATAGAGGTATTTGTAAGTTTGTCATAAGAATCTTATTTTTATATTAAAACAAAAAAAAAGTTGTGGGTAGAAGCTGGCAGTAATATAAAACAAAACTAATATTCTCAAACATAAAACAGTAACCTAGTTGTATATTTAAATAAAACAATAACCGTCTACACAGACGAGACCTCACCTCGGAAACATGAAACTCAAAATGAGGAAGTTTGGAGATATATTTGGAGTGTTAAATTCAACATGATATGCAATATTCAACATGATATGTAATATTCAACATGAAATGCAATATATTCCCGATACGAAACGTTTCCTTTCAGCAATATATTTCAAAAGCGTATAATATAAAATACAATAGACGTAGATATATTTAACTATTTCTACACAGTCATAAAATACCCTTAAAGAAATAGATTAGATTACTTACAGGGTTTTTATGACTCTTTAGAAATAATTAAGCGGAATAGGTTACTAAATATATCTCGCAGGAGCTTGTGGCTAAGTAATAACAGCCGCGCGGGTCGATCCATCAGGTTAAGCTACGCATGCCGAGGTTGTTCCGTGGATGGGTGACCATCTTTACATACCGAGACTCCCCCGTGCCTCGGAAAGCACGTTGAGCCGTTGGTCGCGACTGTCATTCGTGGATCTTTGACAGTCGTTACGAGTCGTCAGAAGCCCGAAAGTCTGACAACCAGTCTTACCAAGGGCTATCGTATTACCCAGTTACTGGGTTGTGGAGATCAGATAGGCAGTTGCTCCATGTAGAATACTGGTATTCATCTGTATCCGGTTAGACTGTAAGCCGACCCCAACATAGTTGGGAAAGGCTAGGCAGATCGATTGAGGTTACTAAATACATCTACGTCTATTGTATTTTTAATAGATTTCCGCCAAGTCACGCCTGAATCAATTACCTAGCATATCGTATATCAACAGCATATGTAACAGAATTGTATACTTATGTTACAGTATAAAGTATTAGATATATTATATAGGTACTGAAAGCGTTGAAAAATTTGCTCAGAGAAAATGGCGCTCGGTTTTGTGTTACGAGGTAAGAATAAAAGGAGTTCGCTATTCCTTACGTTAATATTTCAGACATTTGCTCTTTATTATGATACTAACTTCTGCCCGCGTCTTCTTTCGAAAGTCGAAAGATACACAATGTACCAAAATAACAACCACATTTTTAATAAAAAAGGCCTTCGACCCGTCGCGTCGCATCGCATCGTCCGCCCGCGCTTTACTGCGATTATGCTGACGTTTTGTTCCTTTTGCTCGGCTCCTAAAGATCGTAGCGTGATGTTAAATAGCCTCTCTTCAAAAATAAAGTTTATTGTTAAGTTTATTTCCACACCCGTTTTTAGCCGTAACAAATACATATATATGTTAAGGCTAAAGACGGGTGTGAAAATATACGTATAGATTAGAGTTAGGCGTTAAAAAAAACTCAGTAAAATGCGGTATAAAAGCTTAGGGGGAAATCAAAATCAAAAGTCATTTATAGAAACTAGGCTGAGAATCAGCACTTTTCGAACTTCATAATTACATCAGACAGTCCCCCAAAACGCCCGCCCTTCACCACTTCCTAGTGCTTTAGCTGGGACGAAAAAGTGACCAAGCTCCCAGCAACACGAAAACTAACACTGATCAGTTAGAAAAATTACATGAATTTTTCTGCCCATAATAATACAGGCTGACTTTGAAAACATGCAACAAAATTTAAGGGGGTGTTCTACTCATCAATATGAACAACTTTTACTATGGGACCAAATAAGAATTCGCAAAAAAAATATCGACCTTCTTATACCAAATGGTCCAATCGGGTATACCTTTATACAGAAAAGTCGTTTTATTTTTTGCGATTTCTTGTTGTTGCATGTTTTCAAAGTCAGCCTGTATATTTGAAAGGTATAATTGGGTGCCGGTGGAATTACAGTTTTGTCTCCGGGGTCAGCACATCTGCGGTTCCTCTGATACTATATACACGACAGCTAACAGGGACTACAGTCACACGGTCGTTCTTAGCACTTGCGTGATTGACCCTATTTTTTTCCAGAACATTAAAGCATTAATCTTAAATTATACTCCAATTACCTTAACAGTACAGTATCATGTTAGATGCCAGAATATTAATTTATCATAGTGTAATATTACTCATGGTGTATGTCACCGCTAATAAATTATAATGACACGACACTTTGCTCTTCCTACGCTGTTTGTTCCATGTTAGTGTTAGGAGTTACTCCAGTTTATTACGGAGGTCGAAGCTAAAAGCTTATCGGTGTTCCTGAATTGAAGTGGCTTATTAATCAATCTTAGGTACCTTGTATAAATGCAAAAGCCGTTTTTTTTAACACAAAGGGGAAGCTTCGAATCTCATCTGATGGAAAGTGATGATCAGGCCGAAGGTGGAAGCGAGCTTCAACCAGAATCCTCAACCACAGAACTGGCTATCTTACCTCTAACTGCCGGTGATGTTGGAGATGTTAGTGCGAATTTCACCAATGAAACTGAACGTGGTCGACGCTCCAAGCCCCGTTCAAGAGCTGTCAGTTTCTTCATTGTTATAGAATATTGACACTGACAGCTGTTGAACGCCGTTTAGTAGTGTTGATCGCGTTCAGTTTCATTGGTGAAATGCGCGGTGTAATGAAATTAGATGAAATATCATATAATAGGTATTGTATGAATAGAATAGGCTAGTAAATCGATCACTTTTCAAGGGATGTTACTTTTTGAGATATAAATGATCTTAATCAAGAAAGTATGAAAAATGTGATGTTCAAATCACTACAATTGGCATTGGTACATATAAATTTTATCATATGCCTGATTTTTCAAAACTATGTTGGGTTCAGCTTCCAGTCTAACCAGATGCAGCTGAATACCAGTATTTTACATGGAGCGACTGCCAATCTGACCTCCACAACCCAGTCACTGGGTACTACGATACCCCCTGGTAAGACTGGTTGTCAAATTTTCTAGCTTACGACCCGTAATAACTGTCAAACATCCACGAATTACAGCCGGGACCAACGGCTTAACGTGCTTTCCGAGGCACGGAGGGGTTTTGGTATGTAAAGACGGTCACCCACTCACGGACAAACCGCGGCACGCCTAGCTTAACCAGATCGATCGACCCGTGCGGCTGTTATTACTTAGCCACAAGCCTCATAAATGGTTATATGTTGTTCTGATTAATATCCAGACGCAAAATCGTAATGTCTTTATTACCTGCAGGAAACTACACCCAGGTGGCACATTATTCGGCAGGAACCAACCAAAACTCCATTTAATTTTTGCAACTTTCCAGGATAACAATCTTAGCAAACAAACTTCACACACACTTGGAACTTTATAACCATAAAGCTATGGCAGGTAAATTATGTACGAAATGTAACACAGCAGGTAATATAATAAGTGTATGGAACTCGTAAATCTTGGAACAACACGTACATTCATGCATATTAATAGAGTACAACATGAATTCCGCATGCTATATGCCGTGGAATATCTTCAATAAAGCTTCATTTATAGGTACAAGTTACCGCACTTATATGCCCTTTACACACTAGTGCCGTAACTTGTACCTATGAACGTCACGTTAGGCTGCGTTTCCACTTAGGCGGATCTGGGCGGACCGGAGCTTAGCGGTGCATGAATTAACCAATCGCAATGCTCGAAATCTCCGTTCCACTTCAGTGGAAACAATGTAAGCAGGATGAAGCGGGGCTGAGCGGAATTCACATAAAATATATGAGTGCGCAATCCCGGGTGGGATAGAACTGAGACGAGCGAAGCGGTGTTGAGCGGAGGGCAGCGGGGCGGTGCAGTACGTAGCGGTGGGCAGCGGTACGGTCAATCTTCATCTGCTTCTTTCTCGGTCTTCTACATTTGCAGTTGGAGAATCTACCGCGACATATATCGATATATGGGAGAACATTTTTTCAATAACAAAGTTAACTTTGTTCTTGGCTTAAATCCATCCCAACTACGGAAACATACATTTTGCGTGCTCCGATACGCACATGGCCGGTATTAGTTTATATTTGTTGAAAAACCGGTTCCGAAAAACCAAGACTTAGTTATCATGTCAGTTAAATTGACAAAGTGTACCTTGTAACAGCGAATCAATTTTCACGCCTTTGCATTAAGACCTTGGCTTAATATCTTTTGATATTCGGATAGTTCATGACCTAAAGAGGTGCCATAAAGAATATGAATAAAAAATCTCTGGTTAGTTACAAGCTTACTGTATTACTTTAGACACCGAACACCTTTATACCCCGACGTGGGCGTATTACTCACACCTGACCTTTCAATTATCACCGGGTTTAATGTGACATAAGGCGCTACACACACGGGTTCGGGTCACCACATTCGATTTGGCAGTATTTGTTGAACAACACAGCTGACCCGACCTACAAATATTACACATATTCGGCTTTCATTCGGCTCGTGACAATCGGAAAACTTCGTTCGGCATTAACCCTCGCTTAATCATTTACAGGGTATGCGGAACAGGATGTAAAGTTCACTCATCCTCTATAGAAAAGGGACTATCATCCGACCATACGGATGTTGAGTCTGGCGGGCAACTGCCCAACGTTTAATGTCGGACAGTCTTATATATGCTGATCGCGCAAACTCTAATCGCACCGCTCGGTTTAACGATTCGAGCTAAGCCGAGCGGCTTTTTCCCGAATACATATCTAAATAAATATTTGATTTTGCCGCTTGGCTGTGCTGTATCATGTCGCCAACCCGACCATGTATGTAGCACCTTACATACTGACATGATAATATTATAACTACGAGTAACACTTTCATCTAATTTAATCAAGTTCGTACATTAATGGCGAGTCTGGGACTCATTAGGCTTCGTCTACATTAGGCTACATAATTAATAAAGCCGCACTTAGACAGACGGTATTAAAGACAAACGTCAATCTGCCTAGCCTTTTCCCAAAATGTTGGGGTCGTCTTCCTGTGTAATTGTATGCAGCTGAATACCAGTATTTTACATGGAGTTACTGCCCATCTGACCACAACCCAGTTACTGGGTAAGACTATACTCCTGGGTAAGACTTGTTGTCAGACTTTCGGGCTTCTGACGACCCGTAACTACTGTCAAAGATCCAAGAATGACAGCCGGGACCAACGGCTTAACGTGCTTTCCGAGACACGGAGGAGTCTCGGCATGTTAAGATGGCCACCTATCCACGGACTGACCGCAGCAAGCGTAGGTTACTTAACCTGATCGATTAACCCATACGACTTTTATAACTTAACCCCAAGCGAGGAGCTCGGGGTTAAGTTATAACAGCCTCCTATTAAAGTTATACGTATTCAAGTCAAAAGTCACATGAATTCTACTATGCTTTTCCTGTAGAACCTCTGAATAACTGCCTATTATTTTTCCACTGCACGGCAAAAGCCACTTCTCATACAGAGAATATTGAAACATTGAACAGGAACATTGCTCACCACGCTTACTCAAGACGGGTTGGCGATATCAAACTTATATTAACTTACATGTCTAAGATAAACTTTGAAAGTACAGTATATGAATGAAAAAAGTCACATTTGTCTTGGCCGGATTGTAACCCACAAATTCGTGTATGAGGGGCGAAGGCACTGGGCTATCACGCCAATGAATACAACAACAAATTATTTATTGAACTAAGTTGTATTGAATATACCAAACTCATAGATACTCAAACGATTTCTCAAACTATTACCGTATCCCCCAAAAAATAATATAACCCACTGGCATAAAATATTTTATCACCGACGCCCTTCAAACTTCATAAAACGGAATATTTAAAATATTCGCTGTAAAATGTCGTCATATTTTAAGATGACATTTACCTACAAATTTTTCGCTCGCTTTACCCGGTCGTTTCGTAAAGTGTACGTTTGAGTAGACGAGTATGTAATCGTGTTAATCCTGAGTAACCTTTTAAAGTAGCGTTTTAATAAAGCTTACTGTTTCTGAACATTTTTGTAGGGAAGGTTAGTCAAGACTCTTTGTTACGATAACCTTTTTCTTGAATTGTCTTTTTACTTTGTGATTTTTTACTCATTAAATGCTTTACTTTTGTATTAAGCGATGTTAGACGGAATCCTTTTAAGAATTCCGTCAAGGTACAAGTGATTCTTCGACCTGATTAAGGACAGTTTAAACGGCTGACAGACGTCTAGTTGTAGTAGTAGGTATCTGAGGGGCAATTTCCGTATTTTTTAAGAACGTTTGCATTCTAATCTCATTCGCAATCTGTCAAAAATACAATCAATTTACCAACATTTTTGACAAGTTTGACCAGTTTGACAGATTGTGACTGGAATTTGAATGTTTTTTAAGTACGAGCATTGGCCTTGTTCCAGCAAGCGTTAAGGCTGCAGACACATCGACATCTACATTTTCTTTCTCTTTTATTTACTAGTAGTGTTGACATTGATAACGCATAAAGCATACGAAAACTTTTATTGATTGACTATTTGAGAATGAATAAGACAACAATTCTATTTGAATAAAATCTTGAGCAACACTAAGTAAGTAACCGTTATACTTACTTTGTTTATTAATATTCAACAAGAACTTACAAAAAATTAAAAACACTCAACTTTCACCTTTCAAAACTGCAAACTTTTAATACAACATCAAATTCCACTTTAAACTCCATCCGTAATCAAAACTTTTGCACAAAATCTTTCGCTATTGACCCACTGGCCACTTTCCACTTGACCCAACAAACGGCCACTTCACGTAATTACCAAGACGAGTAAACTCCAAATTTAGTTTTAGCACACTCCGTTGAAACTTAACGAGCGTGATGCGACGAATTTTATGGCTGTGTCAGTAAATTGTATCGTAATAAACGGGATACGGGCTCTTGTGTTCAGAGGATTCTGATAATAACCGGGTAAATTTATAACCTGGGTTATTAGCAAGGTGGTTAAAGTGAATATTGACGAAGAGGTTTTATGGTCAAAATAACAGAACAACACGCCTGTATTCCCCGAAGGGTCAGGCAGAGATGTACCTATAGTACACCCACATTTCGCCAGTTATGTTTAAATCCCACGTAACAGGGGGCGAGCCTATTGCCATCATTCCGATTTATCTATTTTGTATATAGTTGATTTTTTTTTGCGAATTTGATTGATCCCTTAGTAGAAGTTGTTTATATTTGATGGGTAGAACACCTCTTTTCGATTATATTCAAAGTCACCCCGTATAGGCTAGCCTTGAGGGTATATCCGACAAGCCCTATCATGCTAATGGCCTTCTTAGTTAAATATTAGCTTATGTGGGTATTACACACCCGTTACACACACACGTAAACCTTCAGTAAGTATATGAGATGGTGAATAAAGTGAACACGCGAAATGCAACTGTTTTATATAATATTTAGAAATACATATATGGCGGCATCTACAACGCCACACAAATCCTGCATCGCGAAATTAGAATTTACTGCGCGATCAACGTATATAAGGACCTGTGCACACCACGTTTTTTAAACGCGCCGTCGACGCGCGTTACGCGCGTGGTATGCACAGGCCCTATGACTATCCGACATCAATCGCCAGGCAGTTGCCCGCCAGACACCGACACCCGTCTGGTTGGAGGATCCCTCCCTTTTCTATAGAGTATGCGTGAACTTTACACCCTGTTCCCCATACCAACGAGAAGAATTTGCCTGGTAGTATTAAGCGCAAGCTACACTGGAAACGAAGCTAAGTTCGTTTAGTTTATGCAGCTACCGCGTGTTTGCATAGGTATTCGGTTCACACCGCGAACTATGAAAACACGCAGTAGCTACATGAGCGAAGATAAACGAACTTAACTTCGTTCCAAGTGTGGTCTGCGCTTTACACACAGTATATTTTGTTTTGGCATAAAAACAGGCCCATTTAGGTACATTACCCAAACAAATATCCTCGCATAAAAATAAGACAGACATCACAAAATAATTTACGATATTAATGTTGCCAATATCTCATTCCCCCATCGTCTGGTTACCGTTACATCTGTCCTTCTGTTTTGACACTAAACGGATTAGTAACATCAATATCGTTCTTAGTAGGCAATTCACCAAGTATTGTTATTTCTTTATTTAGTTTTCTTTCTTTCTTTGCGACTTTCGGTGGTCCGTGGCTGGGTAAAATTGTGGATGCAGGGTGCCTCAGACGTAGTGCTCCAAAGGCAAATGAGGTAAAGCGAAGGGGTCCACAAATGATTAAAAAAATTAAAAACTGCGATGTTCTGAACAGTTCAGAAAATTTCGCTATTAGTATTTTCAAGAAATTTACACTTCCACTTGGATTTTTCGACCCTGTGAATATAATTTATGACGTAACGAGTTCAAATCGGGTGATTCATTTTTTAATGATAGGTGGACCCCTTCGCTTTACCTCATTTGCCTTTGGACCACTACGTTTCAGACACCCTGTATAATACTTTTGATGTTAGCCGAGTAATAATGACGGTTTATCTTTTATTCTAGTTACTGGAATGACGAGGAGAGACTCGTAGCTAAATGATAACAACCGCACGGGTCGACCTTCCAGATTAAGCAACGCTTGCCGAGGTCGATCTGTGGATGGGTGACCATCCAGCACATATTAAGACCCCTCCGTGCCTGAGAAAGCTCGTTAAGCCGTTGGCCACACCTGTCATTGGTAGATCTTTGACAGCCGTTAAGGGTAATAAGAAGCCCGAAAATCTGATAACCAATCTTACCAAGGGGTATCGTGTTACCCAGTAACTGGGTTGTGGAAGTTAGATAGGCAGTTGCTCCATGTAAAATTCTGGTTTTCACCTGCATCCAGTTAGACTGGAAGCTGACCCCAACATTGGGAAAAGGCTAAGCAGATAGATGAATGATGAAGATGTAGTAAATTATCTTAACTTATATTAAAAATGCGAAAGTGAGTTTGTTTGTTGGTTTGTTTGTTTGTTTGTTACGCTTTCACGCTAAAATGGCTAAACGGGTTTGGATCAAATTAGGCACATGGGTAGACCATGACCTGGGTTAGGACATAGGATACTTTTTATCCCGATATTCCTACGCGATCGAGCGGGTTTCAGCTAGTATTTATATACATTTGCAACAATTTGCATAAAGATACTTATGAAGAAAATAAAATGACGTAGTCACATTCCGAAAAAAATTAAAATTCATGCGAACTCCACATCCGTAGGATCGTAAAAGAAAGGGCTTATGTATGCATTTTAATGAGACTCTCACTCTCTGATTCACATACTTGTAATATATGTAGGCACTTACGATAATACTTTCCGTACCTACATGTATAAAAATAATTTCGGCCAGATTAAAGCCGCTGTATGCTATGAGATTATATATTCATGGGTGGTGCGCTTATCGTGGAACATGAGGTTACCTAATCTTTTGATAAATTTTATTTAAGTATTTATGTAAATTGTAGTAATAGTATTATTATAGTAGGTACCTGGTACTGTGATAATAATTATATCTACCGAAAGACACGAAAAAAAAGCCATTGGATATCTTTCCTCAATTAAGAACATCCACTATTAGGGCAATTATTCCCAAGGAATCCTAATAACGAGGAAATGTTACGAAAATAGTTTATTAAAGAAAAGGACCGAAACCGTAGCTCACGCCCAGCTTCTGGAACGAAGTCTAAATTTTACGAAAATCAATTGATGCGATTGGCTGATGATTCATTCACAGCAGGTAACGCACGTGTTAGAAGCCCCCACCTTCTTCTTTCTTAATCACAGATTATCATAAGTGTTTGGCTAAATATAAGTTCTATCACACGTCGTAGCAGTATTCAAAACTTTTTAAGAAAACCAAAGAAGTCAGCGAAATCTGATCGTGGGTCTTTACTCTATTCAGATTTTTCGGGATGGTGCGTCACCGTTTGCCGGTGATTCTATAAAAATCCCACCGTGAAAACTAAAGTGAAGTGAGCTGTCATTCCACTCAATGCTAGAGATTAATACGTTGACAGCAGACTTCAAGCTCACTTCACGTAAGTATTCACGGTGAGATTTTTACATAATTTAATAAGTGCTGGACAATACTTATATACCTAGATACTGTTACCTACATAGATTTATTTATTTATTATTATTAGGCTCTTCAACAATGAGTACACTATCACTTTATAATTTATACATTGCAAACTTAAGTATATGCGCCTCATTACTTATAGAAAAGCACAGATAAGAAACATTTACCCATTCCTACATTTTTTGCAGTGTGAAATTACTCAAATTACACAGAAATGGGCCCAATAACGATCAAAAGGCAGTGTTGCCATTAGAAATAATACCTACTCGCCCGAATGGAGGAATGCCTTCATTTCGTAAATGAGAAAACCCTAACATTACGGAGTACAGACATACCTAGATACATAATTATAATTACTGTTCTCGCTAATATAATTTTCTTTTTACTGAAATCTGTAGGCCATTAGGATTCTGGGAGGCAATTGAAAAGTTTATTTAGGAGCCGTCCAGATCTCGGAAAGGTTCAAATTAGTGTAATTGTTTTTAAGACTTGGCAAATGAATGCGATACTTTTTATTTAAGTGCTTTCTTTTGTATCTTTTAGTAGGTTCAGTCTCATATCTACTTATAATTCTTATTTTTTATTTCCACTTATTTCGTCTACTACTTAGATTTTTGTTCCACTTGTTCAATATGTATAAAATTCGATTTATCCATGATTTATTCAATGTTTTTTATTTGATTTAGTAGTCATAGTCAGACGAATGAATGACTTGTCCTGATAAAACCACCTTTCGCCCGGGGAACTCGAAGAGTTATATCAAACCATGTTAAACCACACGATTCCTCATCTTTGGCCCCCCCCCATTACTTATGGGGGGTTGGGTGCCATCAATAAATTACGTGTCACGTTAAGAGGAAGGCACGGCGTCAACAAAGTATGACATCGTGTGACAAGGGGGGGAGGACGAGTCATAAGCTTCGTGCCATCACATGCATAAATCTAAAGAAATAAAACTGAAAACTTCAACTCTAAGCTCTGATACACACGGACGATTTTTTATTGGGCACTAGATTTTATCGCACTTCTTAGCGCCGAAAATTAAAATTCGAACAGTGTATTTTTTTGACGTGCTGGGATGCACCCTGTTGGATTGTCAATGCTCGGTTCAACACTGAGAGTTTAAAATCCAGTGTGCAATAATAAAAAAGCCATGGCGTTCAAAAAATTGCCCGTGGTTACCTACGCTTGCGATTTTTTTTTAATATTACGAAATCTATCAATATTAGGTTTAATTTAAAATGGATTTAATTTAAATCTATCAATATTCAGGGCTCACGCAAAAATGCCCACCTACACATGCAGATCGGCGGGGGTCAAAAAATCATGAAATTCGTGTCACGTAATTCATATTATGTATGGCGTCTTGTGGCTAACGATCCGATCTTAATGAGCCTGCAAAGAAATATAATCACACTTATCATAATCATCATTGGCATCCTTGTATCATCCACTGCCGAGTATAGGCCTCCCCTCTTTTCAAAGTCAAAATCAAAGTCAAAGATTTATTTGCAGATAAATATGGTTATAAAGGTGTTACAATGATATTAGTAGCTTAACATATTTAATCATAACATAATGACATGCAAATTTTTGGTATACTTATTTAAATTGAAGGAATTGTGCCATGCTTCCCTGGTCTCTGTCATTAATCATATTATTTTCCACCATTTTCCAGAATACTGCCACCCTTATGAGCCGTTCAAGTGTCCTGTGGATGGCAACTGCATCTCCATCCAGTACCTCTGCGATGGAGCCCCGGACTGCATTGACGGCTACGACGAGGACTCCAAGCTCTGCACTGCTGGTGAGATATCCTCCTCTTTATGACTATTCCTAAATGCTGAAGGTACCGTTTGACTATTCCTAAATGCTGAAGGTACCGGACCAGGGATCGTTTTTGTGGTTTGTATGGTTTTCTGACAACTAGTAACCGCCTCTGTGCTCTAGTGGTTAGTCCACCTGTCTCAGACCGAGAGGTCCTGGGTTCGTAGCAGTTATTCCTACGGCAAACGTTGACAATACGAAGAATTATAAAAAACAAGATTGAAAAGATTCAGGAATCGTTCACACTGCAACGCCTACAAGTTGAATTAAATGATAAACTAAGATATGGCATCAGCCTTATATTAATCCTTCTTTTTTTGCTTCACAAAAGTCTGAAAATAAAATTAAAAATTTTTTTTGCGGTAAATATGACGTAAAGAAAGAACACGAAACAAAAAGAACAAGTTGGAGAAAAATATGCGTCACATCCACGCAAAATTGCCATCGCTCAGCATAATGCTGCGACTCTATGCGGGATACAGCCTCAGCGCTGGTTAATGATAATGCACGTATACCTAATGTTATATATTACAAAATGAGTAGGGACGAAACTAGACATCAACTTGATTAATCTTCAACAACTCTCTTGATGTAATAAGTTTCCCGTGTCTGTCTTTTCGCACGCATTTCTGTCATCTCCAGACAAGATAATTGTGTTTTGGGACAATAAACGACGAAATAAAAGAAAAGAAAGGCCTTGGTAGACTAAAGAAAGATTTAACTTTTAGGGAATCTCAAAAGCAATTATTTTGAAATTAAATGTTATTATTTTCGAAATATTTATACGTTTTTATGATATTGCCGATGAAGGTCCTACAAGTAGATCAGATTCCAACTAGGTCCGATTCCAACTAGGTCAGATTTTGAGTTGGTACCTAATGTACAGTCGGTATCACAAATTTACGACATGAAATTAAAACGGGAACCGATCACTTCTCCGATTTTTTTTTGTTCGAATTTCATTTTTAACCGACTTCCAAAAAGGAGGGTTCGTAGCGTAAGTATGTTTTTTTTTTTTTTTTTGTGTATGTCCGTCGATATTTTCGTCAATTATGGACGGATTTTGAAAATTCTTTTTTTGTTTGAATGGGTATGCTCTCAAGTTGGTCCCATATAAATTTTATTAACTTAGCTTGAGTACTTTTTGAGTTAGCTTCATTAATACGTATTTTTCCCAGTTAGCCTATATGGACGATCTTTAAACATTTTCCTGTCACTGTTATTTACATAGCAGGTCGTGATATTCGAACTAGTAGGGGGTAGGTACCACAACTAAAAAGTGAAAAATAAAAACTTTTTACAAAAAAAACCAACCGACTTCCAAAAAAAACACTAGAAAGTGAAAAATAACTTTAATTTCGGAAGTCGGTGGCTTAAAACGAAAATTAAAAACCAAAGACACCGACTTCCGAAATTAAAGTTATTTTTCACTTTCTAGTGTTTTTTTTGGAAGTCGGTTGTACCGAATACTATTGACCGACTCTTTTTTGCTATTTGCAGTATTATTTATCATTAATTTCAGATGTAAGTATGAACGACTGTTTTCTGTTCCTGTTGAAAATTCAAGGAACTTGATGCATTAAAAATCTTTGAAATGTGGTATTGTACGCAGTTATAATGTGAAATGAACTCTGTACTGAATGATTCATGAACATTTTCATACGCTAAAGTTAAAAGGATTTCTTTTGCACCACAAGGTTTTCAGAAACGAGTTTTTGATGCGACTTTTATTTTATGGTTAGTTAGGTAGGCTTCTATCATCTATCTACATTAGAAACTTAGTTGGATTATTCCACTTTGCCCCACTAATCTGTCCCACCTGTGAGACAAAGTGGAATGTTCATAATATTGTATAGTCCACTGTGTCTGTGCGAGTGTAATTTGCCCCACCAAAATCAATTAGTGGGGACAGATTGGACAAAGTGGAATAATCCACTTAGTTTGACTAAATTATGATGCTTATAAGATAAGATAAGATAATTCACTAACTTCGATAACTTTGTTCAGTTTCATTCGAAGCTTTCATGTAACTGTAGAGTAGGTACCTACCTAACTTTCCCAAAGTGGTGCACTGCACCCCAATACACACTTTCACACAACCAGAAGGACACATAACATCACGCCTTGTGTCCCCGAAGGGTTGGGCAGAGGTGTACCTATAGAACACCCATATTTCGCCAGGAAGCCCGAATTTTGAAGGAAATAACTAATCCATTCCTCCACATGTTTGAAAAAATCGTCTGCTCCACTACCAACGTAAAGTATTATGAACCTACCTACAATGAGTCAATTTCAATTCCATACAAATTCCCTCTCCATAAAAATATCCACCCAAATAAAATGAAGGAAAGGTACACAATTGCAACACAAAATAAGTAGGTAGCCATTTATTTCTCCGAACTATTTCTTATCGTCTAAAATAAGCACTTATTTGGGCCACTTATGCACCTGTAGGTAAAATGGATATCAATATTTATCTCGAATAAACTCAACGTTTTATTACGGCCGAAATACCAATTTAGGCTGAACTGGACTCGTAAAACGAAATATTCATATGATTCTGAAAACCTACATATTTACTTTGTACATGAAAGCTAAAATAAGGTAAGAAACGCTACCCTACAATGGAAATTCTATTTCAGTTTCTACCGTTTTAATTAATTACCTACCATAAGGCACCTCTTTCAAAAGAGGGTTAAATAAACAGTTGTCGAGTGAAAACGAGCTTTTATTAAAACCTTTTAAGTAGGTACCTTTGCGCATTAAATAGAGTCTTAGGTAAATCCTACATGGTTATTATAATTTAAGGTACCTTGTCCTAAAATAACATGTGAGCTCTTTCAACCGACTAAGGGCGGATTCGGCCAAACAGGAATAAATTTTATCCGCGGAATAAGATTTACTTCTGACAGTTTTCGTATGGAGAAACTGTCAAAAATTCAAAATTTATTCGGAAGAGAAGGCTTATTCCGCGGATAAAAATCCACCAATCAATCTGCCTAGCCTTTTCCCAACTATGTCGGGGTAGGCTTCCAGTCTAACCGGGTGCAGCTGAATACCAATATTTTACATGGAGCGACTGCATATACCAACTAGAGTGCTTCAAGCATCTTTTGGAGACGTTAGTTCCGATTTCGGCCACGTACCAAAAGATTCTTGCACCGTTGTAAATATTTTTTCACCGGTTGTACGATACCTACACTGAAAAAAGTAATTCTTGGCGTTTGATTAATTAATCAAATCAATAAAATATCAGTTTTATTACAATTTTCTTTTTCCTGACTTACCCATGTCAACACTTATTTCTTTCTTGTTTTCTTCTTTATAATTTTATGCCAATAAGGGCTGATTTAATCAAAGCCAGATATGATAAAGCCGTGGAATAAAATTGACGCTTGACAGTTTTTGTATGGAAAATCTGTCAAATAGTCAAAATTGATTGGCTGAATTAGACTACTACCTAGATATAAAAGATTGGTCGAAGTCGCCCTAAGTATCTTATTTATAACTAGCTGCTGCCCGCGGCTTCGCCCGCGTGAGTGTCGGAAATTACCCCATACATCCCCATGGGTTTTAAGTATAAATATCGAGTTAATCGGACCGCGCGTTAAAATTCTTCCATACAAACACTGACACCCCCCAACCCCCCTTTGGGGGGTAATTTAGAAAAACAAAAAACTACAAACTTTATAATTTATTTAGATGATTTAGTTTTATTTGAAAATTGTGAATTTTTGTATGCCTATCGGCGGGACATAGACGGACTCTGTAATATCTATATTTTAACATCTTCTAACCTATGTACACAAAATAAATGAATTTGAATTTGAATTTGAATTTGAATTCGTGCGAAGTTTCATTTTTATTACCTCAAGGAATAAGGTTTTTCATACAAACTTTCATCCCTTATTTTACCCCCATAGGGGTTGAATTTCGAAAAATCCTGATACACGTTATTCTTAATTTTTGGGTTTAAGTATAAATATTGAGTTTCGAGTTAATCGGACAGCGCGTTAAAATTCTTCCATACAAACTTTGACACCCCCCAACCGTAGGATAGGATACTTTTCCGGGATAAAAAGTACCCAGTGTGGTGCCCAGGATATTAAAGAATAATTATACCAAGTTTCATCGTAATCGAACCGGTAGTTTTTGCGTGATGCCTGAACAAACAGACAGACAGACAGACAGACAGACAAAAAAAATTTTTAATCACATTTTTGGGTTCGGTGTCGGTCTAGTAACACCCCCTGCCATTTTTTTTTTGATATTTTCAATGTACAGAATTTTCACTTCTACAGATTTATTATAAGTATAGATTACTAGAAAAGGTTGCATTTTATTACAACTAAGTTACGATCTCTACGGTACCTTCCTACTTATTCATTTGCTTAAAAATGCCGCGAAATATTTATATTCTGTTACTTTTTCATGTTGATGACATAGTCAAGAAACATTAAAATTTAATGACTTTCGTAGAACATAACTTTGCTGCACACATTTGTGGCCTACATTTTCCCTTTGAGACTTGCTTCAAACTTGAAATCAACGCGACCAGAGCTGGTTTCAAAAGGCTTCATTTGAAAACGTCTGGAAACTTCCTTCTGTTATAGAAGAGAGCATAAACAGGTTTTTTCGTTTGTTATTTTAATGAATCTGCGACCTTGTTGAATGCATGTGTAATGTCATGTGAGTGTAGGTAGGTAAATAAATATAAACTTTTTTTTTTCTTTTTTTTTCCGGGGCGGAACATCCTCATTGATGTCCCGCGCCCTGGGGTGGGCGGAGGGGTCTGTCAGACTCTTACGGACTAAAAACCACCCTGGGGTTCCATCTCACACCTACGCCGGGGTCGCGGGAACGAGATAAAGATAACTTATGCCAACGTCTTATGAATTGGCGAGTTACGCAGGAGTAATTTGAAGCACGTCAAAATCACCGCCTTTTTAACCGCCTCTGTGGTCTAGTGGTAAGACCACCTGTCTCAGACCCAGAGGTCCCGGATTCGATTCCCGGAGGGGGCAAAATTTTCTGCTCGGTTTGGTTGGTGGTAGGGCTTGTTTTAAGTCCGCCTGGCTAGCTACCACCATCTTATCTAAGTCTGTCGCCATAACAACAATGTTACCAGCATTGTTGTGTTCCGGCAGTAAGAGATAAGATAGCCAGTTCCTCTGTGGTAGAGGATTCCGGGTGAAGGTCGCTTCCACCTTCGGCCTGATCATCACTTACCATCAGGTGAGATTCAGGCCAAGAGCTTCCCCGTTGTGGATAGAAAAAAAAAAACCTAGACTAGACCTCGTCGATCTTTGAAAACTATTATACCTATGTATCCCTTGATTAAAGAATTTACAATGAACAAAGAATTTGTACCAAATTAACGGATTTTTTTTATAAAAAAAAAAAAAAACTTGATCCAGGAGATAGAGAAATCATAAAGACAAAAGGATTTAATACGCGAGGACCAGAAAAAAAACGGCAAACAAACATGAAAGATGATTCTATCCTTTACTTAAACATTTTCTTTCTGAGCTTTTGTAAGCGACACCCACATAAAATCACGGAACTCACAAAGCTTTCGCGCAAACAACGCCAAAAATAATATTAACAAAGTTATCCCTATTTATAACAATTTTGTATAAAACAAAAAGGATAGGAACATTAAAAGGATTATTTTCACTTAACGTTGAAAACTCGGTATCCCTTGTCTTGAAGCTATTTTATCAAACACTGGTGCCGATTCCCTTGTTCACAAACTAAACTAAATTTAGGTTCAGTGCATCTTTTTCTTTCTATTTCATTAAGAAAAGGACAGAAGATATATTTTAGTTTAGTCCTGTCAAATTAATCAGCGCCTGACGTAAGTTGACGTAATTTTAGTGGGCAAAGTTTTTAATCATGTCTAAACTTGTATGGAGCAGTGACAGATTTGACAGGACTAAACTAAAATGTATCTTCTGTCCTTTTCTAAATGAAATAGAAAGAAAAAGATGCACTGAACTTAAATTTAGTTTAGTTTGTGAACAAGGGAATCGGCACCAGTGTTTCTTTTTCAGAAGTCAAACGGATGGGTAGACGTTTAAAATTGTTCCGTTCCAATTTAGAATAGAATAGAATAGTATAGAATACTCTTTATTGTACACCATAAAAATTACAGACATAAATTTGGACATTTTACATTAACATGTAGGTTCCTAAGTATAGGTTCCAACTGTATTGTTTGCTGTAGTTGTAGGCATAGAGTACCTACCTAAGTAGAAATATAAAAGAAAAAGAGAACTGATCCCACTTAACTGTAAAGAGGTGGATACTTAAGTACCTACCTACTTAGTTTTACGAGGGTTAAACTTTCTATAAATAACCATTTGGTCAGACTGAGCTAAAGTAATGAAACATTATCGATTGCTACACGGTAGGTACTACGTTTCAATGACGCCATTTAGTCGCTTCGCAGTGCTAATGTCCATAAAACATGACATTGTACTTAAAAACAGGCGAAACCACAAAGAAAAACTGTATTATAGACACAGTATAAATCGATAACATCGTAAGAAAATATCTGAGTTAATAGGTACCAAATAAAATGTCCTACCTAAAGATTACGCGATCATAATCTATATCGTACCAATAAAATAACTACTTTCAATTCCACAGCTAAGAGGCCACCTGTTGAAGAGACGGCATCCTTTCTCCAATCGTTACTGGCATCCCACGGGCCCAACTATCTGGAGAAGTTGTTCGGCAGTAAGGCGCGAGACGCTCTAGAACCACTGGGCGGCGTCGAAAAGGTCGCCATTGCTCTCTCAGGTAATATGTCTTCGTTTTACGACCGCCAAGGGCTCTTCAAAATATTTTTATAGTCAGAGAAATATGTTGTACGCTTCATATCCTAAAAGGATGAATGTTTTTGGGATAACTTCATCTTACTTGAAACATTGATCGTAATTTATAAATGGCACGCAAACTGGGATCTCCGTTACCCCTGCAGTTGGGTGCCAATATTCTCAGTGATATTAAATTCGTCGACTTCTGTAAAATTAAAAATATTTATCCAGTACAATGAAGTAATAACTAATGCTATTTAAATTCTTATTTCCAGAATCTCAAACGATCGAAGACTTCGGTGCCGCATTACATCTGATGAGGTCAGACCTCGAACACCTTCGCTCGGTATTCATGGCGGTGGAGAACGGTGACCTCGGCATGCTTAAATCTCTCGGCATCAAGGACTCGGAACTCGGCGATGTCAAGTTCTTCCTGGAGAAGCTGGTTAACACAGGATTTCTGGATTGAATAGGACCGGAGTCTGCCTCTGATTACTATCACGTCGTCCAATTTGCCCCGATAAGCTCATCCTTCTACAGTTACCTTCCTTACGACTCCATTAAATATAGGAGAAAGTAAACCTTTATCTTCTATCCCGTGAGATTGTTGAATGTTTGGAAATTATAAAATCAAAAACTCTTCGAAAAATGATTTTGGAATTCAGAATTGACTTCTACAACCGGCCACGTAGACTTTTCTGAATCCATAAATCATTTCTTCTACGGCTAACACTAGCTTACAGATAAACTTTAGGTAGAGAAAGAGGGTATTAATTTTCGAATAGGATAGGTATATTTTTATAAACATATGCTTCTCTAGGTTATAAACCAAAATCCTTTTTAGGTTAATATTCAAAGAGATTATCAGGGCCCAAAACTCGCGTCTATCATTAAGTGTGAAATGAAAAGAGGCTAAGACTGTGACTTTAGTGTTGTACTAGTCAAAGTTAAGCTAATTATCGCATTCCACTTCATGATGACCCTGATAACTATTACAGAATGTATGTGATTTTTGAATGTCGCCCCCCAAAATTTATCCTCCCTAACTTGGACTTATATCAGAGGCGACTCCATTGAAACGTCAAGCGTCCATTCTAAGCGAGATATAAAGCTAAAAGTTGGTTGATATGAAGATGTGTGTCCTTAGATTAATAAAAAGAATATAAGAATCGTTGAAAGAATGCATACGCTTTATATCTGGCTTTTGGAAAAATCCAGAATAGGACCATGGAAACATATCATTGTAAACTTAGATGTAGGTAAAAAATACATATCATAGATTATAATCTGTAGCGAATAAAGTACAATTATTTTAATATGATCGGTATTGTAGTGTACGACATTTTATAGACCCTTTTAGTATGTACTTTTTCGTCATTGAAAAGAAAACTATATAACAAAATAAAAAGCATATCTAGATATAACGGTGCTGCACTTGAATCCAGATACATATCAAAATTAATGTGATTATTAAATAAATGTTAGATTTATTGTATGTTACTTATTCTAGACTAAGACGTAGAAATGAATTAACATCGTAGATATTAAACTTGAACCCATTAGAGTCCAAATTCTATTATCACTCATTTTTAACATCTTAATCTACATATTGGTGTTGTAATGATAGAACTTTTGTCAAATGCGGGCTAATAAGACAACGAATTATTGATAATGTCTCATTTGCAATGAGAAGAGTTAAGGTACACGATGTAATATTGGCAGTTTATTGACATAGAACACAATCAAACGAATTTTGTTTAAAAAACAACGCTTGCTTTACTGATAAAAATAATAATAACGCACTTCAAACATCAGTGCAATCACACTATTGCTTTCAAGATAAGCTCTAAACTCACAATGTCAAGTCAAACAGATGGCGGGAATGGAAAAAAAGATCGCCATTATAAATACGCAATGTTGCCAGATCAAATATTTAATATGCAGCCTGTATTTGCCAGAAGTTTGTTAACCACAATAGATCTTCTAGTATTTCAATCGCCAAATCTTAGTCTCAATCACAATGTTTCAGTGTGTACCTATCAGTAGTAAATATATTCTCTCTCCGTTAGATCTAAAATTCATATTACTATTTTGACTAGGTACCTACATGTAGTTAGCATAAGTGAATTTTTATGAATATCAATGGTTTTAGAAATATAGGTTATTAATTTTAACTTGCGTCGGATTCTCTTAAATATTCAACAAAATGGCGATCTTTAAACTCTGTTAGATGATATTATGTGTTTTGAAGTAAGTATAAATGGCTTATTGTTCTTAAACAAACCAATAAATGAATCATCTTGAATTTGGGTTTTATTTAAAATATTTATTGTTTTTAACCTTTGAACAAATCTTGGACATTCTAGTACAAATCTTCTAATAAATTGTCATGAATACTGTCACAATAAATGGTGTTGTAGCGAACTGATTAAGATGGTCAAGGACGTGTACCGTGTAGCAGAAGCTTTGCTAGGTAAACGGTAATAAATAACCACAAAGGCTTTTTCGGACGCGGCCAAAATCTTCATTATCCAATACCCTGTACCACACAACAACGACCACAACAACGCCCTTCTGTCACGTTCAAAGTGACGTAAGTAACTAACTAAAAGACAGATCTATTTAGACATAAATCGTTTATTTGGTGCACATTGCACACAAAAGACACAGCATAATTATTATGTTCCATGAAGCACTTTACTGTGCACTCGCGTCGTCGGTAACTAACACGCAACTTAGCTCTGTTTCGGTACCGTTTGCACCTGGCGCATCAGCGTGTATCTAAAAACCACCCCAATTCATTCAATATTTTTCCAACGAGGCCACAGCTTGGCAAAAAAGAGTATGACCAATGATGTTTTAGTAAACAGATATGTTATGAGCGCGCAAAAAGTGAAGACTAGAAAAGTACCCAATTGGGAAGTTTGCGTTCCCATTGAGGGACCACATTGAATTTTGAGCTTTTGAATGCGTCAGCCTTTAGTAAAAGTTCTCAAACAATTGTAAATTCAGCCTTTTATTTGTAAAAGTAGCCACTCAAGAGTTACAATCGGTTAAAGGTGGTCCCTCAGTCGTGACTGACCGGCATCCATATCTCAAAACATAGTTAAAATGTACAACTGCTTTAAACGACTACTATTAGTAAAAGATTTGTAAAAATAATCTATTGAATATCAACCCTTCCTGTTCATAGAATAAAAAGAACTAGCATGCGAAAGGTGGTCCCTCAATCGATCACCATAAGATCACATTGAGTGGAGACGCCAATGGAATTTGAAATTTACTTATGGGTCTAGAGTTAGTAAAAGTACTCGAACGATTGCTATTTCAACCTCTAGTTTGTAAAAGAAGCCATTCAAAAGCTACAATCGTTTTAAGGTGGTCCCTCAATTGAAACGCTTATCATAAGAAAAATCAATTTACGTAGGATTCGGAAATTAAATAGACGAATGCTACAGTCTAGCCTTTAGTAAAAATTTTTTACTAACGATTACTTTACTAAACAGTATAAAAAAATGTACCGTTTTATCACAAATATTAATCGAATTCCTGGGAAGAAATACTAAGATAGGGGTGACCACACAGCAGGATTTTTCTAGTGACTGTTTGTTGATACAAATTTGTAATACACATAAAATAAAAGTAAAACTAGTGACCGTTTGTTGATATTATTTTTTATTAATATTTGACATCACTTAGCTAATTAAAAACACAGAAACAAAATAATGCTTATTATAATAAAATAAAATAAATTACCGTTCCTGCCTGCCCTGCCACAGATAACTATTTACTAGTCGGAGTACCTGCAGTCCTATGACATGGCAGTATGGAGTTAGTAAGTACTATCATGGCAGTATGGAATTTATATTTATTAAAAAAATACTTTGGTGAAGCTTTTAATTGTTTTTGTAAAAAGAAATACCATAGGCAAACCGGGGCGTTTAGTTATGGTAAAAAAAATCTAGTCTAACCATAAGTTCTGTCAAAAATGAAAATGCTTTTATTTGGAGTAGGTAATGTAATCCTAATAAAAGTTCTATGTACATATTTTTTGAAACCGGACTATGTACAGTGGCCAGCACATCAAGCTACTAAAATCTGTCAAATTTCTTTAATAGATTTTAAACTTTATCGCTAAAGCATTAGGTTCAAGTTTGATTGGGAAAGTTTGACAGTTTTGGGTAGCTTGATGTGCTGGCCACTGTACATAGTCCGGTTTCAAAAAATATGTACATAGAACTTTTATTAGGATTACATTACCTACTTCAAATAAAAGCATTTGCATTTCTGACAGAACTTATGGTTAGACTAGATTTTTTTTACCATAACTAAACGCCCCGGTTTGCCTATGGTATTTCTTTTTACAAAAACAATTAAAATCTTCACCAAAGTATTTTTTTATTAAATATAAATTCCATACTGCCATGATAGTACTTACTAACTCCATACTGCCATGTCATAGGACTGCAGGTACTCCGACTAGTAAATAGTTATCTGTGGCAGGGCAGGCAGGAACGGTAATTTATTTTATTTTATTATAATAAGCATTATTTTCTTTCTGTGTTTTTAATTAGCTAAGTGATGTCAAATATTAATAAAAAATAATATCAACAAACGGTCACTAGTTTTACTTTTATTTTATGTGTATTACGTATCAACAAACAGTCACTAGAAAAATCCTGCTGTGTGGTCACCCCTATCTTAGTATTTCTTCCCAGGAATTCGATTAATATTTGTGATAAAACGGTAATTTTTTTTATACTGTTTAGTAAAGTAATCGTTAGTAAAAAATTTTTACTAAAGGCTAGACTGTAGCATTCGTCTATTTAATTTCCGAATCCTACGTAAATTGATTTTTCTTATGATAAGCGTTTCAATTGAGGGACCACCTTAAAACGATTGTAGCTTTTGAATGGCTTCTTTTACAAACTAGAGGTTGAAATAGCAATCGTTCGAGTACTTTTACTAACTCTAGACCCATAAGTAAATTTCAAATTCCATTGGCGTCTCCACTCAATGTGATCTTATAGTGATCGATTGAGGGACCACCTTTCGCATGCTAGTTCTTTTTATTCTATGAACAGGAAGGGTTGATATTCAATAGATTAGTTTTACAAATCTTTTACTAAGAGTAGTCGTTTAAAGGAGTTGTAAATTTTAACTATGTTTTGAGATATGGATGCCGGTCAGTCACGACTGAGGGACCACCTTTAACCGATTGTAACTCTTGAGTGGCTACTTTTACAAATAAAAGGCTGAATTTACAATTGTTTGAGAACTTTTACTAAAGGCTGACGCATTCAAAAGCTCAAAATCAAATGTGGTCCCTCAATGGGAACGCAAACAATTGGGAAATATTGCTTTTAGTCTGAGCCACACACGCTTACGAGTGTGCCGCTCGGCGGGGAACACTTTTTTCTGTTGTTTTGTACGTGTATAACATATCTGTTTATTAGAATACTAGCTGCTGCCCGCGGCTTCGCCCGCGTGAGTGTCGGAAATTACCCCATACATCCCCATGGGTTTTAAGTATAAATATTGAGTTTCGAGTTAATCGGACAGCGCGTTAAAATTCTTCCATACAAACACTGACACCCCCTAACCCCCCTTTGGGGGGTAATTAAAAAAAACAAAAAACTACAAATTTTATAATTTTTTTAGATAACTATTCGTGCGAAGTTTCATGTTTATTACCTCAAGGAATAAGATTTTTCATACAAACTTTCATCCCTTATTTTACCCCCTTAGGGGTTGAATTTCGAAAAATCCTGATACACGTTATTCTTAATTTTTGGGTTTAAGTATAAATATTGAGTTTCGAGTTAATCGGACAGCGCGTTAAAATTCTTCCATACAAACTTTGACACCCCCCAACCGTAGGATAGGATACTTTTCCGGGATAAAAAGTACCCAGTGTGGTGCCCAGGATATTAAAGAATAATTATACCAAGTTTCATCGTAATCGAACCGGTAGTTTTTGCGTGATACTTGAACAAACAGACAGACAGACAGACAGACAGACAGACAGACAGACAGACAAAAAAAAATTTAATCACACTTTTGGGTTCGGTGTCGGTCTAGTAACACCCCCTGCCATTTATTTTTTTGATATTTTCAATGTACAGAATTTTCACTTCTACAGATTTATTATAAGTATAGATCATTGAGTATGACTAATACTATAGTACATTACTGTCGCGGCCAGCAACTCAAGCATTGATGGACAATCGTGAAAATGTGGGCCAAGGCACACATACGCTGTTTGCGGCTTGTATAGTACTTTTCTCAAATAATGCGCGGAAATTCAAACAAAGTAAATTAAGATTAATTCTAGAATCAATGACGGACTTTAAACAGTTCTATTTGCAAGCGAAATCGAGCTTTAAATAAAAATCATTCATAAGTTACCTCTTTGGGTAACTTATGTTATATTTTTATTTAAAGCGTTGTCATGTGTTGAAGTAAAAATTTAGTTCCATTTTTAAATAATACGACAGATATGAGTTTTCATAGTAATTTATTTGGCCGCTACACAGGTCAGATATGGATTTTCATAGTAACATTGCTGGCTGCATCGTCATTTGTTTTTGATACAGCAATTTCGATTTATCTCGAAGAAGGTTGTCAAAATAATGCTCGAATTTCCAAGCATGTGTGAGAAAAATATTTTACTGAATACAGACCTATCGATGATGACACTACTCTGCCGAGTGTTAGTGCTAGTAGGTTTTGAGTCACCCACCACAAGCATGGTTTTTTTAAATGTTATTTTAATACTTTTACTCATTTTCGAAGTGACCTAACTTCTCGTCCTTTGTAGCGATATATGTTTGACTCTTACCATGGTTATGGTTACTTACGTTACTAAGAGTTGCAGGCCCGGGTTAGTATCACATCATGACGTCTGGCCAAGTACACCGGGCACACTGTACATAACATTTTGTCACTGCAAGAACATAGAATATCCTCCAACTACTTATTAATTTAATTCTGGAGAAAACGTAGATAGAGAAAGCTATAGATTGGTTGTAAGTAATTTTAGATTCGCTGACATCATAATTATCACGAGAAAGCGAGTCTTTGACATTACCACAGATACATTACGTAGATTGCCAGATGAGAAGTTTTACCCATGTTGATGGGTAAAAAGCAATTACTTAAATTATACTTTTGTTTTATTAGAAGTTTAAGGTTTCACTAGTCGACGGCTCGAACTCGTGTGTGGGCGTTTAGTTTAGTTATATTTTACATCTGGATTTTATTTATTTATTTATTTATTTAGTGAAATAGACGATGATTTATAACGAAAACGAGCGCGTCAAATTTCATGAACAGACCTTTGGGCGTATAGATATTATGGAAAAATTACTACATGTATCTACTCAAAATAAAATGATTTGAACTTTTGAATAAATTATCTATCCCTGGTACGGTTTCTATTTTGCCATTTTTATACAACATAAGTTATTTATTGTCGCCCAAAGATAAGTTAAAATTAGTATTGAATTCAAAGGAAAAAGCTATATAATAATGCGTGAGCTCAGTCTTCTCAGTATGGACACTTTTTCTTGTGACTGAGGGCAAATCTAGCGATTTAAATCTTTGCCTTTACGGTGTCAAAAACGATCTGTAGGAAAACACACCAACTTCCGTTCATAATCAACGTTTCAGTGACGTCATTCGCCGGTAAATTGCGGATGCTACGTGAACGGTCACCGCTCTTCTAGGAAACCGTAGCTTTACAAACAAAAGATGTCCCCGCGGATGTCAAATGCGACAAGCGCCGTGTATGTGTATTCAGACTGAGACAAGTACTCTGTGGACTGAGACGTTTGTTGTTCCGGACAACACAATGTTGCGCAAAAATTTTGTTCGGTATCTGCTCTAGTGGGTCTAGTTTACAAGTCAATGTCTATTTTCATTCTACCTAGCCTTTTTCCCAATCATGTTGGGGTCGGCTTCCAGTCTAACCGGATGCAGCTGAATACCAGTATTTTACATGGAGCGACTGCCTATCTGACCTCCACAACCCAGTAACTGGGTAATACGATACCCCTTGGTAAGACTGGTTGTCAGACTTTCGGGCTTCTGACGACTCGTAACGACTGTCAAAGATCCACGAATGACAGCCGGGACCAACACAAGTCAATGTCTATAATACTTACGTATTCTTTTGTTCTCAACTGACAGGTATCAGGAACGCATTCTATCGACGGCCGAAATATATAATTCACAGAAATAAGAAATGCGCGCCACAAAAACACTAATTATCGGCACGATTCTTGAGCGCTGACCTTCATCTGCGCAGAAGTAAGTTATTGGGTCCCTTTAATCGATCCCCACTCATCCGCCGAGCGCTCAAGAACCGTGCCGGTATCTGTACCGAAAAAATCGTACCTTGACAACAGTTGACAGCTGTTTTATCTGTTGGACACAGAATCTCAGTCTATGGCCAACCAGTGTGGTTCTACAAAAAGTTCACATGCGATGGAGAAAAATATTTCTATTTCATTTACTCTCACTACTGTCTCATTATTGTTTTAATTTAGTGACTTCTCTATAGATTCTCTGTGAACGTGAGAAAGATAATGGCGCCTGAGTGACATTCACAGGTTTACAGAAATTGTATTGTTGCAAAGATGGCGGTGTTTGTTCCAGTTTGTGCCAGGCGCCGAAAGGGCCTTGTACAACTCTACCTTGATGAAGAGTACATATGGAGCCATAATGGGCATAAAATAATACGTCACTCATACATCGACGACAGAGCTCTCAATCCGGACAAAAAAGAGGAAAATATAAAGACGAAATAAAATCAATAAAATTGACATAATTATGTATTTGAAAGTAGGTACTTATAATATTTTCAAAGGTTGATACATAGAACTATCACTATAAATTATTTATAAAAATTACAACATTGTATATTTTCAATATGGAATTATTATTATTTCGGCAGCACACGTTTAGAAAAATTGTCGGAAATTCGTTTGGAAAATAAAAATTATTTTGATTTCTTTGAGGTTTTAATGTGAACCATTTCTTTTCCGCCCCACAAATTAAACTTTTTTTATAGTCTTATCCCTATCTCTTCCTATCTACCTATCATCTGTCTACTTACACTATAAACTGGATTGGCCCTCAATAAGGTAAAGTTATGCTCCTCTTTAGCACAGTAGCTGCCCAACGTTAACAGTTTGCACGACGTCCCAAGATCATGTTTGTATTCCTTACTATGATGAAGATTGCGGACAGGACAACTAAACATACATACCTACATAAATACTAAAAATTTAAGTTTTTTTTCGCGTCTGTGTGACGGCGTTGTTCTTTTGATGCGGTTTTCACCATCATTTGGACTATCAGGAGGTTTGTGTATAATACATTAACATTGAACTTACCTACATTTATGAAAGAAATCGATGTTTTGTCAAGTGGTAATAACCGTACGAGACGAGCTGGGTCGCTAGTTAGCACCAAATATTAGTAATATTACCAATTTTTTTATTTTCATACCGTGACGACGTTATGAGGAGCTATACTGACAGGGCAACAAACCAGATAGCTCGACGCGGCAAATTTCAGGTGTTTGGGGTTCCGTACATCAAAAGGAAAAAACGGAACCCTTACCTATAGCATAAATTCGTTGTCCGTCTGTTTGTCAGTCTGTACTTTTTTCTTAGAAACGAGTGAAAGTAGGCATCAAGTGCTCTCTCAGTTTTATCACCTGTTTTTTTTTTTGCGATGACAAACTCACATTTTTGCAGTTGGAGAATTGACCGTGACGTATATTGATGTATGGGTGAACATGTTTTTCAACTACAATTTAATTTGTTTTTGGGATAAATCCATCCCAACTACGGAACCCTTCATTGTGCGTGGTCCAACACGCACTTGGCTGGTTTTTTTGCTTCATATCAGGCTATTATTCTTATGACCATAAACAAAACAATCTACTATGTTACAATAGTAACATAGTAGATTGTTTCTTAAAAAAATTAAATTGGAGAAAAGAAAAAATATTTTAGAAAATCTATTTTCCCAAGTTAAAATATTTTCTTTTTCCAAATATGTTGAGATCGAACAGCCGCTGCAGAATTTGACGTATTGCCAGGGTTTAATATGCTGTACGACAAGAGGAGGGGTTTCTATGAAATGGTCGCTATCATCAGATTGACCCAAGTCATGTCTGCACTTGCCCAAACTTAGGAATTCGCTAACAGTGCGTAATTTTTACCACTCGCATTTTACTATGCCAAAACCATTTTAGTTTTATATTTGTGTACGTGTAGACCTATTCTTAAATATATAAACATCATAAATATGTATCGTGTTTCCAGCGAATATTTTACTTTTAGGACCTAAATTCACTTAAAGCAATAGAAGCACTAACCAATGCTGAATAGAACCTAGAAATAAAACAAAACGTAATACTTCGTATTAAAGTAATGCTTGTGTTTTGCACAAGGTTTCAATTATATTTCACTTACTTATAAGTCATAACAATCATACAAGAAAAAAAATGTATAAAGAAAAACAAAACCATTTGTTACGTTTTTGAAATAACGAACTTAAAACGTGGAATTCACTCACGGTCTTGTCTCCCAGAGCTGCCCGGCAGGTGCGCTTGTCGTGTAAATCCGACAGAGTATACCAGGCGCGTCGGCAGGGGACGGCTACCCTTCTAGCTAATTTTTATTGGTCTGGGCGCGCGTTTATTCGCGTTTGAAAGCGAGCGCACGTATGCACGAGCCAGCTCTTTCAATAAGCTATTGCTTGCACCACAATCTCTTCTTTTTTTCACGTCTATGATTATACGCACACTTCCAATGAGCGCAATTTTCTCTTTTGAACTAATTGCTCAGATACTATGTTTAAACGAGACACAACCACAAATAGGGGGATCCGTCAAGAAAGCCCACGAAATTCAAATTATATTGATGGCTTTAATGATTTTCATTTAGTAAATTATATTATATTATGATTATGGTCGCGTAATTGAACGCAACAATATTGAGTGAACAAAACAGCGCTGAAATTTGTAAAAAAAAACAAGACAATTTTTATTTCGCCGAGTAGCTACATTTGAAAGAAACGCTCAACAAGCGATTGATATGTCCGATTGCCTGCGTGTGTGGCTGATACGCCCGCCAGGTGCATGTGCCGGGCAAAGCCGTGAGGAAATGCCACGCCTAAGTTGAACAAAATCAAACAATCAATAAACTTTCTTTTTGACAGATATGGAAACACAGATATCATTCTATGGATAAAAAATTGTACAGTATGGAATGATACATTAGTATCTCATTACAACATTTACAAATTTAACATGTTTCAGCTCTCAAACTAGCTTAATCTTAGAACAAGAAGTATAATGTGAATATCCTACCATTCAAAGAATTATATTATGTTTAATTCTTACATAAATGTTATCTTCAAAAAAAAAACACGTAAGACCTCTCCAGAATCTATTCTAGGCGGTTGTCACTGATGTTGCAATTTCAGTTTTTATTTTGAATTTGGGCAACGCTAGACATAAAACTTTGAAAAACCTAAACGAACTTACTTTTAAGCAAATAATGAAACAATTAATGTCGCGACCATTTACGCAGTTAAGACAAAAATATAATATTTCCTAACAACCTTTAAGATACTATTTACAAACTCTCTTAGCCACACCTCCAAGTTTTAACCAGAATCTTGATAACTTCTTTTTTCATTTCGTATTTCATTAATTATGTGATGTTGATGCAGTTTACCTAAAAGCCTTTAGCATACCATTGAGTTCTTTCAAATGTATTCTTCGTGTTCAATCTCCCTGAACACAAAACCATCTTTCATCTCAACTCAATTAACCCCACGTTATTTTGCTACCTGACTGCAAAGAAGGGTAATGTTTTTACGAAGTTCGATTTCAAGGTCGAATAAATTGAACTGCGGGAGACGATTCTCTGGCAAAGGCTTAAGACCTCATTGCTTTAAATCAAAAACTTCAGTTCTAAAGTTTGATACATGAATAACGCCAATATTATTTTCTCCCTTTTTTCTTTGAAGTCTTTTCAGCCCTCAGCTGATCTTCTTCGTCCATCTTGCTATAATGTGACTGTATATGAGACAACAGCTTTTTCTCCCTTGAGAAAGATTCTCCACACATGTTACATGGGTACTTATCTTTGTCTTTACTTTCTTTGCTGCTTTCTGGGGCATTATGAATAGCTGCCGTAGACGTCGAAATTTGCGATTCTTGGATGATATTATCAGTAGGCAAAACATAAGACGGCTGCAACAGTGGGTCTACATTTATGAATGTAAAGAAACCTGAATCCTTTGGATGGGCAACGTCCTCTAACGTGACTCGGAACGGCTCTTTAGCATCCAAATCCTCTTTCACTTCAGGTTTAGACTTTCTTTGGCGTTTTTTAGGCACTTCGGCAGGGGGAGGTATCGCTTTCGTTGATATTAGTAATTTGCTGGGATTTCCAGTTTGAACTATAGTGTAAGACTGCTTTTTCATGGCGGGCGTAGTGAATGGGGCTGGGGATGCCGCAACTGGCGGTTCGTAAAGACGTGCGGAATGCGCAACGGTTTGAAATAATCCAACCGGGTATGGCTTTGATTGATTATCAATGTCTTTTACTTCCGAACCTTTTGCGAATGATTTGTCATGAGAATCTTTCTTATGTTCTTTTGACTGTTCGTATTCTGGTTCAGATTTACGCTTTTTAGCAGTTTTTTGATTTTCTGTAACTGAAACTGGTGTGGTATCTTCAACCAAAGTAAATATATTATTTGGGCCTGGAACTAATTTGAAACGACCATTCAAGTTAGGAGCGGAAGGAATATGCACAGATGGTGACTGAACATTTGATGACTCTGATTGTTGGGAATCCGAAGAATTCTGAGACGGATTATTTTCCGAGCGTCTTGTTTTGCTAGCTGGGCCAGCTTTTGGCTTAGGTTTTACGGGAGGTGTAGATTGAATGTTTTCTTGCTTTTGATTGATATCTGTGATAGGACTGTCATCTTTATTTTTATTATTGTCTGTACTTGGTTTAGCATTTTTACCATCAGTATTTGGACTGGTGTCATTATCAAACTTATAAGACTTCCATGAGTGTGGTTTTTTCGTATTACCTTCAATTGTTATATATTTGACCGTGGAAACTTTAGGGGGTTCTGGGGTTGGCACTGCCTTAGGAATTGCTACTTTAGGTATTCCATTTTTAGCACAATTGTGAGATTCAACTACTTCTTTTTTGAGGAAGTTCCTATTGCACAGTTTACACTGAAATAGTACACCAACTCCATTTACTTTTATCATGCTGATATAATCCATGATGTTAAATGGTTTTTCATCAACAGTCTCTTTAATTTCTACATCATTATCACTAGATGATTTTTCTTCTACATAATCAAAGCTAAAACTATTTATCAGGTTATTGTTTTTCACTTTGTTTTCACTTGGTTTTTGCGAATTTTTATTAACACTAGGCTGTGGTGGTTCAACATTGTTACTATTGTTAGAACTTTTACTACTATTAGAAGGGGTACTATTACTAGACTTAGCTGGTTTAGTTGAGGGCACTTTTACATTATTCTTTTCCTCCGTCAATTTTACTTCTCTAAGGTTAAGTTCTTCATTATCATTATCAATTGGTTCTTTTTTAATGGTTGGTTTTGAATCAGTTCTTCGTGTAACTCGTTTAGTTAGTGGGAGTGATTCTTCTTCTATAGGTTGTTTAAGAGGGATATCTTTAATACCCGCCATTGCTTTTTTTATCAAAGCATCACAGATATCATCATTACTCATATTCGTTTTATTTAACTTATCTTCCCAAGCTCTTCTAGTTTTAGTTTTAGAGATAAATGGGCCAGTCTTACCTACCGCCGTTCGTAAATTTTCTTGTGTTTTGATACATTTGTGTATAAATTCGTAAAGTTCTTCCAACTTTGCAGAACACCGGAAGCATATTTTGTGTGGAAGGTCATCATTTTCCGCTATCTGTAAAGAAATAACATACTCTTAAACCATTAATATGCAGTACTGTCAAAGCGCAGAGGCCCGTAGTTGTTGAAGTTTTTAAACCAAGAGCGGTGGCAAGAATGCTGAAGAAGAACCACCTTCCAAGAGACGTGGCACTGGCTACTCCACCATAAAGCCTTTCATAAAACACATCGCTTCTGATTTGACAAGTGACAAAGAGAAGTCTGCAGAAAAAACAAAATACTTAGTTTCCAAATAAGTGATGAAGAAAGATGTATAATTTAACGATAAATCAACCCCTAGACACCCACACCAATCGACTCCGACATAGGAATGGGAACAATAGTTATTGAAACCCCTTCTAACATTAATATACCACTATCAGTTTCCATGGTGGACAAAATGGAGGAAAAACATGGTGAGCGAACTTATTTTTTTTTCCTGTAATAATAAGTGTTATTAGTAATTCATTACAATCTAGCCTAATAGACTAATAAGTAATTTAACTCTTACTCAATATTTTACGAGATAGATTATGTTATAACTAAGAATAATGCCAATTTGGACTTTTACACAATTTCGTAGGACTTTCTTAGGGTCTGATAATTGATAAAAATCCTTTGTTTATGTGTTATATAGGGTTTTTGGTTATATGTCGGCAATCCGTTAAGGGGATATAGGATGTAGGAGAAGTCATTTGAAACCAAAAGGTCGCAATTATGTTGTTTTGAAGCTCAGGGATATCACATGTGTCATGTGTGGTACCCCAGCTTTTATAATTTTTGGCTCAGAATATGCATCCGCTTGCCTTATTCTAAACATTCGGTTACTTATACAATTATGGTGAGCATACTGATGGTGGTATGTTAATACTATTTTACCCATCCAGATGTGGAAGTCGATTGTTCAGGGTCAAGTTGATGGGGTGGAGTTGTCGGGTCGAGTTGACGGGTTGAGGTGTCGTAGTCGATTTCTCGGGGTCGAGCAGTGGACGTCATGTTGTCTCTGGGTTAAGTTGTCGTGATACCGATTAAGTAGCCACCAAAAACACAACAAATTACATTTTTTTTTTTTTTAATAAGCTCATTAAAAGCATTGTTTTATTTTTTGGTCAATCATTTAAATTTGAGATTGGTTTGTGTTGAATTCACATTTGCCAAACTTTTTTATTTTATGGAAATAGAACAATATTGTGAAACATGGTAACATTGTTGTTGGCGTTCATTCCATACTAATCCATTCCTGTTTCCTCCCTGGTTAATGATACTTGAGCGAATATAAATGTATATAAATCTACCACTGCTATGTCCCTAAGATTTGTTTATTGGTGTACTATAATAATATAATATAATTCTTGTGTAATACCTTAACTTTTATTAGGTATTTATACTTGACAAATCTAAAAAATATCATATAATCTAAGACTCTAAGGTCTGCACCCCTGTCAGTGGGAAGAGTGCCCAAAAGGCACTGGCAGCGTTGCCACCTTGGATGGCTATGCTGATTCTTTAAAAATTGCCCAGCCCTCTGATCACGTGAAGAGTTGACCAACTGCTTTACAACGTCCCAAAATACTCAATGATCACTAGGGCCCTGAATAGCTCAAATATATGAACATGTTTACAGATTAAATATCGAAACATTATTATTGTAACAGCCAGACATAATGATAATACATGGCTTCTCATGTGCTAATGGCCTATTAATACCGGCAATGTACCTTGACAAATTATGATAACATTGTTTTGATGTAAAAACCAATTGGAACCGTTCATCTAGCTTTTGACATTTCATAGGTGCCCATGTGCGTAAAAGCATAATAAGTAAGAATTCAATATTGCAGAGGCAAAAGAAGTAAAAAAATTGACACAAAAAGTTTGCCAAAATTTACTAGAAAAGAGAATTTGTTCTAGTTGCTGCTTCAGGACACTTGATATATTTATTATACAAGGATTTAGTACTTAGTGTAAACACTCAAGAAACGAATCAAAGAACTTATTGTTGACAGCAGGCTTGTCAACAATAACTAGGTTTCCAAAATTAATGAAAATACTTGGTACTCCTACAAACTTATCAGCCTTGGGTAAGAAATGTGCATATTATTATTATTACAGTTAGATAAAGATTGAACTACAGGATAAGGTAAAGATCGTCTAATTGGGAAAAATGACATAAGTACATGTATAACACATTTATCTTACTTACCCCAAAAGGCATCAATTCGTCGATCTTTTTCGCCGTCACTTTATCAGCATCGAAAATGTTGAGAAACGGTCCATCTTTACCTTCGCACAATCGACAAACTTTCATGAAAACTGGCGGAGTCACTGCACTGTACGCCTCCGCTATTACTTCTGAACTTATAGACTCGGCTATAGAAGGTTTAGGAGGTTGTTTCGCCTTAGATTTCACTTTTTTCTTGGCCATTTTGATACCAAGTTTTTCTCTATATGGACTCTTACGTTATGACGTTCTAAGGTACCAAACCCTCAATACCACTTTTAAGATTTCCTTTCAGCAGAGTTATTAAATTTCATTCAATATTTTTTAAATCTTTTGAAGCAAATACTTTAGTTACAAATTACCTACAAGATTTAGAACAACATGGCTGGCTGGCTAGAAGAAATGTCATTCAATTTCCAGTCAAAATAGGACCATAGACGATAAACAATAGTATTTTTTATGACTTTATGACATTTTGCAAGCCATGTTTCTACGTTTCTGACTGTAAGGTCATTATTTTTAACAAACTTTGACTATTATGCTAAAAGTCATAAAATAATAGATACATTTTTAGATTATTTTTCTGTTGACTCTAGAAAGTACTGGCGCGTGCCCAAAAATCCAGGGCTCTCTTTTGCTTGTCGGTTGAACTATGATGGAATGATTGAGCCAGCAAAAGGGAATCCTAGGGAAATTAACCTACATGAAGAAAGTGCCAAGCTATAATAGGCGGATAATGTTGAAGATTATGGTGCAAGGAAACTAAAGGTCGGAGATCCGTTTAATTCAAATTTTAAATTCAAATTGATTTATTTTGGGACAACTGGATCCAAAGGTCATAGTTTTTAATATGTGCTGTCGTGGCGTCGTCATCTCGCTCTCGTTGACTTCCCGTTCATAGTGTGGTGTGGTGGACAAACGGCCTTAGGCTGAATTGTATCTGAGAGTACGAGAAGTCAAAATAATGTATGTTTAAATTATGATTTTGTACACTATTATTGAATGACATTGTATGACCTGTAAATAAATCTTCGTAAATGTCTGAGGTACCTAAATATCACCTTTATTCGATGAGCCGAAGGACAAACGTCCAAATAATGTCAAGCTCAAGTTGGTAGAAGAATCTTTTGGGACGTGGCAAAAATCGGAACTAACGCAGCCATCTTGTTTTTTCAATACAATACCGAGCGTGGAAAGATACAATTTTCAAACACTTACATACATTATTCAAAGTTAGAAATTGTGTGATTTTACAAAATTACGGGTCATAATAATGAATTAGGAAACAAGAAATAGGCGTATTTATTGAAATATTTTAATGCATAAGTTACAACAATCAATTCTACATTTAAATATTTTACTACATTAAGTTACTTAGAAGCTTCTTTTAGGTAGGCTACGATGTCTGCGCGCTCTGATACTTTTTTCAAACCAGCGAACACCATCTTCGTGCCCGGAATGTATTTCTTCGGATTCTCGAGATATTCGTAAAGCGTTTCCTCATCCCACACAACCCCCTTGTTTTTATTGGCATCTGAATATGAAAATCCAGGCATCGCGCCAGCCTTCCGGCCGATTAAACCATATAGATTAGGGCCAACTTTGTGTCTGCCTCCGGATTCAATAGTGTGGCATTGGGAACATCGCTGTACGAAGACTTTCTTTCCTAGTTCAGCATTGCCAACAGGTGGTGGCATTTTCCATGTTTTTTTTATTTCAGGAAATTAGAAATCAACGTGACGTTTGCTCACTGCCCAGACAGCTTAGTTATTTAGTTTTTTTCAATGACGTGACTTTGTGAAGGTCGAGAAATGCAAAGAGATTTTTACTGCTTTTTGTAACAGAACATGAAACAATGTTTTACACACAGTTAGCCTATTATATTCCCATTGCTTGCACACAGGCCTCCTCTCCTGTTTTACAAACAAATAATTAAAACTAAAAGTCTGTGTAATCTTAACAAGTTAAAATTAAAAAAATTATATAACCCCCGACACAATTCCAGGTGATACTGCAGTATCGGTTCAAGGTTACTATGTTCGTCTAATAGCATTGAAGTAACCGAATACTAAAATTCAAATCGATCAGACCTCATGGAAGATGCACACGTCCAATCATCAACTAGAAAAGAGCTGATAATTTTCAAACGGCTGAACCAATTTTCTTGAATTTGTACCTAAGAACACTCTCGATCAAGACACCTTTCAAACAAAACAAAAAATAATCAAAATCGGTTCAGCCGTTTGGCAGCTACGAGGGAACAGACAGAACAGAGATACACTGATACACACGTTTAAACTTATAACACCCCTCTTTTTCCGTCGAGGGTTAAAAATAAGTAAAATTTTACCCATTCTACAAACTGCCTCTTTATTAATAATAATAAAGTGGGGAGCGGTCCACGCAAGGAGCATGTCGCTTTTTATACGGTATGAGCACTATTTATTCATAAGAATATAATTATATTTTATAGATATATTGATAGCAATATTAAATATAATGTACAGTTCTGCGAAATTGTTGCACAATATCTATAGACTGTGTAGTAGTATATCCAATATGTAGGCTACTTCTGAAGACCGGGTTAATAACTTTCGATAATATAATAAGGAAACATTCTTGTGACATTTTTTATAGGTATTGTCGGAAAACGATCAGGATCCTAATCATAATAGTCATCGTAATAGTTTTTATTTATCTCAACATCATAATACAGGCACTTTAAATAGAGAAAGGTGTCTGTGGTAGGAGGATCCTGAGTTACAGATCACCCGGCTCTCTTATTTAACCGCTAAAGGACCTAATAACTTGATGTTCAAAGCTATATCGTATCATGTTTCCTAGTAACTGGGTTGTGGAAGGCGGTTAGGGAGTCACTCAAAGCAAAATACTAGTATTCAGCTGCATCCAGTCGTTCAGTGACGGCGTTAGGCGAGAAAGTACTACTAGTAAGAAAATTACATGAATATTGTATATTTTTTTTTAATTTTAAGCTGACTTGCTGTCATATTATGTCTTTAAACTCTTAGTAATTATTGTGAAGATACTACAAAATAATGTAAGAGAATAGCCTCCCCTCCTTCATCTTTTTATCTGGGATGTTTTTTTTGCACATTGCAACATTCCTTGTTAAAGGTTACTTACTTTTTGGCAACACCCGTCCGCCATCTTGAATTTAGTATTGTGCCAGTCGGGGGGGCGGTGACATATTTTTACCCGTCATCGTCGTAATTTTGTGAATTTGTTGGAAAAACGCGAAAATAAGTGTCGTTACATCGTGTAAATAGTTTATGTCAGGACTGAACGTGAGGATGGCGGGTCAGACTATAAACGATAGGCTTCTGGCCGCCCGCCACAGCATCGCCGGGCAGGGTTTAGCTAAATCCGTTTGCAAAGCTACCACCGAAGAAATGATAGCACCCAAAAAGAAACATTTAGATTGTAAGTACTGTTACGGTAAAACGTATCCACTGGAGCATCTTTCTCAATGCACACAACTTTTTTTCGTTCAATAATCAGACGACGTCGTCGCCACAGCGACTGCCAATGGTCGATAACATTTCTATGATATTGAATGTAATCCGTGACGACCGCATTCAAGTTCATAGAACGCGTCTTTTCTTTCAATAAAACAATAATAAGATAAAAGGAATTGAATTCGCATTTAAAATGTCGAAATATTTTTACATAATGTTGTTTCTCACGATTGTGTAGCTTGACACACATTACCTAAGTTATGTCATGTTACATTGGATAGAACGTGTTGGTTAACGAATAAAAAAACTGTCTAATTACCTACTTATTGATTTTATATAAGAACCTATCATACAAGTGAGGATCTGTAACTTTAGAGTTGTTACTTCTGCATAATGTTACCTCCTGGAGTAATTCACAGGCGATTTCTCCTTCCTTCGCGGCAGTTATACCCAAAAACGAGTCAGAGGGTCGTCTGACGCCTATCATAGTTTCAGCACAATCCAAAAAGCCAAAATGTTCTTCATTCCTTAGTCAAAGAACACAAGGAAAGATATTTATATTTTTAGCTAAATAAATGAATATAATATAACTGCCACATTAAATCCAAGATAACAATCAAAACCTTCATTAAAAATTAAGGTAGGTACCCAACCTACCCTATACCATTATAAACTTTTTCCTGACCTATAACTGCTAAGCAAAGGCCTACCCCATATATTGCTCATAAATGTTGGTACCAAATACCAATTCCTTTAAATATAATTTTGACATTATTTTCATAGTGAGTCTGATTGCTGAAATTAACTTACTACTTATAATAAATCAACAGTAAAACTGATTATTTTATCAGTGAAAAAAAAATGTTGTTATTTATTGACAATACTATATATATACAAGGCATACATACGACTATACAAGTGTATGTAAAGATAATTCTAATATTTTACGAAAAGTAATTCTCTTTTTCTATCCAGTCAGTAGAACCTGTTGTAATTTATTAACAAAACTTCATTCAAGCTTAATACAACTTGTGACTCATTTTGCTGAAGATCTACAAGATCTTGGGCTTTCCCAAGACCCACACTACCAATAATTGGATTGTATGAATAATCCCAGTATCATTGAACAAGTTTGAGACAAAAATTCATCAGAAATAATCATCATTATCCCCCTGCCCTTGTCCCATGTGACGGGGTCAGCGCAACATGCTTTCTTTATCAATAAAATTCTGTCATCCATCACAATATTATTCACTCCCATCTCTTTCATATCATTACTCACACAATCCATCCACATAATGTCTCTTAGGATTAATGAAATCACCAACCGTGTATTGTGCAACTATTAGCCGCAAAACAATCAGAAATCTCCTATAGATCGCACTTACTACTCATAAAATATGTTCTTTTAAAATATTCCTGCATTTGCATTTAATTGTGTGATGTCAGTGATGCATGACTTATCTCAACAGTTTGGCTGGCTAAATGTCTAACACCCTATGTACACTGATTAATGGGTCAAATTACTGCAGCAGATTAATGAATGCCTGGTTTTATGCATTGTTAGAGTGTCAACAGCTTCAATTAAAAAGGAAATGTGTGGTCAACCACTTTTAATTCATCAAGGACCGAAGTTTAATCACCTTTTTACTAACATGCCTGTTATTCCCGAAGAGTTAGGCAGAGCTGACCTTTTTAGTGGTTGTCACTATATCATTCTATTACCACCGTTAGTAAAAATATTTTGCGGATATAATAATATAATGGTGACTTTTTGTGATATTATTCAAAAAAGTATTTTGTCTTTCTCCTCTCTGTATTTTGTGGTGCTGCTATGGAAAGGCCCATGATAATAAACTTGAAATAATAATGTTAAATAAAAAAATTGCCAATTTTTACCTACAAAATAATTTAAAACTCACTCATGGCATTGTTTCTATGCAGAAAGTCCCTCAAATACAAAACATTTTGAGTTAGAATGTAATTTTGCTTGCAACGTTACCTAGAATATTATCTTATCAGGACTTCAAAAGGTACTTCAAGAAATTAAATGATTGTGAACCAAAAGAAGACAATTCCAATTGAAAATGGGTTTTGATAATGAATTCGAAATAAAAAGAACTAGAAGAAATTTTGAAGTAATTTTTTCATTTGTCTATTAGCCTAAAAATAATACTACTAATAAATATAAAATGAGTTGACAAAATAAACAGATCATATGATTTCCTGAACCTGCAAACTGACAATTTATTAAGTAAGGGAAACATGTAAATATGGCAGGACTTTGCTGTATTACTTTCAAGGAAAATTTCCAGTCACCCAATTATTTTAATAAGGATATCAATGAAACGTTCCGAATACCTGTTATGACCAATAACAATAAGAGAAATACCTGTTATGACCAATAACAAAAAGCGGGTCAGTGAAAGGATTACAATATTACATCTACTTATAACATAGTTATAGTGCATCAGTTGTTTATGTCATGATTCCATTCCATTTCGAAATTTGAAAAATCCTGACAAATGCACATTTAAAAAAAGCCCGTACATTCTAATCTTTCCTTTATAAGTATTCACTTAACTCTTTTTATTGTCTAAAATAAATCTCTTTAAGTCGTAAAGGCCGGATAGGAGCCGGAAAGCCGGACATTTACGGACAAATCCGGACGAATGGCAACCCTAGTTATGAGTATGAGAGATGTGATAGCCTCTGCTTTTGTGTGCACCGGATAAGAATAGACAATGTTTTATGTGAGAGTTGTTATGATTGGCTGATGGAGTATGGACAAGTCAGCCATCCACCATTCCAATTCTGTTGAGTTTCTGATTACTTTGGCGTGCTACAGCTACACTAGTTCGGTTCAGCACATTCGATTCGGCAGTATTTATTGAACGACAAAGCCGACCCGAAGAACATTCGATAATGCTGACCTGAAAAAACGTGTAGCACCTTACGTTCGGTTAGGATGCGGTGCCACCGAGACAAGTGCAGCGGAGAGGAGACATGCAGGAATCGACCAATGCAATTGGTTGAAATACTCATCGCATCTCTCGTCTCGTCTGTGATTGGTCGAATCCTGCACGTCTCTGCTCCGCTCGTCTCCGCCTCAATGAAAATGGACCCTTACCAATCTCAGACAATACTATATACTTAGTCTATATTCTCTTGCAAGCGTCGGCGTCGTGCTTTTGATTCACTATGTTATCGAAATACCGTTTCGACCTTCAGAGTTTGTCCTTATGAGTATAAAGTACTGAAATCATTCCATGCCCTAAAACCGGCCAAGTCCGTGTCGGACCACGCACAATGAAGGGTCCCGTAGCTGGGATGAATTTATCCCAAGAACAAACTTAACATTGTAAGTTGGTCGATAATTAGTATAATTACTCGTTAACTCTTAGAGCCTACTTAGCTGTGATGGTTTTCCTTTTAATTTAGTTACATATACTACTGCTGTGAATTTTTCCACATATCCAGAACTTACCATTTAGCTGGCAGGGGGGTGGCACTTTGCTTTAACAAAAATTAGCACTTTAAAGCTTAATATTTCGCAAACGGATCCTTCAATCCAAAAATGGTTTACAAACTTTTTTAGGGCAATTACCTACCTGCGTATCGATTTATCGATTCAACTCACATTTTACCTACTGGGCTTAGATACACCAATTTCCTTTTTTCCTTTTAGGGAAAAATATTCAATCATTTTCAATCCCATGACACAACAGAGATTTGTAACAGAAACAAATTCTTTTTTTGCACGACCCAACAGCTAAATCCAGGCTATCAAAAGATCAACGAGCCAATTTTATAACGAAATAGGTTTGTAAAGTGAGGCGTTAGTATAGTAAAGTGTGTTTGTCTTTATTTGTAAATTTGGTAAACAAATAATACGGCGAACTGCGGTTTCGATTTTCATAAAATGTATGTTTAATTTATATTATGAAATCTAAACAGTCAGTGTTTCTTGCAAGGACGAAAAACACGATTTCGTCATAAGATTGTGATTGATGCTAAAATTCGTTATTTCGTAGTACTTATTTGTTCATCGAATTAGACATGAAAAGAAAAAAATAACGTTAATACGTACGTTATCGTTTATTTGTATTAGCAATACTCTTTCTGTCACAATTGGATGCAGCAACACTGTATTATATCTGTTCGGGACAATAATTGGTTTGATTGGAGTGAAATATGATAAACAGGACAGGCCCGTTTCCTGTCCAGCTATCATATCAAATTGTCGTCGTATTTTAGGTACTCTGGAAGCTTCGGAATTGACAATATTTGTTGTTATTTATTGTTTTTAATATGCAGTTTGATATTAATCCGCCTTCCGAAGTTTTAATTACGATTGACGCAACCGCAAAATTTTAATCTCCAAACCGCAATACTATATAACGAGAAAAAAACTACAGAACTAAAAAATATCAATAAATAATAACACATGGACGAAAAGCGTCCTTTGCATGAAGTTCTATCTAACAAAAAGCTAAAGTAAAACTCCAGTTACTTTTTCTTTTTGATGCCAATGTTTTCCTAATGGATTTCTTTCTCTAGGGATTACGCAGCGCATGTTGTTTTACGCTTTTAAAGCGATGTGGTTCACTTGAAATACGGGTATACCGTATGGGTAATGTTTTTTCTTTACCAGTTAACGATAATACTTAACTAACGAGGCGTTTTTACTTGGTCGACCGACCGAAACCTGTTGTTGTAAATAATTTCAGCCGAAAGAAGCCCATGTGGTCATACGGCATATCCTAGAACCAAAAATTCGAAGACAAGTGACTACGGTTACGATTACGGCCCTCTCCCTCTCACATAGAGGAGGGTTGTGACAGCAGTTGGAAAGTTATAGGCTCATTATGCTATGCTGGACATAGCTCTCTCCCAACTTCCCAGGAATTACCACAACGACTGAAACAATACACTGAAAGCATTGATCAGAAATGCAACTAGAGAACATTAACTAGTTCTAGATTCCATAACTTCAGCTGTGAATTATCCCGTTATAACCAAAGCCAGGATGGTACTCTTCAATTATGCAACTCGGTCGATGATATTAGAATGTTAATCGTGAGAACTTCTGCTTCAGAATATCAGATGTGCTAATAGTAATTTAAATCTCCATAACGTTGTACTTATAATGCATGTTTTTTTATGTTATTCGTTATGTTAGAGGTCGCAGAGTCGCAGCTAGCGTTGAAGTCAAATGACATGATGGGAAAAGAGATTAATTTTTATATCACACGGCATATTCATTTCTTCTGACGAATTAGTTAGAGAAAACATTTTAAATGTTACACCGAAATCTTAGTCACAGTTTCACAAATTAAGAATGACCCATGCTGCCCGATTCTCTGAAATCCTAACACGTTAGGCCACTTAGACGGAGTAATTAAAGCATTTATAGATGTGATCCAATTCTATAAAGCCACTGAACCCAAGGAAAGACTCAACTTACATAGGATGAGGAGACAAACAGTATCATATGTGTATTTCTCAAGTGGTGACAGAATTTATTGAGGAGAACTCGTTAACTACTAGTTGAACTATCTCGGCTTCGTGCTATTTTTATTCCAATAAAGGTCAATTAGTTTGTTGTCTAGAATAGTCATTTTCACACTACTCGAAGCAGTTACTGATCGAATCGTTGTTATATATTACCATATTGTTCTGATTTGTCGAGAATTGGAGGAAATTCTGTTGTAAACTTGTAATTTCTAACAATTCCGGAATCTTGTACCTTTTAACTGAAGATCACTCGCAGAGGTGAAGCGTTATTATTGTCGAAAGGTCCAGCGAGAGTTATTGATTTTCTTAGCGGTAAATAAACCCGTAATCTTCTAACCAGAAAGGTCATTAAGGGGTCCATAATAGTCGTTATATCTTTGAGATTAGCCCTCCGCCTGTACTGTTGTAACGTCTTGACAAATGAGGTATCTCGATCGATCCGTCTTCGTCCGGAGTAGGTCGCCGGAACGCCAAACTGAATAGCTAACAGTTTTAACCAATTCGGGAGTTGAATTCAGGATAGTCAATATAATAACTGGAATTTGCCGCCGCAATCACGTTCCAGCTTTTAGAATGAACCCATCTCAGTGTTCCTTTAGGCAGCTTGCTTTGGCTCTGCGCTTAGGGTGATTGGCCAAGCTGTGAAATCATTCCTACTTCTCTGTACACATGATTACCATAAAAAAGGCATTTGTGTTCTTGATAAAAATTATTGCAGTTGGTCGTTTGTCATTTTTATGGGAGCGTCTTCCGTTTCATTTTAATTATTTATTCTTTCCCAGACAGAGGTAGTCTTTTGGGCCTAAGAAAGCTATTGTTTGTTACGTATTGCTTCGTAATGCAGCTCTCATTAAATTACGTGTTGGTTTATATCTGATATGGGCTAAAAGAGTGAACCGTTATCGCATTCTTATTTTAATTAATTGAGGAAAATAAATGTTATGAAACTAAACACACTTACATAATTAATTAGAAACGTTACACTCTTCACCATGGGTATCGACAGGTGTCGATGCACTTGACGACGAGCGTGTTTGAATTGAATCACTAATCGAGCGTCAACCAAAACAAGGATAAGATGATCCGCGCGTCATCTGACGCTCCTACCTGACCTGAATTTTAATGACGTCACAAGTCACGCAATATTTCATGACAAAGTATCGTAAATTCACAACACTTGACAATTTGACATATTCGATTACAGTTTTCGTCCGCAGCTTTCGTAACAAAATAATGGTTTCTTATCAGGTCAAGTGCGGTAAATAATAATTTTGTTACGCTGTCCGACCCGGCCTTCGCTGCGAGTGGTGTAATTGTCTTTTTTTCTACGCCTGTTGTCTGCTGCTGAAGTGCGAAAGTGTTTTTATTGTGTGCTATCACGCACGAGGTGACTAGATGGGATAACAATGACAGGGTAATTTCATGACCTTTCGGTGGTGGGAACAACGCTTTTTCCTTATTATAAAATATCACTGAACCTACATCCTACAGGTATAGCTTACCTAAGGACTACGAAGGGAAGCGGAAACCGATTTGTTTTCCTCCCACCCCTCCTGTTTTCTCTTCCGATTAATTTCGCTGCGAACTCCGAGACAGTGTAATGAGTTCCTTGGCAGACGCCAAACGTTTTTATTTTTATGATTTTCCCTTTCAGACCGTCTTAGTGACCTGTGTCTGTTTTGGTCTGAATTGGCATAAGACTTTCCTAGGATTTTTTTGCCTGGTTGGCGCTAATACTGGGTGCTAAATAACTCACTGGACACCCGTATCTTAACCGCTTTTCAGCTCCTAACTACCATTTAGATTGAATATTCCATACATTTTGGGTACCATTACACGCCATAATAATTTCGGCCACTCGATATTCCTTGATTTTACGATATCTCATCAAATTCTCGAGTCGTTTACGCCTCCGGGAAATTGTAGTCTAATGAATTGTAGATTTCCAATGTCAGCGTTGATCATTACGAGCAGAATTGAACACGCTTTTGCGAGGGGTCCATATAGCTTGATGGTCTGATTTCACCTTTTGAATGAAAGCACGAGTTGTAGCACCATTAGCTGAATGAAAACATAGTTGATGGCAATCTACCTTGGTATTTCAACACAGAATAATGTTTGTAACTAAACAATTTTATCATCGTGACAGTTTTCGCGGAGGACGAGATAAATAGAGGTGAAACTCAAACTGGTTCGCGTACATAATAAACTTTTGTGTCGCTACAGTAGAAGTAGGAGGAGACAGGCGTATTCGCGTATTTAAATGGTCCCGGGAAATGTCCCGGTCCCTATTTTAGTCACGAAATTTACTTATTTGATTGTCATTCAAAATATTTGCTTTTATCTCTAAACCTACCTAAACGATTGAATTAGAATCGTTAGTGAAGTCTTCACGGTCAGTTGCCCTTGAACTCCCCAAAATTGCTCAAACATATCCGCCTTCAATACTCTTAAACAAATTCTAAGATTCTCGTAACTTACGTTGCCAAGGACCTCGTCCGGGGACCCAGGCCAACGGCCTTAAACCGCGGATCAAATTATATCAGTCGAGATCCCTCTCTTAAGATCGGATTACTTAGATAATTTGTAAACTCCACAAAAGGATGGACTGGCCATGTTAAAGGTCGCCGCAAATGCCGAGATCTTGCTAATTCTTGGAGCTTTAAAACCACTTTTCGCGCTAAAACTTGTTATACAATTTATGTTGGTTCTAAGGTGATGCAATGGGGTTATCGAATGTTTATAAATAACTTGATATATTGCTTTTTTTAACACGCTTTTATTAGCTTGACCTGTATCTATTTTTGTAACGGAATCTTTCTATGTAATTGTCACCAACTCCAAGACGTCCTTTTAACTTGAAAACTTGCGCACGTATCAAGGACTGATGACAATATAGTAATTTCATAAGTTTGGCCTTAGATCCTCAACAGGATTATTTGGTGTCTGATGATGGTCCAGGAGGTATCCACCTCCTTAGTGGCTATTAGTAAACCGGATAAGTCTCGCTGACTTCAAACTTATTGACAAAATGAAGAATACACCAGACTAAAACGCAAAATATAAAAACTAGTTTAAAAAATACTGAAAAACGCTTTAATCACGTACAAAAAATGTATTAGTTAGTTATTATTGTATTAGTTACGATATGACTACCAATGCAGCTTGTCACTTCTTAATCCAATGATTAATTCAAAAAGCGTGGAGCGCTTTTTAGTTGTGTGTACTTTTAATTAAACCAAACAAAATTAAACAAACATTACAATATTTTCAAACATTCACCTATTTTATTAAGTTGTGTTGGGTTTTTTCTGAGAGGTAAGTAATCTGCATCATATAGATACTGTATATTTCCGGCTGGTAGCAGATTTAATTAGATTTCATCTGAACATACTGAGGGGTTACCGCTTCTCGGTAATTATGTCAAGTGAATGGGCAAAAGCCGCTACCTCGAAAATTGGATTAACTGATCGTCTCGATTTCCAGGAGCTTTTATAATGAAAATATTAACCGAGGTCTTGAATGGGTTTCCCCAGATATTCCCACCAGATTTTCCTTTGCTGAATATTTGATTGCTAGTAATTAATTGAAAGAACATCCAGTCACTATGAAATATAATATTTATCTGTGTCATCATTTTCTAATGTTACCAACGGTTACAAGAGACATCAAATCGATAAAATTTTCACTGTGGCTTCAGAGTTACTACCGCACAACGGCACTATGGCGGCGTTAATGGATATCAATTAGAGCTTTTACTACGTGTATAAGTTTGATTTTCGCTCAACTATAAAGTGACATAATTAATTTATTCAACTCCGTGGTTGTTCACTTGTAAACTCGAACTTTAGATGGACCGTAACATTTGAGAAGGATTTTGAAGGGATGTCGGCGAAATTATGATGTAATGTCGTGTGCGCTAAATTACTACGCCTAGATATTGGTTATCGAAGTATAATGGTATTAGAGAACCCAGGTGTTTGTTGGTCCATATACTCCAAATATAATCTATCTGGGGTCTAACGAAATTGTGGGAAGTTTGGAGTGGTGTTCAACATAGTTGATAATGTTTGAAGCTGTTTCCAAGTGGAATTATCGATGTATTACCTCAATGGTCAAGCGATATGCGTTCTTATTAATTATAAAAGTAGGTTAAATATTTAATGATACGAGTGGATATGTGGAAAATGAATCCGCTGTTAATAAAATAATCATGTGGCATGTCCAAATTGTGTCTGGAATTGCTATTGGACGCGGATTACATTAATTACATCTGTTTTATTTATCTCTGACAGATAGGTGAGGATATTGAGTTTACTATGTCTATTATTGAAATTATGATTAGCGACCTTGTTTTGGCGACAAAACATTGTATGGAATGATAACAAAAACACTGACTGATAAGACGAAATCGCCTGTACTATCACTTTCCCGGCCATCTTTGTCCGCTTTACCACAAGTCACGGTTATTCGCGGTAAACGTCTCGCGGTTTGTCTCAGGCATATTTCTGGAACATTTTTGTTCCATCTTTATAATAAAATAAATGAAATGCTGTTCGTTAGTAAGCGCATCACTTCAGAACGGCGGCAATTTAAGAAATTTTTGTTTTAAAAAGTTCGTAATAGTCCGAATCAATTCCATAAGGAATGATTTTTTTTTAAAGAAGTCCGGTATTTATTTTTTTATTCGGGAATACTGAAAGTTTACGTACAAGTACATTTTCTATGGGATGTGATTTTGTATGAATTATTGGATTTTGGGCAGGAAAATGTCTGTCGGGTAGTTATTGATATAATTGTCGGCTTATCGAATTTTGTGCTGAGACTTTTTGTCGATACAAATGCACCATACGGATGAAATTTAAGGATAGAACCTATTTCTGTCAATCTATTTTGTAAAAATCTCACTGCTGACATTCCACCTGATGCTAAGGATTCATCCTTTACTTCAAGCTCGATTCGCCTTAGTTTTCACGGTGAGATTTTTACTTAATAGTCCGGCTGTTCTTCTACACAAGCCAAATGTTAAGCATCTTTTCTTTCTTTTTCCAGATCTAGTCCACTGCACAAACGAGCCCAACGTGTCGATACCACAGCTCGCCAACTTGCTGGTAGAGCGGACACAAAACACCAATTGGGTGGTGGTGTATAAAGCTCTAATAACCGTACATCATCTACTAGCATATGGGAATGAGGTAAGCAGCTTCTGTCAGTTCTACTAATACTTCTGGATATTAGGACTAATCTATGAAACGTTAGGAAAGTACAACCATCATTGTTTACTTTCTGTGCTTAAAGAACACTGTCTTCCACAAACCCTTTATGTTGCGATGGTGGTAACCACGTCAACCACGTCAATAGACTGTAGTTTTGTTCATCATTCTCTTGCCCTTATCCCAGTTTATTTGGGGTCGGCGCAACATGTGCTCGTTTTCGATACTCAATCGTAGTCGCTCCCTTTCTAGTCATATCATCTTTGACACAGTACCTCCATCGTTACTTTGGTCTTCCTCCTACTCTTATAGCCATCCATTCATACTAGAAACTTTACTTCGTTTTTTTTTACTTTGGTTCTGTTGCCATAAAAAGTATCAACATCAAGCTATTTGGTAACTACAACCAGTTCTGTCACGCCATATGTCTCTCGTCAGCTAAAACGTGTGCACTGTTTCAAACGAAAACGTAACTCCAATGAAATTGTTCACTGGCGTTACGCCGAATTTCCGTCAGAGTGAACATCAAACGGGTAGTTGTGTACAAGCTGTAGTCGCCAGTACGCCATTTATTTGCATTTATATGGAAATTATATTTTAGTAACTTTGGTTTTTGTGATATCAAGATCGGAAACGTATTTTGGTCTTGATGATTCAAAATAAATAATTGATTCTCTCAATGAGGTCAATGAATAAACTGCATTTTCTTTCCAGTCTAAAGCATGGTTATAAGTGTCGTATCGTGGGGAATGTACGGACTACGTATAGTGAAACCCTGTTTCCGATGGCTGTATTAGGCCCTAATCAGATAGGGGCGTTTCACCCGTTATGAGTCACAGTCCTAGTACCCGAACTCCGGGAATTTTTGTAATTGTAAAACCCAATTGTATTATTGGCCGAATTGGTTTTTAAATTCAAGGGTATACAAACTTCCTATTAAGTCAATGCGAGGAAGGAATTATTTGGAATATGAATGAATGTCTTTTTTATGACGGGTAACTACATCTACACCCGACAACTACACTCGATGTAGTTCAGAAACTGTTTACGTGTTCTTTAGCATCAAAACGCGTTTTCTCCAAAGAATTTCAAAGGTATTTTATGGGGCCATCTGTTGATATGATGGAAACTGTACATTTTTATGGCTACGTAATTATTAGGCTTGGGATGTGCACTGTTAAACACGTAGAACTAAATGAATGATATATTCTGATAAACCAATGTTTGACAGGCAAATTGATGATGAGAAAATGGGAGTATGCTGGTGGATGGTACTCATCTGTCAGAGATATAATACCTACTTGAGTTGCCATCGATGATGTTCGCTCGAATGCAAGAGAGGGTTTGATTTGAATATCTCGAATTTGTTTTCGTCAGTATTACGGAACTATGTAAACTTCCCAACAATTCTATACTTAGGCGTTTTTACCAAGGATATGGAATTTCAAGGTTATAATTTTCTCAAAACGTGAATTCTTATTCTTATAGACGTAAACGCAGGTATTGTTTGTCACTTAATTTATGTATGTATGCGTGTTTATTCCCACGTAAAACAGCTGTATGTACTTTGTGAATAAAACCAGGTATTTATCAATGAGTCATGATTTTACCATAGCGAGTCTGTTTTAGAGTAACGGCAGCCCTTCTTTAGATGGAATAAAACAGAACTATTTCCGGCCTGTCATCAAACTGCACCCTAATTACAGCGTAACACACGATCAATCACAATCTGTTTTATTTTGGAAGTTCAACAACATTCATTATGTCATTTACGTTGTTGAGCATGAAGCAATGGATTAGCAATATCCTTCAAAATCATTCAGATTGTGATTGATTGTGTGTCTATTAGGTTGCTGGTCTTTAATATTTAACATAGGCCAGAATCCAAGAAATAAAAAATAACTGTTTTGATTGACATTCTTGGTCTCGTCATCCTCACAGAATTCTGAGTGTCTTGATTCAATATTGGTATCGTTGCTGATTCTATTTATGCTTCCATAACCAGAATTTACTTTGCTGTTACTCCCATTACATTATATTCTTACGCAAAGAGATATGCTCCCGTCTGCTTATCTAATTCTAATGTAATTCCACTCCATCTTCCCTTTACGACACTCGAGGGACCCTCCTCACATTTACGGAGAAATATCTACGGATGCCCAACAAAAAAAAGAACTGAAGTATTATTTCAATCAGCCCTTGCACTTGACCTCAATACCTAAATAAAAGATAATCAATACTTCGTCTAGAAGAGGAGATCAAAGCATAGGCCATGAACCCGATACTAATTAATGTGAATCATTCAATTTCTCGCCTATCAAATCACAGATGGAGGTCAAGACGTTTATCACCACTTCGGGAATGAACGTGTTTTTTATAAGTCAATAGAAACGGGGATTTTTTTAACCCCCAACGGAAAAAGAGGGGTGTTATAAGTTTAACGTGTGTATCTGTGTGTCTGTGTATCTGTCTGTACCCTCGTAGCTCCCAAACGGCTGAACCGATTTTAATTATTATTTTTTTGTTTGAAAGTTGTCTTGATCCAGAGTGTCCTTAGCTACAATTCAAGAAAATCGGTTCAGCCGTTTGAAGATTATCAGCTTTTTTCTAGTTGATGATTGTATGTGCGCGCATCTTCTACAGGTCTGATCGATTCGAGATTTTAATATTCTGTTACTTCAATGATATTAACAACATAGAACTATATTAAGAACATAGTAACCTTGAACCGATACTGCAGCATCACTATTTATTTAATTTTAACTTGTTAAGTCATTTCATAGAACATACCAATGTTTTGCCCCCTTATCTGAATGTCACAAACCAGCTGGCAACAACAGCTGAAAACTGTAATGAAATCGCCGTCCGCGCATTCCATGAATCAAAACTGCTTATCTGACCCCGGATATCGTAAAATATTAATCGTTTCTATGGAATGACGGTTTTCATTCAGTAAATTTGTTACTAAGGGAAATAAATGTATTGATGAAGCCAGTGGACCGAGAAAGGCCGTTATTAATTCTTTCATTGAAAAGTAAACCAGTGGGAATCGATTCAGCTTACACTCATGATGCCCTATTTTTATGTGGGGAATGGGGAAGTGATATTGGCTGCCGTCGTACATTTTTAACGAGCTTACCTTCTGTATCGTCTGAACTTTTTCATCCAAGCCAGGTGATACTATACCTACATATATAAATTCGAATACCACATTAAAAGTCCTTGAGAACAATTGACACAGTTAAAAAAGAGAAAGTCTTTAATGATGCAGTATCTTCTCTTTATCAATCAGATACCTCTCGTGACCCCTGTTATACAAGGTAGTTAAATCAGTCAGATCGCAGACGTGTATTTCGTAATACAATGACAGGCGAGAGGCGGGGCTCTACGTAATAAGCACCTCGACATTTTTACACAAAAAATACGCGGACGTCAGAAGCACTGACAGTTGGTTGCAGTGTTGCCAACTGCGAAAAAAAGTTAACGTGTTTCTGAAAGGATGAACACGTCACGCGCGTGTATTTCTTTGTTTTTTAACTGTCAGAGATATGAAAAACGGTGTACTATTTTAATCCCTTTTTTATTAACGACTAGATAAATGAAACTCCCACATAGAGCTTCTATATGTGATAAAATATACAATATACGTAACTTGTTTATTGCCAGTATCTGTACTTTGTACCAGTTGAAGCTCTGTTTACTACCTCACCGTATTATGTATTGATGACCTTCGTGATCGTATAGATTGGAAATAACGTTACATTTAAATGTCATAATTATTATTCAACAACCGGTATTTCGTATCATCACTATCACTAGATCACTGGATAATATAAAACAAAAGTCGCCCCACCGCGTCTATCTGCCTGTACGCTTAGCATGACCATAGATACGAGTTTTGTCGTCGGAAGAATAAAAAAAATGACAGATAAACAATCACGATCTGTCATTTTGTCTATTCTTCTGTCGACAAAACCCGTAGAAAACCCGTTTCTATGGTTTTTATTCTACGCGTGCTGAAAGCGATAAACTCCAAAACTACCGAACAGATTTTCATACGGTTTTCACCAATGGACGGATTGATTCAAGTTTAAGAGGGTGCATCCTAAAAGTTGGCAACGTCTTAAATAGCTGTCAAATATTTACCTGTTTCGATTAATTTGGAAATAATACTGTATGGAAATAAGAAATGTGGCTAACCAATTGACTAGAATATTAATAATGAATTGCAATTATAACATTGAATTTGATTTTGTACCCGTTTTAGGTTAAAAAAAGGCATTTGGAAAGTTACCAAATACTTTTTTTACATCTAAAACTAACTATTCGGTGTTACGATATTAATTATTGCATTTCATAATCAATATTCTAGTTCGCTAGTTAGCCACATTTTTTATTTCCATACAGAAATATTATTAAATTAATCAAAACAGCGAAATATTTGACATCTATTTGCGACGTTGCCAACTTTCAGAATAAACCCTCTTAAGTGTATAATTCATTATTTTTTTGTGTAAATTCGCTGAAATATGACGATGATTGTTGACGATGTCGGAAAAAATCATGCTGACTGGGAGCTTTAGACTCGTACACACCGGCGCGCGCCGCGTAAATATTTTATGATATTTGACACACAGATAGTTTATAACCTGGATTAACACAGGGTACTTAAATCCCGGTAGTACGTTCTCGTGGGAAATTTCTGACATCCACGCGGGCGAAGTCGTACTTTTTAAGATAAAAATTATGTCAACGGTAAATGTATTTTCATAGTTACACGAGCCAAACCGAAACATGTTGATAGGAATTATTTTCGCTGTTGTTACACAATTTTTTTTAATGCGTACTCGTGCCTTATCAAATATTAATTTACCGCGTCACGCTACGGCTATTAATTTTCCGTACAAATAGCGGCGCAAGCGCATCGAAGTACATAATACCATTATGTAATTTATTTCGGATGATATGTTAGCAACTGTTTGAGTATCTCCCGACCTGAATCGAAATTTCTTTTTTATAAGAAGAAATATGAAATTATCCTTGAAACGGTTCTCCTGGTGACCTGTTACTAGAGCTTACAATCTCTTTGTTAGAACGTGGTCTCGAGATGACAACAGCTCATATTAAATGTTCCAATAAAAGATGTTACTAACGATAATGCCCGAAATCGCACGTCTTTTCCCTCCATACTTTGCTATCAGCCGACATCTAATTGTTCACTTCCTTCCCAGCCATATCATCTTTCATACAATCAATCCACCGTTTCTTTGGTCTGATCTTCCTTAAATTTTATCAGTTCAAATTCTCACGGTGCATTGACTGGCACTCACTTGTTGCATTGTGACAGTGAGTCTAATTAAAGAGGTTATCGCCCAGCCTCATCTGAAACTCCCACCTTCGTTTCCAGCTATTAAAACATGCACTTGTAACGAGCTGTGGTGGCCCCGACTTACGTCGTGGACGACCCGAGATGATTGAAAAATGAAAATCAATCGTATCAGGTCGTAGTTTGGACCCCAAGCAGGCACGTTCTGTAGTTAATTTCATCACCACTGCTCTCAAAACTGTGAAGGAAAATATCTTGAGGAAACCGACATGTCCTAGAACTAATCTAGTTTTCGCCCGCGACTTCGCCCACGTTATGGTCGGAAATTATCCCAGGGGAATGTACTACCGGGAAAAAAGGTAACCCTATGTGTTAATCCAGGTTATAAACTATCTGTGTGCCAAATTTCATCCTAATCCGTTCAATAGTTTTTGCGTGAAAGAGTAACAAACATCCATCCACCCATCCATCCTCAGAAAGTTTCGTATTTATAATATTAGTAGGAAGTAGGATTAACCCACCCATACTGGGCTTTCGTGGTAGATTACGGTCCACTCCCTCTCACAGAGAGGCCTGTCTACAAGACGTGGGGACGTTTGGCCGCGTACCGACATACTACGCGTTTTATGCGCGTGTACTCCCAAAGGTTATTGCAATTTTGAATCGTATGTTAATTACAAAAGCTTATTTTAGCTGTTCGGTGACTGCGCAGTAGCTGCTCGGTGGCTAAGCGTGCGCGGTGTTCGTAGGAGGATTTCAAAATAAGCTCTATGTAATTAGCATAGGACTCAAAATTGCAATAACCCTTGGAAGTACACGCGCATAAAACGCTTATGTCGGTACGCTGCCTTAGAGGCGTGAAAGAATAGCCTTTATTATAGTCTATAATAAACTATGTCATAAAGCGGAAAACTGATGAACAATTTGCAGACTGAATTTCATTAAATGGTTCCTAGTTCCTACATAGTAACCGGTGATGTAATTCGACAGCAAAGGACATTAATTTGTCTTGAAATTATAGGTATTAAATTAATGGATGGAATCGAGGAAATTGTAAGGTATACATAGTGGTTTGGGCTAAATATAGCTATGATAAAAGTGGTTCCAAATGTCCAGCCGTGGACTGCACTAGGCCGAGTTAATTGAATAATTGATTACGGTTTCAATTGCAGCTTTCGCACTACTTGTTACGCTATTATTAAACATGCTAGGGTTCAAAAGTATTATATTATTTATACTTTTGGACTATGCTTAAGCGTATTTTGCTCTTTAATAAGCAAGGACCGATTTCAACGCAGTCAATGCCGCACGAGCGCGGCGTCGGCGCTGCATCAACGCAGTTATCTCCAACGTTGGTGTAGGATGTCTCAGTCTTTGAAGGACTGGAGTTGTATTAAATACTGCTCTGCCTCCGTCGTTTCAACGCAGCTCCCTGCCCCACTTTCGTTACGTCGCCGCGGCCGTCGGTCATTTTAACGCATCGTATGGCATGTCGTTTAGATATATGTATTATGTAGAAACACGGAGCGTCACCGCTCAGTCGACGCAGCGCCAACGCAGCGCACAGAACACCCGTGTGGCACCGCCCTTACACGTGCTGTCGGCATCGCCTGTGTGTGTGTAACCGGTATTAAAACGGTGACCTAAAAGAGGTTAAATTTTTCTTCTGGGGTTACTTAGATAGCGGTAACCTTAGTCGTTGAAATAACCAAAATTCCTCGATACCGTAATTTATAAAGGTTTTTGGCCCTGTTAATAAGTACCTGAATAAACTTGAAGGCCAATGGCCAAGGTGGCATGATGACCTTGTGAAGGCCGCCGAAATCCGCTGGATGCGAGAAGCACAGAACCGGTCGAAGTGGCGGTGCTTGAGGGAGGCCTATGTCCAGGAGTAGACGTCTTTCAGATCAAATGATAATGATTATGTTGGAAGACGATATCATGCCGACTGTCTTCTGTATCAGTAGCTCAGACAATGAAGAGATGCAGTCTACAGAAGAACAAATTGTCAAATCCGCAAGATATGTAATATATTGCTGTCTACTAGATAATTCACGGAGTAGAAAACGGATTATCTCGCTACTTGTATGAGTTTACTAAAACAGTCGAAATCAATTGACTGAAACAAGTTTTTAGTACAACGTAGTATCAATTTTTGCTAGAAGTCTTGTTATGATAGTGTTGCTATGGAACTTGGGGGCGTATAGTGTAGATATTAGTTTCCTAATTGATGTTATAACCATTCAAAGGGAATTGTTGCACGTGAATACAATAACAAAACTTAAATAATTAAATAATTACGTAAAATAATTAATAGAGACATACATTCACAAATAACATATACAAAAAGAATGCAAATTCAAAAGCGCATGACGAGGCAGGCTAACCATATAATTTCAAGAGCACCTATGACAATCTACGGTAGAAAGACCATAGTATATAAGGGGGCTGAACTCTATAACTCTTTACCTAAATAATTAAGGAATTAAAAGCACTTCCAACTTTTAAAAAGCTATTGAAGCACCACCTGAATAATGTTTAAATTGGTTTGTACCGTTTTTCATAATTTAACTTTAGTTTATATAATACCAAGCGAAACCGTCGCTTATCTTAATTATTATGTTTTCCTCATAGAAGTGAATAATTGTATTATTTTTGAGCGAAATAAATTTCTTAAACCGTAACTAACATAATATTAAATCATCTTATCATGGAAAAGGCTGATATAACCAACGATTTAAATCGTAGTTTTGTCCTCACCGTACTAAGTCGCACGAAAGTGTCCATAGTGAGGAGAGCGAGCTCACAGACTAACAATGGCGTTTCCATGACAATCAAGTCGAAGTCTCTGCGCACTTTGTGTGTCACAGGTGTCAAAATGGAACAGAGACACAACCATCCTTTGACGCGACAGGTCAAATCTACGATTTTAATCTTTGGATATAACACATTTGTCACACTTAACTTTTAAAACGTGCCAAACATTATGTAAAATATTTTAATTAGCACCTTGTAGCTAGAAGGATTTAGTGTAACAACTACTGCAAATAAAATGCCGACAATGTCCACTTGTGTCAATAAACGAAGTATATAATCTGAATGTGAAGTAAGTATGTATACATAACATACATGCAATACAGTGGAACTAAGATACATTGAAAACAAGTACCTACAGTACAGCTGGTGTCCTTTGCTTGTCTTGCTGCCCTAGAAAGGGCATCATGCCATCGTGAAAGGAGACTGTGTGATTGATAATGAAGATGATCAGTGAAAATTAATCGATTTTTCAAGTGATAACACCAATATACTCGGTCTATGAGAAGACTTATCTTTGGCATTAGATGTACCTACTAAGGGTAAGATTCGCAGACTTCACTCTGACTTTGCTAAGTAAGCGTCTATTATACGAGTGTGAACTTTATTTTTATAAAGTTAAGGTTCACATTTTTTATTTAAAAAAATCGTAGGCAGTCGCTCCTTGTAACATTGGTATTCAGCTGCATCCGATTAAAGTCACAAGTGCGATCTGTGAATCTTGCCCTAAGATTAGTCAAGATGGCGTCTGGTTGCCAGGCAACTGAATCTCAGTCTTTGAGAGTATGAGGGATCGTTACGTCATCGTCAGTTATCAAGAGCAAATTCGCTTTCTTTGTGACGAAAATAGTTCACTGAATCGATTTGGATCCTATAAATACATTGCTATGTAGTAGAGCAATCAATATACCAAACAAAGCCCCAGTTTTACATAAATGTCATTAGAACAATATTTTGATTCAAAAGAGTGTCCGTCGAGATTCTTGCCCGTTCTTCTCCATTAGTACCTTCTACGTTTTGGGCAATTAGCTTCATCTTCCTGACTGACCGACTCCTTGACAATTCAAGAGAGCCTGTTGGTTTAATTAAAATAAATGCTTTGAGTTTTGAGTTTGAATAAGAAATATTGGTTCCTTTAACGATATTTACACTGTTTCTAGATATAGAATTTCCACTGCAAACCAATAACAATGAGTTAATAATGTGTTGTCTATGGTGTCACTCTTCGTTAGAAAAATATAGTGGCAATCACTACGCCAATTATTATGTCCGTGTAACTTTTGTTGATGAATTAGTAATTGATCTATATTATTGAAGGAGATTGGAAAATTGCTGAGGCCCTTTCAAGGGACTGAGGCTTGACAGAGGTTAATCATATTATTTTGGTACGAAAATATATCCCTTCATCCGGAGCTCGGAATAGGCGACCCAATCTCTTTCGTGTCGTGGGAGGGATGATTATTTCGGGGATGGTACTGTCCGCTTACTCGAAATAAATTGCCATTTCAATACACACATATTTGCGTAGGTTTCTAAGAAGCATGAATGTAATACAGAAAATAAAATTATGGTGATCACACTATTCAACAACGTTTTCGTCTGCTTTCGGAAATATATTTAAGCTGAAATAGACTACAGAGACCCTAAAAACTGCGAATCAATAGAAAGTAAACTTTTGTCACCGGGCTCATTTCAAAGGAATTTGCCTAAACAAAGTTGATAGACAAAAGAATCTGACCAAGATTATGTCAGTATGTCTGGGCTTTGAAAGAAACTTTGACCCCTTCATTTCGTTGGTATCGCCATTTCTTCTCAAGGGTTGTGAGATAGGAAATGATTTATTTTATAAACAGACCTGTATCCCGTTTCTTCGACTTCGGGAAGTGCCCTAGAGGCTTTGATGAGTGAGATAGTCAGTCAATGTCGACATTGAAGCAATTTAGGTATTAATAAAATTCAAAGTATAAAAGCTAGATAAATTAAACTTTGTGTGTTTTCTAAGTCTGCTTACTACATCCTATCCTGAGAATTTGAGCTCTCTAGCATTGTTCAAACCGAAGCTGTGAGGGTTTGAAAATATTTATTTGTGCCCCTCCTTTTTGTTTTTGGCTCGTCTTTACGTGCCCCCAGATTCCGATGTCTTATTGTCAGAATAAAAAAATCATTTCATTTCAATGCTTCTACCAATCAAGTATTCACAATTCCAAAATCATTCTACATATCCTTAAGATTAAGACTTCAAACGTTAACATGGAATCTCCATTTTTCCTAGAGTAGCCAGTGTTTAAAGACATGTTTGCATTTGACCTAAAAATGTTTCCGGAAAATAGGGTTGGTGAGCTCTTCTAAAAATATCATCGTTACATGTATACGTTCTTGAACGTGTCGTGTTTTTTGTTGTTTATCACTGTATCTGTTTATGACACTGGACAGTTTATGGGAATTGTTTGTAGTCATAACTGGGAATTTTTTGGAGGTGTAGGTTCAACACGTTTTAAGTATTATGCCGAATTTCATAAAGATCGGTGCAGTTGTGTTGTGTAGGCGTGAAAACGCAACGCATTCATAATATTAAGGATGGACTAGTATGGCTGCATGGTTTAGAAGTCTGTACGATAAATTTAACTGTAGCCTTTTCAATGGATATACCGTTGGCATATGAGTAAACCGTCTGAAAATTAATGTTGCCGTGTTTTGTACGATTTAATATGTTTATAGAATGTTAAACAACTTGTACTAATACTTATTTTTCTCTATTTTCCAGAGATTCACACAATATCTAGCATCGAGTAATTCAACATTTCAACTTAGCAATTTTCTAGACAAAAGCGGAGTACAAGGTATGTTTTGAAGATATTTTATTATTCCTAGTTAAAAACGTAATATTTAAAATACTGCAAATGAAATGTTATCATTGTTTTGTTATAGGACTACAACAATAACACCATTGTGCGATTATTAATAACCTATAATATAACCTACTACTTACCTATAACCTAAGGTTACCTAAAACTGAAGTAATTATCAACTCTTCGACTTTAGAAGGAAAGTTTAGTAATAACCAGACATAATCGGTCAAAAACAATGCCCATTAATTTTTTTTACGCAATTTGTTTATTTCCTGTTGCCTCGTTGGTCGCAAGCGCTTCAGCTGAGCTTGAGGTTCTGGATACGATTCACAGGCCGGGCAAAGTGTTATTGGGGTTTTCCATCAGCAATTTCCCATTAGCAGCCCGGAGTCTGGATATGTGCCGAATTGATGGCAATAAGCTCGCCACACATGGGACTGACACATAACTGGCGAAAAGTGGGTGTACTGTATAGGTACACCTCTGCCTAACTCTTCGAGGATCTCACGCGTGGTGTTATGTTATATTGTATATTTCCAATAATCCATAATTATATTTGTAATCAACATTTCGCGATTTCTTATTAACCGACTGCTCGGCGCTAGATAGCCTTCTATAATTTGTTGGGCACCAAAAAAATTCCAGTCACGTAAACCAATAAATGCATTTTTCTTTCTTTTTCATGTATTGGCAAATCCTTCGTATTATAAATTAACCTCATGCCGTTTCTCAAAACATAAGTTCTTCTTAACTCACACGCTGAAAGCAATAACCTTTCCGTAAATGCTCTCTCCAAGATGTAATATATAGAACTTCATTCGATATTACGAAAATGATAGCTTAGGACATGTCGTAGATATTGGGAACGGATATGGGTCTCAGTAGCCCCTACCGTTTGACAAGTACTAGTAAATATCACACCCCATATTTTAAGGGGTCTAAACACGCAATGTTGCGATGCGTCGTCGGATCGTTGCGTGATGATAAAACTACAATAGTAGCGTGTTTTAGAGTAATAAATGTTATATTACCTACTACATTGTTTTTTTCCTCTACTATTCATTTTGAAGTTTTGAATGAAATTGTTGCAACGATCAATCTTCGTTTAGTGTGGTAACAGCTTCACGAAGATCCTAAAAAGAAAAAAAAAAGTGAAATATGACAACGTCGCATTTTCTTAGGTTTAATTATTATGAATGATTGGTTTGAATGAACATGATTTACTCGTACTTATCAATGAAACTTAGATACAAAAATCAAGAGTAGTGATAGGATATCTTCGAAACTTATATTTTTGGAACACTTGTTCTAGGACTTTTTGTATTATTTTTACGTAACCCTAGAAATATGGGATATAAAAAGAAACACGTTGTATAATAATTTGTCTTGGGGCGGATTCGACCAAACAGGAATAAATTTTATCCGCGGAATAAGCCTTCTCTTCCGAATAAATTTTGAATTTTTGACAGTTTAAGAAAACTGACAGAAGTAAATCTTATTCCGCGGATAAAATGTATTCTTGTTTCATCGAATCCACTCTAAATCATTTAAATAAGTAATCATTTCTTTAGTAATTAATACAAGCAAAAGAAAAGGATTTTCCTCTGCTATTAGCATACTTACTTCCATTTCCGATCAATCCATTAGTCAAACAATATATTCAAAGCATAACTAGATCCGAAACGTCAATAAATTGCCCAACATCACATTTGCAATCTTAATACGCAATAGCCACTTCCCCATTTCAACTAATGGTTTTATTTATAAACGTTGCTTAAATTTAATTAATGAATAGCGACTGTTTAACTATACATTTTTGACGTATAAAAGTCTCTTAACTTTAAGCAATCTTAATAAAATAGGAGTTGATTTGCAAACGCAGATTCAAACTCGAGAAACCATAGTAGTAATGTCGTCGTGGATAGCATTATGCAACGGATCCACAAACTGCCGAGTGGAGTGTATGTCTAGTATTTGCACGTCATTATGTACGTTTGCCAGTGCCAAGTAATCTTGGCGCCCTAGTGGCTTATATGGCGCAAAACTAGAATTAAACGTTCGTTGCTCTACATTAGGAAGTTTTGTTTCTGGCGTATGACTGGCGGATTTTTTTGGTCTGCAGAGTGTTTTTTTTTGTGATGTATTCGAGTAATCAGAGTTTTGATTATGTTTAGAGTTCTATGTTCTATGTTAGAGGTTATGGTTTCCGCACTTAGTCCTCGAGTGGACCATTGTGCGTGGGCCATGGCGGCCGTCGGTGGTTATTCCAACCAGCCCACCTCCCTCCAGAAGTTAATTAAAGCTCCTGGTCTGTTAAGAACGTCTGTGAATGATAAGGGTGATCCGAGGGTTTCTGTTCTGATCTGGGTGACGCCCGTGCATTCGAAGAGCACGTGCGTGACGGTTTCCTCAGTCTCCATGCACGCCCTGCACAGGGGACTGTCCGTTATGCCCATTGTGTGGAAATGTTTGTTGAGTGAGCAGTGTCCTGTGATGGTCCCCACCACCAGGCGCAGGCCATCCCTGTCCAGGCGTAGAAGACGCCTGGTTAACTTGCTATCCGGGGTGGGCATAGCTTCTGCTTCTTTATGTTTAGAGTTTGACTCTTCCTTCTTTACTTGTCTACATCTTCACCAGGGACTGTCGCCTGCTGCTAGGTTAGGTCTGAAAGTTTAGTTCGCTACGTATAAAATGAGGCAAGCAAGACGATAATGTACTTCATAGGCTTATTCTCTAATATGAATTGGAGTAATACTATCCCATCCTACCCGGAAATGCTCTAAGAAAGCTTTGGGAATGATTCAGGCCGACAGATCACGTTATCGAGGGTAAAAACGAGTGTGTAATCGTATCGTTTACAGGATAATCCACTTGATACATCGTGTTCAGTGTCTCTGAGGATTACCTCTCCAAGATACTCTATATTTTTGTTATTGCCTCGTAAATTATGTCTGTTAAAACAGTGTTGTATTGTATGTATTCCGTTAAGTAAATCTTAGTAGCAGCCCGGAGCCGGGATATAGGTTGCCAGCTGGTGCGATTGGCTCGTCCCATTTTGGCGACATGACGGACACCCCTGATTTCCCCTTCGAAGGAAACAGCCGTTATGTACTCGTATGTTAGTCCCTTCCTCCCCATCTTGCCCTTATCCCAATTTATTTGAGGTCGGGGCAATATGTATTCTTCTATACTTCGATATTTGTCGTCATCCGGTAGTCACCCCTGTTCTAGCCATTATCATCTTTCGGACAGTCCATCTATCTTTTCTTTGGTCTTCCCCCACTCTAATACCTACTTCATTTAAACTTTTGTCCCTATACCAGCATTTTTAATATTTTAAATTCTTATACTTTATGGCACTTCCTTATGGTCATGACTAGTCATGAGCTATCCGAATATTTGACCTAGGTCTTAAGGGGGAGGCGTGAAAATTGATTAGCTGTTACAATGTATAAGTAGTAGATTCAATAATCCATAACGATGCATATCGAGCCGTAACACTGGAATGCTACTATAACCTTCATAAAAACCTTCTGTACACACACTATGTGGGCATATCGGTTTCGTTCCGCCGGGTACTATACGTTGACCGGTGACCTTAGAGGTCAATGACACCACGGCTTCGGTCAGCTGAGTAACTCTTGATTTTCCCTCGCAAATATTTTTTGAAACACGATCGTGTAGCCATTTTGTTTTTCTTTTATGTGAATTATTGTAACAACAGTATCTATAGCATGTTTTTAGTAGGCACTGCAGTAAAAATAACGAATTTCTATGGGATAATAGAAGTGCATTAGTCTGTTTATGAAACGAGTAATGTTGTGATAAAAATTATTTGCACAGTTTGATAGCTTTTATTGCGTAGAGACTTGAAAACAAATCTATTTATTTTTATTGAGGTCTGTTATCGTTCAGATTGAATTGTTTACATAAAAATCTCGGGATTATTATGTCCTCCAATGAATAAAAGTCCTAAGTCCTCCGTTTCTGATCCTTATTGACCGATAACTTGTATGCAAACTGAAAATCGAGTCGTCAGAAGCCCGAAAGTCTGACAACTAGTCTTACCAAGGGGTATCGTATTACCCAGTTACTGGGTTGTGGAGGTTAGACAGGCAGTCGCTCCGTGTAAAATACTGGTATTCAGCTGCACCCGGTTAGACTGGAAGCCGACCCCAACGTACTTGGGAAAAGGCTAGGCAGAGTGATTGATTGAGAACCTATGGATAATAATGATGAAAGCTTGGACACTTTCCACATCCTTATTTAACATAAGTTCCTTCATATCTGCTACTATATTCTCAAGCCGACCCAAGGTCTTCCTTCACATTATCAAACGGTTAAATTATTCAGTCAATATTAATTTTATTTGCTAATGCATTTTTTGCTTCCAATACTTATGGGTCAACAGTCGAACTCTGAGTCATCAAGAGGCATAATAATAATATAATATGCCTCTTAGCAACACAATTCTCAGTTTTAAACTATAACTTCAGAACTAAAAAGGCGTAACGGACTTAACTCAGATTTAAAGTAGAATGCGTAAGCTGTAAGGGACAAAGCAATAAAGGTACTTACGCCCTTTTACATTCAAAGTTCCGAATTCCCAACTTTAATACATGTTAGCTTTGTATCCGAATGTATTGTTATGGTCCTAAAACATTGAAATTTTTAGTTTAATACTAAAATTTTACGAATGTTGTTCAGACTTTTAGTAGGTAAACTATAAAGGCAGACACGTTTATAACTGGATTAATTTTGGATAACTGTCGCATATTGTGAGGATGTACTAAAAAAATGGCAAATATCGAAACGCAAAAGTTAACATGCTAGTCTGTACGGCCGTACCGTACAGTCTAGCATGTTAACTTTTGCGTTTCTACTTACGAGAAATAAATATAGCGATTTTCTAAGCAATAAATATAGGATAGAATAAATTTATGGCCCTATTGTTACCGTGGCTGTTTAACAGAGCTGCATTACTACATTACATAAATTTGCATATAAGCAAAGTCACGATCTTCTCAAATTACTGATTACACACAGAAGTATTTGACCTCCGCAACCCTTTGGTGAGGCTGTAGATTTTCACACTACGATAATGGAGTACAGTTGGATTCTATTACTCATTAACCCTCCTTAGTCACCTTATGGGTACGGACAGAAGCAACGCTGTTGCATAAATATTTAGCGAATACAGTACGGATAGTTCAGCAAAGAGTCCAATGTACTGAAGTCTATTGTAGGTTAGGTTACACGGACTGTGTGAAATTTTCTTTATTTATTTAATTTCCAACTTACATCTACCATTACAGGGTAACCTATTGCGATAGTGTACTTATCTAACTCCTATCGTAACTTATAATTAAATTATAATTAAGTAATTAAATTTAATTAAATAAAAATTTAATTTAATTATAATTAAATAAAAATTTAATTTAATTATAATTAAATAAAAATTTAATTTAATTATAATTAAATAAAAATTTAATTTAATTATAATTAAATAAAAATTTAATTTAATTATAATTAAATAAAAATTTAATTTAATTATAATTAAGTATATTAAAATTAATTAATTTAAAGTATAGATGAAGAATAAGCAAAAGAGTATACGTATATTTAAAAAAAATGAATCTATAATGCAAAGAGCCTCGTATATAGAGCGAGAAGAACTTAGAGTGAGACTATTATAGCTAAGAGCTAAGCTTCTGGGCACGAAACCAACGAAGGACGGAGGCCGAGCGGACTAAAATTGTTCCGTCGTCGCCACATTGGCCACCGCCTGCTGGTTTCATGTCCGCAGGCTTAGACTGTAGTGATGCCCTACCCAGAGTAAATCTTGTTACTTGGTCCATGAGAAAACATTTCGTGAGCAATTTATTCTTTCATGGACGAGGCAGGCACGTGACTGCTACAGTTTCTGCATATCCCATTATATTCATAGATGTATAAACTGTGCTATGCAAGTATAATATACATAAACAGTTAGCATGTCTGTTCCCATAGACTTTATACAAGTATGACTAACGAAATACAATCTTCTATGACGCATAAGGAAGTCAGTGCCCTTAAAATCGTCTGCCTCTCAAACGTCCTTCGCGGCGACGAATTGTCCCGGCACTACTTATGTATGGGTACGTAATAGTTTTATTACAATTGGTCTCGTCTCTTCTTGTCATACGCTTGTATAGTCCACTATAGTACACGTAGGGTTACAATTTCGAAATTTGAAAAGTCTTGACAAAATGCTGGACACTTGCAAAAAAGTCGGCCGTTATCTTTAAAATCATTTATTTTTTGGTATTCATTTAACAATTTTAATTCCTAAAAATATCCCTCCGCATAAAATTCGAACGCGGCGCGGGGGTGGGTGGCCGGTGGACATGACCATGGTAATCATTTGAGTTTTTCTGCGTCTTACTTCATATCATAACAGTAAAAGGCGGTTTTCTTATTTCAAATAATGTGGGGTGACAGTACATTGATATTATTAGGAAGAATATATGTAGGTTTAGGAGCTATATAGGTTTCATATGTTTCTAGGTTAATGACAGTCTGGGATATTGTGTGGTTAGATTGTAGATAGTCATGTAGGTATGTAATAAGAGAATTTGGTGATTTGTCAGCATGTGATGGGTCGTTGAATTAATTACGTGTGACATTATTATATGTTGCATGCCCGAAAATGGTTAACATCCTAGTGTAATAATGAAAATATGACGTTAATATCCAAGTTTAGCAACGGATTAATAGGTGCTGTTATTTTTATTATGAGAATATTGCATCGCAGCAACATTTTACAAATCCCTTGAGATAAAATCTTATTAGAAATACCAATTTACAAAACAGTATCTTGTTCGACATAACATAACCATTCCATTTATTACTAAGATATGAATCTTCAATGAAACTCTAAATACAAACGTTAGGAATAACATGTCATTTGCAGTATTTTAATATCTAGTTAAGAATCTCCGATGCATGTAATTAAACCAGCATATAATTTATGTTATATGACACATATGACTAAAACTATGTAGGTCTAGGTAAACTATGTATTATCCTTATCTGAATAATTATTGTTATTGCTGCGAATTATTAATTAATGTTAAGCATCCATTGATAAAAACTTGCTGTTGACCGTGTATGGTATTAATTACAAATGTGTTAGGAAACCAGTTATAGTCATTTTGTTGATTATTTTATCCTGTATTTGTTTATGAATTGTTTTATAAAGGCAATACTGCATGCTTTGCAAATTGATGGATCTTAATGACAGTCTACTTAATCGAAAGAAGATATTGTTTGGGCTCTGAGTAAAAAAAAATAAAAATGCTATCTTATACTTGCAGATAATATAAGAAAAATATTTTTTAAGGAAATATAAGAAGATTCGAAGTTTGACAGCTCAAATTCTCTTGTGTAAATTAAGGTGAAACTAAAAGTTCTAAAAAGGTTTACCAGTTAAATGTGTCATTAAAACATTATGCCAAATTCGACAGCTAGAAACTATCTTCTTTTCATTCCGGTTTTGTCTGTTATTAGTAGAAGATAGCATTTATTTGTTTAGTTAGCAGCCGGTGCAGTAGTCTGGCAGAATTATTCTCGTCTGCACTAGGCATTCACAGATATCTCAAGGATATAATTAGTTCCTTATCCAAGAAGCTATAGAAAATTTTGGATTAGGTGCAAAGGTTTTGCAGTATGATGGATTATAGACCATGTGGATACATCTGATCAGGAATTGCATCTTACATCACATAAATGTTGTATGTTTCAAGCACATTGTCTATCGCATAGCACTTTTTGCAGTTTGCACTTGCTGAATGACACAAACAGCATATCGCCAGAATCGATTATTTTTATACCTACTCTTGTAATCTGGTTTCCATACACGAAAATATCTAGTAATTCTAAATATAATGTAATTTATTTAGTAAAATTCTACTGTCTAACTGAATTTAATTTTCCCTAATGCTTGCAAAGGCGCGGCCGGTGCCCGGATTGGTGAGTTTAAAAACAAAATGGCGGCTTTTTGTAAATGTCTGTCCGTCTGTTCACGTGTAGCTGGTACACGCTTGGATGGGGTGCAATATTTCGTTTTTTTTTTTTTTGTTTCATTTTGCACTGTACCGCTGCTTGAGTTGAAAAGCTTATTTGCAGCACCATTCTCTTAGAAATAGTTGATTAGTTCAAGCCCTGTTTCGTAATTGAAAACAATAAGACAGGTTCAGGGACTTGTAGGTACCATTAAAAATAAATGTTTTTTTTTTTGTTCATAGGCATGTATGTGCTTGCTATTTCATTTCTCGGATACGGTATCACAAGAAAACACGATACCGACCAATTGGGTTAGACAAACTCATGTGTTTTATTTTGTAGCATTCGTTTATTTTTGAATTATTTTTGAACAAATAGATATTAGCATACTTGTAACGATTAGGGCCAATTCACGCTTATGTAAATGTTAATGCACTGTCTATTGTCGTTACGAAACTCATTTATCTGGACTTATTCCATGTTGCCGATGAACTCCGTTTTATTACCCAATATTTTCTGAAATAAATAAATATTGGGCAATAAAAAAGGGTAATTAATACCACAAAGCACTTTAGTAATAATTAATCCTCAGTCGATAGCCATTTAATAGAAACAATTAATAGTTGAACCAACTCATTCATTTATAGGTACAGATTACTACAGATGGTTCACTCTGCTAAATCATTTAAATAAAAAGCGACTCTTGCTACGACACAATAAAGTACAATTCAGGTCGCACAGCGCTAATTACTCTACAATATTCACCTAGATTCTAGGTATCGTGATAGAAAGAGAGGAACCTTCTAGGACCTAGAAGGTTCCTCTCTTTCTATCGCGTAATTCTTAATATCTTCTGAATACGTTACGCTCAGTGAATTGGCCCAGGAATACAAGCCCGCCGCGTACTTGTAGCTTCATGCCTAAAATGTGGAGTGAGCCTTCTGTAATATTCTGTGGTAGGTATAGGTAATTTTGTATTGCACCTAAGTACATTCAGTACACGTTGGGGTGACATTCTTGGTATCTATTTGATTGGGCCATTATTTGAATGGCCACTGAGGATTAAGATAATCCCATTTTGTGTTATTGCAACTCCTTGGCCTTCAATGGGTCAATGGCACATGATCATCCATCGCATGTATGTCTACATTACAAGTCATAATTATGTACCCATATTTCATACAACCTTTCATCCAATTGCGAGACACATATGTCACCACAGAGTGAAATTAAATTATCTAGCGAAACTTCAGAGGAAGGATGTTTAGCGATATCTAAACACGATTAAACAAAAAAACAAACAACTTAACTCTATCGTTCTGGTAAGTCCCGTTGATTACGTAGTCCCGAGGTAGTGTAGTTACTTGAAATTATGAGTTTAGAAAATTAGTTTTTTTTTATTAATTGGGTTTAGACATTGATACCTATCAGATCTGTGAAGTTTCGCCAGCTAATTTAAATTCACCGTGTGTAGTAAGTACTAAGAATGTTGCCCTAAATTGCACATGCACTGTTAATCTTTGCATGGTTTTGATTGCTGTTTGAAACGCTTAGCGTTGCATTTGCAGCCCATTTGATGTTAGGGCCTTAAAAGCCTTATTGCCATGTTAGCTTTGTTTATTTGTTTATCAATTTCTCAACAAAAAGTTAAAAGGAAGCGTAATGCTTTGAATTTTTTCTATGATGCATTCAATGCTCTATGGATTCAAATAACACTCAGTTTCTAAAAGCAAGATCGGTTATCAAATTTCATGATAATGATTGATCTGTTAACAAAAACTAGCAAGATCCATAATTAACATGAAATTTAAAATAGATCATATACGTTTTTTAGAAACGGAGCGAAAGGATCCAGGCTTGGATACTAAATCCGATTTTGGCTTGTCTAACGAGCCTGTTCAATTACCTGCCATACTATATCATGTCACTAAAAATCACAATTCACGATCAACAAAAGCCAAACAGACAAGGAAATCATGTGTGTAATTACAATGAGCCTAAAGCTAATTAACTATTCAGTTACTTCGATTCATGACGTATACCAAACTGTCAGAGTACAGTTTGGTATACGCAAAATGAACCCTTGAGTTCTAAAAGATTGTTAAAGTTTTGTCAACCAATTACAACTGCTAACATAAATTGATTGATCAGAAGCTTTAGTGTAAGTTTGCAAGTGAGTACACGTAACTATCGCGTTTGCGTTAAGATTCTTAGCATTATGATCTATCAGTCAAATCTTAACGCAAACGCGATAGTTACGTTTACTCACTTGCAAACTTACACTAAGGCCTCGGATATTTGACCAGGTTTTGGTAGAAGTGACTCACTGTGACTCATACACATCTGCCAACATCATGCATGACCGCTACATCACACTCACCACTTCCCACCCTGAACACGTTTCATTCTGCTTCTATATGTCCAGGATATGACATGTCTCCGTTCATCCGGCGTTACGCCAAGTACCTCAATGAGAAGGCGCTTTCCTACAGGACTGTGGCCTTTGACTTCTGCAAGGTTAAGAGGGGGTGAGTAAAACATGAGTTCCTTTTTTTTTTGCAGCATACTTGTTATACTTAATCAAAATCAAAAGTCATTTATTCAAACTAGGCTGAGAATCAGCAATTTTCGAACGTCAAAATTACATAAGACAGTCCCCCAAAACGCCCACCCTTCACTTCCTAGTGCTTTAGCTGGGAAGAAGAAGTGGCACAACAAACTCCCCAGCAGCCAGCCAGCTTAATAAAGATATAATGGTCTTTGTTGCTAGGGAAAAATGAAATGATCTTGAAAATTCCCAAACCCAATAAGAGAGTATGGTGATCAATTTTCGTTCTTATGTAATATAAGAGGTGCCTCTGCTCATACTAATGGCTAGCTCCAGGTTTATATTGTAACCGCAGTACTAGTTAACGGAGCAGACAAATGCGGAGATAAACAACACCAGGTCACCTCACCAAAATAAATGTCAACATCCACGCGTCAACTAAGATAAGATGAACTTATTTCCTGTGTAATGCTCAGACCTCTTGTTCTATCATGCATTTACTTTCTATAGCATAGATGCAACTTTCATAAACAACCTTCTTTCTTTTAAATCCACAGTAAGGAAGAAGGCTCCCTCCGGATGATGAACGCGGAGAAACTCCTCAAGACACTACCAGTCTTGCAGGCGCAGTTGGATGGACTGCTGGAGTTCGACTGCACGGCCAACGATCTCACTAACGGCGTCATCAATATGTGCTTCATGCTGCTGTTCAGAGATCTCATCAGGTAACACTGACATAACCACAGACATATAAGAGAAGCAGACCAAACATAAATCCATAGTTATATTTATATAGATGGACATGATTCTTTATCCTCTTCTTGCTAAGCGACAAGTCGTTAGTTGTGTCTCGTTCTGTCACCTGTTGTCACACTGACTCACACATAGACAAAATTTGACGCGTAGCTTGTCTATCCCGCGCCGCCATATTGGTATGCGACATCATCTGCATCGATTCTATTCTTCAACTGCCAGGGACGGATTAGGCAAGCAAAGACGAATTTTGGTCAGTGGGTCGTCTTAGGGGCAGATTAAGTTTTTTTTTGTTTTTACCATTGAACTATCAAACAGCTTAGTTTACTAGACGATTTTTTTTTTTCGAACAAAATTCCCCATTCACCATTTCACCATTTCACCATTCACCATTGTCTAATTATCTAGTCTTAGTAGTATATTGATAATTATCTTATACCCAGAAAATAAAAATAAATCATTAAGTATATCGGTTGTTTCAATATCGCTAAATAATACCGGCAACCGGCCCTAGTTCGGCCCTGTATTGACAACACTCCCTATGTGTGCGTAATGGCTACGCAATTTTTAGCGAATGTTTGGTCTGCTTCTCTTATATGTCTGTGGACATAACATATACGAACTGCTCAAGACACTTACAGTCTCGCGGGAACAGTTGGACGGAGATCTCACCAACGGCATCATCATGTTTTCCATGCTGTTGTTGAAAGACCTCATCAGGTAACATGGACGTAGCATATACAAACTGCTGAAAAGACGGACTGCTCGAGTACGAGACATTACCTACGGTCGATGACCCCAAAAAATCAAGAATCCTTTTTTTTTGCTATGTCATCTTGAGATAGTTTCGCTAACTAATTTAATTTGAACCAGTATAAACATTGTTTAAAGTTATGAGACTAAGAAGACGAGTAGAAGTTAATCATTACTTAACTTTAAGCAACGTTTATAAATAAGACCCTGAGTGTCTGTTATACAATTTCATTAAAATTATCCAGGATGTGTCTAGGACATTATGAAACAAGCTTTAAATTACACAAATATTCAATTTCCAGATTATTCGCGTGCTACAACGACGGTATAATCAACCTGCTGGAGAAGTACTTCGACATGAACAAGAAGAACTGCCGCGAGGCTCTCGATCTCTATAAGAAATTCCTCATCAGGATGGATAGGGTCGGAGAGTTTCTAAAGGTAAACCATCGTTAGCAAATGAATAAACTCAAAGCATTTTTTAAACCAGTTACAGGCACTTTTAAATTGTCAGAGTCGGTTAGTTGATCAGAAAGTTGAAGCTAGTTGCCCATTCCAAAACGGAGAAGAACGGGCTCTATGGAGAAGAACGGGCAAGAAACTCCACGGACATTCTTTTAAATCAAGACATTACAAAATCCTGGGAACATTATTCTTGCTTATATATGAGAGAACAATTTAAAAAAAATATTATTAAAGACAATTCAAAATATAAAAATAAGCCCTGGCAGATAAGAGATGACCGGTCTCAACTGTCTTGCCTGACCACGAACACGACGCGAAAAGACCATTTAGTCCCTGATATCTTATGTCAATTCTTAAGTTAGTTGCTGTATTAGTAAGAAAGAAAGAAAATAAAGTCTAGATTTGTGCCCGCTTGATGGCATTAATTAGGCTCGCCCCCTATTACACGGGACTTACTGGCGAAATGTGGGTGTACTATAGGTGTACCTTTGCCTAGCCCTTCGGGGAGTGCAGGCGTGACGAATTTAACCCAGGTTAGGCAGTAGGCACAATATACTCACAAAAACAAAACAGAAAAAAAAAACAGTTTGTTATAATAGTAGTGTTTGCCGCATTCGTTGACGGTAACAACACGGGCCAATGAAATTACTCCACTTGAGATCTGAAAACATCTACATAAATCTGAACATTCTTTCAGAAAAGGTGGAAAAATTCATCATAATTATGTTACTAAACTTAACGTAACCTATTTAACAAATATATTGAAAATAGCTCTGTTTAAATTCCTCCGTCATATTGCGAAATCCTAAGTTAGATATTGTATTTCGCAACCCAATTACTGTGAAATAATTGGGTTGCAGAGCTCAGATGGTATTCGCTCCGTGAAAAGACAATTTCTACCGCCTTGGGTAAGTCTAAAAGCTACCCTAAAAACAGACGCATAATGAATTAATCCTACTTCCCATCCTACTAATATTATACATGTTAAAGGTTACATGTTTGTGTGTTTAGATGTTTGTGAGGTGTTTGTTAATCAATCATGCCTTAAGAGGATGCAATTTTGAAAACTGGCAACGTTGCAAACAGCTGTCAAATATTTCGCTGTTTTGATTAATTTGTCAATATTACTACGTCGCTCTCTTTGCCTAGCTTATCCTTTTTCATTTGTGGTCGACTCTCCTCGTCATGTTTCGCCAGATGTTTTAGGTTCTGGGTCTTTGAGTCATTCAATTGGGCTTAATTCAGGGGCCTAAGTCTACTAATTTATAAACGTTACGGTCTCTCAATGGTGTGTTTTTGACTGATTTGCCATACAAAAACTGTCAAAAACTCACCATTGACAGATCATTGAAACGTTTAAATTAGTAGACTTAGGCCCCTGGTAGTCGTAGACTAAATAGACCCAAGTGAGAAGGGTCCTACCTCGCAGAGGACTTGCTTAGTCATATTGTATTCTTCGGGCCTTCTCAATACATGGCCATACCAGTTAGTCAATATGATCTCTCTGTAGTGCACTAAAATCTGCTGAGTAAACATGTTAAATTCCTTCCTTCATACACTGACAAACAACGCACAGCCTAATCCGCTGTTGGTCGAGAAGCAAGCTCTTGTGAAATTTCGCACAAGAGTTCCTTTTATGACCAAGATGTGAGCACTAAGTAATGATTTTTACAAACTAACTGTTAAGTAATTAAATAGGGGATGGAAGTTCGTCTTTATGGCGTTGGAAAAAATTCCATCGGACTTGAATCCAATAAATTGCAATAATAACTCTGAATTAGGTGTTTTTACACAGCTATTTGCTATGTTGCCAACTTTCAGCCCTCTTAACGGCTGAATGTTTGGGCTAGGACATTGGATCCCGGTTTTCTGACATCAACACGGGCGAAGTCGCGGGAAAAAGCATAGTAGTAGACACATAATGTTTATAACTCATCTATCATTATCATTTATTATCATTACATAAGCGTTGTTACTACCATGACCTTTCCTTTTTTCGACAATAACGCCCGCAACATACGATACACAAAAACGAACACAAAAATACTAATTCGTTGAAAGACAAGAGGTGGGGCGCCACGTTATTCTTATTCAACATATTTCGTACAGTATAAATAACTGTAATGACGTCAGACTTCTAAAATGTTGCCAACTTTTGTTTTTTTTCGTTAAATGTTTACACACAACACGTAAAAATCAAGTCAAGGTTACGGAAACTATTGAATTGTTTGTGTACGTAAAAAAACTCATGTAATAGGCATAATTAGTATTTGCTTTTTCGGTGTTAATCTTAATTTTTTTGTAATGAGGATATGGAAGTAAATATATGCGAATTTACCTGGAGCATTGAAAAAAGCCTGAGCATGTAAAATACTGGTATTCAGCTGCATCCGGTTAGACTGGAAGCCGACCCCAACATGATTGGGAAAAGGCTAGGCAGATTGACCTGGAGCATTGAAGAGTAGCTTCTGACTAGTCTCATCTAGAATTATAGAAGTAACTGCTGTCCTGTATAACAGCCCATTTGAAGGATTACGTCTGCATTTTCACATAGCCCACTACCACACTAATGCGTCCTAGATACGTACACAAATTCTGAAATTGTTAAAGAAGATCTTCACTCAAAAGTTACACACCCAAATCGCCCTTTTTCATGAATAACATTAAGTACTAAAATGGTGTTATGGACAACTTCCTCTTTCGCGTCATCTCTGTCCACAGCATGAAACATATTAAAGAAACCGACGTACTGCACCAACCCCAAATAAATTGGTACAATCCTCCTCATGTGTTGACGAGGTCATATCTCGTGCATTCTCATTTGTATCGTCATTAAAATGGTGCGTGAAAATGGTCCTTATCATCATGATCACTTCCTTCCCAGGTGGCAGAGAACGTGGGTATCGACAAGGGCGACATCCCCGACTTAACTAAAGCCCCCAGCAGTCTGCTAGATGCCCTGGAAGGACATCTAGCTACCCTTGAAGGCAAGAAGGGTTCTGCTGCCAATACTCCCACACAGACAGCCAGGTAAGCATGGGTCTGACGGCCATAGAAATAAAAAAATATCAGGCACTTAACTAACCAAATCCAAGTGTCCAATCTTTCTTCACAAGTCTTATTTGGTAAAGAAATATGACGTACAATGATCGATTTTGATATTGTCAATTTATATTTTTTATACCATAATTGGTTTTTTATATATTTGGGGAATTTGGGGCTTGTGGCTAACAGCCACAAGGGTCGATCGATCAGATTAAGCTGCGGTAGGTCCATGGATGGGTGACCATCTGTAAATACCGAAACCCCTCCTTGCCTCTGAAAGCACGTCAATTCGTGTTGGTCCCGGCTGCCATTCGGGGATCTTTACGGGTCGTCAGAAGCTCGAAAGTCTGACAAAGAGGTTTACCAAGGGGTATCGTATTAACCAATAACTAGGTAGTGGAGGTCAGATAGGCGGTCGCTCCATGTAAAATTCTGATATTCAGCTGCATCCGGTTGGACTGGAAGCCGACACCAACATTCTTGGGAAAAAGCTAGGCAGGTGATAAATTGTTTCACACATAAAAACAGACAAGAAGAAAGGAACTGAACTGTGCGGTCAGTTCTCTGCATAACCTGACCCCCTCTATGTTCTATGTTAGGGGTTTGGTTTCCGCACTTAGTCCCTGAAACTGGACCATTGTGCGTGGGCCATGGCGGCCGTCGGTGGTTATTCCAACCAGCCCACCTTCCACCTTCCTCCAGCAGTAAATGAAACTCCTGGTCTTTTTAGAACGTCTGTGAAAGATATGGGTGCCCCGAGGGTTTTTGTTCTAATCTGGTTGACGCCCGCGCACTTGAAGAGCACGTGTGCGACGGTTTCCTCCGTCTCCGTGCACGCCCTGCACAGAGGACCTGACCCCCTCTTCCCCTATTCTTCTTTGTAAGACGGGTCAGGTATTGCAGAGCACTGACCGTACATAGGTGATACATATTTCTACAGAAAGGAATGATTGAATGATTTTCTTACAAAAATCAAGAAATTTAAACTTAAAGTGTGCGATTGCTGTTAAAAGTCTCCATTTTAGTACCGTGTTGGTTACCAAATAAGACATGTAAGGAAATATACGCTGTGCAATATTGTATAAATCACAAAACATATAAATCTTACACCTATATATATCAGTGCGCCGATAGAAGTCACACTACTTTCCTATAAAGTTTCTTTCCTTACCAAGTGTATGATGCAACTCAAATATCTTGCAGAACACGTACATAATGTGTCTGTGATGCGCCTTAACCAACTTGCAGGGTGTCATGCACACAGCAAAAGATTGAAGTATGCAGGCAAACAGCAACTTGCAGGCATGTTTTATTACTTGATCAAGTTCGTGTTCAAACTAAAGCACTTTTAGGTCCTAAACCAGCTGTAGCATGGCGGTCACCTAGAGACACCGCTGGATAGTTTCATGTGCCTCCAAGTTTTTGCTTCAAAATGCTCTGAGAAAAAGGATTTGATGTTTTTTCTTTGCACTAGGCAAACTTGCACCACAGGCTTTGCTAAAAAAGCCGCTTGAGACACGAACCCAGTTGAAAATCAATTGGACACTGAAACATACGCATTTTATCAAATTACAAGACTCAAGCTGCTATTACTCTTACCTACATACTTCTTTTGCTTCATCCATGTTTATACATGTGGGGCCGCACTATGACGTGTTAAAGCCATCATTGTTCCAGTGTGAGAGGGAGATGAAGCTATACAAGACGAATAACCCTATTATTTATTCACAACAGCGCAATGATTGCACTTACACTTCATAGCACGACCCCGGCACCCCAATTGCGTAACACAATCACAATGTGAATGATTTTGAAGGATATCGATAATCCATATGTTCGAAAAATTTGTCTGCTCAACAACGTATCAACTGTCAAAATTAAAGTCATACTGTTAGTGTGTTACGTAATTAATCAGTAAAGCACCTTAACAATACCTGTATTTTGACAGTTCAAAAGTATTGATTGCGTTATTTTTATCCACATTCCAGTGCCCAAAAGAACGTAGCGAGCGTGATGGGCGCCTTGTCCTCCACATCGTCGTCGTTCGGCAACGCGGCCGCGTCCACTCGGCTCGACAACCAGCCTAATGGAGCTTCTCCGCTGTTCATTGATGACACGCTTAGACAACAGGCTCTGGCAGAAGAGGAGGCTGCTATGAATCAGTATAAGGTAAGAGAGACAAGTATGTAGGGAAGTTTGGCAGATGCATGGAGAGAATTAAGCGCTAGTTCTTAGAGGATTAGTAAATGGCTCACATGCTTGCATCACTTGCAAGCATGTTTGCTGATGTGATCGTTAGAATAAAATGAAAATGGCCAATCATAAAAAAATAAATAAGATATGGCAAAAGTTTAAATTTATCAATAAAAGTGTGGTCAGAAGCATGATCAAATTGATCGTAACTTTCCAAAATATCTAGTCTGTTATAGTTTGACCGAAACCGCGCCTTAGGAATGCGCGATGAGGCGGGGGGCAGCGTTGACGAATGAGCGGCCTGCACTGTCCATACCTAAAGAACAGTACAGTGGTTTCGGTCAAACTATAGCTATGTCTAGTTAGACTGGAATTTGTGGGTATGTTTTTACTGAATCATAGATTCGTGATTGGTAACTGATAACATATATAAACTCAAGTTTACACTGCTTTTTGGACTAAATAATGTCTAATAGCATGCAACAAAGTCGCAGCCGCCAACTTATCAACTTTTACTAAACAAAGTTACATAGTACAGTGCTAAATTACACTAAATATTTATATTGTGCTTACCTAACGGTAATTTATAGGGCATTCGAGCTTGGACAACTAAAGGAATATTATCTAGATGTAACATCGAATCTTCTAATGTGAGTCTTTTCTGCCCTCTGTGATTAATTTTTAGGGTTGGTAATGATCACATATTTACATTATTAACAAAATTACAGCATGTGTTCGATTTCATATCTACCCTCAAATTACGTAACTGGTGAGGGAATCTTCTTCAGATTTATAATGTCACTTTAGATTTAGGCCTCAGGCCTTTCGTACACACGTTTTTCTTAACGGTTTATTCGCCGTGTGTAGGGACGGTCGTCAGTGTTGCAAAGATCACTATGGAAACTTGCCCTGCCGTGTACAAAGGGCCTTACTGTCCCCTATTATGCGAATGAGTGAAACATTACACATTTCTCTTACCTAACCCCTCCCCCCAACCAAGTAAGACATCTCTTTTCAAGACGAACAATTCGAAAGACACTCGTCTTTTGTGGTAAGATTATTAGTATTGGAAACAGCTGACTGTCTACGTTGCGCAACACTTTCTCAAGCATCGTCACTTCTGAGAACTCTTTCAATGCAAATGAAACCAACTCAGGTTGAAAACCTACAAAAAATGCAGGGCAAATAATATTTAACCGAAAGAAGAAATACATTACCAACGATACAATTTCAGGTTCGCTTATACCAAGGTGAGGAATGGACAGGCGAAGAAGATATTAGTGAGATAACTGAGATAGTAGTAAGATAAATATACCAGGGTACTATATGTTGCTTAGGGTACAGCTTTGGGAGCAAGGAATATCTGTGTCATTCTTTAGCAAATTTCATAAGGTGTTTATGAATATTTTGCTGTGTATAAGCAATGTTCGAAAATTACCTCTGTTAATTTATATTCATGTGATATAGTCTTATGTCCGTGCTATAAAGGGAATATTATATGCTGTATTTTATATTTATTCGTAAATGTCCAACCATCATTATGAAAATGATCACCATTTCTTGCTACGCGTCAGTAAAGGGTTATAATATTTTTGCTACAGTTTCTATGGGAAGATTTTCATCATTATTTTTGTTTGGGAGAAGTTACACACAAATTCATACATTGCACAATTTCATTTGTTTGTATTTCATAGTCATCACACAGATAATAATGAACTTATTTGTCACCAACTTTCAACACCATTACATCATTGTAATCATAAATGATAAAGGCTACACTTTTCATTACCGACAGACTGGCACACTAAATGTAAAAGATAAGAATAACCACGTTGTTTTGTAAAAAATCTCTGAAACATTTGAGTTATATGCGATCACAGAAAATAAGACCGAAAATACACTGATATCACTAAGATTAGTCAGTACACTGTATATAAAATCTTAAAGATACTCAACTGAAGTCAGTCTAGTTTTTTTTTTCTTTTTTAATAACAACGAGGAAGCTCTTGGCCTGAATTTCACCTGATGGTAAGTGATGATCAGGCCGAAGGTGGAAGTGTAATCCTGTTAAACACATTATACAGATCGGTGATACTCATTCTGATCGCATAGTACTGTCCTCATAATATCACCTACGCTTAAGGTGGCGGCCAAACCACCCCCCGACCACCCACTCAAAAATAACCCTTATCACCCACAGAACAAAGTCCAATCTCCGACGAACGCGGCCAACAACCCGTTCCTCTCTTCAGCTCCTAGCAACCAGAACCAGTCTATAGTGGACTTGTTTGGACCTGCGCCCGCTGATATATCTAGTGCTACCAGCAAGGCATCGGATGATCTGTTGTCGCTTGGCAATCCGTTTGCTGATAATATGTTCGGAGGTAAGTGAGGAGGGAATTAATAAAATCTTGGGTACAGATTGGGCCAATGATGGTTATTTCTACATTTGAGGAACCAAACATTGCAGGGGTATATGAAAAAAAATAATGTCCTATAGAGTATCCGCAGAGGAAGCTCGCGTAATTCATATTTGTTTAATTTTTTTTTGCAATTTGCAGGTCAGTGTCAGGTTGTATCTTGATCAAAATATCATTCGCGACCGTAACAAATAGTATATAATCATTAGAATCATGAATACTTACCATATTATTAAATTTCATGTTTTCATGAAAAAGTAATTCAATGGAACAAATCTTACTTAGAGAGTCTAATTTACAGAATTAGAATCATTAATACGTCTCTTTAAGTTAAAAAAACATATCTGTTGGGGTTGCTAATCATATTTTCATCACGATACAACCGGATACTGACCTGTAAATTGCAAAAAACGTACGAAACTTTGAATTTCACGGGTTACTTTTGCGGATCCACCTTGACATGTACCTAACTTACAATATACTACTATTAATATGGTTAGGGAATGAACTAGTGGAAATGTGTCGGTTAGCAGCGCTAGTGATAACATTATATAGCATTACATTGGCCAATGTTATCTTTATTCCAAACTCAAACAAAAAAATACTCTAAGATTTGTATAGGCTGTCGACTATCGATTCATGTCCTAGAGAATCACTTTAAATAGATTATTTTTGGCCCAGTCTGTACCCCAAATAAGACAATGTGAAAGAGACACATTTAGCGGTTCAATAAGGAAAAAATTATAATATCTTTTATTCTGACGTACATTTTCAACACTTAAAGACAGACAAGAAAGACACTAGAAGATGCTTAAAACCCATTCTATTCGAATTGATTATGATTTGGGCTAACGACGATATATAATTTCGTGTAAAACTAATGAAGTAAAATAAAGAAGTAAGTAAATAAAAATTATGGAATCCTAACTGACTAAAATTATGGCTTACAATACTAAAATATTTGTAATTGTTAACATTGTTAATTAATAATTAATTTTCCACTGACAATAATTTTAGTCGGACACACATTTACGAAGTATATTAGAAAATAAAAATCACTCGATGTTACACAATCGTCATTACACAATATTTGGAAATGACATCAACATGACAGGTTGTAAACAGGATTTTCGAGTCAAAACTGTATAAAAATGTGTATGTCGCAGTAAGATAGTTGAAACCGTGATACAGTTATATCCCTAGGGATATAGCTATATACCGTAATTTCTGATGATGATCATAACTGCCGGAGTGCCCAAATTTTTTTACTGCGACCAATTTCGACATAGTGCTCGCCGGCCGCAGCCCCGCTCGCTTCGCTCGCTCGACTAACCTAACCTGACCTTTTTGGTTGGATGGTCCTAATAACTATATTACAGTATATAGCTATATCCCTGGGGATATAACTATATCACGACTTCAACCATCTTCCTGCGACATATACACTGTTGTAAATAATGTGGTGCTAGTAGAAATCTAGGAAAATTGGGAAAGCACTACACATATACCCTTCACACTGTATTATATAGCACATCCCTTAGCCTAATGGGGATGGTTGAAGCACTGTACACTCTATTCACAAACACATAAGGTTCAAAGTGGTAAGTCGCCACAACAAACTGAATACCGATGCAGTACACAATACTCGAAACAAATAGTTGAGGCATTTGTAAGGTAAAGATTGAATAAATAATGTATTTTTTTTAAGATGGGTGGCACCTATGCTTATCCCTTCAAGGAATGCAGGCGTGATGTTATGTTTTCTTTGTATAAAATCGTAGTCAAAGAAAATACATCAACATAATATTACAAATCATTTCAAAACACATACATAAAAAAAACTACCATTTTAGTAGTACTGCATTGTTATTAAGTGCGGCAACACTTTTAGCGGCGCCTGCGACGGGCGCGCCGATGTGGCCACAACAACAACAACAACAACAACAGCCGAGCAACGGCTTCGCGGCCTTCCCGCCTCAGCAACAGAACAACTCCTTTGTGTCCGAGGCTAACTTCTCTAATGTTTTCGATAACACTGATTCGGCAGGTGAGCTTTCACTAGTAGTCATTGTGCTGGGGTTGCCGTGTTGTTTGGTGATTTCTACTATTTTGGTAGAATAAAACAATTATAAGAATTCAATATCCTGCAATTGTTTACAAATTCACCAATGTGAGTCAAGCTAAATAATTGATTACGATGGATACGATTAAAAATATTACGGGGTACAAAGATGACTGAAAGTCTATAATATCAAACAACATGGCAGCCCAAACCTTGCTTAAAATAAAAATCTATTTCTGGTGATGGGAATACTATGTAAATTCTATACTATGTATATTCTTTGTAAAATTAAATGTCAAAAATTTCTTGTGCAAGCTGCCGCGGCTAATCCGTTCATGGGTATGGGAGACCTCGCTCAGCCAATCTCCGCGTCACCGGCCCGACCCCCTCCCCCCTCCCTCCCCCCACAGCCTAAGTCAGCTTTCGACGACCTCGAAGACGTCATGCGCATGTCTCTGGGAGGCTCTCCGGCCAAATCCCAGCAGCCAATCACACAACAGCCTCAACCAATGGCAGCGCAGCCTTTCAGTGACGTCATGTCTATGCCGATGTCGCAGCCGATGATGTTCGGATCACCCGCACGACAACCTATGATGCCGATGGGAGCGACCGGTTCGATATTCAAACATTTAAATGGACCGTTTTCATTGTTGTTTTTTTAATAGCTTGCAGAGTTGCCAGTAATCAACGTCGTGTGTGCTTTTTAATTTTTTAATTCACAGGAATTTTAGTTTTTAGTTGTTACCCTTTGCACAGGTTTTGTGTCGCATTAATTTGTAAATAAGCCAGTGTTTCTGTTTAGTTCATTTATTTTGTTTAATTGTTTTATGTATTTGCTGTAACACGTCCATTATAGTAATCCTTAATTGAACCTTAATGATAGCATGAAAAAGTCACGTCATCTTCGTTTAAAAAATCAGACCACATCTATGTTCACTGCATATAAGTAATGCTATGTTCAATATAATCCGAAAGCATTAAACACCGCATTTATAACTTAATAATATCTACAATTCGCTTTCTGGTTTATTATTATTTATCATAAATATCGAACACGGCTGAAAATCGTCATTTATTTCTCATAAGACATAAGGTTTTGCTAGTAATCACTACTGCGAACAAATATGAGCCTTACCACCACTTACTAAGGTGCATTACAGGTCAGCAACCGCAGCAACAGCAAGGCAAGGTGTTGACAGGTGACCTGGACTCTTCGCTTGCCCAACTGGCCAACAATCTTTCTATCAACAAGACAGCTACGGCGCAGAAGTAAGTAGAATACCCTTATTGTTGAAAAAAAATACTTTTTTTGTATTCTTACACTCATTGTCATGTGCTAAAAGTAGTTTGGTCAAGTTTCAGTCAAAAGTTCTACATTCAAAACAATTCCAAATTTAAAATCGCTCGATCAATGCGCTAGCGACTTTACTTCTAATGCTTGTCACTACGCGCTTACTCAAGCATATAAACACTAACGCCTATGCAAAAACACTACATTTAATTTACTTTTGTTTCATTGCATACAAAAATCACACTAGATTATACCCAAATATATCACAAAAAAAAAAAAACTTAATTCTACTTCTACATTATACTAAGACTTTTTGACTGAAACTTAACGAGTTCAATCCGAGTGGCGTCAAGTGATTATAGCTAGTTCAATGCCATGGTATCTCTTTGGAAATATCATGGCAACAGCACCTGTTTATTTTCTTTTAAATTATATCTATTAAACTATCATGAGACAAGCTGCCTTTTCATATTCAATCAAACTATATGTTTAAATAATTAAACTTGGTAAATTATAGAAAGGCAACTTGTAGTGAAAGCATTACTGTCATATTTACCGCCAAATTTTACAAAGTGACAGTTCCTATAATGATGCCATATTTAAAAAAAAACATCGCCGAGAAGTTGCGTTCAGAATATTCTTTTTTCGAATTTTCGACGTAATGCTTTCATACCTACCATGGTACGCATGTCCGTACTCACACCATTGTGGTGTCGACTAGACCGATGCAGTGGAATTCACCGAAGAACGCGTCGAAACCTGGCCAGACGTGGACGCCGCAGCCCATGCAAGCGACTACGGGAGCCGGATACAGACCTATGGTAAGGAACACCGCTTTACACAAGTAGTATTATAGTTGGCAGAATTGTACACGCCATATTTTCGCTTTTAATAGAGTAAAAATTTTGTGAATTTCCTAAATTATTTTTAATTTAGTCCAAAATTATTATTTTCGGGGTCAAAATCAAGAAGGAAGTGTGGGTTTTTTGTGTGGTGAACACTTTTGGTGAAATACAGCTAAAATTATAATGGCCAACATCGGTATTGCCGTTTTAGCATTTATTATTTGGTTACCTTTGCTTCAATAGTTATTTTGGCATCGCAAGCTCTATTAGATACACCCCACATTTAGAAAGCGCGTTGGAGTGCACGATTCTGACAATATTATACCCTACGTCTATGGTTTCTCAATATTCCAAATTAGAAAAGAAAGAACCTGGTTACCGATTTTGATATCTCATTTTATATTCTGGCAACACTAAGCTGCTGTGTCTAAAGACATGTAAAGCGGCTTTTGAGAACCATAGGACCATGACAAAGTCATAAACAACAGGCAGCATTACAGCAACCGCTGTGCGATTCTGTTGCTTTAAATGTCGCATCATTTTATGCTAAAACCTTGTTTGCTTTTGAAGCTCGCTCTTTTATGTTCTTTCTTCCCGTAGCATGCCTTCCTTTTTGCGTTGCAGGGCCCAGGCATGACACTCCCAACAATGCCCCATACTATGCCCCATGCATATCATCCCCCGCATTATATTATGGTAAGTTTGCTACTTTTTTTTTGTTTCGTTTTTTTTTTATCTTTTTCGCTTAGCGTAGTTTACACGCGTAGTTTAGATTTTTTCCCTTTTATTTGGCGAGTTTTTTTTTAGTTTATTTTGATAACGCAATCTGCAGAACCTTTAGATGTTAGGTGTGAACCTACAAATAAACTATTCTTAAGTAAGACAATTAATTTTCAGTATTTCAATTTCTTTTCAAAATTAAAGTTTTGGCTCATCAAGTTGTAATTTAATGAGTAAAATTCTACATATTAATAAGAAACATACCAAAAAGTTTTAAATATTTTATCGTTCAGAAAAGGCCTTCAACTTTATGAGCCAAAATCATAAAATAAATCTGATCTGAAATAATGTAATAGTTTCTTCAGTTTGAAAGATTTCCTGCATGTTTGTATGAACTTTTGTATGGATGTATGAAACGTTTGCATGAATAGTGTCCTCATGTCATCTCATACTTTTTCTGAGAATGTTAAGTGTTGTCATTCAGTGTGATTAATTTTGTATGAGTGCATTCTCTTGCTGTTTTCTTCTGTTGTTGAGAAAATTGCAATATCTTCTGGTCTACAATTTCGAACACGATTATTAAATTTTGCAAGGTAAATTCTTCTAGAAGACTTCTTGTATTCTATACTTACACTCTCAACTTAAACTGCAACAATGCTGCCAAATCAGCAACTACATAAATGTACAGTGTGTAACAAATGTAATGTTCCAGTTATAGTTATTTTAACAAAAAGTTGACATTCCTACCCACAGCAACAGCCAGGCATGGTAATGGGCATGCAAGGCGCGCCAATGATGCCAATGGGCATGGCTCAGCCCATGCGGCCCGCCGTGCCTCCGCAACCCGCAACCAACCAATTCAGTTAAGCACCACCTTTATAATTTGAGGTTTACTTTCATAAGGCGACCCGACTGCTTATAGTATTGAAAACCGGTATGTGAAGCTGGTACAACGGCGATCCTACGTTATGTGTTAAGAAGAAACTTACGACAAGAAAGACTCAAGTCTAAATATAAGATTATTTGATGTAATAGCAAAAAGTATTCTATTTAGTAAAATTTTTGAAAGTATAGGATTTTTATGTAATAGGTTTTGTTGGAATTGAAATTATGATAGTTTTGTTTTTGAGCTCAATTTTTTTTGAATTTATTTAATGATGGAAATTACTAAACGTTAGTTTTAAGACTTTTGTCACTATTCATGCTAATATTATATTTAAAATATTTTTTATGTGAATCAAATCTTTTAGTGTATTTCTTTCTTGAAATAAACTTCTTTAATTAAACATCCTCTCATACAAAATACTTGATTATCTCAAGTATGTTTGTAAAACGATCAAAAGCAGTCGGGTCTTATAGTAATATGTCATCATTAGCTGACGTGTAATTGGTAGGTCACTTATCTTATAAGTGCACCGTTTTGTTGCGATTTTTAAACGGAACATAATAATGTCAATAAGGATGCGTTCATTATGAAGTTAGGATTGCAAATCGAAAAAAAAAAACTAGTTATTTTTTTTAAAGTTACCTGTATTTAATAGTTTGATGGGGAACGATTGAATGGATTTTTCAGCTTCAGATTTTAATAATTTGTTTTCCATGCTATCAAAGTAATGACTTTGTTATAAATACAGTAATGTTTTTTTTTTGTTTTCTTGGATCACATTGAATATTAGTAGGCAAAATTTTAGCAATTTTTATATGAATATATTTGCCAGTCCCTATGATTATGATAATAACTTTATGAATACTTAGTTTTGATTGGAAACTATGATATGTATTTGAATTAAATAATTTGAAATTAATCTTATTTCGATGATTTCTTTTTTCGAGTAACTTTTCGTTATTTGACTTATGATGAATTATGAAATTTTCTTATGAAAAAAGGTGCGCAATTTTTATTTTATTTTTCAAAATTATACACATCACATTCCATACCTGTACAAAGAGAAAAATAGTAATTTATTATGAAGTGCTTGTTAACTTAGATTATTTCCTACCTTTGGCATAGTCAGTATTTATGAATTGGAATTGAAGTGAGTTCTAGTTGTTTTTTTATAATTTTTTATTCACTTTCGTGTAATCATTGAGCTGAAAACAGAAGATTTATTTTCAGCATCAGATGCATAAATAAAGTTAAAAATCATATAGTTATATCGGGTAGATGTCACCTAGGTACCCTTAATAATACTATTCTATAACTTGAACTATATACTAATTATATTATGTGTATAAAAATAAATACTTGCATATTTAGTCATATACTAAGCCTACGTGTTTTAAAAACGAATGTAATTTTTGCGCTAAAAGTAATCTATCTGCTTTTGGGTAATAAATACAATCGATAAAAATACTTATTTCCATATCCTCCAGTTATCTTATGTAAAAACTGTATTTGTCATATAGAATATTATGTATAGAGGGTTATGCATTAGATTGTTATAAAATTAGATGTTACGGGTGTATATTATAAATGTATGGCTGTTGTGAATATATGAACTAGGTGCTTGCTCTTATATAGGCCCCATTTCACGATGAAAATTAAGAATACAAAATTTACAGCAATATGAAGATTATCCAAAGATCTTATGTGAATGGGACCCAAAAACTGCTATGAATATTCGTTTAACGCTCTGAAATTATCGTTTTGGTGCGTTAAAAGTTGAAGTTTCATGGCAATGCAAAAGTATGGACTTAACAAAAATACAGTTGGATATTGCCAAATATATTGGAACATAAGTACGCCCTTACTTTATATAGTCTTAACAGTTAATGGCAATACTTTGAACAAACGTAATAGTTAATGAAAATAATATCGTTCGCTTCTTGTGATATTTCATTTCTAAAGACTGCATTGAATATTTTGAAGTAGTAAAATATCTTTATTAATTATAATTTTTATGAATCTTTCTTAAATCTATCGTTTGGACAAAGTATTGTGTAATTGTTGCCATCGTTAACGCGTTCATAATAAAATTACGATATAATTAAATCACCCGTGATTTTCGTATGGCAACACTGTCAATGTTGCTGCACTATAATCAGTGTTACTTATAAAATATATATTCACAGGTACATGTAGCTGTATAAACATGATTATTACTGTAGAATAGACGCAAGAGGTAATGTTTGAACAGCTCAGCCGTGTGGTTCAATGTGGTGTATGTAAATATAGGTGTTGCATAGTACACAGTGCTACTTTATCCTAATCTTTTACTCCAGCTTATTCCACATTATAAAGGCCAATGTCTATATTTCGTTATAATATCAACTTCTTTGCTGTTCGGGCGTATTGCTAAAGTCAGGTAACTACACCGATTGTAAGCATATCTTAAAACGTTTGATACTGTTCCATATGCAGCTGATTTTAGCAGTATTACTCGGTTCTATCGCTGGTTTTGTAGGCGTGTTTTAGTCAGCCATGATAGTGCTAAATGTTAGGCTAATTTGATAATCCAAATTAATGATATATGATATCATTTGCAATATATGTTTTAGATCTGTTGAAATGATTGCTAGTATTTTTGTGCAATATTTTTTTTTTGTAAATTTTTATTCATGGCAACACTCATGTTGGTATAATCTGTTGTCATTAATGTGTCAATAATCTGCAGACGACTTGCTTTCAGCACATTATCGACAGCGTAGCTATTGAAGTATTATAATTTGAATAGAATTGACAGGAAGACCAGTGATTTGGTAGATGTTTTCAGTTGGCCATACTGTACTTCTTAGAGGGATGCTGTGATGTCAGGTGAATTCGACTGACTTATTTGAGATAGGTGGGATTCACTCTTAGTTAACGCTATATGTTTCTTTTTTTATGAGAATACTAGTTAAACCACAATTTTTGAATTAGTTTTTAGTATTCATAGCGGCCTTTAAAATTTTTAAGTTGTAAATTTTATTCATTTATTCTTATTAATGTACCTACTGAGTTACGTTTTATGTAAATACCCCTTCTATGTTATTTACTAGCTCTGTCTTTAGATATTCAATTTAGTTTATTTATGAAAATTAATAAATAAATCAATTAATATTATTTTTTCGTTTTTTATTTTATTTACCCCTATGTTGCTTTAACCCATGGGTCCAGATCGAGCCTATCCAAAAAATGGAGATATGTATAAGTTCAAAAAGCCCTAGAATTTCCGTTAAAAATAGAATAGTTGATCGGCTATCAATAGATCAAAGAATATATTTATGTCTATAAATTAGAATATTGCGTGTCTGTTTACCTCTTATTCCTATGACAATACAATAAAATTATGTAACGGCCTGTATGTGTCTAAGAAAATTGTTGGTCTGTCCTAGAGAATTATGCTTGAAGCTTCGTCACAGTTTGCGGTTCTTCACTTGTTCTAGGACATTCCATAATGATGGCGAACCTAGTCGTATATTCAAAATCACAGTATTAAAGTAGCACTTCATAGGTGTCTATCAGAAGTTATTGTATAGCTGTTACAAGCAATTAGTTCGATAAATTCAGGTACACTTTTTAATTTCTAGATACATATATTTGTGTAATAATAGCTTGTATGCCTTCCAAACATATACATTGATTAGGTAGGTACCTAATGCATGCATTGTGTGAAAAGTGTTATGCTGGCACTTGGCGTATTTGTATACAAAATGCCCCCTTTGTTTACGACTATTCAGTATTAAAAAAAAATTACGCGAATATTTGCATAAATATGTGCCAGCATGATATTCAGCCAAATTACATGTAAATCTATCAGAACAATTGCTATGATAATGTCGGAATGTATTTAGTAATTAAAAGGTGACCTAGCGGGAAATATATTTTTGTTAGAAGCCAAGTGTTCTGTCTACTTCTATGAACAATAATTTATTGTAACAATGTTTCTTGATTGGAACTAATTATAGCTTTTGAAAGTTGTGTACTTATCTTGTTGACTCTCAAATAGTGGGGCGATTGATCTATCTATAAACACAATAAATTAATAAAAGTTGACCACTGATGTTTTATTTCACGAAATGCTTATCCAACTGAAGAATATTATACTTACCTACTGATTGCCACGGTGTCATTAGCGCGAATGCTGCGTGAGGTGTCCTGGAGTCGAGCAAAAGGTTTTTTTTAAAGAGCTCACCCCAACTCAGTAGCAGAGCGCACCCTTTCATGGGCTTTGCAATATAACTGGCAAAATGTGGATAAACTATTAAATACCTACTGCCTTACTCAACGGTGAATACCTACCTACTAGCAAAACGATTTGTAAGAATATTGTGCAAAGGTACAATATTCTACTAGGTTAAATTAAATTACATAAGTACCCGTCAATCGATTCCTAAGGAAGGTTATAGGCTTCTTAAGAGGGTGCATCCTAAAAGTTGGCAACGTCGTAAATAGCTGTCAAATATTTACCTGTTTCGATTAATTTGGAAATAATACTGTATGGAAATAAGAAATGTGGTTAGCCACATTTCTTATTTCCAGGATGCACCCTCTTAACATCAAGCTACGACCTTTAGGAGACGAGCATAGAAAAAAAGTCCGAAAGAACGCTAAGCGAAAACGAAGTAATAGCGCGGGCGGGGAATGCGACGACGCGGTGGGTAGGGGGACCAAGAAATTTCACGCGGACGGCGTCGTGGGTCGAAGTAGACCTTTAGATGACGTTTCGCTGCGCAAGTATGAATCGACCCTAGTTTAATTCAACTCTTTTTAGAAATACTAGATACAATTAAGGTGGATGTTCCAAGGTAGCCTGCGAAATTCAAATTTTCTTACGTTTTTTGTTTCTTTCAATAGGATTATATGAACTTAAAGAGTTGTATTGATGATTTTTATGACTATAATTCTATAAATAAATATCTGATACTGCCGCGAATCATATTTAGCACCTGAGCGTATCATCCAGATTCAACCAGCAATGGCTAAGATGTCAGCTCAACCTGCCGCCGCCGCGCCGCCGAGAAGATTACTTAGGTACCTAAATACTGGTGACTGTTTAGTCGAATTAACCATTAGTCCATGGATCAAATTGTGTGGTCACTTTATTTACCGACTTTGACTGGTGAAACCCAAAATGGAAGTACTTAATTTTAAAAAAACATAGCAGTAGTGGATTTTGTATTTCTAGTGTTAGTTAATTGATTCATTCGTGACTTGGCGGAAATCCATTATAAAACACAATAGACATAGATATATTTAGTAAACTTTTCCGCTTTACTATTCTTAAAGAGTCTTAAAAAACCCTGTAAGAAATCGACACGTGTTTCACCTCTCAACGAGGCATCCTCAGGATGACGATTGACTTGTCGCGAACCCGTACACGACGTGTTAACACGCCGAGCCACAGAACACATATACTCCTACGCCGAGCGCTGGACGCTGAGTGAGTGAGTGTGTGAGTGAGGGTTTTTTTAAGACTCTTTAATAATTGTAAAGCGGAATAGTTTACTAAATATATCTACGTCTATTGTTCTAGTGTTACTAATGATGTACATACAGTTGACTGTACCTACTGCTTAAATATGGGTTCCTTCAGGCTGTATTACTGACTTTAAACTTTTAATTACAAGGAATAGGAGTCATTAAACAAAAAAAAACAAGCTCACTGAACTAATAAGCAGATAAGAAAACGATTGCAGGTACTGCTAACCCTGATAAGTTGTAAAAATGTAATCGGACTCGGGGTGATCAATAATGCAATCTGTGAACCAAAACGAGCACGAGTTGGTTTTCGGAGCAAACTGAAAACGATAGCCGTCGTGGTCTTTTTCAAATAAGCTGAAGTTGTTGACATTTTCTTTCTCATCTCATTTTGTTATTGGTCGTACTCTAAACCTATTGACGTACTTACTAATTCCATGGGTAAGATCTTCTCAATTTCTTTCGTGAAAAAGGGAGATTTTTTATGAACGCAACGCAACAAAATTAACTCATTTTTAGAGCTGGCAACACAAAATCAATCGATGACAGCGACGGATTTTCCCCTATCGTCGTTGACGACATTTTGTCAATAAATTGTAAAATTGAAGAGAATTTAGTAAACTTTTCGTAGTGTATAGTGTTAAATAAGCCACGAAGATGGCAGACAATGAACAGAAAGCTATGCAGTTAATGGCCGAGGCGGAGAAGAAGCTGAGTTCTTCGAAAACTTTCTTTGGATCACTTTTCGGGTGAGGACAATGAGTTAATCATTATTTTGTTGATATTGCCCTAATTACGACTTAATTGATTTCATTACAAGCTTCTTTATAACTTAAGAAGCAATGAAGTCATTATTCATGCATGCATTGAACTTATCTGCTTATAATATTTCGGAAATTGTAATTTCATTGTTGTACCACTTTAGCTGTCTGAATATTCTAATTGAAAGTACCGTGCTGCTGTGAATTATTTTCGCAATTATGCACGGTTATATTATAACAATTTCGTGTTTGTATGTAGAGTTCTAACCATGAGTAATAGTGCTAACTAGTCTATTCATGAAAGAATGATTCATTTACAACATGTTAAGTAGGTGCTATCAGGAAAAAAACACTCATTTTATGTAATTTTCAAATTATGCAAACAGGTCTTGAGTTACTGTATGACATGTGTTATTTGTTCTGTCACATTTTGAGATACTAAACCTATTAATTCTTAAATAAAAAGAAAGATACACCATAAGATCAGCTGATGTGTGGATTAACTGTATAAATTTCATATTCATATCTTTATTTGTATTCCATAATGTTAACAAGATTACTTTCGATCCAACAAGCTTGGAGATTCTTTAAATATAAAAATAATATACTATGGTCCTTTAAAAGTAACCATGACTTCAGGGATCAGTCAGCTTTTTGGTCAATATTTTGACTAAAAAATGTAAGTGTCAAAGGTTCATAAGAGATCTACTTTTACAGAAATAAACATCATTGCATTTCATTTATAAAACAGTTCATATTGCACAATAAAAATTAAATGAAGAAGATAAAAATTGGGTGACCTAGCACTTTAGTAGGAAAACCTAAATCTGGTTTATCAAGTTGCTACAATCTTCAACACTAAGAAAACAATGCAAGAAGAATAAGAGAATGGTGTGAGTATTGCTAACTGTAGTGGCAAGTCCAGAGGGGATAGGACATGATACATCTCAAAAAAATTGAAATTGGTTTAACGGTGGCTGATAGCTTCATCAACACCTTTCTGCCAAGTCATTTATTTATTTTTTAGTTAGCTGACACTGTCCCACTGTTGGGCAAAGGCCTCCCAAATTCTTCCATGTATCCTTACCTTTATTAAAAGAAAAGATGCTCTGCATAACAGGATATTTATTTGTAGTTCACAATGCATGTCTTCCTTCGTCTTTCATACATCAGTGGTGATCTCAGTATTTACTCTCTTTCTAGTCATATATATCATCATTCACAAGGCCACTTCAGGTTTTTATTCTTCTTCAAACAAATCAGGATTTTGGATTTTTAGGGTATTGTACCAAAATGAACCCTGTTACTTACCCTTCGCTGCCTGTCCATCAGTCTGTCAGCAGGCTGTATCTCATAAACCATAATAAGTAGGTAGATGTTTCAGTTTTTCACAGATTGCGTGTTTCTATTAAGTACTGATATAACAAAAAATAATAAAAATTAAATAGAGTTAATAATTAAAGTAAAAATTTTATTTTCGGTGTTTTTTTGCTCAATCTTAATACTCCGACTCGCACTTGGCTGGTTTTTTCCATTTGGTAATTCTTGAGTTCTGGAAAATTTTAATGCATGTTATATGAAAATATAATGAAAATATCAATGAAATTATATTACAATTTCATTGAGGATGTACTGAAGGTCTTTGCATAATAATTGATACTTACATAAACACTTTTTTTACAAACATAATAATTTACATATTAGTATTCAGTACTTTGTAAAGAACAAACCTTGGGTCTGAATTCAGTATGTAAATTCCTGCTTTGTTAGTACCGTTGTTAGTAAAGTTAGTATAATTCCTCCTGGGAATTACACATAGAGATTGCGTTTTCTTAAGAATTGTGTTTCTCTACAATATTGTTTCTTTTCAAATACAGCCTGTTCTATCCCACTGCTGGGCATAGAAATGCCTCTTCTCTTACAGCTAAGGCATGACCATTCTTCATGTGTTATCTGAACTTTTAACTAATAGTACAAATAAAATGATAAAATTGTTTTATTTCTAAGAGGTTATCTCTGAAAGTACTGACTCGATTCCCAGGTTTGACAAAGTTTTATTGGCTTTTCCATTCCATGGAATTTCTCACTAGCAGCCTGGAGCAGTCTGGATTTGTGCCCAGTTAATCCTGCGCGACATTACTGCGTCACATTTCATGTAAACCTATAGATGTGTGCTGTGTCAGCACTGACGCGTGCAGCTTTGTTCGGAATCATACCTTAACTGGCGAGATACGGATGTACTACAGATACACCTCTGCCTAAACCTGCCGGGAAAACAGGCGTTATGTTATGTATTTTTACGAAAAATCGTGCTTCCTTGCAGTGGTTCCTCGAAAGTTGAAGAAGCAGTAGACTGCTACCTTCGGGCGGCAAACCTATTCAAAATGGCGAAGAAATGGGCGCAAGCCGGTGCTGCGTTCTGCGCCGCTGCGAACCTGCATCTGAAGGCTGGTGTCCGTCATGACGCTGCCACCAACTTCGTTGATGCTTCCAATTGTTACAAGAAGTGTGAACCTAATGGTAAGTGGAAGTTTATTCATGTTCAGCATCCTCCCGTCCTTATCCCAATTTCTTTGGGGCCGACGCGGCATGTCTTTTTCATACTCTATTAACGTAATCTCAGTAGTTACCCACATTTTGACCTCACTATCGGCTTTAGCACTTTCGAAAACTATGAAAACGACACCACTGACGAAATTTTCGGAGCCGCCATCTCGGATTTTTGTTTTGACCAAATTCACACTTCACTCTCTCTCTATCGAAATAGAAGAAGAGAAGACAGTTCAAGTATGAAGCCGCGTTAAAGAACTTCATCACAAAAACCCGTTTACTATGTCACACTGAAGGGTGGGCGTTTTTGGGGGACTGTCTTATGTAATTTTGACGTTCGAAAAGTGCTGATTCTCAGCCTAGTTTGAATAAATGACTTTTGATTTTGATTTTGATTTTTGACACTATGAAGTCAGCAACAAGAAAGACATACCTCTAGATTATGTCTAATGTTTGACCCGTGCTAGCATTTAAGAGAAATTGTAAGAGATGATGTAATTTATCATGTCTTGTCGCAAACATCTTGGGTACGCCCGTGCTGGCCCCGCTGGTGACGAATCATACGTCGACCGTACATTCGTACAAGGTGTTGATGTCATTCAAAATTCCACATTATTTATTAAATCCTGAGCTAACCCGCAACATCCAGGGAATTCTGACTAGATCAGCCTTACTAAGACCTACCTATATATTTTTTTGCATTTATACAAAGACCGCCTTATCATTTGATCGTTTCAAAGTCAAACAGGCAATGACCCAGTAATTTATCTATGTCAGCGATAAAATAAACTTTCACAATTTTAGCCTTTGTTGAAGTAATCTATTTATTTTCATACGCTCCAAACTGAGTTAAATACGGAATTTTAATGACCTTATCAGCCTATTATCATCGCGCGGTAACAGTAACGGTGACGAGTAAAATAAGCTTGTGATGTGGGCGTTATCTTTGCATCTAGAAATCCGATGAATCACCGGTTGCCTTGATATTGCTGTTAAAAACAAACACATGACGAATCGCAAACTTCCTCCTTAGAGGTCGGTTAATGAAAAATACCTTTGTTTCTATAATAATGACTTGATGTTAATTGGCCAAGCAAGAGCAATTTTGGTATTACTAGTACCGAAACCAGACCGATTTTGGTATACAATAAAGCATCCATACTAATATTATTATTGCGAAAGAACTTTTGTCGGTCTTTTATACCTGAACGGATTTCGACGAGGCACACAGGCAGATCATGACCTTAGTTAGAATTAGAACAAAGGATACTTTTAACCAGTGCCCCCCAGGTATGCAGTTCTGCAGTTTTCTAAAACTTTGAGAACTAGAAGAACGTAGAATATAAGATCGAGCGAAGCGAGCTCCAAGTTTTAGCACATTGCCTCGAAAAGGTTAGGTTTTCTTTTGACCATTCATACAGAAATAGGTTTACTATAAATAAATAGCGATACTTTATCGGAAAAGTTGGACCATTAAACGAATACAGGATGTTAGAGCGAGCGGAGCGAGCTCGAAAAGTTTTTCTGGATAGGTAAATTTTCTTTGAACATTTATATAGAATTTGGAATTACTTTGTCGACCTATTCAGAATAGTTTGCTGGGAATGTATGATGCAAGAATGAGCGGAGTGAGCTCGAAAAGTTTAGATGTAGAGTTAGTTTTTGTGTTTAATTAAACGCGCTAATCTCTGGAACTGCAAGTATCGCACTTTTTGCATTTCATAGCCCAATTCTTGAGGAAGGCTATAGGGGATTTAAGATTACGCTAGGAGCGTTAGGAGCCGAGCAAAAATAAATAAAAGTCGGAAACAAGGAAAGAACGCTAAGCGAAAACGAATTATTAGCGCGTGCAGTCGATGCGATGCGACGGGGTGGGTCGGGGGAAAAAGAAATTTCATGCGCGCAGAAGCTAGTATACCATAATAAGCAGCACAAACTAATGGCTCTTTGGACTGAATCCTAACAAAAGCTAATAAAGAGAGATAGAACGGAAAAAGTTTGAATGGTTCGCGTTACTGATTGATTGAGTGAGCGGGTGCATTGGTCTAATTGGCAATGTTGTGGGTCGGTTGAAAGCAGGGGACTATTTGGCCTGTTAACACTTTGGTGATCAATGTCAAACTGTATAGGTTAGGTACCTATTGTGTTATTGCATACTGTTAATTGAATGACGTGTTTGATATGGAGGGAGTCGTGGATGAGAGTCAGATAGACGCTGTGATTACGTATGCATGTGTTTTTAGGGTTCCGTACCCGAAGGCCGATGGGTGCCAAACGGAACCCTAAAAACAGCGGACAGCACGCTTAGCATGACCACAGTAGGAACGCGTTTTGTCGGCGGAGGAATAGACGAAATGATAGATAAACAATCACAATCTGTCATTTTGTCTATTCTTCCGTCGACAAAACCAGTTTCTATGGTTGTTTCATGCTACTCGAGCAGGCGTCAAGAACACATTCTCTTGACTGGCGAACTGTAGTTGTCTTTTTCAGCTATAAATCAGTAGCAGTACCTACCAACATAAAAAATAATGAAGTAAAGAAGTTTCCACTGTTAATAATCGAGAGCCTATTTAAATATCTACCAATAAAATTCCATCTATTTATTACATGGGAATTAAACATAACTGGCGAAATGTGGGTATACTATAGGTACACCTCTGCCCAACCCTTCGGGGAAATAAGGCGTGATCTTATGTTATGTGTAAAATTCCATCTGTCAGACGTTTCTATTAGCGTAAAAAATTATCACATTCCTGTGTGCAAAAACAAAATGTTGATTCAGGCGAATTCGCGTAATGGATAACCATCTTTTACATTGTTTTTTTGTCACCTTACAGAATTCAATATTCTTTCAATCGATTTAAAAATTGTTTGGTCGTTTTGTCACATTTCGCTTTTTGCGTACATCGTTCAAGTATAGAAGCTTTCGGATGAATGAATATACACAGAATGATGATTCAGAGCCCGGACACGCCATTGATAGGCGGCATTGTTAACACTTTCCATACGAACGCTTACTTCTTTTGAGGGCGTCCAGACGCGACACCACGAACTACGAAATGGTTGATTCAGAAGCGATGATCGCCGCAGTGCGTGAGCAAAGATTATTGTGGGACAAAAAACATAAGCTTTAAAGGAATCGTTTATTAATACAAGAATGAACTTTCAAGCAAAATAATTGTATTGTACTTCTCCATGATTCGAGAAGTAATGACCAAAATCACGTAGGACATTTGTCGCGTGTAACATCGCGTCGCGTTGCATCGTGTCGTGTCGCGTCGCGTCGTATTCGTCGCTCACGTAGGCAGGACACCCCGTTAGACACTAATTCACTTCATTCGGATTGGTTAAAGTTGTAGTTGTTAAACCATTTGGGTTAAATAGGTTTTTATTATTTTATTCGACCTTTATATACGTAGATTCCTTTATATTTTGTGAATGTGAGAACGTTGTAGGCACAACAGACTGTCGATTTGCAGACTATTTTCAATTTTTTTTAAGTATCTTGTTGACAGGCCTACGCTGTCCTCTCATACCTATTCAAACTGTACATTTTTTAAAGCATTGTAAAACCCATTTATTTTTAAAAGAGTAACCGTGGAGTTTCTTGCCGGCTCTTCTCCATAGGAAACGACCAATTGGAACCGTGCACCTAGATTCTGACGTTTCATAAGTGCCCATGTAGGTTTATGTGAAATAAAATATTTTGATTTTGATTTTGAATGACGTATAGAAACTGACAGCTTTGAAGGCTTTCAAAGTGGCAGAAGTTGTTCACTCAACGCACTTGTTGGTGGCGCTACGTATTGTATTTAGGACTCTATTTTTGAGCATAATGTTATGATTCTGGAATTTGGGTATCAGTAGAGTCAATGACTACAATATCCTTTGTTTTTATTTTGAAATAAATGTGTGTGATATTGTGTTAATTGCAGGTTTTAGGATGATGAGTAATATCAATTTAGTTACTACTTACATCTTGTTGTGATTGATAAGGTGCGTGCTTAGTATTGTGATAAGATTATAAGATAGATATAATACTTTTTAGTGTTCCGTACCCGAAGGGTGCCAAACGAAAGCCTCTGTCCGTCCGTCTGTCTGTCAGCGGACTGTATCTCATGATCCAGCCAGACTTCACAGATTGTGTATTTCTATTGCCGTTATAACAACAAATAATAAAAACCAATTAAAGTTACTAATTAAAGGGGTTCCCCATAACAGAAACGTGTTTTGCTCGATCTACGGAACCCTTCGTGTTCCAGTCTTCGTGGCCGGTTTTATTATGTACAGTCAGCAACAAAAGTCGATTATTAACAGTTCAGTTTTTGAAATCTTAATTATTGAGCAAAATATTTGAATTATATTTGGAACAGAAGTAAAATTTAAAGAATATTATGTCTAAGCTATTATATGAAAAGCTAAAAGCAGTTTATTTAACCATTTTGTATAAATTGTGATGTTATGTAAAAGTGACAGTGTTTAATGGACTTGTGTTGCTGACCGTAAACCAAGAGACTTACTACTGAGATGACGACTAATAGAGAAGTAGGTTTAGAAGAAGATATATGCTGCATCGATCTTAAATACATTGGGATAAGGGCAAGAGAATGATGACGATCTGCACCCAAATACACGATCAATCGCAATCTAAATCGTTTTGAAACAGATTGCTAATCCATTTCTGCATAAGTTCGAAAAAAAAATTGCTCAACAATGAATCTCTCGCTCGCAATGAATTTTATTGAACAGTGTGTCAAAATGAAACAGTGCTACACAATTAGGAGAGGTACAAATATAAGATACTAGGCCCCCGATCAACGACGTCGTAGACCATCGCCCGCTCGCGCTCTTTCTTCGTTTTTGCTCGGCTCTTAAGGGGCGTAGCGTGATGTTAAATACCCTATAACCTTCTTGCAGAATTGGGATAGTAGTAGTTCCGGAGATTAGCGCGTTCAAACAAAATAACAGACAAACCAACAAAAGTAACAGCTCTTAGCTATATTGTTAGTTTATAGATTCAAACTCAAAGCATTCATTTCAATTAAACCGTTTACAAGCACTTTTGAGTTGTCAAGGAGTCGGTCAGTCAAAAAATATGAAGCTAGTTGCCCATTCCAAAGCGTAGTAGGTACCTATGGAGAAGAACGGGCAAGAAACTCAACGGACACTCTTTTAAATAAAAAAAATTGTATTATGATTATTTTTATCTAACGTTGAACTTAACAAAGATTTAAAAGGATCTTCTTTTTAATACACAGTTCAAATCACAACTAATGGTCGTTGTTAAGAAAGTTTTAAAAATAAATCCCGAGTCAAACCTCGAATATTCAATGAGTAAGTTACCTCGTTGTAAAAGTCGGCCAACTCACAAACAAAGAAAAGATACTTTTATCTTCGATAAATCAAATAGTTCCCCAAGGATAATTATATATAAACAGCATCTTATTCAACAAAAGACGGGAAAAATTCATTCAGTAAGAAAGTTCAAGTGGACGGTGATAACAATATTATAACATTACTATACAACATTACATCACGCCGTGTTTCCCCGATGGTTTGGGCAGAGGTGTACCTATAGAGCATCCACATTTCGCCAGTTATGTTTAAGTCCCATGTAATAGGGGACGAGCCTTTTGCCATCAACTGGACACAAATCCGGACTCTTACTGAGAAATTATGGATAGAAAACCTAATAATACTTTGCCCGACCTGGGAATCGAACCCAGGACCTCATGCTCAGCAGTAGCGCTTGCGACCACTAGACCAACGAAGCAGTGCCTACCATACAGAATCGATAATATCTGGGCGTTTTAGTCTAGACTCAAATAAAATTATAGGCATTTGCAATGCGCTAGGAATAAAGTATTCATTGAATATCATTAGTAAGCTTAGGTTGTAAACAGTAAAGTTGTTTATTTTGTGAACGTATTATAAATGTCGAGATTTTAGTCACAATGCGGGAGAACGTTGACAATTTAGAGACCTTTCCCGTCTGGGGGAGTAATCAATCAAAATTTAATAGCCTAATTGGGAGTTGCGCAACGGTCTGAGTATTCGTAAACGCTGGGAAAAATATAATATGCATCTATATGCATAGTATTTGTAGAGTCTGGGATACATACATATACTATGCATCTATGTGCATAGTATATTTGTCGGGATACTTAGTAATATGTCGGTATTATGAGGTGAAACAAATGTTTATATTGAACACTATTTATTAACTCACTCTCAAACTGTTCCTAATGTTACAATAGTAAAGAAATGTTTGAATACACGCGGCTAACACAGTAGACAAAAGTACACGGAATGTAATATTATATTATATTCTAATAAGTAAGAAAATTAGGTCACCGCGTCATGCCGATATTGCAAACTAAGGTGTTCGCTGAAAACACGGAACACATACAACAACATACAATACATCTATAAGCATAGTATATTTTATCCCAGCGTTTACGAATACTCACACCGTTGCGCGACTCCCAATGAGGCTTTAACTTTTGATAAGAAGTGGTCCTCTTCTGTTCCTCTCGCAGATTGATGTACAATCTACCAAATCAGACTAAAATCCAACCTTTTTGTGACTTCTTAGGGCAATTCACACCAGAAAATGTTTACACATACTATGGCCAATATATTCGATATCGTTGAATGTGTGGTTATTGTTACACAAGTTTGGTTTCCAATGTAACAATATCAATTCACAACAAACGAATACCAAGTTCGAGTTCTGGTTTAATCCAAGTAATAAACATGAAAAATATAGGTATAAGTACTGTTTATACACGAATGTCACACTAAGTTTGGCCGGAGTATATTCTTTCGTAATACACCCATTACTACATATATGAAACACATCATTCTAGGCTAGGCTTACATTTCGTCTAGCTTACAGACTTCCACTGAACGAGCCAGCCAAGTAAAACCTACGTATCGTCTAGCCTAGACTATATCGTGTATAGCGGCTACAGACGATGTAGTGTTGGACGATCGCCAAACTGTCCTTTACTTGTGGAAGTACCTTTTTTTTACGGGCCTGGTATAGGCTGGTAGTCGGTTTTAATATATTATTGTACATACAATCCGACGTTTAATCTATGGTAAAGTTTGGCTCCCTTTAGTCCAAGTAAAAACTTCGTCGTTAAATCAATGTTCCAGTTTGGCTACCTTGAGTTCTATTATTGATATCTACAAGTGGAAGGCAGGCGACTGTCGCGTAAATAACACCGATAAAGTTAGACAAATTATTTAGTTTGATGAAAGCTTTTATAGATAAGTGTCGGATAGAGAGAAAACTTTAGAGTACTTACAAATAAGGATACTCTTTCGGTGTGGCCAATCTTCCGGAGTAATAGTCCGTTTACGAAGGAGGATAAAAAGTCATAGAGCGCTTAATTGTAAGTTTAAAACAAGATAAGGATTCAGTAGCTGGATTTACAGTGCCAATTGTGGTAATAAAATTAGACCTATCCCAGATACATGCCAGTTGGCGACCTACATTATTGTACTGGATACTGGCGTTAACACAAACCATTACAAAAAGTTGTATACGTACCTTTGACTTGAAATCCAGCAATAAAGTTCCTTTTAACATCTCCAGCATTTTATCATATACCCGCGGCAATATAAAGATTTTCTGCACGCATTAAATCACGAAGTGATTACTCCTTACATATATTTTTTCCGATGCGTCTCACAGTGGGGTGCTTGCTCCCTGGGTGTGTTCCAATTATTTTACTCCATCCAGCTGTTATACAATTTCCTGTTTTCCATTACCATTATTTATTAATAATGATTTTTCCTTATCGTTTGCTTCAAGGATATACATTTTGTATTTCTCTGGTGTTTCTTTTAACGAACTTGAAAGTTTTCGTTCGCATGGTTAATATCTTTTATGTTAATATTAAATGATTCACTCCCACTAACATTGTAGAATAAAATTATATTATTCGTATATGGGAGCTATTTTATATTTAAATACTTAATAGTCTTTGAAAATGAAATGGTTTATTCTGGCTGTTATGATGGTTTTATACCCTAAGTGGGCACATTTACAAAAAACTTCATAAACATATAAAAATTATAGATTTAAATTCACACACATTAAAAAAACATTAACAGAGTGGCTACTACAAAAAGACTACACATTCACGGAGTCTTTACTCACTTACATCGCCTAAATGGAAAAAACGCACACTCACAAACATATTCACAGATACATCCACACACATTCACCCTATATTCATTCTCACATACAAACCCACAACAAGCACATAACACATCACACCACGTACACCACCATACACATCCCCTCCACATGTTACTTGTACACTCACCACTATTACTGCTGACAATATTAAACGGTAGATCGACACTGTCCACTGTTGTAAAAATGTTGAATTTATAAGCTAGACACTGTCTCTTAAAATACAGGTTAGCCTAGTTTAAGAGGCAGGGTTACATATAATTATGTACAGAAATTTTTGCAACACACTGTAATGGCTAGAATAAGTCTACCCACTAGTTATATCTACTTGTGTACATTTCTGTAACTATTTTGGTAAATAAACTTTATTTATTATTTATTTATTTATTATTTATTTATTCTGTAAATAGGTTATCGGATTCACTTTTACACGTCATATTCAAATATTAGAGCTAAGCTATATGAGGTCGGCGTTTCCTATCTGACTACCCTGAGAAGAAAGGCCGAAACAAACTCAGGGGTCACAGTCTCTTTTAAAGTCCAGACATAATCTTGGCAAGAGTAAAAGATAGCAAGAGTTCTACATCATAGTGATTTACAATGAAAGCAATCTTAGCATTGCTGAAATGTGACATGGTACAAATATGGAATTGTCATCCATGACAAAAAAACTGGGTATCATTGAAGATGGTCCAACCGTCGCCGCAGATAACAAGTTAAACAGTGTTATAAAAATCTAATACGAAATTTTGATCTACAACACTATCTATTCCGAACTATTACATCACCCGTGGCCTGTTATCAGTGCGATTGTCTCTGATAACGGATGATCATTCATCAAGGTCGGGGATATCTTGTGGTAGCTTATCCGCGTAATCTGTGTTTACTCGATTTTACAACATAACACAACGGGTCTCATATGTAAGGTCGTTTTACAAGTTCGTAATGAGCTCTTTTATTGGAACATAAATCATAATTTTAACACGTGGGAATTACTTTGTATGTCATGAAAATAAGACATTGTATTTTTTGGTGCTTTTCTGTTAATTTTATCTGAATCGCTGCCGCGGGTCTTGATAATAGATTTGAAAGAAAATGAGATCTAGATAACCGTAAGCGTGTTGATGATAGTCGACAGGATCTATCAATATTAGATGGCGATTCTGTGGATGGAAATCACATTACATCATAATATTAGCATTATGATGTAGGCTGTCTGCTCCGAAATGGAGTATATCAAATAATGGTGTTAATCGATTCCCTCAAGCATTCAACACGGTCAACATGACGTCATTAGTTTGTTTGCACTCTCATATCAACCCCAGAAACGTTTTTATTGAAATTTCCTAATGTTATAAGTATTGATGAGACATGAGAGTGTACCAGTAAACTCTACTTTGTCACTTTTCCCAAAAAAAAAATGTGGGTTCCACAAGGAGTTATTTTAGGCCTTCGATATGTTTTTATTGCAATCTTTATGTTGTAAATTATAACAAATTAAAAGTACACTAAATTCTTTGGCTAAAACTTATGTGGAACGATATAATTACATACAGGGTGATTGGAAGCTGGGTCAACCATCACCCCTGCCCATGCACCCTGCTTCCAATCACCCTGTATTTACTAAGAGAAATTTTAACTCTCCGACTGTCAATTTCATTAAACTCGACGTCACCATCGTGACGTCACTATGAACTATGTTTAATGAGATAACTTTTGTTGCAGAGGCTGTTTCGTGTCTTCTGAAAGCGATTGAGATCTACACCGATATGGGGCGATTCACTGTAGCTGCTAAGCAGCATCAGGTACATATTTTTAAAATTTATTATTAATGGTAATTAAAAAATTTACACTTCCACTTGGATTTTTCGACCCTGTGAACATAATTTTCAACGTAACGAGTTCAGATTTGAACTAAAAGTGTAAAATATCCTGAAAATAATATTAGCGAAATTTTCTGAACTGTTCAGAATATCCCAGTTTTTAATTTTTTTAATGATAGGTGGACCCCTTCGCTTTACCTCATTTGCCTTTGGACCACTACGTTTGAGACACAGACTCCCTGTATATTGACTGCAAGCCTTAGTTGCTTGCCGCATTTTTGATAAGGGAGGCTTGAACGATGAAAATTCCATGAATTTTAACTTAGTATAATTAAATTAAAGTCGCTTTTCGTGTATGTCTATGTGACAGCGTTGTTCCTCTAAACTACGCTACGGCTTTTGATACGATTATCACCATCATAGAGAATTTATTCCGAAAGTTTTTTGTGTACGTATACATTAATATTAATCTTACATATAATAAAGAAACGTCCATGTATTGTCCGTGCAGCAATTCGATAATCTAATATAAATTATTGTCGTTTTTCCAGAACATAGCTGAGCTGTACGAGACCGAATGTGTGGACCTCTCCCGCGCGATGCAGCACTATGAACAGGCGGCCGATTACTTCCGCGGAGAGGAGTCCACCTCCTCGGCCAACAAGTGCATGCTGAAGCTGGCGCAGTATGCCGCCCAGCTCGAACACTACGACAAGGCTATACAGATCTATGAGCAGGTTCGTAAAAAGTATACATAAGCTCTTCAGCCCTGTTGAAAATTTATTTTTATAAGGTCATTTATCTCTGCATGGCGACTTCCTCCTAAGGCGCCGTTTCCTGGCGTTTTCCTCTTAAGGGGTCATTGTACTCATCATTATGAACAACTTTTACTATGGGACCAAACCTGAAATCGTGAAAAAAAAACAGCTGTTCCCTACATTTTGACGAGTTATGCGAACATAAATGTAGGGAACAGCTCATTTTCTTTTGAAAAAAAAAAGAAAATATATATTTATTTAGCACAGTCTAAAAGGCACAGAATATATTCAGCAAATAAAAATAGTAAGACATTAGCTGAAACGTGTGCCTCACGGTGCGCTGGAAAGACCCAGTTCAGCAAAAATGGAACAAGAAAGACAACTAGAGCCTGACGCTGGTTTTCAACTGGACCTAAAGTTGTGAGGTGTCGAATTTAAATCAGTTTTATACTTACTAAAACCTTAAAGTTAATAATAATAATGGACCCTGTTCCCGATACCGGTGGGCTACTATTTTTTTTATTTTTAAATGTTTTTATAATTTTTATATTCGAATATTTCAAAATGTAAAATATATGTATATTAATGAAATAAAGGAAATAATAATAACGAAAAATAATAATAATAATATGTACATAACTATGGGTTAATTTATTGCAAAAACGTCCCGTTCACGGTGCGATTAACAAACTGCCTTAGGCTACATAATCCTGCTAAAACACTCATAGAATCAAACTATCCACATCTGAGATAACTTTAGACACGGGAACTTTAATCCCTCGCCTGTAACTACAAACTCAAACTTACATACCTCTCATCTTTCAGATCGCCAAATCGTCCCTAGATAACAGCCTCCTGAAATACAGCGCGAAGGAGTATATGTTCCGCGCCGCCCTCTGCCACCTCTGTGTGGACATACTGAACGCTCAGCATGCTCTGGAGAAGTACTGCGGACTGTACCCTGCCTTCGCCGACACCCGGGAGTGTAAACTGATCAAAGTGAGTCAAATATCTTATCTAAAGTCTTGTCTTGTCTATCTTAACACTCTCCCTGCCGCCTATAAATGTCGTGTCTCTTTTTGTCTTTGTCTCGGTTTAATTGAAATAAATGCTTTGAGTGAGTTTAATAAATTAATATTAAACTCACAAATAATAAAGAAATCTCGATGTTTTGTCAGGTCAAGTCGTAAAAGCCGTGCGGAGCGGAGGAGGGTCGGTAGTTTCTTTATAAGTGGAGCTTCTTTATACCCGAATCGGAATGTATTCTTCTTTGTCGAGTCGATAATTACATGAATTATTTATGTACCTGGCTAAAAAAGGGCTTATTCCCGGGAGCTCCAAATAATTTTATTCCGATAGACGGGAGGTTCGACATTGTATCATTACTCTGGTAATTTGTTTGTTGAATCATACATGAATTTTATTGTAAATATATAAATTTGAGCTCATGGGAAAGATTTTATTTATTATATTGCTTTTTTTTCATTTGGGCCGGGAATAAAATAATTTGGAGTTCCTGGGAATAAGCCTAAAAAAGTAACCTATGGGTTTGTACACAAAACTGCGTTGCGACGTCGCATCGTATAAATCGGCGACAACCTGCGGGCATTTCCTAAGAGAATCTTAGGGTGCTGGCGCCTTTTCCGTGGTTTTTATGGTCTTTGCTAAAGTTTGTTCAAATGTGGCCAGTAATTTTGGCCTGAAGGTTAACTAAACAGACGAAAATACTTCATTGCAGTTTTATGATGTGTTTAGTTTTCTCAATAATTTCGGACCCGAATATGTCGAATGTGACCGCAACGATTAAACGAGGCATAAAACATTTATAAACCCTTGTTTTCATTCGCTCTTATCCAACCTTTCCAGGAACTGATTGAACACTTGGAAGATCAGAACATTGATGCCTTCACCGAAGCCGTCAAAAACTACGACAGCATATCTCGACTGGATCAGTGGTATACAACGATGCTGGTGCGCATCAAGAAACAGATCAACGACAACCCCGACCTGCGTTGAGTGAATTGCGCGTGCGTGCTCGCCGCAACCGTGTGCGTAGCGTGAGTGGCAAGCCTTATTTTACTTTATTATTACCATATTCAAAAAATCGAATCATTTTTTTTTTTCATTGTCAATTGTTTTGAGACTTCTTTTTTGTTTTTGAAATCAGAATCTTCCAGTTTTTGTCAGTTGAGCTCAGCATGCGTTGCGGTTTTACCCGCTCGATAGTTATCGCAATAATAATAAATTAATAGACAAGGAATCGAATTCGTTTTTATGAGAATCGTAATGCATGCTCAGCTGCTAATTAAGCTAATCTATCAATATTACTCGTTTTAAGTTCGTTTAAATGCAATTTTCAGTTAACAATGTTTAAAAATACTATAAAATAATTAAAAAATATTTAAAAAAAATCTATTTAAAAATAGGCATGTCAAAATCAAAGTGCAAATTGACATTTAATCATGAAATGACATTCGTAACGTTCCAGTCATGACATCTGGTGTCACTTTGACGTTGTCATGACCAAATTGTCTATAGACTACTATAGAGTATAAATGGATGATCGAAACAATTGATGCTCAATGGATGCTTGCATAACGGTGAGCGGCGACGGGCGATATACTGTTTCCTTTTTTATCATAAACTCTGTAGAATATTTCATTATGCCTATTTCATTGTAACAAGTTAGGCAAACCGGTGTCTGTGTGACATTATTTGATGATTATAATGTTATTTTTCCTTTGGTAGTGTAAATTGATGTAGAGGTTGACTGATAGTGGTTAAAGGAGGGTTTAGTAAGCTCTCGTGGTGGATCAGGGCCTTAGCAGACATCTTACTGCAAGCATTGAGTCAGATCAGTGATTTAGTCGCTTTTTGGTACCCTTGGTACAATCATCGGCACGATTCTTGAGCGCTGACCTTCACCTGCGCAGAAGTGAGTTTTTGGGTCCCTTTACGTATTTTTTCATAAGTGTACGATGCGCAAAGCGATCCCCACTCATCCGCCGAGCGCTCAAGAACCGTGCCGGTATCTGTACAGCGACTGAACGCTATACGCGAAGCAGCATTATACTAGAGTGGCAAAATCGCCGATGATAAAAGTCGCATGTCTGCTAAGCCCCTAATTGGTAGTAGTAGTTACCAGAAACTTGAATGATGAGTGTTGATTCCAGAATGAAATAGGTAAGCTAAACTTGAAATGGCAATCTACCCTTCCATTTTCTTGTTTTAATTGCTAGTTACCGCCATGATGTCCTTAAAATCGCGACCGAACCCTAAATGAGGTCATGACTGGGAAATCTGTGCGAGGGACTAGTTGGGGATACCTTTGAATCCGACGGACCTATACCCCATTTACAATAAGATAAGACATTTAAACAAACCTTTTTTCCAGTCCGTTCAACCGATTTTGACTTCTATTGCGTTGGTGAAATGACAAATGGCAGCTGCAGTAAACAGTTGGTATTGTAATCACGTTTTTGCTTTTAATGCCATCCTTATGCCTACGGAATAGAAGTCAAAATGGGTTGAATGGACTTTAAAAAGTTTTTGTTAAATGTCTAATCTTATTGTGAATGGGGTATAGTAATTACACACGGGAGTAGAAATCGTCGTTTCGTCTCACGAAAGGTACAGTTTTTTTTTGTATTGTTAAAACGTTGCAGGACGCTTAACGCCCACAAACTTAATAAAATTAAGCTCCTATAGTGTCTAAATCTCTATCCTTCAACCGAATAATATTGTGACAAAACTAAGTTGCATTTAGAACTTAATTTAATTCCTTGCCTCATTATTTCTGACGTTCTACCTGTCAAATAATGTCTCACAGACGCAATATTTAGTATTCAAGATTTAGTCGGTATAACTAGAATGTAAGTCGGGAGTAAAATCATTATTGAAAAATGTTTTTTATCTGTACGTTAAAACTGAGACGTTCCAATTTACGCAGTACACATATTTGAGTATATACTCTTTATTTATATTTACTTTTCTTGTATTGTGAAGCTGACGTGGCGTTTATTGTATATATTATTGTTTTTATATAGCGTTAGAAGGAAGTCCCTGTACAATTTTGTTTGATTTAGTGGTATTGTGAGTTTGAAATATTTTGTTAGTTTGCAATTTAGAAATGAGTGATTTGATCTTAATTTTTGAATTTGAGACTTATCCAATAGTTTTTTTTCCTTAAAGTTAGGTATATCTTTAAGACGACATGATATGCAATGCGTTAGTGCAAATTCGTGTTGCGTTACACTGTATAGTTTCTGATTTGCGTTTCTTTATGATTTCGTCATATTTCCTCGGATTTGTTTTTGTTAACCATAAAATATACAGATTTGTGACATTACCACTTGTCAATTTTGTTTCCCATGAACGTTATATGTAATGGGGCCTATTCTCATTTAGATTTAATAATAATATTTATAACATTTATTTTGTTGTTGTAAATAATGTCTTGTTTCGTTAATAAATTTTATATTTTTAATTTCGATTTTATTTTTTTTACCCTTTGAGTTTTTTTTTTTTTTAGTCTAAGGCATAGTTATGTTGGACTGTGGACATGACATCATGGCCCGTGGCAGATGACAAACCTGTTGGGCAATTTAGTCTATGGTAGGTACACTAGAAGATTCATACTTTTTTACGTCGTGTGTATTTAATTTTCTTCATAAAATTAATTGAAAGAGTTCAAAAAGCGCCCTATATTGTCTGTCGTCTATATTGGGGCTACTTTATGATCTTTATGTGATTGATGTTCTGGTTAGGACTTTTCAAAGCATCGAAGAGAAAACAAGAATCCAACATGACAATGTCTTTGCAAACAGCTGTGTTCACACTACGATTAAAGAGCGATAAAGGTCAGGATTTTATTAATGTTACTTAAATGTGGACTAATGAGTACGTTAGCGATTTAAGGCCAACGCAGACCGGGACGGGATGGCAAAGAATTTTGCCGTCAGTCAGTACACTAGCCGCTTAGATACCGCGGCATTCCAGCGCATTGCCCCGGCGGCGTGCCGCGGCACGACAAAGCTTGATAAATTCTCGTACACTGTCGTCAGAGACGCGGGCGCTAATGGTGTGCATCACTGCATCCCCCGCTTCTTCCCCCCCCCCCCCCTAGTGAGCATTCATTTGCCACCTAGTGAACATTCCAGAAAACCCTCATTAGAACCTTAGTGGAGCTACACACATGTTTGGGTCGGCATGATTCGGCACAGTCGGGCGACAAAATTCGAAATTTTCGGGGAAAAGCGGCTCGGCTTAACTTGAATTGTGCCGAGCTGACCCGAACATTATAAACACGTTGCAAGACACTAAACGCCTCAGACGTAGGTAATAGCAATATAACTTCTATTGTGTCTCGTTCAGTGCCCTTCAATCAATTAACACTTTCACGGCTAAGTACATAAAATACATACTCATTAGCATGCCATAAAATCTGTCTCGCAAATCTATAACGACCCGTCAGTCGAGTCAATCGGCGCGATGGCTAAGTAACGGGACCCCTATGCCCCAGCACCCGAATCCGAGTTCACTAAGCCACGCCCACAACCAGCCAGCCGGGTCGTAGGGTTGTCAAACACACAATAATAAGATACTTTAAGCGAGGGTACGTCGAACGAAGTTTGCCGATCAGCACGAGTTGAATGAAAACCGAATATGTGTAGTAATCGCTCCTTGTGGGCTTTGTTGGTCAACAAATACTGGTGCCGATTCCCTTGTTCACAAACTAAACTAAATTTAAGTTCAGTGCATCTTTTTCTTTGTACTTAATTATGAAGAGGACAGAAGAAACATTTTAGTTTAGTCCTGTCAAACCTGTCACTACTCCATACCATACTTGTTTAGACGTGAATAAAAACTTGCCTAAAAAAAAAACTTGACTAAAATTACGTCAATTACGGCGTTGATTAATATGACAGGACTAAACTAAAAAAAATCTTCTGTGCTTGTTGCTTGCTTCTTAAGAAATAGAAAGAAAAAGATGCACTGAACTAAAATTTAGTTTAATTTGTGAACAAGGGAGTCGGCATTACTGCCGACTCGAACATGTTTGTCTGTAGCAACCCTTATCAACGCCAGAAAAGTCATGTGCGCTCCTAATTTGAAACAACGAATTTTTTTGGCGATTTGTCGCCAATGTTATCGCAAAACTAATCGTAGTGTGCATCCAGTTCCTTATTAAGCGGCTTCCCAATTTCTTAGCTAAGGTAACTAACGCACTTGCGATTTGTCGCGAGTGTATCATATTTAGATAAAAATCGTACGGTATTAAACAGTCGATCTTTTTAATTACATATTGTAAGAGGTTCACTGAATATGTCTAAAATTCGCCTTACTGTTAGGCTTACAGTTTTGGTAAATATACTATAGAGTGTGCCACATCTATTAACAACATGTTATGTGTAGGAAAATATTCATAAAAATTATTATTATAAACTATAACTTCCCTCTTCCAAGCCATAGACAATATAGACTTCTATGCAAGCCTGTGGTGTCATCAGTCTGTAGACAGAATACAGGCCTGTCTAAAAAAAGTGATATCTTTTACAAAATAAGTCTTTATTTTGTATTAATACATCTTAGGTGTGGCATACTGAAATACAGTCTAGAGTTAAAGTTTCGCAATTATCCGTAACCATAGCAACGCCAGTTATGTATCGCATTGTATGGCACCTGATATTCGTTTAATGTAAAAATAAAGTGTTAATACAAAAATTGTTTTTGTATTTCCTTGTAGTCCCTCTCCTTAATGAAATTACACACACAGTATAGTTGTTACCATAGACATGATAATGGATTGAGTGTTCCGCATTCAGTGTATACAGATGAAAAAATACGAGAGAGACAAAGCGAATTTGCGGCCAGTAGTTGTCTCTTTCTAGAATTCTGATTTTGAATAGACTATTGAATTTGAAAATATGTCAAAATTTAATTTTCTTTTACAGGCTTGCGGAAAAGAGGTAGGTATTGGCCGCACAGTCGCTTCGTCTCTTTCTAGAGAGTGGTAGCTTTTGTGTGGCTAACGCGCAATCCATTCTTTATATCCATCATTGCAATTTATACGCTATCACAATGACAATAAGTGTCACATGACGCGTGCTTGTGAATTGCAAAGAGTATATCCGAGAATTCCTACAAAATAAGCAATTAATAAAATAATGAGCTTTAGAACTCGGAGACTGCCACAGGCATGAGGTACAGTGTCGACTTTCCTTATTCTAGCCACGAATTTAAATATATACCTACCCCATTCACAATAAGATTAGACATTTAAACAAACCTTTTTTACAGTCCGTTCAATCGATTTTGACCTCTATTGCGTTGGTGACATGACAAATGGCAGCTGCAGTAAAAAGTTGGTATTATAATCACGTTTTTGCTTTTAATGCCATCCTTATGCCTACGGAATAGAAGTCAAAATCGTTTGAACGGACTGTAAAAAGGGTTGTTTAAATATCTAATCTTATTGTAAATGGAGTATAGGTAGTTCTTATAGTTATAGTAAGGTGAAAGATATTTTAAAGTAACATAGATAGTGCTGTGGCGGCATCTACACCGCCACATACGAACTACGCATCAAAGACCTGACGTCACAAATCCTACATCGCGGTATAATAGTTTACCGAGCGATTAACATAATAGATAAGACTATCCGACATCAATCCTTGGGCAATTGCCCGCGAGACACAACACCCGTCTGGTCGGAGGATCCTCCCTTTTCCATGGAGTATGAGTGAACTTTACACCCTGTTCCTCATACCCCTAAAGTGCCATCCTTGAAGACTCGCCCCACTCCCCTCCGCTCCTTAGTAAAGTACAGCTTACAGTACATTAATCGCGGAGTGCGGCGCGTGCTTGTGGATGGCACTATCTGTCACATCACGCCTGTTTTTAACAGACTTCCAAAAAGAAGGTTATTAAAAGAAAAAAAAACACGCAGAACATATTATGTTCGGAGCGTATGTTTTTTTTTTTTTTGTATTTTCGTCGACATCTGTCGTCAATAATTGTGGACCGATTTTGAAAATTCTTTTTTTGTTTGAAAGGGTATGCCCTCGAGGTGGTCCCATGTGATTAACTTTGCTTGTAAGTTTTTGAGTTAGCTTCAATAATACGTATTTTTCCCACTTAGTATATATGGATGATGTCCTAATAAGTTCCTGTCACTGTTATTTACATAGCAGGTCGTGATATTCGAATTTGTGTGGGGTCACAAAAAAAAGTGAAAAATAAAAATAAAATACAACAATAAAAGTAATAAAAACTAAAACCCAACTACGGCAAAAGAATTGGGGTATAATAATTGAAAGGGCTTAATTAGCACATTTCAAAGTCAACTAAAAAGTTATAAACAAGTCATCACAGACAGACAAATTCAAAATCCGGAGTCACACGTAATCTATTCGATTTATACCCTAAACACGTGTGACTCCGGATTTTTAATTTTTATTGTTATTTAAAATATTTTGGGGTTATAATATATATATTTTGGAAATGTGCTAATTAAGCCCTTTCATTTGATACCCAACATGACACCAATAAAAAAACTTTGTTTTTTAGTTCATGACTTTTGGTCCTCTATTCGCCATATTCAATATAATGTGACCTCACATAGCCTATAACTATCGGACGGCCAAGACGCTTCCAACGATACCCCATTTGTCAAATTATGTTGAGTATATCAGAAGTTATGAGGGAACAAATGAACATACATAGATACATACATACCGGTCAAAATCATAACCCTCCTTTTACAGAAGTGGACCCGTAGTACACCCACATTTCGCCAGTTATGTTTAAGACCATTGCATATTTGAAACTGTAGGTAGATAATCCTAACATAACAGGAAACACGTTTTATGATAATATTTATGAAAATTACTGCATAGAGGTATAAAGGTTTTCCATTATTCTATAGAATACATCATAGATAACGATCAGTTTGTGAGAAAAACATCTATACTTTTTCATATAAACATAATAAATAAGAATAAAAGATATCGCGAAGTAAACAATAAGTATGACGTTTTTTTTTTTTTTTAACGAGGTTTATTATGTACCGCGAAGTAAACAATAGTATAAAGTTTTATTTTTTTAAATAATTTTTTACAATAGACTGACGCGTGACTTGGGGAAAATCTTACAAAGCATAACAAGATTCAATAAACTCGGTCCATTGTTTTAAGAAATCGCGTGGCTAAGTAATAACAGCCGCACGGGTCGATCCATCAGGTTAAGCTGCGCTTGCCGGGGTTGGTCCGTGGATGGGTGACCATCATTACATACCGAGACTCCTCAAGATATTAAAAAAGTAGTTAGGTAGGTAACACCAGGGCCCTTAGTCTACTAATTTATAAACGTCACAATGATGGTTAGTTATTGACAGTTTTTGTATGGCAAATCTGTCAAAAACTAACCATTGTGACGTTTATAAATTAATAGACTCAGGCCCCAGGTACCACCCTCTTTTTAAGCTTCACCGCAGTCGGCTAAAAACAGTAGATGTATATTGTAAATTAGGAATTATTAAAAGGCAGATTTCTTCAAACATCATCATTTCATTCTACCTAGCCTTTTCCCAATCATGTTGGGTCGGCTTCCAGTCTAACCGGATGCAGCTGAATACCAGTATTGTACATGGAGCGACTGCCTGTCTGACCTCCACAACCCAGTAACTGGGTAATACGATACCCCTTGGTAAGACTGGTTGTCAGACTTTCGCGCTTCTGACGACTCGTAACGACTGTCAAAGATCCACGAATGACAGCCGGGACCAACGGCTTAACGTGCTTTCCGAAGCACGGAGGAGTCTCGGTATGTAAAGATGGTCACCCATCCACGGACCAACCCCGGCAGGCGCAGCTTAACCTGATGGATCGACCCGTGCGGCTGTTATTACTTAGCCACAAGCTCCTCTCATTTAGTAATTAAGACAGTGTTTTTATTTGGGACAGTTGTTTTGGTTAGTCTGGGCGATTGTTTAAACACCTCCACAAATCCGTGAATCATAAAAAGATAATTCATTTACATTAGATTCATTTCCAAGTTTTCCTTAATTGGTACTTCAAGCAAGGGTGAGACAAACAGTGGTAATTAGGTGCAATAACGAACATTTTGGAATAAATATTTATTTACTTACTTAATAAAGATGAGCATTATCTATCTATAATATAAAAATGAATCGCTAAATGTGTTGCTAAGCGCAAAACTTTAGAACGGCTGGACCATATTGGATATTTTTTTTTTCTTGTGTTCCTTATTCTCAGGAGAAGGTTTTTAGGTAGGGTAGATAGGTAGGTAGGTTGGTAGGTTGGTAGGTCGGTAGGTAGGTCGGTAGGTACCTACGGTAGGTAGGATAGGTAGGGTAGGGTAGGTGGGGTAGGTAAGTACTTAGTGCTACCCGTGCGAAGCTGGGGCGGGCAGCTAGTTTTATATAAATATAATAAAAACAAATAAATACTCTTGCCTTATCGCTCTCTCTTGCAAAAAGTATTTAATTGCTTTTATAGTAAAAAAATCAGTACAACAGACATGTCTTTAATTCTCTAATTTTGATCTTAAATTAACATTATTTAAAGGTCCGCCATCTTTGGCCTCTTTCTTTATGTTATGGTTCCCATACAGATGGACGTTCTCCTGCTCAGTCTGCAACAGTTTCACCATAACGGTCAAATCTTTATCTTTCTTTTTGTCCATATTTAGTATATAATTTTCAAATTCCTTTGGTATTTTACCGGCGGTATCACCCTCTGTAAGTTTCTGTCCTAGCGAATTGGATGGACGTGCGCTGCTTACTTCGGAGTGTGGTATTGCTGCGGCTAATACGGGGTAAATATCTTTAAATATTCTCGAAAGTTCTTTACCCAACTCTACTTCACCCGTCATTTTGACGGTGTAAGCTTCGGCTAGTGATAGAGCTGTGAAGTAACAACAAAAGTCAATCGAGCTGCATACTAGTATTTTAACATGAACCGACTGCCTATCTGATCTCCACATTCAAGTACTGGATAACACGATCAGGTACGGATCCAACCCTCAAAAAAGGTTGTGGTCACAGAGACCAGAAAATCGGTCAAGTGCGGGTCGAGATACGAACTCGCTCATGATCTTTATAGGGCATTTCTACAAAGGAGATGTAGAAACCCCCCTCCCGCCCTGACCAAGATTTTGTACAGTGTATAGTTCCACGTGGGTAAAGCCGTGGGGCGGACACTAGTATAATTAATAAACCTGTAAAATGTTACTTTGTAGTAAGGAAAGTAAATGATTGTTTGTTTGCACATCACAGCGTCACATTTAGGCTCTAAACTACTGAACCGATTATGACGAAATTTTTAAAACTTCAAAGGATACTTATAAACTAAATTTCGACTCTGGTGTGGATATAATATCATCGGCCTATCGACGTCAATAGACCGTGAAAGTGTGACATCAAAAGTTGATTAGGGTTGCGGGCATGCCCATCTTGCCCCCGATGGTGGATCCGCGCATGAACACGAAAACCCTTGGATGAATGAATGACTGAATTGATGAATAGCTGTCAGATTTTCGGGCTTCTGGGTACCTATCCGAAACTTCTGTAAAATATCTACGAATGACAGACGGGACCAACGGCTTGATGTGCTTTCGGAGCCACTGAGGGGGTCTCGATATGTTGTGAATGGTCTTGGTCACCCATCTACGTACCGACCTCGGCAAGACTAGCTTAACCTTCAATCGACCCGTGCGGCTGTTGTTATATAGCGACGAGCCCTTCAAATTACAACAAACGTAGCTTTCTGAATTATGAATTACTAGCTTCTGCCCGCGGCTTCGCCCGCGTGGATGTCGGAAATTATCCCACAGGTTTACATGTCCTAAGACCTAAATCAACGGGGTAATTGCGTAGCACACTTACAATCTTCATTCTTATCGTTGTAACTTTTACGATTCTTTCAAATGTCTTAGTGTAAAAGACAAAGTTTATCTACATTAAATACCGAAAGCGATGAAGGTATTCATTTTGATAAGAATAAACTAAATAGGTACTCCAATATTTGCAATGTAAAAAAGGTCTCCATTTTAAATGTATTTATGCCTCACAATTTTAGCTATAATGGCTTCCACATAAAAGATAGATATATGCTGTCGCGGACTTTTATTTAGATCTATTTTAGGCAAACAATCACACGATACATTATCTTCCTGTAACTTTAACGGTTTAGGCAGCGCACGCCAAGATAGAATTTTTTCCGACTTACTTGATACTTATCGTTATATTATGGCAAAATCAAACAAAATCTGTATAAATTGTAGTTTATGTGTTATTCTGGTGTATAAGCTATAACACTGTAAAGTTTCATAAAAATCCGTTCAGTAGTTTTTGCGTGAAAGAGTAACAAACATCCATCCATCCATCCTCACAAACTTTCGCATTTATAATGTTAGTAGGATAGGATATCTACTGATGAATTTCAGTCTCACAGCATGATCCTGTAGTTTTTTCGGCAGGTACCTCTTGTGCCAAAATAGAAATGCTAAGTTATTATGCAATATTCTTATGTAAGTACCTATGTCAATGAAGGTGGTAGAAACAAGTCAATAGTGCAATAATATTATTATGCCCATGAAGGAAATGAATAAGTAATATGAATAAATAATAGAAGTTAAAGTCTTACCATAAAGTACGATTAAAAAATGAAACATTTTGCTTTCTCAAATTTACTTAATGAATAAGAACTAGCAGAAACCTATTTCTTTCCATAATCGCTTCCTTTCAATTAACGAAAAAGTAATAAAGGATTTAGCAGTAAATGCACATTATTTTTTTGGTGATAAAAATGCAATAATTAAGTATGATTTGATTAGATTTCTTATAATTATAGAGGCATACCTACGCCTCTATAATTATAAGAAATCTTTCGGAAATAACAACCAAAAAAAATGATATAAAAACTAAAACCAAACTACGACAAAAAAGTCTAATAAACGGTAATAAACAAGACCTCATAGACAGAAAAATTAAAAATCCGGAGTCACACGTGTTAGGGCATAAATCGAACAGATTACCTGTGACTCCGGATTATTATTTTGTCTGTCTGTGATGTCTAATACATACTGTACTTGTTTCTCGGTTGGAGTTTTCTGTTCTAGTAAAGTTGGAGTTATGTTGTAAGGGCAGGACGATAAACCACCCATGACCAGTTATGCTGTCATGAGAACATAGGTAGCATAATCAGCACCCTAATTACGTAACACACGATCAATCATAATCTGAATCATTTTAAGGATATTGCTAATCCAATGCGTAAATAACGCAATTAATGTTGTTGAATTGTCAAAATTAAACATATTGTGCTTGATTGTGTGTTACTGCAATTAAGGTGCAGATTATAACAAAATCAAAAGTCATATATAATATATTCAAATTAGGCTTAGAATAAGGACTTTTTGAACGTCAAAATTACATAAGACAGTTCCCAAAAAATCCTCCAAAAAATTTCCTCTAGGTTCTAGATTAAACTATCGTCACTGTAGTGTAACATACAATTAGTGTACGATTTAATGGTTTTATTTGCAGTCCAGCGTGCCTAAGTCACGTGTAAACAGACCGTGCGAGTTCAAGAGTCAACCGTGATTGAATATGCAGTTACTATTACTTACAAGTCGCACCTTTATCTACGTATTTAGCTTTAACTAGGTTTAAGAGTTTTTTTTTCCGAAAGGCAGTTGGGTCAACGCAGGATACGGGAATTCGCTGAATGCGGGCACTATTCCAGCGGTGCATTTCGACCCAAATGATGATGAAGAGCGATGGACTTGGTTCTGCTTCGGCGCTGAGCAGACGGCGGACAATTTGCCTGCGACAATACCTACAGGTATCGGCGTGGTTTACGAACCCCGACCTGCCCTGAATGTTGAAATCGATTTTTGGGTCTGTTTGGCGGGAGGAGTGAGGTGCGACGGGGAAAGCGGCCGGCGCCAGCGACTGTTGGTGAATATAATAGATATATTGCGAGTATTGGTCAATAGCCTTCTCCCGTTATGCATGAATGAAACATGTGCGAATCTCCCCACCACTTTTGCCGAGCTCTAAAACCGTGCCGGCGGTACCTGTACCTACTGGTTTCAGTAAATACGGATTTCATTTGCGACCTTGTTCTGCTATCTAATTGCGTAAAACGTTTTCGTAAACGATTCCGACTAATCTGTTTCATTTTGACAGTTCAACAACATTCAATGCGTTATTTACGTTATTGAGCAGATTTTTTTCTCGAACTTATGAAGCGATGGATTAGCAATCTGTTTCAAACCGATCCAGATTGTGATAGATCGTGTATTAGGCAATTAGGGTGCTGAACTTGAACAGTTACCTACTACAGAATGTTTGCCCTCTTCGAATCTATGCTTGAAATATACCTATAACCGTCCTGGAGCAGTTGGTTAAACACTCCGGTGACAACGCGGCATTATGTTAAAGAGGGTTAAGTAGGTCTAAGCAATTTTTTTTCTCAGTTTTGATTAGAATAGAATAGAAATCATTCATTGGCCTAAATGTAGGTATGAAATATAGGTACATACAGATATGATGGAATTTTTATAATACCTACTTAATAGCACCGATACATTCTACCGTACGGCTTGCAAAATTTCAAATGGTACCTATATGAATTTGAAATTATATGAATCATAGAATTAAATTAAATTTCTAATTAGAATATTATTAAGTACTAGCTGCTGCCCGCGGCTTCGCCCGCGTGAGTGTCGGAAATTACCCCATACATCCCCATGGGTTTTAAGTATAAATATTGAGTTTCGAGTTAATCGGACAGCGCGTTAAAATTCTTCCATACAAACATTGACACCCCCCTTTTAGGGGGTAATTTAGAAAAACAAAAAACTACAAACTTTATAATTTATTTAGATAACTATTCGTGCGAAGTTTCATGTTTATTACCTCGAGGAATAAGATTTTTCATACAAACTTTCATCCCTTATTTTACCCCCTTAGGGGTTGAATTTCGAAAAATCCTGATACACGTTATTCTTAATTTTTAGGTTTAAGTATAAATATTGAGTTTCGAGTTAATCGGACAGCGCGTTAAAATTCTTCCATACAAACTTTGACACCCCCCAACCGTAGGACAGGGTACTTTTCCGGGATAAAAAGTACCCAGTGTGGTGCCCAGGATATTAAAGAATAATTATACCAAGTTTCATCGTAATCGAACCGGTAGTTTTTGCGTGATGCCTGAACAAACAGACAGACAGACAGACAGACAGACAGACAGACAGACAGACAAAAAAAAATTTAATCAAATTTTTGGGTTCGGTGTCGGTCTAGTAACACCTCCTGCCATTTATTTTTTTGATATTTTCAATGTACAGAATTTTCACTTCTACAGATTTATTATAAGTATAGATTTACTGTTCTTCAATGGTATTCAGAAAAGCGAGTAGGTCCTACCGAGATATGTTAATCTACACATACAAGAAAATACAAAAATATTATTGCAATAGCAAATACATGAAGGTACTTATATATAATATTATAAGTACATGGAACATTCAGTTACGATAACAAACAATTTACCTACAAAATGCAACAGTTAATTACACGTTTTGTACTTTATAGTCTTTTATTGTGATATAACATTTATGCACTAGCGGTTTTGTTAAGTGTTTGAATTTTTAAAATCCTTATTTGTTGGTCATTCAACTGCAACTGAACTGGATGCATCTGCACTGTTGGTGGTTGCCATTGTCAGCGCCTTAATGTTGTACAATTTATGGGTGATTTATGTAGTTCAAGAGTTTGTACCGACGACATGCGGTTGATTGTACTTTCTTATTAATAATGTCCTGCAGCAGAACTAAACTGTTGCAGGAGAAATAAAAGTACTTATGCATATTAATAACTTAAGTTACACACAACAGGCTTCACAACTGTAAAACGCCATCCTATCTGCGGGAACGCTTTTCCTACGCCTGTCCTTCGGATACACCTTGCAGGCAGGGCCGAATTAACCATGTCCAGCAGGGATTGGATTTACTGGAGGGCAACCGGGGCTACACCCCCGGGGCCTCCACAAAAGAGGGGCCCCCACAATAGACTTCGAAAAAAAAAGATTTTTTTATAGTACTTCGTCCAAACATGTAATATAATAATTTAATATCAGATAATTCTTGTTTTCGATTATGTTTAAACTTATATATTTGTTAAATACCTACTAAAAGAATGTACTTGGTTTCACAATAAATTAATAATTGACAAACTCGACGGAAAAAAATTGTTCATTATATTTGGAAAATAATTTGGGGCCAGGAGGCCTCCATTCCTTTGTTGTCCGGAGGCCTCCAGACCTCTAAACCCGGCTCTTTGTCCGGGCCCCTAGGCTATGCAATTTTCTGGGCCTTAAGCTTTTCTAACTTCCTAAAACACATTTTTTCTACCACAATGCCACTACGCTACTAGTGCCCGTTTCCTCTTTACTTTGGACATCTAGAAGAGCGTCATGTCCTATTGTGCTCCATGCACTTCTATGCAAAGCAAACAGCCATATAACGTGCTGATTGACAAAATATATTTTGTTATTACGACGTAATATACCGGGTGTAATTTTAATCACCGTTTTCCTCTTAAGGGGCCATTCTACTCATCATTATGAACAACTTTTACTATGGGACCAAACCTGAAATCAAAATAAAATTAGATGTTCCCTACATTTTGACGAGTTATGCGAACATAAATGTAGGGAACAGCTGATTTTTTTTTCACTATTTCAGGTTTGGTCCCATAGTAAAAGTTGTTCATAATGATGAGTAGAATGACCCCTTAAGAGGAAAACGGTGATTAAAATTACACCCTGTATAAAAGCAAATAAAAAAAAACCACGGTTTTTGATGAAGAAAACAACAAATATGCGACTTAGGGATAGGTTCAACATGAACTATGCGCGTTCGGGCCCTGCAACTGTAGACAACCGCGCTATCGCTTTGCGTCGTGCATTGTAGACAAAACAAAGCGAAATCAACGCCTCTACCGATAATCTAACTATTTTATTACTACGATATGATCACTACTGTTTGACCACGACATGAAGTAGTCGTGCGTTTAACTGTTCATATTGTCGTGTCGTTGATCGGTTTGAAACAGATTGCTAACAATGTAAATAACGCAATAAATGTTGTTGAACTGCCAAAATGAAACAGATTAGTCGGAATCGTTTACGAAAACGTTTTACGCAATTAGCTGGCCCGACCACATCATGTTATGACCAGAGGCCATAGTGTAAGTTTGCATGAGAATAAACGTAACTATCGCGTTTGCGTTAAGATTTTTATTCTCACCCTTATTATATTCTTAGCATTATGATCTATCAGTCAAGTTTTAACGCAAACGCGATAGTTACGTTTACTCACTTGCAAACTTACACTAAGCCCTCTGCGGTCGATGTTCTATTTCATGAAATACAACCATTTCATGAAATGATCGTACACTTCATGAAATTATCAATTCTAAGATCTGGCCAATAACCCGATACCACTGGGCCACGACGTATTGCATCATATGCAATTAATGACTTCTTTGATAACTTCGGAATAAATTATCGGCACAGCCACGAAGTCATGTTGTTTTTTATAAATGTATTTTAATAGTATTATTATAAAAGAAATAACTTTAAATTGAGTGTTTAACAAAGTTTTAAAGAATTTACACGTATGAAATATTCACAATTTTCAAAAAGTCGGTAGGTAAGAAATTAGTTATTGTTTTGTTTTTGTTTTTGAGTTGTCTACGTTTTTCAGTACCTAGGTAGAACTTTTATAATACCTACAATCGTTGAAACTTACGAAATAATTATATATCTACCTACGTAACAACTTACCAAGACGTAGAATCATTATGAAAGACTAGTTTCTGCCCGCGACTTTGTCGACGTGAAATAATTCTTATGACACTCGGCAATAGGTGCTTCATAGTGCTTTAGCTGGGAACACAGTACACCCTAGTAGGTACACGCTAGTTATGTTTTAAGTCTCATATAAGCGAGCCTATTGACATCAACCGAGCAAAAAACCAGACTCCGGGCTGCTATTGAGAAACGGATGGAAAAACCCCATAACTTTGCCCAACCCGGGAATCGAAACTAGGACTTCATGCCCAGCAGTAGCGCTCGCGACGTAACCTAGTTTAGTAACCTATTCCGCGTAACTATTCCTAAAGAGTCATAAAAAACTGTAAGAAATCAACACGTGTTTTACCTCTCAACGAGGCATCCTCAGGATGATGATTGACTAGTCGCAAACATGAACACGGCGTGTTGCCACGCCGAACGCTGCACGCTGAGTGAGCCACCCTGCCCGACAACCCCCGAGGATGCCTCGTTGAGAACCACGTGTCGATTTCTTACAGAGTTTTTTATGACTCTGTAGGAATATTAAAGCGAATAGGTTACTAAATATATCTACGTCTATTGTATTTCAGTTTAATTATCGCATTATATGTTATCCCCTAATCCATGGCTGCGATTGGTAATCGTTACTTAGCATAGCATATCTCTATATTCTATTTTTTCAGCGGAAGTAAATCATGAAATATTTCGTAGATAAGTCGATAGAGGCATCTGACAACGCAATACATTGTGGGGTCGGCTGCGCCCCGTTCTCCTTAACCCGCTAGGACCATGGGAAGGGATGGTCAAAAATTCATATAGTGAAAGAATTTTCAGAATCAGATCAGTAGTTCCGAAGATTACCCCTTACATACAAACTCACAAATTTTACCTCTATAAAATATTATTATGTATACATTAATTTTTCCAAGTACCTACACCGTGGCGGGTATATAAATTACTGAGGTTTTATGTCAGATGCTTACACCGTTTGTTCTCGTGTAACTGATTGAGATTGGTAGTTAGAATATTTGGTTTAGTGTGGTCTTAGTTCTTCTGGATTGATATGCCGTCGATTATTTCCAATGATTTTGTGTTTGATGAAGAGACGGACTGGCTTGAAGGTAGGTTCCAAAAGTTTGTATTTGTATATTTTATATACAGGAGGAGTCTTCTCAACGGGATTCTGTGACTACTTCCTCCGGCAGCTGCCGGCTGCTGCTCTGTTGCGAAAAAGGGAGCATTGAGGTCCTGGCTTCGATTTCTAGGTCGGGCAAAGTGTTATATAGGTATTGGATTTTGTCTAGTGTGATGTGACACCGGGTTCCCACTACGCCGGACCGGCTGATTTGCCGGAAACCGGACACCGGACAGAGGTGTTCACATTACACCGGATCCCACAAGAAAATCAGACAGTCGAATGATGCGAGGGGAGCACGGGCAGGGCGACCAGGGTCAGATACCGGCGCAAACTCGTTCACATTACTCCGGTCCGGTGGCTTTACCGGCACTTCGCAGTGACAAAACGCTCGGTAAAAATCAGGCTCAGTATTTTTGCCGGACCCGGGATAATGTGAATAGTTTCATATAAATTGTACAGCCACTAGCCCTTCCGGCAGTTTTACCGGTCCGGCAAATCTGTGGATCGGCGTAGTGGGATTTGGGAACCCGGCCGTACAGTGCCTCCACAGGTATTCGGTGTGACAATCAAGGCCGTAGCCAGGAATTCACTTCAGGGGTCGAGTTCTGGAACAGAGAATTATAATAAGAATTAATTATTATTTTTCATACAAGGTTGTAACTTCAGATCAGAGGCCTTGGTGCAACGAAAAAATTGGGCCCCCTTCACCCATCTGTGTTCTAGATTAGAAACTTTAACATAAAGGGTGTTATGGTTGTTGTTTTCTATGGACAATATATTATATGTATCAATTTTATTTTATTATATATTTTTATATATTAAGTGCCTTCGTTACGTATGCGGCCTCCTTCTTGATCAGATGCGCCGTTGCCATATGCTACCACAGATTTGGCAGTCAATTTACTAAGACAACTATGCTAGAGCGAGCGAAGCGAGCTCAATAATTTTAGCACCCTGCCAGAGATAGGTTACATTTTCTTTGGACCATTCATAGAGAAATAGCCGCTACTTGGTCGACTTATGCAGAAAGTATTCAGAATGAACAGAACCAAGGCTGTAAGGGCGAGCGCAGCGAGCTCGAAAATAAAGAAATAAAATACTAAATAATGTACGTAATAGTGTACGGTTTTTTGGATTACGGTGCACTTTCTTCTGAAAGTACTTAATATATTATTCTATGTTGCCTTGTTAGTTTGGCAAACCTCCCGGCCCGGACATTGATTGGGGCCCCGAAACATCACGCGAGCTGTTGCTCCGCACCATTTTGCACCTTAGTAGATTCGCCACAATTTACTCATACAGTTAATCAAGTGACGCGAAGGATCACCAGAAATAAAGCGCGTGACAACGATCTCAGGACTGAGCGTCTAGGTCTAGCTAGATTCTTCTTCTCTCATTTGGAGGGCCCCTTGCCTACTTCCTTGGCCGCCCAGCCATGGTAATCTATGCCATTATCATGCATTGTCACGAGAACCAAACACGTATGCCAAATTTCAACCCGATAGCTTCAGTGGAAGTGGGTGAAATATTGATTGCAATATTCCAAGACATACATACAATTGAAATTAAATAAAAGCTTTAAAAAAATCAAAGACACCGCGATTTTAGTAATTTTTCGCTTTGTTGTGGTTTTTTTTTTGCAAAAAAGTTTTTATATCTATAGATAGTATCCATAGTAGAACTTCTTGTGTCACCTCACAAGAATAACTTAAGGGGGATGCTTAGAGGTAGCCCGCAAAATGCAATTTTTATTACGTTTTCTGCAATTTGCAGGTCAGTATCAGGTTGTATGTTGATTAAAATATGATTCGCGACCGTAACAAATATAGTTACATAATTATAATCACTAGAATTATCAATACAACTCCATAAGTTAGAATAATCCTTAAAAGTCATGATTTCATGAATTAGTCATTCAACAGGATTATACATAAGAACTTAGAGAGTTGTATTGATGATTTTTATGACAATAATTCTATAAAAAAATATATGATACGGCCGCGAATCATAAGTAGATCAATATACAACCTGATACCTTGAAGCTTCCACCTTAAATGAATGTACAAGCGACATCATAATATTTAATATCTTAAAAATTCGGTAGCTTGATACCTCTACCTTCGTCCTACTAATATGACGTAAGTACATAATTTCTAAAAATAAGCACATTAGTCGTGCAAACAGTAGGATTTTTTTTTAATTGCCTCCATTTTTATCGCTTACTCCATTATTATAATATTATATTACGTACTTAGTAAGTTTAACATAAATAATAGCTGTTTTAATAAAAAATAAAAGGTCGTAATACGTAAAAGCCTATTTAGGGTAGATACCTACATTTTTATGTGATTAATCATCAATTTGTTATTATTTACAACAAATTTCACTTTGCCATTGTGCGAATAATAAAAGAATTTAAAAAAACTTTTTCCGTAACTGTTTTTCTAAATATGTTTTGTCGGTAACAGGGAGCCTACCACGACCACTTTTAGCAGTACTTTTTAATGTTACTTAAAAGAAATGCAGAGAACTTGAAAGAGATGGAGACACGTCCCGTAGATATCCATCTCTTTCTCACACTGAAGTAATATTTAAATAATACTGCTATGAGAAGAGGAAAGGAAGGAAGAGGTGGTGGTAGGCTCCCAGGTTCAAGCCTCTTTAGGACTAGTCAGGGAAATTAACCTTGCAGTTGACGCAAAGAATCCAACTTTTAGGACTTTTATCCCAGTTAGTATTGAAAGTAAGTTAATCCATAGCTGTCAAGAACAGATTACCCCCTACATACAAACTTACAAACAAACAAATTTTATCTCTTTATAATATTGGTATAGATTGACGCAACATGTATTTTTCTTCCAAATGTCTCTATTTGTCGTCATATTATCATTTTTCTCACAGTTGATCCATCGTTTCTTTGGTCTTTACCTACTTTTATAGCCATCCAAATTCATACTTAAAACTTTCCTTACGACATTTTCCTCATTCCTCGGCATCACAAGCCCAATTATCATGACAACCGATTTCCACACAACTTTACCGTCACCGGTGCCACATTCAAGTTTCCTCTTATCCGGCCCATATCAACAAAATGCTAATTATTTTTGGGCTTTGACTACGAAATGCTGAGTCAATATCTGAAATATCAACATATCAAGTGCCACGACAAGATTTCTCCTGAAAAAAATGAAATACAAAAACTTGCACAATGGTTCTTCATCTACCGTTTTCCCATCATTCACCCGGAACCCTAACCACTTCGTATTCAACTTTTCTCAAAGCGATTTATTTTTATGCCGTGTTTAGAACGGGACTACATCGTCACGGCTCACATTTATTTAACAATTCAATAAGTTCAGAGGTCTTACATTGAAATGCAAAGACATACAAATCGTGTTCGAACCACTACAGTCTGCACCAGTCGCCAGTAGCTTCCCGGTACTTTTAAGGGAAAGACGAAACGCAATACGGGATTTTAGTTTTTTTAATTCTCCAAAAATGTACCAAGACAATGAAGTTGGGGCCAAGTTGGAGAAGAATAAGTTTGAGTCTTCTATTAGTGAATTGAAAAAGAAGACGTTTGTTTCTGTTGCTGATATTGAAAGTTATGGTGAGTTTGATTTGTTTTTCAAAAGGACTTCTCGCCTGCATGTAGCTGATTTAGCAGTAGATACTTTGACAGAGTCTTTGTCGACAGCAGTGGTAGCCCAGTAGTAACGGCCCCGACTTACGAGTGGTACGTTGTAGGTTCGAATCCAGGCAGGCGTTTTAGTTTACACTGGTCTCAAAGCGGTGAAGGAAAACATCGTGAGGAAACCGGCGGTCCTAGAACCAAAAATTCGAAGACAGGGACATCTCAGCACTGGGCCCGCCTGGTAGATTACAGCCCACTCCCTCTCGGAGAGAGGAGGTCTGTAGTTGGGAACATTATAGGCTGATTATGATGATGACTTTGACAGTATTGATGAGATATGATGAACTGAAACTGGGGCCAAGGAAACTTTCGATAAAATTTTCAAATATTGTGAAATCTAACATTTCTGGAGACTCATTATATGAATCACTATGAATTGGTTCAGGTCAGGCCATTGTCCGCTAAGTTTTGTTTTTATTAATTTGCATAATGTTGATTGTGGATTCAAACAGTGCTGTTCACAATTCTATTGAGTTACGGCTCGTAAAAAGGCTTACAGATTAAAAAATAATGGGAGTGGAAGATGAAGACGAAAAAAATAAAAAATAAATTTACGCCGATAGCCGGGATGTTGTGTCCTTCATTATCATGGGCAAGTGATAAGAATATGTCGTGAAGATAGTTTTGAGACGGAAATACGGATTGTGAACGGAAGATTCGATTGCGTGTAAGATGATGCGCTGTGCATCTATACTGAGATTTAAAAAAAAAAAAAAAAAAAATATTGTTTACAAGGACCAGATTATAGTACAGATACATTGGGACATGAGAATAATACACAGTCTGGTAAGCGGGTGAAGCGCTGTACTCCTATATAGGCTACTGTGTAGCCTGTGTTTAGGAGAGACAGGACTGATCCCGTTTAAACAATATACATATAGGGGTCTCATGACGTAGTACATTTTATGATTAGGTATAATTATCCTGGTAACAATAACATGCATGCAAAAATAAAGGTAAATGAAAGCCATTGTAAATAGGTAGATTTAGTGTGTAGGTATGTGAGTGTGTGTGAGTGCATGCGTGTGTGTGTGTGTGTGTGTGAGAGTGTGTGTGTGTGTGAGATGACTGCTGAATTGCTGATAATTAGATGACATGCTGCGCCAATCATGTCTTGAGTCATGATGCTGATCTTACGAATACTTAAGGGTTAAGGATGATCCTGATGATGGCGAGCCTCTGCATACTACTAATTTTAGTTTCCATTATGCCTTCATGATTTACAAACTATGGTTTTAAATTTATACCTACTACACATCTAATTCCCCGGTTTAGTGATCAGGATGTCCTGTGACACGACAGCCTCTTCCAGCTGTTTCCATTCTGTCCTTTACGGGTTCAACATGGACGGGGGTAAAGATTGTGGGGGTTGAACGTGGACTAAACCGTTCGCTCTTTGCGCTTCCAACTTTCTTTAAACACTTCAGTTAAAGTTAGTTCAATAATCCCTTATAGGTACGTGATAATAATAGCGAATACGAATTGGTTAAGGAATTACGAATTTTACCTACCTTATCTAAAAAGTGAAAACTTTAATTTCGTAAGTTGGTTGCAAAAAACTAAAATACATATTCAAAGACTCCGACTGTTTTTATTCCGAAATTAAAGTTATTTTTCACTTTGAAGTGTTTTATTTGGAAGTCGGTTGTTTTTTTTATTGTAAAAAGTAAAAAAGTTTTTTATTTTTCACTTTTTAGTTATGGTATCTTAGTATGGGATATATTACACCAATTCGAATAAGTACCACTAATTGCGATCTAAACAACAGTGACAGGAACCATTATAACAACCTCAAGCTAAGCTAACTCAAAAACTACTTCCTCTAAAAAATATTTTTCATAAACGGTACACAATTGACGAAAATATCGATGATTTTTGAAATCGGTTAAAAATGCTTAACAATAAGCGAGGGCAAATGTCTAAAACAAATTGTATTGTTAAAAAAGGAGCACATTCCCTGTACAAATAATTATTTAAATTAACATCTTTTTGGAAGTGAATGAGTTACGGCTCGTGTATACTGGCGCGATATCGCGGGCGCGACAGGCAGCGATTCCCTTGTCGCGCCCGCGATATCGCGCCAGTCTGCAATGTCTTGAATGTAAGTCTTGACGTAATAGAGCAGTCCTGGATCTAGAATTATTTCGAGGTGGGGTATAAACTGCTGTCCCGCCAATCCCTAAAGCCTTATTTTATTAAATATACATGGACGTGTCGGAAATTTATTTTAATTAGGCTAGGAGCGGATAGGTCCTGAGATTATAGCATAGGTATATGTAGAATTACAATTTTACTTTTCGTATATAATATTTACCTAATTCTTCGGGTCATACATGCGGGTGCCTGTTGGTAGTATTGATACTTTCAATTACGATGTACCCTGGCATTACCGCGTCCTTGAAGGTAAGGCTCATCTCCGTCATCTGTATAAAGGGACCCTAAAACGATCAATAGCAATTGTCAATTTTTACGTGATTGATACACATTGGTGCGCAAAACGATCATCTACCAAATGCAATTGACATTATTACTACAATTGCAATTAGTCATTTTGGGGTCCCTTTAGTGTCAAGCTTGTTATAGACCACTGACACGAACGTTAATATTTCAGGATAATATTAAAATCTTAAGAAGACTTGCGACAAATTAATAGATTATGCTAATTTAATAACATAATACCTTAAGCTGACACTTCTTTTGAGATTTTACTCCCGCGCCTTTGAGCATTCATCCTTGATGAAGGCTTTGATGCCCAAGTAACGAAATATTCAGTATCGCCTCATTTCTTAAAATTCGTACCGTGTAAGGCCACTAGGTCCAAAACTCCATCTGTTCTTCAGCTTTCCGTGGTGCCGTATTATCTATTCTATGGAGAATCTTCTAACAACGGACCTGAGAGAATTCCTCTGTAAGATTTTTTTCCTGTCAGCTGTTTTACGTTATCATTAACTCCCTTATAGTAACCCCCGACGGAAAAAGAGGGGTGTTATATGTTTAACGTGTGTATCTGTGTATCTGTCTGTTCCCTCGTAGCCCCGAAACGGCTAAACCGATTTTGTTTTTTTTTTTGTTTGAATGGTGTCTTGATCGATAGTGTTGTTAGCTCCAATTCAAGAAAATCGGTTCAGACATTTGAAGATTATCAGCTCTTTTCTAGTTGATGATTTGATGTGCGCATCTTCTACAGGTCTGGATCGTTCGAAATTTAGTATTCTCTGCAGCATCCCTGGAATTGTGTCGGGGGTTATTTAAATTTTTAATTTTAACTTGTTTTAAATCATCCGTCACACAAATTCATCCATCTTTTATTTTTACCCGACTACGGCGAAGCAAAAAGGAGGGTTATGATTTTGACCGGTATGTATGTATGTATGTATGTCTCCGGACTCCATCCATCCTCATTTACATTCATTACTTTAGCCACATGCGTTTCACCCCTCTTTGCATTGCCTCTCATTATCATAAGGTTTAATGAAACACTTTCCCGTATGACTATGTTTATTTTCCCTTTTAGGTGAGAGTAGCGTGACTCCAGAATACCAGGAGGCTTACCGACGCTCTATCAATGACCCTGAAGGCTTCTGGGGTGAGGTTGCACAAGAGTTGGAATGGACCAAACCTTGGGATCAAGTGCTGGACAACAGCAACCCGCCGTTCACGAAATGGTTAGTAGCTACAATCACATAAGTATTTCGTTGGAAGGGGACGGTCCATCTGTTTCCGACGGAATGGTATATCCTCCTTCCATCCGGGTGTGAGAGGACCATAGATTTATGTCATGTCTTCAAAAACAGTTATGAGCCATAATATGGCAAAATTGTCTTGGACAGCTCTTATTCACCTAAATTAAATCGTCTCTTTTTTTACCCGACTACGGCGAAGCAAAGGAGGGTTATGATTTTGATCGGTATACATAATATGTATGTATGTATGTTGATTTATTCCCTCATAACTTCTAAACTTCTCAACATAATTTGACAAATGGGGTACCGAGTCTGACACGCCCTCCCGCTCCGCCCAGAGCGGGAGAAGTTATTTTATGATTTCCCATCCAAAAAAAAAAACACGTTAAATTGAATATCCCTCTAACTGACAAAAAGTCATGATGTAAAAAAAAAGTTTGCACATTTCAAAAATATATATGTATATTATAGCCCCAAAATAATGTAAATAAAAATTAAAGTAATAAAAACTAAAACCCAACTACGGCAAAAGTCAACTAAAAAGGTATAAACAATTCGTACACGTAATCTAGGTATTCGATTTATCCCCTAAACACGTGTGACTCCGGATTTTTAATTATAATTATAACTTTTTAGTTGATTTTTGCCATAGTTGGGTTTTAGTTTTTATTAACTTTAATTTGATCAGAAGTCAGAACGAAGATATAGAAAATAATTAACTATTTTTGCTTAATCTAAATTTTTAAGCCAGGATAATTACTAATAATACAAATAAACGCCACACAATATATATAAAAAAATCCTGTTCCTAGGATCGAACTATTCCGAAGCAGTTGCGTATAGTACATGGCACCACTTACTATTATTTATCAATACCAAATTTTATACCTGATCTTCCTTACAGAAAATTGTACTAAAACATGGCTAATTTCACATATTATTATGTACCTAGTTATTATTCAATAGGTGAATTTCTAAAAAAAACTTCTTTTCGGTCCTCATTGCAAGAATAAGTCTTGTCATAAATGCATGACCAATAACTGAAATTACATCGTATAAAATGCATTGCAATGCATTGTAGACTAGACTTAGATTATATTAAAATCTGTGATTGTAGATATAATTTTGTTCTATTATATTTTATGTTGTGCCAAATGTATCTATATATTTTTTAAATCAGTTAGGTCTTTAAATAATGTAATATTCAGTAAATATGGTCGACTCTAGGTGTAGATAATTGCTTATTTAAATATCTATATACCTATATTATATAAATACCTTACTATTAATATTTGCATGCACAAATATGGCGAAATGACTGTGCATCGCTCAAGAATATTTATTCACCTTTCACCTTTGTTTTACCGCATTTAAAGCAAATAAATGACTTAAGACTTTTAAATTCCTAGTGTAGTGTAGGTAGATATGCAAGTATTTTTTATGCGGTTGTTTACATTGAAATATAATAGCAAAAAAATATTCAACGCCTAAAAATGTACTTCACAAAAAGTTAAAATTAGCCAACCGACACGGGCACCTTAAACGCCCTCCATTTTGGCGCGTTTTAGTGTAACGTCATAGTCTATGACAACGATGACAACAAACAAACAAGAAATCGCAAACACTTTTACAAAACACATGTTTTTGTTTTTTTTTATTGTTGTCATTGGTTGTCCTAGACTTTTACGTCACATAATACGCTCTGAAAAATGGCGTCGCTTTTCAAATACTTACTTCAATTTAAATATAGTAGTTAACGTGTTCCGTAACACGTTAACTACTATCAAATACAATGTCAGGGGTTATTAATTATAATGTCAAGAATTATTAAAACAATATCAAGGGTTATTAATTATAATGGCAAGAATAATTAAATACAATGTCCGGGGTTATTAATTATAATGTCAATAATGATTAATAACAATCAAGAGAAATAAAAAAAAACAATACAATGTCATAGAAATTAAATTCCATTCAATATGAGCAGGAAGGAAAAAATAGGAGCACAAAGGTAAGTCGTCGTCTAATTTAAATTTAAAATCAAATTTTTCATTAAAAAATTCATTCGTTGAGTAGGTAGTAACACTTTTGCAATAAAAAGTTAAATAGTTTCTTTTTAAATGTCATGAGGTTAAGACTTTTAAAAACGTTAGGTAATTTATTATGAATTGCCATACAGTAAACATTATTCGAAAATAGTTTAATTCTTTGTTGGGGTGCACATAATTTGTGGATACTTTGACTTTTCCTTATTACGACATAATTGTGTACCTACTTGAAATAAAGCTATGTTTTTACGTACAAAAATACAGAGTTCGAATATAGTCTGCTCGGGTCACTTGGGAGATGTGCACACGCACATCGCTAACTGTCACTCACCTTGTAATGAGCATTGTACCTAAAATATTGAAATATAAATCCTTAAACGTAGACTCGCCTTATATTACTTATTGCAAGTGACCCAAAGGTTTATAATTTCATTCAAGATGGGAGTGGTAATATTTTTATTTTTTTAAAGATACGGACACAGCTTTGTAATGGTTGGACTTTAGTCATTGATCGAAGACATTTCTTTTGGACTCGGAATGCTTTAATAGTATCAACAGAATTTCCCCATAATATAATGATGCCGTAGCGGAGAATCGATGCTACGTAACCGTGATAAGCATAAAGTGCTGCATTGATACCAGCTACCTACGCGACTTATTCGGTTTAAAACAAATAAAAATCTTTGCATCTTAGTGCATAATTTGTCAATGTGTAGTTTATAATGTGATACATAAAAGGTCTAAAATATAAATATATTAGTTCCACATATTTTGCTTACATAAGAATAATATTGCTTTACAAAAGGTTGTTCGACTACAGATGTGGGTGTTGCTCTGCTGAAACACATATTTCATGCATTTGGGATAACTTGCAAAATTCTATTGGAGTTTTCTGTAACCCTCCAAAGCCTCTGATTGCGTGCACCATGGCACGCTTTTGCATAAACTACTTCATTACGGTGTCAAAAATGAAGGTCTTAAAGAAATACCTACATTCTTATTTACATATTAGGTTCCAATGTATAGATCGGTAATGGTGTGAAATCTTCCGGGCTACCAGTTCAGTGCTCAATACTGGGTCCATACTATACTTCTTAGTGTATATCAATGACTTACCATTCTATAATTATAATGGTATAGCTATGACGTTGTACTGTTCGCAGATTATACCTCTCTATTTTTAAAGTAGACTGGAATAGACAAGATTTTGACGACGTAAACCGTGTACTCTGAATGATAACGGATTGGTTTACGACAACTTAGTTCTCAATGCCGAGAAAACGACATGTATAAAGTTCGCCTTACCGAATGTTAGAAATCTAGGTCCTTGTGCTTGGAACTGTAGACTCGGCAGTATTTTTAGGTATAACAGTAGATGCCAAACTTCAGTGGGGCCCACATAATATGTCAAGCCTAGCGGGAAGGTTCAACTTGGCCGCCTACGCCGTCAGGAAAGTAAGACAGTACACTGACGTTGGTGCAGCTCGGTTAGTCTTTTTTAGTTATTTCAATAGCGTTGTCCTACGGAATTCTGCTGTGAGGCAAAACCGCTAACATTCAAAATATATTTGTTCTTCAAAAGCGAATTGATAGAGCAATTTTCCAGCTAGGTGCCAGTGCCATTTTTTAACGATATTTGTAGTCTCACAGTGGCATCACAATTTTCTTTCACCAACATTTTAAATATCAGGCAAAGTATAGGTATACACTTATATACTAAAAACAGTGATATTCACAATAATAACACCAAAAATAAGGACAAATTATAACTTACTTCAACGGCTATAATCTTATAAAATACGTTTAAAGCTAACGTAAAATCTAACCTTTGTTCAAAGGCATAATAATCTATCAACGACTACTTATCGATAAGAATAGGTGGTCGCTGTGATTAACTCAAGACAATGGTTTTGGTTGTATGATTTCATACAATTATTGTTTATTTTATTTATCTGTCTAACTCAATTTATTTTAATTTTGTTTTCATTAATTATTAACAAAATCTGCTCATTAAAAAGTTTTCTTTTTCTGAGTTGTATTGCATTATGTGGTTACCTAGCGACCATTATTCTGGCCTGTTCAACCGGTAGCAAATACTTCATGGTCACTTAGATGTCACTGCTTGCGGTAATGTCGGGAGTCGGGTTGCCTCAATGACTGTGGTTTAATTCTCTTTGGGTTGCCTCCTTCCCTCAAATATGGCGAGGGGGGTGATGGCTGATCTTTACGTTATGCTCGTGAAGGGTTCCTGCCTGTGACTGGTCGTCTTGCTGACCATTGTTATTAGTAATTCACTGTTTATTTATTTTATTTCGGTGGTCCTAATTTATCTTTTGTGACTTCGAGTTACAGCAGCTTTATGTAAGCGGGCGCGCCCTTTATGCCTCGAGACTTTTATTAAGGTATTAAGTTCTGTCTACGTTTTTATTTCTTATTTCTGCTTGAGTATAGTTTTCGATGTTTTTTGTTGGTATATTGGCCTGTGCTAGCTGACATATGGCAAATAATTTAATTTAATGTTTTGTGTTGCGTAATGTAAATTATTTTGCATACGTATTGTAATCAAGGTTTTCTACCTGAACAGACAGCTGTGCTGCTGGAGAGTTTGTTGCGCCATTTTGTCTTCCCAGCTAAAGCACTAGGAAGTGGTAAAGGGCGGGCGTTTTGGTGGACTGTCCTATGTAATTTTGACGTTCAAAAAGTGCTGATTCTCAGCCTAGTTTGAATAAATGACTTTAATTTTGATTTCGAAAGTTTGTTACATATTAGGTAGATTGAGACAAGAAACGTAATCGCATATAAGTGACGTGATGCTGACAATTGTTCTTTTTGATCTTGTCGACATGTCTTGGCTTGTTTTTAACTTTTAATTTATTTTATTTTATTTTTTATGTCATGCACACTTGTTTTTCCAACTCACTTTTGCCATTGGCAGAATAGTCGACCCCGGTTTGCTTGTCATTTATTAAAAATGGAATAAAATAGAATAGTAAAAAGTCAATGAGAACTTATGATCCAAGCGAGCTTAGACAGAGGCGGAGCAAAGACTCCGTCATCCCTTTCGAACCACGCTTGTGTGAGTCGGGGTGCCCCAAGTCTCGACACATCTCGACTTAGTAAAACGGAAGTGCGAACTTAGGATGCAAGAGCGAGCGAAGCGAGCTTGGGACTTGGGGCACCCCCGGGTAGGTTAGGTTCCTTTCAACCCTGTAGACAGAAATCGAAGTGGCCCCGGCAAGCGGGGCCCAGTCTACTACGCCTTACTAATTTCTTTTTTGGTTTGACTTTGTCTTTTGTAGTTCTCACCGTCACCTTGAGGATGTCATTGACCTCATTATAGCTTGGAAACAAATTGAGACCCGCCCCGTAATCTTCCCCACCCTCAATACTCCCACTATTCCACCAAATCCCAAAGAAACTCGCGATTTTTTTATCAGCGCCTATGGTTTTGCGCACTTTGGGGTTTCAAATATACACCAAAGGCCTATTCAGCTATTACGATATCGTTGTCGCGCTCGGTAGCGATCTGGTCCGCCTTTTGGTTACTCTAGCCACTTTGGACCAGTGTAATATCTGAATAGGCCAAAAACTACTAGGGACTATTGTACCCCAAAAAAAATTGCTACTATAAAAAAGCGCCGGGTGTTTAAAGTACCAGTGGTACCTTCGCGGCCTCAGTTGGTGTTGTGATGAAAGAAAACCGTGAAAGCCATTGTTAATCATTGTCTTTTCCTCAGGTGGGTAGGTGGAGAGATGTCAGTATGTCACAACGCAGTGGACCGCCATGTTGCTAGTGGCAAGGGTGATCAGGTCGCGCTCGTGCACGACTCTCCCTTGACCGATACTGTAAGGAAGATTACATACTCAGAGATTAAACATCAGGTAAGTAACAATTTCTTTGTTTATGTTTTTTTTCCCATGGCCTGACATCTGTATTACTGACCTATATAATGTGTAACTGGATTATGCACATTTACAAGGGTTGCGCTGCCTGTCGCGCTCGCGATATCGCGCCGGTCTGCACAAGCCGTTATGCGTGTACGACTGTGTGCATGCGTAGATTTGTAATGTGAGCATATTTTTTATCCTACAATCAGTTTATCTACATACAGCTGAAGAGGGTCGAAAGTCTGTAGGTACATGGAGGATATTGGAAAAAAATATGTCTGGGGATACTTTGAATTGATAACAGAACACGTTCCAACAGTTTTTAGAATTTTTGTCTGTTTGTCTGTTTATTTGTTCGCGCATTACGTGAAAACGGCTGAGCGGATTTTGATGCAAACTTTACTAATCTGTCGAGAAAATCACCGGCCAGGTTATAGGCTATGTAAAATCACGCTACGACCCTGAGGAGCCGAGCAAAGTGAAAAAAAGTCAGAAAAGGCCCTAAGCGAAAACGAAATATTAGCGCGGGCGGGGCGATGGGATATGATATGCTATAAAAATTCCACCTCGAAAAGGGGGGGTAGCCACTACACTCGATTGAGCTAAGTTTGCCACCTGAATCTTATGGCGCTACTTAGGAAGGAGGAGTGCTACGACTATCGAGTGCTAAACTAACAGATGGCGCTGAAATCAATACGTTGTGACATGAATAAGCCACTGCGGAAGGATTTTGCCAAATTAACTCTAAGTTTATCAACAAATTGAATAATTGATATAATAATACAACAAAATTAAACGACAGTAAATTAATTGTCACACATTGCACAGTGCGATCTTTTGGGGAACTGAGTAATCAAGTAAACTAAAAATGAGTTTACATAGTTGCGTAGTGGTAAAATCAACACACATGATATCAACACGCGTATAATTGCATATAGCATAATTAATTAATTATTAGAATAATTTAATAGTTAATAGTAAATTATTCATTTACTCCGTCATGAATTATACCTAGTCGTAATTATATCCAATCCATATTCATACGTATCGCCTCTAATAATGGCCACGAAGGAGGGTAACTTAAAAAAAAAACATTGTTCTCTGTCTTTTGCAGAGTAAATGTGAAACGATTTGAGACTCGCATTTTATACGCGTCTAACCCGCGACCGGGTCAGGTTCGGAATAAACCGTTACCATGTTTTCCCAAAAAAATCGAATCTTAAGCGAAAGTCTCGCAACGCATTGAGGCTACAAGGGGCACGGTGTCAGGAGTCTGAGGAAGAGGGTCTCCAGGAAGAGAGTCCGTCCAGGGGAGAGGGATAGAACTTACTTACTGACACAGACCGAATTCCACGCGGGCGGAGCCGCGGGCACAGCTATCTATACATATAATAAAGCTGAAGAAGGTCGAAAGTCTGGGCATGGATGTCCACGTCTGGTGGGGCAAGAGACGATTGCCTAGCCAGTCAAACACCAATGTTCATTTATGATTGTTATATTATTAGAAGCGTCGTATTTTATAGTTTGTCAATTAATAAGTTTCAGGAGTCAGGAACTTCCGACATCTGGTCAAAATTAGTTTTATATACCGGGATTTTTTCTTAGTTTTTTTTGTTATAACGCTATCTATGAGCGAGCACAGGTACTAATTGGTGGTATGCCTTTGTGATCTTAGTGAAATATCTAATATTTTGTTGGTCTGAGATCAGATTCTGCAGTTTTTTTTGGATGTTTATATTTGTCTAACAAAAATGTGATTCACCTAATGTATATCTATTAAGTACATAAGCGCTTCACATTTATTTATGTTATTTTAAACCCATAATATTATTTTATTTACTTACTTGTTGGTATTGAATTGGGATTTAAAATAAATAAAACTATGTGTTTATTGCCAAGCAAATTCATTTATTGTAAGTACACACTTACTTAAAATAATAAGAAAAAAACAGTCGGCTGTTACTGTCATGTCATCCATGATGCTATAATATAGATATAAACACATTAAACACGCTGCTGGTGGACTGAAAGGTTCATGCCTTGCGAAACCGATGTGGCATAGTGGCAAAATCAGAATCGAATCCGCTGCACAGCGATGCCACAATTGATGCACCTCCTCATTATATTAACCAAATCGAAAAGTAAAACAGGATCCTTTATGAACACCAATAATAATCGTGTCTAGATGATGTCAGTCCGTGTAGAATAGCAGTGGTCGTTAAAATAAAATATCAATATCACAATAATCGCACAGTAAGCAGGGAACGCATAAACGCAACTTGGAATTGCAATGCAAGCAAAGCAAACAGCACAATTAAATATATGCCAATGTCATGTCAAAGAAATAATAAATACTTACCTTCATTTTAAGAAGTGCGTTTTCAAAAAAAATAGTCGTTTGATGTGTACACAAAAATATTTGAATAATAATAATATAGTCGTTTTTTAAACGCGATAACATTACAACAACAAACACAAACTTAACACTACAAAATTAAATACGTTCCTTTGATCCAAAATAAGCGGGTTATAGAATTACTTAATTTATCACACACGTAGGTAATTACGGCATAAAATGGAATGTCAAAAACAGTTTTAGTGCCTACTTCCCGTTAATAAAATGGCAAGGCGGAAGGGAAGCTATAATTGAGTATTGTTTTTTTGGAATTACGCAAGTCATACTGAATTTATAAACCCATAGTAATTTAAATCTAAGATCTGATTTAAGTATTACTGTAAAACCTCAAATCTTGAACATTTATCGATTCAGCCACGACCAGAGGGCAGAAACTGGACATGTCCTTGTCCTTGTCCATGTCCTTTCGTACTCAGATCTCAGATTTTCGAAGTTCCTAGATTTTTTTGCTAAAATTAATATATTTATGTATAGATATATTGTGTTTATTTTTGATGTGAAAATGCATACTTTTGAATAGTTTCAAACCAATGATGAATAAAAATACAATGAAAATACAGAGATGTGACTTTTATTTACTTATTGTAATATTTTGAATAACGGTTATTAAACATGGAAAATACGCAAGCGGTCTCCAGGACCGACGTCAGGTGTTAGTGTAACTGAAAAACACGTTAGGTGGCTAAGGGTATAGCGGGGCCCGCCAGGGCCGATGCCTGCCGGGTTGCGGGAAAGTCCGAAAGGGATACCGTGGCCCCTGGTAACACAGGCAACTGAAGGAACACGGGTGGGGTTTAGTCAGTAAGAGAGCCTATCCCCTCCACACAAAAACACATGCACACACACGCCGACCCCCCTCATCGTTAGAGAAGTTATTAGATGATTTTCTTGCCGGCTCTTCTCCATAGGAAACGACCAATTGGAACCGTGCACCTAGATTCTGACGTTTCATAAGTGCCCATGTAGGTTTATGTGAAATAAAATATTTTGATTTTGATTTTTGATTTCCCACAAAAAATAAAAGTAGCTAAGGGTGTGCTTAAAGGAGGCGATACTTACGTATGAATATGGATGTGATATAATTATGATTAGTTATAATTCATGGCGGAGTAAATTAATAATTTTCCATTATCTATTAAATTATTCTATAAAATAATAAATTATGCAATTATACGCGTGTTTATGTTGTGTGTTGATTTTACTACTACGTAACATGTAAACTCATTTTTAGTTTACTTGATTACTTTAATGTTTACTCACTCGGAAGTTCTCATATAAAATAAGCAAACTAACTAAAAAAATGTCTGCTCAATCTCAGGTGTCCCGGCTGGCCGGTAAGTTGGCCTCACTGGGCGTAACCCGAGGCTCTAGAGTGCTGATCTACATGCCTCTCATTCCTGAAGCCATCATCTCCATGCTGGCTACCAACAGGATAGGAGCTATTCACTCTGTTGTATTTGGAGGTAAGATTTTATGTCCATTTTCTAGCCAAATAGATATATTGTTCCGCGTGATTCGAGGACACTTGCAGGCGGGTAGTTTGACGGGGGAAGGCAGGTGTCCGAAGGTCGGCTCAGCGAAGACAGAAACCTCGCGTGGAGCAAGGGGCAGAGGCGGGTTTGACTCAGATGTTCAGTACGCATAGGGACTGCGAAAGGACGTCCTTTTTTTTCTTGGAGTTTGTTGCCTTAACCCTCGTGCAGACTGGCGCGACGCGACGACGCGACGCGACTATAACAATAGAATTTCTAAGAAAACTTCACGGTAGTAAAATTCCCGGTGTCGCGTCGCGCCGTCGTTTCGTGACAGTCTGCACGAGGCTTTATCCTTTCACGATTATACACTGAAAACTGGTGAAGAGTAGGTCTTTTGGGGCTATCTTTAGTGCTGATTTTCAGCCTGATTTATTAGTTAGGTAAATGATTTTTGAATGTTGCGTAGATGCTAGCTGCCGCAGATTTAAAAAAAAATTAAAAGACGAACGGAAGATTTTTACGAATATCACATTTATTTTCAGCAGGGTATAAAAAGATTTGTTTCCATCGGGTAACTACACATATTACGTGCCGTCACTAAAAGAGAATTTGCCCGTAGCCTTTGATTAACACTTATTGTTAAAAAAAAAATTAATTTATTAAAATATAAAATGATTTTTTAGGTACCTGTTACCTTAATTAATCTAAACACCTAAATCCGAGATTCATCATTCATTTTTGCTCAGGTTTCGCCGCGAGGGAGTTGAGGACAAGAATCGAGCATGCTGAACCAACTGTCATCATAGCTGCAAGTTGCGGGGTGGAACCTAACAAAATTGTCAGGTAATATACCTGTGTAGTTTTAAATAATACATCTGTGTATACCGGATGACTTTTTTCACCGTCTCGAAAAAAATGGGTACGAGTAGATATATTAGGTGAACGGATTAGATTTAGATTATTCACATCTTAGAAAAAAAAATGATCTATCATCAAAAAACGCTACAATTTTAAAGTAAACTTTTCATATTAGTACAAAGAATATAGAGAAATTTTGAAAAAAAACCATAAATTGATAAAAAATATCGAATTTATAATCATACGCTAGATGCGTATGATTTTTGAGAACTAGGTATGCCATTTGCTTCTACTCCGTTCACCTATTATACCCATTTTTTGTCGAGACGGTCAAAAAAGTCATCCAGTATGTCGTAGGATAATTAGATCATTTGAATTTTCGTGAAAACCCTAGGGATATTGCCAAAAAACAATTACACAATTAGACAATGGTGAACACATTTCTCAATGCAAAAACGAGTCGCTCTAGTTATATTAAATACCGTCAACCCTCCCTTAACTCTATTTCTTTTTTCTGCTAACTACTTACTGTAGGTATGTTTTATATCATTATCTTTAATTTCTGTAGATACAAGGACATCCTGGACGAAGCGCTATGCCAGTCAGACTTCCAGCCAAACAGCTGCATCATCTTCCAGCGTCGAAGAGTGCTGGAGTGTACCCTGGAACCCGGCAGGGATATCAACTGGGAGGAGGCTCTGGAAGCAGACCCTGTTCCCTGTGTGTCTGTGGAGGCTAACGAACCCCTGTATATTTTGTATACTTCAGGTAAGACCATAACTTTAAGCAACGTTTATAAATAAACCATACAAACCATAAAATATACAAAAAAAATCTCCAGTAGTAGGTACCTAGTCTGTCGGGGTGGTGTCCGCAACTCTATGTTAATGAACATTTATTTGAAACTAAATCTGTTTTAGATTCGTAAATCGAAATTACTAGCTTTTGCCCGCGGCTTCGCTCGCGTGGTTGTAGGAAAATATCTCACGGGAACGTACTACCGGGATTAAAAGTACCCTATGTGTTAATATTCAGGTTGCATATCCTAAGGGGACTTTTCCTTTATTTGACTTTTATGTTATAGGTGGTACTTATAGGTACCAATTTTCAAGTTAATTAAACCACGCAGTAAAATCTTCTCCTGTATAAAAACTTTTTACAAAAAAAAAACAAATAAAAAAAAACACTACCTACAAAGTGAAAAATAACTTTAATTTCGGAAGTCGGTGTCTTTGGTTTTGAAGAATTGTAACGCGCTGTCCGATTAACTCGGGTTTGGGCTGGGCGTTGATGAGTCAGTCAGTCAGTCAGTCAGGATTTTTCTTTTTATTAATATATAATATAGATTTATTTAAGGTAGGTACTTATTACAATTTTATGGGTGTATTAAAGAACTTTTTATAACATTTATATGATTTAAACTAGTATGTAGATTTAAATTATATCCATTTATTAAGCAAGAGGTTTCCTCTATTGTCTCAATTTCTAATTTATATTAATGTCAGTGAAATGTATGTAAATTGTTTTAGGCATAAATTAAACATAATTTTAAATAATTTGACAACAAATAAAATAATTTTGCATGTCATTGACACTAACTAAAGTAAAAATAAGTTAGTAAATATTTATATGTGACAAAATACAGATTGCATTTGCCAAAATGTTTGAAGAGACAAAGAGCTTTATCTCTATAATTTTTTAATTGATATATATCAGCCAAGAAATTGACTAATCAAAATCAAAAGTACTAAGTAACTAGGCTGAGAATCAGCACTTTTTGAACGTCAAAATTACATAAGACAGTCCCCCAAAACGCCCGCCCTTCAGCACTTCCTAGTGCTTTAGCTGGGAAGAAGAAGTGGCGCAACAAACTCCCCAGCAGTAATAAAACTGTTGCTTCTATTGATATATCTTTTATTGATAGCAATTATCTGACATTTCTATTGATTCAGCTAATAACTTGGCTACACAAGCTGATATTAATTTTAATTAGAAATTGAGACAATAGAGGAAACCTCTTGCTTAATAATTGGCGATAAATTAAATCATAATGCAAAATTAAACTGACATAAATGTAAGAAATCTCGACATTTTACAGAATAGATCCCTGCTATCTAATTGCGTTTAAACGTTTTACGTTTTCGTAAACAATTCCGACTAATCTCTTTCATTTCGACAGTTCAACAACATTAATTGCGTTATTTACGTTGTTGATGCAGATTTTTTCGAACTTATGAATCAATGGATTAGCAATCTGTTTCAAACCGATCCAGATTGTGATTGACCGTGTATTACGCAATTAGGGTGCTGGTCTTGGTCTAATCAAGTGCCAAATGTCATGCAAATCTGTTCAGCCGTTTTACGTAAACAAACAAAGAAAGTCACTTTCGCATTAAATAAAACCTAGGAATAAGTATAACAACGACCTCTGGCCCTGACAGTAAACGACTCGTACGAATGACATTCATTGCGTTCAGTTGATTGTGACTTAATTGGGCTTCAAACCTTTGTTCTAGTCATTATAATTGATAATCACTTTAACGGAGTACCCCATTGTTATTAAAGTGGGTCTTTTTACCATAATACGTGTGACACGTGAGGGTAACGCGGTTAGTACCTATTGTTTTTGTGTAGAAAGTTTATTATTATTCCCAAATTGCTTTATCATAGCAATAGCGGTCATTGACCTTTCCCTAATATCTCTCTTACGAAAAACCATACATAGTTTATTGGTTTAGTTCCTAAACCCAAACAATAGACTATATTATATAAACTGACGACATAGGTACCTATAAAATATTAATGAATCAACATCATCAAATCCGTTGTCTTATTAATATATTTTTTCCCACACTATAGGCACAACAAGCGCCCCCAAAGGCGTCCAGCGTCCATGCGGGCACGCAGCCACACTCTGCTGGAGCCTGCGCACAGTGTACGGGCTGAAGAAGGGCGTGTGGTGGGCAGCATCAGACTTGGGATGGGTGGTCGGGCACTCCTATATCTGCTACGGCCCCCTGCTGGCAGGCGTCACGTCTGTGCTGTATGAAGGCAAGCCGGATAGGACTCCTGATCCTGGACAGTATTTTAGGTGAGATTTAATTGTTTTGACTATTGTTAGGACCGTATAAGACGTTATATTTTAATTGTTACTTTGAAAAATTTGCCCATGGTTGGCATTCTATAATAGCTTCTCCATTTAATGGCTACGTAGAAGAAACTACAATTGGTTACAACTTTATTAATTCTGGGGATCGGTTTCTCATTAATTACCATTTATATTGATTTGAATCAGTTTTTTTAAACTCTTTTTCTTCTCACAGTCTACTGCTAGACAAAAGCTAGCACCCTAATTGCACGCGATAAATCAGAATCTGTTTCATTTTGACAGTTCAACAACATTCATTGCGTTATTTAGCAATTTCCTTCAAAATTATTCCAATTATTGATCGCGTGTTACATAATTAGGGTGTGTGACTTTGAAAACCTACCCACAGTTTTCATTCGTCGCTTGTAATTTTTTTTTTCATTTTGCTTCCAGAATCATAGAACAGCACCGTGTGAACGCCCTCTTCACGATCCCTACAGCATTCCGAGTGCTGAAGCGAGCTGATCCTAATGCTAAGTATGCCAGGAGATACTGCAGCAACTCGTTGAAGACTGTCTTTATAGCTGGTGAACACTGTGATCAGGATACGAGGGTGCGTTTTGGTCTTTTTCTCCTGTTTCGTTCGTTTTACACTGGAACTAGTAGGTAGCTTTTAGAGTGTGAAATTAAATTAGCTGGCGAAACTTGACAGACGTAATTGGTATCAATATCTAATAAACGATAAACAAATAAAAACGATACTCATAATGATTCCTAATTCTTTATATTATGAGTTGAGAACTAATGTAATGTTTTATCTTCGTTTGATATCCATTCCCATTAGGCCATTACGTCTGTGACGTTTGAGGAGCAGTCAAGTGGTGGCCCAGTGGTGACGAGCCGGACTTACGAGTCCTTGGTCGTGTGTTTTAGTTCGAACCCAGGTAGGTGCTTACTTTGTGTAAATAATTTTATCACCACTGCTCTCAAAACGGTGAAAGAAAACATCGTGAGGGAACCGGCATGTCCTTGAACCAATCATTCGAAGACATGTGACATCTACCAAGCTGCACTGGGCCCGTGGTAGATTACCCAGCAGTGGGAACATTATAGCCTGATTATGATTATGCTGTGAAGTTTCGCCAGCTAATATGACCTTAATTTGAGCCTAAAGATCCAACTTCCACCCAGAAATTTTCTATAAAGCCAGGAAGGACCGATAAAGTCTCCAAGGGTTTTAGCTGAAGTAGGTTTTCAGCTAAAACGCTTGGTCCTTTTACCCAGTTTTACAGCTTTTATCTATGACGATATACATAGGTCAGTCAGTACTTTAGAGGCATGAGGAACAGGGTGTAAAGTTCCCTCTGTAAGATCCTCTATAGAAAAGGGAGGATCCCCCCCGACCAGACGAGTGATGTGTCTGGCGGGAAACTACCCAACGATTGACATCGGGTAGTCTTAGATTCAGATTCAGATTCATTTATTTGCAAAAACATGTGTAGATAATATCCATGGTATGATGCTTACTATAGGTGTTAAAATGTATTGTTTAGCTCAACATGTTTGACCATGGTTGGTGTACAAATTATGTCGAAAGACAATAAGATTTCAAATTTAAAAAAAAAAAAACAAAGCATAAAAATCTATATAAATCAACAATTAAAATTAATAATAAGGTAAGTAGGTATATTATGTCGATCGCGCGGTAAACTCTTATTGCGCGATGCATGATTTGTGTGATGTCATGTCTTTGATGTAAATTAACATTAACATAGAGAAGTTATTGACTTTTAAAAATAATTCTTTGTGACAGACACTCCACAATGAAGTCGTATCTATATCGTTTGGATCGGAAAGTTAAATTAAGTAAATCAATGCATTCATTGTCATGTCAGAACGACATTGACCTCCGAGTTTATGCACGCCGCCGCTTACCTACGTGCGCTGTCCCTGCAATGAAATGTGGAAAAAAACTAAGTACCTACTTATAATGTCCGCTAGGTCAAATCACATCTCCTCAGGTGATCTATCTGACTAAAGCTCGCAAAATTCAATTTTCTTTACCGTTTTTACAATTTGCAGCTATCTAATTCCGTAATACATTTTCGTAAACGATTAACACTAATCTGTTTCATTTTGACAGTTCAACAACATTCGTTATCTACGTTATTTACGTTGTTGAGCAGATTTTTTTGATGAAATCATGACATTTGAGGCCAATTATAGAAAGTTGTATTCATGATCGATGAGGTTACCTACATCTTATATTACATTTTTTTTCGGTTCTAGTAAATTGTCTCACAATGTTTTCCTTCCACATTTTACGTAAGTTTCCGTATGCTTTTTATACAGCAATGGGCGGAACGTATATTTGGTGTGCCAGTACTGAACCACTGGTGGCAGACGGAGTCAGGGTCACCCATCACAGCCCCCTGCATGGGGTATGGTGTGAAGGCCATACCACCACACTCGGCTGGATATCCGGTTCCTGGATATGATAGTGAGTATCTGACTAATCTGAAGTTCCTCTCGTATGTCACTGGTGCTCATTGAGCACCACGTCAAAAAGTGCACATCTGTCATGGAGCTGAATGAGCACCAACAGACTTCACTCGTATTTGACTGTTTTTTGGATTAATAATCTGTAGTTTTCTATGCTAAGGTTGGTAAAAGCGATTGGGAATGACACCCGCTTCCTGTAATAGAGTTCACAATTGAATACTTGAAGCATACCATAAGAAAAAAAAAGCAAGAGTAAAATGAATTTGCCAACAGTTCATGAAACACGAAATATCTACAAAAGTAAAAATGAAATGTTTGAAAAGCAACAGTGTGTGCCTCGCGGCTGCGCCAAAAAAGCCCTCCAATTACTTGTCAAAAATGGTCATGTCAAACGGGTGTGACCATAGATCTAAGAAAGAAGGGTGTGACTGACCTTGATTATGGAACCTCCTTTTTAATTAATTGGATAAGCTCTTCCTATCATTAGCATTTATAACAGTAGGTACATAGCTTGTCATAGGCGTCTCCATTCGCACTCTGTGAAATTGTAGCTTCCCCTACCCTGTTACCCTATTGTGTGTCTTAAGACTTACCCTGCGGACATCCCACCTTCCGTTTGTTGATTCGCTCACTAAAGCCCCCTGCCTAGTTAGCGGTTAAAGTTTGAATTAAAATATGTTATGTTAATTATTATTAGGTTTTATTTCAATTTTAAACCGTTACAATATTTTCCAGTTCGTGCCCTAAAAGAAGATGGCACGGAATGTCAACCAGGTGAGGTTGGCAGGCTGGTGGTCAAGCTACCTCTGCCTCCTGGTTTTGCTTCTACCCTGTGGCAAGCGGATAAGAGATTCAAGGAGACCTACTTCGAGACTTATCCGGTAAGTTTTTTGTAATTTTTGCATTTAGTACAAAACTTATTTGAACTTTTGTTAACACTTATATATATAGCAGGTAATATTTGACCAAATTTTTATTCAAGTGGTGGCCGGAGTCAAGCGATTTTATATGCGATATATAATTGTAGCCTTGCCCTGCACTTTACTGCCATCCAATTGATTATGATTGTTATGATAATGATTATATGTAAATCAAGGGGCCTACGCCCCTGATTTGTTAATTTTGTAATATTATTCTGCGACGTATTGTGCAAGGTTAGGGAAGAATTTGCTTTTATAATTTCTTTAACAATATATACGTGTATTGTTTATGTATTATATCCAGAAGGTTGGGAAATTAATTCGACATCAATACTAACGAAACATCTGACGTCAGTATCTACAAAGTAAATGAGTGATACATGGTTCTTTTACGTTTACAGGGCTACTATGATACTCAAGACGCTGGCTGGATAAGCTCCGAAGGCGCCATTTGGGTAGTTGCCAGAGCTGACGATGTCATCAATGTAGCAGGCCATCGTCTTTCCACGGCAGCTCTCGAAGATGTGGTCCTGCGACATGCTAGGGTTGCTGATGCTGTAGTTGTTGGAGCCCCAGACCTTACCAAAGGGGATGTTCCACTCTGCCTATATGTTATGAGGCCTCCCCAAGATGGTATGATATGATTTATTTGCTAAAAAGCTTGCCCAAGATCTTTATGAACTAAACGGTTAGGTACTGTCCTCTTTTTGATCGTTATTTTGGCCTATTTTTTAGGATATAATTTATTCAAAGACAGGATCTCAAGTATCTAAAAAGTCAGTTTAATTATGACCCCTTTTTAGGGTTCCGTAGTTAACAAGGAACCCAGTTTCGCTGTCCGGTACTAGAAAAGCTGTAATTTGTCATGGGTATACACACACACACACACACACACATTTTAATCACGCCAACAAAAACGTAAAATAAAATCATGGAAAAAAAACGCACGTAAAGTGGGGTTTTTTTCTTTTCTCTCGTTTCTCCCATGGTGTGGGGTGTCGTTGGAAAGGTATTAAATGTTGTGAGTGTGTGAAACCCATTTTTCGATTCCGGGATCCGTTTGCGAAATATTAATTAAAGTGCTAATTTTTGTTAGAATCAAGTGTCCCCCTCCCCCAGCCAGCTAAATGGTTGGTTTTGGATATGTGAAAAAAAATCACGGCAGTAGCAATGTTAAGTTTGCTCTTCGGATAAATCCATCCCAACTACGGAACCCTTCATTGAGCTTGGTCCGACACGCACTTGTCTGGTCTATTTCGTCTATTTATAGTAAGTATTTGAATCTAAACAACCGATTTTGTTCACAGATGAAGAAATCGTGGCTGAGAGCACCGTAACTCAAGAGTTAATCGCGTTAGTTCGTCATTTGATTGGTCCGATCGCAGCATTCAGGAAGGCAGTAGCAGTTCCTGCATTACCCAGGACTAGGTCAGGAAAAGCACTTCGAGGAGCCATCGCCAAGCTGGCTAGGTCTCAACTTGTGAAATTACCATCTACGATAGAGGACCCCACCGTATTCGGCGAAATCAAGATCGCTTTGCAAAAATGCGGTTACGCGATTGATGCTCCCGATCCAGAAATGTAATTTTTCTAGATGTTAAGCATATTATTTCATACAGCATACAGCATGGCGAAAAGTTTTCATAAATAGTATTTTCTTTCTGGCAACATAATTATATCTTTCTGTCAGGCTCTTGGTACTGTGGAGAAAATAATATAAAATTATTTTCTAAACTTATAACCAAGCTTTAATTTTCACTTAAGTACTATTTATTTTCATTTCACTGTGATAGAAAGCTAAAGCTTCTAGCTTTTTATTTTTTTTAATGTAATTATTGTAGTAATACGACATATGTACCAAAAATCAATGTAATTATTACGAATAGATGATAAGGAATAGTTCATGTCGACATTTTACCGAAAACATTGTCATGAATGGCTTTTAGGGGATTTTATTGTACTAATTTTATTCATTTCATTTAAAACATTTTCATTTAATTAAATTAGCTTTTAAAAATATAAGATTATCATCTAGTCTAGATGCACTATTATTAACCTTATTTTATTGTTCTAGGCACATTTAAATAACTTGTTATAAATGGAGTAGAGCATGAATCCTATGTGCTTGCTCAACCAGGTTGCGTTATAATTTTGATAAAGTATAAATAAATACCAGCTATATTTCATCTAATTTAGATGTGTCAGCGTTACTATTTTATTGTAATAAATTATTTTAGGTACTTATTTTTAATATAAAGAATGATTTCGAAGAACGATAAATGGATAGGGTACATACCTAATATACTAGTATTCTTTAGTTTTCTGTTTTATTACCCAACCTTTTCTTCATAGCTATGCTGTGCTTGCCTGAGACATAACTTAGATGGGGTAGCTGTTCGTTATACCTAGACCAAAACTGAAATGGTGTCTGTTTTGGCTGTTATACAAACAAACAATCCTAACTAACACCTGCAGAGTTGCGAAAATAAAAGTACCTAATAAAAACTAAAACCCAACTACGACAAAACAGTCAATTAAAAAGGTATAATATATGCAAGTCATCAACTCATCACAGACAGACACATTAAAAATCCGGAGTCACACGTGTTCGGGGATAAATCGAATAGATTACGTGTGACTCCGGATTTTTGTTTTGCCCTAGTTGGGTTTTAGTTTTTATTACTTTTATTTTTGTTTAAATGTTTTGGGGATATTTTTTTTTTTTTTTTAATGTGCAGCCCTTTTATTTGATACCCAACATGGCACCATAAAATAATTTCATCTTCAGTTTGTTCGCTAGAGAGCGCCATATTCAATTTAATGTGACGTGATATAGCCTATAACCAGCGGACGACCGAGACGCTTCCGACGATACCCGAGTTGTCAAATTATAATGAGAAGTTCAGAAGTTATGCGGGAACAAATGGACATACATCATATATATATACATACCGGTCAAAATCATAACCTTCCTTTTTGCTTCGCCGAAGTCGGGTAAAAAACAACCATTTTTTCATCAACAAATTTATATACCGATATAAAGCCAGTTTGTAATGCAAAAAAAATCTTCATCAATTAATTCTGAATTGGTAACAATGGCGCATAAATCGCAAGTTTTGGTAACTTCACAAATGTAACAAACGCTTCTAACTCACGATACGATTTGTGGTTGTTGTCAAATGCGTAGTTTTCGGCCGCGTTCCGAGTTAGGCCATAATCGCTCACAGCGCTGACATCAATATTTTGCGTTCCGATTTAGATATTACGATTATGACAGCTGAGGTCTGTCATCAATTCGGAACGCTCGTGAACGCGCCTACAGTGCTTGCTAAACGTCAAAACTTATAACATTACTTAAATTCTTTGTATAAACATCAGAAATGTCTTTTTCTTCTTTGGTTAAGTGGCGACGGTAGCCAGGAGCACAATTTAGAAAAAGCCACGTTAGTTTATAGATATATGCGACTCAAAACTACAGCGCTGCCAAAAATGACAGTTCAGTCAACTGTCATTTTTGACAGAGATCACGGTGATATTAGTAAAAGGCATGGTCGGCGTTATCGCAAGATGGCGCATGTCATGACGTCATCTATGTCCTTTCATGGGTCGGTGTTATCGCGCTAACGCTTATTCGGAACGGGTGTTAGCACGCTCAAATCGATTACATTGTAACTCGGAACGCGGCCTTCTTTTCATATTCTAGCAACATTTTACATCTTGTCAAAAGTTGCTGATGGATCTGGATCTGATGACAGTTGCTGTCAATGTCAAAAACGATTTACGAGTGACGCATCGTGGGGTATCGCCCTACTTGTTTCGCAAAATAAATCGAAATAATATTTTCTGTCGGGTTTTAATTGATGCCAAAATCATAATTAAGCTTTGTCTAACGTGCATAAAGTATTATCCTTGTAGTTGGAATGTCCATATCGTGTCAGTAAAGGGGGAAACTGTGTGTTTACGTGTAATTGAAAAACCGGCTTAAAAAAGGTAAGAGAGCGCTTTCTTTTTCATAAATTTTCTCTTATTAATAGCTAAACTAGACAGCGTTCAAGTTACTTTGAGTCTATTGTAAAAGTTATATTGAATAGAGAGCTCTAAAAAGTATTTATGATACGTGAAATAATGTACACAACATTGATTGGCATATTTAAAGGTAGCGCTACTCAGTAATAAATAGTGAGCTGTGAGTGCTACCTTTACGTTACGTCAAGATAATAATAGATAATGCGATAACTTCAGTTATAAGATAGCTAACTAGTAGTTGTGATATATTCATGCTAATCAATATTTTCAACATGGTAAGTGAGTCATTTGAAATTCAATTTTAATTTCCTCTTTATAGGTCAATGAAATAAATTGAAATTGCATTAGCTATATCCAAACAAGTCCCTCAATGATACATTTCAATGTATTGAATGTATACAATCATATGAATGAGGCAGTAGGACAGATTTTTGTTTACATCAGATTATAAACCATCTATTGAATCTTTTTTTCTGTTGTTTATGTTCCTATATTCTATGAATGAATGTTTTTATTACAGAAATAATGGTCAGGAGTCATCTTAGGCCTATTTCTCAATAAAAAACAGTTATTTTACTTTAGTATTTTGCTGGAATAGGCCCTGTATCTGATTTAAATTGAAATTAAATTGATAACGAATGGGAAATGTTTGTAGGCAGTGTGCACCCCATGTTACGGCAAGCAAATGCACAATATTTCCTCTCAAAGCACTTTAATGTTATATTCCTTTGTTTGGTTTCTATTTCTTCTTATATTTAATAGATTTGGAGTTACTAATCACGTTTTAACCATGTTACAGTCATCCGTATATCAATGGTAACAAATTAACAGTGACATAGCTCTTATTTCAGACCAATAATAGCAGTTTTCCTGTTCAAGTGTTACCACTAATGTGCGGTTGACTGTAAGTTATTATACAAAGTAGTGACTAGTTAGTAATTTATATTGCAGATGTGGAAAGCATCAACTAACGTGGCTCCACCAGAGCTCCCAGAAGCGGATGACTGGGAGACCGACCCTGACTTTGTAAACGATGTCACGGAGCATGAACAGAGATGGGGACCGGGAGGAAGGAATGTGGAGGCTATTGAGTAAGTACCTACATGAGTTTTTTCATTTATATATTATGATCAGTTTTTGCCCACGACTTTTTTCCCGAGGAAGTTGTAAAACACACAATATTCTAGAATAACAGCCATATTTTTATATAACGCCCTCGGCCCCCGTGACACCGCGTCGCATCGCATTCTGACTTATTTTCTGGTACCTAAAGAGGTCATGAGCTATTCGAATATCAAAAAATATTTTGCCTAGGTTTTAAGGAGGAGGCGTGAAAATTGATTTGCTTAAGTGAATATTTTGATTGGCTCGTAATAATCAGTTAAATCAATTAGACCAGCTTAGATGTTTTATTGGATTTTTTTAATCACAATTAATATTAACTGAATACAATAAAAAGATGGACAATCAAACAAAGATTATAAAAAACAAATCATTAAAAAAAAGTATTTCTTAAAACATCTTTACACCATATTTCTTTTTAATATTTCATACAATGTGTGTTACAAGCCCCGTTGGCTTGCAGCAAACCAAACCAGTTCTATTATTACTAAATAAAGTTTTCCTTAATTTATTCATATAGTATTGATCTTACACAGGGAAAACTATACTGTATCGTCAAACTATTTTTAGAATTTGTTATTGGGTAAAAACATTTAGTAAAGTGTTTTATCAATTAATACAATTAATTACTCATTTTATTAATCATCTAAATATTAAATGCAATAATAATACTATCTGACTTCAGCTTTTGCTGCAATCTCTATGTGTCCAACCGTGACCTGTAGAGGCTATGAATTACTCATTCATTACAATAATCAATTAAAATACAATGGTTTGTTATGCTTTGTATCATGGATTTAATTACTTAAGTCACATCACAAAACATATAATTTACCAATATAATTAATACGTACTTATATTTTTATCTAAAAACGTTAATAATTAAAAAGTCGTTAATAACTAATAAAGGTCAAGTTCGTGGCTGCATCAAATTATGTCTAATCTACATGGTGTTCAGCTTACTGCTTGAATGCGAAAATCGAACCTGCTATATAGGTATAGCTTTTCGCACGTTCATACAGCCGGGGTGAAATAATAACAACCGCACGGGGCAATAGAAGGTTAAGCTACGCTTGCGGAGGTCGATCTGTGGATAGGTGATCCATAACATATCGAGACCCCTCCGTGCGTCGGAAAGCATGTTAAGCCGTTGGTCTCGAGTCCAGGCTGTCATTCGTAGATCTTTGACAGTCTTTACGGGTAGTCAGAAGCCCGAAAGTCTGACAACCGGTGTTACAAAGGGGTTTCATGTTACCAAGCTAGTGGGTTTTGGAGGTCAGGTCAGATAGGCAAGCGATCCATTTAAAATACTGGTATTCAGCTACCGACCTCAACAGAGTTGGAAAGGCAGATGCTGACTCACATTAGGTTACGTACACATGTATGGGTACGCAGCGTGTGAAACGGGGCTTAGCATAGGATGCGATCGAGCCGTTCAGTGTGGTGCCAATGGCCTGCAGTATCGGCCAGACGATGCTAATTATAATAAATTGATATTAAAGCAGTGAAAGGGAAGCGTGTGGGCGATATTTTCTTTTATACAGTGAATCACGGTACAGGAAATGAAATGCATGTTTATGACTTCTTTTAACACACATACAAACAGTAAAACATCATGGCTGTATTCCTGAAGGGGTGGGAAAAAGTCCACCTACATTTCGCTGGCCATGATATCAGGGGCCTAAGTCTACTAATTTATAAACGTTAGAATGGCCTCTCAATGGTAAGTTTTTGACAGTTTTTGTATGGCAAATCTGTCAAAAACTCATCATTGAGAGACCATTGTAACGTTTATAAATTAGTAGACTTAGGCTCCAGTCCTATGTGCTACAGAGCTGCTCTAGAGCAAGTCCATTATATAAATGCGGATTATTTTATCAACCGCTGATTTTTAACTGCATTTATTTCCCAATGTAAGACGCTGTAGCATTTTGGCCGCCCTGGGAATCGAACGCAACCATAAATAAATTCTTTTTCACAATGATTAATCATCCAGAAGAAAGAACACAACAAAGAACAAGTTTGGGGAAATTATGCGTCACATCCACGCAAAACGGACATCGCGCTCAGAAAAATGCCGCGAGCCTATGCGAGACAGAGCCCCAGCGCTAGTTTTCAGTTATCGGCAAAAAAATATACTCACATTTAAAACAATATCATTCGAATCGAATATCTCTATCAGTCATTGATCAATTCAAATCTAATAATTTATATAATTTTGATATTTTTTGTTATTTTCAGTATGGCGAAGCTGAGAGAGGAAGTATTTGAGGCAGATTCACAGTCGAAGAAGAAGCAATATGAGGCTGGACCTAAACCTTCATTTGGGTTCGTAATATTTCTCTGATAATACAATAAACACTTACCAAGGCTTGCATTGACTTTCATACAGTTAAAATATAATTACGATAGGTCTTGAAGTGAGCTAACTTTTCAGCAGTGCTCTGAATTGGTTGGTTGGTTGGTGGTAGGGCGTGTTTTAAGTCCGCTTGGCTATTTACCACCATCTTATCTAAGTCTGTCGCCATAACAACAATGTTAGCAGCATTGTTGTGTTCCGGCAGTTAGAGATAAGATAGCCAGTTCCTCTGTGGTAGAGGATTCCGGGTGAAGCTCGCTTCCACCTTCGGCCTGATCATCACTTACCATCAGTTGAGATTTAGGCCAAGAGCTTCCCCGCTATGCCTAAAAAAAAAAAACCTTATTATATTGACCGCAAGTTATAATATAGGACTCTCTCATGTTTTGTAAACCAAAATAAGTGTAACAAAAAAAAAGCCATGTTTTAAATCAGACTTATTGATGAATGAATGAATGTATTTGTTTATGGCGAATCCACATTATGGAAAATAAGATATTTAATAAGAGGAGCTCGGGTCGATCCATCAGGTTAAGCTACGCTTGCCGACGTTGGTCCGTGTATGGGTGACGATCTTTACATACCGAGAGTCCTCCGTGCCTCGGAAAGCACGTTAATCCGTTGGTCCCGTCTGTCATTCGTGGATCTTTGACAGTCGTTACGAGTCGTCTGAAGCCCGAAAGTCTGACAACCAGCCTTACGTATTACCCAGTTACTGGTTGTGGAGGTCAGATAGGCAGTCGCTCCATGTAAAATACTGGTATTCAGCTGCATCCGGTTAGACTGGAAGCCGACCCCAATATAGTAGGGAAAAGGCTAGGCAGGTTGAGATATTTAATAAGAATATTTATATTTCAACAGTTATGGAGGCAAGTTCGGAGTGCAACAGGATCGTATGGACAAGTCTGCAGTCGGTCACGACTATGTCGGCAAGACTGAGAAGCACGTGTCTCAGAAAGATTATGCACAAGGTAACGTTAATGCTTCATATCATTGCAGGGTTGTTCTGGTAGAGTTAGCAACAAAAGTCGTTGAACAAGCCAGCTTCATTTTCGTCCAATAAAGGTAAAGAAAATCGCTTTTGAATTTTGCGACGCCCGTGACTACACGACCACAACCGCAGCGGCAACCGCAGCCCTATCGCAACAGCAGACCACAGCGCCGCGACTGGTTTCTATGTAACTCTATGAAAACGGTGACAGACGGTAAAGTCGCCAACTTCGGAAGGGTTTTCATTGAGTTTCATAAAAACCAGTCGAGTTGTTGCGGTCTGCTGTTGCGATAGGGCTGCGGTTGCCGCTGCGGTTATGGTCGTGTACAGTCACGAGCATCGCATTCAAAACCGATTTTCTCGTGAAATAACGATTCCATTAAGAAAATAATCTATTTCATAATAGTATGTTTTCGAAAATACTATGCTCGTAACACCAGAGCGCCAATTCCCGTATTTTTAAGATGATTCGCATTCGCATCTTAATCGCGAACTGTCAAAAATACAATCAATTTACCAACATTTTTGACAGATTGCGAGAATTGGCCGTCTGGTATATAAAACTAACAATTTCTTCGATTAATCTTGTTACTAAACCTTTCTTTTACTTGAGCCAGGTTTCGGCGGCAAGTACGGCGTGCAAGCGGACCGCATGGACGCGTCGGCCGTGGGACACGACTACGTCGCCGAAGTGCACAAGCACGTGTCGCAGACCGACTACGCGCAGGGCTTCGGCGGCAAGTACGGCGTGCAGACTGATAGGGTGGACAAGGTGAGAATATAATGAAGGGGATTAAGTATTTAAGTATTATTTAACCTATATTTTTTTCAATAAATTTTAAATTTTTCTTTCTATTTTTTCAAAAAAATATTTAAAATATAATATTTATGCATTTTATTTTGTATTTATTTACAAGGAAAATTATCTGTGTTTCACATGTTACTTAAACAAAGAAATTAGCAAGTTAGAATTAGCTGTTTTTCAGCTATTTATTGCCCTAATCCAGACTTGTTTAGCGTGTGTTAGATTTCTGCACAGAAAACACGTTTCATGGGGTACATATATTTTACGGAATTTACATATACTGATTCCTGATCTAAGGCTGAGATCTATAAAGAGCACTCAGACTTTATTCAACCAAAGCACATCAAGCGTTTCATAGGAATATGAACCGTATTCTTATGTTGATAATATTTATATTCCTACAAGAAAATATGATCAAATGTTTCATGCGAGTATAAACATTAATTTTAGGGGAATAAGGTTCATATTCAATACGCGGAGAGGCACAGGTAAAGTTACGCCATTATTTTTTTTTTTTTTTTTTTTACAAATTTACTGAACAGTCAGCTGTGCTGCTGGACAGTTTGTAGCGCCACTTCTTCTCCCCAGCTAAAGCACTAGGAAGTGGTGAAGGGTGGGCGTTTTGGGGGACTGTCTTATGTAATTTTGACGTTCGAAAAGTGCTGATTCTCAGCCTAGTTTGAATAAATGACTTTTGATGTTAAATAACCACTACTTTTCAATTTGCAGAGCGCAGCCGGTTGGGAGCACAAAGAACAAGTAGTGAAGCATTCCTCACAGAAAGATTACTCTCACGGCTTCGGAGGCAAGTTTGGCGTACAAGCCGACAGTCAAGACGCCTCCGCTGTGGGCTGGGACCACAGGGAAGACGCTCAGCATCATCAGTCGCAGAAAGGTATGTACTTATTAACGCCACATGTGAACTATGCACAAATCCTGCATCGCGCTATTTAAGTTTACCGCGCGATTAACATAAATAAGACTATCCGACATCAATCCTCGGGCAATTGCCCGCCAGACGCAACACCCGTCTGGTTAAAGGATATTTCCTTTTCTATAGAGGATGAGTGAACTTTACACCCTGTTCCTCACACCCCTTGTTTCACCGAAGGGTGGCAGAAGTACACCCACATTTATGTCAGTACGCCAGTTATGTTTAAGTCCCATGGAATAGGGGGCGAGCCTATTGCCATCAACCGGGCACAAATCCCAATCCAGACTATGGATTGATATTGAGAAATTCCTGATAGAAATCCCAATAACACTTTGCCCGACCTGAGAATCGAACCCACGATCTCATGCTCAGCAGCAGCGCTTGCGACCACTACTACACCACTATGTTTGATGTAACAAATATTTTGTAACATATATTTTAATTTAAAAGAGTGTCCGTGGAGTTTCTTGCCCGTTCTTCTCCATGGGAACCTACTACGCTTTGGAATGGGCAACTAGCTTCATTTTTCTGACTGACCGACCCCTTGACAATTCAAAAGTGCCTGTAATTGGTTTATTTGAAATAAATGCTTTGAGTTTGTACTTACTTATGAGCATAATCAGCCTATAAGGTTCCCACGGCTGCGACACAGGCCTCCTCTCTGTGAGAGGGAGTGGGCCGTAATCCAGCACGCAGGCCCAGTGCGGGTTGGTGTCACATGTCTTCGAATTTTTGGTTCTAGGACACGCCGGTTTCCTCACGATGTTTTCCTTCACCGTTTTGAGAGCAGTGGTGATGAAATTATTTATACAAAGTAAAGCGTCTGCGACCTACTACTCGTAATTCGAGGCCGTTGCCACTGTGCCACCACTACTCATTAGCTTACTGGGAAATATTTCATGCAGAAATTTAAGTTTTGAAAGCCGCTCTTCAAGTCACAAGTTACTTCTAATCGAGTCTGCAATTTCGTCGACCGCATCACCGCTTATTACATTTACATTATTTATCTACACCCATGCTATAAATCCTCTATAAAAGTTTCTGAACCAGATAGCTTATTGCCAACATTAAAACGACCAGTGTCATAGTAACCATTATATCATCCAAACGAGTGTTATAATGTTGTACTAAATTTCATAATGCACTCGTTTGCTGCTTCGATACCTTCCGGACAGCGGGTGCAGACCCCCACGCCGACACATTTTCCAAAATACGATACGTCACGCTTGGCAGGTACGGGCTATGGTCGGTTTAATTTTGGCAATAGCTAACTGTTTCAGAAACTTTTACAGAGGATTCATATCATGGGTGTAGATAAAGTCTTGTATGCAACTGTATATAATTAGGTATTAAAACACTCATGTGATACTAACTATATGTTTTAATACCCCTTATTATACAAAAGTTGCATAAATAACTAATATTATTTACATTAACATTATTTAATTGTTTATCAGACTACACCATCGGTTTCGGCGGCAAGTTCGGCGTGCAGACAGACAGACAGGACGCGTCTGCGCTCGGCTGGGACCATCAGGAGAAGACACAGGCTCACGCTAGTCAAGTGGACCATAAGAAGGTATGCCTGTGATATCGATGAACCCTGTGATACTATCGATAAAACTATGTTAAATAAACGTAATCTATAATAGTTTAAACAACTATAAGGTTTAGTGTGCACGACGCATCTAAAAATAACGGATTTACCCGTTTTTACCCGACTATTTCTCAGCATAAGATGCCCGTATCAGGACAACCGATTTCCGCACAACTTTTCAGTCACCGGTGCCACTTTCAGACTTCCTCTTATGTACTCATTTCTTATTCTATCCATTCGTGTAACACTACACAGAAGGGAAGGTTTTTTTTTACCTAGCTTAGTACATAGTTAAATCAATCATTTGTTGGCAAGGACACTACCAGCCGCACTACCAGTAGTGTCGTTTTAATTAACGACACTACCAAGCTTACATTGTACAGTCAACACAGCAAAGTTCAGAAATATATGTATGTAATATATGTTTGCGCAAATAAATATATCTTATCTTATAATATCTTATAATATTTACCAATTTTTTTTCACCTACCGTACGATAACCCAGTCACAATAGGTATGTGGCGGCATCTACACCGCCACATACGAACTACGCATCAAAGACCTGACGTCAAAAGTCCTACATCGCGGTATAAGAGTTTACCGAGCGATTAACATTTATATAAGACTATCCGACATCAATCAATGGGCAATTGCCCGCCAGACACAACACCCGTCTGGTCGGAGGATCCTCCCTTTTCTTAGAGGATGAGTGAACTTTACACCCTGTTCCTCATACCCCTAAAGGTAGGAATACTGTTCGTCATTGAGGAGTTCCGTGATGGTAGGGTTTCTTCGCAGTCCATGATCAGCCAACAAATGAAATCAATATCGATAGTAATAAGCTAATCAGTGGCACATTATACTGTGTGAAAGAAAGTGCAAGACAAGCCTCCTTTGTTTAGCTTCCATTTTCAATGCGTTTCTTTTACGGGCTCCGCTGTTTACCATATTTCAATCAATCTGTCTAGCCTTTTCCCAACTATGTTAGGGTCGACACATGTCAATCAAATCAAATATAAAATACATACATTAATGTCACTCCTTCCGTTTCCCAGGGTTTCGGCGGCAAGTTCGGCGTGGAAACAGATAGGGTAGACAAGTCAGCTCATCGGTTCGACGAGGTGGAGAAGGTTGGCACCAACTACACCAAGCAGAAGCCGGACATAGGCGCCGCCAAGCCTTCCTCTATACGGGCCAAGTTTGAGAACATGGCCAAGGAAAAGGAACAAGTAAGTTTTTAATTTTGGTTAAACAAAACATTGAAATGAGTTTCCATTTTCTGACTAACTGATAGACTTTTTGAAAAGTGCCTGAAATGGCCGATTCCTATAATTTACGGATCGTTATTGGTAAAAATTAAGAGTCTTCATTTAATTTCTTTTTCCAATAAATAATGTCTAAGTATTATTTATTTAACAGGAAGCGTTACAGTCGGTTCAAAAGATAAGACAACAACGAGAGGCTATCGACAAAGACTTATCACAAAAGGTATGCTTTCATTCATAATCTATTCATATTTTATGTATATCTATTTATAAAATATATGTTTATATATATATTTTTTTTAAACACCGCAATTTCGCAGATTATCTAGTAATATACAATAATATTAAATATTTCATTTTTTTTTGTTAAAATTATGTTTTTCTTGATTTAAGTTAATTTATTGACTACCAAAAGACGATTTCCTATTCCTAGGTCATGTAGATGACTCTTAAATAAAAATGATTAACAAAAAAGGTAACCCTTTCAACACCCTTTTTTTAAGCATAGAAATATGAATAAAGTAACGAGCCGAGTAGCCTACGCTTTACAAATATGGCCGGATAGCTTCGGCCTCGTCGGTACAACGCTAGGTATTCTTCATCTATACTCCATTTACTTTAGCATTAGGCGAATAACGGCTAAATAACGACAGTTATATTATATACTAGCTGCCCGCCCCGGCTTCGCACGGGTAGCACTAAGTACTTTTCTACGGCGTACCTACCTACCTACCTACCTACCCTACTTACCCTACCTACCCTACCTACCCTACCTACCGTACCTACCGTACCTACCGTACCTACCGTACCTACCCTACCTACCCTACCTACCCTACCTACCCTACCTACCCTACCTACCGTACCTACCGTACCTACCCTACCTACCCTACCTACCCTACCTACCCTACCTACCCTACCTACCGTACCTACCCTACCTACCCTACCTACCCTACCTACCCTACCTACCGTACCTACCCTACCTACCCTACCTACCCTACCTACCTTACCTACCCTACCTACCCTACCTACCCTACCTACCCTACTTACCCTACTTACCCTACCTACCCTACCTAAAAACCTTCTCCTGAGAATAAGGAACCTAACAAAAAAAGAATTAAGTATCCAATTTGGTCCAGCCGTTTTCATGTTATGTCGTGACAACGGAAAACGGGTCTCATTTTTTATATATATAGATTGTGTAATAATATTGAAACGACTGCATTTTAAAATTATATTTTTAATGTAAATGGTAAATAGATAACATGGCTTTGTATTTATCGTGAAATAACGGAGTTTATAATACGTTTATATCGAAATAACGAAAGGGTGATAACCGATATTTGTTTAATCTTAAAATAAATAGAGTATAGGTGTTATCTGTTGATCGAAATAAAATTTAGCATATTATTCACAGGAGAAAGTCCGCGTAGACAAAGAGAAAGCAGACCAGCCGGAACCGGATGTCGAACCAGAAGCCCCCGCCAAGCTCCCCCCGGGCCGGCTCGCCAACAGGCAGCCGGTGTTGCCAGCTCCTAGCGCTTCACCTGTCACTTCGCCCCTAAAGTCGCCTATGATGCACAAGGTTTCTCAAAATAACACTCTTCTATAATGTATGAACAGTCTCATCACCGTCCTATTTGCGTAATACACGATCAAACACAATCTGAATCGTTTTGAAGCAGATTGATTGAAATAAAACAAAATAAATAAAAAATATAGGTACCTAAATGTAGGAATGTGACTGCCTCGTTGGTCTAGTGGTTGCAAATGTGGCTGCTGAGCGTGGGGTCCTGGGTTCGATTCCCAGGTCGAGTAAAGTGTTGATGGGTTTTTCCATCTGGAATTTCTCAGTAGCAGCCCGGAGTCTGGATTTGTGCCGAGTTAATGGCAATTGGCTCGCCCCCTATTACATGGGACTTATAAACGTAACTGCCGAAATGTGGGTGTACTACTAAAGGTACACCTCTGCCTAACCCTTCGTTGAATTCAGGCGTGATATGTTATGTTATTTTACTGAATATAACTCTCATAGCCAATCTGTTGATACCAGTAGCATATCACATACACGAAAATCGAAACAATACATCTTTTCTAGGTAATGCCTGATGTACCGCCACCGGCCGAAGTAGTAAAATCTGCGCCCGCGCCGGCAGAAGTAGCGGAAGTGACGTCAGCGGCGGACAAACTGCCCAACTTGCCGGATGTCACGCTAGTCGGAGAGCCCAAGGAGGATAAGGAAGAGGTTTGTTGATTATTTATTAAGTTATTGTAGGTTTTGAGACCAGCTTTATGTTGTGGATTGAAAGCTGGAAGGTATAAATAAATGTGACATTTTTTTTATATAATACAAAAATGAAGGCAGGCCTGATAGCACGGTACGCCAGCAATAAGGGCGCACCGAGCATTTGCCTTCGTCTCTGTCTTTTTCTTTACGTGTAAAGAGTAAAGAAAATAACCACACTTTTGCACTTTTTTAATGTTTTTCGTTGTTATTTTCATCATATTGCCCTTAAATAAAAAACTATCGCGTATAAACGCTCCAGTCTACTATGAACTTTATTTTAGTCAATGTATCCTAATATAAAATTACTTATTTATATAAAAAAGTAGGGATAGAGAGGAAAAAAATACTCATTAAGAGATAACTTTGCGAATTTATTCTATCGAGCCAAACTTATCAAATCGTGTTTCCATCTTGTATACTGTCTAGTATATAAGCCAAAAAATAACAATATATTTTCCTACATTTTAATTTAAATGTTTACTACTTCAAGCAAGGGTTATAAAATCGTGTTTTTATGTATAAAAAGCTCGGTGCCCCCTTAATGACATCATCCGCCGTGCCCTTGTCACCACCGGGGGACCAGCTGTTATAGAACCCAACGACTTGGCACGCGACGATGGGAAGAGACTAGACGGAATGACCATAATGCCTTGGAAGTATGTTCGGCCTTTAGTGTGGGATGCAACATGTGCCGACTCCCTCGCGCCACTCGCCAGTGTTGTGCGGGGGCGGCTGCTGCAGGTGCGGAAAACCTCAAACGGCGAAAATATTACAATCTTATTGGGGGTTATTTGTTCGAGCCGTTTGGGGTTGAAACACCAAATCCATGGGGTCCGAGTGCCCACTTAGTTATTCAAGACATCGCCAAGCGGTTGGTCGACTCTTCACGTGACCAGAGGGCTGGCTTATTTTTTGACCATGTAAATGCACCTAAAGTGGGGATGTGGCTTCAAAATGTTTGATATACTTTTTATTTTCTGTTCTCAGCTCACTCGCCAACCCACAATAGTGGTATCACCTGTGGGATGGGAGAGTGAAATGGCCGGGGAGGGTGAAATAGAGGGGGATGACGAGGATGGGTACACCGCCAGGGCACTCTACGATTACCAAGCAGCCGCTCCTGATGAGATATCCTTCGACCCTGATGATATCATCACCAATATCGTGATGGTAAGTTTAACAATATTTTCTTCTTAAACATTGACTCATCTATATACTAATAATAAAGCTGAGGACTTTGTTTTAGTTTCTTTGTTTGAACGTGCTAATCTGTAGAATTACTCGTCGATCGTCTCAGCCCCCTTATTAAGTTTGTTGAGATCAACCAATTCCAACATAAATTTTGATAAAATATTAGATTTAACAAAAACTGAGGCGAGAAACTCGTTTAAGCATTTTGATTGGTTGAAACTAGTTTTAAGTTATGCTTGAGTCTCGAGTGAGGTTCCATAATACGGGCCTTAGAAATTCACTTTGGGGGTTTTTAACGTGTTTACTTTATATCTTGGGTTTTACTGTATCATTTAATATATACAGGGTGGATTTTTGAAACGTGGCAGTAATAAAAACTATCCATTTTCTTGCAGAGTGCACATTTTTTTTTAATCTGTGAATGCAGATAAAAATTTCTCTAAAAGTTAAGGAGAGTCTTCTACTACCGTTTATGATACCTGTCGTGACTAATATAATTGCATTAACCATTCTCCCATCAGATCGACGAAGGCTGGTGGCAAGGTCTCTGCAAGGGCGCTTACGGCCTCTTCCCTGCCAACTACGTTCAGCTTCAAGATAAGTGAAACATTCCCTACATAGACCGCTAGATATAACACTAATATTAAAAAGTATGACTTGTCTGTACATTGGATTTAGTTAGAATATGCGAGAATATGTCACACTTGAATACCCATTTTTTTTCAACATTTTGACGAGCTATGCGACGAGATATGCTATAAATGTAAGGACCAGCTGTTTTTTTTTCGCCATATAAGTGATGGTCCCATAGTGAAAGTTGTTCATAATGATGAATATAATGACCCATTTAGAGGATGCCTATGAATTCATTTTCACCCTGTATTTAGACTATGCAATAACCGAGAATCAAACTTCGACGATAAACACGGAATCCGTATGTTAAAGTCAGATTTTTTTTCGGGACAACGTTATTGTATTTAAAAAACATGATTCTTTAGGCATTACATTCTTAATAAAAAAATAAATGCTAATGCTAGTTGAAAAAATAAAGATGTATAAAATGAATAAAAGTATGTAAGTTAGTTATTATTGTTATAAAAGACTTTAATTTTGATAAATGAGTAATTTTGATGATATAATTATAATGTTGAAATGATAATATGGACAGTTTTAATCAATGAAATGACCTTTAATGGTCTTAACAACGGGATGTATGTTTTATTGGCTAATTTGACACTTGAAATGAGAAACAGGGGATCGTCAGAACTGTTACAGGTAAAGGAATTATTCTAACATTTTATAACTGTCAATAATATTATAATCTGCGCAAAAAAATCTAGTTAGCTTTGAACATAAGCGCAAATAAAAAGATTGAGCATGATTATCTGATCATAACTCAAATTGCGTTACGACGCAAAAAATATTATGTACTATCGTGGACACGCATATTATTATATGAACACCGTAAAGACTATTTCTGCTTGCAGCGCTCGGCTGCTATAGTAATGCTTACCTACAAAAAAAAGGGGCACTAAACTGATGTGGGCATCGTGTGCACGGGATTTTGTTTTCCAAGCTCAAAATAAATGATTGATTGATTGATTAGATACGCGTGACTGCGATGGTACGCCTTGCTCAAATGGACAAGATTTCTTTTACACATAACATTGAAATAGAAAAGAGTGAGCATTCTTGTGAAGAAGAAAGAGTAACTGCTGATTCGCCTGATACAGATAAAAATAAACGAATCAATAGCTGCAGCAAAATAAAAACTGATCTTCTCTTGACAGATTTGTGCAATATAATCCTTTCTCTTAGGGCGAATTTCAACAATAAAACGGCCGTCCGCTGCGTTAAGCGGGTGCACTGCGCGGGCGCCCACGCGGCTTGCTGTTTTCTATTATCATGCTTAGAGCAGCGCTGCGTAAGGCGGGTCTCCCTTCGCACGCGGCCCATAGAAAACAGCACGCCGAGCGGGCGCCCGCTCCGTGCACCCGCTTAACGCAGCGGACGGCCTAAAACCGCGTTCAAGAAGTCTTAACAATGATGACACTGCCAGCTGACGAACTCGGTTTAGATGTGCTGATTGCGTTCCATTTTAAACCGGCTTGAAAAAAGGAGGAAGTTATATGTTCGTCTGTATGTATTTTTTTTAATGTATTTTCATCGATAGTTTCGTCAATTATGGACCGATTATGATTTGTCTTTATCGTTGACTATCGCTCTTAGTTCTTTCTAAACGTCGTAAGTGTGCTCACTCTAGTTAATAGAAATTAAGTAACATAACTTTGATAACGTACTTATGACATGAGATAACGCGCGAAACCTCACTACATTGACATAAGGTGGATTTTAATTATTTTGTAGCGATCGCCTAATGCGTAGGTTTTCATTGGAGGTAGGACTAATAATGTAATAACATTACTATTCACCACGATGCATTTTGTGACTTATGACATTGACATAAGATACAAATTGTAATGGTAAAGATATCATCGTAGACTGTCACTAGCGAAACAATTTACAATGCTGCATTGTGTGACTTATGACGTGGACATTAGGTCTCAATTAGGGTGTTATGGAAGGTAATAATGGAGCATAGTTTACGAAGTGTTTGCTCGGCGAGCGGTTGCTTTGAGGATGAAAAAGCTCAATCGTACTAAACTTTGTAATTGAACCTTACAGGGTGATCAGTCTCTGTTCAGGCAGATACCGCCAGGTTTGTTCAAAATCCTACAGAATTGGTATTAATTCAAAATGGAACAGAATTTGTATAACATTTTCTGCTAGACAATTTAACCGTTGAAGAGTTTCAGCACTTCGTAAATTAAGCAAATAAAGATATCAAGGTAATGATTAAGAGAGTAGATCGCACATTCGTTATTCAATAGAATAAGATATATATTGTCTTCCAAAACCTACCTCTACACGCAATTGCATTTTATTTTAAAATGCTCCACATTTTGCACCTTTTTCATAATTATAATAAGAAAACTACTAACTAAACTTCGTTAAGAGGCGAAACTGATCATCATGCACTAAACCTTTCCCAACTTTGATGGGGTCGGCTTACTGGAAGCCGACCACATCAAAGTTGGGAATATCTAACCGGATCCAGCTGAATATTTTATATGGAGCATCTGCGTATCTGACCGACAACTAAAGAAAACGCGTTTAATGTTTTGAGGTGTATGATACGCCCAGTTTCGCTTCCTTACTAAGTTTTTTTATCTATTACGTTTCGCATTTAATTTAATAAACAATAAATGATTTGTAAGCTCACTTATATTTTGTTTAGAATATTAATTTTAACGAGTCGACTGTTGTTTTTAAGAAAAAATTTATTAAAATCATTAATTATAATATAATTTATCACTATGCATCCTTAGAATTTATCTTCAGTGTAATATTTGCCATTATATTTAATTGATGATAAAAAAACCTATATCCCTTGTAATGTATTCAATGTTTAATTTGTCATAATTATATTCCATTTCCTATCTTAGAAATTATCAGGCTAATAGATTAGATAGTAATATTAAATAGTCTCAAAATTATGAATGATTAAATTATATTTTTGCTTTTATGTATGAATTTGTATGAGTCTAACACCAGTTCCTGAAAGGCTAAACAACATAAAGAATGCTACCAAACTATCAAACTCAAGTCAAGCAATTTGTAAATAATTATAGTAATTTATTGTTCTTATTTTTCCACCAGTTATGGATAAGCAAAAACTGCAATCTAGTAAAGTACCTAACTTTTGTGGAAAACATCTGCACGCGAATCATGAACACAATAGAAACGGGTTTTGTCGACGGAAGAATAGACAAAATGACATTATCTAATCTGTCATTTTATCTATTCTTCCGTCGACAAAACCCGTATCTACGGTCGTCATGTTATGCATGCTGTACTAGTTGAAAACCTGTATTGCAGGAGGCAGGGCCTGCCGTTGTTATTTTAGTCACCCAATTACAGCACAAGCTATTAGACAATTTTTGTTTTCCCTTTCTGGAATCGGGTGTTAGTAGCATGAATAACGACAGTCATTACGAATTGAGAATTAAATTATATGTTGTATTAACAAGTATTTTTATTAACAGTCAGCGAGATTGACTAGGTAATGCCCGTTTTCACTAATACTAAGTGACACCTAATCTAAGCGTTCCTCACTTGACAATTTATCATTTTTAATGCCTGAAAACGGGCAATAAACTTATTGAAAAAAAATAAGTAAATGATTAAGTTTTTAATTTTTATTCCAAAAAGTATTTTCCAATTAATTTGTGTTAATAGAAATCAAACACCAACTAAAATAATGGAGTTTGCGAATGATTTTAACATAATGTTGACAGTATCGTAATTTGAAACTGCACCACATGTTCACAAATTTTGGAAAGGCAACTTGGCGCTCAAGTTTTGACGGAATGTCTAGTGAATAATAGCTTTTTTATTTCCAGACTCGCCCTGCTTTTTGACCTTAAGGCCGTCCGCTGCGTCCGCGCGGGTACAAGGAACGGGCGCCCGCGCGGCGTGCTGTTTTCTATGGGCCGCGTGCGACGGGAGACCCGCCTTACGCAGCGCTGCTCTAAGGATGAGAATAAAAAACAGCACGCCGCGCGGGCGCCCGCGCAATGCATCCGCACGAACGCAAAGGACGGCCTTAAAGTTAGGCAAATCGTCGATATTAATCGTTCTAGAATAGATTCTCATGATCGAATATCATAGTTCGATATCGATAGCCAAATCGTATAGTAATCTGACTATTGAAAAACCAGCCCTTAATGATATTTTGGGACATGTGGGGTGGAATCAAAATAGTATATAAGTAGTACGTATAGGTATCTAATGCCGAACTATGTTTTATATAAAACAATTTTTTGTTTAAAGATGAATAAATAAATATTTTCTAGCTATTTCCACGTTTTATTTTTCGCGTAGTTCCTATTAATTTCATATTTAAACACAGTGGTAAGAAAAAAAAACAACGTAGACACCACGTACACACCACGTCCACGTAGACACCACGTACACATACAAGAAATCCTATTGTCGCACAAGTTGGTCGCAGTGACTAAGCTAGAGCACCCCGACAAAACGGGTTAAGTTTTTTTTGTATTTTTCGCTTTTTTGTTGTTTCTTTTGACTTATGATTATATTTTTAGCATTATTCTCAAATGGGTTAGGTTAGTTCTGACTGTCAAAAAGCGCGCCGGCCGAGCGAGCGAAGCTAGCGGTGCCGCATTAGCCAGCGGCAGCGGCCGGCGATTCCTACATCGAAGTTGCTCGCCGTTACTTGGACATTAAAATAGGGATTATTTGAGGCTCATAAAAAGAGGCACATTTATTGTATTAGTAGTGACCATTAATATTTTTAGGAATTCAAAATGTTAATAATTTTGAGTTCAACATGTGTAGGTATAATTTGGAGAACGATGTGCAATAGTGTCGTGTCATACTCATTACGTAGACGCCTCGTAGACATCATCGCATAGACCTCAATACAATCATTTCGACGAGTAAAGTTGTAAGAACGAAGGAGGATGAGATGACATCTAAACGGAATTTGCCCATTTTTTCCAATGGCTTCCTGACTTTACACCGAGTTGCCTCTCTAGTGAATATAGATGGCGTTACCAGTCGTCCTAGTTTCATGCAACAGCATAGATGGCGCTACTAGGTACATCTTTGGCATTTAACTGCTGCACTCAGAGATGTCATATACATAGGTACTCAATCATTTATCTTATCTGTGCCTCGGATACTACGTTAAACTGTTGGTGTGTCTGTCATTCGTAGATCTTTGAGTCATGTCGAGTAGTCAGAAGCCCGAAAGTCTGAAAACCAGTCTTACCAAGTCGTAGCGTATTACCCAGTAACTGGGTTGTGGTGGTCAGATAGGCAGTCGCTCCTTGTAAAATACTGGTATTCAGCTGCATCCAGTTTTACTGGAAGCCGACTCCAACTTACCCGAACACATTACACGTACCTGTTTCTTCTGTAAATGTATGCACCTAAATGATTTCATTGGTATAATTTCCTTAAAAAATTCTTCATTAGGCTCAACTTACATAGTGGCGGTAAGGAAAGGAACTGAATTTTTGTAACGGAATTGTACATAGCACAATGAACTTTATTTCAATTTGTATAACGTACAAACTAGATAGGAGCCAAAAACAGGTCGTGCTTCTTCCGGAGAATTTTCGCGCATTCTCGGGAATTTCCGTAGATACCGCGTCGGCGGCGTCTAGCGAATCCTCGGGAAGTGGTTCGAAGGGAGGCGCAGTGCGGCGTCAAGCGCGGACACCTATTCCAGCTTTATGGCCCAGTCGCGAGAATTCTCGAGTATTCGCGCGCCTTTTTGTGCAACGAGGTAAAATTGACGCTTCCGTTCTATTTCGTTGCACCGCAATGTAAATTGAGCCTTAGTAAACAATCTTCGATAATTAGTCTCACACTGATTGACCCCAAATCCCCCAAACCCCAACTTATACAGAACCTAGTAAAAAGTCTCAATTACAAGAAAATAAGCCTGCAATAACGAAAACAAAATCCTGACTATAAATTAAGCATTAATTGCGTTCCTCTTGATAATAATAGGGTGTCAAGAGCTGGTCTTTGATTAAGGCGATCTTTAACAATCATTTGTCTGCATTAGGTAGGCGGAATGTTTGCACAGGCGGCAAATATGGTCGGGCGCGGGTTTGTTTGTCTTGGCCTGTAATTATTGGGCCCAATTGATTGTAAGGCTGCTATTAAGATTGATTTGAAAAGAGTGTAAAGGTTTATTGAAAGATTTTGTGCGAGGAAAGATAATGTTGTAAGTTGTTTGTGAAAAAAATATTGCTGTATTTTTTTGGAATTACCCTTTTCTTTTGTTGTCCATGTTCTTTCTCTAAGAGCTTGTGCAGATGACGCTATTTACGTGCGGTCGATTCGCGAGTAGACAATCGTGCGATTGTGAGGTACTAGTAGTTCATACATTGCGTCCACATGCAGTCGCGCGTTTTGCTACTCGCGCGTGTTACGCATGCAAATCGCCGGACTCTCGACTCGTGCGATTGGCGCGCGTTCTACCCGCGAGACGCGCGAGTCAAGGTTTTCACCATTGTTCCGTCTAGTACATGCACGATAGTTGGCGCGGGGGACGTATTTAAAATATTTTTAGATCCAACAAGAAGTTTAAAACCTGTTTTTATAGTTTTATTCTTATCTTTTCGTTATCTTCTTTATTTTTTTTTATAAAAAATAAAAAGAAATAAAGAAAGATAAATAAATAAAGATTTTTACTTACTACTCAAACCGTCCCAGAAAACGCGCTCGAAAATGGAACGCAAAAGACGCGCCAACTGGTTGGTCGCAGTGCAAATTCTTACGCGCGAGTCAACACGCGCGTAAATCGCGTCATCTGGACGAGCTCTAAAATATTCTAGTAAACCAAGAAGGTCTTTTGTGCAAAAAATGCGTGAATATAACGCATTTTTTGTACAAAAGACCTTCTTGGTTTTATCAAAGAACTTCAACCTAAACGGCATAGAGTTCTATTGACAAAAAGACGTATTATTTAAGCTCCCAGAATAAATACATACCTACCTCAGAACAATAAGTTATTGTTCTGAGATACCTACATACAGTCATACAGTACCTCTTTAAAAAAAAAGGACTCTGTGACAGTGCTTTAGTTATTGTTCTGAGGTGACAGTACTCCAGCAAAACCACTGACAAACCCTGTCAAACCAAAGTCAAACAGATCAACAAAGGATTTCATCTCAATTTCGGAAATGAACAAAATTACTAATGAACGTACTCACAATTCTTACGTTACTCATTCCAAATGTAATAGGTGAATATGACAGGCGTGTTATAACTAGTCTTAAGTACTCCAGATACAGCATAACACCCTTCGTAGTTAACGGTAAACCTGCAGGAGAAGGACAATTCCCATACCTAGTGTCTTTAAAGGAACCCTCGCATAAAATAGAGCCAGGTAATATATTATGGAAGAATATTTGCGGTGGCAGCATTATTGCTAAGACAAAGGTGCTGTCGGCAGCGCATTGCTTCGAAAGTAACCAATTCTTCTACGAGAAGCACCCGGGAGTGCTGCGCGTCGTGGCAGGCAATATGAACACGGATCTCATACACAGTGGGGTTACAGAAACCACAGCAGACGCCCAGTGGAGACGAATAACACAAGCGATTTTGCACCAGGGCTTCAATTTCCCTTCATACGATATTGCTATAGCAGTGGTGGACCAACCGTGGGTCTATAACAACAAAGTCAATTATGTCAGACTTGCCACAAAGTTTACCGACTATCAGGGTCAATGTGTGTCCGCTGGGTACGGAAGAGTCGGCCATGCTTCGAATGCCTTAGTTTCGGGAGTCGTGCTTAGGGCTGATATTGAAACCATTACCAAGTGGAAGTGCTCCTTATTGTGGGAAATGAAAATGGATTCGTTTATTTGCACGTCGACTGCGTTAGGCGATGTTGCTAGGGGTGATTCCGGTGGGCCGCTGGTGTGCATGCGTACCGGGGACCCCGAAGAGGGCGGAGATGGCGGGATATTGGTCGGTGTTGTGAGCGGGAAAAATTTTGATAAGACTACTTTGTACACTCGTGTATCTGCGTACAGTGATTGGATTAAGAGAGCTGGCGCTGGCGGCGCTAATAAATTACGCGTAACTGTGAATTTTTGTTTGTCTATTACACTGTTCGTTTTAATATATCTTTTGTTTTACTTTTTAGTTTCTTCGAGAACTATGCAAAATACTTTTGTGAAGGTACGAAATTCTTTCTCGATCTCATATTTTTTTCTACAGTTACAGTACTGTAGGCCGCACGTCAGTCGTAACAAAATAAGTATAAACTGGCCGCTTATTCTATTAAAACTTAATAGCTACTACGCAAAGCCAGCTCCAGGTCAAAGTGTTATCACCGACGTGCGGTCAACTGTACCTACTCAACGTCAATTTAAACCAAAAGTTAATCAGTTTCGGACCATGGTTGGTTCTCCTGACTCATTGGTTTAATTGGACAGCATCTACCCTTGCCACCCGTTTTCTCGTGGACCTACTTTTCGTCCTATCAGTAGATCGACGAGGTCCTACTCGAGGAGCTCGTGGCTAAGTAATAACAGCCGCACGGGTCGATCCATCAGGTTAAGCTACGCTTACCGGGGTTGGTCCTTGGATGGGTGACCATCTGTACATATCGAGACTCGGAAAGCACGTTAAGCCGTTGGTCCCGGCTGTCATTCGTAGATCTTTGACAGTCGTTACGGGTCGTCAGAAGCACGAAAGTCTGACAACCAGTCTTACGAAGGGGTATTGTTACTAACATTATGGGCGTAGCCTGAAATAAATGATATAATATAATATAATATAATATTACCCAGTAACTCTGGAGATCAGATAGGCAGTAGCTCTATGTAAAATACTGGTATTCAGCTGCATCCGGTTAGACTGGAAGCTGACCCCAACAAAGTTGGAAAAATTCTAGGCAGATTGATTGAGTAGGTCCGCGAGGGAATATTATTTATGTTGGTTCTTATAAAGTAGGTACACGTACTGGATAAAGAAATTATACTAAGAGTAAGGTAGGTATCTCAGTTGCGGTCATCATACAACATTCATTGAAGATAATACAAAAAAAAACACCGTATTGCACGTCACAATTCGAGCTAAGATTACATTTTCCCGAACATATATCTGCAATTATATATTCGATTTTGCCGCCCAGCTTTACCGAATCATGCCGATCCGATATGTGTTTATACCTACTACTATTCATTTCTTTACGATCGGGATAATCGGACGAAAGAGAGACGAAACTATTTATTCTATTAACAAAACTACACCTAACTAGTTTGAAGTTTCTTTTACAACCATTATTAAGATATTAATAGCTAAGTTATGCATAATAATGAGAGTCGGCTATTATTCTATGTAAAGCAGCTGGTTCCGCAATAGACTTGATCAAGTAATTTTTCATTGTGAAGCGTCGTCAGCTTGATTTTTTTTGCAAAATGGCATTTTTAATTAATGTGCGGTTTAAGAATTAAACGAAAACAGGGTCGGATTGTTTGTTATCAGCGAGAATGAGGGGATGAAGAAAAAATAAAAAATGTGTTGCTTTTGGAAAATCATGTCGGAAAATGGATAAGGAAAACGCATGCTGATAATAATAACAGCCTTATTCCACAATTCTTCTACGATGAATATTAACGTTAACTACATAAAATACATTAACATAACATCACGCCTATAGTACCTACACCCACATTTCGCCAGTTACGTTTCAGTCCCATGTAATAGGAGGCGAGCCTATTGCCATCACCCGGCACAAATCTTGACTTCTACTAAGAAATTCCTGATGGGAAAACCCAATAACACTTTGCTCGACCTGGGAATCAAACCCAGGACCTCATGCTCAGCAGTAGCGCTTACGATCACTAGACCAACTAGGCAGGCCAACGTAAGGTAAGTAAATAAAGTAACTTATTATTAATTATTTGACACTGGTATTATAAATTTTTTTAATGAAATTGTTTATTCTGTAAATGGGATTACGGAATCACTTTTAAGTAGAAGAAAAAACACGAAAATACAACAAATGAATTGGTGATCGCTGTTGTTTATTACAGATACAGACAGGAGGACGCAGCTGCATTCTGTTGAAGTAATTCCTTAAAAAGTCGTGTTTTACTTGACAACACTGTAAGGATACATTCAGAAAAATAGAGGTCCTGTCATCTAGTCCATCACCAACAAGCTCTTTTACAATGAATGAGCTACATGGATTCATAATCATGCCTATAGTGTTTCCACTGCTGGGCACAGGCCTCCTCTCTACGTGAGGGAGTGGGCAATGATGTAAATCAATCGATGGGACTGGACTGTCATCCACCACGCAGGCCCAGTGCGGGTTGGTACATGTCACATGTCTTTAAATTTTTGGTTCTAGGACATTGCGGTCTCGTACGTAATGATGTTTATTTTCACCGTTTTGAGAGCAGTGGTGATGATATAATTTAATTTATACAAAGTGAAGCGCCTGTCTGGGTGCGAACCTAAAACTCGTAGGTCGCAGTCGTGACCACTGGGCCACCACTGCTCGACGGAAGACTTACCTATGAATTACAATACAATAGACGTAGATAAATTTAGTAACCTATTTCGCTTAACTATTCCTAAAGTCATAAAAGACCCTGGAAATCCACACGTGTTTCACCTCTCAACGAGTCATTCTCAGGATGACGTTTGACTTGTTGCGAACCCGAACACGACATGTTGCCACGCTGAGCCCTGGACGCAGATTTCTTACAGGGTTTTTGGGTACTAAATTTATCTACGTCTATCGTATTTTATAAAGGATTTCCGCCAAGTCACGTCTGAATCAATTAACTATCTTAATACTTATGAATGTATTTCATTACCACAAGCTCTTTTAACACGAGCTGTACATGTATTGTAAAACTGTGGCTACACTATTACCGACTACTAAAGCATTTGAATATCGGGTAGGTAGGTATATTTTCTGTATTACGAAATTGTCATTCAATAGGGTAATAATTATGAACTTAGAGATTATTTTTATTTAATTATAATTCTATAAATAAATAATGATACGGCCGCGAGTAATTTTTACATCAACATAATTACAACCTGCTATCTAACTGCGTAACACATTGTCGTAAACGATTAAGACTAATCTGTTTCATTTTGACAGTTCAACAACTTTAATTGCGTTATTTACGTTGTTGAGCAGATTTTTTTTCGAACTTATGAAGCAATGGATTAGCAATCTGTTTCAAAACGGTTCAGATTGTACAGACTTGCAAATTGCCAAAAACGTAAGAAAATTAGAATTTCGAGGGCAGCCCTGACGCTTTCGCCTTAAATAATCTCCGTTCTGTGTCAGTCATTCGCAGATGTGAATACACAATACAGGATGATGTGCGGATTGTAATAAATCGAGTCATACACTTATTACTTAATAAGGAGCAGCGTTTCTCAAACTTAGAGGTTAGGACCTATCATACCCAATATCATACCCGATATTATATTCCAATTTAATTTAAAAAATCTAAGAACCTGAATAAAATTATCTTTGGCAACAAAACAGTTTATAAGTGACTTAATGGAGTGCCGCATATTATAAAAACTACTAAATTTAGGAGACTTCGTCCGCGTGAAACGTTTCAACCCCTGACCCACCGCGTTGCATTCCACGTTTTCGCTTGGCGTTCTTTCTGACTTTTGTTTTTGCTCGGCTCCTAAGGGTCGTAGCGTGATGTTACATAGCTACCTCCTTTAAAAATTGGGCTATACAATGCAAAAAGATTTTTTCAAATCCGAGTCGTAGTTCCGGAGATTACCCCCCCTATATACAAACATACAACACGATTTTGACCAGTTTTCGCAAGTTCCTGACTCCTGAAACTTGTTAATTGATAAACTCTAAATTACGACGATTATAATAATATAACAATCATTACTGAACATTGGTTTTGACTACCTAGGCAATCGTCTCTTGCCCCAACAGACATGTGTGACATGTGTCTGTGTGTGTTTATGTCTTGTTTTCTCCTTTTGTTTTGTATATTATAGCACCCTGTAGGTAGCTATTTCCTAATATTAATTAGTACTTAATTAGTTATTATTTTATCATGCTTTTGTATTTTATGTCATTTTACCTGTTTATAATATTATATAGTATAGTTTATATGACGTGTAAAAAATCTCATTTTCTTTGTCCATTTCATCTGCCACATCAAGCCTCAACAGAGCAAAAGTAGGTTGATTGAGTTTGAGTTTGAGAGGAAAGAAATAGCCACTTTTAGTCACCATCAGAGAAAAAGAAAAAAAAGAAAAATCTGTAGGTATTTCTTTACTTTCTGTATTTTTTCCACTTTGCCTTTAACTTTGAGAGCCCGCATCGCAAGTCATAGGCGGTTTTAATGAAACCTTGTGAGAGGATATTTTTCCCTCAGCCCCCATCGTTTGCATGGAGTAATTGTGTGGGTATGTATGAAGTTGCGTTTACATTTATATTGAGCCATGAATACTTTGGTAGAAGTACTCACTCGAGATAATCGAAGTGAGGGTGATCTTATGAAATGTGTTATTTTACATATCCATCGGGATAAATTATGGGGGTTTTTGAGTGGTGTTTAAAAAGTTTTAAATCATATTGCTGCATTTATTTTTTAAGAATAAACAAGTTAAAAACTGGATAAAAACCGGTCAAGTGTGAGTCGGACTCACATACGAAGAAATTGACCGTACAATACTTAGCAAAAATAGCCATTTTTAAGCATTTATTTCAATAACACCAAAAGGCACTTTCAACTGTCAAGGGGTCGGTCAGTCAGAAATATGAAGCTAGTTGCTCATTCCAAAAGTACCTATGGAGAAGAACAGGCAAGAAACTCAACGGACACTGTTAAATTATATGTTACAAAAATAAATTAATGTTGAATTTATATAAAAAATACTATTACTTATTATACGTGAGAACGATGTAAAAAACGCACGCGTTAAAAGCGTCCGGAGAATATTGTAACATCTTTTATAAAATGTATATTTTCGACAAGGATCCCTAACTTACAACGTATCAAATATTAAATTTTTCAGTTGCAAATAGATCCGCCTCTCTCATAAATGTTCAAAGAATTCTTAATAATGTTACAAATCGAAATATTGGCACGATATTAGAAACGTAAGGGAATGATATAAATCTAAACCTTACTCGTGTGTGGAAAAGTATATTTTGTAATAAACCAAATAACTTCGAAGAAGTGCGAGGTATTTTATAATGTAATAATTTTTACCTACTTATTGGCGTATATTTGATCGGTACAGTATTTCATCTTGGAATTGAGTATTCGATTACAGAAAAATATGTGTTAGGTAGATTTTTCATTCATAATTAGTAGGTACCCTGAATTTCTAAAAAACTAACATACGTTTATCTTAGCTAGTGTACATGTAAATGATAAACTGATTTGGGTTCAACTTGTTTAATAAGGAAGCACCAACACTTAAACTGATAAATGAGCGACAAGTGGCGAGTCTTTTTGATAACCAAAACGTTGATAAGCGACTACTACTGGGTAATTTAATCTGATTGTAAACACCGCTATCTCTGCCCCTAAGTAGATTTGCTGTGTTCCAATTTGAAGTGTAAGTAGGGGCCTACTTATTACACAACAGGCACACGAGACATTTCAATGTAGTCTCTAAAACTTTAAGAACATAGGCTAGGCCCTCCGAGGGGCTAAAGAAAGTGTCATGTATGGAAAAGTCAAAAATGGGACTGGCGAAGCTATCGGAAATCCTACGTCAATCCTGTTTTAGGGCTTGTTGTACATAAAACTGCGATGCGATGCGAATTCAGAAGGTTCGTTCCTAAGAAAATGTTAGGGTGCCGTCGCAGATTTTTGCGATGCGACGGCGCATCGCAGTTTTGTGAACAAGCCCTTAAGCCGTTGAAGCATTACGTAAACGCTTTGAAAGCTTGCCACTTGTCACTAAGCCCTGTGATGTTGTCTATCTGCCATTCTATATCTTAAAATATCAATAATATTATGGCATAGAAAATATAATATTATGGCAAACAGGCAGGAAAGCGGTTTCATGTAACAACAAGGGGCTCTCAACCTTAAAGGTTACACATTCATGGGTGCTTTTCCTTTGTTTAGCTACTTATAAAGATGACATAACATCACGCCTGTGTTACCGAAGGTGTAGGTAGTTGTCGCCCACATATCGCCAGTTGTGATATAATTTCAAAGTTGGTAATAAGGTTTCAAGCAATAGGTAACTTGAGCAGGCAATAATAAAGACTCCAGGCTGCTACTTTGAATTTCCTAAAGGAATAACTCAATAACACTTCAACCGCGAAAAACTCAATAAAGTATGAAGCGCCGCGCTTAGCAGTCACGCTTGCAACCACTAAGCCAAGAAAGCCCGAAGGGTTAGGCAGAAGTCTTCCTACATAGTACACCCACATTCGGCAGTAATGTTAAAGTACCAAATTTAGAGTTGAGACCATATTTCGATCATGGCGGCCAGTCTTAACGGAGACGAGCCTTCGGCGCGGGAGATATTATAGTGCACAAGTGTGTGCGCAGAAACAGGTGCACTCACTCTTTCCTCACTCTCATAGTCGGATGGGACGGCAATCCAACACGGCTGGAGAGAGATCAGGAGCAGGGACTAACGGCTTAACGTGCTTTCCGAGGCACAGCAAGCAAGTTCCAAGTAGGTGATAGGTGGCGAGCCTATTGCCATCAACCAGGCACAAACCCAGACTCTAGAACCAATGAAGCAGGAGTTTATAATCTATGTTTTACAGGCAGTATATGATAAATGGTAAATGATTTATTTTTTGTAAGTAGGTTTGTACAAACACTTTTACACGTCAATTATATTTTTTTTAACTAGTTGAGGTCGGCGTTTCCTATCTGACTACTCTGAGAAGAAAGGACAGGGTAACAAATACAAAGGTCACAGGCTCTTTTAAAGCCCAGACATAATCTTGGTCAGATCATGTGAAGACCATGTAGATTCGTGTCTGAAATGGTCTTTTGAGGAAAGAACCACACAGATTGAGTGGACCTGTCCAGTCAGTGCACGCATTTGACAATAATCGTGCAGCTCAACGATTCGACGAACAATACCAAAAAAAGAACATTTGGGTAGGCCGCCTAAATTACTCAAACTGCCAGGCCATGATTAATACTGTAATACTGATTATACAATGTAAACACGTTGTAATCCTGTTCCTCTTATCATGACACTATCGACACACTCTTCACTGGAGGGCAGTGAATTAAAAACATAGATAAAATAATTAGCTCTAATGGAAAACTGACGTGTTGGATTACTGTGAAGCCGCGTTTCCGTTGTGTGGAGCTATTTTTAGAGAATTGCAGAGTACATAGGCATCTTTTTGAAATACCTGAAAATATAGGAAAATTAATTGCATAAAAGTTTTCGATAGTCCTGAATAGATAAATCAGATCACTCAAAGTTTCTTACCGAGAATGGGTCTCGGAAAGACCACTGAAATAGTGATCGCCCGTTTGTTTTTATTAAAATTCAGAAGGACGCTAAACATCCCATAAGTTACCTTTTTATATAGCTAGAAAGTCAGAAGCCGTTTATATTTGCTGGGTTTATACCACACAGGCACACATAACATTTCACTCATGGCATCCCACTAACCCTTCCCTTTCCTGCATTTCTTTTCAACACGTAACAGTGAACAACCACGTAGACCATCACGATTGGTAAATGGTGATCATTCTTCGTTTAACTATATTTTTTTTTTTTTTTTTGAGTTTGTGTACCTATATGTGGAGGATAATCTCCGGAACCACTGCTCCTACTAGAAAACCTCTTTCATCATTTGAAAGGTACATAATTACAGATGGACATAGACTATATACATAGTATATAGGTAAATATATACAAAAAAGAAGCACTGATTGTTTTGATGAAATTAATATTAATAAAACTACTTATAAATTAATGATTACACAGACATTATAAGAATTTTATGAATCTTACAAAATTATATTTTATATTTCAGCATAATAAAAAGAAAAACTAAAGAAGTACTTGATAATACAAATGAAATACTATCATGAATTCATGCAAGCCTAGTACTTTTTGTTAGATTACTGCTGAGAACTTGTGCACAACGTGTCGTGAAGTGAACAAAATACCATCTTCACATGTAAATTGCAACCGTGCGAGGTTAACTGGCGTAGTTCATAAAAGGACACTGCTGCCTACCCTGTTAACGCAAATATGACTTAAAAACGTTAATAAATAACATATAATTACCAGGGTATTATCACAAACCAGCAGCTATTCCACTAGTTGTTGCATTTATATGCACAAGAACTCGTTCATTAAACTTATTTCAATGAATATTCATACCACTAGATATTCACTAGCGGCTAGGGATGGTTTGGTTTAAATTTAACTAAAATTTGGACTAAATTTCATTAACATACGTTAATTTAGGACGCAGGTCGTCCTAATTTAAGGAAGGTTTGACGTGGGAGCATAAAAGTGGCTTCCTGTGATCGACATATACATTCGGTGCACCCTTGGAAGTCAGATTCGCTACTAATCTGCAAACTGGTTAACTTAATTGACCACGAAATTATAAAAGACTTCGTCCGCGCGACATTTTGACTCCCGATCCACCGCGTTGCATCCCATCGCCCGCCCGCGCTTTGACTTCGTTTTCGCTTAGCGTTCTTTCTGAATTTTATTATTTTTGCTCGGCTCCTCAGAGTCGTAGAGTGATGTTACATAACCTATAACCTTCCTCAAGAATTGGGCTATCCAATGCAAAAAGAATTTTCCAAATCCCACTGGTAGTTCCGGAGATTACCCTCAACATACAAACAAACAAACAAACAAATTTTACCTCTTTATAATATTAGTATGGATTCTCGTGCCAGTACGAGAGACGAAGAATGGCATAAATATATTTATGTAAGACATCGCTGGCTGAGTATAAAAAAAAGATTATGAGGAAATGTGTGGGCTAATTGAGTAACACACTTACAGACCGTTCACTATAAGTTGTCCTTTGCCACCATTTGCTTGTCAAACTTAGTTTCATTACTAATAGAGTTCAAAATGGCAACTGACAGAACTGTGCTACCCATCGCGTCACGGTTATAGTGAACGCTCTGTACAATGAAAATACAATGACAGCTGTGCTGCTGGGGAGTTTGTGGCGCCACTTCTTCTTCCCAGCTAAAGCACTAGGAAGTGGTGAAGGACGTGCGTTTTGGGGGACTGTCTTATGTAATTTTGACGTTCGAAAAGTGCTGTTTCTCAGCCTAGTTCGAATAAATGTCTTTTGATTTTGATCAACATTTATAATTAAGTTGTCGAATAGACGAATTTTTCAAACATATGGACTAGGAATTTCATTCAAAATATTTTAGGATTGTGATAGAAAGTTTGCTTCGTCGCAACAAACTTTCTGCATCACCCCAGGGTGCTAGAATTATTTTAGTTAGAAATTGCCAACCTGCACTGAACAAGTGGTGATTCGTGCTCGTTTCTCCACTAAATAAGGAGGGTATGTTTTCACTGCAGTGATATGGTGGCATAGAACGTAAAGGCGAAAGTCACCGTCCTATTTACAAATTATGTACCACTATTGTGTCGTACCTAGCGGTAGTACAAAGGAATGCTGTTTACCAAGTGTGTAACTGTTTGTTTACCTTTAGTCTTCTGGTTTCATGAATAAAGTATGAACTGTAAACTACTGCCATACGTAGCCGTCTGTTGTATTTGAGAAATACAATGAAATGGGGCTTTTTCCGAAAAGATTTTCTATATGCTTTGCCCTAAAAAGCTGTCTGTTAACATCAACATATGCCAAGCCTTTTCCCAGCTATGGGGTTGGCTCCCAGTCTAACTGAATGCAGCTGGATAACAGTATTTTATATAGAGCGACTGTCTATCTGATTTCCACAAACCGAGGAGCTATCTTTTATATTATATAGAAATTAAGATTCTGTTTCGCACTATTAATTGTAAAATCTTTCTAAATTACTCATCGCATTGCAAATCGTACATGGCTTTGTTGCTAGGTACTGCTGAGAAACACTCCTAAGTCACAGGACCGTACACGTAGTTTAGGAGTCAGACTTTTTATGTTTTAGTTATAAGGATATTAATTTTTATTTTATTTTATTAATTAAGGGATAATAAACAACTACAACATAAATATAACACATACGGTTAACAAAACGTTAAATAATAATGCTGCAGTCCACTGCATTATCTGCAGATAAAACATATTTAAAGAACAGTGGTTGCCACTAGACGAGCATATCCAAAGTTAACAATTATTTTGAAATAAATAAATAAAGGATTTTGGTATAAAATAAATAAACTAAATAATAAATAAAATATCTGTATAAATAACATCAATCTTATACACAACCCTGAACAAACGGACATGCTCATAAGTTCAAACAAAAGTTTCAAGTTAGTGAATTAGTTGAAAATTGTAATTATTATGAACTGTTTAAATATTTATTAAAGTCACAACTGCTTGAGCAGTTGACTGCTTGAGCAGTTGACTGCTGTCACTACGTGCTAGTAAGAAAACCAAACCGCATTTTGAATAATAAAACTTCTACTTTAAAGGTTGTCTGTAAAAGATCGCTTTTAGTGATAAGACCTCCGATTGTGTCACCCTATGTAAAATGTCTGTATGTCTGTAATTTTTATGGTGTACATAATAAAGAGTATTCTATCTATCTATCTATCTGTCTATGAAATAAAAACCTCAATGCCTTTTTAGCCGTTGTAATGTAGGAAGTTTGGACATCAGCATAGTCCATGATAGTACCTTCATCGTTCCTGATAGGACACTGTACCAACTTCGCCATAATCTGGCTTAAAACTAAACATAACATAACATCACGCCTGTATTCCCCGAAGTGTAAGGCAGAGGTGTACTTATAGTACATCCACATTTCGCCAGTTATGTTTAAGTCCCATGTAATAGGGGGCGAGCCTATTGCCATAAATCAGGTACAAATTCAAACTAAACTAGCTACAGGCTACGTTATCTCCCTTGACATAGACTCAATATCATCATCTGCATAGCCTTTTCTGAATTACGTTGGGATCGGTTACCATGCAGCTGAATACCAGTATTTTACATGGAGCGATTGCTTATCTCACCTCCACAACCCAGTTACTGGGTAATACAATACTCATTGGTAAGACTGGTTGTCAGACTTTCGGGCTACTGGCGACCCGTAAGGACTGACGAAAACGATCCACGAAAAATTGTCTAAAATCATGAACCGAAAATTGTATTTATTTTCTGTAAGTGTAGAGAATACCCTATTCTGTAAATAAACACACACCTTTTGTCACATATTCCCAAGACGATATCAAAAACGTATATTTCATTACTCTAACAAACAATTAAAACTTATATTTAATTACATTATAACACAAAAGTATTTACACTAAGTACAAGTATATGAAGGAAAAAAAAAAGGGGAAGAGCTGATTGGGCATAAAAAAATTCGTTCACATCGCTGGCAGTGGGTAAAATGCCCAAAAGGCTGACAGAGTTCCCATGTTAATCAAATCAAATCATTTATTTCTTTGCAAACATGGGTAAATTGTGCAAAGGTATGTACGTTTTCCATTATGTTGTCATAAAGTTAGTTCTCCATGTTCTGCCGTCACATGGGAATGCACATCATAATCAATTAATATCATTTTAATAAAAAATAGGCCAGCCCTCTGGTTACGCGAAGAGTCGACCAACAGCTTGGCGATGATGTCCCGAAATACTCGATGAAACTATTTGAAAACTTAAATATAACATTGAACATCCAACACCCCATCATGGAACCCATTAATTTGTGACAACGATACATTACCCAAGTATCAGTCGAAACTAACTAGTTAATAGTAATAAACTTAGTAGAAATAGCACCTTTTGATAGCACCCTGCTGCGTCGAGAGTGGTTCCTAAATATGTTGGTGTTATTACATCAATCTGCTAATCTGTTGTGGAAATAACCTTTTAACTAATGGTTTAACAATATTAATGTTTAATAGAATATTTTGATCTTAATATTTTCCTGCATTTTTTTTATTTCTTTAGTTGTTTTTCTTCGTAGGTGTACTCAAAATCAAAATTAAAATATTTTATTTCACATACACCTACATGGGTACTTATACTACTTATGAAACGTCAGAAGCTAGGTGCACGGTTCCAATTGGTCGTTTCCTATGGAGAAGAGCCGGCAAGAAACTCCACGGTTACTCTTTTAAAAATAAATGGGTTTTACAATATTTTCAAAAATGTACAGTTTGAATAGGTATGAGAGGACAGTGTAGGCCTGTCAACAAGATAATTAACAAAATAGAAAATAGTCTGCAAATCGACAGTCTGTTGAGCCTACAACGTTCTCACATTCACAAAATATAAAGGAATCTATATAAAGGTTGAATAAATGAATAAGAATAAAAACCTATTTAAACCAAATGGTTGTCAACTACTTAAAAGGTAAATACAACGGTTTTATTATAAGTTGACAAAGTGAGACGATGGTACTGTTGGTAGCATTAATGTATGCAGAGATAGTATGGCGTTTAATTTTACTTTGCAGAAATTAGTACGTTGATTTTTATATCGTATGGATAAGCAAGAGAGCCATTTGATGTGATTAGGACCACCTCCCGTTGGTTAAGAACATCTGCAAAAAAGGCCACTTTGATATCCCAAACGCAAGGCTGAAATATCTAAAGTTTCAGTAATTATACCGAAACACAGCAACGCTATTTAGCGGCAGAAGAGAGAGAGCGGTGGTGTCCTTTACAAAGAACTCGACAAGCACTATTACCATATTTTTTTGAGCTCCACGATTACTGACAATTGCTTGCAGTGGACAGGTCCACTCAAATCTGTATGGTTCTTTCCTCAAAAGACAATTTCAGACACTAATCTACATGGTTCTGATGGCGTGACCAAGATTATGTCTGGACTTTAAATTAAAAGAGACTGTGACCTCTGAGTTTGTTTCAGATTTGTCAGATAGGAAACGCCGACCTCATCTAGCTTAGCTCTAATATTTTATTAATATGACGTGTAAAAGTGATTCCGATATCCTATTTAAGACAATTTGATTTCATTACATTATTAACCACTAGTTGACTTAAGCAAGTCAAAGGAATAAGTAGCGAATCTACGATAAGCATCTTTTCTGAAGCAGAGAAGATCATAACATAACATCACGCCTTTTTTCCCCTAAGGGTTGGGCAGATAGAGTACCTATAGTAGATACACCCACATTTCGCCAGTTATGTTTAAGTCCCATGTAATAAGGGGCGAGCCTATTGCCATCAAACGGGAACAAATCCAGCCTCCGGGCTGCTACTGAACAATTCCAGGTGGAAAAACCCAATAACACTTTGCCCGACCAGGGAATCGAACCCAGGACCTCAAGCTCAGCAGTAGGGTTTGCGACCACTAGACCAACGAGGCAGAGAAGATCACTTACTCATTATTACAGGCTATGTTTAATTAATGAAATCTCCGTGGTTTTAAGCTTCATTTTACAATGAAGCTTAAATATAAAATATTTATTTGGTTAATACATAGTATTAACCAAAGTCTGTTATCGTGTGTGTCTGTGTAACCGCTTAATTCCTCTAATTTACACAACAGATTTTGATGTGATTTTCACCATCATTTAGAGAATTTATTCCGGAGCTTAACCTGATCTATTGACTGATGCGGCTGTTATTACTTAGCCACAAGATACTCACAAAAGTGCAATATCTACGCGGAATTACATAGAGTCGGTCAGTCAGAAAGATTAAGCTAGTGGCCCATTTCAAAGCGTAGTAGGTTCTTAAGGAGAAGAACCAGAAAAAGAAATAATAATTTGTGTGGCTAAACAAATTCCATACGGGCAAGAAACCCTGTAGGTATGTAATTTGTTTAGCCACACAAAATATTATTTGCGGGAATCAAACCCACGTTACAAGTAGCGCAGGAACCAATTGCCAACCAATGCCCACCTTCACAATCCAACACTTAAATTAATCCAACCGTAATTCATATTTTATTTACGGTTATTTCAACAGTCAAGTAAAAGTCTAGATGTATTGGTATCCTATGCAAAGTTAACACATATGTCTTAATTTTAACCAATACCTGTCGGTAAGATAGTTATAACATTAGTCTTCTTTTACACCGCCCACGATTTTAGGAGATCTGACCTTTAACGGAACCGTAATATACCACTGGTTCAAGTCAAATTAATTAGTGAATTTTAATGCTAAAGCTATCAACATTGAACATAATCAGTACTTTCTTTCATTAAAAAAGGCAAATTAATTAAAACAAACCATTTTTTTCTCGAAACAATTTTCCTTCTCGTGATTACAAAGTGCTGAATTGTATAACACAAACCAAATATTTTCAATGCATTATGTATTTAATATTATTAACAAGTCCATTATGAAAACTGATTAGGCAGTACATTTGATCACACACCAAAAATTTTACCCCAACCATATGGGACAAATAAACCCTTGTAAGAATATCTTCTAAGTCTTTTCCCACAAAACAAAACCTACCGACATTACCCAAAATATTCTGTGTTTCTCCTAAAAATAAAAATTAATAAACTAACAAGGAAGATTATCAAATAACACACTAAAACTCGAACCCGACATATGGTTCAGTAAAAAAATGTATTATGAAGATCTCCTCAGTCATTTGCCACCTACATAAATTCCCTTAAGTATTTTCCCACCTGAGTTTCCCCCAAAAATAGAAAAAAAACAATATCAATTATTTCCGTAGTTTACACAAAAAATAACAATTAATTTCAATAAGAAGCAATATGTGTGCAAATGCAGTGGGCGGGGCGCGGGGAGGTGCTACGCGGCTACGACGGATATAAAGCCCGGACGCTGTGCTACGAACATCAGAAGCGTAGCAGCGTAGACCCGTAGACTCGTAGAACCGTCGTAGCAAATACACAGCAACAATGGCATTGGGGTAAGTGACGCTGATATTATTTTATTTTATATTTGGGAATTTATGTATTTTGTAACGACTTTCGGGGGGTTAGTGAGGATTTAAAAAGAGTTTTTTTTATTCAAGGGGGCTTCTTCTTTAAAGTTTCCTGTCGGATTTCTCGGAATTCCGGTCGGAATTTTTTTAGGTTTTTTAAATTGATTTTTTTGTTAGGGTCTGTAAAAAATAAATATTTAAATTCCACGGAACAAGCAAAACATATATTTGCAATAGATTCCATTTACATGTTGGCAAAAACATTATGAAAAAATATTAAATATTTTTTTCTGTTGGTTGGATAACTTAAAATTCGAATTTAAATATACGAAAACATTTGAAAAGTAACTTTTCCAGTAACAGTAACATTACTTTCCAAAAAAATTGTTGATCAAAAAATTTTAAACATTTGTACTGAAAAACAGACCAAAGTTTTCTAAAATTGCGGGCTATGTACAATGTTATATTTTTATTGATTACTTGCTTATACTTAAAACTGTTGAAATTATTTTCTGTTTTTAAGAAAAAACTATTTGACGACTAGATATTAATTGAAAATCAAAACTAACAATTATTATCGGTATTTTTGGAGCATTTGGAGCTCACTCAAATGAATCACATGAAGGTAGAATTTAGTTTTAACATAATAAAAGTAACAACAACCCAAATCAAATCTATAAAATCAACACTTTATTTAGTTATTCGTTCATACCTATCTATATTTCGGATAAAAATGTCACGACGCGTTTGTTTTCCAAATCAAATGGAAAATGTAAATTATCTGGGTCATTTATTACTTTCATCCACTTAAAAGCATATTTAAGCAAAACAAATAACGACTAAATCTTCTCGTGTATCAACCACTTTTACATATTCCGATCCGCAATAAAAACTTCAAAAAAACAAAATCTTGTTCCACTTCCACAAAGTTAGCGAAAGCTCCTCAACAAGGATAATCTTTCATAAATATGATTTGACAACTTACTTATCTTTAAGTTTTCTGTTATATTTTAGTAGATAAACGGTATAAAACGGGCTGACTTTAATCCATCAGTTTTGAGGAAAAATACATAGTTTTTATTGAGATTCTGTGATTCTGAATGTATTCTGACTTATTATGGGTTCATTATTAGTAAAAGCAATAGTAAAGCTCTTTTAAGAAGCTAAAAAGCTCTATCGAGGCAGTATTATTCAATCAACTCAGCCTATCTGATAAATACCGATGTACTGTATTCATAAAGTTTAAAAGTACGATTTACGTGAGTTACAATGTACGCTAAATGTTCATAATCGGGATGTACGGAGTTTGCTGTACGGAACTTCGAAAGCTTGATATGACGGTTTTAACCGTCCATCGTTTTATGAACATACTCAATTAAGTAATTCGTCATAGTGTACCTCTAGTGTACTCACGTAATACGTACTTTTAAAGTTTATGAATACAGTATATCGGTATTTTAAACTTCGAAGTTCAGTATTAAAGTCGCAGTCCATTGCTGGTCATAGGCCTCCTGGGGTTAAGAAGTATTTTAACGATACCTATATCTGACCCCAAGCAACACTGCTCAGATAATACTATCTCAGATAAGTCAGATAATTTTCATCTGAAGATTAAATATGACAGAATGACATCTACACTAATATTATAAAGGGAGAAAAAAATGTATTTTTGTTTGTAACGAATAAACTCAAAAACTACTGCACCGATTTTCAAAATTCTTTCACCAGTAGCTTGCTATATTATCACTGGGTAACATAGGCTATAATTTATAAAGATATTACGCGGGCAAAGCCGGTGGTGGAAGCTACATTTTTAATGAAAAGCTGAGAAACACCGATGTTTATTCCTCTGTTAAAATTCATTCTGACGATTGAAAAATCAGCCCGTTGTGGAAATTTTAAAATGTCTTGTAGCATTTACTTTGTTTCTAACATTGGTGATTCGACAAAAGTCTTTATTTTAAGCCATACAGTTACTACTTTCCATCAGATTAGTTAACAGTAATGTTTGCCTTCATAAGCACAACCAGCCTATAATGATCCCATCTGGGGCACACGCCTCCTCTTTGAGAGAGGGAGTGGGCCGTAATCTACCACGCGGGCCTAGTGCGAGTTGGAGGATTTCGCCTTCAGTTATTAAAAAAACTACAAGATTTCCATTCCATAAGAATTTACTAAGAAAAGAATATGACAATTTTCCCTCATAAAATTACATAAAAGCTAGTAATTTCTATGTAAATCTAGTCGGGGGAGGAAAAAAAGGTTAATTGGGATAGTTAGCTCTCGACGCACGTAAAATAATCTAACTATAGTAGTCAGTAAGTAAGGGTTGCATTACTTTTTAATTTTACATCTTCAGTAAGGAGGCGTAAGTAGGTAAGTCTTTTGACTAAACCACGCGATTTTTATTTTTATGTTTCAGTATTTTTATTTATGTTATAATATGTGTTTTTAATTTAATTAATTAATAATATTGAAACATTTTTTATTTTATTTAGTTAATAATATTGTATCTTCACTGAACCTTAATTGATAATTTTTATCCGTGGAAACGTAGTGGATTGTACTGTAACCATCCTTTAATTTAATTTAATTTTATAATTATGGAATTCTCACTGTACAATTGCTTGTGTTCCCAAATAAATAAATAATTAAATTCAGCTTAACAGTATCGTAGCCTTCGATAATGGTTCACACGAGGCGATATTCTTTAACTTAAATAAGTATAAATAAGTGTTAGACAATCAGACAGCTATCGTCAATTTAGTATCTAATAGCCATTTTAACTTTCATTTGATTCCGAAAAATAAACTGATAACAGAAATGATCACCTTTGAAAAAAACAAAGTAACAGGTTTTCTCTAATTAATATAGAGTTTCGACAATTTATTTTCATATAACAAAGATCGAACTTGTAGGTAGGTAGGTAGGTATGCAAGTAGGGTAGGTAGGTAGGTAGGTAGCGGAGATCATGGCAAGATACATTAATAATTATGTAAGAATATAATATCCATACTAATATTATAAATGTGCAAGTAAATGTCTGTGTTCTTTAAACAGATTTCGAGAATATTTTCCTTGTCTTGACAATGTTCTTATAGTTTAGATTTATACCTAATGAGAAAACAGTAGATACCAACAATATTCATCCGACTTGGTAAGTAATTTCCTAACAGAAAATTATTATGTCAGACCTAGGAATCGAATCTAGAACCTCACGGCCGGCCAAAACACTGCAGCAATTGTTTGACAATTTGCGTTGTTTTTATTCATTGCCTGCCCCTTTCTTGCCCTTTGGGTGTTTCGAGTTAATGTTTAAACGCTACTACGCAAATGGCGCGATACGTTATATTTGATAACTTATACCCTTAAAGGTAAAACGCTAACTAGAACGCTACAAGCTACGAGTTATTCTACTTTCTTAATAGATGTGGACAAGCTCGTAACTATTTCACAAGTCTCAAAGCATCTCCATGTAACTGAACTGGAAAAACACTTAGTAACAATAACAAATATAAATGATTGAATCAACAACCGAACCGTACACACGTCGACGCAAGTTCGCAATTTTTCTCATCGTCAGCGGTACAAACACCTGTTGCCTTGTTGCCCGCTGTACGCCCAAGCAACTTTTACTTATTATTTCTTACTCCCAGGCGACGTCGGGAAATACGGGAAAAGTACGGAAAAACGTTTCGATTAAAATGTTACTGTAACATTAGTAATGGGTCGTAGTTTCCCTTTTGAGGAAATGAATTGGAAACGTGTTTGGTGGTAGGTTGTTATTTATGGGTGCAGGGTAAAAATAACATATAAATCTGTATTTTTTTGACACTGATTATATAACAATAGAAAGTTCGTAGTAAACTCATCAGTAAACAATATAAATAGATATAAAGACTTACCTCCTTACTAATAAACGTTGTATACCGTCTGTATAGTTACACAACGCTTTGTCTTCTTCTTTCGAACGTCAAATTACTGACGACTGAAAGAGAGAAATCGGTGTGTAACTAATCACCTGATTAAATACGTTTATTAGTAAAGGTGTTAATAGAATAAAAGTTATTCGCCAAACTTATAAAGAACTGGCTCCGCCCCGCGGTTTCACCCGCATAAGTCTCGATCCCGTGGGAATATTGGGATAAAAAGTATCCTATGACCTTCTCCAGGTCATGGTCTATCTATTTGCCAAATCTCATCTCAATCTGTTCAGCCGTTTTAGCGTGAAAGCGTAACAAACAAACTCAATTTCGCATTTATAATATAAAACTTAAGATAATTCAATAGAAAAACCTAATGATACACCTAAAACTATTAAAACTATAGTATTTTTAAATAGTCTGTCCACAATAATTACAAAATTTAAAAGAAAAATATGAAATTAAACAAAACAAAATAATGAAAATGAAAAAGTTACTCAAAAAAGATATTACTTTTTAAGATTAGAACTTCTGAAACCGCTTTTCGTCTCAAACAAGGTGGAAATTGCGATTAGCGCGCGAAACTTTACCATCTGATATACAGGGTGTAGAAATTTAAGCTGCTGCTCCTTTGTAGGTAAAGTGGTCGTTACCGGTTACTTTAGGACACGCTGTATAATATTTTGAGATGTACTTTGATATTATATTGGTGTTGGTTGTCAAAATGAGATTTTGTAAGGAGATGATAGTTTTCTTTATTAAGGTACGTTTACTTATACTGATCTAGAAACCCCTAGAGCGTCACATCTACTTCGTAAGTAGATTTTCAAAAACGCTCTAGGTGTCACATCTACTTATTCAGTAGATTTCGACATTTTTACGATAAAAAGTATTAATAATCTGTAGTTTTTGAAGCTAAAGATTGAAAAAACGATTGGGAATGACATCCGCATCCCGTATTATCGTTCATATTGAACCCTTGAACCATATTCGAGCCGCAATATTAATTCTTTGTTAGTGAAATTTTTTCTCGCTTTTAAGATGGCGGACGCGTTTATTTACATTTTGTTTTTATTAATTACGCTATTATTTTCGGGTTTTGTGATGCCTACATACGTTTTATCATGCTCCTAGACTTTGGAATACTCACTATGGGAAAAATTTGTTCGAAAACCCATAAGTGTTATTGAGGATATCTTCTGTCTCCCTTAACACGCCATGGTCCATCCAGATGATACATTCTGATATAGGAATCTCTAATAGTTAATTTATATTTATCTAAAAAGTTGAATTGTAAATCGTGTTCTCCGCGAACGAAACTACAAGAAAAGGTGATAGTCATAAAAATAGTTACTCATTAGCAATCCTTGCAACTTCGGCAACTGAATTTAAAAAAATGCCAGAAGACACATATTTACACAATACATAAAATAAAAAGTACGAAAATATAGGTCGGCACATTAAAACGAAACTGAGTTCCCGTTAAAAAGAAGAAGCTATTATTATTTTGTAACTCTGAAGCAAAGGTTTATTTAAAAGATATACTTAAATATATAGCCTATTTAAAGTTAATCTCCTAGAAACCAGTAACTACTCCTACTAATGCTATCACACTCTGTGCACTGCAATAAATGCAAGGAATATTGCCTATTTAACTATCGACGTGTGCAAAGCAGCTATTTGTGGAAAACACTCCCTTTGATAGATTTAGTAAATTATTGTTACGAGGGAGCGTTAACTATTCCGATTTCTAGACAGAATACACCAGAGTTTTAGATAGAGAAACAATAATTACTTATTTCACAGTTGTGTTATGTGTAAAACGGAAAAAGATATCGGAACTTGCGACAGTTTCATAAAACATCCTGTAAGAGGATGCGTGAGGATGATGGGTGAGGATACCTAGTTGAGAGATAAAACACGTGTCGATTTCTTACAGGGTTTTTTATGACTCTTTAGGAAAAGTTAAGCGGAATAGTTACTAAATATATCTAACTCTATTGTATTTTATAATGGATTTCCGCCAAGTCACGCCTGAATCAATTAACTATCTTGCGACAGCTTCACAAATAAAACCATCAACCATGTAAAACATTCTGAACATCTTCAGTGTCCCGTAAACGTCTACTGTTGGTATATTTAACATTATTTACTTTAGCATAAGTCTATATTAAAATCCACATGAGAACCGAATCCAGAAAAGTCATCAATCTAAAACTTTCTTCGAAACATCAACCAAGTCCTTCCAATATTAGAATCTCAAACTACTTACTCAAACGCATCACGAAATAGTCAAAACCGCCAATTCTTTCAGTCTTCATAACCATTTTAATTCATAACAAACCACCCTTGTACGTGTGTTGACACCGCATGTCATTTGCAAAAAACATTGAAGCTAATGAGACAACAGATCACATACACACACGTACTACACCGTCATGCAAGGATATCGGTAAATTTTATGTTTTAAAATGATTGGGGACGGATTTATTGACAACTAGTTCATTTTAACATACATTAATATTTCATAACATAGGGTGTACCAGGAAGGGGTGTGCAAGGGCGGTTTTATGTACGGACGCATTTTTTTATGCACGTCTCTACATTGTTCTCACATGTATAAGTAACTTCAATATGAATGATGTAACCAATTTTTGTAACAATTTATTTGATTTAAAAGAGTGTCCGTGGAGTTTCTTGCCCGTTCTTCTCGATAGGTACCTACTACGCTTTGGAATGGGCAACTAGCTTCAATTTTCTGACTGACTGACTCCGTGACAATTCAAAAGTGCCTGCAATTGGTTTAATTGAAATAAATGCTTTGGGTTTGAGTTTTAGTTTGACGTACCTACCTGTAGCACACTCACATTTCGCCAGTTATGTTTATGTCCCATGTAATAGGGGGCGAGTGTATTGCCATCAACCGGGCACAAATCTAGTCTCCGGACTACATACATTACACCATGCTTGTATACTCCGAAGGCTGCAGTGTATGCTGACTTACAATGTTATAATAGCTGGAAATTATTGCCATTAACCGGGAGCAAAATACTCAGGGATGCGACTGATAAGTTCCTAATGAAAACAAAACAATAAGACTTTGCATTATCCAGGAATCGAATGTAGGAACCCAGATTCAGATTCGCTTGATCCCCAGATCAAACTACACTGTATTAAGATACTGATAATTAACATACAAACAAACCACTGAAGGTGGTTACAACCAACTTTAGCGGTTTGTCTATCTGTCAATTAATCCGTTACGAAACTGCTAATAAGTATGTAAGTACCTTAGAGATTGGGGACTTAATATTTAAACCTCATTCGAGTATCAGGAATCTTTGCGGGCAGAAATAGCGTAATGCCAATAGAGGTAAAGAGAGGCATTTTGATATAATCTGGCGGTTTACTTTGTTCAGAGGCTTTACTGACGAGAGCGCCGGTACCGACCATGCAATAATAGACGCGTAGTCTATGGTAATAAGAAATGGTTCTGAATCTATGAAGGTAATAGTATTTTAGACAAACTTGTCACATAACGAAAAACCTATGCATATATAATAATAGCCCTCTTCCTCTATCCTATCTTGCTGTGCCCGACAGGGTCCACAATGATCTAAAATTATGTATATTTTATAATGTACCTACCACCTATATTAACATTGTGGAACGCAAATAAATATAATATTGAGTTTTGAATTATATGATTTATTTCCTTTAGAAATATTCTCAGGTTAAAAGCTTTAAATCTTTTCTTGAATATCTAAAAGGTTAAACTTTATGAATTTGGAGCTGTTAGTAAATGCATTAGTTACTCAATCGTATTTACAAAAAATATACTTATGTTGTGCCTCGTTGGTCTAGTGGTCGCAAGCGCTACTGCTGAGCATGAGGTCCTGGGTACGATTCCCGTGTCGGGCAAGTTGTGTTATTGGGTTTTCCATCTGGAATTTCTTAATAACAGCTCGGAAACTGGATTTGTGCTCGGGTGATGGCAATAGGCTCGCCCTTTGTTACATGGGACTTAAACATAACTGGCGAAATGTGGGTGTCTATAGGTTCTTATACCCCTGCCTAACCCTTCGGGGAATACAGGCGTGATGTTGTGTTATGTAAGAATGTGTACCTGACACCCTGAAAGTTTACCTTTCACTGAAAAAGTACGAATTTATCCATTAAAATAACGAATCTATTGAGTCACTGAGTTTATTTTTAACCGCCGACGGAAAAAGAGGGGTGTTATAAGTTGAACGTGTGTATCTGTGTATCTGTCTGTTCCCTCGTAGCTCCCTTTGTGTTCTTAGCTACAATTCAAGAAAATCGGTTCAGCCGTTTGAAGATTATCAGCTCTTTGCTAGTTGATGAATGGATGTGCGCATCTTCCACAGGTCTGATTGGAATTCGAAATTTAGTATTCTGTTACTTCAATGATATTAGAAGAACATAGTAACCTTGAACCGATACTGCAGCATCACCTGGAATTGTGGTGGTGGATGTTGGAGGTGTTTTTTTTCTTTTAGAGGTCTTGCGTCGGGGGTTATTTAATTTTTTATTATAGTAAGAAAATAATTCGAACAAACTATTAGATTTATGCAAAATCCCTCACGAAGTAAATACACTTTATGAAAAAATATTATATCAACCTTTACTAATGATGTGGAAACAAACTCTCGCGGGAATGACCCGCCATTATGTTGAAGTAACTTTAAAACGTAATGTAAAATAATATTACCTATAGTTAAAGGTAATTTAAACGTGTTTGGATTGTGACCTCAATCAAGCTCGATATCCCAAAGGAAATACCGCTGTATTGAATCCAATATTGTTTCTTGAAATGTCGTATTTTTGTGGTAGGAATTTATGAGCTTTTTATAAAATTCGAATGTGTTTTATAAAGTTTTCTATTCCTTGTTTTAGTGTATAAAGGAGGTTAAAAGGCTTATAATAGAGAAGCCTTTGTTCCGGGTTCCGTGTATCATATTTGGAGAAAATATACGTTTATTAAAAATATGAACCTGCTAGCAACAAGTGCAAAAAAATTAGGATATCAAAGAGTTTTCTATCCAATATCCATGTTACTCTTTAGAACACAAAATGGAAGATGCAATTTCGAAAAACAAAATAAATGAACCTGTAACTCCATGTTTTTTTTAACATTCAAGTCCGGTCCCATCGTCCACCCACTTGGAAACTACAAACCGGTTTGTGACCATCATTTATATTGTAAAAGTAATTAGCGGAGATGTAATTAACAAGGCTGAACGCGCTCGTGCCGTTGCATAATGCCGGCAAACATGGCCGTTCATCAACTGTCACTTTTTGAAAAGCGCGCGTTGTCTCCTAATCAGATTTCCGAACGCAGAACAGTAATTAACTCAGTGAATTCTAGTTTAGGGTAGAACCGGGCAATCAAGCGGGTTAGTAGTGGGCATTCTATGCACGTTAAACTATGGATTACTCAGTGATGTCACGTGTCGTTCGATGACGTTACGGGATTAATAACGTTACGTTGTTTTCATTTGACATTTTTGTTTTTCTTTAAGATCAGGTGATAATAATATCTTCTATTTTTAGATCGACAAGGACATGGCTTCAGGGGAACACCCACATACATGATCCTTTAGCTTGTTAGTAAAGTTATGAAACGAGAAAAAGAAAAAATGTGTCTCTTTTTCGACTTTCTCAAAAATTTGTTTTGCAAATAGGTATATTTACCTGTTACATCTAAAAAAGAAAATTCTAACATTTTACTTCCAATTAAAAATCTAATTATGGTTTCCTCGCATTTCTAATTATTTCGCAAAAAAAATGATAATTCAATTCTACAGAGGTTATAAAAAAAAGGTTATATGAATTTTAACGACCATGTTTCTAGTTGGTCGCTAATTGCGTGTGCCCAACTTATGGAGCTTGCCCATTTACATTTCAAAGGGCACACGTGTAAGCACGTGTTTCGGTTGTATATTACCATGATTTGAGATTCATGACACCTGCTTTTAATGTTTTTTTTTCACCGATATATTTTTTTCTTTTTTATTTTCTAAAAAGAAACACTTTGAAATGATAGCCTACAAAGTAGCTTTGCATATGTATTGAACTTTGAGAGCTTCTTCCAAAGTTAAGTTTTCTCAGTAATGCTTACTAGCCGGTTTTCAGGTTGAAAAATGAATGCTAAAAGTTTTCCACCAAAAAACCTAAAAAATAATTGAACAAAAAAATATGTTTACCTATTTATTTACTAAGCAAGGCAGACTAACGTCATATTTAATAACGGATAGTAACTCTATGTAGGTAATCACGAATTTTCAATACATTATAAATACGTCACTTAGGTAGTTACATAAAACATTCCTGTACAATTTGTTTCACGCCACAAAAATAAAGAGTCAATGCGACCACTAACTCCAATTAAAGATAAAACCACTAGCTCCAGTTAAACGACAAAGCTACTATTATACTTGTCTATATCCTTTGCTTTACTTACTACTAACTTAAACTGACTGCCTAATCTTCTTGACAGACTCTCTGTTAGATTTAGAATGTCCAACAATGTCCTTGTTTGGGTACCTACAGTCCGCATTTAAGATCACTACAGTTGGGTAGGAGATAAAATTATCTTTAAGTAAATAAAATAGTAATTATTTATATATTTATGTTATTTATTCATCGTATTTAATTTATAAAAAAAAATATAAAAAAATGTACATTTAAAATGTAAAGTTTTTAATTAAACTATTAAATAAAAAACAGAAAAAATATACTACAGACTACTACACCTGCTTTCCTAATGTAGTTCATGTGCTTCAAACAGCAGACAAAAGTAACCAGTATTTTTTTGACACCGTTATGCAAACCATGACGAAAATGAAACCGTGACAGGTGTGAGCAGTAAAGCATGATTATATAGTTATACAGTCGACAAAAAGCTAAGCTTAGCAGGCTGCTATTACAACAACTTTATATAACCAAGTACCTAGTCCGTGTGCCGAAATTATAATAATAAAAAAACATTTCTTTACAAAAAAAAATGTGCAGTGCACAGATGCATTGCTTCTCTGCAAAACCAAGCTCCTTAGTGTGCATTCATCAACAGTACTGTCACTTAGATGTTTAACCGAGTGAATATCAACTCAGTGCCTAGATGTTACGCCGCGTTCAGTTCAAACTGACAGCTATACTCAACAGGAGACGAGTAGCTGAATAGCGAGGGTGAATTCCTATTTAAAGGATGGGATACGTTGTTGGGGATATGGAACAGTATCGACTAAAAAAATGTTAATGAAAGAAATTACTATGGCATGCTTAGAGTGTGGTATAGTAGGCTTGAAACTTAACGCATTCATATGTTTTTTGACTTGTAGACATGTAGAATATACATACCTACAATACTATTTAATTGTTACCTACTACTAGTTTTTCAATATATGTACATAATAAATTATATGTCGGGTCGGTCGCTAGTAGTTTATATAAAACAAAATAATATAAAATCAAAATCAAGTCATTTATTCAAAATTAAGCTGAGAATAAACACGTTTCGAACGTCAAAATTACATAAGACAGTCCCCCAAAACGCCCTTCCTTCACTACTTCCTAGTGCGTTAGATGGGAAGAAGAAGTGGCGCAAGAAACTCCCCAGCAGCACAGTTATCTGTTCAGTTAGAAAAAATTGGATTCTATACAATAGTATGCAAAATCATTTACATTACGCAACACAAAACATACATTAAATTATTACCCATATGTCAGCTAGCGCACGCTAATTTAAACCAACCCAAACTGATGTATATAATTTTTCGGTTCTGGATTGAAAACATGTCTTCAAATTCAGCTCACAATATGTGTTGGCGGTTTTAAGGGTTGTAAACCCATTGTGTCGTACTGAGCCTATTTGATCGAACATAATACTTGTACAGCAAGTGTCACAGATCAATCACCTGGTAAACCCTTCCCCTCACGAAGAGATAGTGTTGTCTGTCCATATTCAGATCTTGAACAATGTATTCTGTAATATTTTTTCTATTATGAACGCACTAGTTATACATAGTATCCCACGCCCGTCCCCACTTAGGCAAAACACACACCAAAAAACACGTACGCAATAACGTCAAAACATGCAGGACCTACATCCTACGTCACACGTCTCTCCATCGGAAATTACGGTGGTCCAGACAAATGGCCACCTGTCTCTGTTGATTTAGTTTATTTAGTTGAACTAATCTGTCGGACGACAATCGTCGATTTGTTACAATTATGCCGACGGCTGACTATTTAGTTTTCAATTTGCCGTGTCCCCAGATTATTGGGTTTTCCTATATAGGGAGCGATTAGTATTGCTTTGTGGACGTGTGGGGTGTTAAAAGGCTTTACTTTGTGCTTTAGTGTAATTTATCTCACTCTTTCTTTTATTATCTTTGAAAGACACTATCAATTTTGAATTTTGAACTTAAGCATCTTTCGTGTATATCAACCAATCATTATGTACCAGTTGTAAAATTACTTTTTGGTATTGACCAAAGATTTAAATCGTTAGACTGCATCGTTGGTCTAGTGGTCGCAAGCGCTGGTTTCCTGGGTTCGATTCCCAGGTTGGGCAAAGTGTTATTGGATTTTTCCATCTGGAATTCTCAGTAGCAGTCCGGAGTCTGGATTTGTGTGAATATTTTTGTAATAATAGTCCCAATACTTTTTGCCTTACGGCATGCAAAATTATGAAATAATAGAACGTATATAAATAATAAAATAGAATTAAATTTATTATAACAATATACTACTAAAGGTACAGACAACGACAAATTATAATTCTAATAAGTAACCTAAAGTTTTTATGAATTTGTTTTTTGTTTCTGATACTTAAGTGGACTACGCCTTGCAAATATCTCTAAGAGGAATTACCTGAGGGAGTCGGATTTATTTTTCCGCTCAGTTGACAAGCGGCTTATCAAGTCCATATTTCATTTCTTTTTAAATGTTAACAAAAAAGTTACTGACGCGACATATTTTAATTTAAAAGGCGATGACTTATGTCAAGTCAGTTTTTACCAAAATATTTAAGGTCCGATGTCTCCAAGCTTAATCATGACTAACTTAGTTTTATTTTAAGGACACTTTTATCTTATTTAAAATGTAAACTACAATGGAATTGCGACAATAAAGTCACACAGAAATTAAGTCGTTGGCCGTTAACCTAGGTTACCTGACTCTAAAACTGTACCTAATTCTAAAGACAAAATCTAAACAGACAGGTGTAGATGGTATCGAACCTACTTTTTTTTTTCAACATTTTTTCTTAGGCAATCTAGCTTATAATTCATAAGGTATATATTTTGCTGCTAACTGTACTTATCGTAATTTTTATCCTTTTAAAACACAATAGTATCTACATATTATATTATATTGTAGAAATTGTAATAATAATTAAAAGATTTTTTTTTATATATTAAAATATGTAAATATATAATATATTTTCAATATTAAGTTTACAATACAAAAAAAAATTAAAATATCTTCTTTTTTTTTATTAAAAGAGTTAAAAAATCATTCCTTTCTATGACAAAGGCAGCCTTCCAACGACCTTCAAACTGAACCAAGCTCCGTAGTTGACTCACATCCACATGCCTCAAACTTTGCCCCGACTTCGTATCTCATCAAACATTTACTTTAGTGGACTAAGTTATGTAATCATACGTAGAAACTAAACTTTACGTAGTTTCAATTAAATATCTCCTTAATATCTTAAAACAATTGCTTGGGAATTGAAAGAAAATCATAATTATAGAGCTCTTCATTTTCCTCATTAATCAAGATAATTACATCACTACGGACGTATTTAAAAATAAGTCTAACAAAGATTCTGATTTATATTTCATAATTATTTAAAAATATTTTCCTTGCGAGAATCAAATCGTTTGGACCTGCTTAGGTACCTAAAATGTTATGAGTTCGATCAACCTGCATACTTATAGAACCTGAAGATTATTTTAACCCAATTGAAATCATCTAAACGCCGCATAAAATCACTATTATGTAACCCAAATTTTTATTTAGTCACCCATTTTAAAACCACACCCGATCGCTAGTTTTAACTAGATTTTAATTGATCACCCAAAAATTCTTGAGCTGTGGTTTAGTCGGACGTATGTATTGGATGACTTTAACCGGACTCTGACGTCACAATCACATAAATATGAAATTTATTTCTACCATGACTCAATAACCATGGTGTAAGAAAGAACGTAATCACCTTCACGAGTTCGATCAGAAAAAAATGGTGGCAAAAATGATGTCTTGGCTAAACGAATGCATTATTTTATGAACGTATGTGTATGTGTAGTGTATCTATTTAATAGATATGTAAACACTATCTCATGCACATCAGCAGTGAGGTCGCTGTCACTAATGTCAACTGTCAGTTTACCCGGAATGGCGGGAAACAGTGAAAAGTGGAGCGTACCTGCACAGGAGGCTTGGTGTGGTGATGAGCCAGTGTAGTAATATAATCAGCTTAAATACGGAATCAATAGGATTCTACAGTATGTGTTTAGATGAATAAAATGTCGAATTTGGATTCCATACATTGTGAAATTGTAAAAGGATTTGTAAGAATATTTCTTGTTGGCAAAAGAAGACGTATTTTTAAAGACAATTAAAGATATCTACCTAATTTTAATGGATTTACATGTGAGTGACTCATTAGAAAACTCTGAATTCGTGATAATCTTATACGTAAATCGACATTTATTATTAAAATAAAGACCTCTAATTTGAGTTTTTCATTCGCACATAAACTCACGCCTGCTTCCCATGGGGGTAGGCAGAAACTGCAGAACGCCGCCTGCAACGATTCTTACATACATCTTTTCCTTCGCTTACGTTCATACATCAGTGTAAGTTTGCAAGTGAGTAAACGTAACCTATCGCGTTTGTGTTAAAATTTGACTGATCGATCATAGGTAATGCTCAGAATATAAGGCTGAGAATAAAAATCTTAACGTAAACGCGATAGTTACGTTTATTCACTTCCAAACTTACACTAAGGCCTCTGGTCATACATGCGCGCTGGTTGCGAGTACTAGGCACCTTTAAAGTTTTTCATATCGTAGTTGAATAAATAAAACTCTCTAATTTATTATTTATCAATGAACTTGTTTACTACCGATATCTAAAGGTGTAGGCCGGAAACAAGTTCATTAATAAATTACACAACCAGAAACGAATCATCATATGAATAAACCTTGACATAACCCTCAAGATCTGGCCCTATCGATATCGATAAAATAGTTGTTTATTTATACTGCACGCGTTAATAATATCAATATTTGTTTTCAAGGCAGGATATGTATTTAGTTCAAACCGACTAATTGGAAATCAGATGAGCCATTTATGAACATAATCTGTTTTTATAGCAAATACAACACAAAGATGGGACTTTACTTTGTTTAAAATCAATATTTATTTCCTGTGGTTCTAAGACTATTTGCTTATTTGCAGAACATGGGTGATTTGTATTTCCTATTTTTATGGAAACCGTGTTGTTCTAGTGAGTATTAGAAAACTCAATCAATATCTGTCTTGATGTGAGGTTATAGATACCCCATTTGCGACCTCAAGCAAAAACCGTCAAACAACCGCGACATAATTTTTTTCCCGACTATGCTGAAGTCAGCTTCCAGTCTAATCGACTGCAGCTGAATACCAGTATTTAACATAGAGCGACAGCCTATCTGACCTTAAGAATCCAGTTACTGGATACTACAAAACAAAACACAATTAAAAAACAAAACTTACTGCAATGACCAATATGTTAGCTAAGTGTTGTCATAATGAAAATTTCCCTTTTAGTATAACAGCGAAAGGAATCTCTCTGTTTTTTTCCATTGCAATACGTTTCCGACTAAACGTCACTCCTACTTACCCCTATTAGGTACTGGAATGGTACGTAATGACAGTCCTTGGTCGCGTACTAATTCCCGTGTCATCTATCAATTAGGATTGGTCTCTGGTCGGTACCTAATTCCTAGTAGTATAAAAGGGTTATGTTACAACTGCAGTGTAAACGAGGTCTAGACATTTATTCGTAATCACAAAATAGGGTGATATATATGTCAGGATTAATTGTTTAAATAGCTTCAAAGCCTTTTTATACATCATCATCATAACATTACGCCTGTATTCCCCGAAGGGTTAGGCAGAGGTGAAACTTTAGTACACCCACATTTCGCCAGTTATATTTAAGGCTACTGAGAAATTCCAGATGGCACCACCCAATAACCTTGCCTTGGCCTTTTGAAATACTATCATATAAAATCGCTTTTTGCAGAATACATTCAGGATAGATTCACTTAAAACTTGATCTTTCCTATATAAACATGGAGTTTTTAATTACACCAGTATTTTACAGTTAGGTAGATTATTTTTTATTGGAACAAACTCAAAGTATTTATTTCAATTAAACCATTTACAGGCGCTTTTGAATTGTCAAAGGGTCGGTCAGTAGACATATGAAGCTAGTTGCTCATTTCAAAGCGTAGTAGGTATCTATGGAGAAGAACGGGCAAAAAAACTTCATGGACACTCAAGTGAAGTCAAAATATTGGTACAATATGTGAGCAACAGAATCAATGACTTTTAAATATATTTTTCCTGTTATCCATATAAGTTTATGTGCATTTATATCAACCTCCTCTACAACTGTCCTCTTTTTGGTTAAAGAACTCAATCTGCTTAGCCTTTTACCAACTATGTTGGGATCGGCTTCCCGTCTAACCAGATGCAGCTGAATACCAGTATTTTACAAGGAGCGACTGCCTATCTGCCCTCCACAACCCAATAACTGGGTAATACGATATCCCTTGGTAAGACTGGTTGTCAGACTTTCGAGCTTCTGACGACCCGTAACGACTGTCAAAGATCCACGAATGATAGCCGGGATCAACGGCTTATCGTGCTTTCCGAGGTACGGCGGAGTCTCGATATGTAAAGATGGTCACCCATCCACGGGCCAATCCTGGTAAGCGTAGCTTAACCTGAGGGATCGACCCGTGCTGTCATTACTTAGCCACGAGCTCCTCCTCTCCTGGGTTAAAGAACCCATGAAGATAAATTTATTTTAGTTTATCTTCATCTGGTTGAGTTGGGGTAAAAATTAATAATAAAAATGGTGACTGCATGAAACAGGTAATAATGTACAGTCGTGCACAAAATGCTTTTCTACGGACAATCCAGCTTGACTATAATACATACATAACATCACTCCTGTAATTCCCAAAGGGTTTGCAGAGGTGTACAGTACCCACGTACCATGTAACAGAGGGTGAGTCTATTGCCATCAACTGGGTACAAATTCAGACTCCAATCTAATAAGTACTGAGAAATTCCTGATGGAAAAACCCAACAACACTTTGCCCGACCCGGGAATCAAACCCAGGGCCTCAGCGACCAATAGACCAACGAGGCAATCAGTGCCCATAATGTAGCGAAATAAAACACACGTAATACTAGTCTTTGGTCACAAAGTAATTCCGGCGTGATTAGTCAATTAGCACCCGTTAGGAACCACAGTATTAAAGGGTTCAGTTGCACTGGAGTTAACGAACTGCGAGTTTTTGTACAACTTTTTACAGTTTGTTTTTAGTCTGTAATTTACAGAGTTTTCTTGTTTTACTTTTGTGTACCTGAAACTGTGTTTGTGTGGTCTGTTAATTTTATAGGACATTTTTTAGTTGTCTGCGACGAAATGTGGGTTTAATGTTGGTACTTGTTTAAAAAATAAAAGTATAAAAACTAAAACCCAACTACGGCAAAAAAGTCAACTAAAAAGGTATAAAGAAGTCATCTCTGTTGTCTGTCTGAGATGACTTGTTTATACCTTTTTAGTTGACTTTTTTGCCGTAGTTGGGTTTTAGTTTTTATACTTTTATTTCTATTTAAATTATTTTGGAGTAATAATATATATATTTTTGAAATGTGCTAATTAAGCCCTTTCATTTGATACCCAACATGGTACCATTATAATTTTTTTTTTTAGTTCATGACTTTTTGTCCTCTAGAGGGCGCCATATTCAATTCAATGTAACTTCATATAGCCTATAACCAGCGGACGACCGAGACGCTTCCAACGATAAAAATAAACGTTGAATTTTGTGTTAATAAGATAACATAACATGACGCCTGTAATCCCCAAACGGTTGGGCAGAGGTGGACCTATAGTACAACCACATTAAGCCAGTTATATTTGAGTCCCATGTAATAGGGGGCGAGCTTATTGCCTTCAACCGGGCTTCTAGATGGCAAAACCCAATAACAATTTGCCCGACCCGGAAATTGAACCCAGTACCTCATGGTCAGCAGTAGTGCTTGCGACCACTAGACCAAAGAGGTATTTAACAGATGATTGTGTTCTCATTCTGTTTAGTTTTCTAAATTGCCATTTCTTTTCATGAAGATTTTAAACCTATATCTATATTTTTAATGTCCTTTATTTAATTAATAGTAGCCATTATTTTTTTATTATCATGATTGTACTTTTGCATATATTAGCGATCAAAGTTTTTTACAAAAGAACAGATCCTCCTTTTACCTACACTAGTAAGCTCTTCAAGCTCTGAAGCTTTTTTATTTTCATTCCAATGTTTTGGATTTACCCATGGCGTAGTTTCCTCTTGCAATATATGAGGATATTCCAGAAAACTTGACGGTAAAGACTAACACATTGCTTACTGTACTGCTGTGGAAATTAGTCAAAACTTAGGGCAAATATTTTAGCTTTTAAGTACCTCAAAACCAGGGACCGAAAACGTTTGTAATTTACGGTATAGAATGAATTTGGGTTACTTCTACGACTTAGGTTACCGCTATCTGGGTAACCTAAGAAGAAGAAACATGTAACCTCTTTTAGGTTACCGTTTTAATACTGGTGCGTGTGTAACGCACAAGCGATGCGCGCACTTTGACTAATGCCGACTTTACGTGCAAGATAGAGCTGATCATTTTAATTTCGGTTACGGGTATTAATACTGGTTGTATTCAATTTAAGGTAACCTTTAAAACTACCTGTAAAAATATAAATGTAGTAACCAAAAAAATAACCCTCTCAAAACATTTCAAGATAGTTTTTTTAAAGTGACTTGTAGTGATTCCTATTAAGAAAGCTTAAAATGCTGGTAATAGAATGGGCTTATGTCATTAGCTTACAGTCCGGCCATTGAGAGACTGCATTCTTGACACCTGTCAGTTTCATACTAATGAATATGTGTTTAGCGAATTTGATCCTTATTACTACTAGAACTTATCCAACTGACAGGTGTCAGGAATGCATTCTCTCAACGGGTGTAGGTACTGTAATAAAGGGTATTCAAAACTACAAATTCTCGTTTACTAGTTTGACGTCTTTAGCCGATGGGCTGTTGTCAATTAAATCATAATTGTTTACATGAAATTCAAAATAGCCACACGTCCCTCACTGCTTGTTTGTTTTGCAGTCCCAGGGAATAATTAGATGAGAATGTTTTCTGAGAAATTGTCACACATACGGACGCATATCAAAATATTATCGTTTAAAAGCAGACACGTGCTGCAGTAATCAAATAATTTACTACAACATCGCTTAATGATTCACAGAAAATATCATTTCATAGGAAATTTCGCCATACCATACCGATCCAAAATGAACCTTAAATGTTTCCACAAAAATCTTTAGTTCAAATGGCAAGAAATGTTTCTTTTCTTTTTCAATGAATCAAAGTGACACTACCCTAAATTAAAATTCAACTTTAGTCACCACAAAATACAGTTGAAATTCAAACGAGGTACTAAAATAGAATCGTTTAACACCGAATGCGTTGCCAAGATAAATACTGCAACAAATTGCATTCAACAATAACCGTATAACAAAGGAATAGAGTCTATAATTGCATGACGTTATCCTGTCAAAATTTCGAGAGCATAATAGATAGCACGCAAGTAGTGTTGTGCGTTTAATAGAACTATTTGCGTGCGAATTCGCACGTACGCAAGCAATAGTGATGCACATATTTCCCCAAATTGCGTGCGATTATCGATAAAAAAACTGGTACCTGCTAGTGTTGGGAACCCCGTGTACAAATTATACCTCAAGTCTGGTTTTTCCAGACAGGATGAGTAACTGTACAATCATACGATCCCTAATCATTTCTTTATTGGTGTTTAACTCCTTTTTCAAACTACACAATTTCTGTAACTTTTTACTTCGTCTTGAAACTTTAAATATTTTATAAAGCTGTTTCACAAGTGTTTGTTCACCATATTCCATAAAGAGTATTGAGCCAGCTTTTGCGGTCAAATCCAATAGTGCAGTTGCTTTGACACGGGAATCAAATTTGAAGGCTTTGAAACTTTACCTCAAACATTCAGCCAATGCAGGTCTTACCGATAAGGCTCTGCAGTATTTTCAGGAAGTATTTCTTCTTAATATACTTTCACATAAAGATAAAAAAGCTCAGATAAAAATAAATAATTATTAGGTATTATATTATTCTCTTTTTATAAAATAACTTATTATACCTAATTACCTTCTTCCGACTATAATAACAAGAAAATTATCTCCGAGGCATAAATGACAACGTATTGAAATGAGATGCTCCTTACAAAGTACTTCCCTCTTTATTGTATGACTTCTATGATAACATGTAATAAAATTATGCCATTATTCACGATAATAACGACACCATTTTCGAAGACAACAATACTCCTTACAAGTCTTTATCATTTTGCTAATTAAACCGTAAATACACAACGCTTTTATTTGTAGTGACAAATACATTTTGTTTTATGGGTTAATTATTATGAGGGCAACATTGAGGTGTATTGTTTTAAGTTGAACTATCAGTTATAAGTTTATAAGAGTACTATTGAGGTTAAAGATGATATTATGGCTACAGGTTATATTTTAGGTGGAGACGATTACTGCGACAAATGCGTGCACTGACTGGACAGGTCCACTCAAATCTGTGTGGTTCTTTCCTCAAAAGACCATTTCAGACATTAATCTACATGGTCTTCACATTTAAAAGAGACAGTGCCCTCTGAGTTTATTTCGTCCTTTCTTCTCAGAGTAGTCGGTTAAAAAACAACGAACTCATCTTTAAAATATAATTTATTTTTGATATTTAAAAGTGTTTGAAAAATCCACTTACAGAAATAAAATCATTCATAATGTTATTTTTTTTCATGTTCCTATACCTACTGATTACCTGATCGATAGATTGGAGTTACCCTGGTACGAATCTTCTAACACGTTTAATGATGAAGATACAGTGGATGTTTATTTATGAATGCAAAAAAAACTCTTTCATTCATGACATCTTACTAATGCAAATTTCGCCAAAAACCCAATTTTGCAACAGTTATGAGAATGACGTTCGGCTCAAAAGTCATTGATCGTAAAGTCGACTTGAGTCAGGACCTAGGCAGGTCAAGGTTTCCGAGCCATTACCGTATCTTACGCAACAGATACAGTTATTTCCGTCACACAAGGACAGGATAATGAACTTGATTAATTATTATTTATTAATAAACTTTTTTATGTGAAAGAATTTTAATAAAATGAGAAAGAGACATATCTTGCTTTGTCTCCCTCACTGTCTACTAATTTTTGGAGGTTGTCTTTGGATCACATGGCGGGATTATTACAATGCATTTGTAGAATTATTCGTCTACTACTACCATGCTTTCTTCGATCTTTTAAATTCTTTAGGTATAAACAAAATATATGTTATATGTTCGTCATAGTCCAAAAAGTTCATCGCCTATGACGTTAACACATATCTGCCGAATAATTAAAAACGGATGTAAAAAATAAATCAAACAGTATAAATTCCACATCTTTTTCCTTCCTCAAACTTCCAAAAACGAACAACAGAGACAAAAAAAAACCAGAAACTCACAATTCATCATTTCGCATCCTATCCACCAAAAAATCTGCCGGAATTTCTATCGACCGCATATGAATCTCTAAACGGTGCGTCAGTTACTCCAAGATAAAATAATGCGTACTCCAGCGCAGCCTCCAGTGGCCAACGGTCAGGCGCGCACGCAACATTAATGACATGTCGTTCAACCGTCGATAAGTTTAAATATAGTACGCAGTTACGCACATCACTATTTTTATTTTAAAACTATTATCGGTACAGTCGAGTGCGTAAAGATTTGTGTAAAAAAAAAGTACTTTTGTGGAGTTTAGTGAAAAATGTGAAAGTTTGTTTTGTGGCTGACTGTATTTTTATATAAAGGATTATTAATGACGAAATCTTTGTGAGTATTATTGGTTTTATTTATCTTTTAATAACTTTCTCTCAATATAATCCTTTCGCGTATCTTAGTTTTCCTTATCCTAGGGACTTAAACCTTTTAAAGATAACTTCACTATTTATTTATGTACTTACACTTAAATAAATTTATTTTTAATAGTCGTGTAAAAAGTGATTCCGATATCCTATTTACATAATAAACAATTTCATTTCATTTCACTAAGCAGTCATGAAGAACCAATCCGAAAGAAAACGTACATTGGTAATGTTTATTACTATTATAAATAGTCAGTCAGTACCTAATACTAGTTAGTGAAACTGTTTACATATTTTGCACGCTCCCTTGACCCTTCATGACAAAAGAAGTCACAAAAATGCAATATATCGCATCGCAACACAACCAAGATCTCGACAAAGTTCGGTAATTCCGCGGAACGCGACTTTTTCCGCATTTCCCTGCTTTTACCAACATTTTATTGTTTTCCGCGATTCTTAAGTAATTTGAATAATTCGCGACACCCCGATATATAGCTGGTTGAAGCTTACGGATTCTTGTGGCGACTGATTTGACGGAGCCTTATGCTTACCTACCTAAATATACAGACAACGTGTAGGTAAAATTATATATTATATAAATTTGGAAATTGTGTGAAATTGTTTGTGAAAAATTACTTCTATGCTTCGTTTATTTGTAAGCACTAGACACATGTTTGTAAATTGATTTTTGTCACACGATTTTAAGATGCAGCTTAAAAAATAAATTTAATCAGACATGCAAGTACAGCAATTTCGATTCCAATTACTATAAAATGTTTCTACTACAGTCTACAAATTAACAATAGCACCTACATCACCCTTTTCGAAGTTAGTTTATCGAATTACATATGTTTTTAATAATTTATAATCGGTTTATTTTCTCATGTCAGATATTTTTAAATATCTTACAAAAATACATAATTGAAAAACAAAGCTAAAGGTAGTAGTTAAATGTTAAATGATCACCCACAGTTTGAGAAGGGCTGGCCAATTAATTTGCGAGGAACAGCTAGTCATCTAAGCTTTACAAGATGCAATAAACATTACAATATTAATTGGAATGCATTGTTAATTTGTGACAGAACCGCAGTATGTTTATATTAGGCACAAGTTAAATGGTCTAAGGAGGACTTAATGGAGGGATTTGAAATGGTAATAGAAGACATTGATTATTGTATTTGATAGTAAAGGAGTGGGTTTAAACTTAACTATTATTACGTTTTGTTTACTTTTAGATTTTATTTCTGCTTCAGTGTTAGTTCTCGATGTTTTTGGTTGGTATATTAGCGTGTGCTTGCTGACATATGGATATTAATTAAATGTATGTTTTCTGTTGCATAAGGTAAATGATTTTGCGTACTAGTGCATAGAATCAATTTCTTTTTCTAACTGAACAGACAGCTGTGGTGCTGGGGAGTTTGTTGCGCCACTTCTTCTTGCCAGCTAGCAAGTGGTGAAGGGTGGGCGTTTTGGGAGACTGTCTTATGTAATTTTGATGTTCGAAAAGTGCTGATTCTCAGCCTAGTTAGAATAACCGTGACCGCGTTTTTTAAAACTATGTTATGGATTTAGATTTGGCATTTGTTTTTTGGAAGCCGCGGGTAAAAGTATCTATACCTATATATCAAACATAAGACTGCTGTAAGCTTTTTATAAATAAATAAACAAAAACATAATTATGTGCAGGTCATTTAAATGATCCTTTTCATTTTCCGTTCGATAAGAATGATAATAAAACTAAATAAGGAAAGATATATTTATAATCTTACAATGCCGGTATTGATAATAATACTGTAGATATGTGTTTGTTTACTTGATATAACACCTAGAGAAGTAACAATAGATCATTTGTGGGAACCGTTTGATGTCTGGCTTCTTATCACTCCGTCTGGTCCTCCAATTGGCCTGTTTATAATTTCCAAACATCAGTAAGTTCAGTTATAATATCAGCAGTTTTGGTTTTGAGAAATTATTACTTTGTTTCTAGGATATACAACACATGAAAGGTACAGTTCGATTCAAACTTAATGGCGGCTCGGAACTTAGCTACTCGCTGCGCAGTACCCCACCCCTCACCCCCGCTGGCACATGAAAGTGTTACTGCGCAGCGACTCGCCTCATGTTCCGAGCCGCCATTAAGTTTGAATCGAACTGTATCTTCTTTCTATTCTGTAAAAATATCACCGTGAAAGCTTAGGTGAAGAGAGCTGTCAATTGTGTCAATCTGTAGCAATAGACGTAGATATATTTAGTAACCTATTCCGCTTAACTATTCTTAAAGAGTCTTAAAAAACCCTGTAAGAAATCGACACGTATTTCACTTCTCAACGAGGCATCCTCAGGATGACGATTGACTTGTCGCGAACCCGAACACGACGTGTGAACATGCCGAGCGCACTCAGCGGCCAGCGCTCGGCGTGTTCATGCACTGAATCAATTATCTATCTGTAGCGTCAAATGTATAATCAGTCTAACTATACTGTGCCCACTGCTGGGAGAAAGGCCACCTCTCTTAGAAAGGGAGTGGGCTCTAATCTACCACGCGGGCCCAATGCGGGTTGGTAGATGTCACATGTCTTGGAATTGGTTCTAGAACATGCCCGTTTCCTCACGATGTTTTCCTTCACCGTTTTGAGAGCAGTGGTGATGAAATTATTTACACAAAGCAAAGCGCCTGACTGATTCAAACCCACGACCTACAATTCCTAAGTCGGGGTTGTTACCGCTGGGCCACCATTGCTCACTGTTGGAATTAAAGATGGTTTATTATTTTAAAAAGTAAACCTTAACCTGATTGGAGCCTCCTTTTTAGCAGATAAGCATGTGTTAGCCTCCACTCGAATGACAGCTTATTTTACCTAAGTTCACTTGAGATTTTTACAGCATAGCCTGGCTGGTATTACAGATGCCCAAAGGCGATGATGACCAATAATCAAGATGCCTGCTTCTTTTCCCTACAATAATATGCACGCACGCAGTATTACGTGTCGTCAGAAGCCCGAAAGTCTGACAATCAGTCTTACCAAGGGGTATCGTGATACCCGATAACTGTGTTGTACAGGTCAGATAGGCAGACGCTCCATGTAAAATACTGATATTCAGCTGCATCCGGTTATACTGGAATTCGATCCCAATATAGTTGGGAAAGGCGAAGCAGATTAATTGAATATCGAACAGGCAAAGTTCTTTTCTCACACAAAAAAAAAACAATTGAATAACCAGTGTTGCTCACATTGTTCTTTCAGGGGTTTCTCACGATGATTCTGAACAAAATAATGACGTCATTAAGACAATAACTGCACCATTTCTCAAAGACATTAATACCTATCAGATAAAAAGTTATGACTAACTATGGATGTTTGATCAAGTGTTCACACTGTCCACTCTTTAGTCTACGTATACGTATTGACTCATGGGAATACCCCCTTTGTAAGACCATAACATGAACAATAGGTCAACTTTGCACTTGCACCCATAATTTGTCTATGATCTGTCATCTGTGAAATTTAAAATGGAAGTAAGAAGCTTCGAGATTTAAAAACTGGTTTGGTGAAAGGGACTTAACTTTTTATGGGTTTTTCCTTATGATTCTTTAACAGTTGTTAATATTATCTCTAGCTTTCTTATTGCATGTTGCCGATATCACTTTATCATTGGTCACTTAATAGTAAAATAGTTTAGGCAGTAAGCATGGTGGTAGCTACTACAGACTGGCTAGGAAAAAATACTCTTAAGATCTTGTGACATCTTCAGCGTATGACATGAAAATAACCACCTCTGTGGTCTAGTGTTAAGACCACCTGTCTCAGACTCAGAGGTCCCGGATTCGATTCCCAGTGGGGACAACATTTTCTGCTCAGTTTGGTTGGTGGTAGGGCTTGTTCTCAGTCCGCCTGGCTAGCTACCACCATCTTATATAAGTCTGTCGCCATAACAACAATGTTAATAGCATTGTTGTTTCGGCAGTTAGAGGTAAGATAGCCTGTTCTTCTGTGGTTGAGGATTCCGGGCGAGCTCGCTTCCATCTTTGGCCTGATCATCAGTTAGCATCAGGTAAGATTCAGGCCAAGAGATTTGCAGTTACGTCAAAAAAAAAAAAACTCGACTCGCAAATTAATCAATATCAACACTGTTTCTTACACTACGTATATGTTTAAGTTATTCCTAATTATTTACTTCCATAAATCAAATCGGTGCCCAGTTGATGGCAATAGGTTAGCCCCCTATTACGTGGGACTTAAACATAACTGGCGAAATGTGGGTATACTATAGACCTCTGCGTGGCGTTGATGTGATGATATGTGATGAGGCGTGATGTTATGTGTTATGTTATAAATCAAATCAAATCAAATCGTTTATTGCAATTGATAATGTATAAATGTACACTTACAGGTGGTAAAAAAAAAAATGAGAAACAATTATGGATCCTTTTGGGCACAGCAAATTTTTAAATAAGTAGTGAGAGGAAGAGGGCATATCAGTACCTATTTTATAATTCTATAATCGTTAGCTAGTTAACATTCTAAGAATGACCTAACACTGTAAAGTAACGAACTAGTTTTGGTAGTCGCAGATCGCATCAAAGACATTTTGAAACCTTGGACGTTGGAACTTTGACAAAGCTAAAACTTTAGAATTCCAGAATTTATGTGAAGTGAGACCACTTTTAGTTAAGTACTAGAAAAGTACCTACCGTAATTAGAAGATAATCTTAGGAGAAATCGTCCGTAAAGTCAAAGACATAAACTGTGAAGCAATTTGACTACCAACTTCAATTGTTCGTATATTCAAATCACAACTGTCATTCTTTGACACTTGTATGCAATGGCTTTAACGCGGCAAATTGACGTAGGGTAGCAGGCATGGCAAGTTTAATGATTTTCCCCACAATTTTTGAAATAGCGCGTTTGTATAGAGTGTCATATTCAAATGGGACATAAATGAACAGCTGAAACGACATAATAAAAACTCATTATATTTCCTAATCTGACACTAACTTCAATCATTTAAGAACCCTCCCACATCCCGCCTACTCCTCTAAAGTTACAAAAGAAGGATCAAATGAAAAGCTCGCTAGTCTCCGCTTCAAAAGGAAAAAAAGTCACTACATTACACGTATGTTTGATAAAAGAAAAGGAACATTATGCTAGTATCAGCAGCATTATCCTTAGCAGAATATTTTGCTTTGTTTTCCACGTTTTGTAATCGCCATTCCTTATAACAAGAGTGATGGTGATGATATCACAGTTTTTTTGTTAAGATTTGTGTGATATAATAGGTATTGTGCAGAACAAGTAATAACCTTGTTAAGCTCAAGTTATGCTGGAATGGTTTCATGTCAGTAGAGCAATGGATACCTACTAATTTGCCTGCGGATTCGCCTACGTGGAGGTCTGAAATGATCTTGCGGTAACGTCCTACGGTGTTATTTGGGTTTCCTATGTCCTATCTCTGTTCATGGTCCTTCAGTGTGTCAAATTTTATTTTAATCCGTGATGGCGTGAAAGGGTAGCAGATATACTTTATAACTTTGGTTTTTGGAGCTAAATCCTTCAATTATCGTTCATTGTACTCAACTGGGACTTGTTTAAACCCTGATGGGACAATGTCTATTTATTACACAGACATAGATCTATTTCTAAACCAAGATATTTATTCAAAAGCAATCAAGACTCTTTGATCATTGAATTGGTTAGACAGAGCATGTCTCCGAGAGTTGGCAACTTTCCAACAATTGCGGGGTTCTCCAGGAATTCAACCTCAAGCTTTCAACCGATAAGGGGTTAAGCAGAGGTATAATTAGTGCTTAGACTGCGCTTGAAACGGATGAAACTTCGGTTACTATTCGTAATAGAAAAAAAATCTTTGGGATGTAGAAAATAATTTGTATGGACGCATTTTAAATGTATAGTTGAGAGCATTTTGAACAGCCTGCCAGTGTCACAAGCCCCTGTTTTATTTATCTATCTCGTTTTTGGTCAGTTCTAATTTTAATGTTAAGATGAAGTACTTACACACCAATCTTTTTTTTAAATCCACTAATTCGTTAAGTAATTGCTCCAGAACACAAGGGGCCTCACTAAAAAACCCGAAGTACCAGAAAAAAGGTAACTTAGCACGTAATTGAAACACTAATTCAGAGTGAAATACTCCTCAAAACAGGTTGATCGGTATATTTAAAGGAACTTGTTTGAGCCCGACTCTGTCTGCGGTACTTCATTTAAAATGTTCACGTGATTTGTGTTTCACCATATCTGTGGTACTTTTGATGTAAGGTATTCTAATTGGAATTGTTTTTTTGCATCATTGCCTGAAGATTTGAATATAAAATTAAAAAATTGTAGCAGTCAGCTCGATTTGTTCCCGGTTGATGCCAATAGGATAGCCCATTACATGGGACTTAAACATAACTGGTGACATGCCTCTACCTTACCCTTCCGGCAAAACAGGTTTGGTATTATGTTATATAAAATATTTAAAGTAAAGTCTTTAAAATATATGTTTCATGTGTCAAACTAATGTCAAAACTATATTTGACGCAGTAAAAAAATTAAGGTGGGTACCTGTTTGTAAGACGTTCTTAGATTCCACACGTACCCCGAAACTTTTCATCGTAAATGCTTCATCCCCCAACGGCTTTGCCCACGACTTTTCTGCCAATCTGAAGGACTCATCCTCTCTTTTATGTTCTACATGTAAAAAAAAAACATAATCTTATAACAGAACATCATGTCCCACATAATATTAATTAACCAACAAACAAAGCTTCACAAAGTTCTGTACGAAAGCTTTATATTATAAAAATCTCTTTTTTATTGGATAACAGTCTCCCTAGCCTTAAGCCGTGAACAAACAGGATTCAATCCCTGTAATCTCTGCCGACAGAGTACCAGCTCAAACTTTGTCATTAAACAAGCTATTTTTGTCGTATTATGGCTTTGTCATACTAACTTGAAGTGTCGGCGTAATCTGAAATGTTGTTAAAGTGGTTTATTCGGTAAATCTGCTTATGTAAGTAGTGTTTTTAAACTTGAAAGAATTTCTTTCGTGTTAGCTTAGCTGCACGATAAGTGCATATTGTAATAAGTTTAGCCAGTCAGCAGGTTGGTATCGGGGCTGACTGCTGAGGGTACGATGGACTATCATAATGTATGTATTATCATCACTTGGAGGTGATCTTTAAATCCATGAGTAACTTACAAACGATTGAAACCCGAAAATGGACTTAGAAAAAATGTACATATTTTATCGAAATACTTAATAAAATGTAGGTACCTACCTACTTAATTATACATTTCCGGTGGATTTCTACTTTATTCGTCCTAAAAGATGGCTGGAGTTCAGTCAACATATCATAATCAGCCTATAAAGTTCGCACTGCTGGGAAACAGACCTCCCCTCTTCGAGAGGGAGTGGGCTGTAATCTACGCGGGCCCAGTGCGGGTTGGTAGATGTCACATGTCTTCGAATTTTTGGTTCTAGGACATGCCCGTTACCTCACGATGTTTTCCTTCACCGTTTTGAGAGCAGTGGTAATCAAATTATTTACGCATCACAATACCAATAAATAGGCTTTTTTATAGTGTTAGACATCAAATATCAAAGGAAAACCATACCACAATACAATGAGAAGCGAAAAAACCCTCGTGGATGAAATAAAACCAATAAATGTTGTGTTATGTGATACGAGACGCACAACATTCCAATATGGAGGTCATAGGGTGTGACCCGTTACAAATCCCAACTATTTTTGTTCAATGCCAAAATATATTACAATTCTTAATCGTTTCGAAGTTTTTCATTGAAGGATTGGATATTGTTTGTCGTTTGAACAATTTAACTGCATTCTTTAAATTTGAAATTAAACTTGTATTTAATAAACGGCATTCTTTTTATAATTACCACGCTAGACAGACTCATTAATAAAATATGAAACCGTATCTATCCATGCATGCACATACTAAGGTACCTAATTAATTAGGAGCCATCCAATTCCTGAATGTATTCTAGTATTATTACCAACTACTGAAACTATATCTAACGACATAAATGTAAGCATTCCCCAGATTCTCTTGGCTCATAAAATCACAAATGAGTATCATTCGCTGTACACTGTGTACAGTAAACTACATTTAAAATGAATGCGTTTAATATGTGAACATGCAACATGAACATGTCCAAGTGTTTTCAGTAATAATGTTGTAAATAGAAATGTTTATTTGATTGTTGCCTTAATAATGCAATAAGACAGTGTTATGTGACGACATAAAGTAGGTACTTATTCAGTTCCAAAGATGACGCTTTCTTTTTGGACGCAGATGTCAGACTGATATCCATAAAGTTTTTTCAGCATCTTGACCCATAACGCAATAGTACATTATGATACAAGTGTGCGGTGTTGGTCATTACACTCGAGACGGTATTGTTCGCGCGAGCCGCAGGCGAGCGCGATAAGGTAGCCGAGAGTGTAATGATCAATGCACACGCGTTTCATACGACGTTTTTCAACACACTTGCGAGGAAAAAACAGACTTGTAACAATCTAGGCTACAATAACGTGACTATAGAGATGATACATTTAGATTTATAAAGTTCAACTGACCTTTTTTGCCAGGGTACTGTACTGACTATCCGGAGCTTATTTTAAAAACTTTTCTCCGTTGATGGTGCAAAACTTTAGATTTCGTATTTTTGATAATAATTAACCACACAACAAAAACGATAACAAATATCTATGGAAAATGGCGCGCTCGTTTTGATTTTTTCCTGCTAGCGATGCGCGCGAAAATGTTAATAAAGGCACTGACAAAACCGCTGAACAGCCTATATGAAAAATGTAATAAACACAAAATAATGTTTTGAATACGCAAATTAAGGTTAATATGTAGTGAAAAATATATAGTTTATGAATTATTATGTTAATTTATCATTTTTTATTTATTTATACAAAAGGCATATGAATGCATGAATGCTTTGATGAGATTTTTTTTTAAAAGCGCACATCTCTACTCGGGTGATATTGTATAGGATACTTCATAATCATTCCATGTATACATAGGTAGTCCGGCTTCCATAAATATGGACATAGAAGTTTTATTAAGATTACATTACTCCTAAAAATAAAAGCGTTTTCATTTTTGACAGAATTTATGGTCAGAATAGTTTTTTTTTTACCATAACTAAACGCCCCAGTTTGCCTATGGTATTTCTTTTTACAAAAACAAATAAAAGCTTCACCAAAGTAATTTTTTATTAAATAAAAATTCCATGCTGCCATGATAGTACTTACTAACTCCATACTGCCATATCATAGGACTGGTATAGGTACTAGGTACTCCGACTAGTAAATAGTTATCTGTGGCATTACAGCACTAGTTCGTTATGGTAAAGTAAAAAGCACGCGTGTTTAATACACTGCATTATGAATCTAAAAGCGGTTCAATAAGAGCCACTTTACGAGCAAGTGTGTTGAAAAAAAATTCATGTCATTTTCCGACTACAAATTAACCTCAAATTGTCATTATTCGCACAAAAATGTACAGAGGCGGACTTTATTTTTAAAGGATAGACAGCAATACCTATGAGTCTTTTAGTAACACTGTGATTAGATAGTTAACTAATGCTTTCCAATCTAGTTAATAGGTATAATTTATAAACCGTTGTTCCATCAAACAGAAATTAGCAAAAGAGGAACGGCGCCGCGGGCTTAGCAAGTACAGCTTGGCATCACACCAAACTGTTTTGGTAATGAGGTGAACATCATATTCACTTCTAAGTAGATTTTAGTGCAAGCTTAATTTAAGTGGTTATTTTGCTTTATTTAGATCCGTGATTTAGACATGAATTACATCCGTAGACTTACTCCACATTTCTTAAGCGGGAATAGTCAGAGAGCTACCGCATTGCAATTTCAGTATGCGAGCTAGGTATATATTTATATTTATAATATTAAACGTTTCCCTACCCTAAGTAGTAATCACTACTAATTGTTACGTTTAAAAATATTTACCATAGGGGAATCGAACACACGACCTGTCCGCTACAGGTTGTAGCTCAGTTCGATTCTCGCACGTATAATTTAAAAAAAGAAATTGCGCTAGTATTTTATTTTTTAGTTATTTTTACTATCTATCTATCTTTTTTAGTTTTTTTAATTTAAGTATTTCATCAATAACAATAAAATTATACGATTTTAAAGATTCTTAGTAAATACTATCCAAAAACAAACAGATCTTTTATCTACTAATAACTTCGCCCATGACTTTTTTCTTCGAACACACATCAAACAACTACCTCCCACGTTCGAACTACCCACAAAAAAGCCAAAAAAGCTTCCTAATCAAATTCCGTACCCCCCTTAATCCCTATTACCTTACTCCGGTCAACTAACACCATGCCTTTGAACGGACAAACAGACACAAGTCTTCGTTAGCATAACAACTAAAAGGACAAGACTCCATCTTGTCGCTCGCCGGGTTTTTTTTTTGAAATTCGATATTCTTAACGGTTTGTAATGTCAGTTGTGTTTTCAAAGAGGTTTGAGTTTCCCTTTCGTGGATATACTTTTATTTGAATGTTTCTGTAGTTTTTGGTTACCTTTGTAGGACAGATTTATTTAGTTACATAGTTTATTGTGCAGTGGTAAAGTTTTTTAAAGATTTGCATAATAATATCTACATTTGCACTTAGATCTTTGACAGTCAGAAGCCCGAAAGCCTGACCACCAGTCTTACCAAGCAGTAGGTATTGTGATACCCAGGTACTGTGTTGTCGAGGTCAGATAGGCCGTCACTCCATTTAATATACTGGTATCCAGCTGCATCCGGTTAGACCGGAAGCCAACCCCAACATAGTTGGGAAAGTCTAGGCAGATTATTATATCTTACAATGGGCTGCAATGCCTTCAATGAACATTTTTTTTTGTATGTATGAATTTATAATTACAGTGCATTTACTATTTATAAGTAAAGGAATTCATTGTCTTATGCTAGGAGATTATGAGAGAAAGAATATTCCATGGCCTAAAAAAAATTGTCACAAAAAACCTGATGATTCAAAACGTCAATATTAATACTGTAATGACGTTATTGTAAGTATTTAAAGTCGCTTTTTCCTTTAACTGTTAATACTCGTCATCATGTAGGTACATAAACTTGTATGGATAAACTACTCTGTCATAAATCAAAAACTAATTTAAACTGAACAGCTGAATGGTAAAAAATCACTAGTAGTTCTACCTACCTAGGTAATAATAAATACCTATTGGGTATATTTCATTCAAACTAAGCGTCAATAGCTGATTAACGGTTCAATGTTTTGGAGAGCCAAAAGTAAACCGTACGAATCCACGATCTTATTTTGAGAGGTAAATTTTTATGAGGATAATATTCAAGAAACAGTTACCCACCAACAAAGATTGCTTTCAGAGCTTTTCATAAAAAAGGAAACATCAAGAACCACTCATAATGCAATAAATGAAAAAAAAAAAAATGACAAGCAGTGGTTTTTACTTTGTGTAATTCATCACCACTGCTGCCACTGCTCTCAAAACGGTGAAGGAAAACATCGTGAGGAAACCGGCATGTTCTAGAACCAAAAAATCGAATACATGTAGGTACGAGGAACATATACCAACCCGCAGTGTAGCCGCGCAGTGCCAAGAGTGGTAGATTAAAGCCCACTCCCTCTCGAAAAGAGGAAGCCTGTATCCCAGCTGTGGGATTATTATAGGCTGACTATGGTTAACCACTAAGAACTAAGTTCTTACGAAACTCTAGCTAACTGTAAAGTTTATTTACTTAAATACAATAAACAATCTAACTAAAACTATTAACAAACTAAAATATGGCGTCTGAAAATTCCTCCGCATCGCTGTCGACTGGTAATGTACCCAAGAGACTGGCGGCATTGCCACGTTGTATGGCAATACTTTGCATCTGGTCAAGGTAAATGGTTCCCTTGGGTCACGGGAAGTGTCAAACAGGCGTTTGGACTTTTTGTTGAACGGAAACAATGGACCCCACCAGCTAACTTAAATCAATATTGTTTCACCCCCATTCCACCAATATCACCTCTATTACACCTGTGACACTTCCAAATGGACCTCACACCTCGAATACTCGATTCCTGCTTATCGATGCAAACGATTTAACTCGATTCTCTAACTAAAGGGTGGCTCAGTCGAAACACGTTTGCAACTAGTTACTGAACTAAGTTGCGATACTTCGAATAGTCACGTGTTTAGATAACTCTTTTTAGGATTTTTAATGTTGATATCACTTTCTATTGCATTTTTTATCTATAATCTAATCGTATATAAATTAAAATAGCTTTCTTTGTGTTGACTGCTTTCTTAGATCGTCAAACTAGGTACATAATGGATTGTGATCCGGTTTTTCATTGGTAGAATCGAAAGTTAAAGTGTTCTCCCTTCCTAGGTTTCGTTACTAATCCATTTTGTTCCTTTTCAACGCGAAGATGTACGAAAACCATCCTGACATAATTTCAGTATTTTCATGAGGAGTTCTGTATGTATTATGCAACAATAATTTCAGTAGGTACACGAACCGGTTGTCTGTTTAAACTGCACTGTCCTCCGTACTAGACTGTAGGTACTGCTCACAGAGTGCTTTTTATATATTGGTACTGCGCTGTACATGTAGGTACCTATTATGGTAGCACAGTCATCCTTCTTGATTACTAGTATTATAATTAATTCAAGGTTTAATGTGGGTGGTTCATAAAACAATTGAAGTACTATAGATATAATATATATGCAAAATAGTCAGATGAAAAAATAATTTTTGAATTTTTATTTATTGGGAAGTTTTAATAAAGTAAAATAAATGTAAAAAAATAAGCAACGTTGGATATAAATGTATTAAAGACACTGCATTGCATCTCGAAATACAGAACGCTGGATATATTTAGTCTGTTGTTGTAGGTGTTACATGGTTTGTAACTTATCCGCAAATGCAGCTATATTTTCGCTTTTATCTTTGCAGTCGAGAATAACATTGGTCAAGCTGCCAGCTTTCTGAAATGAAAACAAACTGTGGCACAGTGTTGTAACGTAGTTATAGATACCCACCTACATATTAAAGGATCCTTTAGTTATTAATCTGAGGATCCTATCGTCCACGTTTACAATTCTTTTGAATCATCATTTCAGCCGAAAGACGCCCACTGCTGGACTTAGGTCTCCCCCGAGCACCGCCACTTCTACCGGTTCTGTTCTTACCGCATCCAACAGATTCATTATCGGTCCACCTAGTGGGAGGTCTTCCAACGCTACGTCTTTCTTTTCAATACGCTATTCAAATATACTTCCTTATCATGCAAGCTCACGTTTGCAATATCCAGACAGGAATCAAATATCTGTAGGTCATACACATATATTAGTTTCGTGCGAAAATCGAACACAGGGCGCTATAGCTCAGCTATGCGTCAATTCAACCCTAAAGCCAATATAGTCTAATAAGTTTCTAGTCCTATTTATAAGTATTTGCAATATCCTACAAGGTATCTATCCTTCTTATTAATGTCATGTGCAACTTGCATGCTTCAGTAGCCAGCGTTTCAATAAGCCTTTGCCGTTTACGTTTGAAATGGAAAAGGTTCGCGATTAATAATAGATATGCGACGTGCGTTTAAAACTGAGATAGCGTCGGGAGTCTTTATAATAAGCAGCTATATTGGTTCAGACATTCGTTTAGAGTTCAATAATAATCTATACGATTTATAGATAGATACTTACCATATTTAAAGAAAAACTTTCCGTTTTTCTTTTTATAGCAAAGGAATCAATACGGGACAGTGCACATCTAATTGCGTAACATAGTTACTTTGAATTACAATCCGAGAGTTTTGAAGGATATAGCTAATCCATTGCTTCATATATTTGAAAAACTTGTCTGCTCAACAATGGTAATAACGCAATGGACGTGGGTGAATTGTCAAAATAAAATCCATTGCGTATAAGCCCTTTAATTCTGAACATTTGCGTTGTAGTATTTTCAGTACCTAGTAGTTGACAGAATGTCTCTTAGTTCAGTGTGCCGCTTCGCAAAGGTCTGCTCTAACAACTTCGACTGTTTCCTATCTCTCGCTACTCTTCGCAAATTAGGACCTGCTGAGAGCTTTAATTGGATTTCCCATCTGTACGGTGCAACCGCACATTCTGCAATTCACCAGTTTACGCAACACATTCATTTCAATTCATAATAATTCGTTCAGTTCGCGTTGGGCTATGAATGCAGCCAGGCGTTCTCGTTACAGCCAACAAGGGCCGCGTCACTCACTTCATTTCCACACCATCAATCCATCAAGCTCATTTTATTTTAAGTACCTTTGGTACAATACAGTAGTGTTTCAGAACTTTAACTTCTTTCATTACATTCCCACCCTCATCTAAAAGTAATTTGTGGTCTAGCAAGAGATCTTGCACCATCTTTTGTATTATCTTCCTCTGCTCCTTATGCTATCTCTGGGGTATCACTCTGTCACAACTTTACTCCACTTGTCTTGAATGTCTCTTAACATGTGGCCTTTCCATCTCCTTTTTTTGTTGGTCTACCATTTAATTAATTATATTTTTATCTTTGTCCTCAGCGGTAACGGTTACCATGTGGCGGTAGTGTGTGTGGTGCTGGCGTGCGCGGGCGCGGCGCTGTGTGCGCCCGCGCAGCTGTGCGCCGGCGCCGCCGACGACGACCCCAGGGCCGCGCGCTTCTGCCAGGCGCTCAACACCTTCCTCGAACTATACGCTGAAGCCGCTGGGGAGCAGGTGCCAGAGTATCAAGGTATGTGATGTTGGCACATGTAGCGACGATCTTCAGATCTGGTGGCAGCTCGACGAGAGAGCAGAGGATCAAGTTTATAAGGAAAGGCTTATTTTCAGCAGTGGACTTCTAAAGGCTGATGATAATGATCATAACGATGGATGTTCTAAAGGTTTTCGTTGGGGATATGGAAAGACGCTGGAAGCGTCTCAAATTATGTACCTAAAACATGTTTTTCGAACAGTCTGGTGGCTCGAACTGTTTGTGGGACTGTGCCTACCCGTTTTTGTTCAGTGAATGAATATGACACCCGTTTTTTTTTTTGGCAGTCTCTAGCTCAGACTGCAGTCTACCTGCCATCAGAATAACGAGTGTTTTTGCATTGCAAACGTCACTATAGGAATAATAATTCACTCAGACACATGTGGATGTAATGTTACCGAAAACTATACCCTTAAAAATGGAAAAACCAACCTACATCTGCAATAAAAAATTAAAAAATCTTATATGCTTTTCTTCTCCACAGCCCTGGTCCGCGACTACCCACAACTGCTGGACACCGGCATGAAGAGGCAAGACGTAGTGCACTCGTTCCTGCGCTTCGGTCGCCGGCGCTGACGCGTCGCGCTCCCGCAGCGGTCACGCCGCGTCCACGCCCAACCACCGCAACCCACACGCAGCGACCAGGCTTAGATTGTTTGTTAATATAACATACATTTAGTTCTTTACGTTATTTCGTCCAAAATATTTTAAAGTTCCTTTATAATGTAAGGCCGTATCGAAATGCTAGGTATCCGAACTGCGAAATTAAAAAAAAATAACTCATTCATCGTCGAGATGTCAACAACAACGGACATCTAAACCTCTCTCTCCAAATTTAATAGACTAGAGTAATTAGAACTTATTATAATGAAATGTACTTATTGCTAAAAGTATTAATAGTATTTAAGATGTAATTAAACGATCTTGTTGTCAACATTTTTGTGGCATTTCATTTGATAAGTGTAAGAATATTTAAATAATTATTATGATGTTTTAAATAAATAAAGTACGTATTTATGAAAAGCTTTTTGATATTTTTCTCGAATTCCCTAAACCACTACACTGTGTTACATACATACATACATAAACTCACGCCTTCTTCCCATTGGGGTAGGCAGAAACTACAGAACGCCACCTGCTACATTTCATACTTTTGCCTGAATCCTTACATACTCCTTTTGTCTCGTTTACGTTCCTACATCTGGTCATTGAAATTTCAAAACAGTATAATTTATCTAAGTATATACAAAACTTATTATAACGACCAACTCCCATATACCTGTGTCAGACCGACACCAGGGACAGAAAACCTTTACAAATTACGGTACAGGTACCGCAGAATTTTGGTTATTTCCACGACTAACGTTACCGCTATCTGAGTAACCCAAGGAGAAGAAACGTGTTACTTCTTTTAGGTTATTTCGCTAATCGGTATTAATACTGGTTGTATTCAATTGAAGAACTGAACAACCTTTAAAAATAACTGTAAAAGAGTAACCGTGGAGTTTCTTGCCGGCTCTTCTCCATAGGAAACGACCAATTGGAACCGTGCACCTAGCTTCTGACGTTTCACAAGTGCCCATGTAGGTTTATGTGAAATAAAATATTTTGATTTTGATTTTGTAAAAAATATCAATGTTGTCACCGAAAAATACCCATATTGGTGACTAGCTGTACCCGCGGCTCCGCCCGCGTGGAATTCGGTGTGTCAGTAAGCGACTAATTCACCCCTAATTTCTCTTCCTCTCCCCTGGAGGTGGAACTTGAAGTAAAGTTGATAGATGGACACGCTAGTACCGGTATATTGGTGATAACGGTTTCGGTCCCTGATCTACACAGGCAAAGAACACAAATACCAACATACATATATTGCATTTCGCTCATTAAACTCACATACACTGTACCTAATGTGAATACTTTCACACAGTTAATACTTATTACTAATTAATGGTCGCATAAACTAAGTTAAAATTACTTTAGAAACTGAAATCATCAATTTTATGGGCCCTTCATCGAATATTAGTGATTCGGACATTTATTACTTAGCGACGAGCTCCTGAACTATATAATATAGGGTGAATAATACCACGTTTTGAAATCCCGGAATAATAATCATGACCTTTTTAACCCCCGACGAAAAAAGAGGGGTGTTATAAGTTTAACGAGTGTATCTGTGTATCTGTCTGTTCCCTCGTAGCTCCCAAACGGCTGAACCGATTTTGATTTTTTTTGTTTTGTTTGAAAGGTGTCTTGATCGAGAGTGTTCTTAGGTACAATTCAAGAAAATCGGTTCAGCCGTTTGAAGATTATCAGCTCTTTTCTAGTTGATGATTGGATGTGCGCGTCTTCCACAGGTCTGATCGATTCTGTATTAGAAGGACATGGTAACCTTAAACCGATACTGCAGCATCACCTGGAATTGTGTCGGGGGTTATTTAATTTTTTAATTTTAACTTGTAATTCCGGGATTTAAGAATAAGGAGTTATATAGAGGAGATAGTGTTATAATATAAGGAGTTTATATATAAGGAGGATATAAGGAGATATATATAAGGATATATAAGGAGTTATATTTATAGGTAACAAATTATTGTTTCAAATATTTAATATGATCTCTGCTGATTGACAATTAAAATGGGAGCTTCAGGTTTTGTTGTTTTAGTTTTAATTAAATACTTCAAATACTACGAGTAGTTTAACTAAACCTGTAAAGTTGATAACAGGAAAGTAGTCAGGAAGTCAGCTACGCTTGTATGGAAACAGAAATGAAACAACGTAAGTAAATATTTGTTATATATTTCGCCCTACGAAACACATTGTAAACATAGATAGACAAAATACATAAAGACATCCAAATAACGGCTAGATACTGTATCTTACATAATGACTTAGTTACGTAAAATATGTGAAAATAGTTATAAGTACTCATAGAACGAATGACATTGCTTTTTCATGATTTTTTTTAATGCTGAACTCGCTCATTTAAAATGTAATCGATGAGGAAGAAAAATATCTACTAATAAGATATAATATTTTAAAGTAAATCCTAATAACATTAGGCCGTTAAGGAAACCAACAATAACTGTTAAATATTTTTGTAAATCCTGTTCGCAAGTTTTAAGAGATTAATTTAAAATGTTCCACAAGTACTTTCTACACACATGTTAAATTATATGATGATATTTATAATAATTATATGAGAGCATACGACATAAGTAAAAAAAATCGAATAAAAACAAGTAAAAATTATTGGAGGAAAAAAAATGTATCGAGGACAAAATACACCTTTCTATTTGTATAGTTACTGGCAGCACTATAATATTGATAAAAAATGTTGCCAGTTCAAAATATGAAAAAGGTGGATCTTGGAAGATTTTTCGTAACATTTTCATAGCTACGCAGATAATTGGTATTATCTGCTTTTTGTAGTTTAATTTAAAAGCGGCACCATTTTACCTACGGCCCTATGAACAATGCCACAGATGACTAAAAAATCGTTATTTATTCGAGATAAGGTTTACGCTAGAGAAAGGGAGGCTTTTTCTAGGTGAATTTATAACTGTATGTATTTAGCGCTGGGCAACCTGAATTGAACTTTATTGTGTATAGTATAAGTCGCTTTTTATTTAAATGATTTTGCAGAGTGAACCATCTGTAGAAATCTGTGACAATGATAGAAAACGGCATATTTTGTTATCAATACCTGTACAATTAAAATGACAAGAAAGTGTTACGTAGCACCATACATTTCCACAACAGTCGAGTGATATGACAAGCTTTATTTTTACAAATAATTAACGACAAAAACTTAGGATATTAAAATACCGCTTCACTTTTATCTTTTAAAGGTAACTGCACACTAGTTGCGGTATGAAAAATACTTTTTCAATACTGTTTAAATGTTGTTAAAATACCGCACTGTTATTTTTAATACCGAGTTGCTTAAATACTGTAAGTATTAAAAAGAATCAAAACATCAAATATTTTTATTTTATTTTTTTATTACCTGACATGGATACTTATGAAACGTCAGAAGCTAGGTGCACAAGAAATAGTCTTAACTATCACTGACCGGACTGGTCCACTCAAGTCTGTGTACTTCTTGCCTAAAATTACAATTTCAGTCACTGGTCTTATCCTATGGTCCTCACTTGACCTGACCAAGATTATGTCTGGACTTTAGACTTTGACACCTGAGTTTGTTTCATTCTTTATTTCTTCTCAGGGGTTGTCAGATAGGAAATGTCGACTCCATCTCGGTTATTTTTTATGTTTATTTTTATATGTCGTATTATTCTGTAAATCTTAATTTATTTGAAGATATTTTGTGACATATTTTCTTAAGGAGGCAGTGATTTAATCAATTAATACCTGTGGTTTAATGCTGATGAAAGAGGTAGACCAACGAAACGATGGATGGAGCTTGTAAAAAGTAGTGAATGATAGAGTTTTAGGATTATGAGGGTGTAAAGTTCACTCATACTCTATAGACAAGGGATGATCTTCCGACCGGGTGTCGTGTCTGGCGGGCAACTGCCCAAAGATTGATGTCGGGAAGTCTTATACATATATGTTTATCGCATGGTAAACTCTAATTGCGCGATGCACAATTTGTGTGGCGTTAGGTGTTTTATGAGTAGTTCACATGTGGCGTTGTAGATGCCGCCACAGAGCGATGTCTGTATGCGGAGAATGGAAGAAAAAATCGTGTTGCGCCGACCTCAAAGTAACATGGGACAAGAGCAGCAAGATGAAGGTTAATAGTATAACCGCAGTGAGCAGGTACCTTTAAAGAGCAGTCCAAACGGAATTTATTAAAAGAGAGTTCATTTGTGGCAAGTTTTTGGTAAAGAAATATCATTTTGTTGACTTTTAATATTAAAAATACGAAGTGTCTATGGCAAGATACATGGATGGTTAATACAATTGTAAAGTACGTTTTTATGAGTATTTCTTTTTAAATATTAGTTTTTTCCGGTTTTAATATATGTATTAATAAATAAATACAAAATTTAGTTTTTCTGGTCTACACGCGTGCTACTTTAAAAATAGGACTTCAGTTAATATATTAAAATTGAGGAAAACTTCAAATATAATAAATAGTTAAAAGATTTCACTCAAGTCTCATTTGAATATAAACCTTTCGACTAAAAAGTCGATTTCTTAAATATAACAGTATACAATGAATAAAATATTTAAAAATAATTTTGTACGATATACATAAAGGATTTCGATTTTAATATTTATTATCTTTTCAATCCACAATTCCATAATGTACAATTATCTACTATAATATTTTATTATTCTACAGATTAAGAACAAAAAACTGAAAATATTTTTCATGGTAGGTTAACATTTACGAAGATACCTTATAATATTTTGTGACATAAATTGTCTTCGAGACCTCAAAGACTACAAGTTTCTTTTGGCGCGTGGTCAACTAACAACAATCTTCATTTTGTCAATACCATTTCTGCGACAATTTCACAAATGTTTACAAATAACGCCCCCCTGTCAGAGTCATTTAGGCGCCAAAAGATCCTTGTAGTAATCTAGTACATTTCCCGCAAAAATGCAGGTCGTTGAAAAGCATGTAGCTGCCAAAATGATACTTACAGCTGTCAAATTGACAGCTAAAGCGGAACACGATTATTGTAGCGTTCCTAATTTAATTATATTATGTCAATCAAGTAACGCTTCGAGTTGTCAATTTACTTCTATTATACGATATTCATTAAATAGTAATATTGAGAAGTTTGTTAGACAGTCTGACTTAATTCTAACATGACGTTTAGGAAGTACAGTCGGCAGACTTAATATCACCGTCCCATATGTCACCTTTTCGAATTAGCATGAGCATTTATAATGTTGGCACTACAAGATTGAAAAATTTACTGCGCTTACCGATTTCATTCCTTGACTGTACATAGTTAACATAATAAGCTTTAATATTTAGATTAGTTTCACAAAAAAAAAACTTATAATCAAAATCACATTCTTGAAACACAAATAAGGTTTAAATTCGCAAAATAACTACCTAGGTATAGTCCTACTAATACAAAGATATAGCATAATAGTGTCCTAAACGTTTTTGTCATAGATATGTCATGTTTGGTTGAATTAAATTCAGTATGTTATGTGAACTATGTCGCCTCCTACCGACAGAAGACACTGACCCTGTAAGGAAAATATATTATATTTTTTTTTGTTGAGAAAATGTAGCGATCATCGCGCTAATTAATACACGATCATTCGAATTTTTTGTTCGGTGAACCTGAACGCGTGGTCGCTTTCCGGTTTTCCGAACAATACGTGACATCGCGTGTTCGCGCGACGTTCGCTTTTAAATAGGACGTGACCTTAAGAGGGTGCATTCGGAAAGTTGGCAACGTCGCAAATAGATGTCAAATATATATCGCTGTTTTGATTAATTTGGCAATATTCCTGTATGAAAATATGAAATATGGTAAATTAGTGAACTAGAATATTGACTATGAAATGCAATAATTAATATCTTAACACCGAATATTTAGTTTTAGATGTAAAAAAGTCATTTGGAAAGTTTCCAAATACTTTTTTAAATAAATAAATTTTATATTGTCGTGTTTAGATATCGATAACCATCACTTCAGCGGAGTTTTTCTAGCTAATTTTGTTTGACCCAGTCTACACTATTCTGTTCCAAAAATTTTAACACTCGCCCTCGCAATCTCTCCGCGACGCAACGCTTTCTTTAACTTGTTTGCGGCCGAATGAAAGAATCATCAATCAATCATTTCAATATGTCTGGTGTCATGTGGGCTGTTTGATGTTATAGTAAAATAAATAAATAATACAAGCACATACCTGATTCTTGTGCGCGTTATCCTGCAGCATGAGCTGTGTGATATAGAAGGAAGTAAGCGCATTCCCGCCCAGCGCAGCCGTGTATGCTCGCACTATCGCCATTACCTGGTGACAACGACATTATTTAAATGTCTTGTAATCATTTATAGCATCCGAATTATTCCTAAGACTCATAAAACAAAATCGATATTTTCTGTTTTGTTTAAATATGGATACTATTATGAAAAACCTCCAAAGTTATATTTATTTACCATTTCTAGTCCTCCGTGCCTCGGAAAGCACGTTAAGCCGTTGATCCCGGCTGTCATTCGTGGATCTTTGACAGTCGTTACGGGTCGTCAGAAGCCCGAAAGTCTGACAAGCAGTCTTACCACGGGGGTTACTGGGTTTTGGAGGTCAGACAGGCAGTCGCTCAACTTCTTTGTGGCATGGAATATGTTAAAGATTACTTACCTCGCAAGTAAACGTATGTAGGAATCCGCTCAGTCCTCCCAGCTCTCTGACTGCAGTAGTCTCACGTACGAACAGTAATCGTAGCGCACACAGACGACGCGACACGCGCCCTCCACTGATGTGACTTAGGGTCGTTAGGGATACTGTTGTTGGGACCTGTGAAAATAATAGTACTTAGAAATATATAAAACTCGAAAACGGCTGGACCGATTTAGCTAATTTTGGTTTTGAAACGTTGTGGAAGTTCAGGTAAAGTTTAGATGGCGAGAAAATATGGAAAAATTGCTGTAGGTAAGTAGGTGTAGGTAGGTGTAAGTAGGGTAGGTAAGTAGGTGTAGGTAGGTGTAAATAGGGTAGGTAGGTGTAAGTAGGCAATAGGTTTGTAGATAGGTAGGTAGGTAGGAAGTAAGGTAGATATGTAGGTAGGGTAGGGTAGGGAGGCGTTTAGCAATTCATTTCCCTGACTCTCACTGTACACGCAATTTTATGACTATAGTGCGCGCGGAACTAGTTGGTCGCGCCTTACGTGAGGGGGGGGGGAGGGGGCGGGGCGCCGCCATACTCAGGGCGTCGCACTGAGTCGCACTGAGTACTGACAACAAAGCGCCGCCCCCCCGTCCCACCGCGCACATACCTAAGGCGCGGCCAACTAGTACCGCGCGCACTATAGTGCGCGCGGTACTAGTTGGCCGCGCCTGAAGATCATTCAGCGCCGGAAGATCATTCTGATAGTTAAACCCACCTGTCCATTAACAAAACTCTTTTCCTCCACAACCTCCGGTTGACTCTTAACTAGCTGCTCTTCATCCAAAGTAAAGATATCATCGTCAGCATCCCCGTTCCCGTGCGCCTGGCTGCACTGGCTGCTGCCCGTGCTGGTGTGGCTGCTCGTGTGGCTGCTGTGCTGGCTGCTGTGCTGACTGCTGTGCTGGCTGCTGTGCTGGCTGCTCGAGTGCTGGCCGTTGTCAACGCCGTTCGCTTCGGGGGTGTTCGGGTCTTGGAGGGGGATGGCGGATCCGGATACTATGAGTTGGATTTCGTCCTGTGGATAATATTGAAGTTGTTGTTATTAAAGTTATTTTTGTTTGTAACGGTAGGTAACCGGACCGGAACTGGAAATGGCGGTGTTGGGGACGCCTAAGTCTAGCAGTGACTACGTCTTAGGGCTTAAATGATGATGATAATGTATTTTTAAAGGTTACCTTAAATTACTGAAATAAAAATTACCTCTATCTTACACGTGCTGTCGGCATTAGTCAATGTAGCCGGTATTAAAACGGTTACCTTAAAGAAGTAACATATTTCTTATTCTTGGGTTATCCAGATAGCGGTAACCTTAGTCGTAGAAGTAACCAAAATTCTTCGATACCTGTACCGTAATTTATAAAGGGTTTTGGTCCCTGCTTGTGATTAACTTTGTGACAGTTTTCCAGTCTATTTGGTTGTAAAATTATTCTTTATTTATTTCGTAATTAGGTTTTTTTTTGTGAGATTTTAAATAATATTGCAAGCAACAAGGTTGTCTTCCAGATAAAGAGCTGCTGTGATACTTTGTGCGCAATGTGAACGTGATCTATGAAAGTTTTGTTGTTATAAGGGCGTTTGCACACTTGATTATTGTCTGTTCCAAAAACATCTGTGGGGCAATTCCCGTATTTTTAAAGAACGTTCGCATTACTAGAATTTGAATAAATAAGAATAATGTATATTTTGTAACATATTATTTAAAATAATAATATATTCTATGACATCTGTTTTTTTCAAAATCGAATGACGGAGAGTTTTGTCTTTATAAAAGATGGCCAGTGTTATACTCCAACACGTATTCGCATCTCATTCGTAATCTGTCAAAAATACAATCAATTTACCAAATTTTTTGACAAGTTTGCAACTTGAAGTTGAACGTGTAAGTGTAAACAAAACCTGTTCAGGTTAAATTCTTACGTAATTACTCACTAAAGGGATTAAGTAATACATTCATCTGTATTAAAAAGGTTTGAATTTTACATCTCATCAGTATTTTCAATAATCATTGTATTAAAAACATTGTAATTAAAAAATCATCCATGAAAATTGTAGTTATAAAATAAACATCAATAGGGAAGAAGTTATCTCAACGGTTTAACAATTTTATTTATAAAGTTATAATTAAAAAGCCACGACAAGCTCACCTCAGGTAGTTCCAGCTGGAAGCGCGGCGCCACGAGCGCACAGGGCTGCAGGCGTCGCAGCTTGTAGGCCACGCCGCACAGCGCGCGTCGCACGTGACGCTCTGCCGCTGCGCTGCCCGCACCGCCCGACAGCGACAGGCGCCCGCGCCACACCTGCGACACAGAACGAAAAACTCATATGAAAATGGAAAACTATGTAAACCAATGAGTTTTAAAGCCGGAAAGAAGTGCATAAGAAGCACGTATTTATTTAAAATGGCCAACCTTTCGATCAACAATAGTAGGTACTAGATTAAGGATTAGAAAAACACATGGCTCAAAAAGTTCATTACTCATGGCGCATAAATTACGAGCTTGCAGCTTGCGCCGCGCTAACCGAAATAAAGAATATGCAAACGCGTCCGCATCGGAACGCAGCACAAGCGAGACTGAATTTAAACTTACTATATTTTAATTTTCGGCTGTATGGTCGTTCGATATTTAAATTTTTGGATGTTTTGGACATTTTGTCAATACCATTTCTGCGACAATTTCACAAATGTTTGCAAATAACACCCCCGTCAGAGTCATTTAGGCGCCAAAAGATCCTTGTAGAAATCTAGTACATTTCCAGCAAAAATGCAGGACGTTGAAAAGCATGTAGCTGCCAAAATGATACTTACAGCTGTCAAATTGACAGCTAAAGCGGAACACGATTATTGTAGCGTTCCTAATTTAATTATATTATGTCAATCAAGTAACGCTTCGAGTTGTCAATTTACTTCTATATACGATATTCATTAAATAGTAATATTGAGAAGTTTGTTAGACAGTCTGACTTAATTCTAACATGACGTTTAGGAAGTACAGTCGGCAGACTTAATATCCAATGTACAGTGGTGGTGGAAAAACTCATATGAAAATGGAAAACTATGTAAACCAATGAGTTTTAAAGCCGGAAAGAAGTGCATAAGAAGCACGTATTTATTTAAAATGGCCAACCTTTCGATCAACAATAGTAGGTACTAGATTAAGGATTAGAAAAACACATGGCTCAAAAAGTTCATTACTCATGGCGCATAAATTACGAGCTTGCAGCTTGCGCCGCGCTAACCGAAATAAAGAATATGCAAACGCGTCCGCATCGGAACGCAGCACAAGCGAGACTGAATTTAAACTTACTATATTTTAATTTTCGGCTGTATGGTCGTTCGATATTTAAATTTTTGGATGTTTTGAACATTAGCATTTTAACCGTAGGCATTTTAATTTTCGATATTCAAATATGTACCCTAAATAAAAAATAATTTCTGAGCAATAAGGTTGAAAAAACTATGTTGCAAAATAAAACCACAATAATATTAATTTGTGTTCTTATTTTTCCGACCGTTTTTGATGCGCTCATCGGAAATATTGTTGATGGAAGGGCCAACCAAAAAAACTTACCACAAAATCAATCTGCCTCACCTTTTTCCAACTATGTTGTTGTCGGCTTCCAGTCTAACCAGATGCGGCTGAATACCAGTATTTTACATGGAGCGACTGCCTATCTGACCTCCACAACCCAGTAACTGGGTAATATGATACCCCTTGGTAAGAATGGTAAGACTGTCAGACTTTCGGGCTTCTGACGCCACGTAACGATTGTCAAAGATCCACGAATGACAGCCGGGACCAACGGCTTAACGTGCTTTCCGAAGCACAAAAACATGTCTGAAATCTTTATTTATCTAAATGTAAAGTTATAACAAACCTGCGCAAACGCCTGCGGCTGTGCTCCCATAATAGGTTTGAGTCCGTGCGTGTACACCTGCATGTTCACGTGACGCTTAGCGAGCGCACGAGCTGTTTCCACCTAAACATAAACCAACATTGAAATTGAAAGTATAAAAACAATAATGGGCCCCCGAAAACTGTCGCTAGCATAAGTGTCGTAGCGATAAGGGGGCAACAAGTCCTGAGGTGCTTGAGGAGTGGAACAGTATTTATTATTATTAATACGGTGTGCTAATAGTTATTTATGCAACTGTTTCATAATAAGGAGTATTAAAACACGAATGTGGGGATAATAGTATCACATGAGTGTTTTAATACCTAATTATATACAGTTGCATACAAGACTTTATCGACACCCATGATATAAATCCTCTGTAAAAGTTTCTGAAACAGTTAGCTATTGCCGACATTAAAACGACCATACCCCGTAGACCTCGCGCGCGTGACGGAGCGTGATTTGGAAAATGTGTGACATGTGCGCGGGGGGCAGCAGGTGACCGGAAGGGATCGAACAAGCAAAAGAGTTGCATAATGAAATTTAGTACAACATTATAACACTCGTTTGGATGATGTAATGGTTACTATGACACTGGTCGGTTTAATGTTGGCAATAAGCTAACTCTTTTCGAAACTTTTATAGAAGATTTATAGCATGGGTGTAGATAAAAGAATATTCAATAACTATTGATTAGGTTAAATTTAACAGGCTTTTAAAACCCCTTATAAGTAACTTACGTCCTCAGCCTCGTCTAGTTCGAGCACACACGCATCTTTATCAGCACACAAGTCTAACGCGGGCGCTTCGTCACCGTCCACTTCAGGAAGAGCACCGTTTGTAGCGTGTTCTATACCACCTGGTAACATAATATAACATAACATCACGCCTTGTTTCCCCGAATGGTTGGGCAGAGGTGTACCTTAGTGCACAATTCGCCAGTTATGTTTAAGTCCCATGTAATAGGGGGCGAGCATATTGCGGTTGATGGCAATAGGCTCGCCCCCTATCCAGATTCCAGGCTGCTACTGATCAATTCCAGATGGAAAAACCCAATAACACTTTGCCCCAATTTGCTACCAATCGGGACACGGTTTTCAAGTAATAATGAACTCACAGTAGCGATATACAAGGATAGGAATGCATTTATTTGAAAATTGCTTACAATCTTTTCGTTTCTTGGGTGTATAAACACTAGCTTTAACGCATTTTTTTTTAAGATTTTTAATTCATTTTCTTTAGGTCATGAGCTATCGGAATATCAAAAACTATTTGGCCTAGGTCTTAAGGGGGAGGCGTGAAAATTGATTCGCTGTTACAATGTATAATGGATACTTTTTTTTCAAATATTAGTTTACTTACCTATATCAAATCCGTTAGCCGCTCTGTTCGCTGCAAACGACTCCCACAGCGCTTTTTGTATTTCCAATGCGTCTTTGTCGTTTTCTGACGCCTGAAAGTGAAAATATGATTATAGATTATATTATTACATTATTTTTATATTAAATACATTAAAAAAAATCTTAAAAAAGAAATATAAAAATTGTGTTCTGCCGGTAGCGGTGTCGGGAGCAGGGTCCAAGCTACCGGTGGTTAGGGCTCCCGAGACAAGAACTTCCTCACAATGCGAGACGTATCGAGGAGTACTGCCTTCTGAATCAGGCTCTTGATCCAACCGCCTAACGAGAGCCTCGAGAGATGTTAGTCGAGGCTTTCGGCCATCAGGCCATTGGCCGTTACGACTATCGGCACAATGATAGCCGAGCTCACATTCCACATGTCAACAATATTATTTTTATAATTATTGTTATATATTTGTGGAGGCTTGTTATTAGCAACTTGATAATTTGTTGTTATTACCTATTATTTGTTATCAGTCTGTAAACCTTCCTAAAAAACCTTAATAAATAAATAAATATTAACTAAACACACAAATGAAAGTAAGAAATGTATATTAGAAGTAATAAAAACCCTGTAAGAAATCAACACGTGTTTCACCTCGATTTCTTACAAGCTTTTTATTACTCATTAGGAATAGTTAGCGGAATAGTTTAGTAAATATATATACTATGTTCGAATGAAATTAAAAAATGAATTTTCACATCTACGAGTATATAAATATAAAAATCAATTCCACTTTTCGTTCTAATTTATAACTCAAGAACGGCTGGACCAAATTGGATAATTATTTTCTTGTTGTTTTCCTTATTCTCAGGAGAAGGTTTTAGGTAGGGTAGGTAGGGTAGGTTGGGTGGGTAGGGTAGGTAGGGTAGTTTGGGTGGGTAGGGTAGGTAGGGTAGGTTGGGTGGGTAGGGTAGGTAGGGTAGGTTGGGTGGGTAGGGTAGGTAGGGTAGGTTGGGTGGGTAGGGTAGGTAGAGTAGGTAGAGTAGGTAGGGGTAGGTAGATAAGTACTTAGTGCTACCCGTGCGAAGCTGGGGCGGCCAGCTAGTATTTTATATAAATGTCCATACCTTGATCCTCGGCGGCGCGGGAGGCGGCAGGGCAGCCAGTCTGCACGCTGTACCGCTCGCGAGCGCCATCACACATCGCTCTCCGATGGAAATCTGTGTCTGGAGAGAGAATAACGCGTTCGCACCCTGTGGAAACAACAAATATATTTGTAATGGAGGCAGGAATAACTACTTGTAATAAACTTTTTACACAATAGGGTTTGTTTAAAATTACTACATCACTTTTAATAAAACAGTAACAATTAAAATTATAATCGCACAACAAAACAACTCGAATTAACAATTAAATGTGACATTTCTATCTACAGTGTGACACATCGTCCCCCGCGTCCTTTTTACAAGCGATCATCGCGCTAATACACGATCATTGGAACTTTTTGTTCGGTGAACCTGAACGCCTGGTCGCGCCGACAGAGGGCGCTTTCCGGTTTTCGAACAAAAAGTGACGTGACCGATCGCGTATGTTCGCGATGATCGCTTTTAAATAGAATGCAGCCTAACGTGTCGTCAGTTAGTTGCTTGTTTTTGGAAAAGTCATTGTATGCGAAACAATATAAAGCTCATATTTAATTTGTTAACTTTCGCATTTTGAGTAGTGAGTGTGCTACAGCCATTCGAGACTTTAGAAACAACACATGTAATAGTAGTGTAAAAAACTGTTGCATAATGAGAGGTATTAAAATACAAGTGTGTTTAAAAACCGAGCCGTAGGCAAGGTTCTTAATAGTATGACACGAGTATTATCTCTCTCACACTACTTTATCTATTCTCATACATTGGTATTGAACCTACTAAATAAAATAAGTAAGATTAAGAATAGAACGCTCGAGCGCGGTTTACTTTATCAATTTATCATAATTATAACCTATTAATTGTTGATACAATGTATGTGATTGATCTCTTCGGTGATTGGAGCTTTTACTAACAATATCCAAATTCAATCACTTTTAGTCGAGATCTATTTTAGTCCCTGTTTACGAAGAATAAACTAGCTCTTTTTGAATAGATGTGATAATAGTTATTTGTTATGCAAGGCTGCAAAGTTGTTTTTTGGTGCGAGTACTTGTATTGAAACCTGAACGTTGCGAAGGTTTCAAAGGTACGAGACCCAGAATAACTTTGCTGCCGAGCGAAAAACACAACTTTTCACCTCACTACAGCGAGGAAAATGCCAGGTGCAAGAAAAACATCATGCAGTCGTCTTACTGGCCAGCGCGATTATTCTAATAATGAGGTTGGCGCATTGACATGAAATAAGTATTTATGAATTTTCAGTGGACCCGACGGTATAGAAAATTATTGAATAGAAAAGTTCGAATTTTAAAAACTCTTTCCACGCTAGCGGATAAAATGCACTTTTGCACTCAGATTTCGAATGACAAACAGAATCTTTCCGAGCTTGTGAGGTGAAAAACATATTTGACTTACTTGCATCCTAAGCTTGGCCAGTAACAGTTTGTGCAGCTCGTATTCTAAGAACGGCAGCTGATCAGAGATGTCTCGAGCGCCCGGCTCTGAGGTAGGCGGGGCTCGTCTTACACGTGCCGCTATCATAGAAATGAATATATTTATTTATTTAAATAAATAAGTTATTATGACAATAAATCATGAGGAAAAACCCAATAAACACTTTACTCAAATGGGGAATCGAACCTGGAACCCCAGAGAGAACGAGGCAGACTGTTTAGTAGACATCAGACGGTTCCTAAAATAAAACCTATTATAAAGTTAATGATCATTTTAATGAAAGATTACACTTTTAAGTTAAATAACGATACTAAAATTATATAATTAATGAATGTTATAAATACTCTAAAATTAATATTTGTTATAGATTAATATAATTTTGTTTTTTTTTTCTGATTTACAGAGTCTAGTAATCTTAAGCAAGAATGTACTCTTACATCAAACTTTACACTTTTTATTTGCTGTATATGTGCCTTTTAGTCTGTGTTAAATAAGGCCCGGCGCCCATTATCGGCACGGCATGGCAAGGTATTTTTAGGAGACGAATAAAAATATAACTTAATAGTATGGAAATAAAGTTGAAATTTTTTCTGACGGCAACGACGCTTTAGACGCCTTAGGCATGCCGCGTCCTATATGCATCATCATTGAAATTTCAGTTTTATTATCATACTGTTAATTTATATTTCTATTCGTCGCATATGAAATACATTGCCATGCCGTGCCGATAATGGGCGTCGGGCCTAAGTGTATTTTCTTTGTTTTAACTCACCAACGGCGGTAAGCGTGACTGCTTTAGCATGTGAGGTCAACTTGCTCGGCTTGGAACATGTCGCCAATAATACTGTGGGTACTCGAGCTCTCCTGTGAAATAAAGCATATGCTATGAATACATTGTACTGACAAGGGACTGAAAACCTTTATAATATACGGTACAAGTATCGAAGAGTTTTGGTTATTTCTTCGACTAAGGTATCTTCTTACCGCTATCTGGGTAACCCAAGAAGAAAAAACGTGTTGCCTCTTTTAGGTTACCGTGTTAATACAGGTTACGCACACACAGGCGACGTGCGCCCTTAGACTAATGCCGACGGCACGTGTAAGATAGAGGTAATTTTTTTTTCGGCAACCGGTATTAATACTGGTTGTATTCAATTGAAAAACTGAGTAACCTTTAAAAATACCTGTAAAATACAGGGTGTTTGGTGCATCGTGTGCCAAATTGAAATGGTCAACTGAAGGGGTCATCTGCTATCCTTTCAGACCCCTTAACACCTCTCATGCCCTGTGGATTTTTTTTTATCAAATTTTTATTGTTTTGTCAAAAAAAGACCCAAATGTTACATTCAAACACAAATTTTAAAAAAAGTATAAGGAGTAGGCGTTTTTATTTCGGTAACCGGTACTAATGCTGGTTGTACTCAATTTAAGAAAATGTTTACCACCTTTTTTTTTTTTTTTTGGGTGGGAAATCATCCAATGACTTCTCCCGCTCTGGGCGGAGCGGGAGGGCGTGTCAGACTTTTACTGACTAAAACCCACCCGTGTTCCTTCCCTTGCCATGCCAGGGGCCACGGTTTCCCCTTAGGACTACCCGCAACCCCGGCGGGAATGTTTACCACCTAAGCACATACATTGTGGAATGCAATAAATAATTGAGTATTGAGTATAAAGTAACCTTTAAAAATACTATATAAAAATAAATGTTGAAAATACTATATAAAAGTAATACTGCAATAAATATAAATGTTGTAATCGGAAAAATACCGGTATTGATCATACCGGTTTCATACTTAGTCGTAGAAGTAACCAAAATTCTTCGATTTTTCGATACTTACAGTAATTTATAAAGGTTTTCGCTCCCTGATTTTTACACGTATCTCGCACACTTTCTTTTACTTCATTATGACATTTATTCATTATTATTTACCAATCGATTTGTAATACCCTGTTTCGGCCATCTAGCAGCCAAAAAAGGGCTAATGGTCGCTGGAGGTCCTGCGCATCCAATATAATAATGTTTTCAGAATGCTGTTGGGAATGCCCCGTTATTGTAGCGCATCTGAGATGTTTGCGGTGAATTGAACTGACGACTTTTATGCGGTCATTATGAAAAAATCTCGTCCTTAATAACAAGACTGCCGGGACTGTGACAACAGTATTCTGAGGACAGTGACGGAGAATATCTACTATCCTATTCTGAGACGTTTTGTGGGGGTGATGCACGAGTTTCGCTTGTGAGTCATCCACATGAAGCGTACTCAAATAAATTTTTTTTAATTATATTTTGTGCTAATAGATTTAATTTACTAACATTAATTATAAGAAATTTACTAACATAGTGGATCTCATGTTGCCCGAAAAATAAAGAATTTATTTATTTATTATTATTTATTAAAACACCGCCTTTTATAAGGGTACTAAATAGGTCGTATACTGTATCTATCGTATGACTTACCTACATCCACCACAAGTAGACAGTTCAGCTCTGTAAGGTCCTGCTCCAGGTGAGTAGGGTACATGTGCCATGCTACATGATTCACTCTCTAAATCATCTATAGCGTTCTTTGATCCCGTGGTTGCTGTAACAAAAAATCGATAACGGTTGATTTTGACGGCACGGATGGCGTAGTGGTTAAGCGATTTATTGCTGCGCTGTGTGTCGCGGGTTTGATTCCCGCACGGAACAAATATTACCTACATGTAGTTGTTCCGGGTCTGGCTTTTTGTGTAGGTCAGTGTAAATGTTTCTAAACGCACCCACGATACAGGAGAAATTCCTAGTGCGGGGCAACGTTTAAAAAAAAAAATGTTTAGATTTGTGGCGGCATCTACAACGCCACATGCGAACTACGCATCAAATATCTGACGTCACAAAATCCTGCATCACGCTATCAGAGTTTACCGCGCGATTAACATTTATAAGACTATTCGACATCAATCGTTGGGCAGTTGCCCGCCAGACAACACCCGTCTGGTCGGAGGATCCTCCCTTTTCAATAGAGGATGAGTGAACTTTACACCCTGTTCCTCATACCTCTAAAGAATCACTTGATATAAAGTCCCGTTTTAGAGGTCTGTTGCACAAAACTTTTGGCAAAACATTATTAATTAGGAAAGTTCCAAGTCCAATAAAAATATAAAAGGAAAGTTGGCTTTCTTTAACATAATTAATTGGGTTTATTTATAAACGATGCTTAAAGATAAGTAATAATTAGCGAATTTTTGTTTAACCTTAAATTTTTGACGTTTGAACGTCACTTAACTTTAAGCATCGTTTATAAATAATCCCCAATATTACTAGCTGCTTTCCGCGGTTTCGCCCACGTGGATTTTCTAAAAATAAAAAGTTACTCCGGTTAGTGAAACTCCTGTCAAAATGGGTCTTTAGCCTAGTCATTAGTTTCGGAGATTAGCCGGAACAAACAGACTGACAGACATTTTTTTTTTGTATGAAGTACCGTATATGCTTTCATATGCATTCAGTAAAAAGCTGTTGGCCATTACAAATAGACTCTTCAATTTTATTTATTTGTATGCATGTATAGATCAGAATTGCTAACGCGCGTTGTCAAGCATTTCAACACAAAATTACATTTTACCTGTACTAGGTTCCAGATCTGCATTGAAGTCGCAATCCAAATTGATGACAGCAGCCGTGCCCGATGCTGATAAAACACATACATCCTCACTGAAAAAGGAATTGATGAATTATAAGATTCAATAAGGACAACAATTGGGAAGGTGTTGTTTTTAACCACAACAAAGCCTGCCTCTGAACCGTCTGATATTCGTTTTAAAAATGTCTGAATTATCTTACCAAATAGCCGTATTCTCAGTGTAAGCAATGACCGCGTTGCACCTCAGCGCCCGCGCGTGCGCACGCAGTTCAGTTCTAAGTTCAGCCCACCAGGCGGCGCGCGCCGCGCCCTCGCCGCCGTCCGCCAGCTTCACTGAGCGGGCGCACACGGTGCCGCCTGGGGATATTGTCACGAATAACTCTTACATAAGTTAAGTCTGTGTGAAAGATGTTATGGCTAGAAAGGGGGTGACTACCGAGATGACGACTAATAGAGAAGTATGGAAGAAAAAGCCATGTTGCGCTGACCACAAATACATTGGGATAAGGGCAGGAGAATGATGAACAGATAGGCGAATTTTGTGTATACATTGTGGACGTAATATCATAAGAAGAGCTTTAATTAACATTTAAACTTTCGAGCCAGTTTTTATATTTCGAACTTCATTTCGAGCAAAAAAGGCTGTTCTCTTAAAATCTTAGAATCCGTTTACCGTAGTCAGAATAAGATAGGAAAACTGATCTAAGGTAAATCTTCTTTTTTAATAAAATGGTATATGTTCAAAATAAAAATCACTTACCGATATGAACAATAAACCCAGGCGCGTATTCCGTCATGGTGAGGAAGGGATACTCCAGCATGTCCAGGTTGTTGCTGTTCATCGAAGGCCGCAAGATGGCGCCACCGCCGCTACCTACGTTACCAGCTGATGTGTTCAGTGATCCACCTAGAATTTATTGTGTTTTAGGTTTGGATTCCTTGACTAGAAGGGTAATGGTTAATGAAAAAAGCAAAAAAGATAATTACAAAAAAAAATGCATTAGTGGATATAAAACTCAAATAAATGTAATGAAAAAAAAAAGAATCTTTTTACTACTTGCCTTGGTAGAATGAATTTAATGGATGCCCACAGACTAAATAAGGAACTACTTTTGTCTAGCTATACAGCTTAACAGAAAGCTGTTATTTTTAGGGGTTGGTACAAACTGAACACCTTATTCCATGATACCAACATCATAATCGCGGAAAAATTATCAACTATCCCATACAAAACATCAATACCTACTCGAGTCAAATGTATGGGACGGCTAATATGTTTTTTGGGTTTACGATATTGGTCTCATGGAAAATCTTGTTCAGTTTGATGGTCAGAAAAGAAAGACCTCGAGAAAAAGTCCTTAGAATTTGTTAAAGGAAGCACTGCGTATTAGTCAGCTTATGATAGCACTAAGATGATAAAAGCATGGATAAAAATGCCTAAAGACCGTGACTTTTGGAAATTCTACAAAACACCATACCCATCACTGGGCGAAGAAGGATAGCAGACAAAGAAAATAAAGAAGCAAGATTAGAATACAATTAACTATTAAACAGTTAACAAAAATAACAAACAAAACTGACCTTTAGGCGTCACACTAAGATCAGAATCCGAAGACCTCCGATGTATCCCGAGCGGTGCCGACGTCGCATTCAATGATGAGTTCTGGGCATGGGCCGTCTGAACCGGCTCCCTTCCCCCGTACGACTCATGGCGCGCGTGCCTCGGCGATCCCCTGTCCTTGTCGCACTTATCTTCCCGCCTATCTCTCTCTCGCTCGTTCCTGTTAACACCGCACACGGCATGCGAGTTATCACACACACTATTGTTAGTTTCGTCTACGTCATCTTGGGTTTCGGGCAGCGAAGGTATGGTCTCTAGTGCACCGTGTATCAATAATATAGGTTTAGTGACGTCACTAGATGATTTGTTAGATTTTTTGGACATTTTAGGCGTTTCATTCTCTGTTATTGAGTGTACGCTATCTTGGCGAGTTAGTTTTTTATTGTTTTGCTTTGCTTCGGGTTTTTCGATCGTGTTTGTTTCTTCTGTAGTTCCTACTTCTATTGTTGGAAGTAAAGATTGAATTTTATCAATCACAGTACTGATTATTCCAACTGGTTCATCATGTTCGAGTTCCTCCACTTTGTTTTTAGTATGAGTCGTTTCAGGAGGTATCAAAGTCTGTACTTTTTCTAGGAGTACAGTCTCAAACGCTGTATGAACTAAACCAGAAGATTTCAGATTTTCAGTCGAATGTGATTTATCAAAGATTTCTTTTAGTTTTTCAACAGCTATTTCTTTTTCTTCTGCTACAGTATTGACTTTGTCTAATAAGATGTTCTTGATTACGCTTTTCACTAGTCCAGGAGATTTTAAGTCATCATTTAGATGTTCAACTTCCTCTAATTCATCTTCAGAAAAGGTTTTTGGTTCAACAAAGGTGATTTCCTGTTGGCCAACTAAAGATTGGACTTTATCCATCAATATAGTTTCCATGGCTGTGTGTGTAAGACCAGCTACTTCTTCCTTTTCAAGAGACTTTAGGTGGTGGTCATCTTCAGTCCCAACAACAGGAACTGGTGTCCCTAGTGAAGAAGCTTGGACTTTATCCAATAATATAGTTTCAACCGCTGTATGTATTAGACCAGTATGTTTAAGATCGACTTTAATAGATTTCTTGTCATGTTTCTCCGATTCTTCTTCAGTAAAATGATGTGGTTCAATATGAGCCACTTCAGGTTCCCCAACTAAAGAAGTGATCTTATCCATAAGCATAGTTTCAATGGCTGAATGGGTCATACCAGTTGAACTGTCCGTTTTATGCAACTCATGATATCTTTCTTCATCAGTAGAAATGACAGGATCCGGTACAGAGCCGCCAAGAGCAGAAGCTTGTACTTTCTCTAAAAGCATAGTTTCAAAAGCGGTATGTACTAGCCCAGTAGGTTTAAGGTCATCTTTAATAGATTTCTTATCATGTTTCTCCGATTCATCTACATCGAAACGACGTGGGTTTACATGAGGCACATCAGATTGACCAACTAAAGAAGTGATCCTATCCATTAGCATAGTTTCCATAGCTGAGTGAGTCATACCAGTTGAACTGTCACTTTTATGCAACTCATGATGTCTTTCTTCATCAGTAGAAATTACTGGATCAGGCAGAGAGCCGCCAAGAGCAGAAGCTTGGACTTTCTCCAAAAGCATAGTTTCAACCGCCGTTTGGAATAAACTATGAGGTTTATCACCTTTCTTATGATGATGGTCATACTCTTCTGGTCTATCATAATAGTCAAAAACTGAAGAAACTGGCTCTGGTGTTTCAGGTCCTAGAACTGATTGAACCTTTTCCATTAACATAGTTTCCATAGCTGTATGAACAAGCCCAGTCGACATTGCTTCTTTCTTTTTCTTGCTATCAAAGAATCTTTCGGTTGGCGAAGTATGGTCTGGAGATTTTGGACCAAGCAATGACTGAATATATGAAATAGACTTCCTAGCCATGTTTTTGTGTTGTTCATGAGGTTCATGTAGCTCATTGCCTTCAAATCTAAATTCAGGCTGAGGCGTTTCGGGAGTCGTAGACATGAGAACGGATTGGACTTGGTCCATCAGCATAGTTTCCATCGCAGTCTGCATTAAGCTTGGAGGTTTACTTTTATGTTCGTGAATTTTCTCCTTTCTAATACCACTAATAATAACTGGTTTATTGCTCACAGGTGGAGATTGACTTTTCGGTCTGTGCGAAGGCAAAAGATTGATGATACTGCTTCCTACTGAAGCATTATCGTTGATATTTCTATATTCCTCAACTAAACCCAATTTCTCGTTAACATCATCGAAAAACTGTTTGTTTTTAACAGATTCAGGATCAGGAGAAGCAGGCAGAAGTAAAGATTGTACTTTATCTAGTAGAATAGTTTCCATAGCTGTATGGACCAGTCCGGTAGACTTGATTGAATGTTTCTTCTCATGATGATGAGGTTCTTCCCTATGGTACGGGGATGAAATACCACTAAGAGAACACCTAGAAACAGGCTCCGATCCGATATACATGGAAACTTTCACGGAGTTGAAATCATCGCTCTTATGGAAGAATTTATTGGTATCAATACTTTCTTTATCCAGACTCATTAGGTCATTAAAGGACAAGAATGGAGAACCCAGTACGGTTTCACTAGGAGCTTTCGAACGAACATCGGAAGACGACCCAGGTTGACTCAAAGGAGTCTTAGTTTCCTTTTTCTTCGGATGCAAAGAGTAATGCGAGATACTTTTGATCATATTACTTTTAGATAGTTTAGACAGTTGACGTCTAATGCGTCTAGAGGAGCGATGGACAAAACTACCTTTATCTACGGGTGACGAAGGCTCACTAATGCTTTTAGCGTGTTTTTTGTGTGAAAACGGATTGTGGAATTTTATATGGTGGCTACTGGGTTTAGTTACACACGTGTCGTCTTTGACCGATGACGTTGATGCTTCGTTTGATCGCACTGGCTTCTCTAATAATATCTTACTCTCCATTTCTCGCGGCACACATTCTAGTGATTTACATTTGTCTATGAGCACTTGATTGTCGAAGACTTGTTGTTCTACTACAGCTTTCTTATCAATCTCTTTTTTAATTTCTATTGGCTGCACCTCTTTTATATCCGGACTGCTGCTTTCAAGGATGTTTAATTTCTTGTCCATACTCGCTATGAATTGTGGATTAAGATCGTGACTTAGTACTGATTGTACCACAGAACTTGTAGTTTCAATAGACCTTTCATTGTCTGTTTTTAGATCAGAACTTTCATCGTCATCTTCTTCGCTACTGGATTCTAACTCAGAACTGTCAGCAGAAAGCGCAGACGAAACTGACCCAAAATAACCTACATCTCCAGGCAATGTGAGAAGATTTTCGCTTCTATCTGGCATTGGAGTCGCTGGACAAGACTCAGATATCTTCCTTTCTCTTGGTGGCACATGTATTTCTTCAGTACTTATATTGTTTAAAGAAGTGTAACGAATTTCTGGCATCTTTTTAGCTTCTTCGCTATCAATATTAGCTTTGTCGTCATCAGACATATTGACGGTAGGTTCGCATTCGCTCGTTCGTCGCATCGTTGAGCCGGGAGAGGCTTCAGAATCTTGTGTCTCTGCAATGCAAGCTAGGCTTGTCTGGACATGTATTATAGATCTAGCAAGAATGGACGCCATTCCTTCACCTTCAGCTTCTTTATTCACAAATTGCTTACGGAATTTCGGTTTCCTCAGCCCTTTGAATTTTTTTAACTCGTTCTTGATATCGACTAAGGAGATTCGCGAAGTATCGGAAGCGTTAGATCTTAGAGATATAGAATCGTCTTGCTTATCAATCGAGGATCTTTTACTACTAGAGCGTCTAGTAAATCTTTTAGTAAAAAAGTTAGTTTTAATCTTTTTTAGTTTTTCTATTGGTCCAGAAGAGTCGGAATCATCGCTTTCTTTGTTTAACAGTCTGTTTAGATCTGTTTGGTCTTCAGATAAGTGTCTTAGACTTCTCCTGTGTGGATAGTCATCTTGGTATATGGAGGCGCTTCCAGCATAGCTTGTGATACTAGATTGTCTTGTTGTCATATCCATACTTTTTTCTTCCTCCTCAAGCGCATCTGTCTCATCCAGTAAAGATGACGCATTGGGGTTTAATATCAGAAGTAAGTTTTGTAACTCTTCTTGATGACATTGGTAGTACGTAGACATTTCCGATATACTTTCGTTATCTGTCGCCAAAATGTCCAAATATTTTTTTAATTGTCTGTTTATGGTTAGCGGACACAACCATGCAAAAATATAACTATAAGTAATTTGTTTATAAAAACTCTGTTTTAAACTAAGTTACTGTTTTGTCAACATCTATTACGAACATTTAAAGCAAGTAAAAAATATTAACTGTTTCTTGATCTTATTTTGACTTTGAAAAACTATAAAGATTTGGATTTATTTTGATTGAATAAAATGTTTTCTAATACAATAGAACCAATCGGGTCTAAAACATCAAGACCTTGAATATAAACCTTGTTACAAATGGAAAATTAATCTTTGCCATTGATTTTTTTACTAAAAGGGGTAATCTTTACTTTAGATTCTAGACTTTATAGCATTAAAATATGGTTGACTATCGTTTGTACTCACTGTTGCGTGCAAGGTGGCATGTTCAAAGTTTGACTCGGCATCGGTAAAGGAGTAATGCTCACAGCAGTGCCTAAAATCGATACAAGAATACAAGTAAGACATGCGACTTCAGTTCAGTAGGAAAATAGATAGAATAGAATAGAATAGAATACTCTTTATTATGTACACCAAAAAATTACAGACATAAATTTGGACAAAAGAAGATTAAAAGAGACTAAAAGAGACTAAATAAAAACGGTTCAGTACTATACTTGATTGTGAAACTTGATGTGTGGTCCTTTAGTGTCAAAGGCGATACAATAATTTTTACTAAATGTCTAAGGGCGGATTCGACCAAACAGGAAAAAAAATTATCCGCGGAATAAGCCTTCTCTTCCGAGTACATTTTGATTTTTTGACACTTTATCCATACCAAAACTGTCAGAAGTAAATCTTATTCCGTGGATAAAATGTATTCCTGTTTCGCTGAATTCACCCTTAATCATATTTTATTTACAAAATTCATAGGCTACCTAGTAACGGCAACTTACTTCTTAAGCCCAACTTCGCAAGAGCGTTTTTCTTTTGCTCACTGCATTTACAACTCTCGGTGTCGAGCCGAGCATTGAGAATCCAACAGAATGCGACCGCGAAAAAAAAACACTGTTGTTCACGCATTAAAAAATCACCCGTGGGTACTTATGTAGGTGTGGACTGTGGTGTGTAGGTCCGCGCATTAAAAAATTACCCGTGGGTACTTATGTGGGTGTGGTATGTATGTCCCCGCATTAAAAAAATACCCGTGGGTACTTATGTGGGTATGGTGTGTATGGTGGGTGTGGGGTGTATGTCCTCGCATTAAAAAAACACCTGTGGGTACTTATGTGGGTGAAGTGTGTATGGTGGTTGCGGTGTGTATGTCCCCGCATTAAAAAAATACCCGTGGGTACTTATGTGGGTGAGGTGTGTATGGTGGGGCTTAAATACGTACCTATAGCTCTAGCCACGACTCCTGCCTCCCCTTCCAAGTCGAAGTCTTGCTGGTACCCAACCACTGCGTTCGCTCCAAGTTCAGCTGCCTTCAGTCCCACTAGACGTTGAACCTGTGATCAGAAGGCATCCATCATCATCTTCTTCTTAGCATTTCCCCAACCATTTTGGGGTCATCTTACAGTCTAACCGGATGCAGCGAAATACCAGTATTTGACATGGAGCGAGTACCGCTCTGACGTGAACCCAGTTACAGGGTAACACTATATACCTTGGTAAGACTGGTTGTCAAACTTTCGAGCTTCTGACTACTCGTTACGATCAGAAGTAAAGGCATGTCCCACACAACATGTCCCGGAATTAACGCACATCACCAAACAACCCAATTAGAATTTTATGATATAATCATAATACATACTCTGAATGTTTACTATTATGTATAAAACGTTGTTTATTTATTAAATTAGATATACTGATTATAGGAGAAAATTGTGGTTACATTACAAATCTACGCACGCACACAGTCGCACACGTATCTCAGGTCTGGCGTAGTAGATACTTCTTCCATTTTGGTCTGTTTTGACTGTACAATGGAAGTGTGACTGTAATTTACGTATTTTAAATTAATTTTGGGATAAAGATATACCTGTACTAAAAATGACATAAATCGATTCAGTAAAAGATTCTGAACAGACTTGCTTTCGTAATGTGCATTAATTCAGTTTACACATTGTGTACAGCGCGAGACACCTCACGATGACATACGGGTTTGGCACTTCTAATAAGAAGAAAGTTTGGCAGTCAACTAGATCACCCCAAAAACATTTTCAAGTAAAATGTTGCCAAGACGAGACCATGCAGCTCGCACTGTCAAACAGTTATCAGATCTCATGTAGAGCCAAGCTTCTAACTCTACACGCCCTAACTGTACAAGCTCTAACTTCACAAGCTCTACACCTTAGTCAAAATATGTGGCTTGGTCATTTCGTTAATACAAGAACTATTATAGTATAACAGAAAAGTAATGAACAGTGAATACATTTTTCACCTTACATGTCAATATAGCGAAAATCTTAAGTATAAGAGCTATGCAATAGAAACGTTATATGTTTAATAAGTCCACTATTGACATCATATCCCGAGAATTTTGTTTATCTGGAATAATCCAAACCCGAGTTATGGGGATTCAAAAAAACAACGAAACGCTTCGAGAAAAGGTATCTACATTCTACAGCCCTTTCGCTTCGCTTGGCTCGTCTTGGCAGATATGTTATTGTAATCTCTTCAGTGCGATAGAAATGAGATCGTTTTACAGTAGTATTTTCACCTTGTTAAGATCTAACCACACTTATATAATTAATGTTATTACGGTATCGGACTATATATTTGGGCAAAACCAGCCTTAATTCATTAAAATGGCACAAAAGTTACTTGAAAGAGGTCGGGTATTATAAAAATTTACATGCTTGCAGGCTTAACTATTCTTAAAGAGTCTTAAAAAACCCTGTAAGAAATCGACACGTGTTTCACCTCTCAACGAGGCATCCTCAGGGTGACGATTGACTTGTGACTTTAAGAATAGTTAAGCGGAATAGGTTACTAAATATTCTACGTCTGTTGTATTTTATAATGGATTTCCGCCAAGTCACGGGTGAATCAATTAACTATCGGTCCAGTAGTTTTTGAGTTTATTCATTACAAACAAAAATACAAATAATATTTATATAAATAATATTATTAATACAAATAATATTACTAATACAAATAATATTTATATAAATAATATTACTAATACAAATAATATTTATATAAATAATATTAGTGTAGATGTACGCTCCGTTATTCTTGAAACCACGGTTAGGCCATATCCTTTGCTGTTATGCGTGAGATCAGGGGGCTAAGTCTACTAATTTATGAACGTTACAATGGTCTCTCAATGGTGAGTTTTTGGCAGTTTTTGTATTGCAAATCTGTCAAAAACTGACCATTGTGAGACCATTGTAACGTTCATAAATTAGTAGACTTAGGCCCCTGATCTTTACTTTGATTTAAGGGCTCATCCGAATAATTACCCAATGTACCTATTTCTGTGTTTTGCTTCGAAGAGTATTAGTGCCGGTGGGCACGTTTCAACGTTGTCTTAGTTGGCAACGCATCAGATAATGTAGATAAGCTACAGTAACAACTTTCTATAGCTGTTTAGGGATTTAATCAAATAACAATGTTAACATTAAATAGTATCATCTGACACTTGACGTATGCTAGTTAATAAAACAGGTAGGTGCTGCAACCAGCAACATGTTTACGAAGAAATGAACACGGAAAAAGAACAGAAAAACTGTGTCATTAAAATTCTTGTATTGCGTTTGAAACAGTCTTAATTAAAGAAATAATCAACTCATCTAAGATATTTCTATGCAATTAATTTCCTATTTTAACATCTCCGGATAATTTTCGGTTAACGTTAAATATTCCGGTTAAATATTTGCCTACAAGTTCTGTTACTCTTCATTCTGTTTGTAGATAATGTTCATCTGGACACTGTCACAGAAGACCGTAAATACTTTGACAATCTTACCTGATTGCTAAGCTTAATAAACGCGACCTGCCTCGCCTCGTTGGAAGCCCGCGGCGTTCTTATCTTATCAATCCACTGGTACTCAGGATCATCATTTACCACCAGCTCTTCAACAAACCCATGGATGGAAGTCGCTCTGTATCCAGGAGGTATCATTGGACCTGAGGATGAGCGAAGATATCGTTAGGAATCCGAGTGTTCTAGAACTTAAAATTCGCAGACAAAGCTCGCGGCCGGGGAGGGGGCAGTGGGTCTCAGTGGATGTCATTTGAATCTATTAGAGACAGGTGGTATAATAACAGTTACCGAATTTGTTTTATACAGCATGTGTGTCTAATAACTTCACGCACTACAAAACTAATTCTCCAATGGGCTATGAACGCCAAATGCATTTTATAACGCAAACTCCAAGGCTTTCATTTTGACAGTTATTCATTGCGTTATTTACGTTGTTGAGCAAACAAAATTTTCGAACATATGAAGCAATGGGTTAGCAATATCCTTCAAAATGTGATTGATAGTGTGAATTACTCAAGTAGGGTGCCGATATGTTTTAGTTAATTAAAAAAGTTATGTAGTTGTAAGCACGCCGAATTTTCAAGTAGGTACTTGTGCAGACTTAAATATGCACCAAAGGCTGCTATCATGTTTTACCTCATTAACCACACAGCTAAATAAACACATGACCCTTACAATGAAAGAACTGCACCCCACAGCTGGAAGTCTTGTACTTGTTGAAGTCTGAGAACAGCTCCACCTTGACGATGACGTTCAGCTCGCCTCGGATGCCGTGCATCGTGTCGAACACAGGGATCCAGCCTGACATTACAGCACCTGGGGGAATCCATAAGATCTTTTACATTTTCTGACCGTTATATTTCCGATTAAGGATCTATGCTATAAATTCCACATTGGACAAGTAATATTTAGAAAACATCAGTAACTTTGTCAACATTCTAATGTCACGACAGTAAGTCAGTGAAAACACAAGAACTGTTTATTCGAAACAGGATCAAGTAGGTGTGATTCTTGGTATGACCAATCAGAAAAATGGAATTACTGATTAGAACAAGACACGCTGCAGTGCCTAAAGCTCCATACAATCACGTGTAATGTAAAAAAGTGTGGAAGTAAACCAGTGGAAGGTACATGAGCTCCCGTGAACCGATCACAGGAACTTTCTTTGGGTGCTTCTGACTCCCACACGATGCAAATATTTGGACGGTCTACAGACAGCTGTAGGTTATGTGATATTTAGAAAGCCAGGAAGTCCTGGCGCGGCTATTCCGTGCCTTGTGTTGCACCACACCCGCGCCACGGTACAATAAGGGAAATTCCTATCGTTAGGGTACCTTTTTTTCAATTCGAAAGAGACTTTTTACATACCACCGTGCGGCGCAGCAGTACTCTTCGCATTATTAGCTTCCCTCGCCAACAGTGGCGCGAGGCTAATCACCACTTTGCCGATGGCATCGTTCGCGGAATACGTGTCATGGTCCATGAGCCGCAGTTGGAGAGGCTCATCTTGAAGCTCTGATTCGTCCACCTTAAAGAAATGGGAAGGGCATAAGAAACTATAGAGTAGGCGTTACGCTGTTACAGCTTTTGTACTATAGTCTATAAGGTACCTTTTGCCAAACATTGCGATCAACTAAAGATAAAACGTATCCCAAAAGCAGCTGATCTAAGTTTGACGTTCACTAAATCATCCACGAATGGTCCACGTGTTCCTTCGAGCTATGTTTAACATTAATTCGATGTTTGTTTAAAGGGAACATAATAACAGTTCTTAATGGCAAACAATGACCATCATTCCTGTTTAGACAGACATTGCATTAACAGATAAATGTTGTTTATTCATGCACCCAGTCCGAATAGAGCGGAACGTGCGAGATTATTCTGGATTATAGTTTTAAACGCATCTCCAAGGTCATTTGGAAGTTAATGAGCTTTCTATGTTTACTTCTATTAGGTTTTGTTTGGATTCTGCGCGAAATGTTGTGTTGACAGTGACATTTGCCATACGGTCTATGAGTAACATGAATCGCTTCCCACGTCACACTTGGAATGAAATAATATGTCACGTCACGTCAGAACCTGTATTCAAATGCAGTTTCTTTTATTTACACTACCGCTGAAGTCGAAATGTTCCATCGGACTTATTTAGAGAAACCAAAACCAACTCAAGGATCACTAGGAAAACTAAAGTTCCTAAGACATGTCTCATTACATGTCAAGTACCTATGAGCAATAGCATCTTTCGTACACTGATCATCCCTGAAGATGTGGACAGCTTTTGTCCTCAATCGAGGCCGATGGAAAGTGATGGATGAGGTCTACGATACAACGAGTGAACCCAGAAGACTCTTGCGCACTCTTTCTTTGAAGGATGACAAATGGTTTTATGAATACAGACACACCTTTCTTGCCGGCTCTTCTCAATAGGAAACGACCAATATGAAACGTCAGAAGCTAGGTATAAACCATCTGACGTTTCATAAGTGCCCATGTAGGTTTATGTGAGATAAAATATTTTTGTAAAATTTTATTTGATCTCATGTTTTTGTGGAGTTTCAGAATCCGTCAGAATGTCTGTTTTGTATCATTTCATTCCTTACAATTATGTTCGTTTTCACTACCAAATGACGTGAACAAAAACATTTTACGATCGCAGCTTCCGGAAAATATTATTCGCGCATCAGACAGTCACGCGTAGAAAACATCTCGCGAATTTACAGTTGTGTTAAAAAAGAAACGATGTTTAGTGAGAATAGAGGATATGGTCTAAAAATACATGGTGTTTACGCGTAATTGTTGTAGAAGGAGTAAAGATATTAGACCAACTCAGTATGTAAAGCTTCGGCTCTTGCGATATTAACAGCATAATCTGATTTGGCAAGGGGAGTTCCAATAAATTATACATGCTGTCGGTTGAAACTGGCCAAATCGCAGTAAGGGTGTCGAATCGTGTTTCGTTTCGACCTTACCGAGGACAGGGTTGGATGATAGTCGCTTTAGTTACGGACTTAGATAACGTTCTATTAAAATTCAGCGTTAATTGTTTTCTGACCTGCGCAGACTCTTCCCCAATACAACAAGATAAAACCATTATACCCATTAAACATATTCTAAATCATCCCAAACATAAAACTGCGCAAAAAACCGGGCATCTAATAAAACCCCATTTGGCGTCTATCCAAATCAATATTGAATCATTGGATACACACATTGTGGAAATGCACAAACAAATAGCTCGTAGACGGCCGCCAGACGTGGACGCGAAACACTGGCAACCGATGGCACATGGCAAACGACGATGTGACGTCATTGTCAACGACGCCAAATATTCTGGCACGTTGCGACGATTATGAAAACTGTGAGTGGATATTCGGAGTATGTTGGTCTTCTCAACAATAGCTATTGGGCGCAAGGTCTACTATTTGGATGATTTTTCATGTCTTCTTCCTCTGTGGTGTCAAATTATGGTCAAGATTACGGTTATTTTACCTCTTAAAATAACTGTAAATGGACTTGTAGGTCATGCAGTGATGGTGATTAGTCAGCAAAGTTGGTAGAGGGCAGACTACCCTCTACTCAGAAGCTGGACGTACGTAAAACAACGCGATTCATGATGAGGCTTATCGTTAATGATAGCGTCGACTGTGAAGCAATCATTCTTCCAAATCAAATTCTTCCACCGTTCTGGGTTTTTTTGGAGCAGGACAGTACGAATCATCATCGTTTAGGGACTTAGTTACTGCACCAATTCCTCGCAGGCAAGATTTCAGCGAGACCATGTGGAAACGGGAGCATATTTTCAAGATTGCATATTATCATAATTACGCAAATGAATACTTACGCAACAAACTGATAGATAAAATGATTCTGTCGAATCTCAAGGCCTCAGAAAGAGATTAGCTCTTCTATTCGTAGCCAGTAACCATCACATGGGTTTGTTATATCAGCTGCTTTTAGTAGGTACGTTTTACATTGTTAGTAAAGTCTTGCTCATAAAACATTCGAAGGTCGCCGTTGACACCTCTATGGTCAATTCATTTGAATGTTTCTTTGTTTGTCAGCTCGTTAGCTTTGTTGTCGCTTTTCTTTTGTTATTGTTTACAGTTTCGCTTGCCTTCTATTAGCGTGCGAGTTCCGTATGAAATCGATTTCTATTTTGCCTGATTAATGGGCTGAACAATAAGAATGAGTATTACAGAATCAGTAAAGCTGATTACTGAGTCACGACTTCATTGTTACGAAGCGACATCTCTGAGATCGCAGTTATCAACCATTCAATCCTTCAGCTGATATATGGAATATATATGGATAATATGGAACTAACAACTTGACTTCCTTATTAGTCTACTGTTCGCAAGCGCAAGTTTTGCTGAGCAGGGGGTCCTGAATTCGAACCCCAAGTAGGGCATTCAGAGTGTCTTTTTAGGGTTTTTCTTAGATGTAAGTAGTAAACAATAACTTTTCAAACGTAATTTTTTGGCTATAACAAGGACAAGATATGTTTAAGAAGACATTATTTTATCTGCCACGTGCACACAGTTGATTTCCAATGAGCATTTAAATTTACAGTAGGTAGACGCTCGGTAATTCGGCGCTCACTAATCTGACACGTATAGCCGGACTATTGGACGTGTCGGAGTAGTGAGCACCGGATTATCGGGCGTCTCCTAACTTAACTTTCCTACTCTGCTGTAATCCGGTAGGTTTAATACAAAAGTACCATTGTAAGAAGCAATCCATAATTGGCAAGTTTTTCGACAAAGCAACATCTTTCGGAACTGCTGAATTGTGGTACCTACCCCACCCAAATTCGAAACCACGACCTGCTATGTAAATAACAGTGACAGGAACTTAACATAAAATCATCGACATAGGCTAAGTGGGAAAAAATACGTAATATTGAAGCTCTCAAAAAGAAATGTAGATAAAACATGAGACCACAGCGCAAGCTTCCTCTACGAAATGAAATGATGTACAAAAATAATAAAAAAAAAACAACATACGTACGCTACGAACATAGAACCTCCTTCTTTTTGGAAGTCGGTTAAAAAGTAGTCTTTATCAAAGCATTCTGAGCATATATTTTAAGCCTCAACTGATTGATAGTTAGGATAGGTACAGAGTTTTAAATTATTCACAGCTAGAATATTTATTTAACTGTACTTCTTACCGACAATGTAGGTACATATCATTCTGGAGAAGCAATTGATATTGTTTTCCTTCATTATATCTTTCATAGATCACTTGCTTATGCCCGCGGCTTCACCTGCGTGGAGGTCGGAAATATCCCACAGGAACGTAATAGGTACCGAGGTCATATGTCCTAACCCTAACCCATGTCATATAGTCTACCCATGTGCTCAATTTCATACAAATCCAATCAACCGTTTTATCTTGAAGGCTTAACAAACTAACGAACATACTCACTTTCGCATTATAGTATTAGTTTGGATACTTCGCTAGACTTTACTTATTTTATTTCTGTAATTGGATTGATAAATTGTATTATCTACCAGACACAACTTGAAACTTGACACAAGTGATGAATTTTGTAAATAAGTTAAGAATTAACACTAAACTGAGCACCAAAATTCCTGTTGCACATAACTTGACAATTTAATTTATTTTTCAGGAAAGTTTTGGAATCTCATTACTATCAACTATCAAACTCAAACTCAAAGCATTTATTTAAAATAAACCAATTACAGGCACTTTTGAATTGTCAAGGGGTCGGTCAGTCAGAAAGATGAAGCTAGTTGCCCATTCAAAAGCGTAGTAGGTTCCTATGGAGAAGAATGGGCATGAAACTCCATAGACACTCTTTTAAATAAAAAAATGTTACAAAATATTAGTTACACCATTCATGTTTAAATTATAGATGTGAGGACAATGTAGAAAGACGTGCACGTTAAAAGCGCCCGTAATTAAAAGATAAAAACAATTCAAAAACTAAAATAAATTAAAATAAGCCGTGGCAGCTAAGAGATGATCCGCCTCTACTGACGGCGCCCGTTCACGAACATGACGCATAGATCAGAACCATTCAGCTCAACCATTTTGGAGGGAACTTAACAACTCATATCCGTATCCTATCCTATCGCAGTCCACTCTGGACAAAGGCCTCTCTGACGTCGCACAACTCTTGGTTCCTTGCCTTTCGTATGCAGTTTGTCCTAGCTGCATATTTCCATGACAATTTCATTATTTAGTAAGTTATAGTTTGACCGCTGTCCTGCGCTTTAGGTATGTGCGCGGCGAGACGGGGGGGCAGTGCATGCCGGTCATTCGTCAACACTCACGGCGCGCCTGCTGCTCATTCGTCAACACTGCCACCCGCCTCACCGCGCATTCATAAGGCGCAGAACAGCGATCTCGGTTAAACATTCAGAACATTCAAGGTAATACAATGGTTCATTACAGATGGTTGTAAGTACATAAAAAATTGGCCTTCTCAAAAAAACGGAATTATCTGATTATGCCATGAGAGTTGCTTATTTTAATCCTGGTATCTCTAGTTAGAGCGTTCAAGCTTTTAGTGGAGGCTCTCGGAATCATGATTTGTTATACCATATCAGTTAATCTGCCATTATCTTGCAGGCGCTTGAATATAACATAGATTTTTACTACTTATTAAAATATCAGTTCAAATATTTATAGGCTCTGCATTTTTTAGTTTTTAAATAGATGATTATTTATTTTACAAATAATCTCTCAATTTTCCCAAGCAATGTTATGTTATTATTTGCACACTATTTTGACTCTTATTAGAATATTATTATCAGGGACTAAAAACCTTTATAAATTACGGTACAGGTATCAAAGAATTTTGGTTACTTCTAAGACTAAGGTTACCGCTGTCTGGGTAACCCAAGAAGAAGAAATGTGTTACCTCTTTGAATGATGATGAAACAATTAATTATTTACTTAAAGAAAAAAAAACATACTAGGTTTTCTAATATGCATCAAATAAGAATATTTACGAAAAACGTAAGAAAAACTCTATTCAGTTATTTTTACACATACATTGCAAGAATCATGAATAAAAAACCACCTGTTTGTGTCAGTTTAACGTTGTTTTATAAACAATGGCCACAGAATTTTGGTTATAGAAAAGGAAAGATGAGATAAAACCATATCAACAAGCAGTCTTCCCTCTCTTAACAACATCATGTGAAAAAACTTTAAATATGAAAAGGAATTTACCTCAAACCTATACCATTCAGTGTTGTTCCAATGAGGGTTCAGCGACTTGCGACAGACATCAGTCTTGTGCGTGATACTCCCGAACTTTATCTCCACGAACGCGTCTGTAGTATCACTCGCCCGGTCCATAACCGGGAGGTTCCGCCCCGCTAACACCTTCACCTTTATCTTCCCAGGCATTTTCACTTATTTACACCCACACTTAACACTTAAACAACAATTTAATATTCCAATACAACAACTACGACAACATTATACAGTATGTTATCACCTCTTTCACACCAGATTAGCACTTCCAAAACTCCCTAATCAGTCCGAAAACACAGTTAAATATCTTATCAGTACATTGATTTGTATAGATCACTGATATGTGATACGGTTATTTCAAGCCTGCAGACACTAGCCAAACTTTATAGACCATATTTTAACACGAAAAATAAGTTATGAACAAAATGAAAAATTGAAAACATCGTTTCGTTAAGATTTAATACACGAAATATTCGCGCAGCGAATCACACTTAATTACGCGTTTGTGTTATAAACACTGCACCTTGGAGCGCCCCTGCTGTATCTAAATGTTGTTCTAAAAGTATTCTGTTGGTTTATTAATAGACAAAATGTGATATTTTATAAATAAATTCGGCGAGACGAACGACACGCACAATCACAAACTGTCAAACGAAATGTCAACAAAGGGACGTTTAGTTTCACGATCAAATTAACAATTTGACCACTAGTATATTATAAATGTTTCATTCAATATGTTCATAAAAAAATGCTGATAATAATCTGCAAGATCATTCAGAATTAATTAATTAATTATTATCGAGTACAAAAACGAATAAATTATGTTAGTAAAAATGTTGTAACACAAGACTTTTTGATGGCCGTCGCATTCTATGAAACGAAAACGAAACGGTAGTAGCTTAGATGTATGGATGCATGTCTATCGCTGCGCTGTGCGGTAGCGTGTCAGTCTGCTAAACAATTAATTTCCCAGACTGTACCTACTTACAATACAAAGGGTACGCCTCTATTACTCTACATGGCCTGTAGGCGTTTATTCTTTCGTAAATTACTCTAAACTAACTAAATATTCTAACTAAATATTAAGCAGTCATATTATATATGCTCACATTCACTAATCGAGATATTTAGGTGCAGTGATTCAGATCACAGGTAGATTCACCCTGTACTTGTTTAAAATGACAAGGCTGTATAAAGCCATAATTTTTTTAAATAAATCTTTGCAGAAAATGGAAGTATGAGGCTGCCTTTCCCCTTGGGAGTGGAGTAGAGCGTAGTAGTGGAAATATTATTAATCCATAACGTATACAGAAGCGGACTTAATGCCATAGGCATCTGCTACCAGTCAAGTCAGCCTTTGGGGTTATCCAATAGAATATTTTCTAAAATTATCCAATGGACAGACAGACGAGACGAAGTCGCATAAAACAATAAAGAATACATTTTATCCGTGTAATAAGATTTACTCTGACAGTTTTCGTATAGAAAAACGGAAGAGAAGGTTTATTCTGCGGATAAAATTTATTCCTGTTTCGTCGAATTCGCCCCAAAAGATCTAGCGATTATATGGGTTCGCAAACAGCACCAGAACAAATATATTTTTTTTATTTTTTATTTAAGCTACATTGTTCCACCCCTTTGCCCAGCAGAACAAATAATAAAACAAAAAATAATCATCGATCAATTCTTTTTATTACACGATATTTGCAGTCTTATTTTCATAAACTATACACATAACGCATTAACATTCATTCACAATATTTAGTATTATGTTTTTAAACACCGAGGTTCACAGAACTAAATGGTATCTATAATGATTACTTTTTACATACAGTAAAATGGGCTATTTAAAACACTACCGAGTCTATAGTTTTTTTTTTGCTTTTAATTACACACATTTAATTTCTGATAGTTGACAAGATCGCGCACAAAAGCTTGGTTACATTAGAGCAAGCAACACAAAACTAAAGATGATGTCAACACATAATCCAACGCATCATAAAAAATCCGCATTCGTGTTAATGTCAAACACACCAATAAAATTGCATCAATCATGCGAAAAAGTTGCCTATCTAACTTAACCCCGCGGTTTTAAACAGCCACATATTACTGTAAATGACTTACATTATAGTGATAATAAATATGAGCTTAATTACAAGTTGAGCCTTGCTTAGGCTGACATGGATGACATAACAGAAAAATACTATAGTTACAAGAAGATTTACAGGTTTCAAGTCACAGACGCTCTACAAAAAAAAAATTATAATAGAATACCAATAACATAGTTTCGGTTTAAAAACAGAAATATATAAAAGCTATAATAAACTATACAGGGTGTAAGGGACAGACCTCCGCAAACTTACAGGGTGCATCCAGCTCCTTATTTTGAATAATATTAATTCGGTTTTTTTTTTGTCGTTTTCGTTTACAAAATTACATTATCTGTACGCGGCACTCAATTTATTTAAATGGAACAGCTAAAATAAAAAAAACAGCAATTGATGTTGAAATACTGTACGTGCGCTGCTGTTCGCTACGTGCGTTTTGCCACGGTAACGATACATTGCCGGTGAGGTAATTAAACAAATCAGGTTTATTGGATTACCCTAACGTTCCTGAAATAATTTAATGTACCGGTCATCATAGTATGATATACTGAATTCACCCTGTAAGATTGCGGGGGGCTGTCCCTTACACCCTGTATAATAGTGAACAAGTATATTTATAGTGTATCAAGTATACTAGATAACTCGTAAGAAATAGTGTATAATGGTTTGAAAATCTGCTGCGTAATCAGCGTTGCTTTACCTGCACCCTAATTGCGTAATACACGATCAATCACAATCTAAATCGTTTTGAAACAGATTGCTAATCCATTGCTTCATAAGTTCGAAAATAAAATCTGCTCAACAACGTAAATAGCGCAATGAATGTTGTTGAACTGTCAAAGTGAAACAGATTAGTCTTAAACGTTTACGAAAATGTGTTACGCAATAAGATAGCACGATATATTGGGCGCACTGTAGCATTTTGAATCTCAAATTGTATTATTTTGAATGATATTTTAACGACATAAGGTTCAAATTCGAATAAGCAGCGTAATTTAAAAATGCATGAATTTTATTATTATAATAATGGCAACTGAAACATTACAAAATCCGTTTTAAATCTTCAGCCAAGCCCATCTTTGTGCATTTCATACATGGCTGGATATACCCCGAATTACCCACAACTTTACATCCAATGAATTCAAGCCATCTTTAGACTCCCGTATCAAAAATATACATACCAAAATAACTATCTCCCTTGAAGAAGGCTTGGCAGGGGTTTACTTACATACAGGACTATTAGTGTATCAAATATCGTTCAGCCATCAAGCTAACCACATACCCTTACTATCTATAAGTCCAGCTTCTGAATACCTGCAGTTATTCACAACCATTCGACAAGCTTCAGTGCCGAATCAAACACTAAAAAACTTTATTTATGTATTTAGTTTGAATTTCCGCGCATTATTTGAGAAAAAATTCTACAAGCCTTGGCCGCAACCAGGCATTGTTTTGCAAGCCGCGGCAGTAATGTACTTAAGCAAAAATTATCGCTGGGAAACAACTTTTATTTTTTGGGTGTGTAAAAAAAACGTTGTTTTACGGCAGCGCGCAAAACATTTTGATTATGGGGGTATGCAACGGTTCATAAGTTGTGGCTTTTTGGGGGTATTAAAAGTTAAGTTATAACATTTAAAACTTGACTTTCAATAACTCCGTAACCAGAAGGTTCCAAGTATGGTCCAGTACAAAAATAATATCACAATGACGCGGACAAGTGACTCTTGACTTCGATATGCGTCTTTTTATTTAGAAATACGGAAAATGAAAAATATAGGTAAACGCACCTCGCGTTTACCTTTATTTTTCACTGAGATTGCGACTAGAATTTGAATGGTTTCAAATACTAATACATACGTAATCTAAACAGGGTAATTTTCGACACGACATCCTCTTGAATGAATGTGAATACCTATGCTCATCATCATCATATAAGATTCTACTGCTGAGCTGTACTCAGTATCCTAATTGCGTAATACACGATGTATCACAATCTGGATCAGTTTGAAACAGATTGCTAATCTATTGCTTCATAAGTTCGAAAAAAAAATCTGCTCAACAACGTAAATAACGCAATGAATGTTGTTGAACTGTCAAAATGAAACAGATTAGTCGGAATCGTTTACGAAAACGTTTTACGCAATTACATAGCAGGTCTCTTCTCTGTGAGAGGGAGAGGGAAAGAAAGCCTGAATCTTTGGTTGGTCAGGTTTTATAAAACACGCAAGTACAACAACAGATTATATGGATAGCTTGGAAGCCAAGTGATCCATTTAAAATGTTGGCCAAAGTTGAGTTATGTGCATTTTGGCTTTTAAGAAACTGTTATAAATGCCAAGTTAACCAAAATCAATCTGCATAGCCTTTTCCCAACTATGTTGGGATCGGCTTCCAGTCTAACCGGATGCAGCTGAATAACAGTATTTTACACGGAGCGACTGCCTATCTAACCTCCACAACCCAGTAACTGGGTAATGCGATACCCCTTGGTAAGACTGGTTGTCAGACTTCGGGCTTCTGACGACTCGTAACGACTGTCAAAGATCCACGAATGACAGCCGGGACCAACGGCTTAACGTGCGTTATCCATACTATGATAATTATTTGACTAATTAATAACATGCAAATGAGTCATCTTACTAATTAATTCCTTCTATGACGTCGATGTAAGATACAATTTGGAGTTTTACAGATGCACGTAATATTAAAGGAAGCAACTCAGCGCAAAACTACCAATGGCTTGCTTTCAGTTAGAATGTAAATATTGCACCATTTATGTTTTAAACATTCGTCTTTTTAAAAGCTATAAGTTATTGTTCATCTGTCATTAAAGCTGTTATCAGACGCTTCACTTGAGTGACTGTTCATTTTTATTTCATTCCACGTTCACACGACAGCGACAAAATTACATAGAAATTAATGTTTACCTGCTCCTTTCATTTAATTTTTCGATCATTTAGTAGGCGAGTGAAAGATGTGGCGAAATCCAACATCGTTGCATCGGTTCACTAATGATTTAATATTTCACTTTTGTTTCATTTTGCTTTCAGAGGGGTCACTTCGAGTGAACGATTCCGAATGAAAGGGAAATCAATCAATCTGCCTAGCCTTTTCCCAACTATGATGAGGTCTGCTTCCAGTCTAACCGGATGCAGCTGAATATCAGTATTTTACATGGAGCGACTGACTATCTGCCCTCCACATCCCAGTTACTGGGTAAAACGATATTCCTCGGTATAACAAAAAATGGAGCGTCTGATATCGGCTTTACGAACTCTCGCTCGCCTGTCAGCACAAAAGCAGCCAAATGTTACGCAATTTAGCTGTCAGTTAAGTCAAAACATTACCCTCCTTTTAGGGCAGTCGGGTAAAAACTAATTCAAAGAGAAGTCATTGTCAATCCTGAGATGAGATCAATCCCGAATAAATAGACACAGAATTCATGCAAAATTGTGCAATTTAACTGACAGAGTACACATACTTACATGCTTTTCAATTAGAAAAACTTTCGTTAATCAGTTATACATTATGGTTATAATATCGTTGGCACATCTATTAGTTTACAATATCATGCTCACAAAAATTACGTGATTTGATGTCTTCGTAAAAAGATGATAAGTTTTAGAGTTTACTGTATGTTTTTACTACTCAATTGGATTCGTTTTTTTTACATATTTATATTTTTATCTTACTATATTACATATTATATTACATTAAATATGTATTATATTTCATGTATGTTTGTTTTTTCATGATTAATCCAATAAATAGTACGCTAACAGAATTATAATATTAAATTAAATAATAAATTAAATATAGTATGTACAAGTATGTATGTTTTTTGTTGCATAGTGTAAATGATTTTGCATACAATTCTATAGAATCAATTGATTTTCTAACTGAACAGACAGTTGTGCTGCTGGGGAGTTTGTTACGCCACATCTTCCCAGCTGGAAGTTGTGAAGGGCGTGCGGTTTGGGGGACTGTCTTATGTAATTGCGACGTTCGAAAAGTGCTGATTTTCTGCCTAGTTTGAATAAATGACTTTTGATTTCGAATAATATATATATATCCCCCCTCTCAATATATAGGGAATGTGATACATAAGTGTGATAGACAGAAATTAAATAACTGATTACAGGTATGGCATGCGTTGATAGGAAGGCTTACTTCACTCAGCGTCCAGCTCTTGGCGTGGTAACACGGCGTGTTCGGGTTCGCGACAAGTCAATCGCCATCCTGAGGACGCCTCGTTGAGAAGTGAAACACGCTTCGATTTCTTACAGGGTTTTTATGACTCTTTAGGAAAAGTTAAGCGGAATAGTTATTAAACATATCTACGTCTATTGTATTTTATAATGGATTTCCACCAAGTCACGCCTGAATCAATTTTGCAGGTACAACAGAAGTTTATTCTGCTATTTATTTCTCCTGTACTTACAACTGACCGTCATCTAGGGACATTATGAATACCTTTCTATCGAACGCCCGTTTGTCGCTTGTTTATTTTTCAGTTCGATGATTTGGAAACGGTCCAAAATGAACGTTATAATATTAGATACATTGCTTCAAGTAAATTAATTAATTAAAATTAAAAAAATACAAGACCAATCCAAAATGGTGTTCATACTTAAGGCGGAGACTGACCTGTAACATATTTTTTGTAATGTATGGTGTTTTTGTAACGCGTTACAGTTGTCTGTGCAGCGAGCCGAGCCGCTCGATGATGATTTTCAACTCGACTGTCGGCTGTTTCGTGATTTCCTTTATAACGGAAATATGAGGAACGAAAATTTCATGGTGCTCGTAGCGAGCGTTCGCCGCATCTTGAGTATCACCGTATTGTAACCAAGCTCGCCTCGAATGATACATTACAAACAAACGTTGCAAGTCAGTCTCCGCCTTTATGGATCGTCGTCGGGTCATAGGACGATATATGATATGAATAAGTGTGAATTTCACCATTGAAACTGAACGCGATCAGCACATCTAAACCGAGTTCAAGAGCTGCCAGTGTCAATATTCCAAAGAAAATAATGACACTGACAACTTTTAAACTTGGTTTATGTCCTGATCGCGTTCAGTTTTTATTGGTGAAATTCGCCTTCAAACCAGCACACCAAAAGCTTACATCTAATTACGAAGACTATTATACTATTATTAATATCGGTGGGTAACTAGAATAAAATGGTAATTTAATTCATACATGCATAATAAATATAGCATAGTGGATAAAGCTGATTGCCCGGGCAATTCCGGTTCCCGCGGTGTTTGCCCTTATATCTATGCCCTTATAACCTATGTTCCAATACATGGGGTCGATGCATTATACCTAACATACATACATAAGGCCGTAACTAAAATTAACGATAAGCTTATAGCTTTAATACTTTTTCACATTTTTAGTTTAATTTTAAATACATTTAGATGGTGAATTTATAAGCAAAAATACGATTAATATATGTTATGGGACCCCCTTATTTGTTGACGCGTACTATTAGCCTTATGTAACTAAACCACTAAATATATATATTGTCTTGTTTAAAGAGAAAGGTCAATGTTGAAAAAGCTCGGTAATATATCTTAACTATTTAGTGCTAATTTCTCCAATGAAACTGGACGCGATAAGCAAATCTAAACCGAGTTCAATAGCTGTCAGTGTCAATATTCCAAAGAAAATAATGACTCTGACAGCTCTTAAACGTGGTTTATGTGCTGCTCGCGTTCAGTTTTATTGGTGAAATTCGCCCTTAGTCACAATTACACCATAAATAACTGAATACGTTTAGCGGTAAACGAATTTATTTATTTATACTTCAAGCACACAAATGTACAGAGGCGGCCATAGGCATTTTCTACCAGTAACCTTTGGGTGATGCAGAGAAAAACAGTTGTACTGCATTAGCGAGGATTGAGGATAAATATTTATTTAAATTTAAAGATATATACGTATTAAAAACTATAAATATAATATATACATCGAATTAAATATAAGAACAAACAAATATACAAATACAAAAAACAACCCCCTTGTTCATACAAGAAACGTATTTTATTCGGCGTTTTTTGCTCAATCTTAATACGGTACGAAACCCTTAATGTACAAGTTACCACCGACGTCCAGCTGACTGTACAAAACACCCGATTTCTTACTCCAAATAGGACGACTCCCAGAAACTTGGACCTTTCTCTATAAACATCTATGACCTACCATCCCATTTCCTTCACAAGAAAATGTCGACAGTCAAAATTCGATACATGATATAAAACTGTCACAAATAAGGGGCGTGTACTTACAGAGTCTTGATTCAAAAAAAGATCTGGCTTCGATCTTCCTAGCTACCTGTTTATTTTTCCTTTATTTTTTTAAGCATCTTTCCGATATCCTGGCTGCCTGTTGGACTAGGACGTTTGAGTTTATGCTTCGCTGATAACTTAGGTCTGTAACTTTTGACTGGGGACTTATTATTGGGAACTGGGAACACATCTGGCTTCGAATGACCCCCCAGTCCGTCGTAGGACAGTTCCATTTCACGTGGAACGTTATCAAGGGATGAGATCTCCATACCGCTCTTTTTGTGAAAGATGCTGTGTTTTGTGCTGATAGCGTTTGATTTTTCTCCAATACGTTTCTTGGTCGCGTTCTTTACTGCGTTAAGGTAAAGTTGCTCTGTTGGCTGGAAAGACAGTAGAAGATTGATTTATTTGCAAATAAAAGTAAGATACGAAACTATACTATACTAGCGACCCGCCCCTGCTTCGCATGGGTGCAATGGCGACAAGTCAAAACTCTATATTTAATATTAAACTCTGATAAATTATATGACACACAAACCTTCCGGGATATTATGTTCTAAATGATACTGAAAACCGTAAAATCCATAGTGGAGTTTAAAAGGTCAAAGAGGTCACACAGACAGACACGATTAAAAACATGCTGACTAAAATTACGTCAATTTACGTAAGGCGCTGATTAATTTGACAGGACTAAACTAAAATTTATCTTCTGTCCTCTTCTTATTGAAATACAGAGAAAAAAATGCACTGAACTTAAATTTAGTTTAGTTTGTGAACAAGGGAATCGGCACCAATTGACAGCTTTAAAAGTTAAACTTCCTCTCTGCATCTGGCTGATAATTATTAAATGGGAATTCCCATAGGTAATTATATCGAATAAAATTCGAGGGTTTCTGATGTTTTTTGAACCCCTAATATTATTTAAGTTACTAGTATTAAACTTACTTTCGCTTTTTCAGGCAGTTTCAATGGCGCACGTTGCAAGGCCGCTAGGGATAGCACACTGCCCTGTTTCAAGCTCAAGTATGGAGAGTCTGAGTTCTCTATGTTGTTCACCAGCTCATTCTGAAAATTAAATAAATAAACATATATAAACTTAAAGCTTTTTCCCAATGGGGCAAGCAGACACTACGGGTGGAGACCACAGTACGTCAACAAATTACACTGTGTATATTTAATTAAGTTTCCAGTCTGCATACAAAAATTCAATCAAATACAGGGTGGATTTTTGAGATAGGGCAGCAAGGGCAGCTACCTTAACCGTTGTAGCTACAGGAAAATGGTCTTACGAGACTGTCCTTAACTTTTTGACAAGTTTTGATCTGCATACACAGATTTTGAAAAAAAATTACAGTCAGCAGGAAAATGGCAATTTTCGTAAAAACTTTTTTTATGCCAATCAATCCTGTTTCATATAAGGATAAAAAACCTCTATTAAACCAACTGAGGTTTGAGTACTAGAAAAGTCAGAAATCGCAAAAAACTTTTCCTTACATTTAATAGGAAATTACTCAAACTGAGTGACAAAAATAATCAAACAAATTAGATTAAAAGGAAAAAATTTAAAGGAAATCGTTTGGCTTAGTATGGGTTTATGATGAGGAGGGAGGAAACGCATGTGACTAAAAGAGTGATGAATACAAATGTTGATGTATGGAGAGGGAGAGGAAGGCCAAAGAAAAGATGGATGGAGTGTGTGAGGAATGATATGAAAGAGAAGGGAGTGAATGATAGCGTGACGGTTCACAGGAGAGAGTGGAGACAGAAGACGTCGAGCACAAGTAACATGGGACAAGGGCAGGAAGATAAGTCACTATAGCTAGTCGGCTTATCGGCAAAACCCATAGCTGGCCCATCACTATTACCAGATAAATCACTCCATGTACTTACCCGCACTAACTAACTACCGGCCGCCGGGTCACACGCGACCCATTTCTCAATGCGTTGCCGACGGCCGCGAGGCGCAAAAACTCACTTTACGCTTGTATGGTAAGGTACATTTTCGTTCGCAGCGTCTAGCGACTCGAAGGTGTAGTTTATTATAGCAGTAGGTATTGAAAATATTATATGGAGTGATTTATCTGGTAATCTGAGCCATCTACTATGTAGTTTGTTTGGAAAAATCACTTTTTTTTGTTCCAAAATTCTCTTATGCATTAGTATTGGCAGTGTTTTCATTTATTGCCATATTGCTGTCTCCACATTGTATACTTCTTTTGCTTCGTCCATATGTACACACGTTATGTCGCGTCGCTAATCTCAAACTCAAAGCATTAATTTCAAATAACAGTAATAAATAGTAATAAAATTACAGGCACTTTTGAATTGTCAAGGGGTCGGTCAAGCAGAAAGATGAAGCTAGTTGCCCATTCCAAAGCGTAGTAGGTTCCCATGGAGAAGAACGGGTAAGAAACCCCACGGACAGTTCTATTCCTACCCTCACTAATATAAATCGCACCTGACCTTCAATGTCAAAAAACAAGGAAATTTTAAATATATTATTACATTTTTAAATTGTTTGTTTATGTGTTTTTCTGAGGCAGTCTGTGGAAACAATCATCCGAATAAAAAACCTCTTTTACTGATAGAAGGCTAGACTATCTCCCAGTGTCACAAGATATATTTTAAGTTTTAAAAAAAACACGCTGACGAAGTCGCGGGCAATAACTAGTTACCTATACAGGCTGACTTTGAAAACATGCTACAAAATATAAAGGGGTGTTGGACCCATCAATGTGAACAACTTTTACTCTAGGACCAACTTGAATTCGCAAACAAAAAATGATTTTCCTGTATAAAGGTATACCCGATAATATACCCGATTGGACCATTTTGTATAAGGTCAATTTTTTTTTGCGAGTGCTTAGTTTTTTATTTAGTAAAAGTTGTTCATATTGATGGGTAGAACACCCCCTTAAATTTTTTTGCCTGTTTTCAAAGTCAGCCTGTATAGTCAGGGTTCCGGCGTAAAAGTAACATCCGATAAATTCCTTTAGTTCAGCGCATTTTATCTTTATAAATAAAATTGAAGTGTCTGTTTTTGAAATGTTTACACAGCTTTTTTACTTAATGCATATAAATTAATTAATTTATATATTTTATATTACATTAATTTATTTTATATTGTATAATAAATTAATGTAAGCGGTATTTATAACAAAAAAAAAAAATTGTCTCCGTCTGTTTGTTCCGGCTAATCTCCGGAACGAAGGGCCCTAATAGAGATAGATGTATGGAAGAAGACATGTTGCACCGAACGAATTGGGATAAAGGCAAGAGGATGATGAAGCTTCCATCTTCTGTTCTAAGTACATTCATACTCAATGTTCTTGATACTTCGTGAGCCAGTCTTACCTGCTTCCAGTACAGCTTGACATTGGCCCTGATGTTATCAGAGAACTCTCTTTCATTTTCCCTTTCTTTTTTCTCCACATTCTTCATTCTTATAATAGCTTTTATTTTTCTTTTCATTTCGTTGTATCTTTTCTGCTTTTTCCCCTCATCATCTTTTTCATTCGTGGCCTGATTCATCCTGGTGGCTTTGGAACACAAGACGTTGAGCCAAGCCGCCTTTTTCTTTCTTTCCAAATCTTTAATATCACCATCTACGCAATCATTCGTCCCCCTACCATTTTCCGTCTGCGCCAATGAACAATTTATTATCATCATTAAACAATGTATTAATCTTAAATATCACGGTAAGCGTTAGATTAGATGGTGTTGTTGGTGCTGATTGTAACATGCGCCATTTTACGAAGCTTTATTGACTCGATCTGTCCCCATTTTTACCCGACTACGGCGAAGCAAAAAGGAGGGTTATGATTTTGACCGGTATGTATGTATGTGGTCCCTTATAGCTTCTTCTTTTTTATTGATGCCATGTATCAAATGAAAGGGCTTAATTAGCACATTTCCAATATATTATGTACCCAAAAAAAAAAGTTAAAACACTAAAACCAAACTACGACAAAAACGCCAACTAAAAAGTTATAGACTAAAAATCTAGACAAAAAAGATAGACAAAACATCACTGACGGACAAATAAAAAATCCGGGAGTCACACGCAATTTGTTCGATTTACGTACACGACGTATGACTGATTTTTTATTTGTCTGTCTGTGATTTCTAGTCTATAATTTTTTAATTGGCGTTTTTGGTGTAGTTGGGTTTTAGTTTTTATAACTTTTTGAATTGAAGCGAATTGGTGGGAAGCGGTGAGCAGTGTTTTTCGTCGAACTTTTTTTTAATGATTGTGGATGTCTATATTGTCCAGCTGTGCACTCAAAGGAGGTTACATAGGTGACAACACTCTTTACAGTCGCCTATCAACACTTTTGATATCGACTTGAGTGTCCTCACATTCTAATGTGGAAGGCGAAGAAATGGGTATTATAGCCAAACTTGGGATGGACCTATATACAGCACTGGACTACGATTTACTACGTTGATTGATGGATTGAGAACAGGCAGCTAGGTTATATCTCCTGGCTGGTTATTTCCGTGTATCTAATTGCATGAGATAAGATCTAATAATAGCAATGACACTTACGAAACTAGAGCTGTGGTTTGTGATGACATGTGGGTCTTCGATCGCGGGCGGCGACGTCGGGCAGTCGTTGAGAATGCGATGTTCTTCAACCCTGTGCTGAACCACTTGCCTCTTTAGTTCAGCGAGGTCTGAATCCGTTTTTAGGATATCGTATTTAGTTTGCACTTGGTGGAGTTCGTCTTCTAGATGCCTGCAAGGGAGAAGGGTGTTATTTTAATTGTTTTAGGAGTCAAAATAGATGTACATCTATAGATACTATACTAAAATTATTGAATTATTGTTTTAGATTTATATAAATCTGTTACGGGCACAGGAAATCTAGGAAATAATTTATATAAAAATCAAATTATATAATAATTAATATACTTATACTTATATAATTAGGATAACACCTTTCGGACACTAAGACTGACATCTACCAAGCGTGCCTAGACTTTGCTAAGCACAGTAAGCATATCATCCATCATTATGCAAATAAGAGATCAAGTGATTCATAAGAAAATGAAAATTAATATTATAAAAATAAGACTTACATTTGTATAAAACACTGTACTTGGCATTATAAAGTCTAATTTCGCATGTTAGACCTCAGTAATTAAACTGGACAGCCTGCATAGAGCCCTGTCTGTTAAATACTCACATAACTTTGCTCTGTAGATCACCAACCTTCTTCTTCTCTAGGGCGAGCTGTTGTTTGGCGGCGTGCAATCTGTCCCGAGACTCGTTTTTCTTAGCCTCTGAGTCGCACAGAGCTCTATTAACAAGATAAGTATTAAATAAGTGGCATCAATTTCAACAACCTTTATCATTTAGTGCAGTGCCGAGGAGCTCGTGGCTAAGTAATAACAGCCGTACGGACGGATCCATCAGGTTAAGCTACGTTTGCCGGGGTTGCTCCGTTAATGGGTGACAATCTTTACATACCGCGTCTCCTCCGTGCCTCGGAAAGCACGTTAAGACATTGGTCCCGGCTGCCATTCGTGGACCTTTGACAGTCGTTACGGCTTGTTAAAAACCCGAAAGTCTGACAACCAGTCTTACCAAGGGGTATCGTATTACCAGTATAGGCATTTACACTATGTAAAATACTGGTATTCAGCTGCATCCGGTTAGACTGGAAGCCGACCCCAACATAGATGGGAAAAGGCTAGGCAGATTGATTTTAGTTAACTTGGCATTTATTCTTAAAAGCCAAAATGCACATATCTCAACTTTGGCCAACATTTTAGATGGATCACTTGGCTTCCAAGCTATCCATATAATTTGTTGTTGGACTTGCTAGAGGGAGAGGGACTTTCTTTCCCTCGAGAAGAGACCTGCTATGTAATTGCGTAAAACCTTTTCGTAAACGATTATTGATTTAGTGCAGTGTAACAATCAAAACATAATAATAATGTCTCGTCTCTTTCCTACATACATCAATATGATGGATGGGGGAGAGAGAGAGACTATAGAAAAGATGGATAGATTGTGTGAGATGTCAAGGGATATATACTAACGCTATAGCTGACATGGAAGTGTAGAAGAAATGAACTGAAGCAGTAAGAGGTATGGACATAACTCTCCCTAACTTTCGCACGGACAGTCCATGCGACCGCGTCATGAGCATTTCGCTCATATCAAGAGAAATAGTAGTTTTGCAACATTAGTTGAGATTGGCGTATTGACCACAAGGAACAAGGGACTAGGGCAGACAAAATAGGAGATTTTTTAAATAAATCAATTCATTTTGAATTTGTTTACCTTTTAAGAGCAGTGGCGAAGGTAGCAATAGTTCGCACATCGCTGTAGCTATGAAGCATCTGCTCCACATCATCACTTGTAGCATTTAGCACTTTTTGCAGACTGAAATAAAAGTTATTTGTAAGTTTGTGTAGATTCATAACGTCGGTGATATTCTGAAACCGCGGAACTAACAGTGTTTAAAACCGCGTAAGGTAGGTGCAGTGAATATTTACTAAACCACTTGACTTTCTGTTGTTTCTATTGGTTTATTATTATATTGGTGTATTATTTATATTGTTCTAAAAGTTTCTCTAAAAAAAAATATCGCAACTCGCATGCAGTAAGAAAGAACTATTGTATTTCACCAACAAAGTGTTCTAAATCATTAAATAAAATTACTTACCCATTCAAGGTTTGCATATTCTTCTTCAGTGCCTCATTTTCATCCTTAACTCTGTGCATATCTTTGTTCTGAATGCTCAGGAACTCCAGTTGTTCTCGAAGAGCTAAGACTTTGGAGTCAAAGCTGACCAGACGCTTCTCATATGATTTTAGAAGATCACTGCAAATATTTGGTTAGTTTAATAAAAATGTTCCCCTTTATCGCTCTTTATTTTCCTTTTTTTAATTGGTTTATTATAGTTAATTGATACAGGCGTGACTTGGCGGATCCATTATAAAATACAATAGACGTAGATATATTTAGTTACCTATTCCGCTTAACTATTCTTAAAAAGTCTTAAAAAAAGTGTAAGAAATCGACACGTGTTTCACCTCTCAACGAGGCATCCTCAGGATGACGATTGACTTGTCGCGATCCTGAACACGACTTGTTGCTTCGCCACGTGTCGATTTCTTACAGGGTTTTTTAAGACTCTTTAAGAATATTTAAGCGGAATAGGTTACTAAATATATCTACGTCTATTGTATTTTGTTTTATTTTTATTTGATGTTAATACAGAATTTATATAAACTGGGCTAAATTGAATTCATGGGAATCCTGAATTCAATTTCAATGACCCGTTAAGAGGATCCCCATGAAAAAAAATACGGCGCCCAGCGCTCGGCGTGTTAACACGTCGAGTACGGGTTCGCTGAGGATGCCTCGTTGAGAGGTGAAACACGTGTCGATTTCTTACAGGGTTTTTTAAGACTCTTTAAGAATAGTAACGCGGAATAGTTTTCTAAATATTGTATCTACGTCTATTGTATTTTATAATGGATTTCCGCCAAGTCACGCCTGAATCAATTAACTAGGATGCCCATGAATTAAATTTCACCCAAGGGTTTTCTGCTTGTTTTGGTTGGTGATAGGGCTTGTTCTAAGTCTGCCTGGTTAGCCACCATATTATCTAAGGCTGTCGCCATAACAACCATGTTAACAGTATTATTGTGTTTCAGCAGTTAGAGGTAAGATAGCCGGTTACTCTGTGATTGACGATTCTGGGTGAAGCTCGCTTCCACCTTCGGCCTGATCACTTGCCATCAGGTGAGATGCTGGCCAGTTGAGGTTAAAAAAAAAGGTCGTAAGAAAGAAATTCAAAAGCTTAAAAGGCAAACGTGAGTGGAAACGCCGGGAGCCCTACAATGACATATTATAGTAAATTTATTGGTAAAGTTCTTCAGAAAGGTCAAGTGCGTAATACTCGCAACCGGCATGTGTGCATGTGGCCAGATGTATGAACGTAAAAGAAGCAAAAGGAGTTAATATACTGCTTGATATGGATGCAGGTGGGTAGCAGGTGGCATTATGTGATTTCTGCTTACCCCTATGGAAAGCAGGCGTAAGGTTATGTATGTGCATGTGTGGTGTACAAACAGTGACTGCTAAAGGCTCATAAAGATGATAATAAGCCAGCAAGAAGTAAATATCTGAACATGTTATAACAAAACTGTTACTTACTCCTGCCTCTTCAGATCAGCATTAGCAACAACCAGTTTATCCTCTTTTTCCTTATACTTGACTCTTTGCTGTCGCAACTGCAGCTGAGCATCGTCCAACCTCGACTGTAATGTAGCAGCATCTTCACTGCTGTTCTCGTTGGACACCGTTGGGTACAGACGGAACATGCACTTGTCGGTGACTTTGTTCCTGCATTGAGGACAGGTTTTTGATCTGGAAGAGTGTTTGAGATTAAATAAATAGGATATAGAATGAGATTTTGGTTAGTGTTGTAGCTGAATGATAAGGCATTGCGTATGGATCACCATTGAAATACTAGTGCCGGGACATTCTGGCTACGCATTGGTGATTTGAGTTTGTGACACATTACTTTTGAGTAGAATTGTGGACGATACGCCTTAAGAAAAGAAGGCTATTTCTTTTCGTACCTGAACACCGAAGCAGGTGCTTGGTATTGCATTGTCGATTAACAGAACTATGATAATAACTATTAACAAAGAGATGCTACAACCTGCACCTTAATGTGCCAGTTTCTAGGCTTGGCAATCAGACATCTAAAGTATCTTCTAATCTATCTAAAATTCTAAAGTAATACAAGAACACAATAACATCAATATAATTGTATTTATGAAGTAACAACAGAAACATTTCATCTGTGGAAGATTTTAAATGGCAATTGTAAATGCTAATTGTTCATATTTAACTATATAGATAATCGTCTGCTATCTTAAAAATAAATAAATATAAGTAACGGCCTGACTGTCCTGATTTAGGTCAATGTAAGAATGATAAGCAGAGCTGTGGATTAAATGAAGGGGAACCATTTCTACTTCGCACTGGGCCAGCGTTGTGGATTATGGCCCACTCCCTGTCACACAGAAAGAGGAAGCCAGTGTGGCAGCAGGGGGAACATTATGGGCTGATTATGCTTCAACTTCAAGCATACTTTCTTCTTGACGTAATATGCTGTGTTGTTTAATGCATAATATTGAATTCTTGGCTTTGTAAGTATCATGTGTGTTCACATCTCATACAAGCTGATATACAAAAGGCCCCAGAACATACAGGGTTTTTTTAAAATAAATGTTGCTTAAAGTTAAATAATGATTAGAACTGTTTACCCATACATTTTTGATGTTTGAATGTCACTTAACTTTATGCAACATTTATGTAATCAATTTGAATTTAGAACAAATTTCAGTTAGATTATGATAAGATTCCATATTATTATGGTTCTAATGCTTATTTCACAAAGCTTATTATGTGAAAGGACAAAGGTTAAGCATATTGCATACATACAGTAATAGACAGCAAGAGGATTAGTAATTAGAAGAAGCAGATAGAGAAGAACTTTCGCCAGCGAACAGGTATAAGAAAAAAGGTTCAAATGATTTTCTAAACAATAGACTTAGTAAATACCTTTCGATCCATTGTGCGAGGCAGTGGTGATGGAATATGTGGCCACATTTTGTCACATATATGTTCTCAGCTTGATTTACAAGATCGCTGCATATAGTACACAGGATATTCATCTGAAATTGTTTTTTAAAATTTATTTTCAGGTTATGTTTTGGTCCAACTATTTTTGGCGCAAAGCCGAGTAAACTTGATGTTAGTTTAATTATTTAGATGTAGTTTTTGATAATAAATAAGAATAAATGTATTCTTACCTTGACTTTTAATAAATAAAGCCGATAATTCCGTAAATCGTTACAAATATGTCGGAGACATTCTACCTACATTTACAACGACATCACTTATTTTATTGATACCATAACATGAACGATTCTGTTATTTTAAGCACACCACTGAAATAGAAATGATCAAATAGCTATACTTTTAATGATTTCAGTATAAAACAATATTATTAGAAAACAAATACATTGTACGCAAATCCTGAAAAATGTCAGACAAATCTATTCAATCTGTGGTATAGATAGTGTTGCTAGAGAATATTTTTAAATCGATCGATTAACCTACGACCTCTTTGGTCTAGTGGCAGAGAGTTGGTAGACCAAACGTCTTGGGGTGAAAAAAAATAAAAAAATATCACCTATTATGATTATAATTTTGGTTTTATTCAGATTTAGATCCTCTAAATGTCGAAATGGTGGTAAAATATAATAACGGTGACGCATCGGTAGCGACTTTTAGTATAGCTCTTCAAGCGTAGGTACTCTATCGAATGGTTGTGGATGGTATCTAACGAATGCTGGGCAAACAGAAAGTTTTGAGAACCAGCAGTTACTTTCCACAGAACTTTTATAGGTGGGTTGACCGGACGTGTTACTTTTGAACTCTGAGTTGTGGGTGTTGTGACGTAGGTATACTTTACTATCTTTACTTTGTGTGTGTGTGCTTTACTATCTTTTTTTTCACTAACTAGAATGAAACATCACTATTCCGGTGTCTGGATAGTTCGAACCTGTTAAGTCCTGTAGTACCTAAGGCCTAGTAAGGTTATATCGTGCAGATAAATGATTTCAGGGGCTTTGAAGATGGACATCATTATTAAAATAACAGAATGAAGACATAACTTTAATTACCTGTAGTTTGCAATAAATATCAATGATAATAGTTTCGACAGTCTCATAAACACGGAATGTTAAAGAATTTTCAGAGATTTAATTGAGTTGGTAGGTAGATACATACACACTTATCTTTTAGCATTTCATTAACTCTAAAAATGTTCCGAGTTTTATTGTAATTTAACCAATTATCCAAACATATAATATCTACCTACGGTTATAATTAGGTACCTACTTTGCATTTATTTGGTATTGCCAGAAAATCAGCTTAGCTTTGCTTACAAAAACTTTGCCACAAGAATTATATAAATAAATCGGAAAACTTAAATCTTAACCATCCTTCCAAGCTCCTACTCCTCAATTTCTTCCATCTTCTTATACGCCTTCTTGAGCTCTTCCAGAAGAGTCATTGCCTGGCTCTTCTCTATGAGCAGTTCTCTCTTCTTCTGTTCTCCCGTGAATACGTCATCACTGTGCATAGTTAGAGTGTACGTATCAACGGTTCCTTCAGGTCCTGGAGTTACGGATACGTCTGTTAGCTTGTGAACTGGAAGAGAAGAAGTTGGTAATATGAGTTACCAATTGCTAACGACGACGCGTGAAAACTGAAACTGGTCAATTGTTTTTCGGTGTCGTTTTCTTCTGCCAGTTAGAAAGACAAAAATCCAATGTAGGTACCTACTATGCAAGAAGGGATAGGTAGTATACCTACACATCTGAAATTACGAAGAATCTCCGACTCATCTGTAGAGGACGTGTACATTGGTGGTTTGAGGAGATAATAGTCTAAAGCCTGACTTGCTATCAAATTGCGTAACACATTTCCGTAAACGATTAAGACAAATCTGTTTCATTTTGACAGTTTAACAACCTTCATTGCGTTATTTACGTTATGAAGCAATTTTTTTTTCGAACTTATGCAGCAATGGATTAGCAATCTGGTTCAAAACGATTCAGATTGTGATTGATGGTGTATTACGCAGTTAGGATGCTGCAGTGACCATCTTGAGATCTGTCTGTAAAATAACTTACTCATAAATCCGTTGGCCTGAACATGTGCCACGTGCTCAGGCTTATGGTTGTCCACGGCATCAGCTAGCGCGCTAGCGTGAGTACGAGGCACGCCCAGCACGAGTAAATCGCGCATCAGCTGCGCGCCCGTGCACGCGCAAGCGCAAGACTGCTGCACCACCCAGCGGATTACTGCGGCTGCTCGTGCGCATTCGTCGCGGGATGCTGGTAGAACATAAATGATCATGTACCATGGATCTTTTATGGATTACTTTATTGTTGTAAGTAACTCAAACATCATCAGCTTATGAATACTTTTACTACACAATAAAGACTTTTTCATTATTAAATATAATAAGCAATACCTAGGTACTAATAATAGTAGTATAAAATATCATGCAACTTACATAAATTTGTGTCTTTCAGGATTTCCATGATGCCATCATCCTACAAAAAAAGAAACATTAAAAAAATTTATCTTCTTTAGAACATGTAACCTATTATTAACGCATGTTATTATTGTATCTATTAACGTTTGCATGAAACCCTTTATGAGCAAGTTTTTGGGATAGGTGTACATGTGCATAGTAAAACAGTAACAACTTTTTTTTTTTTTTTTTTTTTTTTAAACTTAACGAATAATATGACAGAACTGTGGAGTCGACACGAGTTGTGTAGATCGTATGGCTAAGGGATATCGCTGTCGCACATGGTAGCTATACTGGTCCAAAGTGGCTAACCAGAAGGCGGACCAGTATCGCTACCGAGCGGGACAGCGATATCGCATATATCTGAATAGGCCTTACGGTTTATACTACAACTCGTGTTGACTCCACAGTTCTGTCATATTATTCGTTATGTTGTTATTGTTTTGCTATGCACACCCATCCAAGAGGCGTCGCATCCATGAGGGGGTACTGAGGACGTAACCAGCCGGGTGAATTAAATACTTACTAAAAATCGAGGAATTTGATAGCTACAAGCGGTTACTTACAACTACAGTTAGAAAAATCGAGTTATACGGGTAACTTATAATACCTGGGTAAGTATAACTACTTTTATTTTTTTTGGAAAATAAGAAAAATGTTAGCTGGATCCCTGATGAGTTTATTTCGGAAACAACCTATCGTTTTGAAATCCAATGATTCGGTTTTTATTCAAGATCAATAAATCAACTGCTTTTAGCATAAACGAAACCTACAATACCACCTCAATATGTTTCTTAAATAATGCAAATAACACATATTACCAGTGAAAAGGTCAAATAGCACATTAAGTGCTACACAAGACTACTCAATTATCCGGTTCGCTGTCAAAGGAACAGTGGGCGAGCCATCAGTCGGTATATCATGTGGTATAACACAACAAAATTGACAAAGGAACCAGTGCCTAATGTTATTTTTCGAAGGAAAAGTTAGAAAATAGAAGGTTTTTGGAAGAAGGTGTGGATCCTAGCCTCTGTAATATAAAGTTAGAAGTACGTATATACCTCCTACAAGGTGTAATTCCCACCCATCTGTTTATGAAGGTATAAGGACATTTTGCAAAAAATGTATACTAGCAAAAATCGGCTAAAAATGAAAGGGAAACGTGTTTTTTTCAGCGTCTTTTGTTAAGTAATGATATCTCTGTATACGGGTCCAACTCGCACTTAGCCGGCTTTTTATTTTAAACTTGCTGACCCGACAGACGTCCTGCCAAAATTTCAATAATTTATAACAAATTCTCGAAGAAAATTTTCCCGGCTTTTTTATTTCCATACAGGTTCGGACTATTACCAACAGTTTAAAACAAAAATTTGTCCAGCCGTTTTGAAGTCATGCGCTTACCAGCGAACAGCATTTCATTACTTGAGTAGATAAATACACGCATACACGCAACTAAATACACGCATATTATTCTGAGTGTCCCTTTATTACGTGTCCCTTTCTTTTATCTTTTAGTATTAGTAAAGATAATTAGGACAAGTCACTCTGCAATTTGCCAAACACGTGGTCCTCTAATATAATTTGGAGTTTTATTAACTGAAAGGAAAATAATATATAAATATATTATGCGCCTTTTTGCAACGAAGTGGAGTGCTCCAGTAAAATTCTACTATTTTTTTGTAAGATAGTGCCTATCTAAACATTTTATTAGGGACTAGCTGCTGCCCTCGGCTTCGCCCGCGTGAGTGTCGGAAATTACCCCATACATCCCCATGGGTTTTAAGTATAAATATTGAGTTTCGAGTTAATCGGACAGCGCGTTAAAATTCTTCCATACAAACACTGACACCCCCCAATCCCCCTTTAGGGGGTAATTTAGAAAAACAAAAAACTACAAACTTTATAATTTATTTAGATAACTATTCGTGCGAAGTTTCATATTTATTACCTCAAGGAATAAGATTTTTCATACAAACTTTCATCCCTTATTTTACCCCCTTAGGGGTTGAATTTCGAAAAATCCTGATACACGTTATTCTTAATTTTTGGGTTTAAGTATAAATATTGAGTTTCGAGTTAATCGGACAGCGCGTTAAAATTCTTCCATACAAACTTTGACACCCCCCAACCGTAGGATAGGATACTTTTCCGGGATAAAAAGTACCCAGTGCCCAGGATATTAAAGAATAATTATACCAAGTTTCATCGTAATCGAACCGGTAGTTTTTGCGTGATACCTGAACAAACAGACAGACAGACAGACAGACAAAAAAATTTTTAATCACATTTTTGGGGTCGGTGTCGGTCTAGTAACCCCCCTGCCATTTATTTTTTTGATATTTTCAATGTACAGAATTTTCACTTCTACAGATTTATTATAAGTATAGATATAGATAGATAAATTAAAGTCGCTTTTCGTGTTTGTCTGTATGACCGCGTCGTTCTTCTAAACCACGCAACAGATTTTGATGAGGTTTTCACCATCGTTTAGAGAATTTATTCCGGAAGGTTTATGTGTAGAAAACATTAATATTTAACTTCGACATAGCGCAGAAATCGATGTTTTGACATATCGCTCACCAGTACATATCGAACGCTAGTGAGTATACAAAATACTTCTATGCGGTACCGAGTATTGCCAGTGTTTTCATTTATTGTCGTCCCCACATGGCATGTAGGTAATATAAATTATGTGAAGATATCTTGGCAACTGCTGATTTAATACCAAATACAGTATTTACGTAATAAAATCTCTCGAAGCGACGCGCGCTTTACTTGTGGTAACCAAGTGCACAAAAACGCTGTGAATGTGTGCGTGAAGACGAGTAGCGTCAGCACATAATACACACACACAAACACACCCCCGATTTCATAATAAGCTTGGACGGTACCGAGAGCTCCTGCGCTTACACATACATTCAGAGCGTGTTTGTACACTTGGTAACCACAAGTAAATCGCGCGTCGCTTCATGAGATAAAAATACTATAGTATAAAAATAAAAGTAATAAAAACTAAAACCCAACTACGGCAAAAGTCAACTAAAAAGGTATAAACAAGTCATCACAGACAGACTAATTAAAAATCCGGAGTCACACGTGTTAGGGGATAAGTCGAATAGATTACGTGTGACTCCGGATTTTTAATTAGTCTGTCTGTGATGACTTGTTTATACCTTTTTAGTTGACTTTTGCCGTAGTTGGGTTTTAGTTTTTATTACTTTTATTTTTATTTAAATTATTTTGGGGTTATATATATATTTTTGAAATGTGCTAATTAAGCCCTTTCATTTGATACCCAACATGACACCATTAAAAAATCTTTTTTTTTTAGTTCATGACTTTTTGTCCTCTAGAGGGCGCCATATTCAATTTAATGTGACGCCACATAGCCTATAACCATCGGACGACCGAGACGCTTCCAACGATACCCCATTTGTCAAATTATGTTGAGTAGATTAGAAGTTATGAGGGAACAAATGAACATACATACATACATACATACATACATACCGGTCAAAATCATAACCCTCCTTTTTGCTTCGCCGTAGTCGGGTAAAAATACGTACAAGACAAGGCACTTTGGCCTCACCTAGGAACTTACCTAGACATTCAGTAGGTAATTTTACTTGTCTAAGTTTTAAAACTCGTAAATGAATGTCTAAGTTATTTTCCTGAGAGTTACTTATATGCTAATATTTTGTTTTTAACCAAAACTTGCACTTAGTGCATTCATTAGGAGCCTGTTCTCTTTTGAGCTATCTTAAAAGTTAAGCAAGATAATTGACTGCTTGATCAGGTAGGTCACCTAGCTATATAGCCAATCACTATCACTACATAATATATTATAGGTAAAACTTAATCCCCCGCTGCGTCTGTCTGTGTGTCTAAAAGCGATAATCTCCAAAAGTGCCGCACAGGTTTTCGGTTATTGAAATAACAATCTGCTGTTCCATACATTTTGACCGTGTATCTGAATGGTTTTTCCGTACGTAACCATAACTCAGCGGTTCCGGTAAGCGATCTTCTGGCTATGATAAGTTTTTGTTGAGCCGTCCAACCGAAGACTTCGACATGTCTTGTGACACTTTCACAGACGAGTAGGTCATGTCTTCAACATTGAATTTAATAACGTGTCTACCATACCATATTGCATGGATTGAATGTTTGATTCCATAGTATCGTCTTTTCACATGATGTCTTCGTAAAAGACAACTTCTTTTTCACCGGCGCGAGCACCAGCACGCGGTTTCGTAATGGCCGTTGCTGTTGTCCCCGTGATTTTTTCTTCTTTAACTTTCGTCGTAATATTTCGTCTTTATTATTATGGTCGATCCCGGACGAGGTTGTAGAGTCGTGATTTCGGTCATCCACACACCCCTACATGTATTTTTTGGTAAATTCCGGACAACAGTCAATAAAAAAGGTAGACCGGACGAAGCCTAATCCGATTTAAAACTAAAAATCTAAAAATAAAAGATACCTTACCAAATTTTATAAAAGTGTTCTAAGAAAAAATTACGACGGTCTACACTCGGTTTAAAAATAAAAATATTTTCTGAAATACTGGCGTAACAAGGACATGCACTTACTTTCATTGAATTTATACGGTACTCATGGATTGGTGCTCAAAATAATCTAGGATGAAATTCTGTTGAATTTTATTTAGAGGAGGTAGGTACTTAAAAACTTAAAAGCCACTTTAGTTTTCTAAATCTTTTTCAACAGACTACAGACTAATGAAGAAAAATATCAAATTATCAAAGATATACCTCTATCACTCCATCACTAGGTACTCAGGATTATAAAACCACGGAGTACAGAAAAAAAATAATGGCTGTACGCAATAAACTCGAAAACGTCCGAACTGATTTTTATTCGGATTTCACCAATGGACGGAGTGATAATTATGTGTGTATAATTTATTAAGGTTGAAGATGTCGGAAAAAACATGCCGTCTGTCACGGGAGCTTTACTGGCGTGCGCAAATATGCTCGACGCGACTTTGATAATACAATTTCTAAGAAAACTTCACGGTAGATTACCGGTGTCGCGTCGCGCGACAAGTCGCGCTAGTATACACGAGCCTTTACGGTAGTACGCTTCCGACATCCACGCGGGCGAAGCCGCTGGTAAAAGGAAAGCTAGTACAAAATAATAAATTGAAACGTTATGATAAAATGATAGAATTGAGTTTATAAGACGTGTTTAAGAGATGTGGAGGTACCTACGTGCCAAGAGTGCAGGTGTAAGCTCCCTACCTACGTCTTGATCTGTTTACAGCTAGACGATGCTGGATTATTATATTTTATTGCTATCTATTGAACGAGTTTATTTAATAGAACCTTTAATAATTCCCATTTTACACTCCTTAAAATATTATTGAACACTCTAAGTTAATGATTGCGCCTCTTTTTGTGAACCTCAAATGATTCCTATTTTGCGGCTCTCCTAACACGTTGGTCGGGGTACTGTAGCTTCGATACTGCGACTTACTGTGAGAAAAAGCCAGAAAGTCATCATCATTAGAAGCGAAAAAAGTATTAAAAAAAAAAAAAACGCTATTTTATTTCACTAGTCGATACAGTCAATGTTTCAAATTCAAAGGTTCAAGATAAAATTTCTCCGAGAAACATTAGGTCTTTCACTCGTCTGTCGTACAAGATAACAATGAAATCTAATATTTAGTACACAAGGGTTTTAATCAACATTAACTGGACTAGACATTCCTATAATGTTTGGTGCGGAATCAGAAGCAATATGGTTGTCTTAAATATATAGAAATATTGATAATCTAAAGTGGTTTCCTTTCAGGGCCCATTGATTTTTTCCACCCTGTATAGTTTTAAGTACTTAACACTAAAACTTAGGGGTCTTCGTGTTACATAGCCTAAAACAACAGTAGCCTTAGCAAAACTTGGCCATTGCTTTGCATTTCAATAATTTTGTTAGCCCACGCAGTATTTTCTTAACCAAAGATAGCTCTCGTGCTGTTTTTTTTTAATTGTACATATCTTAATATACGCATTCAATGACACGAAACGAGACACAATAGAGGTTTTATTTGTTTTTGTTTCTGGGACAGATAGATAATAACTTGTTCCTATCAATGGGCGTTTAGTGTCCACATTTTATTATTAGTTGTTGCTGTTATTAGGTACTTAGCCACGAGCTCCTGATGACTAATAGAGATGTATGGAAGAAAAAGCCATGCCGCGGCTACCCCAAATAAATTGGGATATACGCAGGAGAATGATGAATGATTTAAAATACAATAGACGTAGAAATATTTTGTAACCTATTCCGCTTAACTATTCCTAAAGAGTCATAAAAAACCCTGTAAGAAAGAGACACGTGTTTCACCTCTCAACGAGGCATCCGCACGACGATTGACTTGTCGCGAACCCGAACACGACGTGTTGCCACGCCGAGCGCTGGGCGCTGGGCTTGTTCGAGTTCGCGACAAGTCAATCGTCATCCTGAAGATGCCTGGGGATCTAACTCTGGACTGCACGTTCAACAGTCGCATAACAACAACGAGATAGTAGAAACCGTTACAGTAAATTGGGATTACTCACAGGCTGCTCCTCCATGACATGCTGCAGTAGGGTCCTGAACAGCGTGGCCGGTAAACTGGACAACGCATGCAGTGCTGCCAACGCCCATAACGGGCAGTCACCGTCAGAACAGAACTTGAATTTCTGCCACAAATGTAACCATTTAAAAGAAAAGCATTATCAAAACGTTAACAGATGACAAAGGAGCTTACGTAAAGAGGGCTTAAATAATTGTTCTGTATAAGAAACCAGTTGAACTATTTTACAAAAAAAACACAGTTTTTTTTAGTCCACCATCTAATGGTCGACTAAAAATAGGTACGCCAAGTCAGCCATTTTTTTTTTCTGCCTAGCCCCTTCCCAATCATATTGGGGTCGGCTTCCAGTCTAACCTCCACAATAATACGATACCCTTTGGTAAGACTGGATGTTAGACTTTCGGGCTTCTGACGACTCGTAACGACTGTCATACATCCACGAATGACAGCTGGGTCCAACAGCTTAACGTGCTTTCCGAAGCACGGAGGACTCGGTATGTAAAGATTGTCACCCATCCACGGACCAACCCCGGCAAGCGCAGCTTAACCTGATGGACCGACCCGTCGGCTGTTATTATTTAGCCACGAGTTCCTTCGAAGTCAGCAAGACACTAATTAAAAGTGCCAATTTACTCAAGGAACTAGGAAGCCTCTAGCATGTTTTATGTTTATTTTCGGTACCTTCTTATGTCCTTTGATTTATAACAAAGAAAAACGAACAAGGCGGTTATTCTTAATTAATTAATCTATATTATCTTAAGCCACCCCTCTGTTTTCGCCTGAGACTTAAAACACAAATCAAAATCACTCACCATGTCTTCAAATCGCTCGTCCCTGTAACAAACGCTTCAGTTATAACATTACCATAGGAATTACATGAACATGACATTCTCCATCATATTTATATGGGTCTATATGGGGTGTTAGTACGGACAATTTGGTTTAACATACTTTGAATGGGGTGGCAAATGTATGGAGTACAGTAAGTTGATGTTAGCTTTACTGTGTTGTTATGTTTTAGACGTGATTTAGATAGGTCATTTAGAACTGAGTTGATTTTGTCCCACACAAAATCAACTCAGTTCTAAATGACGTAACATAATTGACGCCTTATTTTCCGGAAGGGTTGGGCAGTGGTGTACCTATAGTAGGTACCACATTTCACCAGTCCAATGTTATAGGGGGCTAGTCTATTACCAACAATTACAATGGCAATACCCTTTTATTTTGACAGCTCAACAGCATTCATTGCGTTATTGACGTTGTTGAGCAGACGAATTTTTCGTAACATACGCAGCAATGGATTAGGAATTTCCTTTAAAATGATTCGGATTGTGAATAACGGTGGGTTAGGCTACGATCAATCAACAAACTTCCAAAAAACACTACAAAGTGAAAAATAACTTTAATTTCGAAAGTCGGTTAAAAATAAGTACCTACATTTCCACGAATTTTCCAACAAAAAATGATAAGTAAGTATAGATGCTTAAAGTTTAGGCTCAAATAATATTAACTAACCCCCGACGGAAAAAGAGGGGTGTTATAAGTTTAACGTGTGTTATAAGTTAAACGGTTGAACCGATTTTGATTATATTTTTTTTGTTGAAAGGTGTCTTTATCGAGAGTGTTCTTAGCTACAATTCAAGAAAATTGTTTCAGCCGTTCGAAGATTATCAGCTCTTTTCTAGTTGATGATTGGATGTGCGCATCTTCCATAGGTCTGATCGATTCGAAATTTAGTATTCTGTTACTTCAATGATATTAGAAGAACATAGTAACCTTGAACCGATACTGCAGCATCACCTGGAATTGTGACGCGGGTTATTTAAATTTTTAATTTTAACTTGTTATTGGCCAAATTTACTTTCCATCACGGAACCGCTAATCTAAAAACCCGCAAAACGGTAGGTATTTGACTCCACAAAACCACAATAAACTCCCACATTGCTTCTTCCCGCACAATAGACATTAGGAGCTAGAAAAAACAACGAGAAAAACTATGGACAGCTCGGAAGCGCAGCAGAACAGTGTAATAGAAAGTTTCCAGCTATAACATTGGCATTAAGCTTTCATTTCAATGGCGGACAATGAGGGTATATTGACAGGCTCAACATACTACGTTTATATTAAACTTGCTGAGTCGAGCTACGCGACGAGTGGGTTTAGGACTAACGTTTAGATCTATAAGGTTGGACAGGCCTTTCAATATTATACACTGAAATCAGCACCCTAATTGCGTAGTACACAATCTATCACAATCTGAATAGTTTTGACACAGATTGCTAATCCATTGCATCGTTAGTCAAAAAAAACAAACTGCCCAACAACGTAAATAACGCTATGAATGTTGTAGAAATGTCAAAATGAAACAGGGCCGATATTTCAATCATTAGTTAAGATTTACCTCAAGAATAAATGTGACGTTTTGACAGATTGTCAGTATAGGGAAAATGAAAACTTATTCGTCGGATAAAAGTTAACTCGCGATTGAAAAACCGGCCCTTAGGGTGGATTCGACCAAACAGGAATAAATTTTATCCGCGTTAAGATATAAGATTTACTCTGACAGTTTTCGTAAGAAGAAACTGTCAAAAATTCAAAATTTATTCGGAAGAGAGGGCTTATTCTGCGTATAAAATTCCTGTTTGGTCACATCACATCCGCCCTTAGATCACAGATCACAGATCGCCCGCAGATCGTTGCTTTTTTGGGTTTTATCGATCTCGAATTTCTCAGGCTGGAGTCTGGATTTGTGCCCGGTTAATGGCAATAGACTCGCCCCCTATTACATAGGATTTAAACATAAGTGGCGAAACGTTGGTTTACTATAGGTAGGTACCTACACCTCTGCTTATCCCGTCGGGGAATACAGGCGTTATGTTATGTGATACCAGATTTGTTGTGAGCTTCTGTTCAAAAGCTTATTTGTCGAGAACACGGATTAATAGCTAATACACTAAATTTTAAAATGCATTTGTCTGTATTAAGATGTTGGAAAAGTGCCAATTTTTACGCTTCGTTTAATAAATGAGTTTCGATTAGGTTGTTATAGTTATTAGTCCAATCAGAAGCATGAAAGTCTGGCAACATATAACATTATTTACTTAGATACGCCTAATTATATGTTTGTAGAGCCCTTGTTACCCATTACTGATTACAATACGAAAGTGTTATGTACTGTAAATATACTAATTATGAAGCAATTATTTCAGAAACTGAAGGATTCTGAATGGCTGAAAGAATATTATTTATTGGCAGGGAGACTATTTAGGGATACCGTGGCCCCTGGCAACACAGGCAACTGAAGGAACATGAGTGGGTTTTAGTCAGTAAGTCTGACACACACTTCTGCTCCGCCCAGAGCGGGAGAAGTTATTTGATGATTTCACAACCAAAAAAATATGGAGACCATTTAAGCGTCATTATACCTAAGTTCAAAATGTCAACATTCAATATACATAAGTTCATTATATTTACGTTAAAAATACCTACTAGTGACTTTGAATCCCCTCAATTGTTGGTGAATCATTTGGGTTAGGTTAGGTTAGAACAGTGAGCCATCGACGAATAAGAAAAAAGAATAATAAGTAACTAAACATTCCTGTTGTAATAAGTAAGTTGAAATGTAACTTTTAAGGTTGAATACATAGGTTCCACGAAGAATCATGCCAAATACTTAACCAAATCTGAGCAAATAAATCTAAAAAAAAATTACAAAAAAAATAAAAACAACAACCGACTTGCAAATTGCAGAAAACGTAAGAACATTTTAATTTTGCGGGCTACCTTTGAGCATCCATCTTATGAAGCTAACTCAAAAACTACCTAAGCGAAGTTAATAAAATTTATATTATACCAAAATGAAAAAAGAATTTTCAAATTCCGTCCAGAATTGACGAAAATATCGACGGACATACAAAAAAAAACATACATACACTACGAGCATATAATTATAACCTCAAACTTTTTGGAAGTCGGTTAGAAATAGAAACTGGGCAGTCATTTTGTATAAAGAACTTTTCATAGATCCTACGCATATTATCTATTTGTAACTATTCATAATCAGCCAGTAATGTTCCCACTATTGGAACACAGGCCTCCTCTCTGTGAGAGGGAGTGGGCCATTATCCACCACGGCGACGATCGGACCCACTGCTGAAGTCACATATCTTCGAATATTTTGGTTCTAGGACATGCCAGTTTCCTTCCGATGTTTTCCTTCCCCGTTTTGAGAGCAGGGGCCTAAGTCTACTAATTTATAAACATTACAATGGTCTCTCAATGGTGAGTTTTTGACAGATTTGCCATACAAAAACTGTCAAAAACTCACCATTGAGAGACCATTGCAATATTAATAAATTAGTAGACTAAGGCCCCTGTGGTGATGAAATGAAATACACTAAGTAAAGTGCCGGTCTGGGTCTGAACTCACGACCTTACTACTCATAAATCGGAGCCGATAACACTGGGCCACCACTGCTATATTCGAATGGATTAAATTATTGGTCCAGACTTACATGACCTTTAAGTCTGCTTACCCCGCCATACAGACACTGTAAAGGACGAAGACGTAGAAATTGGAACATATGTGGGTTGCTTGTTGAAGAGAATGAATTAAAAACGAAGGAATCAGTATAAGGGACGAATCACACTTTCGATACTCAAGTTTAACAAAGATTTTAGAAATAACTTTTTATTTTTATTAGTAATTCATCAGTTTAGTTAGGCCAAGTAAAAATTGTCTTCTGGCCTGTTTATTTGGGTGTAGGCATTGTAAAAACCAAACATTTCGGCGTATTCACATATTCGTATAACTCGCCTATCCAATGATTCTGAGCAACGGCAAAAATCACAAAAGGCACATAAAAATAACAAGTTACAGTCAGCTGACTATTTAAGCAGAAACCTCCAAAAACATTGATTTCTACTTATAATTACATATCCATTGTGTTATCTTTCAAAATAAAAATCATACAGTATCTATGTGTTATAGTACCATATTGTGAAATACATGGTACTCATTTGGATTGGTTAAAGTCGTAGTGACAACCATGTCATTTGGTTTAAATAGGTTTTTATTCTTATTGTTTTATTTATCTTTTATATAGATTACTTTAGGCTATTTTGTGAATGTGAGACCGTTGTAGGCTCAACAGACTGTCGATTTGCAGACTATTTTCTATTTTGTTAACGGGGCACCGAGCTTTTTATACATAAAAACACGTTTTTATAACGCTTGTTTGAAGTAGTAAACAATTAAATTAAAATGTAGGAAAATTTATTGGTATTTTTGAGCTTATATACTAGACTGTATACACGATGGAAACACGATTTGATCAATTTGGCTCGATAGAATAAATTCGCAAAGTTACCTCTTATCGAGTATTTTTTTTCTCTATTTCGCTACTTTTCTATATAAATAAGTAATTTTATATTATGTTACATTTACTAAAATAAAGTTCATAGTTGAATGGAGCGTTTATACACGATAGTTTTTTATTTAAGAGCAATATGATGAAAATAACAACAAAAAACATTAAAAAAGGGCAAAAGTGTGGTTATTTTCTTTACTCTTTACACGTAAAGAAAAAGACAGAGACAAAGGCAAATGCTCGGTGCGCCCTTAAGTATCTTGTTAATAGGCCTACACTGTCCTCTCATACCTATTCACACTAAAACATTGTAAAACCCATCTATTTTTTAAAGAGTAACCGTGGAGTTTTAGAAACAACCAATTAGAACCGTGCACCTAGTTTCATAAGTGCCCATGTAGGTTTATGTGAAATAAAATATTTTGATTTGATTTGATTACCAAAATTCTGCGGTTAGGTACGTTATATTTCGTATTTCGAACGAAGTCAACATTGGATAAAAAAAAAGGAATCGAGGTGTGGGAACGAGTTTGTTGCGAAAATATCTTTTAGGTTTTTTTTGTTTCAGATTGGCGCAAAAACGGCTGTACGGATTTGGATGAAATTTGGCACACATATAGTTTATAACCTGGACTAACACTTAAGGTTCTTTAATCCCGGCAGTACGTTCTCGTGGGATATTTTATGACATCCACGCGGGCGAAGCCGCGGGAAAACGCTAGTTACTTATAAGGAAAAGGGAATTTCTGGTTTACCGCATGTTGATGTGGCGGCATCTACAACGCCACATGCGAACTACGCATCAAAGACCTGACGTCACAAAATCCTGCATCGCGCTATTAGATTTTACCGAGCGATTAACATAATTATTACAGACTATCTGACATCAATCGTCGGGCAATTGCCCTCCAGACACAACACCCGTCTAGTCGGAAGATCCTCCCTTTTCAATACAGGATAAGAGAACTTAACACCCTGCACACTTGACGAATGAGAGCCAGATCGAAAAAGTGTAACATTTTGACCGTCACGACACTTTTGTTATTACGGACGCTATGTGGCGGCAACCGCTCTTCTAATCCACCGTTGGTTTAAACAAAGAAAAACACCAACGTTTCTCCACGTAAAACTGTAGTTAGTCCCTAACGTGGGTCGAATATGTCCCACGTTCCTAGTTAATACATTTAGTTTGTTTTCATTCAATCAACTACTATCTCAGGTGTTATCCGTTTTACTTTGTTATAAATGTTACGGAGATGGGTACTAATCAACTGACTGTTTATATGTAAGTGTTTTTGGAATCGAGAATTCTTTTATAGTGTTAGAGGTAGGCATTATAGAAAGAAAGAAAAATAGGTTTATTTGTCGCAAAAACACGTGCATACAGAAAAAATGGTACTTAATCCGAACAAATTTAAAATATCAGATGTAGAAACAGACATAGTCGGTAGCTGCACGTCATGACTGTGACAAGCAGGGTTCCACTCAGCATGACGCTGTGCTATGGGGGACCCACAGCACAACGCTGATTTGCAGTGGTCACCCGAAAAAGATGTACGGAAACCAAGCTACTGCTAGGTAGTATTATAAGTTGTAGTAAGCCTGTTGCTATGTATTTTCATAGAATAGAAAAGGCTTATGAATTTGAAAGGCAATAATAATAATTATTTATTTATTTATTCAGACAGCCATTAGATTATAATCATCATAAATCAGCTATCTAATTGCGTAATTTTCGTATAAGACTAATCTGTTTAATTGTGACAGTTCAACAACATTCATTGCGTTATTTACGTTGTCGAGCAGATTTTTTTTTCGAATTATGTAGCAATGGATTAGCAATCTGTTTCAGAACGATTCAGATTGTGATTGATCGTGTATTACGCAATTAGGGTGCTGGTGTAGGACGTCCTCTGCAGAACAAATGCTTTTCCTATAGATTTCTACAATGATTTTTTCTGACAAGCCGCGGTCCTGCGATTTTCATTGCTCGTTTGTCCATCTATTGGGAGGTAATACAACGCTCTGCTTTCAGATTCATGGTCTTCACTTATAGCTAGAATCCATATCTTTGTTACTAGCTTCTGCCGGCGTCTTTGTCCGCGAACTTTGACATAAAACAAAAATAACGATAGAGCTGGCACTCGGCAATACTCGGCAATTTAGCTTCCCACCAGTGAATTTTTTGTTTGTAATCTGATGGTACCGACTTCCAGAGATTACCTTTTAAACTATTATTCCAATACTTCGATACTCGGTACAATAGCAATACAGGAGATATCCACAAAAGTTGAAATCCAAAGCCTCAGTCAATAATTCGACATCTCGTAAAATATGTTCACCGTTCATAAAAAATATCTCGTAAAAACCTGGAACATGACGCGAGTACCTATTACCTACGTATTTACTTTATCCCGAAATAAATATTATTGAATCCTCTGTTATTTTTCTCTCTATTTTGATTAGAACAATCGATTTGATCAGATCGAAAATGGGACCTTTTCGATCTGCAGCATTATGCTGAGACAGGAGCCTTTTTGGCCTTGCACAGGTCGTTAAATTTTTAATTCATTTTTTATTTTCGTTTTTTTCACAAGAACTAACAAATGGTATAACAGAAAAGTAATGAACAGTTTCACCTTACACCCATGTCAATGTAGCGAAATGGCCAAGCCACATGTATATTTTGGGTAGGTAATGCCCTTGCGCTTCCGTGCCCCCAGATTGTTCCCCTTCCAAAAGGTAGTTTCGTTGGAGAAGAACGGGCAAGAAACTCCATAGTTATTCTTTGAACATGTTTTACAATATTTTGCATACCTTAAATATTACCATTAAAATACCTACTACTTTTGGTAGGTAAACTCTAGCGAATATCATCAATTGAGTAAGTATATGAAAATGTTGCACAACCGGCGGGGTATTGCGTAACACACTTGCAATTGAAATGAAATTCATTGATCCTACTTATATCCTACTAATCCTAACTTCCTAACTAATATTATGAATGCGAAAGTGAGTTTGTTTGTTAGTTAAACTAGCGTGAAGCTAAAACGGATTTGGATGAAATTTGACACATAGGTGGACCAAGACCTGGAGAAGGACACTACTTTTGATCCTGGATCGCAGACGACGTCGCGGGCAACAGCTAATAATATTATTAATGTGAAAGTTTGTATATTTGTTACTCAATCACATAAAAAAGGCTGAACGGATGTGGATGGCACACAGATAGTTTATAGCCTTGATAAAGAAGTTCGTTCGCGTGGGATAATTTCCGACACTCACGGAGGCGAAGCCGCTTGCAAAAGTTAGTTCAAAAATATTTATTTTCGTTGTCGAGCTGAAAATTACATCGAAATCTAAAAATGTAGAAATTATTTCCCGCAGAATGAGCTATAAAACATCGGATGTGGTTACTATGCGAGTAATGTCGGCTGTACACCCACAGGCAAGGTAAACATTACGTGTTTGTATACAATGTTAGACGCAAGGTGATGTTTGATTCGAAATCGTATGTTCAATGGGTGCCTCAAGAGCAAGTGGCTTTTAATTACTACACATAACTATATATTTAGCTATAGAATAGACTAGAGAATAGATATATTTAGACTAAATAGTAAACGAACGAACGTTCGAACGTTTTTTGTAGTAGATATGTAGTGAACGTTAACGAGGCAAAAGGAGTTTGTAAGGATCGTAGCAGCTGGCGTTCTGTAGTTTCTGCCTACCCCCATGGGAAGAGTTTATGTATGTATGTATGTGTATATTTAGTAATCTATTCCGCTTAACTATTCCTAAAGAGTCTTAAAAAACCCTGTAAGAAATCGAGGCATCCTCAGGATGACGATTGACTTGTCGCGAACCCGAACACGATATGTTGCCACGCCGAGCGTTAGACGCAGAGCAGCTCGTCAGCCTCATTGAGAGGTGAAACACGTATCGATTTCTTACAGGGTTTTTTAAAGACTCTAGGAATAGTTACGGAATAGGTGACTAAATATATCTACGTCTATTGTCTCTCTACAGCTAAATATATAGTTGTATGTAGTAAAGAAAGCTCTCTAAGAAATTGTTCTACCGGTGTAGCATCGCGGCGTGGCGTCGCGCTAGTCTGCATGAGCCTTAACTCTTCTCCGCTCAAATGGGCCGGCCCTCCTTACAGGAATATTATCGCATCACCTTTGTTTAACAAACGTGCACAGTAGCAGCAATAGCTCAACGATTAAGATGTCGGGCTGGTGAGAGAGATAACCTGAGCTCTCGCCTCTCTTCTAATCCACTCCGATCACGAGAACTTGGCTACGGATTAAGTTGTCTTAGATATTCGGAATACACTAGTTGTCTATACTATTATTATAAAGAGGTAACATTTGTTTGTTTGTAAGTTTCTATGTAAAGAAAGAAAAGAAAGATTTTTTTTCTTTATTCTGCACAAACTAAACGCAGTTTTTTTTTTTTTTACATAAAACACTTAATCTCCGGAACTACCAATCGGATTTGAATAATTATTTTTGTATTGGATAGGCCAATTCTTGAGGAAGGTTATAGGCTATGTAACATCACGCTACGATCCTTAGGTGCCGGGCAAAACGAAAAAAAGTAAAAAAGAACGCTAAGGGAAAACGAAGTAATAGTGCGGGCGGGCGATGGGACGCGACGCGGTGGGCCGGGGGCCGAAATTTCACGCGTACGACGTCGGGGGCAGAAGCTAGTCTTATATATGTTTTTGGCAGACGTAGCTACCGGTGTAGCCGCGGAGCAGTGGTAACAACCGCGACTTACGAGTTCTAGGTCGTAGGTTCGAACCATGACAGGCGCTTTACTTTGTGTAAATGATTTCATCACCACTGGTCTCAAAACGTTGAAGGAAACAATGTTCTAGAACCAAAAAAATCGAAGACATGTGACATCTAGCAACCCGCACTGGGCCCACGTGGTGGATCAGAATTTCTGATAACTTTTCCTGAGAAAACATTAATCCGGTGAAAGAAAATTGTATTTTGATGCAAGTGTGCAAGTAAGGGCCTGCGCAGACTGGCGGACGGGACGGCAGAGGATTTTAAATTTATCAATTGAATTTAAGACTTATCCGATCGAAATAAGCTGTGTATTTCAATGCTCGGTGATCGACGGAAAACTGCGCTCTGGGATGTTCCAAGCTCGATTACCTAGAATTGAAATATATACCTTTTTTCGATTGGATAAGTATTAAATTCAATTATTTATAAAATCCTCTGCAGTCCCATCCGCCAGTCTGCGCAGGACATAACTCTGTGGTGCCCGATTTTGAATATTTACGCGTATAAAACGACGGTTTTCAGAACAAATGCAAAGGAAAACAGCCTAATATTAATTCAAACGAAAAAAACTAATTACTTTTATTTATTTAAAGAACACAAATTTAATCTTAATTTGTTGACGAAAAAAAGTAATTTGATGAAATACAATCTTTATTATAATTAATTTCTTTACACAGTTTATTTATTCAGAATTTTTTTAGACATAAAAAGGCATGAAGGTACTTTGCTGAGATTTAAAAAATATCGCATATCTCTATCGTGCGGCAATGCAAAAGTAAAGTAAGCACGCGTGTTCAATACGCTGCATTGTGAACCTAAAAGTGGTGCAATAAGAGCATTTTTTGAGCAAGTGTGTTGACGATAGTTAATTGATTCAGGCGTGACTTGGCGGAAATCCATTACAAAATAAAATAGACTTAGATATATTTAGTAACCTATTCCGCTTAACTAAGTTATCTAGAATAGAAAAGACATTTATTTTGCAAATATGGGTAATACATAATAGGTAGGCTAGTTAGTTGACTAAGTTAAGCGGAATAGGTTACCAAATATATCTACGTCTATTGTATTTTTAAAGTGTGTTGAAAATGAACTTTTCTAATTATTGTGTATGATTTTTGCCACCCACGGCATTACAAAATGTTATATGTATCTAAGTAATTAATTAATTATTTATGCTCGTGTCTACACGAAAGAAGAATAAGTAAACATCTAAGTAAACCGTAAATTTTAAACATTTTGGTGTAAACACGGAAGATTATTAGATAATGAACAAGATAATTAGGAAATTCAACCGCGTGTAGAAACTTTATGTGAACTTTAGGTACATAGTAAACACTCTTAAATTCTATTTTAATAAGTTTTGTTTAACTTAATGATTATAAGACTTATAATTTGAAGACGAAAGTTTGATTAATTATAAAATTAGACCGCGGATATATTATTATAGATTTGAGTTTACATTAAAAGAAATCTGATTGAAATAAGACCATAATATTGATTTCATGAAATAAAAATACTTAGTATGCATGCATCATGAAATTAGAAGTTTACATGTGAAATCTATCTATTTACCTCTATAAAAATCAATTGCTGGGCTTTAGTCTCGAAAATTGCTCAACAGATTAGATTTTTTTTTTGCCCGGAAGGACTCCGGGCTGTTGTTACTGAGTAATTCCTAGTGGAAAAACTCAGTAACAGTTTGCCCAACCCGGGCAATGAAACCAGGAACTCAGATTCAGCACCCGGCTGGCGACCACCAGACCAAGGAAACAGTTAAGAAAAAAATGGTTTGAAAATAAATTCAACACACACGATTTGTATTTCTATTTCCGGGTTGATATTTGAAATGAGAATTCCTGTTTAAGGGTTCCTTAATGTCAAAAGGCAAAAAAAAATCCTTATAAGACCATATTGTTCGTCTGTTCGTCTGTCAGGATCCTTTTTCTCGGGAACGTGTTGAGGTATATAGTTAAAAACTTAGGTCTGCAGTTCCTTGGACGTGTTAAAAATTTAAGCTTCTAAGTGCAAATTTCTCCAACGAAACTGAACGCGATCAGCACATCTAAACCGAGTCCAAGAGCTGTCAGTGTCAATATTCAAAAGAAAACAATGACACTGACAGCTCTTAAACTTGTTTTATGTGCTGATCGCGTTCAGTTTGTATTGGTGAAATTCGCCTTAAGTCACCGGAATCAAGAGTTACAATTATCACACGCTTACACACACACGGATACATCACGTTGACCCAGGGAATCATGAAATATGGCAAGAAACAAGCCCAGTGATAACGGCCGTGACTTACGAGTTGTAGGTTGTTGGTTCGAATCTAGACACGCGCTTTACTTTGTGTAAATTATTTCATCACCACTGCTCTACAAAGCGGTGAAGGAAACCGGCATGTCTTAGAATCAAAAATTCAAAGACATGTGACATCTACAAACTCGCTCTAGGCCCGCGTGCTGGATTACGGCCCACTCCCTCTCACAGAGAGGAGGCCTGTGTCGCAGCCGTGGGAACCTTATAGGCTAATTATTTATGGTCCGAGAAAAGAGTAAATCCGATAATTGTTAATTTGTTGTCATATCACATATATAACTGCAAAATTAAGTTTCTCCTTCAATCCAAAATTGGAAATTCGGGCAACCGGGCACAGCTTTGACACGGAACCAACAGGACGCAAGTTCTACTCGCACTTGTCCCGGTTTTTAGTTTTTGGAATAGCAGTTCAATTGTTTTTTCTGCTCGTTTTTTGTTTGTAGAAATACGAATACGATAAAATTAAACAAACAGTAAACTGTGCTACAGGCACTAGTTCCACCGCCGACGACTAGCGAAAAACGAGAAGAGCTAGCAATTAGAAACGAAATGGCGAGAAACGAGCAGCGAGTGTGTAGTTCCAATGGTGTTGTCGATTGCACGAATGCTACAAGTAGAATCCTGCCCAGTTACTTGCTGGTACGCGTATGTACCATCGCGGCAACCCATAACTAACCACTTTGAAAACAAAATCCCGCGCACACGATGACCACATCTGTTATCGCCTCTGGTTTATGAGCGTAAGTAAGAGTTTCTATAGCAAGAATAGTCCTTACGGCGGTTAGGTATGGGCTTCCACAATAGTACCTAGCAAGAGTCTCTCAGCCTCTTGACGGGCAGTGTTCTGCGTGCCAAGCGAGCGTCCCTGGATGAGTGTTTTTTTTGGTAGCTCGCTGTGACAAACTAGTGAAGAGAGAACTCTCGCTGGCAGTGCCAACAGTCGGCGATCAACTATTAATGGCTTAGTCCCAGGAGCTCCAAATAATTTTATCCCCGGCGGCTCCAAATTAAAAAATATTTAATCAAATCTTTCCCATCAGCTCCAAAAATTTTTAAGTACAGATTGCACAAAAAATCATAATTATTTACAGTAAAATTAATTTATTATTCAACAAACAAATTACCGGAGTAATGCGACAATGTCGAACCGAACCGTGTCGTTACTGACACGGGACATATTATCTTCTGTACGTTTCTAGAGCGAGAAAACAGTTGATAGCAATTCGCTTCCTCGCCGGCAGTGGGACAGATGCCTATTTCAATCCACAAAACTCTTCGGACTAAAATAGCGATGTTCTATTTCGGGCTATACAGGGTCAAATTAAATTAGCTAGAGAAACTCCGCAGACGTGATGGCAATGTAAATATATTATGATAAACAAAAAAAACTGTTACAAGAAATGGAAGGTGGGTGTACGGGTGTATAATATACATGTACAGCGTGATGTTATGTTATGTTAAATGGAAGGTTGTAAAGCCTCGTGCAGACAGGCGCTACCGGACGGCTCGACGCGACACCGTTAATTGTTCTACCGTGAAGTTTTCTTAAAAAAAATATTGTCATATTGTAGAGTCACGTCGCGCCAGTCTGCACGAGGTGTTGTGTCTAGTAAACGGTTTTAGCAACACATCTGTGTTCCCCAAAAGAGAAGACAGAGTTTTAGGATAGTACAGTCAAAGAGAGAGCAGTGGTGGCCCAGTGGTAACGGCCGACGTACGAGTTGTAGGTTGTTGGTTCGAACCCTGACAGGCGCATTAAAAAAAAAACATTTTATTTCGAGCATCACTGACTCATAATATACACAAAATACTCACACAGTCACATTACATACACAACACTACTAATTCAATTCAATTCATACCAATTCAATTCAATTACAATGTCATAAACAATAAAATAATAATAAAAATAACAATTACAATAACAATTTTTTTAATTTTTTTATTGAGGTTTGGTTAGGTTTGGTTTGGCTTTACTTTCATCACCACTGCTCTCGAAACGGTGAAGGAGGAAACATGGTGAGGAAACCGGCATGTCATAGAACCAAAAATTCAAAGACATGTCACATCTACCAACCCGCAGTGGGCCCACGTGATGGAATACGGCCCATCTCCCCTCACAGAGAGGAGGCTGTGTTCCAGTGGGAACAATATAGGCTAACTATAATGCAGTCAGGGACATAAATTGTTAATCAAATTGACACAACGTCAATTTGTCGTGTTATAAACATTTTATACAACTATCAAAGAATTGAATTAAATTATGCATTCAATTTGATTAACAATTTATATCCCTGACTTTACGCCCACATTTCGCCAGTTATGTTAAGGTAAATCCCTTGTCATAAGGGGCGAGCCTATTGCCATCAACCGGGCACAAATCTAGGGTTAAATCCTGGGAATTAATATAAGTAAATTGGTCTCATTACGGAACCCGTATGTTTCATCACAGTGTTTTGTCGTAGTAAATAACTTAGCAGTATATATATATCTCCGTGTCTGTCTGTCATATCCCGGAAGCCTTTATGAAATTAAAATGAAAAAGATTGTCTAAATATTTGTTGCCGTAGGAATCCGGTTTATTTGTATATGATTAAAAATGTCGCAAAAAGAAAAAAACGGCCAAGTGCGACTCGCACACGAAAGGACTTTTTTTTTTAACTTTATTTAAAAATACACAAGAAACGGTTTTTTAACCCCCATTTTTTTTTTGTTATAACTGTTAAAGAAATACACAATCTGTGAAAATTTGAATTTTCTATATATTATAAGGTACGTTTAAAATTCCAATTATGTTTTAATCCTATGTAATAAAGGGCGAGTATTGCACGAATCTTCCAGATGGAAAAACCCAAAAAAAAACAAAAAACCAACAGACCTAATGTTTTTTTTTTTTTTGATTTTTTTGCTTTTTCCACACCTATTCTGTTTAAAACACAATAACACTTAAAATTAGGAGCAAAATAAAATTCCTGTCCAAAACCAGATGAAACAAAATAACATCACGTAAATGAACTATAGATTTCTAGAATACTAATGCAATAGGAAAACAACATCTTCCATTGAGAAAAACAAATTGGCGGGAAACCTCGACGCAGAGAGCTTTCAATTTGTTACAAATAAAGTTTGCCGATACCAATAACAACAGCATTTAATTTAGGAATACAGGATAAACAAGTGTTTATTAAATGACAAAACTATTGCAACGAAAATAAAAACAGCTCAGAAAAACATCTTTAAAATATAAAAAAACAAGCAAAGTTAATAAAAAGGGACCACCGCGCAAGCTTTCTCTACCAAATGAAAATAATATTTTCAAAATCGGTTTACAATTCACGAAAATATCGATGAACATTCATAAAAAAATATATACAGAGGAATTCAGAACCTCCTCCTTTTCTAAGATGTACGTTAAAAATAAAAACAATTCAAAATTTATGAACATACCTAAACGAGGCAAAAGGAGTTTGTAAGGATCGTAGCAGGTGGCGTTCTGTAGTTTCTGCCTACCCCCATGGGAAGAAGGCGTGAGTTTATGTATGTACAATTCAAAATGGCGGAAAATGTCACAGTGGAAAGGTTTAAACTTGTTAAAAATAAAGGTTTCCGATACCACTAGGGGTATAACTGGCCATAATTTTGTGAAACAAACCAATGAATATGAAATATCAGAGAAAACAAAGACGTTTCGTCCTACGATCGAGCAGATAATGTCCTAATGCAATTCAACAGTTGGTCGCACTGGCCAAGTAGCGTCCGCACACAAATCTATTTCAATTTTCGTTTTTAGTGGTTTGAAGAAGTTTTATTTTTTTTAATTCATTTTATGAATGGGAATGTTTATGTTATGAATGAAGTGAATATGTATTGTTTTCGTGAAGTTTAATAAAGTGTAAGTGAGAAAACGTAAAGTGAGATCTTCATAATTTTCGTTTAACCAAGTTAAGCTTACTTAGTTAAGCGGAATTGGTTACTAAATATATCTACGTCTACGTATTCTATGATGGATTTCCGCCATGTCACGCCTGAATCAATTAACTATCATTTGTAGGTTTTATCCTTTATTTTTTGTTTGCTGTTTTGATGGTTTATTGGTCTGTTTGAATTAATTAATGAAAAATAAAGTAAAAAGTACAAGTTTTAACGTCTTCAACAATAAGTGAAATGAAGTTTTAGAACAAGTTTTAAAACTTCAATTTTAATACTGTTAGTATTAAAATTAACGTTTATTTAAGTCCGGATTGTAGATTTAGCGTCAATCTTTTTATTTCAATGTATATCCTTGAGATATAAGAAACGGTTTTACTCAATTCTAGAAATATTTTGTTTATTTAGGGTATTTAAATACTTGCTTACTACAAACGTAGAAGAAATATTACATGAATAGTGTGTGTTCTATGTTTCTCTAACATTTTCAAATGTAATCTAAATTAGGAGGAAAACCAGCTAGGTTGCATTAAACAAACGGAAACCGTCGGCGAATATTCAAATATTCGGAGTAAGTATTATTGTAATAGCATCTTCCTAGTGCTGCCATAATTAATAGTGATATATGTTAAGTGATTCATAATTTGATCATATATATAACACTGTAACTTTAAAATAATTCTCAAGTACCTACTCATAAATGAATGTAGGTATGTATGATTGTTTTACGTAATTAACTGGCGAAATATGGGTGTACTATAGGTGCACCTCTGCCCAACCCTTCGGGGAAACAAGGTGCGATGTTATGTTATGATTTACGTAATAGTTCTAACTAATATTATAAATGCGAAAAATTGTTTGTTCACCATTGTTATTTTATAGTATTATGTTTTCACTTCTGTCTGCAGTCTTATGTACCTATTCTATTTTCGTATCAAAAACCTGCATGCTAAAGATGTAAGTTACTTGACAGCCCTTAATGTAAGTTACTACGATGCTATTGTAATGTGATATTAGAAGGAAGGAAGATGCTTTCAAACTCATTATAGGAATCACTCAATAACACAAAAACAAGGATAAAAATCAAAAGCGTAAATATCGACTAAAGGTGCATACAGATTTGCTCCATTTCTGATGATCGACACGTGATACCAAATAATATAGAGGAAATGTGTAAACAACAGACAATCGACATCGTATTTTTTGTCTATCGCTACTGTGGTTTTTGTCGATATATTATCGACAAGTGATGTCTGCGCCTGCCTCTATTTTGACCTTAATATTTATCGATCGTCAACAGGCGAAAGAAAGTAACGATCGATAAAAGCGAGTAAATCTATAAGAAGCTGACAGATCGAGCAAATCTGTAGGCACATTAAGACCTCAATCTTAATTAAGGTTAGAGATAGATAATTACGAGTGCATAACATTGACGTTTATTTTAATAACTTGGTCAATTGTGGGCTAGTGATACGAAATAGAACAAGCGTTATCTTATTTATTACTATTGCGTAGATCCTGGGGGTAAATATAAACTTAAGATAACGACATAGTGCAAAAATCTAGTATTCCCATTAAGTGTTAAGGTCAATCATCGTTCACTGCACGGAAACCGACTTTATTTAAGGCTCTAGGGAAATGTCGATAAAATAATGCTTAAAGTAAATTCAGTATTACAACAAAGAGTTCCAAGTTTAAATTAGTATTAATACCTGCGGTAACATATTTTTCTTTGCTCGAATAAGTAAGATGTTTAACCTTTTATTCGATTTTTTTGGCGGCAACCTGTCTTGCCGCTTGTCACAAATATTTCTAACGTTTTTCACAACAAATGAGATACCTTTTTCTTAGTTCTAAGATCACGTAGCGTAAAATACCCTTCTTTATTACAAAAACGCAAAAACTTTTAGTTTAATTGGCCTCAAGGAAAAAACAATAAACAATTTATTTTGTTAACATATTATTGTAACTGGTATTTTGGATCACTTTAATTTCTTTTATTTGTATGACTTCCCTGGAAAAATAGCATCATTTAGGTATAAAATATGTTTTTCCTGCCCAGATCTCATCAAAACAATTTTACGCCAACGGTTTTAAAAAGAGACCTCCTACCCGCTTCTTTTGCTAGCGCTACAGCGAGCGCGTCAACTGCCACAGCGTATAAAAGGCACGCACACAGAGTGCGGTCCATCACAACTACTCCAAGTGTCATCGGCTAAACAACTTTGTATGCCATTCATGTATCTGTGATTCTAACAGTGATTAGTTTTCCCTTTTATTTAACAATTTTGTTATGCTGTGATCGATTTGATAAGGTGAGTTTAAGATTACCTAGTAAATTTAAGTTAGGGGTGATTTGGATGGGTGACCGTTTTTGTATATTTGTGACTTTAAAAAAAAAAAAATTAAGGATTCGAATTTATTGGATATTAGTAAGAAAGTGTTTTAATCATTTTTTTAAGAAGGTAACAAAAGTTCCAGGGTATTTTTTTTGTTTTCATAATTATTAATAATAATCTTAACGTGTCACTACATTTTTTAATTGCCTGTCGTGTGTCTCGAAGTATTTTTTTTTCTTGTAAACTTTCTCACCGGATGATCTGAAAATCTGTGCAAAAGATTTATATTATTGAATCAAAATTTAACATTTTATTGAATTGTGAGAACCGAACTTCGTTTACGTAGCGTGGTAAAATTGTATGAATCATATTTTTCAAAGTACTTACAGTAATAATTTATAATTATAATTTTAGTCAAAAACAGATTCGTCTCTTGATTTTTTTTACATCACTATGACTTTACACCTAACTAAACATGTGTACGATGTTGATACCAAAGATGTTACGGAGTTTCGTCTAAGTCTCTTGTAATAGGGGGCGAGCCTATTGCCATCAACCGGGCACAAATCCAGACTCTGGACTGCTACTGAGAAATTGTACATAGAAAAACCCATTAACATTTTGGCCGACTTGGGAATCGAACCCAGGACCTCATGCTCAGCAGTAGTGCTTGCGACCACTAGACCAATAAGGCAGTCAATATAAAGATATTTATATAGATAGGTAACAATGAGCATAAGGTAAGAAACCCTTTAAGTTCATATTACTTTTATACTTTGACCTTCTCACAAGAAAGCACTGTTACACTAACTAGCTTTGAATAAAGTTTTAATTTTAGAAGGTTTTAAAAGCATAGTTGATCATAGTTCAGTTGAGTTTGACTCAAATCTAGATTGTTACTCAATTTGTGAATCTAACCCAAGCAGTGTTTGGATAAGTTTTAGCTTTGATATGGATATTCTCTTTCATTCACACAGATTTTAAGAGCTAGGTGAATTACTACCGAACTGGTACTTAGCCTCTACAGTCCGGCCGTTGAGAGACTGCATTCTTGACACCTGTCAGTTCCATACTAACGAATATGTTTTGCGAATTTGATCTTTATACTAGGAACTCAGTGGTTTATAAGTACTTACCTAATTGATAAATGAGAAAGCGAAAAAACATATTTCCCATTCACATACTTGAGATGATGATATATGAGAAGAAAATATTATTATTTTTGTACTTGACGTGTCTGTGGTCGGCTTCATTTTTCCACCCACACTTTTGTCATGATAGCTTGTAACTAGGTACATATATACTTACCTATATAACTGTTTTATATTATGTGCTCGAAAAAAGTAAGGCGGTAATCAATGTTGCGGACTAAAACGGAAATTAGTTTGTTTCATATAGTCCTCCGAAAACGTTAAATCGGCGAAAAATATTTTTCAACGATATTCTTATGAGCACTTTATCGATATTGTAAGATTTATCCGTGCTTAAAAACTTTTTAGAATAGTGTATTATCACAGTTTTTTTAACAAAATGAAACAAAAATCATGTAAGTAAACAAAACAAACTTGAGTGGGTGCAAGATAAGTCTGCGTGTGACTGGTGGCGCTGGCTGTAATATTTAAAATATTAATAATTTATTCTTAATATTATTAATCTTTTATGAATATTAATTAATTAAATAATTACATACTTAATTTGATTACATACGATTAGTATCTCTTTTTCTGTTAGCAGGTTTGAGTAAACTTTTTTACAAGTCAATCATATTTTAAAAACTTGACGAGGTCGGCGTTTCCTAACTGACAACTCTGAGAAGAAAGAAACTAACTCAGTGGTCAGTCGCTTATAAAGTCTAGACATAATCTTGGTCAGATCATGTGAGGACCATGTACATTAGTGTCTAAAATGGCCTTTTGAGGAAAGAAACACACAGATTTGAGTGAACCTGTACAGTCAGTAATCGTGTAGCTCAACTCAGAACTTAAGGAGCTCACCGAGTTGTGTATAATTAAATAAATTAGTAGATGTATCAAAAATTGGAAAGCAGTTTCTTATCATTTTCAATTGAGATTAATACATAGATTCACAAATTGAGTAACAATCTAGTATTAAGTCAAAATCAACTGAACTATGAGCAACTATGCTTTTGGAACGTTCTAAAATTAAAACTTGATTCAAAGCTAGTTTTGTGTGTCATAGAGATCAATGCTTGACTTTTTCTGTTTGCGTTTGCGAAATGAGTTCGCGTGGCTAAATATTCTAAACATAATACTTGTATGAATTTACACTACTTTCTTATTTGCCTTTACTATTTCTTATACGCTCAATCTGCCTAACCTTTTCCCAATTATATTGGGGCCGGCTTCCAGTCTAACCGGATGAAGCTGAATACTAGTATTTTCCATAAAGCGACTGCCTCTCTGACCTCTACAACCCAGTAACTGGGTAATACGATACCCCTTGTTAAGACTGGTTGTCAGACTTTCGCACTTCTGACGATCCGTAACGACTGTTAAAGATCCACGAATGACAGCCAGGACCAACGGCTTAACGTGCTTTCCGAGGCACGAAGGAGTCTCGATATGTAAAGATGGTCACCCATTCACGGACCAACCTCGGCAAGCGTAGCTTAACCTAATGGATCGACCCCTGCGGCTATTATAACTTAGCCACGAGCTCTTCACTCTTGACCTCACTATTTTCTCGAATATTGTTCGTTTTCACTCGTATTAGGGACCATTAAGGTCTAAATTCTGCAAGAAGCTGTGAGCAAACGTGATGATCAATCTTCCTTCCTTCTCTGTATGAGACGAGGACTTTCCTCTGTAGCAGAACAAATACAGGCTGATCATTTATGAAGCGGAATATTGTGCTTTTCATTGCGGAAAACTAAGATAACTTCCTGTGGGAAGACGCTACAGCAAATTAAAATTAAAGAAAATACATTTTCTTTAATAGAAAACTGACTAGGGATAGAAATGGCAGAAAAGATAACTTATTTCTTATTAATTTAAATGACTATTTCAAAGTATTTCGAAATATAACCAAGTGGTTGATGTTGTATCTAAGAAAGTAACTAATATTACTTCTGCTACTAACACTTACAAACTTACGTACTTTTAACAATTTTTTAAGAACCGAAAACAGACATTTATCAAGAAATTCCAAGGAAAGCAACAATTAAAAACATTAATTAAAACAATTAATAATTATTAATATTATTAATAAACTACTTAATTCAAGTAAGTTTAACATTTTGGCAGCGATTATACTGATAACACTGGGAACTAAGTATTTAGAGAGAATCTGATTAGTAGGGACCAATCGCAGGATAGATATGGAAGACAAGTTCAGCTAAATGACAAATTCGTCATGAAAAACTGATTTTTCGCCGAACTTTCAAGCTGTATTCGACCATGTTGATGTCCCAGGGCAGAACAAAGAGCTTTGCCGAATGCACAATACAACGCACCACCAAAGTCTGGTATTCTTTTGAACCAGAACAATGCTTTGGGGTTATCCAAACCACTATTTTGGGGATAAAGGAACTGCGTTTATGGATGATTTCACTGAAAACTCCAAACAATAGGTTATACAAGAACATACAATACAATCGTCAAAACAACGAATATGACAAAGAGACCCACTTTTCTTATTTAGAATTCATAAAACAGTATTCCTAACTGTTTTGTTCCAAATACCCCGACTTTTAAAAGAAAAACATTGAATTTGAATATCAGTTTAGTTAGCAATAACTTTGTATGTTCTACTGTAGGCTTGCAACCCACACTTTACTAGTTTTTTTCAAATAAGTTTCTCTTGTATAAATACAAGAGAAAACTTAAATTAAATTCCTTTTTGGACTGTATATTAAGGGAAGTGTTGAAGTCGATATGTTCCAGTTCAAAAATGACATTTCGAAATGCGGGACCAGTTCTTTTAGAGTCCTATTTGGGCGCCAATTGCACGCCATTTTGCGTGGTAAAATTCTGTTAAAAGTAAGATTATGTCTGGACTTTAAAAGAGACTGCGACCTCTGAGTTTGTTTCGGCCTTTCTTCTCAGAGTAGTCAGATAGGAAACGTCGACCTCACCTAGCTTAGCTCAATTTTTTTTTTTTATATGACGTGTAGAAGTGATTCCGATTTCCTATTTACAGAATAAACAATTTCATTTCATTTCATTTCATGGATCTTAATCAAATCATAATGGTCTTTGTAATGACTTCATTACAAAGACCATTATGATGTTATGAATAAATGTTATGATGCAAACGTTGAATGCACGGATTATTGATCCACAAAACTCCGCTAAGAAATTTCTACAGTCTTAGCATCTGTAAATATCAGTCAAAGCAATCATACAAAGACATTTCTATAGTGAGACGAGTATAATGAGAGTTCTAGAAGAATAACAAGTGAGTGATATAGGTAATTAATATAATCTTGATTATAGACCTAATACATTTATTTTTAATTTTATCCTACAGTAAAATTTTAATTTGACATTTTCCAATAATTATCAATCCTACTAATATGCAAAAGTTTGTGAGGATGGATGGATGATGGATATTTATTTGTTACTCTTTCACGCAAAAACGACTGAACGGATTTTGATGAAAGTTTACAGTAATATAACTTATACATCAGAATAACACTTAGGCTACAATTTCTAAAGATTTTGTTTGATTTTGCCATAATATAATGATAAGTATCAAGTAAGTCGGAAAAATTTCGGCCCTGAGAGCTATCTTGGCGTGCGCTGCCTGAACCGTTAAAGTTACACGAAGATAATGTGTCGTGGGATTGTTTGTTTAAAACAGTTCTAAATAAAAGTCCGCGACAGATATCTATCTTTTATGTGGAAGCCATATAGTCAAAATAGTATATTTATAGTCAAAATAGTATATTTATAGTCAAAATAGTATATTTATAGTCAAAATAGTATATTTATAGTCAAAATAGTATATTTATAGTCAAAATAGTATATTTATAGTCAAAATAGTATATTTATAGTCAAAATAGTGAGCCATAAATACATTTAAAATTGATACTTTTTTTACATTGCACATTTTGGAGTATTTAGTTAATTGTTATCAAAATTAAGGGCGCACCGAGCATTTGCCGTTGTCTCTGTCTTTTTCTTTACGTGTAAAGAGTAAAGAAAATAACCACACTTTTGCCCTTTTTTAATGTTTTTTGTTGTTATTTTCATCATATTGCTCTTAAATAAAAAACTATCGTGTATAAACGCTCCATTCAACTATGAACTTTATTTTAGTAAATGTAACATAATATAAAATTACTTATTTATATAGAAAAGTAGGGAAATAGAGAAAAAAAATACTCGATAAGAGGTAACTTTGCGAATTTATTCTATCGAGCCAAATTGATCAAATCGTGTTTCCATCGTGTATACTGTCTAGTATATAAGCCCAAAAATACCAATAAATTTTCCTACATTTTAATTTAATTGTTTACTACTTCAAACAAGCGTTATAAAAACGTGTTTTTATGTATAAAAAGCTCGGTGCCCCGTTAATCTTTTACACTAAGACATTTGAAATAATAGTTTTAAAGTTACCACGATAAGAATGAAGCGGGGGTGCTCGGCGGGCCAGATAATGGCGCGCCATGGTCTATAATAATTTGTAGGTGGTATTCTGTTTCAGTTACGGAATTCGTTTTTATTTTAATTATATATTATTATCATTATAATTACAACCCATTGCTGTGTTACGCATTTACCCCGCTGATTTAGGACATGTAACACGTTCCTGTGGGATAATTTCTGACGTCCACGCCGGCGAAGCCGCGGGCAGAAGCTATAAGTGTATGTATAATTGTAATTCTAACTGTGACATTTTAATTTGTAACAATTTTTATAACTTTTGCGTGCCTATTTCCAGGCAGAATGTACCTTCATGGCTCACTCCTATCTACTCCACCTGTATTTGAATGTAACCTAAATTTTTTGCAAATAAATGATTGATTGATTAAATGTCGGATCTATTTTAAGTTTGTAGACCTAAACAGTCACATCAGGCCAAAGATCGTCACAAATGTAGGGAGATCATCAGAAAGTTTAGTGAGGCACATCAGCACGCGTAGCATTACAACCATAGAAACGGGTTTTCTTCGGGTTTTGTCGACGGAAGAATAGACAAAATAACAGAATGTGATTGTTTATCTGTTATTTTTCTATTCTTCCGTCGACAAAACCCGTTTCTATTGTGGTCATACTTCCGAAATGATTAAGTACTTAGAAGAAACAACAAAATTCCATTCAACATCAGAGTATAAAACCGGCCAAGTGCGAGTCAGACTCGCACGTACAAAGGGTTCCGTACCGTATTAAGATCGAGCAAAAAACGTTTCTGGTATATAGGTACCTCCTTTAATTATTAACTTTATATTATTTGTTGTTATAGCGGCAATAGAAATACACAATATATGAAAATGTCAACTGTCTATCTATTACGGTTCATGAGATAGATCCCGCTAACAGACAGACGGACGGACGGACGGACAGCGGACGCTTAGTCATAGGGATTTGGGTACTTACCACCTGTGTGTGTAGTGTACATTATGGATTGCAATAAAGATGAATTGAATTGAATTGAACCCTAAAAGTAATTAATTTTCTGGTCTGGTTCGCTGAGCCACTAAGATATAATGACATAGGATTTTAAAGCCCACGAAAAAGATAAAAAAAAAACGTTTAAAAGTAACACTTTAATAGAAAACGTAAATACTGCTACTAACTTTTAAAATAATAAAGGCTCGTACATAGTGGCTCTACATGTCGCGCGACGCGACACCGATCATTGTTCTACCGTGAAGTTTTCTTAGAAATTGTATTGTTAAAGTCGCGTCGCGCTGTCGCATCGCGCCTGTTCGTGGGAGCCTTAATGCAAACAAATGGCAAATAATAATACATACTATAAAGGGGATACATTTGTGAGTTTGTATGTTATGTAATCTACGGGTAATCTATGGAACTTCTGATCCTCTCTGATAATATCACGCCTTGTTTCCCCGAAGGGTAGGGCAGAGGTGTACTTAAAGTACACCCACATTTCGTCAGTTATGTTGAAGCCCCATGTAATAGTGGCCGAGCCTATTGCCATCAACCGGGCACAACTCCAGCCTCCGGTCTGCTACCGAGAAATTCCAGATAGAAAAACCCAATACCACTTTGCCCGACTTTGGAATCGAACTCAGGACCTCATGCTCAGCAGTAGCGCTTGCGACCACTAGACTAACGAAGGGGACCTCACCTCAACCGATCGGATTTCAAAAATTCTTTCACTAAGTTTTTCTTTTTTCATCGTATTTCACACTTTTTATTAGATTTTTTATTTTATCCTTTTTTTAGGCACACAATATAACATATGTGTGCCTTTTACTCTGTGTTAAATAAATGTGTTTTATTTTTCCTTTCTTTTCTTTCTTTCTTTCTTTTCTTTCTTTCTTTTCTTTCTTTCTTTATTTTGCCACAGTATTGCAGGGTGTCATTATATTTTATGTTAAAACGAGTAACTAATTTCACGCGGACGAAATCGCGTGCACAAGCTAGAGGCAAATAATTCGGTAATTTAAATTATCTACAACCAAAAGTTACCCTAGCTTGTTACCAAGGTAATTCTGAAGACATCTTGTTCACTTCAGTCGGTCTACCGTCTAGTGCTTGCTCAGTGGTCATGTTGTTGATTCTGACAACAGGCAGCCGATGGTTCAATAATATCTCAAAATAACTGAACGCGCTCTGAGACCGTTAAGGGGGATGCGCTAAGGTAGCTCGCGAAATTCAAATTTACTTACGTTTTTTGCAATTCGCAGGTTAGTGTCAGGTTGCATGTTATAGTTGCATTACAGATAGAATAACTACTCTTTATTATATTATACACTATACAAATTACATGTAGGACTCATCCTATCAGTAATTTGGCTTATTCCCAGGAGCTCCAAATAATTTTATTCCGGCGGACGGGAGGTTCGACATTGTTGCGACAATGTACAAAATACTCAATATCTTTATTGCTTTACCATAATGTGTACTTAGGTGGTAACTTTATAATTTAGATCATTATGGACCCTGTAGGGCACAGCAAAAGGGTAAGAGAGAGGAAGCCTTGTTTTAGGAGATCATTAAATTGTTATAAGATAGTAACATTTCATGTGTCTCCGGTAATTTCTTTGTTGAATCATAAATTAATTTTATTGTAAATATATAATTTACGTAAGGTTTCGTTAGCAATTTACCTATGGCTGTAAAGGTTTTATTTGTGACTGGTGGGACTCTACACATTTGTGTCTGGCTCGGCATAATTCGGCACAGCCGATATATTATTATACAGTAGATATAATTATTTGCGAGAAAAAGCCACTCGGCTAAGCTCGAATTGTGCCATGCAGACCCGAACATGAGGCGAGGCCCGATGCGGAACGAAGTTTCCCGATCGGCACGAGCCGAATGAAAACCAAATACGTGTAGTACTTGCTTCGGGTCAGCTTTATTGTTCAAAATATACTGACGAATCGAATGTGCAGACCCGGACATGATAGAAGCAGCCAGTTGAAAAGAAAACTGTAGGTAAGGCCCTTTGTACAAGGCACGGTTTCTTTACGATACCGTGTATAAAGCACCCCGTAGAAAAAACGTGCCATCAACAAGCTTCCATAGTGATCCATACAACACTGACGACACGGCGAATAAACCGTAGTTTTTCACGGCAAGAAAAAGGTGTATACAAAGGCCCTAATAATTCTTGTTTGTGCTACATTGTTGATGTACCTAGGTATCTAATTTCCTTTTACGTTGAACTCGTGGACTCCTGCATATGGTACCACATATTTTATGTAGTAAGTAGTTTATTACACTCTCCAATTACTTAGGTACAAGTCTCCGTACGTACATAAGTAGTTAGAAGGGAGAATTATTTGGTAGAAAATTTTCTCACAAGTAGACGGCGTTAGGCACAGCTGGCTTTTACGCTGGGCCGTGGGTTAGGTACCCGTAGATATCGATACTAAACTATTTACGCATATGTCCAACGTAGGCGTAGACATCGCGTCGTCGCATTTGATACGGTATCTTTGCGTAGATCAAAACTACAGTGTTAAAAAATCTTTTGACGCTTGAATGACATTATCAACAGGTTCAACATTTGCGAAATTGTATTAAAAAAACCGGGCAAGTGCGAGTCGGACTTGTACACGAAGGGGTCCGTACCACCGTAGAATATTAAACACTACATAAATTATTTTTTATTTTAGTAAAAAAAAAAAAACGTTTCTATATAGGGAGACCCCTATAATTCGTCACCATCGACCGGGAACACGCTCCGGGCTGCTAAAGAAAAATTGATAAAAAATCGAATATAACTTTGCCCGACCTGGGAATCTAACCCAGGACCTTATGCCCAGCAGTAGTGCTTGCAACCACTAGATCAACGCGGCAGTTGTCTTTGTACGGATACCCACGTTATTCGATACAAGTGCAAGTGAAGCCTACTAATACCTGCTGATAACTGATATTATTTAGAGTAGGTAGCCTACCAAGTTTGGTGGTAAAGGTCAAAGGCAAATGATTCCATACAAGTATTTACGCTCCCACAGACAGGCGCGATGCGATGGTGCATCGCGATTCCGGAAAAACAATTTCCATGAAGTTTTTATACAAATTGATCTGCTGCAGTCTGTCCGTGGGAACACATTACGCAATAAGCTATGTAAATTGTCTTTGGTCGCTGTAATGGACATTTGTCAATTTTTTTTTTTTTTTTTTTGATTACGCGGCTTTTGGCTGATTTGTAATTATGAGTGTTTTATGTAATGTGCGTTTAGTTTGTGCAGAATAAACAATTTTTCTTTCTCTCTTCTATAATAACGTACATAAACTTTCCGGGATAATTTATCTAAATGATGATGAAAGCCGCATCAAAATCCGTTGCGTGATTTGGAAGAACAACGCGGTCACACAGCCAGATACGAAAACTTACTTTAATATATAATTATTCATCTTATAAATCTGTACTTAATTTTACCGTACTTAAAATAAAAGACGGGGGTATACGATTAGTTCCGATTTCAGCCATGCGCAGTGTGCTTACGTGCATCTTACAGGTTTAAGGTTTTTTTCCCGCGCTTTTAAACGTCACTCGTAAACAAAAAGTCATAGACAAAATGTTTTTTTCACGCATGTATCTAATTTTTTTTTTTCAATATTATACTTTTATTAAAGATGACCTTTGACCATAGACCGGGAGATAGATTCAAATGCTAATTCCATTTTGATTTGAGTTACCGAAAAGTATCATCTATAAAATTTATGATTTAATAATAGATTTGCAACCAGATGCTAAAATCTATAGTTTCAAACAAGTCTTACTTTACAATTCTCATTATTTTTATATCGTTCATACCGTTCTTTATTACCGCTGTAAATATGGAAATTGCTATCTTTAAACTTTTATATTCAGAAAGCAGAACACGTATTAAAAACGGAATTATCAGATTATTTTGAAATCTGTTATAACTTTAAAATTAAATTAAATTCCTTTGCGGTGTGAGAATCAAACTTTTGGCCTGAAAATTGAATCTAAAATTGTAGAGGATGGCGGGCATTGGTGGTTAGTATTCCTGGCTTCCGGAACTATTAAAAATTGAATCCAAGAGATAAAATTAATAATCTTTCGATTAAACATAAAACTCTATTGAACATTCTGTTTTATCGTATTCTATTAAGAGATTCAATTAGCATAACCTTTTTCTCAAATATGATGGGGTCGGCTTCCAGTCTAACCGGATGCAGCTGAATACCAGTATTTTACATGGTGCGACTGCCTATCTAACCTCCATAACCCAGTTCCTACTGGGAAACACGATACCCCTTGGTAAGACTGTCTTTTGAGAAAGGAAACGTAGGAGTGTAAATGTAGGTAGATAGACAAAAATATTTCATAACTTAATGTCACCAATTTAACTTTTGCGAGTCGATCGCTTTACGCAAAGTGAGAGTAATTAGAAGAAAAAAATAGGTAGGTTACAGGAATACTAGTAGTTATTGTAAAGAAAACGATTCTGGTATCAGTGCCTCTAAGGCCGGGTGCACGGGGCGGGCGCCAGCGCGGCGTGCTGTTTTCTGTGGGCCGCGTGCGACGGGAGATGATAATAGATAACAGCACGCCGCGCTGCGTTAAGCGGGTGCACGGAGCGGGCGCCCCGCTCCGTGCACCCGCTTAAAGGCTCGTTCACACTGGCGACGCGACTTTAACAATACAATTTCTAATAAAACTTCACGATTGAACAATTACCGGTGTCGCGTAGCGCGACAAGGCGCGCCAATGTGTACGAGCCTTAACGCAGCGGACGGCCCAATACTAATGTCCTACAGTGCGGCTGTCGAGAGAATACGTTCTTGAAACCTGTCAGTTTCATAGACAACGAATATGTGTTTAGCAAATTTGATCCTTATTACTACTAAAAATTGTCCACCTGACAGGTATCACGAACGCATTCTCTCTGCGGCCAGACTGTAATAACAGTCATCACACACACACAAAAAGCAAAAACCTATTCAACCCAGGACCTTATCGTGGGTCGGCCATATAAATAGTAACATAATAATAATAATTTCTTCATCTAATTAACACGGAACCCGAACGGCAAATCTTTTCATAAAACCTTAGAAATATGGCGCCGTCTATTGACTTAGGATCTTCACAAACTAAATGGTGGTCAATAATCAAATACTGACGTTGTCATTCCTTAGTCCAACAGTGAGAATATAGATACAATTGTGGGTGGACTTATTGAATTTAGTTTAAAATTGTCTCTACTGTTGAGGTCTCCAGACCCCAAAGCGAATTTTGGGCCTAAATTCCTTTTAGACCCCCCCATAGATTTTGAGACATTTAAAAATCAGTTACGTATGCTTTATTCACAAACTCAAAAGTCATTTATTCAAAGTAGGCTGAGAGTCATCATGCAGCCTTTTCGAAAGTCAAAATGACATAAGACAGTCCCCCAAAACGCCCACCCTTCACCACTTCCTAGTGCTTTAGCTGGGAAGAAGTAGTGGCGCAACAAACTCCCAGCAGAAAATAATATACCTACCTGTAGTAGGTGGGTATGTTTTCTAAATTCGTGTAAGGAGCATTTTTCACGCCTTGTATCTGCTAAGTACCCATGTTGTAGTCATGTTACTTAGCTTATACATTTTTGATAACTGTGAGTAAAACTAAAGTTTGTGGGATTAATGGCTTTGAAACTGAACAATATGAGGCCTAAGAAAACAGGGTGATAACAGCGCAAATTTCGTAGGACATTATACATTCCCGCTTTTTGTTTTGCTGAACTTAAAAGAGGGTTCAAGAAATGTAAAATTTTAACAGCCCTACATTCTTCCGTTTGGAATTTATTCCATTTGCAATTAAAGAAGTTTAGGCTAAAGGCGGAGCTCGTGGATAAAGTAATAACAGCCACACAGGTCGATCCATCAGGTTAAGCTATGCTTGCCAAGGTTGGACCGTGGATGGGTGACCATTTTTACATACCGAGACTCCTCCGTGCTTCGGAAAGCACGTTAAGCCGTTGGGCCCGGCTGTCAATCGTGGATCTTTGACAGTCATTACGGGTCGTCGGAAGCCCGAAAGTCTGACAACCAGTCTTACCAAGGGGTATCGTATTACCCAGTGCCTGGGTTGTGGAGGCCAGAGTAGTCGCTCCATGTAAACCATGTAAACTGGCATTCAGCTCCATCCGGTTAGACTGGAAGTCGACCCTAACACAGTTGCGAAAAGTGGGCAGATTCATTGAACAAAAGAAGTTTGAACACTGCAACATCTTGATTCAAAATCTCGTTTTCTGCCAGCCATGTAGTAGGCACATAAGATTAAAACAATAAATTGATAAATAAACATGCCCGACCTACATTATAATATGAAAATATTCTACCTCAAAGCACAAGAAAATATATCTGATGTAACCTCTATAGGAAAAAATCTCATGAGAAATATAACCTGATTTATGGGTTCCGTATCCGAAGGGTGCCTGAACCGGAAACGGAACCTGATTACTAAGCCTCCGCTGTCCGTCTGTCTGTCAGCGGGCTGTATCTCATGAACCGTAATAGGTAGACAGTTGAAATTTTCACAGATTGTGTATTTCTATTGCCAAAATAAAAAAAAGTTAAAAATTAAAGGGAAGAAACGTGTATTTTTCTGCGTTTTTTGCTAATCAATGTACAGTGGCACGGAACCCTTCGCGTGTGAGTCGGACTTGAACCGAGTTTTTTTTTTATTGAGTAGTCTCGCGTTATTGCTTCCCATTCAGATTCAGAACTACGGTATTAATTAACGGAATTATTTTTGCCGATTTCGAAAGCATGTCACGGTGAGAAACTGAATGTTATGGGAATATATAAACAGACATTTTCACGTGTTAACATTCATAATACATTCATTATATTGAAACACTAGCATCTGCCCGCGGCTTCGCCCGCGTGGATGTCGGAAATTATTCCACAGGAACGCCCCCACTTTATTCTTATCGTGGTAACTTTTAAACTATTCTTTCAAATATCTTAGTGTAAAAGACAAACTTTATCTACCAAAAGCGATGAAGGTATTCATTTTGATAAGAATTAACTAAATACTCCAATATGTGCAATGTTAAAAAAGTATCCATTTTAAATGTATTTATGCCTCACTATTTTGGCTATAATGGCTTCCACATAAAAGATCTATTTTAGACAAACAATCCCACGATACATTATCTACGTGTAACTCTAACGGTTTAGGCAGCGCACGCCAAGATAGCTCTCAGGGCCGAAATTTTTCCGACTTGATACTTATCGTTGTATTATGGCAAAATCAAACAAAATCTTTAGAAATTGTAGCCTATGTGTTATTCAGATGTATAAGTTATATTACTGTAAAGTTTCATCAAAATCCGTAGGTAGTTTTTGCGTGAAAGAGTAACAAACATCCATCCATCCATCTTCACAAACTTTCGCGTTTATAATATTAGTAGCACTAGTAGGATTCAAATAAGATCAGTGGTCACTAACATAAACAAACTCACGCCTTCTTCCCATGGGGGTAGGCAGAAACTACAGAACGCCACCTGCTACGATCCTCACATACTCCTTTTGCCTCGCTTACGTTCATACATCTGGTCATACACGCACGCCGGTTGCGAGTACTACGCACCTGAATTTTCTGAAGAACATCACCAATCCAATATGGTCATTCACGTCCTTCTAGTGCGTCCGCTCCCGGCGTTTCCACTCACATCTGTCTTGTAAATACCGTTCGTTAGTCGCTTTTCATTGATTTAGTAATAAACATACATCGTAATTAAAACTTTTGTGAAAAACGTAGCACCGCACCTCCACCTACAGACCTCCGACCGACAGACCGACCTACAGATTTCGCGTAGCATATTCGTAGCACTTGTGTAGCGTCTTGAGTCAACGCTACGCACGTGCTTCACAAAAATAGGCCAGACAATGTTTACTGAAGATAGAAATAAGTCAATGGATGACGAAAAGGATTTGCCGAATAACAATAACATTCGTCATGCTACGTAGGCGTAGCCGTAGCATTTGCGCGTAGTTGAGTGCTACGACAACGAGCTACGCCGTAGATTATATTTAGATTCTGTGGGAGCTACGGATTAGTAGAAATACGTTGTTTTTGTAAGTTGTGCAGGTAATGGTTCAAGAAACCACTTGATTTATTCATGTTTTCGAATGATACTGCTGGAATTTTAATCATCCTAAAAGCCATATCGTGTTCCTCTGATTTGTTTTGTTTGTCTTTAATTTTTATTGAAAAATCTGAAATGATAATGTACTCGACCTTAGAACAAAACCGGTCATAGGAGACGCAAAAACCGTAAATAATAATGTTTTCTATAATAATACATTATTGTTTGTTGGCCCTATTAATGTCAATACCTACACGCTATGATAATCGTTACGACAAGTACGCCGAAATTAATAATATTAGTTTGTGATTATTGTTTTTATAAGCATATTGATAGACAATAATCAGATGGGTGGTATCTTCCCTTTTTTTTTTTGTAAAATCACTATACTGTCATGTAATTAACGAACGCGGCTATTTTATAACCCTTTTTTACGCTTCGGTTTTTTTTTCATCCAATGTTTTGTATTTTTTTTTATTAACACCAAATCAAATTATACATGTTGAAGTGGCGACTAATCAGTGTTAACGGCCGCGACTTACGAGTTGTACGTCGCGTCGTAGGTTCGAACCCAGATAGGCGCATTACTTTTTGTACATTATTTAATCATAACTGGTCTCAAAACGGTGAAGGAAAACAACCGGCATGTCCTGTTTAGGTCCCATGTAATAGGGGGCGAGCCTATTGCCATCAACCGGGCACAAATCCAGACTCCGGGCTGCTACTGACAAATTCCAGATGGAAAAAACCCAATAACACTTTGTCGGACCCGGGAATCGAACCCAGGAACTCATGCTCAGCAGTAGCGCTTGCGACCACTAGACCGACGAGGCAGTCAACACACTTATTAAATACCTGTTTTATTAGTAAAAGGTCCTATAAACCAAGTAAATTAGTGTCGGTCTCATTACTTTTGAGATTAAAAGATCATCTCGAGACTTTATTTTTCAACCTGTTCCATCCAATGGTGGGTGTAGATCTAGGAATAAATTTCTTTAATTCTTAAAGTCAGCACTGTCCTTTTCATTGCGCTCAAAGTAAACGTACAGAACCTGGGTAGGTAGGTAGGTAGGTAGGTTTTCAACCGATAGGTATAATAAAGAAATCAGGATGTTTTGTCAAGTCGTAAAAACCGTGCGACGCAGGGGCGGGTCGCTAGTTATATATATATATTATTATTTTTTTAATCCTCTACGGGGCAGCTCTTGGCCTGAATCTCACCTGATGGTAAGTGATGATCAGGCCGCGGGTGGAAGCGAGCTTCACCCGGAATCCTCTACCACAGAGGAACTGGCTATCTTACCTCTTACTGCCGGAACACAACAATGCTGGTAACATTGTTGTTATGGCGACATACTTAGATAAGATGGTGGTAGCTAGCCAGGCGGACTTAAAACAAGCCCTACCACCAACCAAACCGAGCAGAATATTTTGCCCCCACTGGGAATCGAACCTCTGGGTCTGAGACAGGTGGTCTAACCACTAGACCACAGAGGCGGTTATTGAGGGACAATAAACATCTACAATATGTGTTGCGACAGCCAACTACATTATCCGCATATTAAATAAAGTTGCAAATAAAGATAAAAGATGGGCGGACTCGACAATTCTGGTCTCACAAAGTTCAACCCTACAGTGAGATTTTTTATAAACTGCCTTCATAGAAATATGTTTCAAAATTGGGGAGCAAGCCTACAGAGAGATTACGCTGCTTCCGGTGAGGCGTAAGTCTTTGAATAATTAAACAAATAATGGCATAACATCATCATGAATTCCATTTCAGATTTATTTAAATAAAAACGTTTCGTTATTAATCCACCAGTAACTAAGTATGGACCTACAGAATGTTTCTTTTGTTTCTAAAAAAAATATAGAAGCACTTTAAGGCCTGTGTTCACCAACATTCAAACCATCGGTTAGTTATTAAACAGTTGGTTTATGTCAAATTTCATAAGGAAATTTTAAATATAGAACTGATTAAATATCTAAACAGTTGATTTAATTGTTGGTGAACTTAGGCCTTAGGCACTAATATTGCTATAGCTCTGTCATCTTGCATGAATATTTGATGCTTAGGTCTTCAAAGAATTGATCTGGTTCTTGGAAAGCTCTCGCTAATGCTTAAAGAGAATTTAAAATTGGGTCGCAAATTACAGTAACCACGTGAGATGGATTAATTAAATGTGGCCATTATGAAGTCTCTTTAACTACTATGAAAGAATTATCCGCGGTTTCGTCCGCGTGGAGGTCAAAAATGTATTATTCTAAAGGGTTATTGGTTATATGTCGTTTAATCTACGCTTCCCTGGGTTGGTCCGTGGATGGGTGACCATGTTTACATACCGAGACTTCTCCGTGCTTCGGAAAGCACGTTAAGCCGTTGGTCCCGGCTGTCATTCGTGGATCTTTGACAGTCGTTACGAGTCGTCAGAAGCCCGAAAGTCTGATAACCAGTCTTACCAAGGGGTATCGTATTACCCAGTTACTGGGTTGTGCAGGTCAGATAGCTAGTCGTTTCATCTAAAATACTGGTATTCAGCTGCATGCGGTTAGACTGAAAGCCGACCCCAACATGATTGGGAAAAGGGTAGGCAGAATGATTTGTTATATGTCGGCAATCCATTATGGGGATGTAGGTCATTTACAGCGAAATGACCCCTTTTGACTCCTATGCAAATCTCAACAATTTCTGAGTCATTTAACATTTTATATTTTAAAATGTATCAAATAAAAATATAAAATGTCAAATGACTCGAAAATTGAGAACATGTTCAGATCGACGCTACAGACACGCACTAACATCTATCACAATCTGGATCGGTTTGAAACAGATTGTTAATACATTGCTACATATGTTCGAAAAAAAAATCTGCTCAACAACGTAAATAACGCAATGAATGTTTTTGAACTGTCAAAATGAAAACATTTCCTTCATTTTCTGGTCGTGTTTGTTTGAGTAAAACCTATGCAAACAATTTTCACTTGCACACATTCGCAGTTCTAACTTGCCTCGAAGGCCACTCTACTTTTGAAAGATAACTTTCAGTCTGAACGGTTTAAGTTGAGTTATCTATAAAGGTCACCTATCCAAAATATTGTTAAGCAATTTTAAGAATGAAATTCATTGTTTCAGCAACTTGTGTTCGTTACGCTATTTTAAAACTAACAGAAAACTTTCTCCTTTCCAGAATCATGTTGCACCACTTGCTACTCTTCACGTTCTCTTGGCTCGGCACCGTGCGTCCCCAGTATATCAACACCGGGGGTCCCGGCAGCGAATACACAATCGACACACTGGACACCAACCTACAGTTCCCTCTACCGTACTACTTCAATGTACCCTCCACAAAGAACGGCTATGAAACCACACAGAACAATCCCCAAACTTCCTTCGAAAACGCCCAAGCTGATCTTCAAAGAAGACGACGGACACCCCAAGGTCGAGAAATCCGCGAGAAGCGCTGGCTCCCCAACCAGATAGATATAGACCAGAACATGTATCACCAAACCGAAGAACAAGTCGGAATTCCTTTCGGAAACGACTTCGAAGGAACATTTGATGAAAACGCCACCAACTTCCTAGACCCCAAGGAGAAGAAATATTTCAGCCCATGGGGCGGAAAAAGAGACAAAAATAGCATCGAAAATATGTGGACGTGGAAACGAGCCACCAACATGCGAGAGCCGAGCATGCCGAAACGAGTGCGCTTCAGCCCTTGGGGTGGAAAACGCAGTGGCCAGATGGTCTACAAGCCCGGCACGAAAAATTCCAAAATCATTTTCTCGACAACGATTCCTGAACTGACCAGAATCGTTTCGAATTACTCACCGGGAACCGGCAATGAACGATTTAACTTCGCAGGCTTTCAGTTTATCCCGACATTGGACAAGCGGCACCCCATCAAGATCTTGGCTTTGAGTACAAAAACCAACGAGAGGACATTGCGTGAGGCGTTACCATTCAAGAGCTTTCTAGAATCTCTGCCAAAAATCTTCAAGCCTGGGCATCCGTACTTGGATGTCAACTTGAATAAGGATGGAAAAAGGAAGGTGAAGTTCAGTGCGTGGGGGGGAAAGCGGTCGCCGCCTATCATCGGCCCCATTTGGACCCCCGCCCCCCAAAATCTCAAAGAAACAACATTAGATACAATACTCTTAATAAGAAACAGTCAAAATAAAGATGAACTGACGACGAAGGCTTTGTAATCTGGATCTGATCTGACTCCCGAACTTTGTATTTGTTACGGTCTAATATAAAATAAGTTTATAGTTATGTTAGTGCCATATTTGTAACTGACGTTAGAAAATGTAAAAAAAAATCTCTAAAGTTCGGGGGGTCCCGCGTCCTTGACGATTGGCTGGGATCGTCAGCGGCGCAGTACTGATGTCATTAATATTAAGACTCTGTTATTCTTATTTACTGTGCATCTTGTTAGTGAATATATAAAATATTAAGTTACATGCTTGAACTCATTTCTCCCCAACTCTATGGTGAACAAATAATAAAATAGTATATGAATCCGAAAACATTTATTTTCGTCCTTTTTGTTATAGGCACAAATATCAGGTAGAGAATATGGAAACTTATACATTTCAATAAACATTGTCTTTTACAAAATTCTATTGGAATTACTGAGTCAAATGTAAAATGAGAGGGACATACTTGAAAACCCAAACCAGACTTGTTAAATTCAAATTCATTCATGAAATCACAAACATATTCTAATTTCTATTAAAAACAAATTATTCGGCTTAAATGCTTTATGATTCAATACATACAATTAATCTATACTGATTACGGATAATGTTGTTTACAAGTATATAATATAACAGCAGAATACAATACTTACATGAATTTGAGCTGTATAATCATAAACAATTTTAGCTTACATGTATTATTTTTAATTTGAGGAACTAGATACTTGGTACTTTGGGGGTTTATAAAGATCTCTTCATCCATAGTTATTCAGGAAATAAATCTATTGAATCTAGCATTCTAATTTGTTGCTGTAAATATTATTGCAAACTCAGAACAGTTTAAGGTAGTTTAATAATAAAGAACATAATAACACTTAAAATCTAAGCAGTCCTCAAGATGATGTGGACTCCAGAGTCCGTCTCAACTGGTCGGCTAAGCTGCCCCACTTTCAGTTTGAAAGCCTCTTCTTCAAACGGCGCCTGCATCTGTCCTCGTCCAAACATACCCAAATCTCCGCCACGCTTAGCTGATGAGCAGTCAGAGTTCTTCGACGCCAGTTCAGCGAATGTTGCATCATTCGCTACAATCTGTTTACGGTAGCCTTTGAGGAGTTCCATCGCTTCATCCTTACTACGGGTGATGTTTTCTTCCCTCCATGACGATGGACGTCTACTATCAGCATGTTTCACAAGAAGATGGCTGCAGCGGATCTCACCAGGGTCAGCAGGTGCCTCCGGCCTCTCCCACTGGGACTTCTTAGTGTACATATTGAGGAAGTATGTCATACCAGTAGAACGGCTGGTTCTCATCTCCCATCCTTCAGGCAACGGGGCTTCATTCTCCTGACTTGACATTCTGGAATAATTTTCGCAAGGTTTTTGGTCGGTTTACAGAGTAAACTTAAGACAATGTTTATTGTAAAAGTGCGGATCCAAAGAAATTATCATGATCGAAATTAGGACATAATAAGGTCGTTATAACTGCATGTAACCGTGAATCAAGTAAATTTATATCATTAAAATAAGGAAACAGCGCAGTGTTCACCATAAAATTAGGAAAAAATGTAAAAAATATGCCAACTTCATATAAAATTCTTGCGACATAACCTATGAAATAGAATCTCTGATAATGATTAATTGGAACATTGAAATTGTATTAAACTTACCTGGAATATCTGCCACTGATATATGTTAGATATCGAAAGAGCTAAACCTTGGATTAATTAACGAAATATGAATAAAACAATAACAATTAACAATTTCCGAAAGCGCTCTTTCTTTTGACACTTTGACAGGACGCCGATTTTGACAGTAGAGAGCCGCTTGACACTGACGTTACTAGGAAAAGTAGAGGTGTTGCTGAGAAGTACGTGTACGTCATTGCCTAACGTAACCACGACTGCTAAACTGTTGTGCGTGTACCCAACTTCGTTTGTTGTTATAATTTATTTCATGATATATTGGACCAAATGAAAGTTATAATAACCCTTTCTATTCCTTAGGCTAGCTAAAAATATTAATAAGATTTGTAAAATGCTTTTGTAATGAAATAAAAAGGATGTCTTTCGCTTTTCCGGTCAAAGCATTTTTTCACCATAGTCTTTTATTCGTAACATCGTTATTATAGTTACGGCAAAATAGATTTCGTTTGGACTTCCTATGTCTCACCTCTATTGCATATTTTTTCTGTGGCAATATATTTCTGATTTGATACCGAACCTTTTGAGCTTAATTAGCCTACAAGAATCAATAGATGGCGCGGTAAATAATATTATTAGTATGAACAACTTTTGAATAAGTAAATCAATAATATAAAATAATACGTGGCTTTATAACTTTTTATCGACAAATAATTTTTAACAATAATATAAACGAAACCTGATAAAATATAGCTTCCGACCTCAAGCGACATCTTTCGGCGAAGTTATAAACCAAATAGTAGGCATGTCTCATGAAAGTTTTCCATTGTACTCGGGATGAAAGAACATTAGAAAGCTTACACATTGATCAGTTTGCATTACATTGTTACAACATTAATAATTACAGGTGGCGTTCCTTTGTATGCATAGACAAAGAAAAGGTACAATGCTTTGGCACATTGAAAATTCAATCGGAAATAGTTAAGTTTTGAACTCGAGTTACTTAGCTGTGGTATTGAATTTAAATCTCGTACCTTTTGAGCTATTTCATAATCTGTAGCACTGTTATGCTGATGTTGTGTGCTCAATAAATGTACGATTTTTTTGTAACTTTCTTCCACTGTTACAGTAGCAGTCATTTGCTTTTGCAGTTCCAACCATTGAGAATGAGACTAAGCTGACGGGCATGGAGTAAGGGGCATGGGGCATTGGGTTCAATACGACTGATTGGTTATCTTAGCAAGCCGTGGAGGTCTAGCGGACATCAGTGGTACCTATAGAGATTTTTATTATACCTATAGAGACTTTTATACCTATAGAGATTTTTATTATACCTATAGAGACTTTTATACCTATAGAGACTTAAATTAATTTTTTCGGACTTTTGTTTGAGGGGCCAAAGCTAAATCGCAGAAGCCCGTTAGACTCTAAGGCACACTAGCACGTTAAGGGTAACACGGAGTTAATAGCTAACTCAGGATTAATTCCAATAATTCTCTAATAAAATATTGGAATTTCTAAGTGAAGTTTTAATATTATTAAACAAACTGCGTTCACCCATCAGACGGCCTGGGTTGATAATCACCTTTTTTTTGACTGTTTATATTTATGTCATCTAAAGATAAAAAAATATATAAAAACAGTTAGATTATAACAAAGTTCATAATACGGTGGCGTATATTTTACGTAGGTACAAGCGACCCTCCCCTGCTACACAAGGTTATTACTTTTTGACAAGACATCGAGATTTTTTTTATTTTATGTAGGTAAGGCAGGAATATTTTTTCTAAATTATGGCGAAAACCGTATCAAAATCCGACGCGTATAAGAACAATGCAGTCACACAGACAGACTATACGAAAAGCGCCTTTATTTTAATATATCACTTTTAAAGATAAAGTAGGTAGTGTATCTATGTCGAGCAGTTCATTAGAATGCCATGAAACCTTCACTTGTTAAAAATATCCTCAATAATTTGGCCGAATTCAATTTACAAAGCTATTATTTTTATGACTCATAAAACAGCCTGTAGGCGTAATATCCAGTGAGCCATCACAGCCTTTTGTATGAAATGTTGCATACAATGACGGTTCGCCGGTCAATAAAGTTAGCTGGCAACATTAATTGGACATTCATTAGCAGAATTCAGTGTTTGTTTCATTTCATTCATCGGTGTCTGGTCAGAGAGGCTGAATGCTACATTACCTGTGCCATTCATGCAATTTTCGGTAAACTGGAAATGTCAATTTCAATTTGTATTCGAAATACAAATTGAAATTGACACTTACAGTTTTTTGTTTTTGTAAAATGGTAAATTATATCATATATTATGGCGTTACTAACCGCGTTCGGTTTTACTTGCAATATTATTTTTGGCCTATTTTATAAAATTTCTTGCACCTTAATTGCGTAACACTCTTCACAATCTGTTTGACACATTCACATCTTCGCATTCGCAGGTTGACATCTTTACATTACAATCTGAATGATTTTAAAGATATTGCTAATACATTGCTTCATATTTTCAAAAAGATTGTCGGCTCAACAACGTAAATAACGCAATGAACGTTGTTGAACTGTCTGGAATCCCAACGCCATTGCTACTGTAGGTAAGCGTGTTACGCAATTGTCTCGCTGGTAGGTATATTATTTATGAGTAGGTAAGATAGGTACTACTGATAAATAACATAATAATAGGTTCGGAAAAACAGAGGAAGTAGGTACCTATCATTCATCATCACGCGACATTTAAAACGCATATTAGACACAATTACTTACCTAGTTTTTATTTGTTCTTATCTCTATAAGAGAAGTACAGGAGGTTTAGTAAACTCCGGTTGCCGAGAGTTCTTGAGTTCGATATAGCGGCTCAGAAGTTAGCTACTCGCTGCGCAGTACCCCTCCCCTCAACCCCGCAGAACATCAGCGACTCGCCTCATGTTCTGAGCCGCCATTAACTTTGAATCGAACTGAACCTCTGAGTTGGACACGATTGGGAGCAAATAAAATATAAATTAAAAAGTAAAATGCGTATTCGTTTGTTCTCAACAGAACAGAAAATGCGTTCCCGACACCTGGGGAACGCATTTTCTTGGCGGCTGGAATATAAGCATAAGAAATGCTTGAGTGAGGTAGACACCTATCTACTTTTCTTCTGCGTCGACAATTACAGCCAATGATATTATAAGAGGTAGATAGGTTACCTACCCAACATTCGATCTTGAAAAACAGCACATTGGTGCCGATTCCCTTGTTCACAAACTAAACTAAATTTAAGTTCAGTGCATCTTTTTCTTTCTATATCATTACGAAAAGGACCGAAGATAAATTTTTGTTTAGTCCTGTCAAATTAATCAGCGCCCATTAATCACTACTCCATACAAGTTTAGACGTGATTAAAAACTTGCCGACTAAAAATACGTCAATCGTCAGGCGCTGATTAATTATTATCAGGTGGCCTACTTTTAAACCTACGAATAAGCTTCCGTATTTTAGAATAACTTAATCTTAAAATAATTCGATTTCATTTCTTTAAGTAGTAGTAATATCCTCCTAGGATCGCTTCTTTACGTTCATCCTCACAGTTAATTTTCAGCGGTCGCATTTCGCATTGAGATTGCTTACTCAAAAATCTTCAAAATAATATTTTTATTCCAATAATTTCAAGTCTTCCTTTCGTTTTGCAGTTAGAAAGACTTATTTTTAACGAAATTTATTATCACGGGTTATGGTAGGACTTAACTGGTAGAAATCGGCACGTAACGAAAAAGCTTTATTCCCGAAAAAGTCAGTTTCAAACTCTCGAGTTTCAAGTGTCAAAAGTTCAATAATAGCAGGGTTTTGTAAATCAAGCGATTAACTGGAAATTGATGCTTCTATCTTTTTTGTTTTTGTTTGTTTTTTAACCACAACGGGGAAGCTCTTGGTCTGAATCTCACCTGATGGTAAGGGATGATCAGGCCGAAGGTGGAAGCGAGCTTCACCCGGAATCCTCAACCACAGAGGAACTGGCTATCTTACCTCTAACTGCCGGAACACAACAATGCTGTTAACAATGTTGTTATGGCGACAGGCTTAGAAAAGTTGGTGGTAGCTAGCCAGGCGGACTTAGAACGAGCCCTACCACCAACCAAACCGAGCAGAAAATTTTGCCCACACGGGGAATCGAACCCGGGACCTCTGGGTCTGAGACAGGTGGTCTAATCACTAGACCACAGAGGCGTTTGTCTAAAATATACCACTTTGTCTCCAGTTATCCTGTTAGTAAATCTACAGGACTCTACAGCACGTATAGTGCATGTGCCTTTGTGATAGGCAAACCTGAAGGGATGGATGTTAATTGGACCCTGTGGGTAGCCTTTGCACCCTCGATCGAGATTCTGTTAGATTTTATGCAATAAGTAACCGTTATGGAGTGTTCTATTGGATTTTGGAATAAGAGCTTTCAGTATTATTTATCGACAAAAATCATTTTTATAATGATGTCGTACTTGAATAGTTAGGTATTTAATCAATTGTATTGCATTTATAAAACATATTGCAAAGGAACGTGTTCATTTGATATCAAAGGCCTTTTTCAATAAAACCAACAGGCGACAATCCTACAATTTTGTAAATTTTACAAGTTTTTTCTGTCGACATAACAACAACAACAGTAGCAGCAGTTCTGTGTACAGCAACTGTCGAGGAAATGTGACAATAATGTAATTTATTGACAATTAAGCTGACACCTCTGCCTCTGCATTGTCAGTTATAGTAAGTAAATGGGGCCCAGGCTTATTTTTGAGATATGACGGTTTCTAATAGCCACATCCCATTCTTTCAGACTGGAAAAGTCGAGGTTATCTTTCAAATGGCTCTTTCGCTCAGCCGTCTTAAAATAGGTACCTACAAATGATACTGTTAATGGATCATTGGCATTTGTATCATCTTGTGCTATTATTATTTTAGCCTACACTGTCCCACAGGACGCGTAGCATGACAACAGATAAACAATCACAATCTGTCATTTTGTCTATTCTTGCGTCAACAAAACCCGTTTCTGTTGTGGTCATGCTAAGCGTACTGCTGAGCAAAGGCCTCCGTGCAAGCATCCTTCAGGATCCTACCCTGGCGGTACTCCAAATTAACTCAAGGAAGCTAACATTAACTTTATTGTACGCAAGGAAAAAAATAGAAAAAAAACGCTAAAGATCTACCTATATTAAGCACAATACACACAGTAACAATATGTTGGCTTTTTTTTGCTTTTTTTATGTGGCAACTTAAGTGGCGAAATGTGGGTGTACTATTGATAGGTACACCTCTGCCTAACCTTTGGGGGATTACAGGTGTGATGTCATGTGTTATGTTATGTGTAGCTTTTGCTAAGGCTTTAGTCATTTCTACATTCGAAGCGTTTGTAGAACTAGCTTATGCCCACGGCTTCGAACACGTCGAGTTAGGAAATTATCCCACGAGAAGAAACCATTGGGATAAAAAGTATCCTATGTCCTAACTTGGGTCATGGTCTCCTTGTGTGCCAAATTTTATCGAAATCTGGTCAGCCGTTAAGACGTGAAAGCGTAACAAATAAAGAAGCAAAAACACTACTTAACTTTCGCATTTTTAGTATGAGTTAGCATTTTATTTATTATTTATTTATTTAAATGCTTTAAAACTACCATCACACGTCTAAGCCTTAAGCGATAGCTAAGTCAAAGATACCAAATTACAATTAAAGCACCAAATACATCTTATGATCAGAAAGATCATTGTGGAATCTCTCTGAAGAACCTACCCAGTGACCTAATATATTGAAGTCACTAGGTAGGTATCTAACGCACATAGGTCTTGCATTGTCCACTGTCCAGCTAACAAGTAAAGCCCTATCCCCCAGTAATTACAGTGACTGTTTACATAGCCGAATTAATACTCGACTCGACTCAGCAAATAGTCCGGGAGTCTGTTTGAACTCGCCTGAGATTGCAACATACTGGCGGCTCCTGACCTAGAGGGGGTAAACACGACTGTTTTTTGTTCCCGATTGTCTATTGTTTTTGGTGGACGATTTACTTTTGGGACTTTTCTTTAGAAAATGCAATACAATTAATTTTTTTTTTTTTCAAACGTTGCTCCACACTAGGAATTTCTCCTGTATTGTGGGTACGTTTACAAAAATTTACACTCACACGAACAGCCAGACCCGGAACAACTACTTGTAGGTCATACCAATATTTGTTCCGTGCGGGAATCGAACCCGCGACACGCAGCGCACCAGTCAATCGCTTTACCACTGCGCCAACCGTGCCGTCGAATAATGAGAGAGAGGATGTCCCGGTTGAAGGCAATAGGCTCGCCCCCTATTACATGGGACTTAAACATAACTGCCTAAATGTGGGTGTACACTGGGGTACACCTCTGCCTAAGCCTTCAGGGATTTCAGGCATGATGTCTTGTGCAAATGGTAAAATATCTGACGTAGGTGGAATATGCGTGGTAAGTTGAGGGGTACGTCGTAATCTTAGTGTTGATTTCATCAATATAAAAAGCATACGTACGCAATAAACATAGAACCTCATCCTTTTTGGAAGTCGGTTAAAAATGAACGCGATCAGCACTTTTAAACCGTGTTCAAGAGTTGTCAATGTCAATATTCCACAGCAATTTTGACACTGACAGCTCTTGAACGCGGTTTAAATGATAATTTATATCTTTGACAGGTATTTTTAAAGGTTACCTTAAATTGAATACAACCAGTATTAATACCGGTTACCGAAATAAAAATTACCTCCATCTTAAACGTGCCGTCGCGTCGGCATTAGTCAAAGGGCGGGCATCAACTGTGACTGTGTGTGTAACCGGTATTAAAACGGTCACCTAAAAGAGGTAACATGTTTCTCCTTCTTGGGTTATACCTAGATAAAATTCCTCGATACCTGTACCGTAACTTGTAAAGGTTTTCGGCCCCTGGTTCCTACATCATTCACTCTGCCTAGCCTTTTCCCAATCATGTTGGGGTCAGTTTCCAGTCTAACCGGACGCAGCTGAATACCAGTATTTTACATGGACCGACTGCCTATCAGACCTCCACAACCCAGTAACTGGGTAATACGATACCCCTTGGTAAGACTGGTTGTCAGACATTCGGGCTTCTGACGACTCGTAACGACTGTCAAAGATCCACGAATGACAGCCGGGACCAACGGCTTAACGTGCTTTCCGAAGCACGGAGGAGTCTCAGTATGTAAAGATGGTCACCCATCCGCGGATCGACCCGTACGGCTGTTATTACTTAGCCACGAGCTCCTCCTCCCCCTGGTTCCTATATAATTATATAATCAAATACATAGGTCTATGATATCTGTTGGCATTCTCCCCTTTATGAAATGTATGATATTATGATTCGGTTGTCAGTAACCGTATAGCAACGGGTCATCGCTCATCAGCTGTGGTCACCGGTACACAGAACGCATCGATGATTGTCATGCATTCGGATCGACGACCGACAAACGAATTTACATTGTTTTGTCAATTATCATGTTTATTTTGTTATTGTGATTGTGGTAGTCTTTATTGGTAATGTACCTATCTACAGTATAGTTTATCATCACCGGTTCTGTGCTTCCCGCATCCAGCCGATTCCTTTCTTTATTTATAATTCTTGTTGTATAATTCACTTCTCACTTCCAGAATTCCGCCGTTATAAAAGGAAGAAAATAATACTCAGTCAAAGATTCAACATCGCGTCCAGATGCAGTTGCTGGCAGAAAACAAAATGAAATAACTGCAGTAGCTTCTACAAACGTAAACAAAAAAGAAAATATTGAAGGTCATGCTTACAAAATCACGTGTTCCAAACAGGTAAAATAAAAATCTGCACAAACTTTTTTGCATGTTGTCGAGCGGAACATTTTTATCTAAAAGTTTGGACAACAACGCACCGCTATGTGACTGATGAATAGTTTGTGGCAAAATGGACACTAACATGAACAAACTATGCTCTCATAAACTTTAATATTTACGTTCGCTACCGAGGGAAATTTCGTTATCGTTCACTCGTTCAGTGTTTCGTTCTTGTTCATCTATCAGCTGATAACTATTAACTAAAAAAAATACAAGAGAAATACATAAGCTGTTGTGGCGCAGCCTGGGAGAGGCCTATGTCCAGCATTGGACTGCTATAGGCTGAGTTGATTGTATGCTATGTATAAATCAAAAATCAAAATACTACATGGGCATTTTCCCCATTGACAACGATGCAGATGATTTTTTTTATGCCCAATGAGCTCTTCCCCCTTTTTTAAGTTCCGTTATATTCTTGTACATATTATATTTATAAGACGTGTAAATATTATTAGAGAACATGGGCACTTATGAAACGTCAGAATCTAGGTGCACGGTTCCAATTGGTCGTTTCCTATGGAGAAGAGCCGGCAAGAAACTCCACGGTTACTCTTTTAAAAATAAATGGATTTTACAATCTTTTCAAAAATGCCTAGTAATGATGACACCATCAACCATACACCCATGATGAAATACTTATCATCTGGCTGCCTTTTCCCAACTATGTTGTGGTCAGCTTCCAGTCTTACCAGATGCAGCGGAATAACAATATTGCGACTGCCTATCTGACCGCCACATGCCAGTTACGGGGTAACACCGTAACACGATACCAGGCATACACGGGCTTCTGACTACCCGTAACGACTACTCAAATCCGATCTGCTTATGACAGCCGAGACCATGGTTTCGAAGATACGGAGGGATCTCGCTATGTAATCTACGGTCACCCATCCAAGAACCGACCTAGGCAAGCGGAGCTTAACCTTTGATCGAACCGTGCGGCTATTATTATATAGCCATAAACCCATTATAAAATAGGTAGGATTTCATATTATGTTAAAGCATCAACTACTTTATACGTGGAATAAAAATCATTGTAAAATAATAACCGACTTGGAAAACTTGAAGTCGGTCTTTGGTTTTGAATTTTCGTTTTTTTTCCACCGACTTCCGATATTAAAGTTATTTTTCATTTTGTAGTGTTTTTTTTGGAAGTAGGTTGTTTTTTTGTTGTAAAATGTTTTTATTTTTTACTGTTTAGTTGCGGTACCTACCCCACATAAATTCGAATATCACGACCTGGAATATAAATAACAATGACAGGAACTTATTAGAATATCATCCACATAGACTAAGTGGGAAAAATACGTATTATTGCAGCTAACTCAGAAAGAACCCAAGCAAATTTAATAAAAATTTATATGGGACCACATCGAAAGCAAACCCTTAAAAAAAAAGAATTTTCCAAATCAAAATGGGTTTAATGGGTCTCGTTTTTGGAAGTCGGTTAATAAAATAAACAACTCTAGGATTTTACTCTAAAACATCACTTAAGATTATGAAGTAAACGAAAAAAAAAGTTATGTACTTTAATAATTGGCCACTAAAAGTAAGAACGAACCTATCTTGCACATGTTGTGTCCTTCAAACAATTGCATTACTTACAAAAGCGACGGAAGGCAGGAGACTGATAAAATGACAACCGTTCCACAAAATAACCACATATTATTACAGCATTTTATGAGTTTTTATTTAACTTTTCTCAAAGGATATTAGTTTTTTTGAGTCGACTTTGCAACTTGCGAGACGAGAAATACTGAACAGTTCTGTTTTTCTTTCAGGATGAAAATAAAACGCGAACTTCTGGAAACGAAGAGATTAAAACATAACTTCGTAGGTGAAGTAGGTATCCACCACCTACTTAAAACTGACGTCATTCATAAAATTATGTTTAAAGGTGTAAAAAGTTAAGTACAGTTGGGTAAAAAAAATACTATAGGTACATTCTTGTCTCAAAATTTTAGGCAGCTAGCTTCGACTTCCTGACTTACTAACCAACTCCTTGGTGATTCAAAAGTGCCAGTAAAGTTCCAAATGTATGTAATTATTATTTTTTGGTATTTTTTTATCACATGGTCTCAGTAGTAAGTAATTCTGAGTGCTTTTGTTTATTATTTTACTTTAAGGAATTGCATGCTGAAATAATTATGCAAAATATGTGGAACTATTTATATTTAAGATCTTTTCTGTACCATATTTTATGCGAAGTAAAGATATTCCATTCTATATAGTTTAATTGGATTTGGAAGTTCAACTTGTAATTTGTAAATGCATCTTTCATCATTAATTTCAAAAAAAAAATGACATTAGTCTTCTATAGATGACGTAGTAACTAGGTGATACATTTTTAAGAGCGTTATTACGGTGACGTATACTTTGCAGGGTCCTAATCACACTACGTCATAAGGCCCGTAGTGGCTTCAGGTAGTCCGTAGTACATTTATTTTTGGAAGACGCCGACCATTAGACAGTGATCCGAGCAGCACAATGTAAACACTGTTTATTAAATAAAATATTATGCTTGAATAACATGCAATTTTCCAAACATGCTGTGTTTTGAAAATTGTTTGTTTAATTACTTGTTTATTATTAGTCTTAATACTCAGCTAAGCTTTAATAAAAATGAGTATTCCCGATTCTTTATTATAAACGCACTTTAACGGTGCATAAAATAAAGAATCGGAAAGTGGATTTATTTGAGACTAGCTGTTGCGCGCGTCTGCGGTCTAGGATGAAAAGTAGCCTATGTTCTTCTCCAGGTCATAGTCTACCCATGACCCAAATTTCATGCAAATCCATTCAGCCGTTTAAGCGTAACAACCAAACATACAAACTCTCTTTGGCATTTGTAATATTACGTAGGATAAAATCGTTCAATGGAATAATATATTCATTTATTGATGACGTCAACTGTACCTACCTACGTACTTAAAGTGATTGACAATGAAATTAGATGACACATACTTATGTAACAAGAAATACGACGTGAGTAGGCGTTTGTGATTTTCCCCCCAAAATCCTAATAAATTGTCGGTCCTTTCATCACCTTATCAGGACATAGTCAAATCCAATATTTAACGTAAAAGCATTACGCGAAAAGCTATTCATGCAATTATCTAACGATAATGATAATTTTTCCAATAATTTGAAAGCTTTTCAAAAGTGTCAACATGAAAAACCTATTAAAGTTTTTAAGTGTTTCCCCTTTAACGTGATTGGTCGGTGTGGTTTCGCGGAGGCGTACGAGGGCTGTGATTGGTTGGTTGTGTGCGTAAGTAGCGGAGTTTTCGCGCGCTTTCCATCAGTTGAGGGCTATTCCCGCGTGTTACAGCGTCGTGCTAAAGTTGCGTTCCGAAGTTATGAGTGTCTAGCGACAGTTGCTGCACGTGTTCCTTCTACTGCGATTCAAGGTAGGTGATGTGATTTTTTTTTTTTTTAAATTATTAGGGATTTATTGACATGTGTTTTGATTTATTTTTAGATATTTCCGTCGAAACGTTATTATTTTTCGTGGATCGGAAACTAACACCTAAGAATTTATACAAAATGGAATAATAATTTGTACATCATTTCTTTATTCGTTTAAGTACCTATCTAGGTAAATAAATAACATTTTTATTTAATCACAAAATCACGCACGATTTACCTGCCTTTTTTAGAAGAATGCATTTTCTTTTTCGTTTTACTTGCCGATATTTTAGGATCGAGCAACGTTGACGTCCTATTTATTTTTAGGAGGATCGTGATAACTCAGTATTGATAATTAGAACCCTTGGTTTTAAATAAAGATCTATAAAAATAACGCATAAATTATTTCTTAATACTTCAATTTATTCGAGATCAGTTACATAGTTAACAATCCTACAATTTATGAATTCGGGTATTATTAAAGGTTATTTTTTTAACCCTATGTAAATTATCGTGGTTATGTTCGTAAATATAATCACGTCTCTAATAGTGATTAATTACATAACATGAAAAGTTCCTGTGAAACGTTTGAATAATTTTCCTTAACATTTGCAACGGTGAACGTAACAAGCATTTCAAATCGATCGTCTATTTATGGAAAACCGTTTTAAAAATAGAATGTATTTTTAAAACAACGTTCTAATTTGCAGGCGTCGAATGATTTATTTTTATATTATAAGTAACTGAATTAAAATAATGTCTTTTATACCCAAATTAAGAACAAGATATTAAATTATATTACATTTTATACTTTTAGATAGTTACTTATTCTAACAGTCTTTGAGAATGCAGTAACTTATCTAATGTTCACGAAAAAATCAGCCAGCTTAAACCATTGTGTACATGAAAAAGACCATTACAATAAGAGTTTTAGTCTCTTCTAACAATTATACAGAGTGTAAACAAGACCCTTCGCGAAGCCGTCGTCTATGCATTCTGTACATCAAACTAAGTAACTTTGTGCAAAAATAATTGCTGGGAATTTTTTAAATTTTTTTTTCTTTGTAAAAATTTGCTGTTTACGGTATAACATTATATTTAAGGGTGCATATGCATCGGTTCAGGGATCGTGGGAGTATTTAAAGTTATGTTATAACATTTAAAATATATTTTCTCAAAAAAAAGTCTCATAAAAAGTTAAAAGTTTGACCTCCAATATTTCCGTAACCAGAAGGTTCCCAGGTATGGCCCAGTATAAAAAAAATATCACAATGACGGGAAGAACAAGAGACTCTTGGCTGCGTTCACTTTTACACCTGTTACATTTACTTACTATCTGCGCCCCGCGGTTTCACCCGCAGCGTCATGTTAAATAACCTTCCTCTAGAATTGGGCTATCAAACGCAAAAAAAAAGTCCGACTGGTAGCTCTAGAGATTAGCATCTTAATACATTGTAACAGCGAATCAATTTTCACCCCCTTAAGACCTAGACCAAATATCTTTTGATATTCGGATAGCTCATGACCTAAAAAGGTGCAAAAATTATGTGAAAGAAAAAAAAAAAAAATCGCCGGTATTCTGGTGTTCAAAAAAGAAACAAAACTCTTCTGCTTAGTTTTATTAGTTTTGATAATTCCAGGTTTCCTCATGAGGTTTTCTTTCATCGATGTCACTAGTATAATTTTTTTTTTTTTCTGATGTTATACAGGAAAACATTATGAATCCTCCATTAGCAGTTAATTTAAAAAAAATCTGTGAGTAAAGAAGTCCTCTTTGATAAAAACCGGCCAAGCGCGAGTCGGACTGGCACACGAAGGGTTCCGTACCACTCTACAATATTTAACACTAGGTACATTAAAAAAAATATACTTTAGTTAAGAAAAACAGGTTTCTTAGGGGGTCCCTTTAACTTTATTTTTTGTTTATTAATTGTTGTTATAGCGGCAACAGAACTACATAATCGGTGAAAATTTCAACTGTCTACCTATTACGGTTCATGAGATACAGCCCGGTGACGGACGGACGGACAGACAGCTGAGGCTTAGTAATAAGGTTCCGTTAGCCTTCGTGTACGGCACTCTAAACACTGTTTAAGTGCTCATTAGTAAACGCTTAACTTTCTTAAACCATTAATTAGGTATCATTAAGACGACCCTAGTTTATCGTTAAAAAGCCTTAATAGAAAACTCAAGAAAAGTGTATGAAGATTCTTTAAGATGGAAGTAAGTCATCATTTTAAATTAAAAATGGACGTAAATAAAAATGCGACAAGAAATCTCAGAACGACACATAAAAGTAGCAATATTTTAACGGTAGTTACGTAGGAAATGATATTAAATCATCGTTTTAATAGGTTTTCCTTGGTTCATTGCGTTCGTCTCAGTTTCGCTGAAGTTCGTTTAACTGAATACTTGCTTACATCCGTTAAATTTACATAATTGTATTTAAAATTCAATTTAATACAACACACGTAAATCGTAGAGCCCTCTACGAAGTTTGCTACGGTGCTACGAACACTGCTACGCGGCTACGCTAGTTTCGAAATTCGAACGAACAAAATACAGGTTGATAAACTTTTATAATTTATAGTGATACTATTAATTTGTAATACATATCATCACGCTTGTATGTTGTCGACAAAACAATATTTGCCACCACGCTTGGTAAACTGATCTTGGCCAATATGTCAATACTTAGACCTGATTTAACCAAATTCAGATATCTTTTATCCGCGGAATTTTAGATTTATTTCTGACAGTTTTCGTATGGAGAAACTGTCAAAAATTCAATTTTTTTTCGGAAGGGAAGCTTATACTAGGTATAAAGTTTGGTCGAATTGACCCTAAAAGAACAAAAACAGTTAATCGGTCGTGATGGAAGTATTTAATATAGATGTAATAATAAATTGTGATGGGAGGATTCGTACCTACTCATAGACTAAACTCCTAGATATACTCTGACAGAAGCACTTTCTTTTTTCTAAAATATTGGACAAATTAAATTGAATACGGCCATCGACAAGACAGAAGAAGAAATAAAGAGTTGTCAACAATTTGGTTTTGGAATTTCAATAATTTTGTAGTTGTTAAAAAGGATTTTATTAATGAACGTAATCACGTAGTCTGTCGTAAAGGTTATTTTAGATAACCATAAAAGTCACTCGGAATATTTTAAAAAAAGTTGCTTAGCTAAATAAATGCTAGCAGGTGTCGCGGCAGACCACGTATGGACCAGGTGGTGGGATGAGCTGGGCAAAACCAACAAATGATGGTCAAATAGAGCTGGAACTCATGGTGTATATATTTGTTCAAAATCAAAAATCAAAATCAGAAATCATTTATTCAAACTAAGCTGAGAATCAGCACTTTTCGAACGTCAAAATTACATAAGACATTCCCCCAAAACGCCCACCCTTCACCACTTCCTAGTGCTTTAGCTGGGAAGAAGAAGCGGCGTAACGCTCCCCAGCAGCACAGCTGTCTGTTCAGTTAGAAAAAAAAAAGATTCTAGAGAAGAGATGATGCTGGATAATTAATAAAATCACATCCAATCATACCTAGTGTATGAATAATTAAAATTTTCGTATGTCCACACTCACAATATAATTCAATGTGTGCAAACCCCTGTGGGGTGACCCTTATCAAATTATCCGTGTCATCAGTCGAGTCTGACGCTCGTTGCTGATTGGCTGAGCCAATTATGAGCACGGCTTTCCTAGAAGTGTTACAGTGAATGTTTGCCCACTAGGATGATCGTCCTGAATGTGACATTATGTGCTATATGCTATTTTGGGCAAAATAACTTTTGATTTAAAAAACAAAGAATACCTAATTTTGGGTTTTTTGTTGTATTTGTTTTGTGTTTACTGCCTCGTTGGTCTAGTGGTCGCAAGCGCTACTGCTGAGCATGAGGTCCTGGGTTCGATTCCCAGGTCTGGCAAAAAGTGATTGGGTTTTTCCATCTCGAATTTCTCAGAAGCAGCCCGGAGTCTGGTTTTATGCCAGGCAATAGGCTCGCCCCCTATTACAAGCAACTTAAAAATAAATGCTGAAATGTGGGTGTACTGTCTTTTACACCTGTAACTTTCCCTTCCGCAGACTTCATTGTTTTCAAAAGATTTTCTCACATTCTCCAATAAACGATGGTCCAATCCATCTGTTTGAAATATCATATAGCGAGAAAGGGGGCGACTACCAAGATGGCGACTAATAGAGAAGTATGGAAGAAAAAGACATGTTGCGTTGACCCCAAATAAATTGGGATAAGGGCAGGAGAATAATGATACTGCAAAGAAAACGCGTTCAGTCGAATTTATTGTAGGAACGCTGACACAGGCCTATTGTATTCATTTCATACGTGCAGCGATTGGGACAACTAGTTCGCCCATAACCCACCGCCTGCTATCTAGACGCGCTTAAGATCCTTACTCATGAGCACTCGTTGTAATTATTTTATGGGTAAAAGAAACATCTTAAACTAACCACTAACCTAGAACTTCACACGACAGAATACACAACCATACTTTTGTGTAAAACATTCATAGCTCAAACTTTTACAATGTAAAAGAAATCTGAAGCAAACAGTCAGTGGTCCGTCTAATCCAGACAATTAATTTTAATCCCCAATCGCGTCAACGGTTACTGAAAGTAATCTTACCTAGAAATTGGCCCAAATGGCACAAAGTGGCACAAAATGGCACAAAGTATCACAATGTTTAAAGGAGACGTCAAAAACTTGTCGACGATATGGAATCTTTTGCGTTATTCTCATTTCGTTAACCCTGCTTGATGTAACGTTAGGGTTTTGAATGATATGTTTTTATCAGTGGAAGGGTTACATTACGGAGGTGGCTCAAAGGGTAAAGTGCAGACACCACATGACCTGTTTTAAAAGTGAACTAATGGTTTTTTTGCGAAAAGTTTGATAGAGTTGATAACAAAAAAATGGATTCTATAACTTTGAAATCGGAAATACTTTTTTTGTGATGCTTTATAATAAATTGTACCTATGCATGGGCGTTTAAAAATTACATTTTTATTCGGATGTTTTAAGTAGGTATTCATTACAGCGTCTAGATTTCTAACAGCACTCATAGCATAATCATCTTATAATGTCCCCACGGCTGGGACACAGGCCTCCTCTCTGTGAGAGGGAGTGGGCCGTAATCCACCACGCGGGCCCAGTGCGGGTTGGTAGATGTCACATCATCACATGTCTTCTTCACGATGTTTTCCTTCACCGTCTTGAGAAAATTTCCATTTTATTGAAAACAGTAAAAATTAGCGCGGCCAGTCATCACATACCTACATTTAAATAAAGATAGATTTTTGTTTCCAACTCAAACAAAATCAACAAACGAAATTCATAATGCATTATTATTTGATAATTTTTTATGAAATACATATAAAATGTTACTCAAAACCTTTTATAGGCTTATCACTCATTTTGAATATACTTTAAGAAGTACATATATGGTTACGTTTAAAAAGTAGCATCGTTATGTAGAATGGATCGCTTCGCGCGACGTATAATGGCAACATTCTTTTCCTTCGACTCGTGGTTTACAAGCGACTTGTAGTGAGAATACAATAATCTGGATATGTCACCATTTTATAAGCGACATAGGAACACGAGCGGCAAAAACGAATGCGACTTGAACGAGTGTAAGCGTGAGAATTGGCCTCCAGTATCAACACATACAATATCGTGAGCAAACAAGGTTCCTCCTCGCTTGCTCGCCCTAATAGATCGTTTGTCTATGCAGCACATAGCACACAGATTGTAACGCTTGGTTAGTTTCTAAGGTAACCACAATGCACTTGAGAATACCTAAGATGACGATGGCGTTACTGCAGCTTATTGACATGATGTAGCATACTAATGGGCACTAATACGTAGAAACGGTTGCTGTTGCTATCGTTGATCATCACATTATTGATTTAACTATTATTTGTTTATTTCGAAGCGTAAACTTTTTTGGTTTACTTGTAAGCTCCTGGAAGCTTACAGTTAAACCAAAAAAGGTGTGCGCTTCGGTAATTTTCATGTTTGAGAATAAGCACGAAAATCGCCCCACACAGAGGCAAAGAGATTTTGCCTGAATTTTATTTTATTAATGCGTGTTCGTATTTCCGAAGATGGGGATGATTGTCGAAGCGCATATTTTTCTTGCAATATCACTCTGTATTTTATTATTTAGTTATGTGCCCGATCTTATCTATGGCACGGTCCCAAACAAATTTTTCCTTTGCAGAAGAATTGGCAAGAAACTTCAAATAAGCTATTCTAAAATAGCTTGAAATTTTTTATGTGAGACGGATTTGTAAAACAACAAACCTTAGCTGCTCGTTTGTACAGGATAGCCAAAAAAGTATACAAAATTGTACACCTAGATTTTAAGGCTAGATAGACATAGAATGCCCCTATGAGATCATTCTGATCTAACCATCTATAAAATAACAAAGATTTAAAAAAAAACTAGTAAAAAAGGTAAGGTTTTTTTTTCGTTTAGTTTTTCTAATACGATTCTTGGCCTGTCCAGCACTGGACGTATCTTGGATGGTATGATAGAAATGAATACTGTACCTTCGCCATAGCACAGGTTGATGGCAAAGAGACGATACCTGGGAGTCGAAGCGATGGTTAAACAATAATAAAACATAAGGGCAGTGACAGCGGCTCTTTATCAGATAAAATAAAATAAATAAAAACACCGTTAAAAACCTTTTAGTGGTGAATAAACTCGTTTTAACAAATATTGTATTTACTTAATAAAAACCTTTCCTCGTGCCAATAGCTTGGACAATTTGTATGGGAAAGGTGAATGCTTTTTTCATATTTTCTCGTAGGAGGAAGTTTTTAGAGATATCTTTAAATAACATAACTTTTTTTTTTAACTTTGCTACACTAGGAATTTCTCCTGTATCGTGTGTGCGTTTACAAACATTTAAACTGACATACACAAACAGCCAGACCCAGAACAACTACTTGTAGGTCATACAAATATTTGATCCGTGCGGGAATCGAACCCGCGACACGCAGCGCAACAGTCAATCGCTTAACCACTGCGCCAACCGTGCCGTCTAAAATAGCATATTCTTAAAATAGCATAAAAAATGTTTTGGAAAGATTTAAATTCCACTATAAGTTCCTGTGTATGGAGCACTATGGGAGTCATCGTATTATTTTCTATTTTGTTTTTCAGACCGGAACAATTAGGTCTACCTAAGTACTAAATTGAAATTTTGCCCACTATTAACACAGTTGTTTATTTATACGATACTATGCAAAATCTTCACAAAAACTCCTGCGATCATAATACGAAACACAGCTGTACCCATTTCGCCAGTTATGTTTAAGTCCCATGTAATAAGGAGCGAGCATAATGCCATCAACCGGGTACAAACCCAGACTCCGGGCCGCTACTGAGAAATTCCAGATAGAAAATCCCAAAAACACTTTGCCCGACCTGGGAATCCAACCCCGGATCTCATGTGCCGCAGTAGCGTCAAACATCAGCAGTAACATCAAAGTTTTATTACAAGGCAAAAAACCTAATTCGAAACAATATCACAGAAAACCAAAAAAAATATCATTACAATATTAATAATTTACTATGATGACCGCAAACTTTCCTTTAGCGGTCATTTAATGCGAAATCTTTTTTAAATGGCTGTTTTTGAAGCACGTAGCACCCTTTTATCCTTTAAGTTAGGATAAGTAGCCACTTCGGCCCCGCTTTGTAAAAGAAACCGTTGCGGACAGATATCACAGGTTTGATTACAGTTGAAGTGAGCAAAAAAAGGTGCTAATAAGGTGTAAATTACTTCTTTATACACTTCGCTACACTAATATTATAAAGATTTGTATTTTGGATTTTAATGAATAAACTCAAAAACTACTAGACCGATTTAGTAAAATCTTACACCAGTAGAATGCTGTATTATCACTGAGTAACAAAGCCTATAATTTATAAAGATATCACGCGTGCGAAACTAGTTTAACGATAAAATTAAATCAATTAAAAATATTAGTTCTCGTTTACACATGGCGACCTCTTTAGCTTTAGACTCATTATTAGGACTAATTTTGGTCCCAGAATTGAAATGTGTGGTGTTCTTTACTCGGAGGAGCTCGTGGCTTAGTAATAATAACGGCACGGCTCGATCCATCAGGTTAAGCTATTCTTGCCGGGGTTGGTCCGTGGATGGGTGACCATCTTTACATATCTCGGTATGTAAAGATGGTCACCCATCCTCCTCCGCGCCTCGGAAAGCACGTCCCGGTTGTCATTCGTGCATCTTTAACAGTCGTTGCAATGTCAGAAGCCCGACAGTCTGACAACCAGTCTTACCAAGGGGTATCGTATTACCCAGTTAGTGGTTTATGGAGGTCAGATAGGCAGTCGCATGATGTAAAATACTGGTATTCACCTGCATTCGATTAGACTGGAAGCCGACTCCAACATAAGTGGGGAAAGGCTAGGCAGATTGATTTTTAACTGCTTCTTTTTATTTAATTTATTAATTCATCCACCAACTTGGATTACACCCACAGACAGACAGTTTTCACACTGAACTGTACGTCGCGGGTCTCCCGTACTAGCCAGAATTCAGCTTTAAATCTATATTTTTCGAGAAAGTAGCAATTTTAGAAATTGAATTCATTTTTGTTAAAAAAAAAGATCCGTTCAAATTCAGTAGAGTGTATCAGAAATGTGACTCATGCAGAAAGTTGTTCAGTTTGATGGTCTAACACACCCTTAATTATGACTACGAATTACTGATATACGCTGTTTTAAATATAATCTGTGGAACGGTAACTTATACCAGTCCAGCCAGTGAACCAATACTCAGTATTAGTTCAATTCAATAGAGCTCATAAAACCCAAAACGTTCATTCACCAACCTACAACCCACAGACAGTCTTTCAAGGTAAACTTTTCCTACAACACTGTGTTCCATACGTCGCGGGACTGTCGTACTACCCACAATTCAGCTGTCGGATTAGTGAGCTGACCGGCCATCGACGTGCGTTTGACGGTCTATCTAGATGTGGCAAGATTACTGAGAGCCGGACTGACCGATATGTCAGGGAGGCATTTCTAGTGATTAGTCGTGGATTTCCAAAGCTTTGATGATATTCGTGTACAAGGTATGTATAGGGTGCATTCCACCAGCTTTTATGATAAGTCTTTTATAGTTTTCTTTTCTTTTCTGTACGGCTGTTAGTACAAACCATTGACACTGTCTTCACTAGTGTTTGGTTGTGAATATTAACATAATCCATTTGGCTGAACCCTATCTTTCAAGATACAGGCTTGTCCTAGCTGAAAAGATAGAGTCTACTATTGCATAATAATGTAAACGTTTTTTTCAAACAATGTATAAGTACAGTGCAAAGTGCTATGTTTTTTGTGAAATAAATACTTTACTTACTTACTTACTAGTTCAAGCAGTACGGTTATGGAATACCTTGCTCGTGCCGATAAGGCGTGTGCAATCTTTGTCCACTTTTAAAATTCTAGTAAAAAAACACACAACAAAAACATCATCGTTACAATCATATAGTTTCTTCATCTTGTTTCAGGTTTATTATTGTATATATGTATATATACATATGTAGATGAGTATATGCTTTATGTATGTATGTATTTATTGTATATGTAAATGGTACACCACTGAGTATCTGCAGTATTGTCTCTCGTTCTCCCTTTAATCCATCCAAAGGTTGTCTAGGCCGGTAAGACCGCCCATTCTGGTAACCTATGTAAAATTTCTACATTAATATCTGTAATTTTTATGGCGTAAATATTAATGACTTTTCTATTTATGAAATAACTCTGTTTTAGTTGATAGAATTAAAGTGCGAAACCAATTTATGCAGCTGGTGTTGGTCCTAAGTTTTTGGCAAAAAGTCTTCAGAAGAAATGTCATTAAAGAATTACCCATATAGGAATACTGTCTTGAAAGATACAGGATTTGAGAGGTAGTAGTCTTCACTTTACATGCCTAATCAATCTGCTTAGCCTTTTCGCAACTATATAAGAATCGGCTTCCAGTTAATCCGGATGCAGCTGAATACCAGTATTTTACATGCAGCGACTGCCTATCTGACCTCCACAAGTAACTGGCTAGTACGATACCCCTTGGGAAGACTTGAAGTCAGATTTTCAGGCTTCTGGCGACCCGTAATGACTGCCAAAAATCTACGAAAGTCAGCCGGGACCAACTGCTTAACGTGCTTTCCGAGGCATGGAGGAGTCACACATTAGCTGATTATGTACACTAATTTAGGGTTCCAATCCAACATAATAACATGTGTAGAACTATAAACATCCACTACTATTAAACCCACAACTTTAAACAGCAGTTATAATACCCAGGATTATTTGTAACATAGGCAATGGCGTAGAACGTACAAAGTTTTAATTACATGAGCAATATTGCGTCATTTGAATCTTAGTTGATACTACTCGAATGCCTAGACAGTATCTTGAATAATAGCGGTAACCCTTTAAATTCTGTAGGTGTAATTTTGTGGAAATCTGACATTGGTACTGGCCGTTCAACAATCCTTCTCTGATTTATTTTCTCAAAGTTATGAGCAGTATCTTTCTTATTCTTTATGAGTAATAGCGATAGTTAATTGATTCAGGCGTGACTTGGCGGTAATCCATTATAAAATACAATAGACGTAGATATATTTAGTAACCTATTCCGCTTAAATATTCTTAAAGTCTTAAAAAAAAAAAACCGCGAACTTGTCTTATCGCGAACCCGCACAAGACGTGTTAACACGTCACGTCGTTGTAAAACGTTTGCAACGTATCAAATGGTTTAGGTACGAGATTTCAACATGCCATTGTATCCTGAATTTATCTCACAGATTCATCTCAACCGAAACAAATGAGCATCACTACAAGTAGTATTGACAACAACTGTGATGTCACTATGTTACAATTGTTTATATTTATTTTTCATAGTCTTTAGTTTGTGTTAGTAAACAATTACTAGCAATTAAATCATCATCAGTCATCTATTGTAAATATGTTGTAATGTTTGATATTGAATATGGGAGGAGGATCAGATAATTAAGTAAACATTTGGTACTAAAAAAAACTGGCCAAGTGCGAGTCTTACTCACACACGAAGGGTTCTGTACCACCGTACAATATTTACGGTGAAAACACGTTTTTTGCACCTTTAATTTCTAACTTTTTTTTTTTAAGCGTTATTTATATATATATATATTTAATACACAATCTGTGAAAATTTCAACTGTCTACGTATTACGGATCATCAAATACAGCCAGCTGACAGACAGACGTAATGGGGAGGTTTAGTAAGCAGAAGCAGAGGCCGATTGCGTTTGTCACCCTTCGGGTTGATTGATTCATTGATTGACTAAAGGATCGTGAAAATCAATATATTTTATTTCACACTAGCTTTTGCCCGCGGCTTCGCCCGCATGGATGTCGAAAAATATCCGACGTGAACATACTACCGGGATTAAAAAATAACCTATAGGTTAATCCAGGTTATAAACTATCTGTGTGACAAATATAATTCAAATCCGTGCATTTGTTTTTGTGCAAACCGGAACATAACAAACAAATAGACCAAAATTCTAAAAAATATTTTTGCGGCATTGGACTCGAATATTCAATGTAAGGTTTGACTTTGTTACTATTTTATTTTACTTCGTCTGCATAGAGTATAAATATTTTTTTTCTACATAATTATGAATTATTATAACAATAACAATAAAGAGCTTTGTTCATGGCTAATTGTCCTCCACTACGTGTGCTACTTGAGGAATACTGTAAAGAAATACCTACTGTAAAAGACCGGTATCTACCTAAATCCTTCACAGTATTTCTCTATATACAATGATTTTCACTGATTCGGAAGCGGGCACTAAAACAACCAGGCTAGTTGGAGAGCTAACACGTGAGCAAGCCACATAAAATTGGCCGTGGGAGAAACAGTCTTGCCGCAAATCAACTCCAGCTTTCAGAGCTGTTTGTCCATGCAGCGACTTATTAATCATCGCGAAACAAACCTTGATTGAGAACTGCAATCTTTTAAACTCAAACGGAAGATCATTTGGTATCAATGGTATACGTGGCACGAAGACTGTTTCTCCTCTGGCAAATCTAGTTAGTATTTTGGCCTCAATAACATTGCGGCGGAGACCTGTTACTTGGAGTCTAGTCCCATTGCACAATTTTGGAGGCCGTATATTTCGAAGCAACATGACAGGAGGACCTACACGCAACATAAGTCTGTGACAAGGAAGACCCGGCGGATTAAGAGAGTTTAAAAATTCTACAGGATAATTAACCGACTCGTCCATATCGACCATGGTGTCAACAGAATTATTAATCATTTCTTCACCTTCGAATGCATTTATCAACATTTCGTGGATCGCAGCGGCTTGTTCGTTTTTTGGAGTCAAAATGGCTCTGTCGCATAACCACTCCATCGGTTTATCTTTAATATTTTTAACTATATAATAATATAAAATGGTAAACTGACTGACTGACTGACAGACTGGGTGATATGTTAACACACAGCTCAAACCGCTGGACTTATAGACATGAAACTCGGAGGGTGTGTTCTTTGTGAAGAGTAAATATCCACTAAGAAAGGATTTTTGGGAATTGTACCCATAAAGGGGTAACGTCATAATATAATAGAGTATATGGTAATAGTGGATGGAAGTTTATATGAAAGTCCGTTTTGCGTTCCGTCCAAATTTTGTGTTTAGGATGCCGATTGAAAATGAACTTATACACCTCAACTTTTTTGGTAATTCCACCCCCGAAGGGTTAAAAAGGGGGATGCAGTTGAAAAGTATTTAATTTTCGAAGAAAAATCACAAAATTTACTATCTAGGCTTATGGTTGGAAACTAACACAACGTAAATCGTTGTTTTTTTTTTAATTTCAACCCACAAGGGTCTGAAAAGGGCGATGAAGTTTTGTATTGAAGTTGTTTATTCGCTAAATTTTGTATTCAAGTAAAAATAATATAAGTACACGTGTACTGTTTCTAACTTTACAATATTTTACATGGAGCGACTGCCTATCTGACCTCCACAACGCAGTTACTGGGTAATACGATACCCCTTGGTAAGAATGGTTGTCAGACTTTCGGGGGTGTAGCTAAACCTGATCGATCGACCTGTGCGGCTGTTATTATTTAGCCACGGGACCCTCCCCCGGAGAACACCCCCATCTCCTTCTCCGGGAGAATCGATATAGATTTAGATTAGGATTTGTTTTTTGATGCCGAAAGATTAGTAATTTTAACTTAAAAAATAAACAAAATTTCATCCCCCTTTTCACCCCCTTAAGGTTTGAAATTCTAACAACACCAGTGCGTTAGCTTCCAACCATAAGTATAGATAGTACACTTAGTGATTTTTCTTCGAAAATTAAGGACTCCCTTTTTAACCCTTCGAGGGTATACATTAATTTTCAATCGCCAGTCTAAACACAAAATTTGAAGATCCTAACTTCAAAACTGACGGACTTTCATATAAACTTCCATCCCCTATTTTAGCCCTTTAGGGGTGTAATTCCCAAAAATCCTTTCTTAGTGGATACTTACTCTTCACAAAGAACACACCCTCCAAGTTTCACATCTCTAGGATCAGCGGTTTGGGCTGTGGGTTGATATATCACCCAATCAGTCAGTCAGTCAGTCAGTCAGTTTACCATTTTATATATATAGATAAACCTACCTTTCACATAACCTGGGCACTTATGAAACGTCAGAAGCTAGGTGCACGGTTCCAATTGGTCGTATCCTATGGAGAAGAGCCGGCAAGAAACTCCACGGTTACTCTTTTAAAAATAAATGGCTTTTACAATGCTTTCAAATTACATTGTTAATAGGTATGAGAGGACAGTGTAGGCGTCACTCTTGACGGCAAGCATTTGCATCTAGTACTTATACATTGTAACAGCGAATCAATTTTCACGGCTCCCCGCTCAAATATTTTTTGATATTGGGATAGCTCATGACCTAAAAAAGTGCCATAAAGAACATAAATTAAAAATCTCAAGTAATTAAAAAGTTATGCAACAACGCGAAAATTAGCGCGTATTCTGGTGATACCAAAAAATCCTACAAATATATTCGATATTGATTATTGATACTGAGAATTTTAAAGGTGCGATGGCCATTTTCTTTTTCTTTTTTTTAAAACATAGTAGAGTCCCAGCGTCAATGCAAAAGAATTTTAGTAGGAGAGACAACATCTTTTCTCAAAGTTAACAAAAAAATCTTTAATCCGCAAAGTGGTGTCTGTGGATTTAATGTTTCTTTCATAACCATTCAGAAAAGATTAAAAATAAAGATACTTCATTTTCAGAACACTAATTAATTAGCTCTTTCTTAATTAAAACAAAACTATCTTTAAGTTCGAGGTTTTTAACTTAAGACCGGCTGTTCTAACAGATAAATGCGAGTTGGACTCGTGTTCTAACGGTTCCGCATCACGAAACTATACTATACTAACTATATATAACTATACTATATTATTATTTAAATCGAACACAAATGATTCATATTGTTGTTAGTAACACTTAAAAACTATGTTAGTATCATTATTGTGTACCTTTTTTGTTATTTGCCATGATAGGTATAGTCAATAGAAACAAGTATTTTTAGAATGTTTTAATTATTATGGCTTGAAGCTAAGTAATAACAGCCTCACGGGTCGATCAGGTTGATCTACGCTTGCCGCGGTTGGTCTGTATATGGGTGACCATCTTTACGTTACAAAAAGATACAGCCCTGTGACAGACGGACGGACAGACTGACAGATGCCAATAAACGCAATTTATTTTTCTTTATTTCTTTAAATGGCGTCGGCTTAGTAAATACCATTTTCCCCATATATGGGTACGCACCATTAGGGACGCAACTCTTAAAATGAAAATAATGATAAATATGAAGTCCTAACGTAATATTTATAACAGAATAGACAATAGTGCCCTCAATCCGTGTATGAACCTAAACGAAGAAAAAGGTGTATGTAAGGATCGTAGCAGGTGGCGTTCTGTAGTTTCTGCCTACCCCCATGGGAAGAAGGCGTGAGTTTATGTATGTATGTATGTATATACACCTACAATAGTAACATAAATTATTTGCACTACTTGACGAATATCCTTGTAACGTATACACTTATCTACACTACAATATCATGTATACTTTCGTATACATTGTAATATTTGTAATGTACAAGAAAGGAATTTCGAATACTCATGCATAATGCAACTGGTCCATTATGAGGTGGACCCGTGGACACAAAAGCGGATGCTGCAAATTATTCTCCGTACTTTATGCTGCGGAGAGGTAACGCAATAAAAATGGGAACGTCTGTATTTTTCAGTAACGGGTTTTTTCGTATGACACATCAAATAGGTTAAATAACAGAACTTATTTTCTAGAAATTGTGTTTTATTTTTGTGAATTGATATAGGTATAAAGTGTTCCTTTTGATGTCCCATAACTCATTTCATTTATTTGCATACTTACCGAGTAAATTAAGAAAAAAAAACATTGTTTCGAAGATAAAATAACACAAGACCATTTGTATCAAAGCTTCATTGATAAGTACAAGTAAATCATTTTCATTTAAACCAATCATTCATATTTAAAGCTAGGAAAATGCGACGTAGTCATATTTTTTTTAATGGACTATCTATACTTTGCAAGAAAAATGAAAACGAAAACAATAAATAAAAATAATTCATAGGCAATTTAATCCTAGCCTAGAGTTATGGGATATCCAAAGGAACACGGTGTGTACTTGGGAAGTCATATTTTTCATATATGTACGTGTAATCTAGCATGTTCAAATAATATTAAGAGAAAATGTATTTTTTCAGTAATTACGGTTTGGCAACAATCGATTTTAATAAAAAAGCGACCTACTTTGTTGTGAAAAATAAAAGAAAATCATTTTGAAATTAATACCTACAACCTTCTACGAGTACTAACGAGTATTTTATCCTTGTTTGTTCAATTTACAAAGCCTCACTACCAGAAATAAATGAGTATCGTGTTAGTTTGTTGTTTTTTCAAAAATACTTTGGGACAGAAGCTTCAGTTAACATTTTTTTTTTATGTTCGGCCTGTTACAAAGCCTAATGACCACAAATAAATGAGTAACGTGTACCTAACATGGCTTCTATTTTCGAAAATAATAATAATTACAATAAGTATCAGTATAAATAAGTTTAATTTATTTGTTCAAAAATATACAACAATTTAATTAATATGGTAATACACTTTATGATATAAGTTCCCTAACAAAGTATTATTTAATATGTGGATAACGTCGTGAGCTACACATAAGTCATTACTTGTTTTTTCTCACTACTTTTTTATTATTATACTTGAGTAACTGTTTGTTTTCCCGAAATAAGTAATAAATAAATGATAATTGTTTAGAACTTTGAACATCTGGGTCTGAACTAGATATAAAATATCTGTATTTCCTGCATCAGCGTTCTTCCCCTGTTGTAAGAGCAAATAGATTGTCTTCTATGATCAAAGACCTTTGACGGCACGGTTATCGCAGTGGTTAAGCGATCGACTGCTGCGCTGCGTGTCGCGGATACGATTCCCGCAAGGAACAAATATTTGTATGACCTACAAGTAGTTGTTCCGGGTCTGGCTGTTTGTGTAGGTATGTGAGTTTAAATGTTTGTAAACGCACCCACAATACAGGAGAAATTCCTAGTGAGCGGCAACGTTTTAAAAAAAAAAAGATCACATTGCCGCCATTCTTGATAGAAGGCTTTTATTTCAAAATACGGTCTTCCAATCCCATAATTTATTCTAATAGAGAATCATTTGTAGAATGCCCACACACCGCCATTCTTAACAGCACGCACGCGTCGCATGACTAGAAATGGGTTTTTTTCGACGGGAGAATAGAAAAAGTGACAGATAGTGATCGTTTTGTTTATTTGTCATTTTGTCTATTCTTCTGTCGACAAAACCCGTTTCTTCGGTAGTCATGCTACGCGTGCAGAAGGCATTTATTTCAAAATACCTCGTCACATTGATTAAAACATATCTACAACTACACTGTTTATTTTCCCACAAATAGATTGCCCTCACACGTTTTTCTATGGCATAAAAACCATTAATAACACCCCCTTACAATACGACTTTAACTATTCAAGATAGAAGAACATTTAACAATAGGTATTAGACAATCAAACAAAACGAGACACCAATAAAAATAAATACAAACATCGTATAAACAGGAGAATAAACGATATAAAATAAACCCAAACTGCTGTCGTTATTCAAATTATTCATGAGATTTCAACCCTGTGAATGCCATATTCGCAGTTCGAACGCAAATTCTTGAACGGGTCTGAGTAACCGCGGTCAAGTTGGAACCAGTTCGATCTGGCTTGCGGCGGATTAGGGCTGCCAATAAACAGATTAATAGATTAATTAGTGATGTAGTTGTGTTTGTTTTTCACAGTTTATCGGAATTATAAGACAGTCTATATTCGTCTTTATGACGCAGTTAATAAGAAAAGACTAACAATTGTCACGCGTCAGTGTATTAATTTGTTTGACGGGATTTAATTTATGTCAATTTACACGCTTCATACATGTTTCTATTCGAGACTTTGCTGATTGACACCCATTGTTTTGGGTACTGATAGTTAACATTACATTCGTTTTCTTAGTAACATAACATCACACCTGTAATCCCCGAAGGGTTAGGCAGAGGTGTACCTGTAGTGCACCCACATTTCGCCAGTTATGTTTAAGTCCCATGTAAATTACATGGGACTTAAACATACATACATTACATGATGTAATAGGGGGCGAATCTATTTCCATCAACCAGGCAGAAATCCAGACTCCGGGCAGCTACTGAGAAATTCCTAATGAAAAAACCCAATAACACTTTGCCCGACCCGGGAATCGAAACCAGGACCTCAGGCTTAGCAGTAGCGCTTGCGAACACTAGACCAACGGGGCAGGAGAAAATATCAGATTCCGTTATTTTTATTTTTAGTTAATGAATTAATCATTCATGCAGAGTCCTTTCAACAGTTTTTAAAATATATTTCCCCAATTAGTGCGGAACTTCAGCATTTTGTAATAAAATATTCTTTAATGAAGTCCTGACCCAATAACGTGGTTGTATGTATAAATAAAAGCCGGGTTTCAGATATAAATACTCACATATTTATAATATTGTTTAACCAATCAAAAAATCGACTTCATAATATATTATTATGAATATAAAATCGCGCCAGTTTGCATAAAATATATTATGAAATGCGGTTTTATTAAAATCAATGTAAATGATAATTAAATGTTCCAAATAATAATAATTATGTGCATGCATAATAATGCTGCGTTAAATAACCAATAATAACCACAACGTCAACAACGCTTTTTCATGGGATAAACACACACATCCCTTTCGATGAGGGATGAAGTGATAACACCCAGATGATGGGCAGTACTATCCTTATATTATAAACAATCTGTCTATGATTTTTATGGAAATTGTATAGAACACTAACTTCATCCCGCGACTTCGTCCGCGTGAAATTTCTTGTTCCCCGACCCACCCGTTGCATCGCATTGCCTGCACGCGGTATTACTTCTTTTTTGATAAGCGTCCTTTTTTCTTTTTTTGTCTCGACTCTTAAGGGTCCTAGCGTGATATTAAATAGCCTAAGCCTAAGAATTGGGCTATCAAATGATTTTCAAATCCGACTGTTAGTTCCGGAGATTATCGCGTTCAAACAAACACAGAATAAAAACAAAATCTTCAGCTTTATTATTATTATAGATTAGCTCTTTCCCGCGGCTTCGCCCGCATTGTGGTCGAAAATTATCCCACGGGAACGTACTGAACGACAGACAGACTGAAAGAGTTAATTTCGTATTTATAACATCAGAATGGTTTCTTAGTTTATTGAGGCGATTAGTGGATTATTATGTTCACAGTGAACTTTAACGATCTTTAATTATGATGATAGGTGCAAATACGGTCGTCCTGAGTTATAAGCCATTTCTTAACACGCAGTTTAAGTTAAATTTTGTCTCTTTGCCCATCATTACCATAAAGTTAAATGTCACATGGTAGTCATAAACTACAAAGTCTATTTGTCTATGTGACAGTTAGAGTGCGCTCCACGAAAGAAGGCCGGCGGAAAATTGTGGAACTACATTTTTTTAAATGCAATGTGGTTCAGTGACATAGACACTAGCGCCGCGTCAAATGATCTTCAGTGGTGGCGCGGGTAGCATCTAGGTAGCAACCTTATGACGCGCGACTTGTCGTGAACCGGAACACGACGTATTACCACGCCGAGCGCCGGAGCGCGCTGAGTCCGGCGCTGGACTCTTTTAGGGTTTTTTATGACTCTTTAGGAATAGTTAAGCGGAATACATTACTAAATATATCTACGTCTATTGTATTTTAAAAGCTAGTAAATAAAGCAATAATTAATAGGTCGACTGTAGATAACATGGACTATGCTAAATCGCTATTCTATTTTAAATTGGATCTAATTATACATTGTGATCACGATCACGTTTAATTACGATTAAATACGCGCAGTAGAGGGTTAAAGTCGATGGCAATTAGTTTGTTGTAGGATTTTGTGTTGCTTAAATTAGGCATTTCTAGGCTTAGGTCAAGTTTAATTTAGTAGAGTACATACAGCCTCGTTGGTTTAGTGGCTGCAGCATGATTGCTGAGTTTCTGTGTTCTATTCCCAGGTAGAAAGAAAGACAGAAAGAAAAATGCGTTTATTGGCCAAAATACACCTTAAAACTAAAAAAAAACTGAAAAAAATGATTATAATGCCAAAAGGGCCTCAGCTCAGCATAATGTCAGATGACAACACAAAGTGTACCATCTGACGCTGATTTTGAGCTGCAACTCACGAGTGCCATACGCTAGAACAAAAAAACACAGGGAAGTGTGTGTCCGTTTTAATAAATTAGAGGTACTTTAAAGAATGAATTTAAAACAAAAAGCTCAAAGTGATTACAAATTACAAATTTTTCATTCGCAGTACGGAGTCCGGATTCATGCCTGCTCTCTGGCTTCCTCTTATGGGTCTAAGGACTTAACCAACTTTTGCAAGTGTAGGTACTGGGTAACACAATACCCCTTGGTCATATTGGTTGTCAGACTTTTGGGCTTCTGACTACGCGTAACCACTGTTAAAGATCTACGCTTACAGCTGGGACCAACGGCTTAACATGCTTTCCCAGGCACGGATGGGTCTTGATATGTAATGGATGTTCACCCATCCACGAACCAAATATTAATTCTTTGTTAGTGAAATTTTTTCTCGCTTCAATGATGGCGGACGCGTTTATTTACATCTTGCTTATTAATTGTTCTGTAGGATATGAAGTAAAAAGTCGGACTGCCTCGTTGGTCTAGTGGTCGCAAGCGCTACTGCTGAGCATGAAGTCCTGGGTTCGATTCCCAGGTCGGGCAAAGTCTTACTGGGTTTTTCTATCTGGAACTTCTCAGTGTTAGCCTGGTGTATGGATTAATTACCGGTTGATGGCAATAGGCTCGTCTCATTAAATGGAACTTAACATAACTGGCGAAATGTGGGTGTACGTAGGTACACCTCTGCCCAACCCTTCGGGGAAACGAGGCGTGATGTTACGTATGTTATGTAAAAGGTCGTAACTCCACATTATACTGATAGTTCAATCAGTTAGAATGCACTATATCACTGACATCGATCTCTAAAGCCCTTACAACCTTTTGATCCCAGCGATAAGTTTCTTATAAATCCTTTCAACGAATCTCCTGAAAGCAGATATTTTGGGAGGTCACATATTTTTTCCGGATTTTGAGGATTAAAGTAGAACAGTTACGTGATATTTTATGGTTTTCTTGGTCTATTTTGCATTAATTAAGATACCTAATAATTAAAATGTTTTATCTGTACATCATTTCCACGACAAATAAATAAAATTCAAGTGTCTGTATGTAATGTCAAAATAACAGCTTTTTACAAAATTTCACATGAAAGTTTAAACAGTATTTTTAACAAAAACAATATCTATCTGTCTGTTTGTTCCGGCTCCGAAACGGCTGGACCGACTTTCACTGGCAGAGAGCTGATGTTATAAGGAGTACCTACCTAAGGGTAATTTAAATTTTTAGTAAAAGAATTATGGTTAACGCTGGCGCAGCCGTGGGCAGTAGCTAGTTTAACATAAAAAAGTACACAGATACATGGTGACATTTTATGAAGCCTCTGGTAGACTGCGACGCAACACTGATAATTGTTATACCGTGAAGTTTTTTAGAAATTGTATTGTTAGAGTCGCGTCGCGCCAGTCTGCATGAGGCTTGAAAGCTCGCAAATAGTCTGACACAAAATAATTAATGATCAGTGAACCGCATGCTAAAACAAAACTGTGCCACGGTCCAATGAGGTGGCACTGTGCACTTTATTCATTGACTTCTCTGCAAAGTGCCGCGGGATTGATTCTATTAAACAAATAAACGTTACAATGGCCTCTCAATTGTGAGTTTATGACATACAAAACAGCCAAAAACTTACCATTGAGAGACCATTGTAACGTTTATAAATTAGTAGACTTAGGCCCCAGTTGGTCGTTTCGTATATCAAAACTGTAATTTACCCCTATTATTTCCTATCCCAGCCTATCCTACGACACCACACTATAACGTCTCCACAGATAGCACCTACTCAGCTACCCACAAAACTTGCAGTGATGACGTCACGTTGGTCCACGTAGAATGAAGTTCAGGAACTCCATTACAAGTGTGATATTGTTAGTAACTATTAGTTTACATTGTAGGAAAACCTCGTGTTAGTTAAAAGTTTTTGAAGTTCTCGATTTGGGAATGAAAATATGATGTAGTATATTTTTTGGTTTCAAATTGATTTAAACTCTAGATTGTCGCATAACAACAATGTTACCAGCATTGTTGTGTTCCGGCAGTAAGTGGTAAGATAGCCAGTTCCTCTGTGGTAGAGGATTCCGGGTGAAGCTCGCTTCCACCTTCGGCCTGATCATCACTTACCATCAGGTGAGATTCAGGCGAAGAGCTTCCCCGCTGTGGTAAAAAAATATAAAAAAATTGTGTTAGTTCTGGCTTGTGGGGTGTAGGGGCTCATTTCTAAGTAATAAATACCGCACGAGTCGATCGATCAGGTTAAGCTACGCTTTCTGCGGTAGCTCTGTGGATGGGTGACCATCTTTACATACCGAGACCCCTTCGTGACTCTGGAAGCACTATAAGCCGTTGGTCCCGGCTTCTTAGATCTTTGACAGTCTTTACGGGTAGTCAGAAGCCCAAAAGTCTGACAACATGTCTTGCTAAGGGCTATCGTGTTACCCAGTAACTGGGTTGTGGAGATCAGATATGCAGTCGCTCTATCTAAAATATTTGGTATTCAGCTGCATCCGGTTAGACTGGAAGCCGACCCAAACATGATTGGGAAAAGGTATAAACGCGTAGGGGATGAGATGGGAAGGTGAAGAGATGGGACTAAGCCAGCTGATAACGCACGCTTCGCTTTAATGCGGCATCTTTCACTCGGAAGTGAAACGTCTGAATACAAAATGAATTTATTTTTAGAATGCATTTCAGAATCACAAGAACACATTCTCTCTTACTCACACTCGACCGAAATGTTTGGGACGGCTGATTTTGTTTATCTCAATTGCGATGTTGGTCCCATGGGGTTCAGTTTGATGGTCTGTACCGCACCCTTAAATTTTACCACACCTTTCTGATACATGTTTATTTTGTATGATTTTTTATTTATTTATCCTAGCCTAAAGTAACCTTATTTTTTTTAAACGGACACACACTACTGAAAATCTGCGTCAGGTGGTACAGTTGTTGTCATCTGACATTATGCTGAACTTAGGCCCTTTTGGCGCTATAATCAATGTTTTCTGTTTTATAGTTTGTATTTTTCTGTGGTAATGTCAATAAACGAGTTTTTTTTTTCTTCTTCCGTAAAAATATTTTCATTTATGACCCCCACGAATTTAAATATCACTAATTCATAAACCTGCCATAAATTCATGAAATGTTATAAACCATCCAAGTTTGGAGTTCACGGAACGGTCGGGTCACAGACACTGTCAAAGTTGCCCACTTATAATCAGATAGCATCGTAATTTATACGCCGCCTTACCGAAGCTGACATTGGTATTATTGGTACTTGGTGGCACATGGACGTTCACCAATTAAATACCGGAATAGATTTTAATTGATGATTCTGAGGTTATTTTTAAAAGATAGAACGAAATAAAATACGTTTATTTGCGGCAAACGTGACGCAATGAAAAAAAGGTACACGATTATAACATGTTGGGGGAAATATGCGTCACATCCACGCAAAGCGGCCATCGCTCAGCTTAATGCTGCGACCCTATGCGAGACAGATATGATGATATGATACCCTATGCGCCAAGATAGAAAATTGATTCAAATTATTGGTTAAAAGACCGGATTGGTGCGAGTCGGCTCGCACACGAAGAGTTCCGTACCACCGTACAATATGTGCCACCGTGCAAAAAAACGCCGAAAAAACACGTTCCTTGTAAAAAATTAAAGAGAGTTTCGCATTTATAATATTAGTTAGGATTAGGATACTGTATATAAACATACATTTAAAGGTTTAAAAAGCTGAGCCTTTATAGAAGACGGCAAAGAAAAATAATTAAATACTTATAATATCGTTCTTTTAACCAATTAATAGAGCAGTTAGCTGCGAAAGTTAAAACTTTAAGTATCAAAGTGGTAGTGAATAAAAAACTTTAGGATTCAGTTTGTTTTTTAATTCAGCCTTTGATACAACTTTACGTTTTTTTAATAAGAGCTTTAAAAATGAGAAAAGAGTTTGCTTTCAGAGGCGAATTGTAATATATTTTTTTTAATTATTTTGAGATGAATATTTGGCACACGGCTCTTTGCCATTTATCGGTATTAATCAAATAAGATCATCAGCTGCCTGGTCTTTATCCAACTATGTTGAGGTCGGCTTCCAGTCTAACCGGACGCAGCTGAATACCAGTATTTTATATGGAACAACTGCCTATCTGACCTGGACAACCCAGTTACTGGGTACACGATACGACTAGGTAAGACTGGTTGTCAGACTTTCGGGCATCTGACTACTGCAACGACTGTAAAAGATCTGCGAATGAGAGCTGGGACTAACGGCTTATCGTGTTTTTCGAGGCACCCCCTCCGTGGCTCTTGGTACCTATGTCATGGATGGTCCCCCATCCACGGCCCGACTTCGGAAGGGTGAACTTTTAACCTTCGAACGACCCGATATCTTACTAATTTTGTGGTATAAGTGTCAAAAATTACAAAAGCTAAAATAACTTGGAACTTCTTTATCGACACCCATTTCATCCCGCTAAACCAAATTAGGATAAAATACAGAAAAAAATTGTTTTGTGCAAATAACGTTTTTTTCATAATTACGCAGCGTATTCATTACGTGTTTGTTTTGTATCAATTAAAATCCTATTTCTATACATGGTTTACAACGTATCGGCTTTCATGTATAATTTTCCGTTTTTTTGTGATGGTAACAGGTAGATACTTCCAGGATTTTCATTGCAAAAATGTCTATCATAAAAACATAGTGTGTTCAATCTCCTATTAATATTTTTAATTCTTATCTAAGCACCCAAAAGCAGCAGCAGGAGCTCGTAGCTAAGTAACAACAGCCGCACGGGTCAATTTATCAGGTTAAGCTACGCTTGCCGGGGTTGGTCCGTGGATGGGTGACCATCTTTTCAAACCGAGAGTCCACCGTGCCTCGGAAAGCACGATAAGCCGTTGGTCCCGGCTGTCAGTCGTGGATCTTTGACAGTCCTTACGGATCGTCAGAAACCCGAAAGTCTGACAACCAGTCTTACCAAGGGGTATTATCCAGTTACTGGGTTGTGGAGGTCAGATAGTCAGTCGCTCCATGTAAAATACTGGTATTCAGCTGCATCTGGTTAGACTGGAAGCCGACCCCAACATAGTTGGGAAAAGGCTAGGCAGATTTTTTGATCTAAGCACCCAAAAGTATATACACGTAACCAGCAGTAAAAAACTGGATTGAATTGAGATCCCTTTTGAAATATTCCAGTACTTAGTTCAAAACATAAGCTCAACCTAAAATGTTCCCACTGCTGGGAAACAGGCCTCCTCTTTGAGAGGGAGTGGGCTACAACCCACCACGCGAGCCCAGTGCAGGTTGGTGAATGTCACATGTATTGTCTTTGAATTGTTTTGGTTCGATGTTTTCCTTGATCGTTTTGAGAACAGTGGTGATGAAATAATTTACACAAAGTAAAGTGCCTGCCTGGCTTCGAATCTACGACCTACAACTCGTAAGATGCGACCCCCACTATTTATATATTTAGGTATTCTGTAAGCACCCATACAGTAAACCCTACGCGGGTGTCCAGTAGTAGAAAAAAAAAGTGTGTTTAATTGAGAATAATTGAAATATTCCAGTACGTATTAAAAAAATCGCCCGAGACCTTATTACTAATGGATGTGAAGCTTCTGAGTGATCAGAAAACGAATAATTTGTCAAACAGAAACGAAAATATTCATCCAAGAGAATCGCCCGAGACCTTATTACTAATGGATGTGAAGCTTCTGAGTGATCAGAAAACAAATAATTTGTCAAACAGAAACGAAAATATTCATCCAAGAGAGCAAAGCGCCTGCAATATAGCAGCGCCCCGCGGTTTCACTCGCATAAGTTTCGATCCCGTGGGAATATTGGGATAAAAAGTATCCTTTGTTTTAATCCAGGTTATAAACTATCTGTGTGCCAAATTTCATCCAAATCCGTCCAGTCGTTTTTGCGTGAAAGAGTAACAAACATCCTCACAAACTTACGCATTTATAATTTTAGTGGGATTTGTCCAAATATGTAACTTCATTTTCGCTTCTCAACTTTTCCTGCAACGACCACCTAGAACTAATCGAGTTGGTTGTCCAACTTGCTCTTTGTTCAACATTTAGTGGTAGTTCCACCGTAGTACAATTAGCAATGGGCTACACATGAACACTGTTAATGTTGTACACCCACATTTCGCTGATTGTGAATTAGATCCCTTGTTAATGTAGGCTAGTCTGCACCATTTACTATAGAACATTCCATCTTAAAAGTTAGACCTAGATCGAGGAAAAAAATTGGAGAATTCGTATTTTTGTAACTCCCGACGGAAAAAGAGGGGTGTTGTAAGTTTAACGTGTGTATCTGTCTGTTCCCTCGTAGCTCCGAAACGGCTGAACCGATTTTGATGATGATCGATTCGAAATTTAGTATTCTGTTACTTCAATGATATTAGAAGAACATAGTAACCTTGAACCGATACTGCAGCATCACCTGGAATTGTGTTTGCCGACCTGGAATGTGTCGGGGGTTATTTAAATTTTTAATTTTAACTTGTAATTAACTGGTCTTGTAAACGCCCGAGTGCCGGATATGTACAGTTCGATTCAAAATGAATGGCGGCTCGGAACATGAGGCGAGTCGCTGCGCAGTAACAATTACATGCGTCAGCGGGGGTGAGGGGTGGGGTACTGCGCAGCGAGTAGCTAACTTCCGAGCCGCCATTAAGTTTGAATCAAACTGTCGTGCGTTTAAACGCGTAGGGCTTCATTTTGTTTTTGTGTCATATTCACAGCCGCATGTGAAGGAGTTAAGCTACGCTTGCCGTGGTTGGTCCGTGGATAGGTGACTATGCATCACATACCGAGACCCCTCCGTGCCTCGGAAAGCACGTTAAGCCGTTGGTCCCGGCTGTCATTCGTGGATCTTTGATAGTAGTTACGGGTAGTCAGAAGACCAAAAGTCTGACAACCAGTTCTACCAAGGGGTATCAGGTTCCCAGTAACTGGGTTGTGGGGGTCGGATAGGCAGTCGCTCCATGAAAAATACTAGAAAGAAAGAAAGAAGAAAGAAATTAAATTTATTTAGCACAGACAAAGGCACACAACAAAACATATTGTACTATAAGTAAAAGATATTAAAATAAAAAAATTAAAATAAAAACAAGTTAAAAAAGTAAAGTGCGTTATAGGATTTGGCAGGAATGTGTGCCTCCCGGCTGCGCCAAAAAAGGCCCAGTTCAGCAAAAATGCCAGACAACTAGTGCCTGACGCTGGTTTTCAACTGGACCTGAAGGGTGGTGAGGTGACGGATGTAAATCAGTTTTTAACCGACTTCCAAAAAGGAGGAGGTTATATGTTCGTAGCGTATGTATGTTTTTTTTTTTTTTTTTTTGTGTATGTCCGTCGATATTTTCGTCAATTGTGAACGGATTTAAAAAATTATTTTTTTGTTTGAAAGGGTATGCTCTCAAGGTGGTCCCATATAAATTTTATTAACTTAGCTTGAGTACTTTTTGAGTTAGCTTCATTAATACGTATTTTTCCCACTTAGCCTATATGGACGATCTGTTAACATTTTCCTGTCACTGTTATTTACATAGCAGGTCGTGATATTCGAACTAGTAGGGGGTAGGTACCACAACTAAAAAGTGAAAAATAAAAACTTTTTACAAAAAAAAACCAACCGACTTCCAATAAAAACACTAGAAAGTGAAAAATAACTTTAATTTCGGAAGTCGGTGGCTTAAAACGAAAATTCAAAACCAAAGACACCGACTTCCGAAATTAAAGTTATTTTTCACTTTCTAGTGTTTTTATTGGAAGTCGGTTGGTTTTTATACTGTATGGTGTGTATGTATTTAAATAAAAATAAAATAAGTTTGTGTAAAATAATAATAGTAATTCATAATATAAATATATAAAACTAGCTTTTGCCCGCGGCTTCGCCCGCGTGGATGTCGAAAAATATCCGACGTGAACATACTACCGGGATTAAAAAATAACCTATAGGTTAATCCAGGTTATAAACTATCTGTGTGACAAATAGAATTCAAATCCGTGCATTTGTTTTTGTGCAAACCGGAACATAACAAACAAATAGACCAAAATTCTAAAAAATATTATTGCGGCATTGGACTCGAATATTCAATGTAAGGTTTGACTTTGTTACTATTTTATTTTACTTCGTCTGCATAGAGTATATATATTTTTTTTTCTAGATAATTATGAATTATTATAACAATAACAATATAGAGCTTTGTTCATGGCTAATTGTCCTCCACTACGTGTGCTACTTGAGGAATACTGTAAAGAAATACCTACTGTAAAAGACCGGTATCTACCTAAATCCTTCACAGTATTTCTCTATATACAATGATTTTCACTGATTCGGAAGCGGGCACTAAAACAACCAGGCTAGTTGGAGAGCTAACACGTGAGCAAGCCACATAAAATTGGCCGTGGGAGAAACAGTCTTGCCGCAAATCAACTCCAGCTTTCAGAGTTTGTCCATGCAGCGACTTATTAATCATCACGAAACAAACCTTGATTGAGAACTGCAATCTTTTAAACTCAAACGGGAGATCATTTGGTATCAATGGTATACGTGGCACGAAGACTGTTTCTCCTCTGGCAAATCTAGTTAGTATTTTGGCCTCAATAACATTGCGGCGGAGACCTGTTACTTGGAGTCTAGTCCCATTGCACAATTTTGGAGGCCGTATATTTCGAAGCAACATGACAGGAGGACCTACACGCAACATAAGTCTGTGACAAGGAAGACCCGGCGGATTAAGAGAGTTTAAAAATTCTACAGGATAATTAACCGACTCGTCCATATCGACCATGGTGTCAACAGAATTATTAATCATTTCTTCACCTTCGAATGCATTTATCAACATTTCGTGGATCGCAGCGGCTTGTTCGTTTTTTGGAGTCAAAATGGCTCTGTCGCATAACCACTCCATCGGTGTATCTTTAATATTTTTAACATCAGGATAAATCTACTTATATATAAAATGGTAAACTGACTGACTGACTGACAGACTGGGTGATATGTTAACACACAGCTCAAACCGCTGGACTTATAGACATGAAACTCGGAGGGTGTGTTCTTTGTGAAGAGTAAATATCCACTAAGAAAGGATTTTTGGGAATTCTACCCATAAAGGGTTAACGTCATAATATAATAGAGTATGGTAATAGTGGATGGAAGTTTATATGAAAGTCCGTTTTGCGTTCCGTCCAAATTTTGTGTTTAGGATGCCGATTGAAAATGAACTTATACACCTCAACTTTTTTGGTAATTCCACCCCCGAAGGGTTAAAAAGGGGGATGCAGTTGAAAAGTATTTAATTTTCGAAGAAAAATCTCAAAATTTACTATCTAGGCTTATGGTTGGAAACTAACACAACGTAAATCGTTGTTTTTTTTTAAATTTCAACCCACAAGGGTCTGAAAAGGGCGATGAAGTTTTGTATTGAAGTTGTTTATTCGCTAAATTTTGTATTCAAGTAAAAATAATATAAGTACACGTGTACTGTTTCTAACTTTACAATATTTTACATGGAGCGACTGCCTATCTGACCTCCACAACGCAGTTACTGGGTAATACGATACACCTTGGTAAGAATGGTTGTCAGACTTTCGGGGGTGTAGCTAAACCTGATCGATCGACCTGTGCGGCTGTTATTATTTAGCCACGGGACCCTCCCCCGGAGAACACCCCCATCTCCTTCTCCGGGAGAATCGATATAGATTTAGATTAGGATTTGTTGTTTGATGCCGAAAGATTAGTAATTTTAACTTAAAAAATAAACAAAATTTCATCCCCCTTTTCACCCCCTTAAGGTTTGAAATTCTAACAACACCGGTGCGTTAGCTTCCAACCATAAGTATAGATAGTACACTTAGTGATTTTTCTTCGAAAATTAAGGACTCCCTTTTTAACCCTTCGAGGGTGGAATTATCAAAAACGCTGAGACACGTATACATTAATTTTCAATCGCCAGTCTAAACACAAAATTTGAAGATCCTAACTTCAAAACTGACGGACTTTCATATAAACTTCCATCCCCTATTTTACCCCTTTAGGGGTGTAATTCCCAAAAATCCTTTCTTAGTGGATACTTACTCTTCACAAAGAACACACCCTCCAAGTTTCATATCTCTAGGATCAGCGGTTTGGGTTGTGGGTTGATATATCACCCAATCAGTCAGTCAGTCAGTTTACCATTTTATATATATAGATTGCAAAACAAACAAAACAAAAACAGACTGACAAATAAATGAGACGGACGGATGATATACTTAGATACTTAACGTTTATACAGATAACTATTGAAATGAACAAAACCTGTTTTGAACGATGCCAGTATTCAGCTGCATCCGATAAGATGGAAGCCGACCCCAACAGAAGGCAAAAGGCTAGGCAGATTTGATTTTGTCATATCCATAGCCGCTTACTTACTGAAACCGTAAAAATATCCAGGTATTTATTAAAATGTCAGGGTGACGAAATCCGTTTAAAAAGATTTGAAAACTGTAGCCCATTGTCATGATGCTTTTATCTTTAATTGTATGTTTTATGGTAATTTTCCAAAAGCAATCTTAAATTAGAATATGTAGGCCAGTATTAATATTATCTTTTATCTGTAACATTTAAATAATTTCTTAAAATTTTCGATTGTCTAGGGATTCCTATTGTATACCTATCAGCAGACGTTACTTTTGTCCCTATTTTATATGTTTTTTAAAACATACGGAATATACGGAATAAAATAACGGATATAGGTCGTTTATTTTGATATCCAGACTGTTTTATTCTTATTCAAAGCAGATATTATACCCACGTACTAAACCAAGAATTGTCAGAATTATAATTTCGTCATTGACAAAGGACATTTTCCATGAAAGTCTTTTAACTTACGGCAAGTTTTGTAGACATCAAAAGCCTACAAACACCTACTGCATGACATGACTTTCAAATTGCGTCGTCATCACTACAAATGTAAAATCTTAGTTTAAGAGACAAACATTGACAGAGAGACTGACGGCTTGAGATTACTAACTCCTTCCTTTGCTTTAGACCTAAACTGCTTTTCCATTGATTAGAGAGAGTGATGGCCCTGTGGTAACTCCCTCTAAGGCCACTAACGAGTTGTAGGTCGAGAGTTCGAAATTTCGAGGTCGAGTTTTGACATGTGACACCCGCACCTGGGTCCGCGTGGTAGATTAAACCCACTCTCTCTCGAAGAGGCCTGTTTCACAGGAGTTCCTAACAATATAGGCTGGATAATTATGCTTTTCCATTCAATTTTGCAATTCTCGATATATTTTTACTTTGACCTTCTCTCTCGACTGGCATTGCCACCTACGTGTCAAAGATTACCTATTAATAGCCAAGACATAGAGGAAACGTTGTCATTAGATGGTAATGTCAAGGAAATTGTTCGCGCCCGCGAAACGAGAATTCATACAGTTTAGTGCCGATTGCCAATTAAAAGTTTACCGTGTTTTCGTGTTTTGGTAGTTGTAAATGTAAAAGATAGTCTCTCTGTTTGACGATTATGTTTTTTGGCTCGGGAAAAACATTGATACTTCTTACCACGGTTTTTTTTTTACATTTATAAGTAGGCGTTTTTTCTGTTAATCCCTTCAACTAAGCTTGTATAAGGTGCAAGTCAATAGTGCAAACGATGGAGAGTGCAGCTTATTTATTCTCTAAATTGTATTTTTTTTTCAATTAAATATTAATTTTATTTTTCTATTAAACTATACAATATGGACACGACAATAAATTAAAATATTAGCAATACTATTGCATATCAGTATTCTGAAACTATCAAAATAATAAAAGCCCAACATCGAATTTAAAAAAGCGATGTTTAACTATTTGTTTTTTCGATCTAAATTATTGGTTATATTTAATTGAATTTTTGTATGCAGACTGGGATCATAATTAGACATCATCCATACCCCTTTGGTAAGACTGGTTGTCAGACTTTCGGACTTCTGACGACCCGTAACGACTGTTAAAGATCCACGATGACAGCCGGGACCAACGGTTTAGCGTGCTTTCCGAGGCACGGAGGTGTCTGGTATTTAAAGATGGTCACTCATCCACGGACCAACCCCCCGGCAAGCGTAGCTTAACCTGATCGATCGACCCGTGCGGCTATTACCTACTTAGCCACAAGCGTAAATTACACCAACGAATTTAAATGTATTTATTTATTTACCAACAATTGGTTACACTGGTTATGGGCATAAAAAACAAGCAAAAACAGATAAACAATAGTGTACAGTCACGAGCAATAACATAGAAACGCCCTTAAAATTCAAATTCATGTAGCTACATTAAATCGCAAAAATAAGTATACTAACTGTGCCTAATAATTATGTAAACGTGAAATTGTGTCAAAATGAACTACACATTTTTATCAAATTTTCGTTAACAATAGATTACCAAAACATAATATTCACTTTTAGTTACATAATTATGTACCCAAGGAAATTTCAAAAACATGTATTATAGTACAGTTTCGAAATTATGTAAACAATTACAAAGCAAGAGTTTCAAGTAGCTCGAGCTCGGAAATAAGTCGTAACCAAATTGTGATTTTACCAAATTGACAAAATCAGTGTACATAAATACAATATTATAGGATGTTATTATAATTATTATTTATTTTTAGATTTATTATCATTATTTTGCGTTATTACGTATTATTATGTTACCGAAAGTTAGCTAGTAGCCATCAGCGAGTGGCATCGACTCGCCCCCGACTATTATTTGTTTACTACCTGTAAGATAACTCCTGAAAAGATTGTGGACAGTCCCGCGTATATCAAGAGGCTCCAGCTTCGAAAGAAGTATGGGAATTGAGACAGTGTCGAAGACATTGGATAGGTCTAAAAAGATAGCAAGAGTTTTATATTTATTCTCAAAATGGCCAATAATCGTATCTGTAAGTTCCAGTACAGCATTTTGCGGTGGATTTTTCAGTCCTACAGCCATACTAATTTTTAGAAAGAAGGTTAAATTTATTAAGGTATTTGGTCTACCAAACTCGTTGCAAACTCGTTTGTTTTTTCTCTGGCCAGAAAGAACAGCCTTTTATTGTTAGCTGAATTGTCGTTTGTTTTTTGTTGTCGTGCAGTGCAGCTAACTTTCAATGTCATTTTAATGTATCCATGACAATTTCTATTACATGTATAAATTTTATATACATGTTATTGAAATTGTCATGGATACTTAAAAATTACATTGGAAGTGTAAACTTTTTACTGATTTTGTTTCGTTTATATTACTGTGAAACCAATGTATACCCAGTTTTGACACAGTTTGACGGTTAGGTAATTTAGAAAAAATTGTCGTACACATATTTTTGTAATGGTAGAAGTTAAGAATTTTTAGAAAATGTGACAGTGTATATATATTATTGCTCGTGACTGTACAATCACTAACAGGTAAACTCAGAATGCAAAACAAAAGTTGTACGTACAATAAAAAAATAAAAAAACTACCTATAACAACTACTAGTATCTAAATTATATCATGTTATTTAGATTCTGACACCGAGAACAGAGAAAAAAAAAAAAAAAATCCTTATCTAGTTAAATTGATTATCGTTCCTATTGTTATATTCGCATTTTATAAGTCAACATGGCCTTCTCAATCAACAGATTTTCATGGTAGCTGATTCTTGCACAAGGGTGTGAGGTTTTAGCCCAAAAATCTAGTGATCCATAAGAGATGTACCCTTTGGATCATGTCGAGGATATCAGGCTAAAATTATATTCGACTTTATTTTCAGGCAGACAATGACCCACCGCTCTTATATATATATACTTATTAATTAAAATGCCGTTAGAATAAACTGTTGCTATGGTGTCTCGCGACATTTAAATGTGAGGATATAGGCTCTGTTCTGACGTTGGTTAATATAAAATAAGGTTTTCCTCAAATAGTATTCGATAGTTTGAGTCTTGAGGGTGTAAAGTTCACTCATCCTCTATAGAAAAGGGAGGATTCTCCGACTAGGCGGGTGTCGTGTCTGGCGGCCAACTGCCAAACGATTGATGTCGGTATTTTAATAGCGCGTTAAACTCTAATTTCGCGATGCAGGATTTGTGTGACGTCAGGTCTTTGATGCGCAGTTCGCATGTGGCGTTATAGATGCCGCCACAAGTCTGATCAGAGATAGTAAGCAAGATGTGTTTCCTATTTTAGTAGAACTGTAACCTGCTGCCTAAAAGGAAACAAAAATCTTTTTACTATACTTATAAAATAAATATGTTTTTCAGCCAAACGCGGTAATTATGGCATATTAAATGACTTTCAAAAATTATTCATTAACTGGAGTAAGTATTCAATCAGTATCACGTGAGGGTTTAGCTAGGTAGTAAGACTCCGACATAACCTGGCGTTCTCTTCAAACGGAAGACATTCATGACGACTTATCCACAGCAAAAAAGGGTAGTCAAAAAAACCTATGACGTACAAGAAACGGGGTAATAGAATATGAAACTAAGTCTAATTTTAAAGATAAACACTCGAACGGTCTGGTGGACGTATACGTCTAATTTTGTCCTCTTGAGGTAAGGCTCTAAATATGGGATATCACCTGATAAAAGTGAGTAAAGCCAGGCGCACATTATAACCGCGGTGGGGCGCACAGCAACGCAGTTATTGTTTCAGACGGATTCAAATTGTTTCCACTCTAGTATAATGAGGTTCGCACACATTTGGGCGGGCCGCTCCGCACTGCAACGCATTGCAAAAATCCTCCTAGATCGCTTTCGCACATTTCGTATGAACCATCGCACACTACAGGTGGGCCGCATCGTAACGCAAAATAGTAGACGCAAAAAATGTGCCTGGCGAGCGATCCGCCAGTGTTGTACTGCGGGACTGTGAGGCCGGCCTGTAGTGTACGATGGATCCCACAAATTGTACTAAAGTGGTTCAGGAGGATTTTTGCAATGCGTTGCGGTGCGGCGTGGCCCGCTCAAATGTGCACGAGCCTTAAGTAGATAATATACTTTACGTAATTACTGGTGGTGAGGGAGGGATTGGACACCCGCTGTCTTGGGTGTAGATGACAGGATTTTTTTGGTTATGTAATTGGTTTGCCGAGCTCGGGATTATGGCTTTAGTGTTTTTTAACTAACCTACCGCATAAAATGCAATGTTGAATAGTAAGAACCGTCTATGGAATAAGGTTTTATTTCAGTTTAGTTGGGCTATTGTTTGGACCCCAATGGATCTGGAAAAATCCAGATCACACGTAATCTATTCGAATAGATTAGAATAGAATAGATACGCTTTATTATGTACACCATAAAAATCTATTCTATTCTATTCTATTCTATTCTATTCTATTATATTCTAATCTATTCGATTTATCCCCTAACACGTGTGACTACGTGTACTTAATAGATTACGTGTGATCTGGATGTTTGATTGGTCTGTCTATGATGACTTGTCTATACCTTTTTAGTTGACTTTTTTTGCCGTAGTTGGGTTTTACTTTTTATTACTTTTATTTTAGACAATAGTTTAAAATGTTTTTCATTCAGATGTCGATAAAGATGGACGTACCTACTTAGTACATCTTTAATAACACTAATATTTGTAAAAAAAAATGTGTCCATTGCAACGGCCATAAATTATTATTAATTTACAACAATCTCGAACACAAACTTATATTTCGCTTAAAACAAATTAATAATTTTTAACACACTAAAGCAAAATTGACAAAATCGGTCACCTTAACTCTGCGTTCCCAACATTTCGACACACAACCCTAAAATGCCGATGAAAAGTAAGTAAAAAAATAATAATATCCGACAGGTAACATGGGGACCGCCATGTCCCGGGGGACTGGGGACTAATAGATACCCCAAGCCCCCAACCTCAGCGATATAAACCGATTTGTGCACAAAATGGACCATTGGTCAGTGGATTAGTCTGTAAGCTTTTAGGATTAAAAGTGTGTGCTGGTAGTTTCTTATTTAGAAGGTGTGATAAAATTCAGTTGATTGGGGGCCTGAAGGACCGCGAGGGAATAGGGTTAGGGTATGAGTTGAATGTATATTGGTCATAAATGGAATTGTATTTTCGATCGTGGTTTAATACATTGAGCCTTGCAACAGACACATTTAAAATCTATAATAATTGCTTGTTTTTTGTGACACGCGTGGAGATTACAAATAGTCGGCGATATGCAGCAAATTAATATAACAACCGACTTCCAAAAAAAACACTACGCTTGTTTTTTATGGAAAAAGTTTTTCTTTTTCTCTTATACATAGTGGTGGTACCTACTCCTCACAAATTTGACTACCACTGCCTGCTATGTAAATAACAATGACAGGAAGTTATTATAACATCATAAACATTTGCGAAAAATACGTATTATTGAAGCTAACTCAAAAACCCTCCAAGCAATTTTTTTTTTTTATGTGACCACCGCGCAATCTTCTACCTAATGAATTTTTTTTTGTCATAATCGGTTCACAATTGACGAAGCGTAAGTACATTTTGACACCGTTTGAGATAGCCAGGTTATTAAAACGTACGACACCAGCACATCAAGCTACCCCAAGCTGTCAAACTTGCCCAATCAACCTTGAACCTAATGCTTTAGCGATAAAGTTTAAAATCTACTAAAGAAATTTGACAGATTGTAATAGCTATTATAAATGACATATGACTTCATGTATGAAAATAATATGTTTTTTTCATATTGTTTGTGACCTAAATTATATTTATAAATACGGACTTATTATGTGGCAAAGCAGTCCACAAGTTTTCAAGATAAGAATGTATTTTTAGAAGAAAAATAAGTCGTGGTTTGTATAAAGATTCGGCAATTGTCATTGCTAAATAATAATAACTTCCACAAATGTGTGGGTTTAAACTCAATCCATGTTCTTTTGTTCGTGTAAGCAATGGCGTACACGTTCCATATATATTATATATACAATAACAATAATATGGGACGATTTTGGGCTGGTATTACAAAAAATATTATAATTCTCACACTTATACACTTAAATGTATAAGTGTGATAATTATAATATTAGTATCACTGGATGTATGAACGAAGCAAAAGGAGTATGTTAGGAGCGTAACAGGTGGCGTTCTATACAGTGTGAGTCTTCATAATGTGCACATATCGAAATGAGGGATTCTATGCTTAATTTGACAAACGGAAAAAATATTTAAAAAAATCTATTTTTTTTTTTTTTTTTGTATTTTTTACCCCAATGTAAAAAAACGGTGTAACTTTTAAATGATCTATCGCGATGAAACAAACTCAACTCCATAATGATTGGTAGTAATTAAGTGTTCTTATAAAATGAAAATTGTGGGAAAAACCCCTCCCAATTAAACCCAAAAAACCCTCAATTGAAAATAAACAGGTATTTCGTCCAAAAATCTGTTTTTTTAATCAATTTTTACAATAATCGTAAAAAAAAATCAATAAGACGAATTTTTTTAAATAAAAAAAAATGGAAAAAAAAATGAATTTAGATTTTATTTTTTATTTTTTCCGTCGATAAAATTAAGCATAGATTCCCCCATTTCGATATGTGCACATTATGAAGACTCACACTGTAGTTTCTGCCCGATTATTCCCGATGTCCACCACCTGTTTGTCCACCATTGGGGACAGCGTCACAACTTTCTAAAGTGTTTCCATTCGCCACCACTCGTACTTATTTTAAATTTATCTTTTAATGTTTCTATGATATATGCTTGTATTTAGTTCAGTTTGTGATCTCGATCTCTGTTCGATTAAAAAATTGTTCGTAACGTTTACGTCGCGCGTTCTCTGAGGGAAACATTGCAAATTACATAATTTATTAATCATTTAATCTTTTTACTTAAACGGCAAGCTTCATTACAGGGTTAATCACGCAATTAAATGCTCAACTTAACACCGCCAACAATGGTGTTGTAAACAGAATAATTGAGCCTGAGTGGGGTACAAAGTACCCCGTTAGTTAAAAAGTACCCCGTTTAATGAAAATTGTTACAAACTCTGTATTAAGGTTTTCAAAGTAATTTAAATAGTTGTAGTATATATTTATATGGTTTCTTGATATAATCTTCTCTAAATGTTGTTTCTTGACACTTCTACGGTTGGTATTGTAATTTTGCAGCCTTTAATCTTAAGGCTTATGACTGTTACTGGGAAATAAGTATGTGGTTTTATCTTAACAATGTGACTTTTTAAATATGTGCTTTAAATATACCAATTTTTAAAGATTTTTTTCCTTAACTTATTTTTGAGTAAATAGATAATTTGCTACATATTTTGCAATACATAACAAGCGTTGTATCATAGCTCTTCTCTTTCTTTTCTATGCAGTGCGACAGTGACCGCGCTTTAGCTCTTGTCAGCATCTTATTGACCTCTTTATCTCTTTATTTGCTCAAGTTATCACAAAAGATCTAATGGGGATTATGCACATTAGGTCTGCAGATAAGGTACCTACAACATGTAGGTATGTATCTATATGGGGGGTCATGAGGGGTGATTTGGTTGCAAATGACCTCACCAACATCCTCTTAATGATTGCCTACGTATAACCAATAACCCTGTATATCTACAAAGGAATACTCAATAACCATACGTGGATAATTAACGGTTATTTTTAGTCAGATATCACGATACGTTGTTATGAATAAGCAATACGTAATAATGTAAAATGTATAGCAATACCATTCAGGCATAACGCACGATTCTCAGCCTCGAATATTGGCTCAGGTAAAACGGTTTCAGTTCAGGGGTACAAAACATTGTGCCTTTTAGAGCTCAGTCAACACTCGACGTCTCAATGTTTGTGCCTCAGATTGTCCCATTGTAATGTTCCTCCAAATCAGGGGAGCTCAACATTTTCCTAACAATCTGATTCTTTATTTAGGACGCTAATTTAAACCGTGGTCCTGTACAAATATTATTATCTAAGAATTTTGTTAGTTCTTTATTCGGTGTAATTGAGAAATTTTCGGTGACGAAATTGATTTGTTTTTATGTTCGTGGCAGAAACTACTTTAATTGAAAAAGGTCAGTTTTGAAAAATGATTTTCTGTGCTTCTCTTATTCATTGTTTGATGTAGTAATCCAGTGATTGTAAGCGTTGATTGGCGACGTGGTTTAATTGAAATAATAATGGACCTATTCTACACGTCATATTAGTCTACTACGAGCCGCGGCTTCGCCGGCGTGAGCCATAAATATTTAAAAAAAAAAAAGCAACTTAAATTACTCATTATAATATAAACTATCTGCTAGTGAAAGCCCGTCAAAATCGGTCCAGTCGTTTTGGAGATTAGCATTTTCGCAGTTTTTTTTTAAAAAATATATAAGTATAATCTTGGTTTTTTTCTTTTTTTAACTTAAATGTAGTTACTTTGGTAGAGATTAGTTATTAAGTAATCGTGTTATTGACCCCACAATTTTTTCCGTGCGGGATTCAAAACTAGGTAGAGGTACCTACCCATCAATCTATTTGAATTCGTAATTAGTGATGTGAGACTAAGTGACTCTAGAAAGAATTAATGATTAGAACTGATTAATGAACGAATGGAGCTAAGTAATTCGTTATAGGTAGAAACTTTTCAATTTATTATCTCAGTGGGTACGATTTAGTCACTTGACTTTTTTATTTTTAAAGAAATATGCAACTATCCATAAGTGTATACAAATTCGAATCACTTTACTTTAACAGCTTCAGCACTGGATAATGGAATTACAATTATTATTCCAATATGGTAAACTATTGTATTGGGTAATAGCTGTGCCCGCAGCTTCGCTCACGTAACTATTGTATTCAATTGGCATAAGGTATAAGTTAATGGGAAAATAATATATTCGTAATATAATCTATAAAAGCAGTTGATTTTGTTAATTTAAACTTAAAATTTTGATAAAAATACGTGCAAGTACATAACAAAGACAAATAACTTTAAAAAATATATTGGTAAATAAATAGATAGATGAAAAATATTTCGAGCTGTTTGTTTCAAGCACACAAATATTTCAACATTAATGTTAGTCCCCTTACCAACTTTCGTTACACATAATTTACATCGCAGCTTAAAAGGTTTGTTACCTCTGTCATCTGTATAACAGTGTGGAAAGTTTTGTTTGTGCCAATATATGTAGGTATATTCGTAAAGAATAGGATATTTTTATTAGCCTTTAATGCCTCCCACTGCTGGAATGTTGGCCCCGCAAACATGATTTTTTATTTATTACTTACTAGCTACCCGCCCAGCCTACGTACGGGTAGCACTAAGTCCTTTACTACGGCTTACATACCTACCTACCCTACCCCACCCTGCCCTACCCTACCTACCTACATAAACACCTACGGACTTACCTAACTACCTACCTACATACTTACATACCTACTTACCTATCTACACTACCTACACTTACCTACCTTCCTACATACCTACCTACCTACAGTACCCTACAACAGCAATTTTTACATATTTTCTTACAGTTTAAACCTTCCCTGGACTTCCACAAATATTTCAAAACCAGACTAACGAACAGCAATTCATTTTTATTATATGGATTTATTAAATATCAGATTTATTAAATTTCACTTACGATAATACCAGATTTTGAGATCCCAGTCGCATTACGATCCATAGTTTCGCTAAGCGTAATTAAGTCACAACCTATCCGCTCCACATGAAGTTAGTTTTACTTAATATACAGCTTATCCTACCTTATAGTGATGTAATCAGCTCAAGTCTAGTTTGTATGTAAGTAAATGCTAATAGGGATGCGCTTCTAATGACATAGGTAGGTAAGTATGTACTTAGTATCTAGAAAGTTAAGGCTACTTTTTTATTGCTTAGCTGATACTTCAAACCAAGCTTAGACAATTAAGAGCGCGCATTGTGAAAGTGGGCAACGTCGCAAATAGCTGTCAAATATTTCGACATTTACCGTTACTTTATGAAATATCGCTACCTAGTGAACTAATGTGTTTTGATTATAAAATGCAATAATTTATCGTAGCATCGAATGTTTAGAAAAAAAGTAAAGAAAGTTGTAAGGAAAAAGTTTAAGTTAAGCTTTAAGCTTTTGTAATGAAAGTTTTTGGAACAACAATCCTACAGGTCCAACAATTTGCCTATTTGTGAGTTCGCTTTTCCAACTGTTTATGCTCAAATTATAAGCTCGATTACTATGTGTTTTAACGACCGACTATTTGCACTAAAATGCATCCGGTTTTATTGAAGCCTTCAGTGCTAAGCAAAGCAACCTGCCAATACAAAACCGAACGTTAATCCGACACACTACCAGTTACGACTCGTCGTCGAAAGTAACGGTTCGTTTCATTTCTGAACATTCGTTAGATAACAAACTCACTAATTCTCCATTACACGGTATAGATTGCAGCGCAGAACATAAGGATGGCACTGATTGCGATGGCTAATTGAAGAATGATCAGGTGGCGTTTAGAGACCATGAAAAAATATCATAGATATTTTTTTTAAAGGTGTTCAATCGCCGCAATCGCAAACCCTCAACGAATGGTGCAAGATTTGCCTTATATTAGTAGGAATAGGAGATATCCTAACAAAAGCCATAACACTTATCTGTAAACGCTTAGCCAAAATTTTAAGTAGATCATGTATTTTGGCTAAGCGTTATTTCTGTCACTATCGCACAACTGTCAAACTACAAGTGTGAGATAGAGACGGGAACATTTCTAGGTACTTAATCTAAAGCATCGCCATCTTGTTTAAAAAAACAAGATGGCGAACGCGCCCCTGTCAATGTCATTCAGACGCCAAAATATCCTTGCAGCACTGTACTACCAGTCAGATTGTGCAATATACAAAGAGTTTCCTATCTGTTTTTAAGGGAAATGACCTCTCAGCAAACATTTTTCTATAAAGAAAATACAAACACACGTTTTAACTACATTGAAATTCCCATTTTAATCGAGCCGTTCTTGATTATATTTCGATGCAAATACATAAATCAGTATTAACAGACGTTCGTCACGATTCAACTGTCAATCAGTTGTGTTTTCAATCATTTTCACAATATCAATCATCCAGGATTTATACACAAATGTGTAGGAAGTGAATACCGTGGAGGTTTCTGATAAAAAATCGTTATTTTTTTGTAAAGATGAAAAAAATTAATGGGAATTTGTGGGTGGTGTTGGGAGCTAATTGGCGAAAATCAAGGTCGTGCAAATTCGGCTGTTAAATAAAATATTTGGGGTGCTGGCGGCTCCAAGGCGCCAGTAGTTTAGGTAATTGCTTTTTACGGCGAAAATAAGGATATGCAAAGTTTCATGATCTTATTTGAAGTACTTCTTGAATAGCAGCGGTTTATTGTTTCGTTTGGAGGTAAATTTGGAAGTTTTTTCTATCAATATTTTTTCATGCAATCCTATTTTCGTCTAACATAGTACTTTAAATGAATCCTCAACTTTAACATACATATATTTATTTCAAAATTAATGTTGCAATAGTTTCGATATAACGGAAGATCATGCTAAGCAATTTGAGGTATTATAGGCCCTTAATAATGAAGTATAAATATGTATAATGCATACATACGGGATGGTTTTGGACTCAATAGCGTTATTCTAGGGGTGACATTACTCATGAATGGGAATAAATTTTATTATGAGACCAAAAACCTACTGATATATTTAACAAAGGATACTTCTCACTTTATTTGTACCTAATCTTTGTTGGCATTGTGCGTTTCTGATTCCCACATGACTTCAGGCAACTAGAGTCATCTTGACTTATAATATTCTATACAAATATACCTTGATCGTAAAAATAACATAAATAATTTGAAATAGAATACAATAGTGTTATTGTAAAGGTCAGCTCATGATTTAGCGGTTCATTTTAATGTCACTGATACATTAATGAATTATTTATTATGTCTGTTTGTTTTTTGTTTGATAGTTAGTTTGTTGTTTGTGATTTATTGGTTGTTCTATTTTTATTTTATGTAACTTTAGCACTATAATAAAGAATTATCCCGAGCGCTGTTTTTTTATATTGGTGGCATAACATCGAATTGCTTAGGTTTTGCGTTAAGGGCGCACCGAGCATTTGCCTTTGTCTCTGTCTTTTTATTTACGTGTAAAGAGCAAAGAAAATAACCACAGTTTTGCACGTTTTTCGTTGTTATTTTCACCATATTGCTCATGAATAAAAGACTATCGTTTATAAACGCTCCAGTCAACTATGAACTTTATTTTTAGTAAATTTACCATATTATAAAATTACTTATTTGTATAAAAAAGTAGGGATATGGAGGAAAAAAAAATTCGATAAGAGGTAAGTTTGCGAATTTATCAAATGGTGCTTCCATCATGTCTAGTAGGTACCTATATAAGCCCAAAAATACCAATATATATTTTCCTACAATTTAATTTAATTGTTTACTACTTTAAACAAGCGTTATAAAAACGTGTTTTTATGTATAAAAGCTCGGTGCATCCTTAAAAGTAATGTACACTTGTACAGGCATATGAGAATTATCAAGTTTTATCTACCTACGATCAACAAAGGAGTGATTTTATAATGATTATTAAAATCAGCAAAAACGGTTTTCTCTCACAGTTAAAATAATAATTAGACCAACGGGATCCCATTGCCCTCGGTAACACGTTAAACTGCATTTGACTAAAAGCTTCCATAGCATGCAGATGATAAATTATTCGCGTTGGATAAGAGGGTTAATACCTACAGTTATGTAGTACTTAACTGGAATATATTCTGTGGTATAATAGGATACTTACGAAAGAAGAACTCTGCTTTTGTAAACAAAATTAAAGCAAATGATACAATCCTTTTTTTTTCTTGTAAATTGTGTCATTTAAAAGTATGTTTAACTGAATTAAGGAGTAAAATTTGACTTTATAGATAACTGAACAATTTAAAACTTGAATTCGTTAAGTGAAGTTAAACATTCTTTGAATTTTTGTGGTTGATAACAGGATCGTGTCATTATGCAAAAAATTGATTGACAACCACAAAACACACAAATCTATAAAATCACAAAACGTTCAAGGTACAAGGCTAGTGTTTTTCCTTGAAAAAGAAGCGATTTTTGCTCTAGTTTCCTAGATGAGCGGAGGCCGCCACATAGCGTCTGCAATTTACCAGCAAATGACAACACTGAAACGTAAAGCCAAACACCGCTGCCATCAATTTCTAGACAGCCGTCACTGTGGCCGCTCTATGGCGGCGACCGCTTTTCCAGGAAACCGTAGCTTTACAGTTACGGGCCACTCATAAAATATCATCGCGTATGTACGGTCTCATCGCCGTACATTTTTTTGCTCACTCTGTAACCTACTTTAGGCCAACGATTCGCGTCATAATTTAGCGTAATAAAATAACACGATTAACGAATTAATTTGTAGTGAACTTATAACTGTGTAGCTATTAACAACTGAGAGAAATAATCACCTTCCACTCTAATACTGTCACTTACTCTTACCTTAAGGCGGATGCTCCAAGGTAGCCCGCGAAATTCAAATTTTCTTACGTTTTTTGCAATTTGCTGGTCAGTATCAGGTTGTATGTTGATCTAATTAAGATTTCCGGCAGTAACAGATATTTATTTATAGAATTATAGTCATAAAAATCATCAATACAACTCTCTAAGTTCATATAATCCTATTGAATGACTATTTCATGAAATCATGATATTTGAGGATTATTCTAACTTAAGGAGTTGTATTGCTGATTCTAATGATTATAATACTGTAAAACCATATTTGTTACGGTCGCAAATCATATTTTAATCAACATACAACCTGACACTGACCTACAAATTGCAAAAAACGTAAGAAAATTTGAATTTCGCGGGTTACCTTGGAGCATCCACCTTAAATAAACTTAACTACGTAGTGCAACTTAGTGGAACGTGTTTCTCTATACCAACTCAACTTATAAACCTTCACAACAAATCGGTGTACGGAGTTAACTACTATACTATACTGTACACCGTAAAACAACCCTTCAATTCGTTCACAAGTAAATCACGGCCCTCACTTGTTGCTTACCAAGTAAACTACAAACTGACCGGTAACTTAACAAACTACGTCTATCACATTTCAAAAACTTGGAAGATCTATTAACTATTAAATGTTTTGACTAAAGTTTATTCAAAGGGTTTCTTCTTGATATGTGCCTTAAAAGTTAAGGAGAAGAACTTTAGATTTATACTAGGTAATAAAGGTAGGGTTAGTGAGTTGGTGTAAGTTAAAGTTTAGGCTCTGGGTGTAGTCAGCTGAGTTAATGTTACTCTGCTTTGATAGTACCTAAGTTTGTTTGGAAGATCCAGTAGTTATAGCTTACTAAGGGAAGACTTTTATAGGTCATTGATTGAAGTCTCGTGCAGACAGGCGTTACGCAACGTCGCGACGCGACACCGGTTATTGTTGTACCGTGAAGTTTACTTAGAAATTGTTTTGTTAGAGTCGCATCGCGCCAGTCTGCACGAGGTTTTACAAAGAAAGATTTTGGTAGCTGATGATACCAAATCAATCAGCCTAACCTATTCCCAACTATCTTGGAGTCCAGTCTAACTGGATGCAGCTGAATACCGTATTTTACAGGCGGCGACTGCCTATCTGACCTCCTCAACCTAGTAACTGGGTAATACGATACCCGTTGGTAAGACTGGTTGTCAGACTTCCGAGCTTCTGACGACACGGAACGACTGTCAAAGATCGACTAATGACAGCCGGGACGAACGGCTTAACGTGCTTTCAGAGGCAAGAAGGAGACTCGATACGTAAAGACTGTCACCCATCCACGGATCAACACAGGCAAACGTAGCTTTACCTGATGTATGCGGCGGCCACCCGTGCGGCTGTTATTAATTAGACACGCTTACTTAAATTAAAATTGTTAATTGATTCAGGTGTGACTTGGGGGAAATCCATTATAAAATACAATAGACGTAGATATATTTAGTAACCTATTCCGCTTAACTATTCCTAAAGAGACTTAAAAATACCTGTAAGAAATCGACACGTGTTTCACCTCTCAACGAGGCATCCTCAGGATGACGATTGACTTGTTGCGAACCCGTACACGACGTGTTAACACGCCGAGCGCTGGACGCAGCGTCCAGCGCTCGGCATGAGAGGCCGTGCCTCGTTGAGAGGTGAAACACGTGTCGATATCTTACAGGGTTTTTTAAGACTCTTTAAGAATAGTTAAGCGGAATAGGTTACTAAATATATCTACGTCTATCGTATTAAATTAAAATTCAGAATTTATATAGCGAAACAAAAATACTTAAATAATTATTTACTGTAACCGCGTGTTACTGTGAACGTAAACGAAACAAAAGGATTATGTAAGGATCGTGTCACGTGGCGTTCTGTGGTTTATGCCCCTCATGGGAAAAAGGAGTTAGTTTATGTACCTATGTATATAAAAATTGGCCAGAGGTTAAGCATTGCCAGGTTGGCCATACAACGTGGCAATACCGCCAGTCTCTTGGGTAGTTTTCGACGCCATAGTTTGGTTAAATCAAAATCATTTATTTGCATAAATAAGGTACAGAAGGTTGGTAAAAAGTACTTTGTTCTCTTATTCTGCCTTTGATTTCGGCGTGCAAATATAAAATAAAAGTTATGTAAATATTTTTGTTATTATTGGTGATAATCATGCAGTTATTAAACAGATAATCCCATGTTATATGGTGTTATACTATACCCATGTTTGCAAAGAAATAAATGATTTGATTTGATTTGATTTGACGGTTAGGATGTTATATTTTTATTTTATATTTTTATTAATATAAATTATAAATATAACCGAAATTTGTTAAAATTCGAGAACTGCGTTTAAACCGAAATCGTCACCTCATTACGAAAATGTACTCTTTATTCTTATATATATTTTTCCCTTTATACCAAATCAAACGACACTTAATAAAAAATTTACGCCTACCAATTTCCACTAAAAGAGGGACTTTTAACAACTTGTAACTGCCAGGACTCCCACCATTTTGAGAGTGTGTCATAAATTCCCCGCAATTGAACCACTGACAAGGTATATTAGCGGTATACCTCAGGTAATTGAACGAAGCCGCCAGGAGTAGTATCGGAAGACATTTTATGCGACCGGTTTTTAGGGTTGGTCGTAATCTTTTTATTAAAATTTTAATATATTAATAAAATGCATAATATCTCAGGACATCTTAATACGCCAAGCGAACTTTTTCGACTCTTAGTAACACTTTACTTCCCTAGGAGAAGCCATTAAAGTTCTCAAGAACCGAGTATGTGTTTGATTCGTTTTGTAAGTTTAAATTGCATATTTATTGAAAAACTGACACTTTAAGGATTTTTCACCACCACCCGGTAGCCATGTCCATGCCGGTAGTAGTTCCATCTAGCTTTTTAAAAGATTACGACCGTGTAAAAGTAATTTCGAAAAAATATTTTGGTAACAACATCATGCACCGACGTTAAATACAATATACAATGTAACACTCCTCTGACTTTGTTTCGGTTTTTCTTCTCAGAGTCGATCCATCAGGTTAAGCTGCGCTTGCCGGGGTTGGTCCGTGGATGGGTGACCATCTTTACATACCGAGACTCCTCCGTGTTTCGGAAAGCACTTTAAACCGGTGATCCCGGCTGTCATTCGTGGATCTTTGACAGTCGTTACGACTCGTCAGAAGCCCGAAACTGACAACCAAGGGGTATCGTATTACCCAGTCACTGGGTTGTGGAGGTCAGATAGGCAGTCGCTCCATGTAAAATACTGGTATTCAGCTGCATCCGGTTAGACTGGAAGTCGACCCCAACATGATTGGGAAAAGGCTCGGCAGAATGATGATGTGTAAAAGTGTTTGTTTAGACCTACTTACAAAAATAAATATCTTAACATTTAATAATGTTATTTCCTATTTACTCAGAAATTCGTCGATATCTCCAACACTTATCAACCCTGTATTAATTCCAATAAATATTTTGTCGAGTTGCGGTGGAAGTGAGGTGAAACGCAATAAACTTGCCCTGCCGCCTGTAAACCGCTGTAAACCAGGGTCTTGTTACATAACGTGTTTTGTTTTATCGCTGTGAGGATGAGGTGGCATAGAATCAGAAGTAAGTTGGAAAAGAATGTTAGAACCAACAAGAAGTGTAAAACCTCTTTTTATGCATTTATTTTTATTCTTCTTTATTTAAAAAAAAATATAACATTTTCTTTTGTTTCTTTTCTTTGCGTACATTTATGGACAAGGGGAAATAAATACGTTTAAAAAAAATGAATATTTATATATTTATTTGCTTATATCTAACAAAGGATATACATTAATAAGTTTCGTTTATTGGTGTGCACTGCAGAAAACACTGGTTTTTGAGCATTAACGTTACTATCATCTTGACTTGATTCGATTAATTTTAACTGTCAAAAAGTTAATTTGTTTTTAACAAAATTGTTTATAAATAATTATAAGGTGCTATAAAAATATCTGCCACGGCTTTAATGAGAGGTAGTATTGTGTTTAAAGATAACAATAGTGAAGAAATTTCGTACCCTGGCACAGTTAAATCAATTTGAGAAAATAAAGTAGTTAAATAAACATTGACTCTACTCTGCATAACGTGGTTCACAAATTACGCGCGAAGTGCACTTCGTCAATGAAAACAACTGCTATCTCTTTCCATCTGTTCTGTGAATGAAAACTGAAATCAGCTGACTAGTTCGTCACTTGCAAATTTATACGTACAATTTTTTGTATGAAAAAAAATATGACACATGATCAATAATTTATCTTTACTATTGTAATCTATAAACACAATACTATTTCCCATTGCAGCCGTGGCAGATATTTTTATAGCACCTTATACAGGGTGTAATTTTAATCACCGTTTTCCTCTTAAGGGGTCATTGTACTCATCATTATGAACAACTTTGACTATGGGACCAAACCTGAAATCGTGAAAAAGAAATCAGTTGTTCCCTACATTTTGACGAGTTATGCGAACATAAATGTAGGGAACAGCTGATTTTTTTTTCACGATTTCAGGTTTGGTGCCATAGTAAAAGTTGTTCATAATGATGAGTACAATGACCCCTTAAGAGGAAAACGGTGATTAAAATTACACCCAGTATATTAAGTAACATTCTGGTCAATACACAGAATACACAATATAAGATTGGCTTTCAAAGACTTTTAACAAAAAATATACCTATTTTAGTAGCTTCTCTCCTATCCGCTTTCTCTAAAACCTCGCCCAAAACTCGCGGTGGTTCATCTTATTTGATTTCATAAGGGCGCAGGTTTAGAATTACGATGTTTTATATCGTTCGCGGTTCTATTGCTATTTCAGTATATCCTGAAACGAGTTTCACTAAACTATTATAGCTTTTCGAAATGGTAGCTAGGTGAGGGTTATATTTAGAATCGGATTCTTTTTTTATTCAGAATTAAAATGAAATGTACATAAATAACATCTTTTATCTAATTAATTTATAAAACATGATATAGCATCACGGATGTAATCCCCGAAAGGATAGGCAGAGATGTATCTATGGTACACCCACATTTCGCCAGTTATGTTTGCCATCGACTCGTCACAAACCTAGACTCCGGGTAGTAACTGAGAAATTCCTTATTGAAAAACTCAATAACACTTTGCCCGACCTGGGAATTGAACCCAGGACCTCATGCTCAGCAGTAGCGCTTGCAACCACTAGACTAACGAGGCAGTCAGTAATGAATAAAAATCACAATATAATAACCTAACATTCCTAAAACTATTAACAAACTAAAATGGCGTCGAAAAATTCACTTGCTCACATTCTGTCGACTGGTAACGTATGAACCCAAGAATGAATCAAATCAAATCAAATCAATCATTTATTTTGTTAAACATAGGTATGGTTACAGATAGTATCATTTGTCTAAAATATGTGCACTATGTTTTGCCAATATATGGCGTACAAAATTACCATAAACAAGCAATTACAATTAAGGTGGCATGTCTATAGATTACATTAAAAAAATATTCAATTTAAAATATGTCAGTTAGGTGAACCGGTCATACATAAATAAACACATTCACAGTTAATAAATAAAATCATGAGTGTTTCAGCAATGAATCGGATTTAAATATTTTAAAAGTCGTCAATTTTCGCATTATTGCCTTTTCATTCATGTTTCTAAACTCAGATCAACGTTTTACATATGAACAAAAAAGGCCATTGCTAGTATATTTTTAGACATGTAACCTCAGGGCCAGTGGCGTAACTATACCATCTGAGGCCCGTGGCGAATTCAATGGATGGGGCCCCAGTACAAATCGTCACGTTGTATTTTAATAAATCATTACCAGAGAAGTATTTACCCAACAGTCCCCATTTGAGTTAAATATCTAGTAAATTTAATTTTCGAAGGCAAAGGTACCTATTACATATGTATAATAAAATAACAATTTAATCTTAACATAATAAATTAATTTTTAAAAATCTCCGAGCTTTCTGTTCCGCAAAAGTATCAATAACATCATCAAAGTTTAAAGATCGGGCCCTACTTACGTCTGAGCTCGCGGCCTCTCGGGCCGTGGGTCCTGTCGGGCAGGGGGCCCCGTCGGACCGGGGGCCCGTGGCATTTTGCCAGCCCTGCCACCCTATAGTTACGCCACTGCTCAGGGCAAGCTTTCAATACTTATTTTTAATTTCAAAATGAATAAAATATAGTAGAATACTCGTACAATAAGCATTCCAAATCATTAAATATTCGAAATAAGACTTTTAGATACATGTCACTCCCGTTGACATAGGTCCACCTTATTATTTAAATTTTCATCGAAATATATTCAATTATAACATGGCTTCACTTTTCCAGACGCTTGCCTACATACATTACTGCATTTTGGATGATGTTCTTTATTTAGACAAGTTTTTATACCCTTTTGAATAGCAAAGTTATTACGATAAAAATATATACATGGAAAAAAACAACTATATTTTTTTTTAAACTAACAAAAATATCTACTATAAAAATAAAAAATTACTTTAATAAACCAGTTAACAAAGTAAAAAAAAACGTCAGAAAATTCCTCAGTATCGAATTGATTAAGGATCTTACATTTTGATTTTGAAATTAAAATTAAAATGTCGTAGACGCTCGGCGTAGCATCTCGTAGCAACGCGCTACGCATTTGCTACGAAATAAGTATGCACTGAAAATGTTGACGTACTCAACAATACGCATGATATATAGAAATATGGAAGAACTCAAAAAGAAATAAGGATAATGGTAGGAGAATAATGAGAGCGAGAGGAACTCGTGGCTAAATAATAACAGCCGCACGGGTCGATCCATCAGGTTAAGCTACACTTGCTAGGGTTGGTCCGTGGATGGATGACCACGAGACTCCTCCATGCCTCGGATAGCACGTTAAGCCGTTGATCCCGGCTGTCATTCGTGGATCTTTGACAGTCGTTACGAGTCGTCAGAAGCCCGAAAGTCTGACAACCAGTCTTACCAAGGAGTATTACCCAGTTACTGGGTTGTGGAGTCAGTAGCTCCATGTAAAATACTGGTATTCAGCTGCATCCGGTCAGACTGGAAGCTGACCCCAAAATGTTTGAGAAAAGGCTAGGCAGAAGTGGTAGGAGAATAATGAGGAGGTAGGTACGTTTGTCCTACTAATGTTACCAGACTATTTACTGTACCAACCGAAGCTCGCAAATATTTGTCACCAAACCCAATAAAAGGACAGTAACATCTCCGCTTCTTCCATTCTAAGACAGTTTCTAACAATAACATCTGTCGTCTGTCTGTGCTGGTCTTCAAACATTTACTTAAGACTGCTCTCAAGACGATCGCAAGTTTTCTCATAAGTAGGAGACGTTCCGGTTGAGCTTCTTGTTTGAGTTGGTTTTTATCTTTGTAGTATGTTTTTAAATGTAGATTTAATTATATCTATGAATCTATACTAATACCATAATACTATACCTACTCTATACATAATCTTAACTAATATTATAAATGCGAAAGTGGCTGAACGGATTAGGATGAAAGATTAGTGTAGAAATAAAAGTTCAAAATAAACTAGCTGTGCCTCGCGGTTTCACCCGCATAAGTGTCGATCGCGTGGGAATATCGGGATAAAAAGTATCTTATGTCCCAATCTAAAATTGTTACGTTTTCATGTTAAAACTGCTGAACGGATTTTGATAAAATTTTATATACAGGTAGTCCATGACCTGGGTCAGAACATATGATACTTTTTTTGTAATTTCCTGCGGGATAATTTCCGAATTCCACGCAGGTGAAGCCGCGGTACAAAGCTGTATTAAAAAACAAAAGCTTTTGACACTTGAAACCAATGACGTATTATTATATAGACACGTTATCAACAAACATCTCGGCGCTTAAAAACGGCGAAAATACTAGATAACTACTTATACGCGTAAAGAAAGGGAAATACGTAATATTACGTATATATAATTATAATTATTATTATAATAGGGAAATATGTAATATATAATTTATTTTTATCGTTTTCACACACGATATAAATTAAAAACAAACGTAGCGTCGCGCGACAGGTTGGTGCGTGACTGAGCGCAATGTGGCCAATTGGCTTCATTTCATGTTGCCATTTTAGAGTGCGGACAACGTATCTATAGTTTTATACATCATTGCTTGAAACTGTCATTTTGGGCATCATTCTTTTTCGTTACGTGACGATTTCTGCCAGTTATCTCCTACCATAAGCCGCGTTAATCAATCAGTTCCATTACTAAAAAGTAACACAGAATTTGAATGAAAAAATGTTTTACCCAAAAATTATATTACATTGCATCCATTTCGAAATGAAAAATATACAACTACGCACTTGTGTAAATAGCCGTGCTTTGTGTTAATGATACTAATGGACAGTCGCCATTTATATTTTATTAGCTAACATTTTTATTTTATTTATCCTCTTGGATTCGGGCGTCGGTTATGTAAGAATTTTTAAATGTAGCTTTTTTTAAAAATATTTTAAAGTTTTAGGTTTTAAAAAAGGTAGGTAATTGCAGGCTCACGAGACAGTTTGGTCGAGCCTATGCTACCTCAAATTGCTTAGCCTTATATCGAAACTACTGCAGCATTAATTTGAAATAAATATATGTTAAAGTTGACGATTAATGTTAGCCGAAAACACGATTTCATTAAATTTTCACGATACAAAAAAAATACAAAGTTATCTCCAAACCGAACAATAAACCGCTGCTATTAAAAAAATACTTCACATTAGATAATGAAACTTTGCATACTAACTGAACTAACATTAAAGCAGCGACAAAAAAAATCGACGTTCTAATACAAAATGGTCCAATCGGGTATACTTTTATAAAGGAAGGTCGATTTTTTTTGCTAATTCAAGTTGGTCCTAATAGTAAAAGTTGTTCATATTGATGGGTAGAACACCCCCTTAAATGTAGCATGTTTTGAAAGTCAGCCTGTATAACAAACACTTTGTTTTGTTGGACGAAAATCAAACGTGGCCTCCATTCTGACCATAGATATAAATGTACAAATTCTGACACATCTCCCTCTCATACGCATGCGCGCCTTCCGCACATAGCATGCAAGCTTTTAAGCGCTAAGGAACTGGGCTGGCGCGTTGCTTCAGTTTTTAAGGCTCAGTTTCGAAGCGTTTCAACGCACTCTCTCCTGGCTGCAATCTTCCGGCCGATTGAGTTATGACCTGGCCCACGGCTAGATTACCGCGTTAATAACTAAAAATTTTACTTACCCCTTATTAGAAATGCTAAATAAAATCGTTGAGGTTGGTTCTAGAGATGGTTGGGCAGTTTCGTGGTAATTATTTGAGTATTTTTAACCCCCGACGGAAACAGAGGGGTGTTATAAGTTTAACGTGTGTATCTATGTGTCTGTCTGTGGCTTCGTAGCTACCAAACGGCTGAACCGATTTTGATTTTCTTTCTTTTTCTTTTTGTTTATAGCTTAGAATAAAATATAAGGCTCACTTAGGTATTATTGGTAGGTTGACGAGGTTGGGTAAGTTGACGAAGTTGGTTTAAATAAATAAATAAATAAAATATAACGTATAATTCCGCTCCATCGTAAAAGTTACAATGATGCGAAAATGCCATGACTATGCGAAAAAACTGAACGTTTGTTACTATGGAAAATGCGCGAAATTTTACCTCGTTTATCCACTCAGCACCATTGCATAACATACTTTATATTCCACTATCAGAATGATTTTGAAGGAAATTCATAATCTATTGCTATGGAATGCTATTGCATAATGCTGAATCAGTGATTATTTAACTGTTGTGATTGTGTAAATGTTGTTGTAAATGTATCGCTAACATAGTTGTAAGTTTATTTTATTGTTACTAACACTGTATGAGTCTCGTGGTTACTCTCAATTTCATTCAGCCTAGCCTTTTCCCAGTCATGTTGGGGTCGGCTTCCAGTCTAACCGGATGCAGCTGAATACTAGTATTTTGCATGGAGCGACTGCCTACCTGACCTCCACAACCCAGTAACTGGCTAATACGATACCCCTTGGTAAGACTGGTTGTCAGACTTTCGGGCTTCTGACGACTCGTAACCACTGTCAAAGATCCACGAATGACAGCCGTGACCAACGGCTTAACGTGCTTTCCGAGGCACGAAGGAGTCTCGGTATGTAAAGATGGTTACCCATCCACGGACCAACCCCGGCAAGCGCAGCTTAATCTGATGGATCGACCAGTGCGGCTGTTATTACTTAGCCACGAGCTCCTCCTCATGGTTACTCTCAATAAAGAATTTATTTATTAGTAAATGGCTCAATGGATTGTCAATATGAATGGCATTGGAATTGTGACTGTTACGGAATTACTCCGCTGTTTTAAGTATAAGTGTAATCAATTTATCAGCCTATCCACTGCTGGAACACCGGCCTCCTGTCTTCGAGAGGGAGTGGGCTGGAAGCTTTAATCTACCACGCGAGCCCAGTGCGGGTTGGTAGATGTCACATGTCTTCGAATGTTTGTTTATAGCTGCTGGGGAGTTTGTTGCGCCACTTCTTCTTCCCAGCTAAAGTACTAGGAAGTGGTGATGGGTGGGCGTTTTGGGAGACTGTCTTATGTAATTTTGATGTTCGAAAAGTGCTGATTCTCAGCCTAGTTTGAATAAAATGATTTCGATAGGACATGCCGGTTTTCTCACGATGTTTTCCTTCACCGTTTTGAGAGCAATGGTGATTTAATTATTTATGCAAAGTAAACTGCCTGCCTGGGTTCGAATCCACGACCTTCAACAACTTTTAAGTCCGGGCCACCCCTGCCCCGCTGGTTTATCTTCATCCTTTTGTTACAAGTGTGACATATTTCCACGTGTCTCTAATAAATGCTAATAAAATTCATAAGTTAAACTTTCCAAATGAAATATTGAAGTAAACTCTGGTTTGCAAACAATAAACAAATTACCCCAGTAATGTTAAAACTTTTTGCTCTTTTTTTTAATCATGTTTACTTTAACCGGTTGAAGCTCGGTTAGTTCGAGAACTGCCTGAAGTTTGTGAACAGCTAATTTGAATGATTTATGTGAATATTTATTATAATGATAATACTTTGCTTTTCTTTTATCGAATAACACAAAAAGAAAAGTGCCGGAAGAATTTTGGCACAAGCACGGGTTAGAAAAGCACATGATGGCGCAGTGGCTGAGTGATTGACTGCTGCGTTGTGCGCCGCAGGTTCAATTTACAGAAAGTAATGCTGCCGGTTTAATGCTGAACTTTTTTGGCGCAGCCGTGAGGCACGCACTATTGTTGTTAAACATTATTTTCACTTTTTTATTTTGTTTTATGTATTTGTATTTCACGAACTGTGTCCAAATAAACGTTATTCTTTCTTTCTTTTTCTTTCAAAGATTTCAATCGTAGATTTGCCCTGCCGCGTCAAAAGATGGTCGCGTTTAGAGTCCGCGCCAACACGCGGCGCGGCGTGGCAGGCAAAGTAGATAAAAAATAAAAGTATAAAAACTAAAACCCAACTACGGAAAAAAAGTCCACTAAAAAGGTATAAACAAGTCATCTCAGAAATCCGGAGTCACACGTGTTAGGGGATAAATCGAATAGATTACGTGTGACTCCGGATTTTTAATTTGTCTGTCTGAGATGACTTGTTTATACCTTTTTAGTGGACTTTTTTTCCGTAGTTGGGTTTTAGTTTTTATACTTTTATTTTTATTTAAATTATTTTGGGGTAATAATATATATATTTTTGAATTGTGCTAATTAAGACCTTTTATTTGATACCCAACATGGTACCATTAAAAAATATTTTTTTGTTAGTTCATGACTTTTTGTACTCTAGAGGGCGCCATATTCAATTTAATGTAACTTCACATAGCCTATAACCAGCGGACAACCGAGATGCTTCCAATGATACCCCATTTGTCAAATTAGGATGAGTAGTTTAGAAGTTATGAGGGAACAAATGAACATACATACATACATACTTACATACATACATACATACATACCGGTCAAAATCATAACCCTCCTTTTTGCTTCGCCGTAGTCGGGTAAAAATTAGATAAAATTAGACATGATTAGATAAATTTATATAATAAGAAAAAGAATTAGATTTTTTTTTTGGAATAAAATTATTAATAAGAGCCTACAATTCAATTAAACTAATTGCCATCTTGCCATCTTTACCACGCAGATTTGTTCATACCCTAACATGTGAACTGTAGTATAGTTGCTCAAAAGAAAAAGTTCACCGGCTGTTCATTTGCAGGTGGCGTAAACTCGGCTTAGTTTGAGTAATCCTTTAATTAACTTCGTGTCATCAGTATTAAAGGCTTTTGGCTTACCGACACATTACTACCATCACGTATCGGGACAACATGTAGCAGCTGCCAATAAAAAGGCTAGCTTTCGCAAGCGGCGTCACCCTCGTGGAAGTCGGAAATTATCCCACGGGGATGTACTATCGAGATAAAAATATCCTATTTCCGTATGATCAAGCTTTACCAGTGTGCCAAACATCAATTTCACTTTTTTATGTGTTGTTGGGGGTAGTTTTAAGTATTACTAACACTAGTCTATAAGAACATTGTTACTAAAAACTAAAACCCAACTACGGCAAAAGTTAACTAAAAAGGTATAAACAAGTCATCACAGACAGACTAATAAAAAATCCGGAGTCACACGTAATCTATCCGACTTATCCCCTAACACGTGTGACTCCGGATTTTTAATTAGTCTGTCTGTGATGACTTGTTTATACCTTTTTAGTTAACTTTTGCCGTAGTTGGGTTTTAGTTTTTATTACTTTTATTTTTATTTAAATTATTTTGGGGTTATAATATATATATTTTTGAAATGTGCTCATTAAGCCCTTTCATTTGATACCCAACATGACACCATTAAAAAATCTTTTTTTTTTAGTTCATGACTTTTTGTCCTCTAGAGGGCGCCATATTCAATTTAATGTGACGTCACATAGCCTATAACCATCGGACGACCGAGACGCTTCCATCGATACCCCATTTGTTCAATTATGTTGAGTAGTTTAGAAGTTATGAGGGAACAAATGAACATACATACATACATACATACATACATACATACATACCGGTCAAAATCATAACCCTCCTTTTTGCTTCGCCGTAGTCGGGTAATAAAATGGACACCATGGTCTTAAATAAAGTATATTAATTTAATTAAATACATTAAAAAGTATATACAAATTATTCAAAATTGCATCCAGACCAAATATTTTTTCTTGCCAGCCTATATAGTGTATGACACTCTCACCCTTTGACATACAAGCTTTACAGTCCATAACTGCTGGCCCACGGCTCCTTTAAAAATTAGGATACCAGGTCCCGCTGAGTTTGGTACACAAGGTTATCTTATTACAGGCTTTTATGAATCGACGGTGCGCAAAATAAACAGAGCCTTACGTTCAATTTACAAGTTATTAAAAACTTGATTGGGCTATCCAGCGCCATATTTTTATTTAAAAAAGATTTTAAGGCATGTAGTCTGCAGTGTTGTAAGTAAGTGTTATTCAATTGTTTTTCTAGGGCGGATTCGACCAAACAGGAATAGATTTTATCCGCGGAATAAGCCTTCTCTTCCGATTTTTTTTTGTTTTTTTGACAGTTTGTCCATAAGAAAACAGAATCAGAGTAAATCTTATTCCTCAGATAAAATGTATTCTTGTTTGGTCGAATCCACCCTTAATAATATAACATCACGCCTGTAGGTATTACACGAAGGGTTAGGCAGAGGTGTAGGTATTTATAGTATACCCACCTTTCGCCAGTTATGTTTAAATCCCATGTAATAGGGGGCACACCTCCGCGGGTGCTAGTGAAATTAAATTGTTTTATTTTAATTAAAAAAACAATTGTTTCTCTTTGAGTTTTTCTTGTATACTGAACCTACAGAACAACCTATCTTTAGGCCTTACAAATACTTATTCCGGGAATGCAACTCGCTATCTGTGGAGTTGAAACCGCTGTCCTAACTACTGCGCTAACCAGCAAAGCTTCTCATGAAGATGTTTATTGTGGATACATGAATGGTTGGGAGACCCATGTCCAACAGTGGACGTCTTTTGGCTGAAATGATGATGATGATCAATAACACTGTGGCGGCATCTACATCGCCACATGCGAACTACGCATTTCACCGAGTCACGCAAAAACCTGCATCGCGCAACAGCTTTTACCGCGCGACCAGCATATATACAACGTCTCGATATCAATCGTCGGGCAGTAGCCCGCCAGACACGACACCCGTCTGTTCGGAAGATCCTCACTTTTCTATGGATGAGTGAACTTTAGACCCTGTTCCTCATACCTCTAAAACACTATTGGAATCACCAACAAATACTGCAAAACAACTCAGCATAATCTAATTTTAAAAGTTGGCAACTCCTACTTAATTACGTCACTCAAATGTACTTTGTATATTATGGAGACATGACATTAAAATGTAAATATGTAATGTAATTCGTGCGATATGGTTAAGGGGTCGTTCATCCTGGTTACTGCTCGTAGGATGGGTAGAATAAGCGAACGGTAGGGTAATCATTCTTCCGAGTACTTTAAGCGTTTCTGAACTAGGTACATTAGCTGGGTAGTTAATTGATTCAGGCGTGACTTGACGGAAATCCATTATAAAATACAATAGACGTAGATATATTTAGTAACCTATTCCGCTATTCTTAAAGAGTCTTAAAAAACCCCCGTTAGAAATCGACACGTGCTTCACCTCTCAACGAGGCATTCTCGGGATGACGATTGACTTGTCGCGTACCCGAACACGAAGTGTTAACACGTGTCGATTTCTTACGGGGGTTTTTTAAAACTCTTTAAGAATAGTTAAGCGGAATAGGTTACTAAATATATCTACGTCTATTGTACTTTAGATGGGCACAACAAAAACAGCAATAGGTTTGTGCTAAATTAAACTAATTAATTCAATTAGGTACTAACAACACTAACAGAGCATATAAGCACAATCTGTTACCAACCACTAACAACTTATTAACTAATTTAGGACTGAATTACAATTTGTTATTGTTAAGTTTGTTATGTTAAAGTTGAGGATTAATCTTAATTACTATGTTAGCCGAAAACACGATTTAAAAAAAAACTCGATAGAAAAAATATCCAAAGTTACATCCAAGCCGAACAATAAACTGCTGCTATTCAAAAAATACTTCAAAAAAATTAGATCAGGACACTTTGCTTAAGTTACTATCTGAACTAACTATAAAGCAGCGACTATGTTTTTTTTAATTTTTTATTACCATTATTTTCGCCGTAAAAAGCAATTACCTAAACTATTGCCGCTTTGGTGCCTCCTCCGTCTCGCCTGTCTGTCAATGGCTCCAATCCTGTTGTGTCTTCCAATAGTACATAGTTATTAAAAATCATTTTACTTTTCGACCATATTTTGTCTGTTGTAGTATACAGTCGACGTTTAACAAATATTTTTCTTTTTATGTTTTTCTTTCCAAAAAGCCCAGCCATATAAAACCTACTTTTAATTCCTAACACATTACATAAAGGTCACGCTACATTATTAAATACGGACAGGGATGTCACAGAGATTTAGGGATGTCACTAATTGTATTAAACTCACACGTTCATTTAATAAAATGTAAACCTTCATACACAATCTGAAAAGGGCGAAGACATCTTTGTTTGTTACTTTGGACGCTTATTTATTTGGGTTAAAAGGGGAAAAGGCGTACTTAAATGGCGGAAAAATTAAAGGTCTCTTGATCGCCTTAGGCTGTTTTTAATTGAGGTTTTGACACCCATATGAAGAGCGGTTCAGAATGTGTTTTGGTAGAATTACGGTCATACGTATTTTTATGGATATATTTCCGATAAAATCCGGGAGGAGCTCGTGGCTAAGTAATAACAGCCGCAAGGTTCGATTTATTAGGTTAAGCTACGCTTGCCGGGGTTGGTTCGATGGGTGACCATCTTTTCATACGTTGGTCCCGGCTGTCATTCGTGAATCTTTGACAGCCGTTACGGGTCGTCAGAAGCCCGAAAGTCTGACAACCAGTCCTACCAAGAGGTATCGTATTACCCAGTTACTGGGTTGTAGAGGTCAGATAGGCAGTCGCTCCATGTAAAATACTGGTATTCAGCTGCATCCGGTTAGACTGGAAGCCGACCCCAACATAGTTGGGACAAGGCTATGCAGATTGATATTTTTTTCCGGTAAAATGGGTCATAGCTATATCACGTGCGCTGCACAAAAACTCGCAGATTTGTCAGAATTAAAGTCACTCAAGCCGTCATGACAGAATGTCCCGTTTTTACAATCAAAATTAAATTAATACTTAGAGGTAAATAAATGACAAGGAATATAATGCTAATTGGGTTTTCAAAAACTGACAACTAGCCTATTATAATGGACAGAAGTGGACATATTTTTCATTACATTTGAATGACTATGCAATGATCCAAAACTTAAGATTGCATGGGTGGGATGCATGGGTGGGATTCATGGGTGGGATGAATTTAAAAATCCAAGGGTCCACACCCTTGGATTTTTAAATTCATCCCACCCAAAGAGACTTCAATTTAATAAAGTGGTAAAAAACACAAATATCTACCTATCTGCACAATATTAAATAAAACCACATGTGTTGAGGAGATTGAGAACTCTTAAATCGTCTAATGTGACGATTTAAGACTTAAACACGCGAATAAATCCAAGCAAATATCGAGGAAATATTAGTACTTAGCAATAACAATTTTACAATCGAACCGCAATTCAAATTTTTATTAAAAATATATGAATATAAATGCATTTCTGCTACATTTGCCACCAATAACGGGCAGCGTCCAGTTTGCGGCGGCTATAACCGGTTATTAGATCTGGATTTAACTGGATCTTTGCTGATATTTCCTTGCAAACGAGTTGTTAGTTCGTATACCTTGAGAGGGAATATAAATATGCTATTTCTGATGGTTTACGACCCACTCCGCTTCTGATAGGAGACGTCTAGTTGCAAATCCTGTTAAAACGGTAAAAAACGACCTTAGTAGTAGTAACTTTAAGAGAAAATGTTTTTTTTTCATAATGCAATGTTAACTCATTAATATACAACGCTGAACCTTAGTCATATTGTGTACGTTTAACTTTTGTTCATGCTAGAGACGTTACGTGTGTGATTAAAAATTAAAGTATGCGTATATTTTATTACCTATATCAATTTTATGTTTTAATTAAATGTAATGGTCGATTATCACACTGCCACGCATAAAGGCTCGTACACACTGGCGCGACTTTAACACAATACAATTTCTAATAAAACTTCACGATTGAACAATTACCGGTGTTGCGTCGCGCGACAAGTCGCGCCAGTGTGTACGAGCCTTAACGCTGCATGTTACGTACCAACGCTCGTACTGCAAGAACGCGCGTGGATGCATTTTCTGTGTGTTGGACTGTGCATGTTTTCTATACAAACGGAGATTTACAAGCAACGTTAGAACACGCATTCACGCGCTATGCTGCGTGGTGCGTGGCAGTATGATAATCGCCAAGTCTGAAAAACAAATAATTATTACCATGTATTTGCAATAATTATTGGTGTTGGTCGTTGCTTGTTTTTTCTTTCTTTGATCACCGTAACGTTTAATTATTTTAAATCAACATTTACTTTTTGTTTACGTTTTACGATAAATCAATCTGCCTTTTCCCAACTACTTTGGGGTCGGCTTCCAGTCTTACCAGCTGAATACCAGTATTTTACACGGAGCGACTGCCTATCTGACCTCTACAACCCTGTAACTGGGTAAGACGATACCGCTTGGTAAGATTGGTTGTCAGACTTTCGGGATTATTTACTGAATTTTTCAAAAGAAGTTTAATATTATCAGATCGACTGAATTTTTGGCTTCTTTTGTGCTGTTTATTTTACAGTCATTTAAATAAGACCAACCCTATTTTGCAGCATCACGTAAAAACCTGGACTGAAATGACTTGGTCCAAAATAGAGAGAAAAATCAATTCCAGAAATAATCGTTCAGACTCCTAAATCACATCGTTAACCTACCTGTTAGAATGGGACACTGAAAAATGGCGTCGCATACAAATTCAAAACTGTAGTACAAAAGTGTTACCGCTGAAATATGAAAGAGTTTAGATACGATCTCGTTCAATTGAAATGTTACTGGCTGATGAATGTATTGAGTAACGTTTGGGTAACAGAGTTTTACTAGGCTGTATGTATGCTGGGTATCCAAAAATGTACCCAAAATAAGTAAGCATGTATTTCGTGCAAAGAGGAGCTCGTGGCTAAGTAATAACAGCCGCAGGGGTCGATCAATCAGGTTAAGCTACCGGGGTTGGTCCGTGGATGGGTGACCATCGTTACATATTGAGGCTCCTCCGTGCCTCGGAAAGCACGTTAAGCCGATATTCCCGGCTGTCATTCGTATATCTTTGAAAGTCGTTACTGGTTGTGAGACGCTCGAAAGTCTGACAACCAGTCGTACCAAGGGTCGTGTATTACCTAGTTACTGGGTTGTGGAGAATCAGTATTTTACATGAAGCGTCTGCCTATCTGACCTCCACAACCCAGTTACTGGGTAACACAAAAAGCAGATGGTTCGCTCAATGTCAATCCATCGAGATAATAGCCAATAATTGACCAATCACGTCGTCATAATCACTGACCCTTTACCCTTTGTAGGGTAATTGGGAAAAACCTCTTCTTATACAGCGAAGGACAGAGTATTAATTACAAGCTTGCTCACTGTGTCTTGGCGATTACAGATCATTGGGTCAATTACGAAAGTTTTTTTTATTTCAGGAAAATTAATTACAAGTATGAACTTGGTGAACAATATAAGAATGACATTATAATACGCTGGACACGATATTAAACGAAATCATGAAGACAGTAGTTGATAGGATCTCATCCCCGCTTTGGGGGTTCCTTGTTAAGTCAGTCATCTGACTGATTCTGACTTTTATTATTTATGATTTTATAAAGAATTTCTTGATTTTAATTGGCATTAATTTTAAAGGATCTTAAAGATTTTAATGAATTTAAATATGATTGCGATTTACCTATTCATTTATTTTGCAATTGTATTTATTATCAGTTATTTCTTTTAGCTATAGTAGTATTATGTGGCATGTATCAACGTGCTTTCCTAGGCACGGAGGAGTCTCGGTACGTAAAGATGGTCATCCATCCACGGACAACCCCGGCAAGCATAGCTTAACCTGATGGATCAAACCGTGCGGCTGTTATTGCTTAGCCACAAGCTCCTCCCTCTTACTAAGATAATATAATAATAATAATATTATAAAGAGGTATTTGTCAGTTTGTATGTAGGGGTAATCTTCGAATCTACTGATTCAATTCCGAATATACTTTCACTAACCTTTCTAGAAACTACAGTATCTCCGAGCGTCAAAGGATATATTTTCTGTTAATACAAGAAACACGCGGACATAGTCACAGGCAGAAGCTAGTACAAATACATACGAAAACCTAACTAATAATCAAACAAGTAGGTACTAATAGAAAACGCTCGCTCGAAACGTTTTTTTCCAATCTGAACAAATCTTCGATAGTTAATTGACTCAGACTTGACTTGGCGGAAATCCATCATAAAATACAATAGACGTGGATGATGATTCATCAGGATGACGACTGACTTGTCGTGAACCCGAACACGACGTGTTGCCATGCCGAGCGCTGCCGGGCGGTGTGGCTCACTCTGCGTCCAGCGCTAAGCGTGGTGAACACGTCGTGTTCGGGTTTGAAATAAGTCAATCTTCATTTTGCAGATATCTCGTTGGGAGGTGAAACACGTGTCGATTTTTTACACGTGTCGGTTTTTTAAAACCCTTTAGGAATATAGCAGAATAGGTTACTAAATATATCTACGTTAATTGTATATTACTTCTTCGATAAACTACAAGTCGACTCGTTAGCGAGTTTACAGTCGCTCAGTAACTCAGTTGCACTTGTGCGTTAACATTTAGAAACCGCTGAACCGACTAACAGGTATGAACAGGCACTTGATTGAACTGTACGGGGGAACTTACAGGGTGGTTCATACTTGGGTGAATCGTTATTTATTTTTAAATTAATTTTATGCTTACATTTTGACGATAGAATCAATTAAATATTAGTATAGGTACTGGTAAGCATTGGAACACGTACCTACTTCGTAAAGTCATCATCTCCAGCCTAACCGGATGCAACTGACTACCAGTATTTTACATGGAGCGACTGCCTATCTGACCTCCAGAACCCAGTTCCCAGTTACTGGGTAAGATGATACTCCTTGGTAAGACTGGTTGTCAGACTTTCGGGCTTCTGACCGTAACGATTGCCAAAGATCTACAAAAGACAACCGGGACAAACAGCGAGGCACAGAGGGTTCTCTATCTGTAATGCATGGTCACCCATCCACGGACCGACCTCGGTAAGCGTAGTTCAACTATCGATCGACCCGTGCGGCTGTTTTTTTAGCCACGAGTCACTAACACGTACATCGTAAAGTAAGAAAGATAAAAAAACGGCTGAACCGATTTTCTTGAATTGTAGTTAAGAACACCCTCGATCAAGCCACCTTTCAAACAAAAAAATAATAATCAAAATCGGTTCAGCCGTTCGGGAGCTACGAGGGAACAGACAGATACACAGATACACGCGTTAAACTTATAACACCCCTCTTTTTCCGTCGGGGGTTAAAAAGAAAGAATAACGTTCAAATTAAAGTTCGAATCACGAACTGTGTCCAAATAGACACAGTTCGTGAAATACAAATGCAACAAAAAAAAAACAAAGTAAAAAAGTGAAAATAATGTACTCACATGTTTAATTAATCGATATTTTCAAACTTGGTTGCTAGTAACTCCTGGTAACTCTTGACAAAGGTAAGGTAAGGTAAAGGAATTTCACGCGGACGAAGTCACAGTTAGAAGATGGTTGTGATAAATAAAATTGTCAAAATTCTTTCTTAAGGCTCTTGCACGCTGCCGCGAAACCGGTAACTGCTCTACCGTCAAGTTTTCTTAGAAATTGTATTATTAAAGTCGCGCTGCACTGTCGCGTCGCACCTGTTTGCGGGAGCTTTTATATTGTGTAGGTAGCCATTTCTTGCAAAGTTGCAATACATACTTTGAAACACAAACAGAAAATAAAATAGTACAAATCCTTAAATATAGCCTGCGCTTTGCACTGAGTTTTGTGCAGACGTGTAACGTGCTAGTTAACTAAAATGTAGTGGTTCTGCCTCGTTCGTTTGTTCTCGAAAAATAACTAATTTGAGGGGAAATATTAAAAAAAACCATGCCCGTTTAATGACAAGAGGAACAAATTAAGTCTTAAGACAACTTATGTACGATAAGGACCTTTTCTCTAACATACTTGGAAATTAGAGCATTATTTTGACAACTTTCTTCGAGGTAAATCTAAATTGCTTGCTGGTCGAATACATGCGAGCGCCCGACGGCAATGTTTATTTGATTTCATATGATCTGTCGTGTTTAGTAGCCCAATAAATTACTGTGAAAACTCATAACGCACGACCGTTAATTAAAAAATGGAACTAACTTTTTACTGTTAAAGCAAAGAAGAAACAAATGAACATATTGGAGCGTGAAAAAATCTTTGTTCATCATTGATTCTGGAATTTAAAATTAACTTACTTACTTGTTTTTTTTTAGAATTTTGTTTGAATTTCCGCGCATTATTTGAGAAAGCCTTGGCCGCAACCACGCATTGATGGACTCACGCATGTGTGCCGAGGCGATCGTCCACCGATGCCCTGATTGCAGGCCGCGACAGTAATGTCCTAATGTACACACACGTTTTTCTTGCCGTGAAAAACTACGTTATTCGCCGTGTGTAGGCACGGTCGTCAGTGTTGTATGTATCACTATGGAAGCCTTTTGACAGACACGTTTTTTCTACAACGTGGAAACCAAGCCGTGTACAAAAGGCCTAAGCCGTTGGTCCCGGCTGTCACTCGTGGATTTTTGCCAGACAGTAAAAGTTGTCAGTATCCCGAAAGTCTGACAACCAGTCTTACCAAGGGGTATCGTGTTAACCAGTAACTGGGTTGTGGAATGGATACGCAGGCGCTTCATATAAAGTACTGGTATTCAGCTGCATGCATTTAGACTGGAAGCCGTCTGCATCACAGTTGGGAAAAGGCTAGGCAGATTACGATGAGACAAGATAACTGGCGAAATACCTCTGTGCCTACCTCCTTAGGGTATCAGGCAAATTAAACAACATCCTTTGTACCAGCAGATTAAGCCAGTCAAGTATATTTTTACTTTTTAAAACCTCACTGAACATGACTCGCGCATCATCCATTAACTTTTAAAATAGTCTTTGCATTGTATATTACATGTCAGATTAAACTACTAACGTTATGTTCCTGCGGCAAAATGACATGCTTGGTACCTCTTAATGGCAAGAAATATCGTATAAAGATATTAAAGTGCAGTACAGGGAACATCAAAAGAAAACTATTTTTTTGTATTAAAACTAGCTTTATACCGAGACAAAAAAAAAAAAAAACTTTATTGCACCTCTTTAGGTCATGAGCTATCCGAGACCAGGCAATACAGGGACATTACAGTATTTGGTTTTTAAACAAAAACCTTTTCAACCGACTTCAAAAAAAGGAGGACGTTCTCAGTTCCTAGGGATCACTTTTTTTTTTTCGTATGTTCCTTGATGTCTCCGTCAGAGGAAGCTTGCGCGGTGGTTCCATACTTTGCTTTGGTACTTTTTAAGTAAAAGATACGTATTTTTTCCACTTAGTCTATGTTGATGATGTTATAATAACTTCCTGCCACTGTTATTTACATAGAATTTGTGTGAGTTAGGTAGCACAACTAAAAAGAGGTTTTTTTTTTTTCAAAAAATAAAGACAATAATATGTTTTAACCCAAGGGCAAGTCTTTTACTACACCCGCGAGTAAACTTAGCCTTTTCTTCTCAACAAAACACAGTCATCTCAGCATTCTAAGCTACTAAACGTCTAATGCAGCTTGCACCTTCACTTAATCCGGCCGTTAACTTAACTACTATCTATCTCCACTAAGTAAAGTGGACTGCATAAATTTAACTATGCTACAGTTAACTTTATTGTTTTGTTGACAGCGTTTTACTGGTATTTTAACCGTCCCTTTTACTTTAACCACTGTTTACCGGGTCGGGTAGTTAAGTACGTACTTAGTGTTGCCAGTTTATTGATGAATTGGTAAGGAAATGGTGGAAAAGGTTTCGTTTTTATGAGTCAATCGATGACACAGACATTTATTTATATTACCCAGGTCGGGTGGTTGCAAAATGTCGATAATTCTAAGTTATGTTCGTTACAATTTGACGATTATGTGCGACTTTTACTTACTGTCTTTTAAGTTAGCAAGCATTGATCACTGACAAAGAAATAGGTAATTCAACAATAACACGCATTATTCACTAGGTAATTAATTTGTAAGTTTACATTCGATACTACTGAAGAAACTTTTATATAAAAATTCTCGCTAATAATCGACGTATGTATGTATATATTACGGGTGTCGATTTAGTGACCTGCATCCGTCAAGGGACGGATTTTACCTGTCAAACTTTCGCTATGAAACACATACCTGAGTAAGATTCGTAAAAAAAAAAATATACGTGTATCGAAATAGTCCGTCTACTGTTGTATTGTTTTTTTTTTAAATCACGAATCAGGTATGAGTTTCATGGTGAAAGTTGTTTAATTTATAGGGTAGAATCACCCCCTTGACGGATGCAGGTGACTAAATCGCCACCCTGTATAAGCAAGTCAAACGTCTTCGGTGTTTTGTGCCAATCCAATACGCTAATTACATAAAGCCCGATAATTTGTTAATTAATCTGAAAAGAAAAATATGTTAAGTTATATTTAATAAAATATATTTTTGTTTCTTTTTAATTTTAGGTACATAGTTTTTAATTTGTGGAAGCTTAAAATGGCAATTGTAAGCGCTATTGCGCATACCTTTATAAATATTAGACTGTAAGCTTTCTGAAGAATAAATAAATAATATCAAACATGATATATATTGTGCAGGTATTTCACAATAAATAAAACAAACCAAACAAAACTAGAATGAAAGAAAGAAAATAGATTTATTTAACACTGACTAAGAGGCACACAATATAATATACAGCAGATAAAATAAAACTATAAATAGTTTTATTTTCCTCTCCTCTGCCGTCGCGACACGAACGTGAAAAAAATACTATACAACCTCAGATTACAGTAAAGATAAATTAATCTTCCCAAATGCCATCACGATTGGGGTAAGCCCGTCCATTATTATTAAGTCCTATCCTCGTATCAGATTGTTGACTCCACTTAACGTCAGACAGTAAAGGTTGTATGGTCTGACTCGGTCGACTTTTTTGACCAGAACTGTCGGTTATAAGTGGTGTTGATAAGTGGCAATACAGCCTGGCAATTAAGTCCCAATGCATTAAAATTATCTAATGATATTAACATAGATTAGGGGTGCTTATCTGTCCATTAGGTGTTGTATGATGTCCCGTGAGTGTGGTATATGGGGGTCAGGTGAGCTTGAAGGTCGGCTTGTACAAAAGTAATAAGTCTGAGTTCGTTTCGGCCTTTCTTCTCAGAGTAGTCGTAGTTAGTTTTTATTAAAACGGATTAAAGTGTCTACTAATTTATCATGCTCATCTTTCTACATTGTTCTCACATGTATAAGTAATTTCAACATGAATGATGTAACCAATTTTTGTAACAATTTTTATTGATTTAAAAGAGTGTCCGTGGAGTTTCTTGCCCGTTCTTCTCCATAGGTACCTACTACGCTTTGGAATGGGCAACTAGCTTCATCTTTCCTGCCTGACCGACTCCTTGACAGTTCAAAAGTGCCTGTAAATGGTTTAATTGAAATAAATGCTTTGAGTTTTTTGAAAATAAATCATTTATCATTACTACAACAACACGTGCAATAATACATTTTTGCTTGTTACCTACTGAGTGAAGTTTAGAAGGTTTGAGTACACAAAGATTTCTTTAATTTCCGTTTTCACGCAAAAAAAAATCTTAACATAATACCTTAAAGTATTATTTCGTAGGTATTTATTTAAAACACTTATTTTGATTTGGTTTTCTTAATGAGATAATTTAAAACATGTAGGTTTTTTACCCGCGTCAGATACAGTATCTCGGAGAGCCGTGGCTCGGAATGTATGCTAAGACGCTGATCCTCTCATTAGTAGATCTTTGACAGTCGAATCGTTGCGGTTAGTCAGAAACCTGAAAGTCAGAATATCTGACCTATCAAGGGTTATCCGGCTAATCAGTTGCTGGGTCGCCCCGTGTTTAGTTTGTGAGTTTTCTGTGCGAGTTCCAATAAGTACTTTTTCTTTCATCTTTCTTTAAAATACTGATGTTCAACTGCTTCGGGTTATTTATTAATTACCCGACTATGATGAAGCAAAGAGGAGGGTTATGATTTCGACCTGTATGTATGTATGTTCATCTGTTCCCTCATAACTTCTAAACTACTCATCGTAATTTGACAAATGCGGTATCGTTGGAAGCGTCTTGTTCGTCCGCTGGTTAGGCTAAAGGCTATGTGACGTCACAATAAATGTAATATAGCGGGTTTTAGTTTTTATAACTTTTATTTTTATTTATTTGTAACGGTTTACCAACAGCTTCTGTATACAATATATGTAAAAATTAATTAGTCATGGACTAAATAGTCGCCATTATAGGACTAGAGGCAGACCTCAACATAAAGTTGGGAAAAGATTATGCAGATAATGATATGCCTCATTTAGCCACAGTTTTTTATTTTTATTTTTTTTACCACAACGGGGAAGCTGAGGTCTGAATCTCACCTGATGGTAAGTGATGATCAGGTCGAAGGTGGAAGCGAGTTTCACTCGGAATCCTCAACCACAGACGAACTTTTTTAAATCGATAAATTAAATCAACAATACGCAAAACTTGACATTTACTGGCTTCGTGACGTCATATTATCCCGTAGGAAATCATACCTGTGAACAAGTAATTTTAGTGTATCAAATGTATCGGTGAGCTAATCCGATATGATGGATAGAGTAATGTAGCGCTATCTAAAATCAACATGGCGGATTAGAGGTACACTCGTCGATAAATGTGTTATGTATGAATAATTTGTTTGGTGTTTAGAGTAATAGTTAAAAGGAATCATCAATGGTGTTTTTAAAAGAGGGGTCTGAAAATAATTATGTAAAAAAAAGGACTGTTCAAACTCAAGATATGGCTGAAACGTGTTTTATTAATGCTTCTAATTATAATAAATATAGGTAATGCTCCAATAAAGACAAATAAAATCATAGTTACTTTAGAAAATAATAATAATTGTAAAACCTTATAAATCAGAAAATATTTACAAGAATTAATGCAATGTAGCTTTTAAACAGCAAGTAGGTAATATGGCTTCTAAAAGAAGATGTATTCGAACAGACAGATATTCCTACGGGACTCTTTTACCTTCCTCGACTCACAACATATTACATAAATATTTACGTGTTTTACCGCCCATTCATCGAAATACATTCTGCTCGCTCGTAGTATGAAATGATTTTTTTAATTATTTATAGTAATTGTTTATTATATATCGGAATCAAGTACGCAACAACACGAAAAAAATAATCTAGATGGAGTCGACATTTCCTATCTGACTACCGCTGAGAAGAAATGGCGAAACAAACTCAGGGTCTATCTAAAAAAGTTCCTTAAAAACTACATTCACCAACATTATGTCCTGGCTTTAATGCTTGATTCTTAAATATACATGCTTGAAAATCCTGAAGATTTAAATAATCTAGCTTAAATCGGAAATAGCATATCTTAGCGCAAGACATATTGCATTTATCAAAGTCACAAATGTTCCCGTATACTTCATAATGTATGTCTTCCATTTTGCACTGGCTGGCAGCGTTATAAGTACTTTACAGGATATCATGATAGCGAAGCTTTGAATGCTGCTAAATATACAGGGTGTCTCAAACGTAGTGGTCCAAAGGCAAATGAGGTAAAGCGAAGGGGTGCACCTATCATGAATAATAAAAACTAAAACCCAACTACGGCAAAAGTCAACTAAAAAGGTATAAACAAGTCATCACAGACAGACTAATTAAAAATCCGGAGTCACACGTGCTAGGGGATAAGCCGAATAGATTACGTGTGACTCCGGATTTTTAATTAGTCTGTCTGTGATGACTTGTTTATACCTTTTTAGTTGACTTTTGCCGTAGTTGGGTTTTAGTTTTTATTACTTTTATTTTTATTTAAATTATTTTGGGGTTATAATATATATATTTTTGAAATGTGCTAATTAAGCCCTTTCATTTGATACCCAACATGACACAATTAAAAAATCTTTTTTTTTTAGTTCATGACTTTTTGTCCTCTAGAGGGCGCCATATTCAATTTAATGTGACGCCACATAGCCTATAACCATCGGACGACCGAGACGCTTCCAACGATACCCCATTTGTCAAATTATGTTGAGTAGATTAGAAGTTATGAGGGAACAAATGAACATACATACATACATACATACATACATACATACATACATACTTACATACATACATACATACATACCGGTCAAAATCATAACCCTCCTTTTTGCTTCGCCGTAGTCGGGTAAAAAAATAAAAGCTGGGATATTCTGAACAGTTCAGAAAACTTCGCTATTATTATTTTCAGAAATTTTACACTTCCACTTGGATTTTTCGACGTATTTGGGCCAGATGTGAACTCGTTCCCAGCTTTTAATTTTTTTAATGACAGGTGGACCACTTCGCTTTACCTAATTTTCCTTTGGACTACTACGTTTGAGACATCCTGTACATTAAGTCATAATCAGCCTGTAAGATTTAAATGATATGATGACATAAAATAACCAACAGAAAAAATACGGATCAACCTAAATAATACCAAAAGAGATCGAAATCATGATCTCTTTACTTATGTGATTTTCGTCGCTATAATTACTTACCCCCGGTACGATCCATCAGGTTAAGCTACGCTTGCTGGGGTTTGTCCATAGACGGGTGACCATCTTTACATATAGAGCCCCTCCGTGCCTCGGAAAGCACGTTAAGCCGTTGGTCCCGGCTGTCAATCGTGGTTCTTTGACAGTCGTTATGGGTCGTCAGTAGCCCGAAAGTCTGACAACCAGTCTTACCAAGGGGTAGTCTTGGAAGCCGACCACAACATAGATTGATTTTGGTTTCTGAATGGATTTCGAGTTGAGAATTTGTTAAACTCTACTTTACCATTACTTAGGCGAAAACCCGCAAAATTCAAAATTATTTGCAAAAAACGTAACACATGTTGGGGTTTGCAGGCTACATTGAAGGAATGATCTAAAATAAAGCTTAATTTGACTTTGGCAAGTTCTCAAATCACAAACCGTATCTAAAATGTGACGACAATTACATTTAGCGAACACTTCTGTCCCCAACTGTACTTGTAATGACGTACTATGAAGTGGCGTGTATTCAAAAACAAAGCTTTATTCAAAGCTTAGTGGTTGTGTGAGTGGATACAGTTATCTGTCAAACAGTGAACCAAATATACACAGATTTGTACGTTTTGGAGTCTGGGACTACGGGATCGGAATTAGTGAGATTTTCAAGTTGTTATTAGTTTTAAGGTTGAATTAGAAGTACTTAATAGATAAGGAGGTCGTAGGTTCGAACCCAGACAGGCAGTTTACTTTGTGTAGGTACCTATTTAATTTCATCACTACAGGGGCCAAAGTCTACTAATTTATAAACGTTACAATGGTCTCTCAATGGTGAGTTTTTGACAGTTTTTGTATAAAACACACCATTGGGAGACCATTGTAACGTTTATAAATTGGTAGACTTAGGCCCCTGCTCTCAAAACGGTGAAGGAAAACATCGTGAGGAACGCGGCATGTCCAAGAACCAAAAATTCGAAGACGTGTGACATTTTTCCGCACTAGGCCCGCGTGGTGGATTATGGCCCAAGGATCTCACAGAGAGTTGCCCAGCAGTGGGAACATTATAAGCTGATTATGATAAGTAGTCATAGAAAATGTCAGAATGGTGTAGAAAAGAAGAAAGGGAGATAAGCAATAATTAGCCGGTTTCAAGGTATTCTGTGCAGATGTTTCAAATTTTTTATTTGTTTAGATTCTAAATTGGAAACATATTTCTATAGAGTTCTCTGCTCTTAAAGATAAAAACCCGGTAGCCAGCACAGCAGAACTATAGCCTTTTAGACGAAGCCTAATAACAGCCATAAGTTTCATGAATCCGTTAAGTCTTCCCTGTCCAATGCCAAACGAGAAAAAAAAACACACACAGACGCTTTTGTCTATTCACAAGAGAATTATGACCTTAACCATGAAAAGATAAATAAAATTTCACTTCTCGATATGTAAAGTCTTCCGTACAAAATCATATTGACTTGAGAGTATCAAATTCTTCCACATTGTTTGCAAATTGCATTTTTCAAGCGAGCACTTTTATTGTATACGATGAACCAACATCAATTTTCGAATACCAATACAATTATGAATATTATGTATCCTATAGCTCATCGTAGCTTCCACAGACACGTATTGTTTATCTTTGTTTGGAGATAGGTAAGATTACTGTGAGTTTCAAAACAAAATATCTGCCTAGCCAACTATGTCGGAGTCGGCTTCCAGTCTAACCGGATATAGCTGATAGATGTATTTTACATGGAGCGCCTGCCTATCTGACCTCCACAATCTAGTAAGTGTGTAATGCGATATGGTAAGATTAGTCGTCAGACTTTCGGGCTACTGACGAGCCATAACGACAGTCAAAGTAACGGTTTAACGTGCTTTCCGAGGCACGGAGGAGTCGCGGTATGTAAATATGGTCACCCATCAACGGACCAACCCCGGCAAGCGTAGCTTAACCTGATGAATCGACCCGTGTGTGCTGGACTTAGCCACAAGCTCGTCATTATTGTTGGTTTCAAATCTTTGTACAAAACTAGCGCAGCTTCATCCGCGTTGAGTTCGGAAGTCATCCCACGAGAACGAACAACCTACTATGCACAATCTGAATCTTTTTTAAACCGATTGCTAAACCATTGCTTCATAAGTTCGAAAAAAAAAACCGCTCAGCAACGTAAATAACGCAATGAATGTTGTTGAACTAACAAAATGAAACAGATTAGTTTAAATCGTTTACGGAAATGTGTTACGGCAATTAGACAGATGGTCTATCTGCTTGCCCAATTTCATCGACATCAAGACATGACAGCGTTACAAACAAAAAAATAAACTCACATACGCATTTATACTATTATTTAGGGTAAATAAAGTGAATTGTGTTTCCCCAGCGTCTTATTTTTCATTATTATATTATTGGTAATATGTTACGCAAATGTAACCTAACACATTTCCCAGCGTATCAGTAACCCGTTCCCGTCAATTACTGTTCTCCTTAACCACAACGATATTATTTGCCTAGGGAGCAAACAACTACTTTATAAGCGAGTGTTTCTTAGGTGGACACTCTACTTTTTATCGTCCCCTATGAGAAAATAAGTAAGTCCAACTTATGAATAAGAATAGTACGTTTATTTATTTAATTCTCACTACTTGAGGAAGACACACAATATTTTTTCTCAAACATGCTTGAAAATTCGAGCATTATTTTGACAACCTTCTTCGAGATAAAACGAAATTGCTGTACTGATCAAAAACAAATGACGATGCGGCCAGCAAAGTTACTATGAAAATCCATATCTGTCCTGTATAGCAGCCAAATAAATTACTATGAAAACTCATATCTGTCGTGTTATTTAAAAATGGAACGAACTTTTTACTTCAACACATGACAACCAAGAAGAAACAAATGAACACATTGCATTGGCGCGTGAAAAATTATCGTTGTCCGTCATTGATTCTGGAATTTATAATTAATTTACTTTGTTTGAATTTCCGCGCATTATTTGAGAAAAGCACTATTCAAGCCTTGGCCGCAACCAGGCATTGATGGCCTCACGTATGTGTGCCTCGGCTACGCCGCGGCCCACATTTTCACGATCGTCCATCAATGCTTGATTTGCTGGCCTCGACAGAAATGTACTATTATAAATTAAACTAAGTAACATCCTAATTTGTGTAAACAATTACGAACGAAGGTGGATAGCATTTCGCGTTTTTTTTATTAAACTTTTTATTTTTATTTAGGTCGCGCGCGCTTTACTTTATCATACAACCTGTTACTTGTTCAAACTATGTTCCTGATTGATTTCTTTGGTGATTGGAACTTTTACTAACAATATCCACATTCCAAATTCAAATCACTTTTAGTCCCTAGGGTATAAAGAGCTACTTTAGTCCCTGCTTATGAAGAATAACCCAGTTTTTTTTAATAGATGTGTTAAAAAAATGAACTAGGTATAAGACAATTTTATTCTTACCAACCTTTTTAGTAGGTCGAATATTATCCCACGGGAACGTAGCACCGGGATAAAATCACCATGCGTAATGAATTTGTTTAAAATACATTCTCAAATACAATCATCCATTTTTAAAGTCAGTTTGTTCAGAACTTAACTTGTGGTGTTCCATTTAATTCTAACAAAAAAAGGATAATCTGACAAAAACATCTACCTAAAAATGTTTTAACCGTGACCGTTGAAGTGAATGTCCCTGTTTCTAAATTAAGAGATCATATGACTAAAGAGGTACTTGCCGTTTACAAAGCTCAAGTAGATTCCCTCACCTTTTGAAATTCTACACACAGCAGCCATATTGACTTTCGACAGTCGTAATTTCCCAAGGGAATAATTTGAATTAGAAGAACAACCTTAGCTGAATCTCTCAACACTTAGTATCATACTAATGATGTACGCTTTTTTTAAAATAAATGGGCCTCTTTTTAACTTTATTTTTTTCATAGTTTGTCGCAGTAAGTAAGCAGGGGCACCCGAACCAAATGGGTTAGGTTAGGACCGTGGCCACCCACCTGCGAGCCAAGCGAGCAGCTGCTGGCTATTTAGTATTTTAGGTTAACAAAATGGGGATTATTTGAGGCGCACAAAAAGAGACATATTTAGGTATTACTAGCTTTTGCCCGCGGTCCCGCCCGCCTGGAAGTTGGAAATTATCCCACGGAAATGAACTACCGTAACCGCGCCAGTAAAGCTACCAGTCGGCATGACTTTTTCCGATATCTTCAAAAATCATCGTAATTTTTTTAGGCTTTTATAGGTTAGCGGAACAAGAAACTTGAATCACTATCGTGATAAATCAGAATGAAATAGTGAGGGACACTTGCCTAGATTGGCAATATGGCCTTATTATCCGAAACTCATTTAGTTCTCGTTGGAGTCTCGTTCACTTTCAACATCTAAAGAACTACCCATAGTGCGCTACAATGAAAGATCGACGACTACTTTTATTGGTAGATTTTCAATTTTGGAATTTCGAATTCTTCTAAATTGTTCCATTTGTTCATAGAATTCTTGTTGAAAAAACTCGAATTTAATACCTATTTTTTTTTAATATATTTTTATGTAACTTACTAGCTTTACACGCGTCATGGATTTAAATGATTTTTATTCATATTCTTTATGGCACTTCTTTAGGTCTTGATTTATATCTGAATATCAAAAAAAAATTTGGCCTAGGAGGTCTTAAGGGCGAATCAATTTTCACTACTTCCTAGTGCTTTAACTGGGAAGGTGAAGGTGCGCAACAAACTCCCCAGCAGCACAGCTGCAGCTGTCTGTTCATTTAGAAGAACTTGATTGTATACATTATACATACACCCAGTCTTTGAACAAAAACATCAGCGTCCCTTTTCAAAGGACACAAAACGAAAAGTTCCCGACAGGAAAACGGGTATTAAAAGAGTTACGACTTCAATACACGTCGCCAATAGTTTTAAGTAGGCTTTACCAGAGTTTTAGTAATGTCACTTTCTATAGCAGAATGTACCAGTTTAACTTGACCCCCGTGAAGTACGGAACTAAATATTTTGACGTTTAATTGACATATTGTTCTAAGGAAGAAGTGCCTCTGTATAAGTTCCAGTTATTCTGGCTACCTCGTTTATAAGGTATACAACTTATTTGAGTAATTAAACCACAGATTACACTTACATTTCCTATATATTCCGGAAATTTGTAAAATACGTGCAATGGCATCGTTTATCAAAAATATAAGACGCAAATTAATTGGATGGTACCTATTTTATAGTAAACAATATTAACAAGTAATTTGTGATTGTTAGTCTATGGAATCACAATTCTTTATTGTGCAAATTTTATAAATTCTTGAAGGATTTATAAATTATTGAAAGTTTTTCCGGGGTGAACCAACTTGTCAAATCATGTTTTTTAATATTATTCTTGCCTTGATTCCATAGAATAACAACCACAAATTTATTGTTCCTCCATTTAATCGTACCTACTACTCGTCTCAATCTTATAAGACTTCATTATTTTCAAGGCTCCCTGGGTTACAAAAAAATATTTGTATTTTTTCGTTCAAATTCTTTTTTTTTATAAACAGTGAAGAGTATTTAGTAATATCTGTCACTGTCGAAAGGCGTGAATGTATAATTGGTCCCTTTCGATGACAGCTTTGCGAAGCAGGGTGTTATGTTTGAGATTTTTGTTTAATGTCGCAAGGTTTATAAGATAAACTAGCTGCCCGCCCCGGCTTCGCACGGGTAGCACTAAGTACTTATCTACGGTGTACTTACCTACCCTACCTACCTACATACATATCTACGTACTTACCTAACTACCTACCTACATACCTACTTACCTACTTTCATATCTACCTAGCCTACCTACACCTAGATACCTACCTACCATACCTACCGTACCTACATACCCACGCTACTTACATACATAATACCTACCTACCTACCCTACCTATAACTACCAATCTTTTATACAAACCTTGTCCTGAGAGTAACAGCACTACAAAAAGAATAATCCAATTTGGTCCAGCCGTTCTCAAGCGTGATCAGGAGAAATAGAACGTATTTTCTTTCTTTCCTTCTTCTTTCTAAATAGGGGTCCATTTTTATTTATATACATTATTTAAACCTTTTTTTTTAACCAGTTTAACATTTTTATTTTGTTTTTTGTATTTACGTTTCACGAACTGTGTCCAAATAAACATTATTTATTCTTTCTTTTTCTTTTTCTTTTTTAAATGCAAATTGCTGCTGAAATTTGCTATAAGAGCGGTGGCCGCCACATAACGGCCGTGGTGACGGCTGTCATAAAAATGATGGCAGCGGGTCTAAAAATGTTCTCTAGAAAAACACACCAACTTACTTGAATAAATAACGTTTCAGTAATACGTTATAGTAGTCAGTTTTCGGTAAATCGCGGACGCTACGTGGCGGCCACCGCTCTTCTAGGAAATCGTAGGTGCAGTCTAAAATTATTTTAATCTAAAAGTATTTTAGTTTTAGTCTAGATCGAAATAAACAAAATAACTTTTTCTGCTGTCGTAAAACTAAAACAAAACGCAGCACCGTAATTGAGTAACACACTTTACATCACAATCTGAATTATTTTTAAGGATATCGTTAAACCATTGCTTCATAATAATATGTTGGAAAAAATTGTTTGCTCAACAACGTAAATAACGCAATGAATGTTGTTGTACTGTCAAAATGAATGCCTACTATTAGGGTGAATTTCACCAATGAAATTGAACGCGATCAGCACATCTCAAACTCAAACTCAAACTCAAAGCATTTATTTCAATTAAACCATTTACAGGCAGTTTTGAATTGTCAAGTCAGCATTGTCAACATCTAAACCGACTTTAAGAGCTGTCAGTGTCAATATTCCAAATAATATAATGACGATGACATTTCTTAAACGTGGTTCATGTGCTTGTCGCGATCAGTTTCATTGGTGAAATTCGCAAGTGTGTTACGCAATATATAATTCTGAATAAACAACACAATTTTTTCTACTATCCTAAAAACCGAACAAATATTTTTCAAAATCGGATTTTGCTAGATTGATGTGTAAACGTTTATGTCACGATACTTTTATCGAAACTCGTTTTATCCAAATACATACAACAGACGTTTCAAAACTGACCGCTTTCAAATCAATCAAACAAACTAGTGATTTCAAACGGAACGCTTTTTGTTACGACTGTACGTGCGGTGCTTTCACGTCACGTTCACAATCAGAGTGTACACTGGCGTACACTAGTTTTGAATGTTTTGTGTTTATATTTTGGACATAAGAGTCATGATTTAACTTTCATGTTTTGATAGTTTTAAAACTTATATTCTTTGTTAAGAGCGGGCATTCTGAAAGTTGGCAACGTCGCAAATAGATGTCAAATATCTCGGTGTTTTGATTAATTTGGCAAAATTACTGTATGAAAATATAAGCGAAGCTTAACCTGATCGATCGACCCGTGCAGCTGTTATTACTTAAAATAGTTAATTGATTCAGGCGTGACTTGGCGGAAATCCATTAAATAAAACTAAAATACAATAGACGTAGATATACACGTACACAAATGGTTTGATAAGCGGAATAGGTTACTAAATATATCTAGGTCTATTGTATATTACTTAAAATGTAAATAACAAGTATTAAAAATGAATAAATCATAATAGATAAATAAATTCCGTATTTCACAAAAACCTTTAACAATATACTTATGACTAAAACATAAAAGGCTTAATAAAAAGGTCAATATTTAAATATTCCTAAACAGTGATTCGCCGTAGCAAAAAACCCATGAAATTAGAGTTTTTTTTTTTTTTACAAAAACCAGAATTATCCTAACTAATACCTATGTTTATATGCGAAAGTGAGTTTGCTTTCACGCTAAAACAGCTGAAAAGATAATTCCGATATTCCCAGCCACGGGATCGAGACTAATGCGGGTGAAACCGCGGGGCGTAGTTAGTAATTTCTATATAAAAAAAAAAAGATGAAAAATTAAAAATGTTCATGCGTATGATGAAGCGTGTGTAGGTATAAGTGTAGGGTGTGAGTGTGTAGAGTGTAGGGTGTGTGTGTGTGTGTAAACTGGCGAAATGTGGGTGTATTAAAGGTCACACCTCTGCCTTACCCTAACAGCTATTCCGTGGGTAGGAACTTTTAGCCCTAGTAACACTGAATAATGTGACTAATGATATATTTGATAAATTTAAATACGATCTTGTATGGTAAGTAATAGAAAACAGCTCCCACGTCTGATATTTAAGTAACTTGTCTTACCTCGATCGTGGTTAGAATAATTTACCGCCCAAATGATATGCCTGATCCGGTGTGAGTCTAACACGAGGTAAACTAACTAAAAAATATATTGCTAACTCTAAAACTATTGCGTTTAATGGCTTGGTGGGCATGGGCATGTGATTAGGAGGGACGAAATGCATGGATCTGTTTATCGCCAATTAATATCAAATTAGTTGGTATATTATGAAATTGCAAGTAGGTAACTGATATGACAAAATTACTGAGGGGCAATTCCCGTATTTTTAAGAACGTTCGCATTCAAATCTCATTCGCAATCTGTCAAAATAATACAATCAATTTACCAACATTTTTGACAAGTTTGACAGATTGTGTGTTGAAAAAGTTGCGACTTGAATGTGACCGTTTTAAGGCGAATTTGGCCAGTAAAAGTGAACGCGATCAGCACATCTAGAACGCGTTCTAGAAATGTCAGTTTCATTTATTCCATAACAATGATGACACTGACAACTCTAGAACGCGTTTTAGATGTCTTTGGAGATAAGTACGAGAATTGGCCTTCTGTTCAGTTTTTTACGGTTTAGTAGACATTGGACTTATTTGCAAAATGACCGGTAGTCGTTTATGGACTTATTCGCGATATGCCTCATTCTGAAAATGCCCTATTCGTGAAATAACCTATTCTACTTTGGACTCATTCGCAGAAAGACTTATTCTTAAAACACCTATTCCCGATATGCCCTATTTTTTTCTAAGTGTTTGTGGGTGTACTATATGTGCACCTCTGTCTAAGCCTTCGGGGAATACAGGCATTATGTTATATTATGTTATCTGTAATGTTATGGTCTAAAAATGGATAATACATGGAAGATGGACAATTCTTTCACCAACAAAAAGTTTCCGGATGACTTTTATGTCATTAGTATTCATCGCGAGAGATAAACTTATTCATGATTATTATAAACTTTTTGTAAAGGACCATGGGAAAAAAGTAAAAAAAAAGGCAAGAGGTGTCGTGGGACACACGGTTGGGATGAAGTTTATTTAGCTCCGCCGCATTCAACCGCCTCTGTGGTCTAGTGGTTAGACCACCTGTCTCAGACCAAGAGGTCCCGGGTTCGATTCCCAGTGGGGGCAAAATTTTCTGCTCGGTTTGGTTGGTGGTAGGGCTTGTTTTAAGTCCGCCTGGCTAGCTACCACCATCTTATCTAAGTCTGTCGCCATAACAACAATGTTAAAAGCATTGTTGTGTTCCGGCAGTTAGAGATAAGATAGCCAGTTCCTCTGTGGTAGAGGATTCCGGGTGAAGCTCGCTTCCACCTTCGGCCTGATCATCACTTTCCATCAGGTGAGATTCTGGCCAAGAGCTTCCCCGTTGTGGATAAAAAAAAAAAAAAAAAAAAAGCTATTTCGTCCAATTTTCGACCACTTTTTCGAGCAACTGGGGCCGTATATCGGCAATAACGCGGCAAATGTTGACTTCCAAGTGGTCCAACGTCTGTGGTTTATCTGCGTAGACGTGTGACTTCACATATCCCCAAAGAAAGTATTTCATAGGTGTGAGATCACACGATCGCGATACGCGAAATTACGCTGTGTGGTGTTTTTTTCCACACAAAAAGTGGTTTCACAAATAAAGTTTAAAAGGTAAAAAATTAAAAGGGGTCCCAACACAAGAAACGTGTTTTATTGTAACTAAAGTATAAAAAATATATAAAGTGTTAAATATTGTACGGTGGTACGTAGGTAACCCTTCGCGTGCGAGTCCGGCCGGTTTTTTCTTTATCAAAGAGTAACTCTCTTCTCAGGAATCAATTGAGCGAACCGGGTCAGTCTGTCTTATCTACTAGCTTCTGATTGTTTACTATATACCTACACCTATGTACACACAAGGATGAATATTGTAAACAGTAATTAATACTGTCAACTATCTCTGCACACAATCGGACTGCTTAGGTGTGAATTAGTAGGAAATACCATGCGATATTGAATCCTGTAATTCCATAATTATATCCCTAGGGAGAAAACTCAGTCTATTATTATGTCTAAAGGCCTGATGAAGAGATCTACTCACACAACTATTGACAATATTAGGCTCTTTCGATACTATAAGTGAGTATAAGTATAATTATACTATAAGTGAGTGAGTGTGAGTGAGAGAGTGAGTGTGTGTGTTTTGTTTCACAAATATAACATAACATAAATACCCCTGTAATACCTCAAGGGTTAGGCAGAGGTGTACCTGTACTTGGTACACCCACTTTCCGTCAGTTGTTTTTTTTTTCAAAAACACATCCTTAAAATGCTAATGCTATTTGGTTGCTTTGGTATTGGAACTACCTCTACGACGACATCTTTCTTCAGTTAGCTGTTTGAACAAAAAAAAAATATATTTGAGTCTAAAAATCGAATTGCAAAGCCAAAACCAAAACTATACAAGTTGTATTTTTTTGGGAACGGGTACCCAAAAAATACACCTTGTATAGTAATGTAACTTTTAGTCTACAGCTTACGCCACTCAAGTGGCTTCACATATCTTATCAGTAATTAACATCCATATTGTTATTTAAAACTGCGTCCTTCACACGGATCGGTCAATGACCTATACCCGTTCACGTTGCCAGGAATACGTAGAAAACGCAGTCACCCCACTACGATACTGTCAGCTTTAATATACGTAGTGAAAAAAGCGTAGTAAACAAACGGAGTTTCTAGCAGAGTCGGATTGGGTAGGCGGGGGCGAAAATGACTAAACCGTGGCTGAATCTAGATCGTACGTACTGCTTGCCTACCTAATAACTTTTATGTATAATCATAAAGTTCTTATTTTTAATACTTCTTATTTTGAAGTCAAAAATCGTAGCTTAATGACAGACCTGATCTACGTGATATAAAAAAAAAATTAAACACAGTTTCCCTAACAAATAATACTAAAAGTGATAGCTGTGGCGCTGGCCGCGGTGTAATTTTGGATTTGGGCACCATATTTACGATATTTTTTTATTGTGTTTTTGAAGAAATTGCATTAGTTTACATATAACGATGGGTTGCAGTAACCTATAAACATATTCATCGTTTTTTTATTAAAAATGTACTCTTTATTATCGAAATGAAGAGTTTATCATCATAGGCACGTTCAGTTGTTCTAAAATATTAAATTTATCGTAATCAACATAAAACTGAAAATATATAAATTTCTATAAGAGCAAAGCAATCCAGAATCATTTCTCATAAGTGTTTTTACTCAGCAGAACCCGTTGCATTTTGATATTTTAGAAAGAAAGAAAGAAAAATTGTTACGAAGGAAACTTTCTCCCTACCCAGTCCATCCCTGCACTAAAACGTCACTGCCAATTTTATTCTCGTATGCGTTGCATAGCACAATGCAATATGTCCGCCGAAGTCTCTAATGGAAGGCAATGTTGCGGATAAACAAATTTGCTTTCACACGTGCACGGTTTTACAGGTGCAAATGGCGGATATACTCGGATACTCGGATAATTATAGAGCTGTAAAAATGTCAACGGCGGTTAAGAGGGGTTAGATTTGGGTGTCACTTTAAAGGGCATTGACTCGCAGCAAATGAGACGTTAACTGAGTGACATATAACACAGCCGTAACCAATGATTGAAGATATTCATTTATGTAAGATATATTCCTTAGTATGCATGTAAGGAGGGAAAAGCAGGAAAGAAGGTTTTTTAGGAAAATTCACCTATGTACCCACATTCATGGAGAAAATAATCAAGAAGGGCTTTTGTCTATGAACGCCATTCGAAGTCTTTCATACGATTCTTCTGATGTTAATCGATATTTGTAATGGTACAAAACATGACGCGAAAATGTTTATTTTAAATCCATTTTTCAATGAGACGGAATATTTTACTTTTGCTCGTAAAAAAATTTGGAGGGAATTTCGAATTTGGAATGTTGTGTTTTTTTTTGTAATAAATAGTCGTAGTTTTAATTGACATCAAAACTAACCAGTGTCCCATAGACATAAACTGTTAGTCGTAAAACTTCTGAGTGGCCTGGTATATTTATTGATTTGTGAGTTTGTCTACGTTTTCTTCGAATATGAACCAAATAACTCACGTATTCCATATTTTATAAATAGCTTCCGTTTCCTTAATATTTCAAAAGTAAACTTCCACACATCTTCAAACCCTCCAGCATTGTCAACCGTTCTGGCGCTCATTAGCCAGTCTTCCATTTCGTTTACTCCGGCTATATTTTCTATGTCCATCTCGCTCACACCACTTGAGTAGAACGCAGTTGTCGTTTGCAGTTCGTGTTGTATAATTATCTTTTTTTTTCGTTTGGACATCGTCAGTGTAAGGGTTGTGACAGGCTCTTTTTATATTTAGATTTTATATGGTTATTTCGAGATAATTTCTGCATCAATAGGAGGACATTAGGAGGTTATTTTGGGCAGGTCATTTTCTTTTAGGGGTTGAAAAGAATGAACTGTGATCATGATGAATTTCGTTCGGATAATTGGTAGAGAAATTAATTGAGTGAAAAGCATTTATTTTCTTAAAAATATAATGGGCTAGGATAGTGACAGATGGGTTTGTACGTTACGTAAATATTTATATGTACGCAAGATGCTGAGCCAATGTTTATGCTAGCTCCTAGCTTTTACCCGCGGCTTCGCTCACGTTAATGTTGATTTTGTCAATCATTTTCTGTTTTTTTTCTGGGTAAAAGGTACCCTATGTCCTTTTCTGTATCTCTAACAACGTGTATGCAAAATTTCATGATGATCGGTTCAGAAGTTAAGACGTGAAAGCGTAACAAACAAACAAACACTCTTTCGCATTTATGATAATTACAGTTAGAATAAGTTAGGATGTCTGACTTACAGACTAACACACGCGTGACAGAATTTGCAACAACTGAACCAAAGCTCAATTAGGAACGAGAATAAACACAAATAACAACCACAAAAACCATTTTATTCAATACAAACATGACCACGATATCTCTTAATTTATATACAACAAAAACAATATTAAAAACATAAACATGTATTTATATCATAATATAAATTGTATGAATGGTGACCACGACCCTTTGTAATCGACCTATGTCGTGATAAAGAAATTGCTACCCTATGTATTGTTGTAATAACGTTTATTTTATAACTGTGGTAAAATAGACTTATTTTCTTTTAGGAGTTTATATTAACATTAGTTGCAAATACGTGGTTGGGTGGGTAAATGGCTAGATATGTGCCAATCTTTTTCTTTGACGGGCCAATTGATAAACAGCAGAAGCTGATATCTAGTGGGTCTTAAGTTCGATCCCAGCACAGAACTGACAACTTTGTTCGTCAGGCGTCAAGAAATAATAGTAGTTCAAGAAGCGATATTATCAAATTCAAATTTATTTAATAACAACAATTATGACTACTTAATTAATTAAAATCAAAATGATGTACAAACTTAACTAAAACTATTCACAAACTAAAATATGGCGTCGAAAAATTCATCATCATCGCTGTCGACTGGTAGTGTACCCAAGAGACTGGCGGCATTGCCACGTTGTAAGGCAATGCTTATCCTCTGGCCAAGGTAAAAGCCAGCCCTTGGGTCACGGGAACTGTCAATCAGCCTTTAATAATAAGAACAGATTGAACGGTGACCCCCAAACTAGTAGGCATTTGCCAGTATCTTGGGGCGTTTTCTTTCAGTAAAGGAGCGACTATGAAATTCACAAAAAACATATGCATATGCCTTAAATAATTGATCGTTTACTCTCATTAGTCCTATCTTCTCCACTTTAGTCGGCGATGTCAGTTGGGGCTGGTTATCTCTTAGCTGCCATGACTTACCTATTTTTTTAATCTTTTTTGTATGTATGGACGTTTTTATCATACACGTCTTTCTACATTGTTCTCACATGTATAAGTTCAACATGAATGATGTAACATTTTTTTATATTTAAAAGTGTTTCCGTGGAATTTCATGTGTCGTGGAGTACCTACAACGCTTTGGAATGGGCAACTAGCTTCATATTTCTGACTGACCGACTCCTTGACAATTCAAAAGTGCCTGTAAATGGTTTAATTGAAATCAATGCTTTGAGTTTGAGTTTTGAGTTTAGTTCCACCCGAATAAAAACTTAACTCTGATACAGTTAATCTTCTTTATTCAACGGATATCAATAACAGTACAGCTATCTAATTGCGTAAAACGTTTTCGTAAACGATTCCAACTAATCTGTTTCATTTTGACAGTTCAACAACATTCATTGCGTTATTTACGATGTTGAGCAGATTTTTTTTCGAACTTATGAAGCAATGGATTAGCAATCTGTTTCAAACCGATCCAGATTGTGATTGACCGTGTATTACGCAATTAGGGTGCTGGTTACTGAATCAAACTGAAATAGACGCAGAGACACACTTAACAACAAAAAACAAAAGACAGTCTCATTCGCAATGACGTTTTATTGATCAACAAAACAGAAGCGCGTATCACAGTATCTGTCAGACAGTTTGGGTAGGTAGTTCCTAGTCTAGGAGTCTTTGGGGAAACAGAAACCACAGTGAGGAGTGAAGTCCGCAGGACGCAGTCCCACCACCACACAGGACCGGCTTCCCAAAGTCGGCACGTTAGTGTTTTCCTTGTAAACAACGTAGTATTTGTTTTATATAATAATTGAGCAACGTAGTGCCTATTGTTGGGTTTGGGTATTACGACTATTTATTATCAAACAAACAGTTGTTGTTTCAAAATAATAACAATAGAAAATAACTAAACAATTAGAAATACTTTCGGTTTAGATAGATGAAATCAACACTTTCTTCACAACCTAGTCGTCTCTTCATCAATATAGTCGAATCTTTTGTTTATTGATTTAAAGCACAACAACAAAATTACGCTGATATTAGTTAGTATCAAGAAGAGGAGCATATCGATAATATTTCGGCTGTACAACAGTCCAAGTAACTATACAGGGTGTCACAAACGTAGTGGTCCAAAGGTAAATGAGGTAGAGCGAGGGGTCCACATAAAATTTAAAAAAAAAAAAAACTGGGATATTCTGAACAGTTTAGATTTCGCTATTATTATTTTCAAGAAATTTACACTTCCACTTGGATTTCTCGACCCTGTAAACATAATTATCAACGTGACGAGTTCAAATCTGGCTGGAAGATGCCTGAGTGTAATATTTCTTGAAAATAATAATAGCTAAATTTTCTGAACTGTTCAGAATATCCTAGTTTCTAATTTTTTTAATGATAGGTGGACGGACCCCTTCGCTTTACCTCATTTGCGTTTGGACCATTACGTTTGAGACACCCTGTATATGTACCTTTATTTTTGGTGTAATAAGGCCATTGTATGAAAGTACCTAAAGTAACATTACCACCAAAGGCCACTAGTGTTATGAATATTGTACTCAAAAGTCACACAGGCCGCTGTGAATATAAATCGATCTCCCATGGGGGACGTTGTAAGCGACCAAGCCAAGGTGTGACAACATTTCACCACAATGAAGGTGGAATGTGTTTATATTACTGCTGCGGTGGTAAAGACATACGCTTTATAATGGTGACCTTTGTGTGGCCAAGGTCATTTGAAGTAAATTATTAAGTACTTAAAAGAACATCTTCTTTTTTCATGGATGGAGCAAATACCTACGGATCACACCATAAAACAAAACAAATAATTTATAATACTGTGTGACTGCATGGATAAGCCCCGTATTCCACGCATTTAACAATAACTTCCATTGTTCCAGATCATTCAAACATGGGTGCCCCGCGAGCCTGCCTCATCTTCATCACCATCCAGCTGGTATCCCTAGCGTGCGCGCAAGAAGTCTCCAAGCGCCTCCCGCAAGGATTCCTCGGCATGCGCGGCAAGAAGTTCTTCGAGGAAGACGGCACCGAGCAGTTCTATAAACGGAGACCACAGTTCTTCGTCGGGGTTAAAGGAAAGAAGAGCCTCCAAGACATCCTCGAAGGCCCAGAGTTATACTACAAACGAGCCCCAATGGGCTTCATGGGAATGAGAGGCAAGAAAGACTTCATTTTCCCTGACCCCCAAAGCAACGAGCTGTTCCCTAAACGAGACGGTTCTTTAATCGGACAAATAGACTACTCCTCAAAGGAAGAACCCTCCTATATTGACCCTGACTTCCCACTCTTCAATGAGCTTCTCTTGAATTATTTGGCTCAAGTGGATAATTCTCCGAAGGTGAACCTCATGCCGCAGTCTTTAGAGTCCACTTTGGAATCTGAACAGTTGAACGATGTCGATAAACGAGCGGCGAATTTCAACCAGTTCTATGGAGTGCGAGGAAAGAAATCGATGAACAATAAGCGACCTTATGACCTGACCTTCCGCGGCAAATTCATCGGGGTGAGGGGCAAAAAGGACCTGAAAAACAGCGGAGCACATGAAATTAAGTTTTTGGTGGATCAGAATGGACCCCTGCCTAAGAGAAAGGCTCAGATGGGTTTCTTCGGCATGCGAGGCAAGAAATGGACAAATGGTGAGTTTTTACGCGAATATCTGGCGAGTTTGATATCCATATTAAATGAAAGGTCAACATACATACATAATGATAGGGCTTCCGCGTTGATTAAGAGACAAATATTACTGCTGGATCCTTAATGATCGAAATCGTATTGTTTGGCAACTTTTGAAAGGAAAGAAAAATGATTCAGTTAAAATATTTTTTGGTTATAATTAACGCTCATTATAAAGCGATTTACATCCTTTTTCAAAACGAACTTTCAAAGTTAAACACAAAAAAAAAGTTGAAAGACTTGTACTAAAATAATTTATGTAGAATATTTTAAGCTGAATTTATTCCTTTACAAATGAGAAGTAAATTATCATCATCGTCAGTCACCTTGAAGGTTTTGATTACGTAGGTATGCATTAGTAGGTACATTACTATGAAAATGACATATCATAACATCACACCTGTATAGATACAACTGTAAATAATGATTTCCACCAAACGGCTCGCATCGCATCGGATTGGAACGGATTTTACAATTTTTAAACGATATGAAATCGTGTACACAGTATTTAAAGTCTATATTAACCAAGCCGCGCACAGAAGCTTGACCGCAGGCGTCTTCCGCAACATGCGATCGTAGCCGAAAGTATGCTGCGACCTGCGATCTGCTCGGTTCGCCTGTCGTCGTATCCGATCGGATCCTTTCGGCTGCAACACGGTAGGAATGAAACTATTTGACTAGGCGCAGAAACGGATACGTTCGCAAGCGTCGGTAGTCGACATCCTGCAAAACGCGATCGGCTATCGTCGCATCCGTTCGTGTCCTTTCCGATTCGATGCGAGCCGTTTGCTGGAAATCAACCTTTAGGCTTTTAGGGTTAGGGAAAAAAAATTGAGAATGATCTTTGCTATGCAGCGTAGCTGTACCAGTAGGCATAGCAGTGACTTAGCGCGACGTAGCCAAACGTAGCAAAGAAAGAAATCTAGATCAATACTACTAACAATAATTTTGTTCACAGAAATTATTGTTAGTAGTATTGATCTAGATTTCGAACAGGAGTTTGAACTCTTGAAAGAAAAACTCATTCATTATCATTCATTTTCAGATATTTTATCTTATGACATGTTGCCCAATCAATCGAAGAGGTACAAAGTGTATCATTTAGTTACGTATTAATTGTAATGGGGAAAATTGATTCTTCTTGAAAGGTACAATTTTATTTAAAATTGTTGCCTTGATTCTTGTTTATTGCTTTGTTTCCTCTATTTTTATTTCAGTACCTATTGACTTCTGAAGAATACTTGCAAATCTTGACTAATTTAATCTTGGGGATAAATCTTCGGGGAGACTTTTTTTTCCGTGGCATTATTTGTTTTATTAATTAAAAATTCCTTCCCTACTAAATGCCTTCTTTATTACTAGCAAGCGAACTACCTTTTTGTGGTAACATCTCTGCCACTCTCATTTTCCCACACTAATTAAACTTAACATCAAAGAATTTTCTTGTACTTACTAACTGCTATGTCAAGTCATAACAACTTTATGTGAGAAAAAAAAAATTGCAATACAGTTGATGTATCATGGCCTGTCTGAACATCGGCTCTCCGAGCCTCATGTCACTATTTGGTTCCTAAAAAATGTTCAGCCTTCTGAGCAAAGTTCCGACCAGCCATAATTCATCGGCCATATTGTACGTATACAGGGTGGATTTTTGAGACAGGGCAGTAAGAGAAGGTACCTTAACCGTTGTAGCTACAGGAAAACGGCCTGAGACTGTCTTTAACTTTTAGAGAAATTTTGATCTGCATTCACAGATTTTGTAAAAAAAAAATACAGTCGGCAAGGAAATGGGCACTTTTCACAAAAACTTTGTTTGAAGCCAATCGATCCTGTTTCTTATAAGGATCAAAAAGTCTATAAGATCAACTGAGGTTTAAGTACAAGAAACGGCAGAAATCGCAAAAAAACCTTTTTCCATACTTTTGGTAGGAAAGAAACTCCAACATATTTTTTTGACAACGGCTAAGGTGCCTGTCCTTACTGCCCCATCTCAAAAATCCACCCTGTATATATTATATTTATTGATTTACAAATATTTTTGTTTCAGAGCCTAGCGTCGAGATGGATACGCCAAACTAAGTGTCTTCTAACATTGATTATTACAAGAGTATTACTTAAATAATAATAAAAAATTAAATGCTACCTATTTCTTGTAAAAGACTTACCTTTTCAACATATCCTATGAATTAAGAAATCTTGCCAATAAAAATAATGAGGCTTATTTTAGCGTTATTTTCACAGTTTAAGAGATTCTAGTCAGTAAATTATACTTATCTATTGTACTAATATTATACTAACATGTTTATAAAATATAATTTAACCTTTTAAACTTGTTAAAAATTGTTTAAATAGAGTGTTAATTTATTTTTATGTTAATTCAATATCGTAACAAAAAAAAATGTTAAAAACTGTGAAAGATAATGTATTATTATTGAATTAATTACTGTTTCAATATTAGTATAATTAGTTTAGCTATACCTACAGCAACACAATTTCCGATCTTACCAAACATTGTAACCGATAACATTTTTTTATTAATATTTCTGTCACATGACACAATTTTAGATTTGTTTTCTGAACCTCACTACAAAATATCCTGTTTAGGAAAAAAAACATAACTTTGGATAAAGTAGTATTGTCTTGAGATTGGTATAAGTGGAGCGGCTCTCTAAATAGGAAATAGGAATAGATCTGTCCTAATCAACAAGTCTTTTATGAACACCCTTTTAACATTTATCCCGATATACGGCCTAATTTTTCTTATAATTTATTGGCCAGTTTTAGTAAATCTTTTATTTTTAATTTTATTTTGCAATTCTAGATTTGGTTTTTTTTTTATGTGACTAGAAAGAATTTTAAAGATTTTTGAATTTTTTCGCTTTCCTCCATACCTACTATTGTTAAAATATGTTTTATAGTTAGAAAATAATATCTATCCGTTAATAAAAGTTGTAACTCTTTACAAAATAAATAACTAAAACAATCTTATATTTTTATCGATGTCAAATCTGAATATATTCCTAATTGTTAAAAAATATAAAAGTTAAATGAATAGTAGATAGCTCACGATGAGTGTTTTCAATTATAATTAATAATAAAGGTAGATTGTATTCGTAATTGTAACTAATATCACTATAAAAAAAACTTTAGGTTTATAATAACTATTATGTTAATTTTCATTGTTACTTAAGTGTGTTTATTTTTTATGACTGTACGCAAAACGAATCAGGAAATATATAAGCCTACTTAATTAAATTTAAAAAAAAACAATATCGATTTATTTTTCTAAAGGACTGATTTCAATGCTGTTGTTTTCACAAACTATGAAATAAATCAATTATTCCAACAAGAAAAAAAAGTGAAATGCAGAGATATTTTTTTCAGAAAAATATAAGACTTTCATTCATAAATTCATAATATGCTTGAATTATAAAACTCAATCAGCTATGAAATCAGCCCTCAGTTTTTATTACTTAGCAAAATAATTTTTACCTAAATAAATATATTTAAATGCCTATAGTAAATTGTTAAATCAATAAGTTACCTTAGCTTTTAAATATTAATTTTATAATGAATCCGAATATTTATAATTATAGAGTTATGTTGGTTACTGTCTTCACATTTTGTAAGGGCTGGCAAAATGTAAAACTGTATTATAACAATAGTGAAATTAATATACGCAGTTGTCAATTTTAATGTTGCTTCATTTTACACCTTTTCCCGATTTCTTAGTTTTATAGTTACTTGGTGCGGATTTCACCAATAGAATTGAACGCGATCAGCACATCTAAACCGAGTTCAAGAGCTGTCAGTGCCAATATTCCAAAGAAAATAATGACACTGACAGCTCTTAAACGTAGTTTATGTGCTGATCGCGTTCAGTTTTATTGCTGAAATTCGCCCTTAGCAGTTTAAGTTATATTTAAATTACCTACTTATTAGTTAACCTAGCCTAGATTGTCCCTAATGTGAATAAAGTATCAACAATTGTGATACTTTTACACCTTAACCCTAAAAAATGTGTTGGTTGAAATCGGTATCCCGTGAGTCACCCAGACAGGTTTGTGAGTAAAGTCAAGTTTTATAATTAGTAGTACCTAACCTTATTTTAACAATAATAAAGATCACTGATTTTGACAGACTTGTCGGAATACATTCCCATGATGATATTACCAAACAATATAATCCAGAATTAATTAAATAATTCATTCCTGTATTTTTAACGTCCGGAAGGATTTTGAAGTAATTTTACATGCCTCGAAAAATAATTCCTCTGTAAGCAAATTGACGGGCTTGAATAATTGATCTCACGAGCTGCTTTCAGCGAAGCGACCACGCGATCGTAGCGTTCGTAGCGCATTAAGTGCTACGGTGCTACGCCGTAGCTCGGTGCGTAGGACGGTGTTTTTAATAAAACAAAGAAATAATTAATTATTCTAAATCTTTTTTTTATTGATTTTTATATTGTGCTGCTTGCTGGAATATCTAGTACAGCAAATAGCCATTGTTAAGAAATTAATTTAAAAAAAAAATAGGTAGGTACTACATAACATCATCTTTTCTTCTGTTTCGTGAGTATTGGTATAAAACCTTACACATAAACACCAGGAATGTGAGGATCATTGAATGACCTTCACATTCAAGGTCTGGCTATTCGCTGTTCTAGAGAATTTAACCCGCAAATCATACCGCCAGCTGCAACCAATCGTTCCGCCTCTGAGTCAACCGTGCCAATAAGGTTTTGTGTAACCTATTATATTTTGTTTTAGAAGTACTTTTATAGATCAATGAACTAAGTATATTGATGTGTCTCGTAGGTTTAGTGACCAATAACGCATCTGCTGAGCGCGGGGTCAAATAACAGTATCATTACTAGGTTAGGATAAGGAAGTGGCACTAACTCCCCCTGCCAATTTTTTGTCTCTGGTAGTGGTAACGTGGCAGTGCGCCTAGTGGTAGCTCGCAGTATTGCCGTGTCTTGAAACGGATCCAGACAGACCGGTGCTCTCAGGCCGTCCGCTGCGTTAAGCGGGTGCACGGAGCGGGCAAAGCCGGCGCCGGCGCGGCGAGCTGTTTTCTATTATCATTCTTGGAGCAGCGCTGCGTGAGGCGAGTCTCCCGTCGCACGCGGCCCATAAAAACCAGAACGCCGCGCGGGAACTCGCTCCGGGTATCCGCTTAAAGCAGCGGACAGCCGTAGATTGTAATATAAATGTAATGGTGGGTAATTAAGGAGCTGAGCAGAAGATGGACACTGCCCGCGACGATAGAACGTATGGAAATCTATGCAATAACGCACACGGAGGAGAAGAACCGTACCGCCGATGTTTGTCTGATGCGTTGTCTCGCGGTCACTATGTGTGGCATATGCTGAGCGCCGTAGTTCGCTTGTGTGAAGTGCCCGACACGTGTCGGTGTCCGTTTTAGTAAGTCGTGGTATGGTGAAGGAACTACACTCTGTCAGAAATGTTATCCTGGCCTGCTATCTAATTGCGTAACACATATTTGTAAACGATTATGACTAATCTCATTCATTATGACGGTTGCACAATATGCTTTAGTTATTTAGGTTGTTGAGCAGTTTTTTTCGGACTTATGAAGGAATGGATTAGCTATCTATTTCAAAACGATTCAGATTGTGATTGATCGTGTATTACGCAATTAGGGTGCTTAAAGCGCAAAAAGCCTTATTAGACAAAAAAGTCGCACCATAATCTTTACAACAATTTAACTTCTGACAGATAAGTTGTGATGTCCAAATTGCATTTCTGACTCGATTTCTAAAAACAATCGATTTTATTTACAAAAAAGTTTTAATCGATTTCACTTTTATTACAAAGAAGTTTTTAATCGATTTACATTTACGTTTATAATCGACGCCACGTCACTATTATTAAAAAAACAAAGTGCCCATAAAGCATTGCATTTTTTCACTATGGTTTTTATAAAGTAATAATTACGGAACTTCATAAGCGTGTATGTCAAAAGTTATGGTTGGAAATAGAAAGTTGGAAACACCCTCAATAGTACCTTAAGGCTTCTTTTTCTTTAATTTGTTCGTCAGTTAAGCCCCTTCTGCTTGATGCAGCAGCATAGTAATGCAAGGTGTTACTTTGACGGCGAAAGTTATGTCGACTTGAACTTCAGAAGCACAGTTGTCAGTCTTCAGCATTCAGGGATACAGGTAAAGAGCAAGAAAAAAACACAAAATTAACTTCTTTGTATTTATTTTTCGTATTAAAATTGTTTCATTTAATAAATCCATGATGTTTATAAACGTAATACAGTAGTTATATAACGCATCGAAGCCATGTCCATCTATGTATGATATCAATTACATTATTATTCTTCAACGACTAACCGTACTGATGATGAATGGACTGCGTTAGGACGCACGCACACATACATAAACACGCACACACTTGCGCGGGCGCAATGTGACAGGCCGCCATACTTCATTTATTACTAACGCTATAGTTACATACACAAGTACTTATGTTATAACCAAGGAACTTAAGTTATAACCAACAATTTAGTACATCTGAAATGGAAAATTATTTAATTTAATAGCACGATTTTTTTCAATAATTATATAACATTTTTAGACTAGCTTCTTTTGGTATGATAGTCCCGTTCAATGGAGGGTAGGTATACGCAACTTGGGGCGCTCGTCAACTCATTTAAACTTATAAAATAACAATCAGACTATGGAACATGACGATCGACGTGATATCGTGGGCGACCTGTCACACTGGATAATGTAATAAAATATTACAATTATACACCGAAATACTTGGGAACACATTTTAACAATCACTCTTACTAAAATAATTTGTCAATTTTAAATCCCAATTTCATTGATACTACACTTGGCAATAATTAATTGATAACAATATTGATTGTCAAATTATTTTGCAGAAAGCTAAGATGTTAAAATGTCTACCCAAGTCTTCCTTCAGCCAGAATAAGTGCTCCATCCGAAAAAATTAAATTAAATAGATCCGACATTATTTACTAAGGTTTTGTCTGAATAGTATAAAAACTTATTTCAGAACAATTTAGTGTCATTACTGCCGGAATCTTTGCAAAGATGGGTCACTCATCCTGGCCTAGATTCCATACATATATATTTGTATAATAATTAAGGCCGTGAGACATCTACATGATTTTCATATAATTTGAACGATTAAAAGTGGATGGATAAGCAAAATAAAACACAAATCGTACAAATGTTACCTACAAGCAAAAATCGTATGATAAATTTGTTAAATGACATTCACAACAAAATGTCAGTTGGATGTCACTTTGAAGGATAGACAGGAAATGACAGTTGTTGTGAATGTTTGTCTATTGTGTGTCGAATACATTGGATATCTCCTTTCTCCCTTTATCGCATACACAAGTGACATACGATGTAGGTTGATTTGTATACGGAAGTCAATATCTCTTTACCCTTTAACTAACATTTCTAAGCACACAATACGATGTACTCAACACGCAACAGATATAAATTGGAAAAACTACTATTATTATTATGTGAAAGAAAATATTATGGAATAATATACAGGCAGGGGAAACATGACCCCCAAGTCAACCAGTTTTAGTTACATTTTCATAGAAAACCATTTTCAAACAGGCAAAGTAAAGAGAAACGCTAATAAGTTTAAAATCTTAACACAATAATAATAGTTAAACACTTTTGTATGAAAACATAACCATAACGTTCGACTTAATAATTAATTTATACAATAACTAGTAAACGGTTAGAATCTTACTTCAGTTGGAAATTATATTAATGCAACCCATTGTAACCTCGTTTATGAACCGAAACGGGATCAAATAACTAGTTTTTTTTAACATTCTATAAAAAGAAGCTGAATAACATTGAATGCTATCTACTTATCATACAAAAATTTGTATATATAACGTGTTAAATAACTTAAATTACATTATTGTAACTTTATTAAGAATAACTTCATTTCAACCCCAAATATATACTGTTCATTTGATTGTTTCTCTAAGAACAACTTTAGAAAAAAATATAACGTCGCTTTTAGGTATTATCATTTATATCCGTATTCATAAACAGGGTTACTGGTAACTTGACGTACTTCATAAAGGACGTCATACTAGGGTTTAAATACAACAAATTAAGCCACCAAATGTTCTACGGAAGTTCAGTAGTTTTTGAATTAGTTTTTTTATGAAAAGTCCCAGATTAAATCATTTGAAGCCAATTTAAAAATGATTTACTGTGCGACTGTACTGTAATTTAAGTTATTATTATAGCTGATGACGTAGCAGATCTTGGTTAATAATTACAAGTTCTAAAATGCTTAAAACTTTGGCAAAGATTACTAGTTAAACATTTTATTTTTCGTAATTTTTGTCATTAATCAAAATAACTGTCAATAAAAAAACTACTGAACATTGGTAGAACACATGGTGGCTTAATTTGTTGCATTTAAACCCTACAATGCCATCCTGCAAGGAACACGTCTAGTTACCAGTAACCCTATATAATCCTGTGCGTATATCTATCTTTTGAGGAGGTCGTGATCTTTTTCATAAATTTTTCACTTCATTTACATATCCGCTTGCCTCAAAGAAACTCTGTCAAAAGTATATTTACTTGTCTTGCTAAATCCTATTATTTTCATTATATTTGAATACGAATATAAAGCGTTGATATCACAAACACAATCTCGTGTTTGTGAAATTATTGTTCCATGCAGTTGTAAGCGCAAATACGGCATTTTGTAAACATTATACGATGATGCCTTAGTAGGTAATTATCTAGTATTTATTCCTTAAACAAACCTTGTATGGTTTGCCTTGGTTTTATTTACGTAAATGCCTACAGCAAAGCTTTCTTCTTGGTGATTGGCTAACCAATAATAATCAAGCGTCTGAAACCGTTGATCAGTATAGCATTTGCTTGGAATCGGCATATTTAGTAAGAGCCATAATCATGCTCAATTTCTTGTCTAATAATATAAAATTATTGATTTTTCTTGTTATATTGGTTAAATGCTGAATTAAATTTTAAGTGTCACGTCTTTTAATAATGTTGTTAATAATTAAAATCTTATTATTTCCATCTCAATTCTCTAATCCCCGTAAACATCTAAACGATGCCATCTTTCTTTCATCAATGCTAGTTTAATTTAATTGTTTTTTTCACATATAACTCTATTCACACTATTAATCAAATTACGCGTATTAAAAATTATAATACAATTAAAAATAAATCTTATTTAAACGTATCACACAACACCAATCTTTATGAGACGGAATTTTGTTATTACAACATTTAATAAAGGAAAAAGCTTTAAAAAAAAGTTTTACCGTCAATGAATTTGGAATATGGCGCGAATTACTAATATTGGTTTGGCGACTAAGTATTATGCATATTCAGTATAATATAGCATTATATTACAGCCCGTTCTGATAAACCGCTCTTACGTTTGAGATCGATCTTAAGTATTCTAATGACAATTCTTGAGACTGATATCGATTTGACATAAGTAATGAAATTATGCTGACGTTTCCATTTTGACAGCAACTTTCTGTTGTCAGTGTCATTTTATGAGCGGTTTCTGGACCAAAGAGGTTATAATCATTATAAATTCATTTCTAGCGGCCTGGCATCTAATAACAAATCGTCATTGTTGAATAAATAAAAATGTTCATATTTATATCTTAACGCTACATATCGGGTACTGAATCATTAAGTTAGGTTTTATGCATTTTGATTGCAATCAATTTCTTTACAAGACCCACCAATAGTAATACTTAAGTAGATACTATTTTCTTTGAGAATATTGTTAAAGAATTGATTACAGTAAAATTACATTATTATAGGTTGATGATCGCCTGTTGTCGGGGCATCGATCAACTAAAGATAAGCTCTTTAGTTGAGCTGAGACCCCAATGTAAACGAAGAAAATGATAAACTAGGAACCGCATGAAAAAATCTGTTTTATATTAACCACAATATTTCATTTTATTTCACGTATTCCTCAATTTGCGAATAAATAATGAAACTTTCAAGAAATCTTGATCGTACAAGAATGAATGCCTAACAAATCTTTCGCCTCGCTTCCACTGGACTCCCATCACAACAGTATACAAAATAAGCTTACATTTTGACCAATTTAGCAGTTTGTGAATAAAACCATAGACACTTGCGATAATTTACAATAAATGCATTAATTATTAAATATATTATAATAATTTAGTGCCTTCCCGGTGTTCCGTCACTCTATAAGTTACACAATTATTTATAAATAAGTTACAGTTTTGCTTAGAACCAACTTGAGAACATTTCGTCAACTAATTTATAACTTACTTATATTGGTTTAGTATACTATATTCCTGCATTTTATTCTTGGTTGCTAACCTAGACTATCCCAACGCTGGGGAAAGGTTTGTAAGTTTACTCTACAGTAAAAATGTGACGGATTTATTTTTACTAGCATAAGATATATGGACTGAACGCGTTGACTAAGACAATTACCAACTTAAGTTGGTCCTAAGCAATTACATTGACCTAATAACTTAAAAGCATTTACATAACATAACATCACGCCTTATATCCCAGAAGGGTTAGGCAGAGGTGTACCCACATTTCACCAGTTATGTTTTAGTTCCATGTGATATCCCGACGAGGAAATGAATATTTTTTTTTCAGATAAATAGTCCAGTAAACATTTATTTATATTAAACAGCACTAGTTCAGAGTGACAGACACACATACCTACCCTGTTTTCACGCATACATATTGGCTTAGTAAGAAATCGCCCATTCGACTATAGATTGTTTTCCTACCTACATTTCTTTTACCCCCAAGGGCGTTTGTGCACTACACGGAATTTTACAGTCCGGCAGTCCGATTCTCAAGTAAATATCACGTGATCCGGAAATATAAGTATGAGATTTTACATCCGGACCGTAAAATTCCTTGTAGTGCACAAACGCCCTTAGGATTCAGGGTAATGACCCTAGTTACCTTGAAGGTGTCTAGCTAATTAGGGTAATAACCTCAGTTAGCCTGTAAGATAAATCTCAAATTGAGTAGATTTATTAGATGGTAGAGAGAAAACTGGTATCTAAGATGTTAAATTCATTTTTTTTATTTGTGTACAATTCTGCTCGCGAGTTTCGGAGTTCATATTCAAGTGCGATATCGTGAGTCGAACTTCTCCTATATTATGCCCGTTTTTAAATATTTTACATTTGACTAAGATGACTTTGTCACTACTTTTATACTTCACATAAAAACCCACATTTTTATATAGACTTTCTATAAAAAAAATACATGGGTTTTAACATAAAATATAGTTTTAAATGCTAAGGCGGTTGGAAACCTCGAAAAAGAAGTGCCTAAACTAAGTCCGGTCACTTTCGCCTAGTTCAATAATTTGTTACTATTAGGGCCGAGTCACACCGCAATGGCAGCGACCGGCAGCGACTTGGCGAGCACTTTCAGTGTGAAATAATTTTAAACTTTATCTACATACTTAAAAGACCAGTTTCGCTTAAAAAGGTCGCCGCCGGCCGCTGCCATTCCGGTTTGACTCGGCCCTTACAAGTCTATCTAAAAACAATTACTAGCACCAACGATGAATAACAAAAACATTGTTTTATACTTTTTGAGAGATTTTTTGAGATAATGTGTGATAACTTATTTAGAAAAGCACCGTGACACACATTTATTTTTAAATTATTTGTATTTTCATTTCATATGGGACAAGCGTAAGTGCTGCCCTCTGTGTTTCGAGTCTTATCCGTGTATGTATTTTTTTTGACCGCCATGTAGTTCGAGAAAGATGTTTTTATACGCCATTTTTTATAAATATTTCGCGTATTTTGAAGAAGAGGACAGTATTCAAGCGTTTCTGTGAAGATTTTTACCTCCAGCGGTCAAACTAAATTCTTGTCAATATAAATAACCTTACCTACCTCCAAGTGTTCAATAATAGCGTGCCATAATCACAACCTCACGACCACCAGCCAATATATACGCAATGAAAACCGACTGCATTCAGTTACCAACCTTATCTACACGCAATTAGATCGCATTCTGCAATGTCAAGGGGTGGTTGTGAGTGGCCCCGTGACCGTTGTGCGTTGTGAAGTCATCGTCTAGGAGTTTGGGCACGTCGGCCATCTTTGTTTGGTTCTCGTTGGACAAACGCTCGGTTTGTATGAAGTTGGCGGATATGTGGCCAATGTTGGCGGGTTGGGAGTTGCCGTTGTTGGCTTCGATTGGCGTGTTGGTTGTTGGTGCGTTGTCGTTTGTTTGTAGTTTGGGTGTCGTCGTCTGCTCTGCGGTTTTGTCCTCAGTCTGAAAAAGTAAACCAAAAATCCAATGATCAAAAGTTGGTATTGTATAGTCACATTAGTTACCAATTTTCTCAAGCAAAATACAAAACAATTTATAGATAAATGGACTAAATGCGTTGACTATCTTGAAATGCAACATTTACCAAATAAAATAAGGGATTTTTTTTCAGATAAATTGTTAGGTATGTTACTTTAGAGGGAGTGGGCTGTACTCTACCACGCGGGCCAGTGCGGGTTGATAGAAGTCACATGTCTTTGAATTTTGTGGTTCTATTACTTGCTGTTTTCCTTCACCGTTTTTGAGAGCAGTGATGAAATTATTTATACAAAGTAAAGCGTCTGTTTGGGTTCGAACCCACGGGTAACGACCTACAACTTGTAAGTGGGGGCCGTTACTAGTGCTCTCGTTTATAGGGAATATGCATGTATTTTTTTCGATAGTTTCATCGACATTTATAATAGTAAAAAAATATTCAACGCCAAAAAAGCAATTGAAAGTACTTAAAAAGTTTAAAATAGCCACCACAAAACCACCATAAAAGCCCTCCATTTTGGTTGGCTTGTGTGATGTCATAGTATATGACAACAATGACAACAAACAAACAAGAAATGGCAAACATTCCTACAAAACACATGACTTTCTTATCGTTGTCATTGGTTGTCATAGACTTTTACGTCAGATTCGCTCAGACAAATGGCGTCGCTTTTCAAACATTTGAATTTCCCGCAGTTTCTTTGCAGTTTTTAAAAATGAATTACTTGCTCAAAATTAACTATAAACAAAAATATTGATGGAGGCATAATTCTGAAGTAATAAAGTTTATATAAAAAAAATTGCTTTTTATTTGAATCACATGCATATAGATATACTCACAGCGAGTTGTTCGGACATTCCCAGTAGGTCGGCAGTGACGTTGCCGTTGTTGGGCGTGACGTGTTGTACCGGCGCGGGCTCTACTGCGGCAGGTAGTACCTCGGAGGGCTTTATTTCTTGGGGCTGGAACGATACGAAACATTTTGGTGAAATAAAACTGCACGAACAATCGTCGTTGTTTGCCCATGACCCAATTTATTTGGGATCGGCGCCATATTTCTTCTTTTTAAGAACAATAAAGAACTACTTCTTTATTTTTCTGTTATTTTTACCCGATAACGGCGAAGCAAAAAGGAGGGTTATGATTTTGACTGGTATGTATGTATGTTCATTTTTGTTCCCTCATAACTTCTAAACTACTCATCATAAACTTGACAAATGGGGTATCGTTGAAAGCGTCTCGGTCGTCCGCTGGTTATAGGCTATGTAAAGTTTCATTAAATGGAATATGGCGTCACACGTATAATCTATTCGATTTATGGGGATAAATCGAATAGATTATACGTGTCACAAATTCACAAATTAAAAATCCGGAGTCACACGTGTTAGAGGTAACACGTGTGACTCCGGATTTTTAATTTGTCTGTCTGAGATGTCTTGTTAATATACCTTTTCAGTTGACTTTTTTGGCGTACTTGGGTTTTAGTTTTTATACTTTTATTTTTATTCTCTCAGTATCTGACAATTAGTATTCCAAGTAAAAGTGTATTACCTGCGCAAAGTCCAATCCTAGTAAATCGGCAGTGGCACTCGCATTGCCGTTATCAGCGTGCGGCGCTGCGGGCGCGGGCTCGGCCGGTGCGGGCCCCGCAGCGACGGGCGCGGCCGGCGCGTGTCCCGACGCGGGCTCGGCGGCCGGCGCAGGCGCAGGCTCGGAAGCCGCAGGAGTTTGTTTACTCTTGTCTTCTTCTGCCTGCTGTTCATTTACAAAATATTAATTAGCCAGTAGAAACTGCGCTCTAAGCGGTGTCCGCTGGCAGCGCCCGGCAGCGACGCGGCGAGCATTTTCAGTGTGAAATAATTTTAAACTTTATCTACACACTTAAAAGACCAGTATCGCTTGAAAACCTTGCGGCCTCGCGGCGACGCCGGGGCCGCTGCCATTCCTGTGTGACTCGGCCCTTACGCTTCGCTCCTACTCAATACAAGCTTAATATTTTTTGTATTCTTTTTTCAAAAAGAAGCATTAGAATGCCTCTTACCTTCCTGAGCCGAGTCCTCGCCATGATAGCCTCGACCCTCTGTTTCCTAGCGAGCCTCTCTTTCTCCTCTCTCTCGGCCTCTTCTCGGCGCAACTTCTCTGCTTCTTCCGCCGCCTTTCTTTTTTCTTCATCTTCTTTGAGACGAGCTTGCTTTTCTACTTCTTCGCGGACTTTTCGTTCTGCTTCTTCGCGTTCGAGTTGTTGTTGAGCCTGGACAGAGTACACGCATTAGATTAATTTATTATGCTATTGAAACCTATACAAAAAAACAAATAATTAATATTTACACCCATGCTATAAATTCTCTATAAAAGTTTCTGAAACAGTTAGCTTATTGCCAACATTAAAACGAGCAGTGTCATAGTAACCATTATATCATCCAAACGAGTGTTATAATGTTGTACTAAATTTCATAATGCAACTCTTTTGCTTGTTCGATCCCTTCCGGTCACCTGCTGCCCCCCACATGACAGACAGTCACGCGCGCGAGCGCTACGGTCTATGGGCGTTTTAATGTTGGCAATACTTAAGCTAACTGTTTCAGAAACTTTTATACAGGATTCATATCATGGGTTTAGATAGTCTTGTATGCTGTACATAATTAGGTATTAAAACACTCATGTGATATTATTATGTGATAAACCCACATTCGTGTTTTAATACCCCCTATACAACAGCTGCATAAATAACTATTCAAGACCAAGGATTGGCGTTCATTTATCATAGTAGTTCGTTGTAAACGGCCAACATTTCATTCCAGCAGTATACTAATATGTTGAGTCTTACCTCGATAGCTTTCCTAAGCTTCTCCTCGTTCATCTGTCTCTGTAGTTGCGCCAGTTCGCGCGCCTCTTCCTCTTCGCGACGTTGCCGCTCTTCCTCTTGACGTTGTCGCTCAGCTTCTTCTTCGGCTTCGCGTTGCAGCCTGAAAAATGTATAATTAGAAATTAGTATTCAATAATTATGGAGATTTTGGGTTTTCCTACAGGCCAGAGGGGCATCTCATTTCGCAATCTGTCAAAAAAACAATCAATTTACCAAAATTTTTGACAAGTTTGATAGATTGCGACTTGAATGTGAACGTTTTTTAAGTAGGAGAATTGGCCTTCTGCACAAACTTAATACAAAAAAAATACCTGAATTTACACACATATTAAATTAGTCCAAAGGAATTTGCTATTGATTTCGATAAGAGGTCCCGACTACATCTGAAATGAGCCCAAAATGGCATGGTCGTAACGTTTGTTACGACTACTTTTGTGACCAATTTTTTTCTCTTTGATGTTTTCCACTGACTGTAGGCAATTCACTCGCTTCATATAAATAAATGTTAAGTTTTAATTTCGCGCGAAGCTAAATGGCAACCTCGCGCCACAGAAGCGTAGCACACCTACACCACGCGCGCCTTCAGCGCATGCGTCGCGTGAGGTCGCAGCTCACCGGCCGACGACAGCGAGCGGACGTGTGTCGAATCACTCGGGCGTTCTCGCCAAAATCGGTTTAATCCTATGTTTAGTAAGGTTAGTTTTTATGGTGTTCTGTGAACTGTTGTATGTGCGAGTTAATCGAGTGTGATCGGTGAACATAAGAGAGTATCTCCTGGTATACCTCTGCCGCTCGAGCTCGGCCTGCCTCTCCAGCTCCTCGCGCGCTCGGCGACGTCGCTCGGCGAGCGCGGCCTTCGCTTGCTCCTCCGTTGTGATACGCCGCGCCGTCATTGACGCTGTAACATACAAACAATACATATGTTAGCTTCTTTTAAGAAACATTGAAATAAATAGGTACAAAAATTACATTGAAGATCACTATTAACTATAAGTTCTTAGGGGTATGAAGAACAGGGTGTAAAGTTCTCTCATCCTCTATAGAAAAGGGAGGATCCTCCGACCAGACGGGTGTTGTGTCTGGCGGGCAATTGCCCAAGGACGGATTGATGTCGGATAGTCTTATATATGTGAATCGCGCGGTAAACTTAAAAAGCGCGATACAGGATTTGTGACGTCAGGTCTTTGATGCGTAATTCGCATGTGGCGTTGTAGATGCCGCCACAAGCTCACTCACTGGCCTTCTATGTTCTATGTTAGGGGTTTGGTTACCGCACTTAGTCCCTGAAATTAGACCATTGTACGTGGCTCACTGGCCTTTTTTAACATTATTTATTTTGTCAGAATAAATAATTTCATTCGAAGTACGTTGATAATGACAATGGAATGTACATTTACATGTTATAATTACGTTGAATTATTTTTATGTTGATGGACATAAGAACTATTTCAGCACAAAATAAACAAGGTTAGTGATCGATTATGAAAAAGAGCGCAAGTAGCGCTAAACTGTTTGTAAAATTAGAATAATGGTGAAGCAGGATAAATATTTTTTACAGTCATAAAATAATCGCTCACCAGTCATCTCATTATCATCAGTCTTTTCGACGGAGGGCTCCTTCCTGTCCTCCTTGTCTTCCCTCTTCTCCTTCAGTTCGGACCTCTCGCTCCTCTGTTCGGACTTCTCACTTGCTCTCTCTTCGTATTTCGCTACTTCCGATACTTGCTCGATTTTCGTTTCCTCCTTAACCTCTATTGTTTCTTTGATTTCGTTTACCTGAAATCGTAAAAAAATAAAGATCACATCTGAAGAAATAAATTAAATAAGTGCAATGTCAGTGCATTTCATGTTTATTCTTGCAAGGACTGATAAATATTTTTAACGTTATTTACAGATACATAACTCACACGCACAAAAACTCGAAAATAAACATGCCTTTTCGCTAAACGAATCAAACTCGTCATTTCTTAGCGCAGAAAATCACATGATTTTTTTTCACCAAGTCGTTGGTCTTCCGTCTTTTACAAACATACTTTGAATAACATAGGTACTGTAAGTAATATTATTTTGACAAGTGTGCTTAGCAATTGAGCGCTGAATCCACAAGTAATTGACTAGTAAGCTTAAATAGTTACAATTTATGAACGCAATTTTGGATGCCATTTTAAATTATATATATTTTATTTTGTATATAATTTACAAGTACGCTAATTAATAGTGCTTTTTAATTTATATAGATGCGATATGTATAATAAAATTATGACAAAGATTGTGGGTTAATGCTGTGTATTTAGTTGGTAAGCCGTTATGTAATAAAAAAAATAGCAATTATGTTTTCCCCTGTCAACTCGATTGTGAAACGAGAATTTCTAGCGGATTTAGCGCTTAAAGTAGGTGGTCCTTTATCCTATGTTACACTTTGACAGCCGAAGATTTAAAAACGCGGATTCCATGGTTCGCCGGCGATTTTCGCCGATATTGCAACATTTATAAAATGAGAACTATCAATGATAAATCTATAATTATTTTTTTATTTATACTATTGACTTGTTTATTTCTAGGATAAAAATAAAAAACAGACGTAAATTAGTTTTTTTTATTTAAAAATGTAGAATAAAAAAGAGGTTTTAAAGTACTTTTCCAAAATTCGTGTACGTGCACTCGCAATAGCGGCCCGGGACACTGGCGCAGCGCGACACTCGATAGCTTGTTCCGCTCACACCAAGCGTGGTGGTGGGGACCACGGTTATTCTTACATGTGTGCGTAGCTAAAGCACTACACTGCACGCCAAACACGGTACGGACGTCGTTTTAAAACAAACACTAAGAAAGTCAGTCACGTACTGAGAACGTGATCAGCGTCACAATACAATCAACCTGGGACGTACTCTGCACGTGATCGGCTGTGAAAGTGTTACAGTCATGCAGTATGAGCGTGTAATCTCTGTACCTTATCAATAAGGTGATGTGCGTCTCCGTTCTGTATCTGAAGCGCCTCCAGCTTGTGCGTCACCTCGGCCGGGTCCACCACACTCTTGCTGTCCGCGCCCGGCGCAGCCGGCTGTGGCAAATGTTGCTGGTTAATACTAATGAAGACCTAAATCTACGTGTGTGTCATAATTGGCTTTGCAAAACCATTGGTCTCGTGAGATATTGGTGTTATTGGTATATGACTTCTAACATTTAAAAACTTTAGTTCAGACCATCTCAAATAAGCAGTTTTGCCCAATGAGATGTTGGTGTTGCTGTCGTGGTCATGAGTTTACAAAAAAACAACTACTGTTTGGTCGATCAGTGCACTGTATTCTGGCCATCCGCCACCCACCATATTTATTGCTAGAAAAAAAGTTGGTTGATGTTCGTTACCTTAGTGACCTCCTTGTCGACGCTGGACTCTTTGGAGACTGCGGGCGACGGCGACAGCGTGCGGCCCGGCGACGCCGACAGGGACTTGCCGCGTGTCGCCTGCACACATACGTTAGTATACGCTCAACTATATGGCATCGGTCTGATTAAGAACCAAGTGGTTCTGACAAGCTTACTTATTATAATGACCTTTGCGTTTCAAGGGATGGGTGAAGTATGATGAATATATATCACTGTCATTATAACCGATTATAAAAGTGTTCTGTTTAACTACAAGGGAATGTGTTGAATGGTATGGTTCCTGAAAACAAAAACCTAATAAAGAATATATTAGGTTAAATTGGTTGGTTTATGATATTTACCTTATCGTGATCTTTGGATAGCTTTGGCTTTCTGTGTACTGGCGGCTTGCCGTCACCCGGCGCGACCGGCGGCGCTGTAAACAATAAAATTAGTGTTAATCATACTAAAATTTGGCCTAACCGGAAGCCAACAGCCACAGGACGTAAGACAATTCGTCGTAGGGACCTATGGCTATCTATTATACAATGTAACAGCGAATCAATTTTCACGCCTCCCCCTTAAGACCTAGGCCAAATATTTTTTGATATTCGGATAGTTCATGACCTAAAGAGGTGCCATAAAGAATATGAACTAAATTTTTTAAAAAATACACGTTTCGCAGGTTTAAGCTAGTGTTTAACAACATATTATTATACCGGGTGTAAAAAGACGCTTAACGAAGCCGAGAGTCACTTATAGTCCCCGTCATTGTGATATTTTTTTTGTACTGGAGCACACCTGGGAATCTTCTGGTTACGGAGATATTGAAGGTCAAGTTCTAACTTTTTTTACGAAAACAAGTTTTAAATTTTATGACTTAACATTAAACAACCCTAATATGCGCTCATAGACACCATTTTTCCCAGCAGTCATTTTTGCTCAATGTTAAATGTATAGAATACGTAGATAACTGCTACGCGATAGGTGTTGTGTTGTGCTAGACCCTGTGTCATAGGGGTACTCACGGGGCTTGTGCTGCGTGTGCAGCGAGGCGGGGCGCGGGCGGCGCGGCGTGGTGTGCGCGCGGCGCGGCACGTCGCCGCCCGCCATGACGGTGCCGTCGCGCGACACGCTCGGCGTCGTGGCCGCGCTCTGCGCCAGCGTGTCGCCGCCGCCTGCGAGATGCATTCATTTCAATTCTAGTTCAAGGCGGCATTTATTTTGTAAATATACAGGGTGGAATAGAATTCGTCTAGGAGTGAAAGAACTCATTTATATGATAAACTTTTGATATGAAACAACTCTGATAGAGCGAAAATATACATGTTATATTTCGATTGTTATCGATATTATAGAGTTGGTCCCATAGTAATAAATGGTGGATTTCATGAGTATTTTTGCCCTCTGAAAGGATTTTTCAATAGTTTAAAATATAACTTGTATACGAGTGATCGAAAATGTGTTCGATCACTCGTTTGCTAAAGATATATTTGCGTATAACAAAGATTTTCACAAAATAGAAAGTGAAATCTAAACTCATTTCTCGTTTTAATTGAACAAACATGCCATTATTATAAGTCGTTACCATGGAAAACTAAGATTTAAAGTAAATCGTAGGAATTAGAACCATTATATTATTGTTAATTTCTTACATTAATGTTAATAAACAAAAAGCACATTCAATTAAAACATCGACACATTTAACAACATCGCTGAACAGCGACATAGACCACATTAATTAAAATTAAACCCTAAAAACAATCTTTATTCAAACCCAAACACACTTTACAACTTATTAATTAAAGTCCAAATTCAAATACTAGACTACATTAATTAAAACAGAACCCTAAACACATTATTCGAACATAAACACACTGTATAACATAGTAATTAAAGTCGAAATTCAAATACTTCTATGCTTGTTAAACATCATTACTCAAATCCAAATTCAAGTATCACGACAAACCAAATGATAAATGATAAATGATAAATGATTTATTTTCTGTAAGTAGGTTTGTAAAAACACTTTTACACGTCAATCAAATTGTTTTAAAAACACAATAAACAACTTTATCACTTCATAAATACAGTCTAAATTCAATTACCTCTAGGCGTGTTAACTCCCGTACCAGCAATGGACGCAGGTCGTGGCTTTCGTGGTGCTGAAGCCGGCCTTCGTATGACGCCAGTAGCATTGGACAGTGCGCTTCCCGGCCGCGAACCCGGTGTCGTGTCGCCCGACCGCGTCTCTGAATACATCGACGCTTATATACAGGCTTAGGGCAGGGTGTGGGAGGAAAAACAGCAATGGATACTGTGTTATGCGAGTTAATGGTGGTTGTGTTTTGTTAGTTACGGCGGGAGGTGTGTGGATGGCTGGAATTCAGTGCCGTTAAAAGTACTATAAAGATCTTTAGGCATTGACAGGACCGTTGGTGATAATTTTCCGTGGAATTAAATTGAAATACCAAAATGGCGGTGTTAGTTCCGATTCTTGTACAACTACATCGTGTATCACAAAGGTGTGGTCAAAATATCAGTCATCCCATACATTTGGGTCGAGTAGGTATTGAAGTTTACTATGGAACATCAGATATTTTAATCACGTTTACAATACTGGCCCCATGGAGAAAGTTGTTCAGTTTGATGGGCTGTACCACACTGTTAATTTTGACAACACTTTTCTGATATACGCTGTATATGTATGGCTTGAGAAAAGTAACGAATGTAGCCGTCCATACATCTCAAGCGATGGAAGCTTTTCTTTGAGTAGGCTTCACTTTTGTGTAGTTCGGGTTGAGTAATAAATGACACCTAAAATAAGTGGGTTTATTTTTGACTAGCAGCGCCCAGCGGTTTCACCCGCATAAGTCTCGATTCCCGTGGGAATATTAGGATAAAAAGTATCCTATGTGTTAATCTAGGTTATAAACTATATGTGTGACAAATTTCATTTAAATCCGTTCAGTCGTTTTTGCGTGAAAGAGTAAGAAACATCCATCCTCACAAAATTTCGCATTTATAATATTAGTAGGATGTGACAAACTGGATGTTCATCAGTTCTCATATTGATATGTTAACTTGAAATCAAAAGAACGATCCTGAGTAAACCGGGCTTTATTTCAAACGCAAATTGTACAGATTTCGACGCGGACTAAGTAAAAGGTTTGGATGAAACAGAGCGTTGTGTACAGTCCAGCCCTGACTTGCAACTGGGCTCGCATAGACACTAGTTCCAACCCAGTCCAGTGCTGACTTCGGGCTCTCAAGACAGTCTAGTTGACTAACCTACCCGTCTATTTTCGGGCCCAGTAGCTTCCTCCGCCTGTCTTAGTGCTAATTTCACCAATGAAACTGAACGCGATCAGCTCATCTAAACCGAGTTCAAGAGGACAGTTCTTAAACTTGGTTTATGTGCTGAGCGCGTTCAGGTTTTATTGGAGAAATTCGCCCTTAGTGCATATTTCACCAATGAAACTGAACGCAATCAGCACATCTAAACCGAGTTCAGGAGCTGTCAGTGTCAATATTCCAAAGAAAATTATGACACTGACAGCTTTTAAACTTGGTTTATGTGCTGATCGCATCTAGTATGTATTGGTGAAATACGCCCTTACTGACTTACAGCCGTCATTGACTGGGTCCGAAATTCCGAGTCACTGGGTCCAGTCACTACCATCGTATAAACCCGGGGCCTACGTCTACTAACGTATAAATGTTACAATGGTCTCTCAATGTTGAGTTTTTGACAGATTTGCCATACAAAAACTGTCAAAAACTCACCATTTAGAAACCATTGAAACGTTTATAAATTAGTAGACTTAGGCCCCAGGTGTCTTTTGTGTTAGTTATAACATTTTATATACCTCAGGTGTTTCGTGTAAATGTAAATTCATGTTGTAATGAGAAAATATGAATGAAGAATGTTTGACATGAAAACAGAATCTTCACTTTATCAAATAATTTATACAAATCTTTTCAAAACCCATGCAAGTGATCTGTATCAAATAATTTTGTGTAATAAATGCTTCAGTGCTTAATGAAGGGAAGTGCTTAGTACACGTATTAATAAAAAAGCAAAGCTGTTAGTTACTCTTACCTGTTTAGAAGAAGCTGGCCACACCACCGTGGGGGAGACTAGACCAGGACTGTGATAGCTCGTGTACACGATGGCCAATGTTGTTGTAATGTTGACCCACTTTTTACATTAATAAGAAGGTAATTTCATAGAAAAATTGTCAAATACAGAGTATTAAACAAATGGAAAACCTGGCAACAACAATGGGCCTAAATCAATTATATTTTCTTGAAAGTTTTGACTTTCAAAAGTGCCTTTTATGAAATAAATGATTTGACTTTGAATATAATTGAGAAAACAAATGAGTAAGTATCTAAAGTTATGCCAAACACTGCGTTTGCGCCTTATTTGACTTCATTGTACCAATTTCTGTCAAAGAAACACCAATGTCTTAAGGTTTTCACCACGAGCTTTGAAAGTTACATGTTAGGAACATGTTAGATTATACAAAAGAGTGAAATGTTTGTATTTTTGAAGTGAAAGCTTCGTCAGGCGCACTATGGGCTATTCCTGAACAGTGAACGAAACTGAACCGTCAACGCTTCGGATCGGTAACGCTGAATCGGGAAAACTCGGCTTCAGTCGGCCGGTGACGCTGAATCGCAAATACTCGGCGCCGAGTCGCGTATACTCGGCTCCAATCGTAAGTTTACAATTCTATCGTGTGACAGACACCCTCTGTTTTTTCCTCATTTGTTAACTATTCTGTATTTTATAAGTAAAGATTTTAAAATGTGGCTAACATAGGCCATTTTATACAGGAGCTATTAGAGGTAGCGGTAAATACCTTTTATCCCGTTGTTTTCATAGTAAACCAAGCCTAAAGCTGTGTGGAATAAAGACCAAAATGGAACAAAGAATGTTGATACCCAAACCAAGCGACCCAGTGAGAAACGATGAATTTAGAAAATGATGAAATGGTGATTTCGATTGAAATGTGATAAAATTGTAAAATTTCGATAAGTAAGAAATATTTTAAATAAATAAATAATAAGTACTTAATTTATTATTTACAATACAATATATCGTTTCAGGCAATCCATTATTATGCTCCAGGACGAATTACAGATCACGAGTAAGTATCTGTTTTAATTACAGATGATAACATTTTTTTACGATGATATTTAAGTTATTAGATAATTGTCACGGTGAAAAAAAACAGTTGCTCTTCATCCTATAGTAGACCAACGAGACTCGAGGCGTATTAACACTAGAATGCGACTCTATTGCGTGCTGTCAAGAACTCTTCGTTCGACAGTCGTTGTTTAACTTCAAGCGTTAAAGAATAGAATACTCTGGACTCCTGGACTTATCATAATTAATATAGCTTTGAAATAAGCTGGTATTATTAATAATACATCTATATCATACATAACTAAAATGTTAGTTACAATTTACCCAAAAACAGTAGGTACTTAAAAGTTTAATTACAAAAATAAGGCGTTAATGGCGTGTTTGCGACAAAACCCTGCAACGATGAAGCGTAACCTTTAGCATCCCAAAAGCACAACTTAATTAAAAGCACGAATAAAACAAACTTTTTGAGTTTGTAAGACAAATCTTTGGCAGTTTGGCCGAAGTATGGCAACACTCATAACTTACACGAAATATTGGCAGACTTCAAAAAACAATGAGATACAAAAATGTAGGACAGACGGATCATAAATAATGCCGTTTCTGGCAAAAATACAGACAATACATTGTAGGACAGAAGGGGGTTTTTTTTTTGTAGCATTTACTGTCAAGGAAGACATAGCTCACATCGTAAACAAGTATTATTTACTGGTGCAACCACACAAACGCGTATAATAGCATAGACTACTGCTTATTTTTCACTCGACATTTCTAGCTTATCTTACTACTCACTCTCAGCATTTTAAGTCTTAACACTTTTTATTACCAAAACTAGTGCTAGTTTAAAACTATCCTTATGAACTGCATACGAAAGCAAAGCACACACAAACTTTTAGCCAAATCACACGTATCTTCTCACATTAAAATCAGAGTCAAAAATTATGTCTGTATATTTCGGCACTATTATTAGTCATACAAAACATCACCTTTAGTAGTTGACCTGTCACTCCTTCATCTAACTATATTTCACAGCGCAGCACACCCAAACGAGCGAAGCGTCACACCCCAAATACAGAGCGAAGCGTAGCACCCCTAATACTCCGATTAACTTCAACCTCTCCAAAAACATAGTGTTTTAAGCCCAAAAAACGTTGAAAACCAAGCGAAGCAACCGCGACAAAACCAAAGCTCGACAGCAGCTTCTTCATGGTCTTAGGGCTCTGTTGAGGTGATACATGGTCATAAGACTTCATGGAGTAAGCCCTACTCTTTATAAGTTTATCACAGACTCGTACAAACTCTCGTATTCCATACCAGTCACTCGATCTTATTCTATGTCACAGCGGAGCGCACTCAAACGAGCGAAGCGTCACACCCCAAATGCTCCCAGAGCGAAGCGTAGCACTCCTAATTGACTTAAAGTCCCCAAAAAACGTCGAAAACCAAGCGAAGCAACCGCGACAAAACCAAAGCTTCTTCATGGTCTTACGGGCCCTGTTGAGATGATGCATGGACGGTGAGGCGGAGTGCAGCGGCCGGCTCGCCGGCAGCCGGTCCAGGCGCGTCATGCTGTATGCCCTACCTGGCGCGCGCGGCGCGGGCACGGTGGGCACTAGGTCTGTGCGTCGTCGTGCGACAGATGACCACATCATGGGTTGGGGAGTGCGGTCGGGTTCGTCTGGAATTTTATAAAGAAGAAATTAAAATTTAGAGATTAAGATACCTAAACCCTCTCATTGAAAAAAATAATTTAATGACTGTGAGCATTAAATTAATTTTAACCAAAGCTTTTTAACCAACAATGTCAACATAATCATTCACGCTAAACTGAGTTACACATACGTGCAGATAAATGTGTAACGCCGCACCGGACGGCTTACACAGCGAATTAGCATAATCTTTTCTTAATCTTTCGCAAGGTCGCGACGTACCCGATCTTAATACAATAGCATTTATGCAGGGTGACTCAGTTGTGTTGAAGGTAATTATAATATGGGGACAATTATTTCGGCCATTAGTGTAATGTACAATGGGATTGTATGACGAATTTGTCCTAAATATTGTTCTTTAGGTTTTTATTGCTGTATAGCCTTACGTAACGTCTCCTATCTTTCATCACATAGATAAATCAAATAATTATGTTTTCTCAAACATGCTTGGACATTCGAGAATTATTTTGACAACCTTCTTCGAGATAAATCTAGAATGCTGTACTGGTCCAATACATGTGAACAGGCGGCCGGCAATGTTAATATGAAAATGCATATCCGTCGTGATTGGCAGTCGAATAAATTCATAAGAAAACTCATATCTATCGTGTAATTTAACATATTTCACGATCGTCCATCAATGCCCCTTTTGCAGGCCGCGTCAGTAATGTACTATTTTTAATACGTTAAGTATATAAAGTTTTGGTGACATGTTCCCGTATGACGTATTCAAATGCATAACATTGTTAAGTTTTAAGGTAAAATATAAATAGAACTTACAGAAACTCATAAACATCACAGCTCCTTCATGGCAGCATGAATAAGGAAAATCATTAAAGAAAGTACAAACCACAGTCCATTTGTGCTGCATTCATCTCTACCAATACATAATAATTATATTGTTACATGCAGGTATCGAACCAGCTACAGTCAAAGGCCGTTTCCTCATTGGTCGGTGCAGTATCATTTCGGTATAGTGTGCAAAAGATACCGCACTGCATTCTTTTACGGACCTGACGTTATGTTTTCGGCATAATTTGTGCAGTACCGCTTAACGGCTCGTGTAGACCGGCGCGACAGGCAGGGCAACCCTTGTCGCGCCCGCGATATTGCGCTAGCCTGTACGAGCCTTAATTCCTCGAGAGAAAATGTGGTGTTCAAGTGATGGCGATGTTGTGGCGTGTTATATTTAACTCCCTTTTCGAAAAAATGCGCTATGGGCGACATCCGCAATTTTTTTTTTTAAATAAATTTTCAATTAAACCACGTGACGCGGCTCAAAACACCGAGCGAGCACTGGATGTTTCAACCGATATGATCCCACCCCGCTCCCGCGCATACCGAGCCAATCAGGAAATGCTCATTGCAATATCTATATAGGCGCTCGGTGAGCTTTTAGTACCGCGGGTGCTGATCCTGCACCGCTGACGCACCGACCAGTGAGAAAAGGACCTAACATGGGAAAAATTCTACTGCTTACCAAACTACGATACCGCAGTTTGGTAAGGTCATTCAGGGTTAAAGGTTCATGCACACACGTCAGTCACGTCAACGTCAATTCGCTGATCAGTCACGCTAATTTCAGGGATGTGTGAATAGATAGAAAGTCAGGGCTATTTCAACAATGAAACTGAACGCGATCAGCATATCTAAAACGCGTTCAAGAGCTGTCAGTGTCAAATATTCCCTAAGAATGATGACACTGACAGCTCTTGAACGCGTGAAATCTGCCGTCAGTCAGTCATAGTAACGCCTCGATTACAATTTGTCTTCGTCACAATATCACGTTTAGTTCGTAGCAATACAAGTTTTTCTTTCCCGTGACGCGACGTCGACTGAGACGCTCCGGTGACGTCACTGACGTGTGTGCATTAACCTTAACTAAGCACTGAGCAATTTAAGTACTCACATAGGTGACCTTTGTGGTAATAGATATATCCTGTTGCAGTTGCATAAAGTTAAAATAAATAAATGTAATGTATTAAAAGTATGTTATATTACCTTTGTTGTCAGTGTCTGATGAATCCAGCTGTAACGCTGAAGCGCGTCTTGTGAGCGGCGCAGACGCGAACATCACATTTGTAGTTGATGCCGCCCTGAAAACATACCACAAACGATATTAGACATAATTCGTGGGCAATGACGTATGTAGTAAGGGTTAATTTGGCATAACAGATGCAACGAGCTGCTGTTAAATTGATCTAATTTCAATTATTATGGTAGTCTTTTTTTTGGGTTTTGGTAAAACCCAAATTCTAAATAATTGATACTTGGCATAAACACTGAATTATAATTAAAATATTAAGGCATATAAAAGACGTAATTATTTCAACCACATTGACTTTGGGTATACAGAAATGGTATCGCAAGTTTCCAAAGCGACCAAGGGTTCTGCGTTCCGTGTTCTGACCGCGAACAGAACGCTTGCCTGCTGTAAGTCTAAACTTGTACAAAGCGTTATGATATTGCTAATTAACATTCGCAATACATTTAATTATAGGTAAGCTGTTAGATAGGCGTATCAACACTTGAAGGCAATTTACATTACTTACGTTGATTTATGTACATACATAGGTAGGTAGTTGCTATTGCTATTAAACATTAGGTATGTACGTAAATGTATACAACTATGGTAACTTCCTAATACCTACGTTTTACCTGAACGGCACGCAATGTTACTCCAACACGTCTTGTCCTTATTAAGATTTTCTTTGAAGTCTTAATGAAGGAAATAATAGTAGATACGACTTGAGTCTCCAGTTCGATTGAAACTTAATGGCCGCTCGGAAGTTAGCTAACCATTGCGCAGTACGCCACCCCTCAGTCCCGCTGACACATGAAATTTTTACTGCGCAGCAACTCGCCTCATGTTCCGAGCGACCATAAAGTTTGAATGGAACTGTACCTATACAAGTCTGTGTCGGATTATCAAAGGACTATTCCTTATTCAAAAATAACTTTGAGTTTAACAATAGATCTATTAGGAGGATTCGATTCCCAGGTCAGGCAAAGTATTGTTGGGTTTTTCTATTAGGAATTTCTCAGTAGCAGCTCGGAGTCTGGATTTGTGCCCGGTTGATGGCAATAGGCTCGTCCCCTGTTACATGAGACTTAAACATAACTGGCGAAATGTGGGTGTACTGTAGTTACACCTCTGCCTAACCCTTCTGAGAATACAAGCGTGATATTATGTTAATGAATGGCAGAAGAAGTAAACCTTCACCTAAAAGTCAATCAGTCTGCCTAGAATTTTCCCATCTAGGTTGGAAGGTCGGCTTCCAGTCCAGCTGGATGTAGCTGAGTACCACCTGACCATATTCGTAGACTTGTTTTATCAAAACAATTATTATTATTGGGTATTATTATCGCTGAGCTCATTTACAACTTATTTTCTTTTATGATAGGCCTTTATTATCGTGGTGGGTCTATCGATAAATACCTATATTTCTACATTGGTAATAGAATGTAAGTCAAAAGTAATAAATTCTTAATGGGCACCTGTGCGATGACCTACATTTTCTTTACGACGATGTAGATTGCTGTTTGTGAATTGAGTATCAATTAATAGAGTCAATACATTAAAGATGGTTGCAAATGTGACCTAAAAGTGTCATTGTGTGCATGGCTACAAAGTTTAACATAACACGACCTTATTTTTGTTGTTCAATCTAACTTGTCTAATGCCGTCAACTTTCAAGCTTAGTTTCATTACTTAAAAACTCAAAATGGCTTGACAATCAATGGTGACAATATGACGGCAATAGTGAACGGGCAGTAATACAGTTCAAAATCGCGACTAACTGAACAGTGCTACTAATCGTGTCACGAGACAAGTAATAATGAACGCACAATACATGCAGAGTTGAACCTGGTTTGACGGAAATTGAATCTTCAAAGTAAACAAAAATAAACCAACACCAAGAATACCCTCCACCAGACATATTATAAGACCCGCTGACCGTCACCAAGTACAGTTCGATTCAAACTTAATGGCGGCTCTGAAGTTAGCTACTCGCCGCGCAGTACCCCACCCCTCATCCCCGCTGACACATAAAATTGTAACTGCGCAGCGACTCGCCTCATGTTCCGAGCCGTCATTAACTTTGAATCGAATTGTAACCCTCCCTAGGATACGCAAATAATATGACTACTATAACTGATAGTACATACATAACCTCACGCCTTCTTCCCGTGGGGGTAGGCAGAAACTACAGAACGCCACCTGCTACGCTCCTTACATACTCTTTTTGCTTCGTTTACGTTCATACATCTGAGGCCTTAGTGTAAGTTTGCAAGTGAGTAAACGTAACTATCGCGTTTGCGTTAAGATTTTTATTCTCACCTTTATATTCTTAGCATTATGATCTATCAGTCAAATCTTAACGCAAACGCGATAGTTACGTTTACTCACATGCAAACTTACACTAAGGCCTCTGGTCATACACGCACGCCGGTTGCGAGTACAACGCACCTGACCTTTCTGAAGAAAATCACCAATAATTACACCCATAGTCATAGAAATTATATCTATGCCCATAGTAATGAACTAGTAACGGTAGATCCTTTAAAGAGAACTTCATGAATGAGAGGCTCTCGATAGAAAAGAAGCCTCTCGAAAATATATCTTGGAATATCTCATCTAAGTATTTTACCGGTCTATCAAAACCCAAAGAATCAAACTCCATAGAAGCATTGGAATCCGTTTTTAGTCTAAAACAATAACACAGTGACAATATTCTCGATCCAACTGCAAATGCTGACATGATCACCGACCGAGAAATTGCATAATTAACACAAAAAAAATCCCCATTGACAAATTAGCCGATATAAGGCTATTGTGTGCAAGACAATGATGGTTTAATGACGTCATCAGGTCAGTAAACCACGCAGGAAGTCGCGGACGTGGTCTGGATGTCACCAGGATTAAGTTTTGCAAATGGAGAATATATAGGAAGCTGATTATGAATAGGTGTCTAGGTGATGTAATGGATTAGGTGGATTATGTTGGTTTCTGATTTGCTGCTCGGCAGATTGGGATTACAGTATCTATTGATAGACTTGGTACTCTTCTAAACACTTCTGAGTGTACTGGGCTTGCATCCAATTCGGACGTTATATCCGATAGTCGAATCGGATGTTTGTGCTGCTGGGGAGTTTGTTGTGCCACTTCTTCTTCCCAGCTAAAGCACTGAAGTGTTGAAGGGTGGGCGTTTTGGGGGGACTGTCTTATGTAATTTTGACGTTCGAAAAGTGCTGATTCGCAGGCTAGTTTGAATAAATGACTTTTGATTTTGGGGCATAGCTAGCTTAGCCTCATACATATATATTCCGGAGCAGACATTATTCCAAATTACAATAGGCAAGAGATGACAGAGAACTACATAACAGGAGATATCTATCACTGCCTCACTGGATAGATTCAGATGCTAAAATACTTTAACCTTTTTTCAGTGTTAGTTATTTACTGGGAAGAGTGGGAAAACCATGGGGGAGACTTTAGCGCAGTAAAGGGAAAATACGCGTTGTATAAAAAAAATAAAAAAAGGGGTAAAAGTTCTCGTCAAAAATATCTGCATATCGTCGGTTTGATTAACAAACAAAATGAAAGGATAGACTACGAATGAACAGAACCAATCAGCAGTTATCATAAACAGACTCGCTATAATTACGAAAGTGTAATCAGACAAAAATGCAGATTGCATTTCTGGCTACCAATTTTAATATAACGTTATGGCGTCCACTAGGCTCAAATACCATCAGGGCTGTGTGACCCACATTGCACCATATACGACTACGGTACTGCACCGCAAGAATGAATTAGCTAGTGTCAAACTGGTACACTGTGGTCGAGCAATATTGACCCACTTCCGTCCTTTGACTTACGACAAAACGGGAACGTTCGTCCATTAGGTACAGTGTAGGCCAACAAAATTGTAGTTACCACAGTTTTATTTATGTATTTGTAGTGGATTTCATAGTACGTACACATTTTACGTATTTATTATGCGTTTTGTTTATTTTGGTCGAGTTCCTTGTATTTGAAATCGTCAAATACGGGATGGCGGGATCTACAACGCCACATGCGAACTACGCATCAAAGACCTGACATTACAGAAATCCTGCATCGCGCAGTTAGAGTTTACAGCGCGATAAACATATATAAGACTATCTGTCATCAATCGTCGGGCATCAGAGGATGAGTGAACTTAACACCCTGTTCCTCATACCTCTAAAGGTACATACATTGTTGTTGATAGGAACCAACAGCACGGGTTAAAAAAAAAAATTGCCACTTTTCTATTTACAATGCAGTGGCATTTTGCTTTCACAGCTGACAGAACTAGGTTTGTCTAAAATATAGTTACACTCCATTACTCACATCCATTCCAAGAACCTATGATGGATTACTGTATCACCAAGAATAACAATTCCCACTATCCAACCATCAAACGTACCATCATTTACAATAATTTATTTGCTCTTCACATGCACTTTACCTGTTTGATATAAAAGCTATTTTCGTATAAATCGCGTGCGGTTTAAGTTTGCATTTCGTGTCATAGAGTAATTAAGACGCGTGAGACATGCAGAGGGGTCGTTTTTGTTAATCTAGTTAACGCCCTTGACAAGGCCCCGTATTTGTTCGAAGCGCCATTATGCTTCTGTATTAAAGTGTTAACGAGGATTATGAAAATTGATTTGTCGTGTTGATTTACGGAAAACTATTGCGGTGGAATGTGTACGCTAACTGTAAGAGTAAGCCCAAAAAAATTGGAACACGAAATTTGCTACAACCACAATATTTTCGCATTCGTTGCTTTAAAATATTTTCACAGGCACATATTTTCTCTCCTCATTGGTAAATTGACCTTTGTAAAAAAATAATTATACCTTGTTTCCGTCAAAGCGGAACTTCCAGATGAAGTAATTAGTGGAGCTAGCTTATTATTAACGCAGTTGTAGAGTAAGTTCTATGTCAATAATTATTAGCAAGTTGCTGTCAACTTGCTAATAATTATTATATTGCTTTCTATTAATAATTATTAACTTAAGGATAACTTATAGTGAGGTCAACTAAGTTAGTGAATGCGTAGACAACCTTTAGACTAGTCATATTATAATTAAAAACCTTCTCTAGAAATATAGCAACTAATGGCGGATTTCATCGATGAAACTGCGTTCAAGAGCTGAGAGCTGTCAGTGTCAATATTCCACAACAAGGATACCACTGACAGCTGTTTAACGTGGTTTAGATGTGCAGATTGCGTTCAGTTGCATTGGTAGAATTGGGACTAACTTGTAAATCCAGATTCACAGCAAACTAGGAACGAGAAAGAGCCTCTTAGTCCTACCATCTAAGTTCACATTATGGAATGCAATAAATATATTAAGTACTAGCAGCGCCCCGCGGTTTCACCCGCATAAGTCTCGATCCCTTGGGAATATCGGGATTAAAATTATCCTATTAACACAATCCAGGTTATAAGCGATATGTGTGCCAAATTTCATTCAAATCCGTTCAGTCGTTTATGCGTGAAAGAGTAACAAACATCCTCATATACTTTTGCATTTATAATATTAGTAGGATTCACAAAAATCAATGGGTAAGTGAAAAAGGGATCGTCTTTCAGTCACTTCCCAGTAAGACCACGTCTTCTATTGTTTAGACTTGCTCTTCAAAATAAAAATAGACAAACACAAATGGCAGCTTACATTAACGTGGCGTCCAGACTCTTAATTAAAATCCGCTCCACTAAACGAGGCATAGGCACGTGACCTAAATAGTTCTAAGTCTAGAATCTGGAATGTCAGAGTTGAAAGCCAAAATAAACTCCAAACAAGCTTTATGGTTTACCAACACGGTATGTTCAGTGATTACGCGAAATTTTAATTGTATTATTACGGCTGGGTGTATTAATTTGGTCGGTAATGTAAGCTAGACGTTTTTTTTTTTTGTGATGGCGGATTTTTTGGCACATGTGTGCTGTTATGAATTTGGTGTCTTTTTTGTCGCATATACAGGGTTAAATATAATTAGCTAGCGAAAGTCGAGAGACATGATGGGTTTCAGTCACCGCTATTAGTGTTGTTTAGTTGAAGTAAAATCAGTTGAGAAAAAATGTTTTTTTAAATAAAGTAGGTACCAATATTAAATTTGATTTATCGTTTTTAATTAACGACACTCATCACTTATGAAAACTTTACACAAAAAAAAAAAGATTTTTAAACTTACCTATATTTCAAATAGGTACCTAACTACAATTTACAACAAAAAAAATCGCAGCTCTGTCCCACTCCTTTCATCGTACGCGAGCCTGTGCGTACTCCTTCCAATTTTGGCGAAATCTGGAGGCCCGTCCATCTCCTACGTAGTCTGCCGCGTTTTTTATTTGCATTTATAGAAGAATTTTGTTATATTTTGCTTATCTCAAAATAATCGTTTGAATAGTCTATCGAGTGGTAATTTTATTTAAAAGTAAGTCAAGTAGTCTCTTCAAAAATAAAAGGCGGTTTATTAATACGGGCTTATTAGGTACTAGGTATCGTAAAAGGACGTCTATGAGTAACATCCTGAAGATAGTAAATAGTGATGTAATTAAAATATCTTTGATCACTAATTATTCTGCCAAGCGTAAGATTACCGCCGTAAGATCTTTACCAAATATGCTCACCCTGAATTAAGATGTGGGGCTCAGTATTTTGTCATGAATATCATATAGGTACTACTATCATTTACTATATAACCTAAACATAAAAGGGAGGCTCCAATGACTAATTCTAATTTATGATGGAAAATAAATAATTTTTGATTTTGATTTTTTTGATAAACTCAAGCCTGTAGTTCCCCGTAGGGTTAGGCAGAGGTGTGCCTATAGTTCAACCAAATTTTGCCAGTTATGTTTAAGTCCCAAGTAATAGGGGGCGAGCCTATTGCCAACCATCACAAATCCAGAATAGGGGCCGCTGCTAAGAAAACCAGGCAGTTCTTTTAATATAGCAGTATCAATCCTAGGCTAACTAATATGAAGGCGAAAGTGAGTTTGTTAGTTTCCTTCGCTTTTACGCTAAAACGGCTGAACGGATTTAGATGAAATTGGCACATAGGTAGACCATTACCTGGGTGAGAACATAGGATACTTATTATTTTCATTTTTTCTTAAGAGGTTCTTATTTCAGGTTTTGTCCCATAGTGAAAGTTGTTCTAGATGATGAGTACCCTTAAGAGGATGCCAAGGAATTTAATTTCACCCTGTTTATTTCAATTAAATAAATTGTGACTTTATAATTAAACTAAAAACAGTTGCATATCTAATCACAAGAGATATCCATCGCGGAAAATTTATTATCAAATAGATATCAAATGGCAAAAAACAAACTTCCACTATTTGTAAAAACTTGACATCCGCTCACAAACGTACGATAAATCTTACCTAACAGAAGAAACTAAGTGGCAATGAACATTGAGCGATTTTTTTTACTTGGGTAAAGAGTTTTCTCCACAGTCATCTCGATACTTTAGGGCGTAAAGAACAACGACACATCTGAATACCTCTTCGCCTTTTTGTATCCAAGTTAACAGGTGTGTAACCCAGAATGCCTTATTGAAATTAAATGGTATAAAAGACATGGAAGTACAGAGGCCTTAGTATAAGTTTGCACGTGAGTAAACGTAACTATCATAACATTTGACTGATAGATCTTAATGCTAATAATATAAAGGTGAGAATAAAAATCTTAACGCAAACGCGATAGTTACGTTTACTCACTTGCAAACTTACACTAAGGCCTCTGAACAATACTGCCAGTTGCAAAAAATATAAAGATGTTTTTAATCGTGACATCTGTCATTTTGCATGGCCAGCGTTGTATGTACAAGTTGAAACAGATGTCCTAATTTCACGCCCAATATACTGCCTGGTTAATAAGTCCCGGCTCAGTTACAATCTGATGGATGACGACTTGATATTATTATAGTGAGCATTCGAAGTATGACACTTCCTTCTATCTTGTGAAGAACAGTCGGCTTTATTTGCAGATTCTTAGCTATGCTGATTGAGTGTCTAAAGTCTGAAGCACTAGGAAGTGGTGAAGGGCGGGCGTTTTAGGGGACTATCTTATGTAATATTGACGAAAGTGCTTATTCTCAGCCTTATTTAAATAAATTACTTTTGATTTTGATTTTTGTGTGCTTAAAAGGGACACAATGTTCGAAGTAATAAAGTGCTAAAGTAACTGTATACAGGGTGGCAGGGAAATCGACGCGCCTGTTACCATGGATACGGTACATGATTCTGAAACTCCCTGCGCTGAAATGTTTACAAAACTGCAATACCTACGTGGTAAAAATGTATAGAACAGCATTTTTTTTTAATAGCCCATGAAAAATTTCATCGCTGAGGTCCAGAATAATGTACTGAATCTATGTTAACAGAAGACCAATTCTCGTAATGAAAAAACGTCCACATTCAAGTCGCAATCTGTCAAACTTGTTAAAAATGTTCGATGTCCCTGCCACCCTGTATATGATTAAAAATCTTATGTTGTTAAATGTATGAAATTCAAATGACGTTAAAAGTTAGACAGCTATTCGAGTCTTGTTTACTACTACATACCCGAGAACTACAAAAACATTTGCAAAATGTGTGTTTCAGAAAGTATCAAGCCATTCTACGCTAGATGTTACTGGTACAGTCAACAGGAGACTTTAGTATAAAGTCAGGTAATAAACATCTCTGCACTTTACGGAGTAGTCAACATTCAATGCTATAGCGAGTGGTCTTAGCTGCCTCTGCATGCATACTTTTCTCTTAAGTTCACTGTAGGGCCAGGATAATACAATTGATAACCAACTTAAACAGTCCCTATATTAAAACCTTTTTCGCATACTTTGAGTTGTATGAAATAGCTTTGACACGGGAAATTGACGAATAATCACCATAAAATGTTCCCTTTGCTTGGACACAGGCCTCCTATAGATGAGAGGAAGTGGGACGGAAGTGACACATTTCTTCGATTTTTTGGTTCTAGGACATGCCGGTTTCCTCACCATGTTTTTCTACGAAATTTTTACACACAGTAAAGTGCCTACATCTCAATTGTTCGTGTCTACAACGTGCCTCGTAAGTCACGGTAATTTCCACTGGGCCACAACTGCTGGGAAATTGGCGTAAATAGGGGTGTATTTTGTTTAACAATTAATTAAACTGATTGAACATTGAGGCACGCACCCTCACAAAAAATGACCATGTAGATCATGTTGTAGATTATTATATTCTGCCATCTATTTTCGTCACCAGGTGTATGGTCATTTCATTGGCACACCTGCACCGGCCTGTTTTTGTTATCAATTAACAAACTAGTTTTTAATCATATGCATAGAAATAAATGTTCCACTTATGACTCATCAAGGCAAGCCTCCGGGCCAAAGAATTTCAGAAATTACTTTTTGTTATTTTTTATTGGAATTACAATCAAACAATTATGTTCTCTTAAAATACATAGCCAATTACGCCCTCTTTGAACTAGTGATTCGCAAGCCGAAACTATTAATTAATTCGTGGAACAAAAACTTAAATTGTTTTTCGATATAGCCAACCTAATGTAACGTGGTTCGCTTCAACAACACTGGGTTTGTCAATACTTTTTTCTACTATGTAGAGACGACGACGGAGGAGCTCGTGGCTAAGTAATAACAGCCGCACGGGTCGATCCATCAGGTTAAACAACGTTTACGGGGGTTGATCCGTGGGGTAACCATCTTTACATACCGAGACTTCTCCGTTCCTCGGAAAGCACGTTAACCCTTTTGCCCCGGCTGTCATTCGTGGATCATTGACAGTCGTTAAGGGTCGTCAGAAGCCCGAAAATTAGTCTTACCAAGGAGTATCGTATTATCGTTGTGGAGGTCAGATATGCAGTCGCTCCATGTACAATATTGATTGTAGACACGATGACGTTTCTTCGCTATTCAACACTGTCCTTAATGGCAGGTACCTTCCTAGTCATCAAGCGCTATGGGGCCAGAAGATCATAGATCTACCTGTCTTGCTGCTTTGTTGAGTAAGACTTTTCTAGTCGAGCTCATCATCTGCCTAACCGTGTCGGCTTCCAGTCTAACCGGATCTAGGTGGATACCAGTATTTTTAACCGACTTCCAAAAAGGAGGAGGTTATATGTTCGTAGCGTATGTATGTTTTTTTTTTTTGTGTATGTCCGTGGATATTTTCGTCAATTATGGACGGATTTTGAAAATTCTTTTTTTGTTTGAAAGGGTATGCCCCCAAGGTGGTCCCATATAAATTTTATTAACTTAACTTGAGTACTTTTTGAGTTAGCTTCATTAATACGTATTTTTCCGACTTAGCCTATATGGACGATCTTTTAACATTTTTCTGTCACTGTTATTTACATAGCAGGTCGTGATATTCTAACTAGTAGGGGGTAGGTACCACAACTAAAAAGTGAAAAATAAAAACTTTTTATAAAAAAAACCAACCGACTTCCAAAAAAACACTAGAAAGTGAAAAATAACTTTAATTACGGAAGTCGGTGACTTAAAACGAAAATTCAAAACCAAAGACACCGACTTCCGAAATTAAAGTTATTTTTCACTTTCTAGTGTTTTTTTTGGAAGTCGGTTGGTTTTTTTTATAAAAAGTTTTACTTCAAGTGACCGCCTATATGACCTCCAAAACAGTTTTATATTCACTTGTGTGTTTAGTTTTCCCCTATTACATGGGACTTACAACATAACTGGCGGAAGATGGGTGTACTATGGATACACCTCTGCCTAAACTTTCGGGGAAACAAGGCGTGATGTTATGTTATGTAACTCAGTTTTCAAGTATAGTTCTTGCAAAAAAAGCAACGGAAATAAATAATGAAAAACACATGAAAATCTCTTCAACGGTTTCCGATATTGCGTCTCTAACTTTAGCATAGCACAAACGAGTATTCTAATAATTATTCTAATAAGTTCTGTACGACATTCTTGAAGAAACGTGGTTAGAATTTATTATTACGAAGATGATTTCATACAAGAATTTATTTCCAATTTACCTGCAAGGATTTATTTCCAATTTACCTACATGTTGCTTTAAGAACATTCTGGCAATCAAATATGTTTTTCTACGCAAATACATTGTAATGGAACTTTACGGAATATTAAGTAGTTTGAAACTCAATAACCCCAAAAACGTCTTATTCAGGTTCTGAAATTGTTTTATAATTTCATTATTTAAAACGTATTTCATGATGGAGATTATTGAAAGTACTTTTTGTATAGTTTATTTTGTTTATTTATAATATTCATAACAGCTCATTAGTATTTTATTTTATTTATTCACTGCAAAACCACTACATTAAATTGTATTTTTCTTGGAATATTTTTACAACCACTTTTTACCATTCTGGCGTGTTTTTAGCTATGATAGAGCAATATATATGCGTCATCCCTGAGGGCTGGTCTGTCTGCCCTGCACCCAGACACTGCAGTTTATTGACATTTACCCTTAACGTGACTGAACTAACGTGAACTTGAGGGTATATTAAGAACCCAGGTCAGGTTTTTATCTCGCTCGCACCATGCTAATCGCGGTCTGAGTGCGAGCTTGACGGAGGCGGCTACAAAACGGCAATAGTTTAGGTAATTGGTTTTTACGGCGAAAATAATGATAATTAAAAAAAAAAAACATAGTCACTGCCTTATATTTAGTTCAGTTAGTATGCAAAGTTTCATGATCTAATTTGAAGTATTTTTGGAATAGCAGCGGTTTATTGTTCTGTTTGGAGGTAAGTAACTTTGGATTTTTTTGTATCGAGAAATCATTAATCCTCAACTTTAACATAATTATATTTATTTCGGAATTAATGCTGCAGTAGTTTCGATGTAACGGCGGATCTTGCTAAGCTATTTGACGTCCAGTACTTAGGCCCTTTGTCTATGTAACGATTGTCTCTACGTGTGGCAAAATGTTGCGCACCACTTGAGAATTTGAACAGACTTATACGGGAATTGCCCCTCTAGCACATGAATAAAAAACCGATAAGTTCTCAGCCATCAATGAACACAAAATCCTAGTAAATAAAACAAGTTACATAAACAGGCACCAAGACCACTCTCAACGCAATATTTATTTAAGTATACAAGTTTGTTATAAAATTATCATAAAAATGTAACTGAGTGAGAACCGGTCGGTGGTTCGTTGTGTTATGTTTTGCACTCATTAATATGTTAGTAAACCCGACCTTTTGTGCGATTTCTTGTCAACTAAGTCGTGTTTATAGGAGATTCTCGTGTGAACTTCGGCTAATGTACCGTGTAGTTGTGGTTTTTTTCTTTTGTATTAGATAACTATTATATGGCAGATGTTCAACACCACTGCCGATCCCAGGTTTATATTTAGTATAGCCACTTTGTATAACAGTATAACACAATATGAATACAAATCTTCAGTCCGTGGAGTTGCCTGTTCGTCTCCATAGGAACCTACTAAGCTTTGGAATGGGCAACTAGCTTCATCTTTCTGACTGACCGACCGCTTGACAATTCAAAAGTGCCTGTAATTGGTTTATTTGAAATAAATGCTTTGAGTTTGAGTTTGACAAAAATCAGGGAGCCTCAAAATGGTCACAAGGAAAATGGGTTTTGCATGGTTTTCGAAGTCTATTGAAATCTTATTTTATTACATACTAGTGTTCGCCCACGTGGTGGTCGAGAATTATCCTACGGGAATGTACTACCGGGGTAAAAAGTATCCTATGTGTTAATCCAGGTTATAAACTATCTGAGTGCCAAATGTGACATCTACCAACCCGCACTGTGCCCACGTGGTGGATTACGGCCCACTCCCTCTCACTGAGAGACAGCAGTGGGATCATTAGGCTGATCATGCTTTATTATGATATCACCTTCCAGGTATTGGGGGAAATCCTATCAATAATTAAATATCTACGTGGAAATCAACTGCACTTATAATAAACACCTCACCTTCCTTATCAGAACGACCTTGAAAAAGCATTATCAGTTGGGCCGCTTCTGGTATTATCTATTGCCATTTTTAATCTAATTACTGGTTACACTATCATTGATTCCAAGAAATTTCCTTTTATTTGTGGTCATCGTCGTTTTGTCTACTGCTGGTTTTTATAGAGGGTTTCTTGCTGTTTCTTTGTGTTTGTTATGAGAATGAACCAGATGCAGATGTATACCAGTAAGTATTTTACATGGGCAACTCCTTATCTGACCTCCACACCAGTTACTGGGTAATACGATACCCTGGTAAGACTGGTTGTCAAACTTTAGCATGATATCTATGAATATCACTGTGCCGTACCTGGCAATCGAACCCAGGACCAACGAGGCAGTCAACGAATTAATTATCTTGTAATTAATTAAATAAGTACCTTAATTAGGGTACTTTTTATGGTTAAGATAAAATAACAATATTAACAACATACAACACCAATCATGCTTGTATCATGCACACTACGCTACTGCAAATAATCTACAATTATAAAATTATCTAGCTATTTGCTAAACTAGCTAAGCTATTTACAATTTGAATACTTTTATAGCATAACATTGTATGTAAAATTTTGGACCAAATATGATTAAAAACAAAAATTAGTAATAAAAAAACAACATAACAAATTAGTAAAATTAAAAAAACAACAACAAAAATGTTTGAAAAAAAAAAACCTGCTTACAGTGATTCAAAAAAGTTCATCTGATCTATGGGGTTGGTACTGGAGGTGAGGAAAAATAAAAAAAAACACAATTAGTGCACAAAAAAGAAAAGAAAAAAAAATTGGACATGTAGGTAAGTAGTTATTTACTGGGGTTCTGTCGTAGTTTGTGTATTACCGACACCGTTAGGGACCCAAAATAAAGCAAAGCAAGAAAATCTGGGAAGCTTAAGTTCCTTAAGTTTTGCTAATTAAAATAACCCAAAATAAAAATCATTAGCGTCATAAATAATAATAAATTAGGATCAAATTTAAATCGTATATTATGTTATCATTAATACACGTTTGCTTAAATAAATTAGATAATTAATTACAAGTTCACAAAAAAGCGAACCGAGCTACGCACGGCTTCGCCCTTCATTTGTTTTGTAAACAAAAATATTGTCAATGATCATTGTTTATGAAAAGAATACAGACAGATCAATTAGTTTTTTTGACCAGCAAAATATCGCCAAATATTGCAGAGTTATTCAGAGAAGTCTGCTGACTTGATTTACATTTTTTTAAGCAAATGAAACGTTTTAGTATTCTTCCATTTAACAATGATCGTTCACATAACATTTAGTAGTGCAGCCTGTTACATGTCTTGCAACGACACTGCAACATTGTCATTTGTAACGTCACCCGTAGTATAGATACAGTAACTATTGAAGGAAACTAACCTGCGCGCGGCCCAGAAGAATCCAGCCGAGTCTACCGGCTCAAGTAGTCGAGGTGTGGACGAGCCGAAAGCGAACGCTGGCCGGGGAGCGGAGCGAGCGGCGCGCTGTCGCTCCAACCGCTCCGTCCGATCGCGTTCTCGTTGCAGCAACGCCTCGCGGCGCGATATTGATGCTTCCCATATCGCACGCTTGCGTTCTTCAACCTGTAACAAGGGAAATGTAGGCTTAAAATTTTATTCAACGTTTTGAAATTGGAACCCTGAACCAGAACGCAAACCACGTAAAAGATGGCGGGACGAGTTGAAAAAAACCAACAAAAAATAATCCCACCATGGCTTTACACTTTTTATTATTTGATTTTTTTATCTGCTGTATATATTATAAAGTGTGCCTTTTAGTCTGTGCTAAATATATGTATTTTCTGTCCTCATTGTTCACATTGGCCCTGGGCCGAAAAGCTGGAAGTCATGGGGGAGGCCTTTACGAAAGAAACAGGATGATAAAGGACAGGCTGCCAGTACCTAGTAAAATTTTAAAATATTTTTGAATTTTCCATATAGAATTTGATTTAAGATCCAATCAGTGCCATTTAGGACCTACCGAAACATATCTCTTGGAAAAGTACGAAACATAATCAAGAAGCCTAGAGTTAGATATTCACAAAAAGGAGTGGCCGATAAACACCCAATAAATTGCATTTAACATTTGGTTTAATCGATTTAACAACACGAAACCGTTTCGATTACATTTATTTACGAGATAAACATTCGATTAGGAAATTGCTAAGTAATGGTTGTAACAGCTTTTTTGGGTGCAACTGTCTGATTTCGCAGTAATCTGGAATATTCCGTAGTTTATTTATTTATTTATATGTACAGCTACACAGATGGATAACAATTGTATTTTCTCAAACATGCTTGGAAATTCGACCATTGTTTTGACAACCTTTTTCGAGATAATCGAAATTGCTGTACTGGTCAAAAACAAGTGACGATGCGGCCAGCAATGTTACTATGAAAATCCATATCCGTCCTGTGTAGCGGCCAAATAAATTACTATGAAAAAATCTGGCGTGTTATTTGAAAATGGAACGAACTTTTTACTTCAACACATGAAAAACGTGAAAAATTATCGTTGTCCGTCATTGATTCTGGAATTTATAATTAATTTACTTTGTTTTAATTTCCGCGCATTATTTGAGCAAAGCACTATTCAAGCCTTGGCCGCAACCAGGCATTGATGGACTCACGTATGTGTGCCTCGGCTACGCCTCGGCCCACATTTTCACGACCGTCCATCAATGCTTGAGTTGCTGGCCTCGACAGAAATGTACTAATGCAACATAGAGCCAATTACAGGTTCTCACGGGTAAAAACAGAAATAGTAGCAGAAATCTTAGGATCACTAACAAGCGCGATATAGAGGAACACTATGCACTCCTAAAAAAGTCAGCGTTCAGCCGAGTGCGTACAGAATTGGTTTTGGTTAGGGTAGCTATAGTCAAGTCTAAGCCATACATATTGCAAAGATTAGCCTCTTTCGGTTTGCCTTGCGACCGCCCGCCACTTGATAAATTATGGTATATTTACCAGGAACTATTACATCAAGACTACGACTAATCTTGCCAGATCCCAAGGTGCTCTTAACAAATGGCATTAAAATTGCGTCTGTCTAATATATTGGTCTGTTCAGTCGCTTCAAACTATGTTTTAGTTGACTTGCAACTAACCTCTTTAAACTCAGGGGCTAGTAGCTAAATAATAACAGCCGCACGGGTCGATTGAAGATTAAGCTACGCTTGCCGCGATCGGTACCTGGATGGGTTACCATCCATTACATATCGAGACTCTTCCGTGCCTCGGAATGAACTTTAAGCCGTTGGTCGCGGCTGTTATTCTTAGATTTTTGTCAGTTTTCACGGATAGTCAGAAGTCCAATAGTCAGACAACCTGTCTTACCAGGGGTATCGTGTTACTGAGTAACTGGGTTGTAGAGGTCAGATAGACAGTCGCTCTAAGTAAAATACTGGTATCAGCTGCATCCAGTTAGACTAGAAGCCGACCCCAAAATAGTGGAGAAACGGCTAGGTTCTTAAACAAGATACTAACGATTTATTGGGGCGATCTAGCCAGTTGTAGCATTGGAAAATGTATGTTTAGGTCAAATGGTGACGAAGGGAGGCATCAATGCGAAAATTGTCGCACTAATGTTAAGCAAGCTTTGAAGAATTATCAGACCGGTAGGTATTACCATCATCATTCTCCCGCCCAAATCCCAATATTTGTGGTCGGCGAAACAATTTTTTTTAAACCACAACGTTGTTTGTTTCCTAACTCTCTTTTGACGTCACTACTATACTATAAAACGAAAATAGCCCAACAACTAGGGCTTCGACAGATTCTTTCAAGTCGAATGATTGCTGCTCTTAACAGCAGGTTAGTGGAAGAGGTTAACGAGGGTTTAATAATTTGGTGCACACTGCATTGTGCCAAGAATAAGCCACTTTGCTCTTGCAAAGGATTGATTCCGGGAATGTCCGGGAAGTTGAATCTACCTGAACAAGGATCTTTTTTTTTTTTTTTACCACAACGGAGGAGCTCTTGACCTGAATCTCACCTGATGGTAAGTGATGATCAGGCCGAAGGTGGAAGCGAGCTTCACCCGCAATCCTCTACCACAAAGAAATTGGCTATCTTACCTCTTACTGCCGGAATACAACAATGCTGGTAATATTGTTGTTATGGCGACAAACTTAGATAAGATGGTGGTAGCTAGCCAGGCGAACTTTAAACAAGCAATACCACCAATCAAACCGAGCAGAAAATTTTGCCCTCACTGGGAATCGAACTCAAACTCAAACTCAAATTCTTTATTGCATTCATGTGTACACCAGCTGTTACATAAGTATAAGTAAGATCCAACATGAAACCCGGTTAGGGCACGGCAACATAAAAGATTCGATAAAACAAGCATCCGGTGAGACACTGGATTTCAAGTTTGTTAAACAAAATAATATAATTATTATCGATAATATTACTAGCATTTGGTTTAAATGTCGTTATTCTAATTAGTATCATGAGGTTATTACATTATTTATTTACTTTATTAACTATTATGTTATTACATTAATTAATTTGTATTCATTTTATATTTTAAGAATTATATTTTATGATATGTGTAAGTGTATGTATGTGTTCTTTTTGTGTAAGCATCATTTCAATAACTGTAAGTAATTATCTATATATAATATTTACCAAATATTTTATTCTAAGTATTCTGCGACCGAGTAAAAGCATTTTTGTGTTAGATATTCCTTCAATCTTTTTTTAAATATATTGAATTTGAACTGAAATTGAAATCGAACCCGGGACCTCTGGGTCTGAGACAGGTGGTCAAACCACTAGACAACTCAGGCGGTTTTCCTTCCATACTTCTCTATAAGTCATCTCGGAAATCACTCCGTTTCTAGCCATATCATCTTTCACATTCAGTTATGTTTATTTATTAAATAATATTATTATCCCTGCGTATAAAGGGTCAGAGGCCTTAGTGTAAGTAGCATTATGATCTAACGGGCAAATCTTAACGCAAATGGCAATTCCTGATCAAGCATTCCAGCCTATACAAATGCAATTCACAATGCATCTAGTCCAGATCCCACCTCACACATTACATCGAGATGTACTATACGAACAACGTAAGAACGCTTGCTGCATGAATCATTCGTAACGACTTACGTATGCAGATTATGATTATCCCCACTGAGGTTGCAACCAAGCGTCTCTTTCAATGAACGCTTGTCGAAAACAACGTGCTCTTTTCGTTTCAATTCTAAGTCTTTACCCAACCCTAAGTTGAGAAATGAGTTTGAAGAACTGTGAGTCACGAATTGTGATAATAAGTAGAAGAAAATTTGATGAAATTTGAAAATGAATTCAGTGATGGATGGCAACTCACCGGACTTCCAGTTTCCAGTAAGTAAGTACGATTAAGTAAATATTTAGAAAGCGGTCCAAAATTTGGCATTCGTACTAACGATGTTTGCGCCAAAAACGAGTAGTTCTGTCAAATGCAGTAAAAAATCAATGGCAGCACTGTGAACAAATTTATTGTGAATTCAAATAATGACGTGCAATATAGACTTCGTACTGCATCTATTGCCCTAGGCGGGCTAGTCGTATTCTCGTCATTACTTTATTATTAGAATTGACAGGACAATACGCTTCTAGACTCTAATTACTAGAAGAGTCTTCCTACACTCACAATGTGGCATGAAAATGGAAAATATTAAAACATATCTATGTGCTCCATAACCTTGCCCACTAATAAGCGAAGACATCAAGGTTGACCAAGGTCGAACAATATTGAAGATCAAGGTTCTTTATGTGATTACAATTTTCAAGTTCCTTCGTTGAGAGTCGCGGGATCGATCCCCACGATGAACATATACTTTTTGTTGACAGTTTAGAATCTTATCGTTTATCTCAAAATATTCCTTAAACAATCAGTTCAAAGTTGTTTGTAGCCAATTACACAGCTATGATTGAGCACTAAGACGATCATTAGTAGTCGCAAGTCATCGCGTCAATTGCTTTAATGTTGAGTCAATTTCCATACATTAATGAAGGCTGCTGCGAGCATTGTAACGGGGACTTCAAAGACTATTGGAGATTTCGAAAATACGTTGAGATTTTACTGTAAATAGATTAAAAGATCAAGACCTGACATTGGAATTTTATTAGGATCCAACAACATAGCAGGAAATATTGCAGAACCATTGAAAACAAGCTTAAAACTACCAGTCTTTCTAAGTAGTGCCAAGTGCCAAGCCGTTAGACTGCCATTTAAGAGCACTTCATTCACAATTTTCTCCAGTTAGCCACGTGTGTGGCTCATTTTGTGAGAAAATGACCAGTCAATAGCTATAATTTCTATTTCCAGACATGAGAATACGAGTAAAGTAATCAATAATCGACACTAAACGCAACAATGACATTCGTTTTTCTTTCTTACGTAAATGAGTTCCTACGTACAGTGGTACTCGATCTGTTTCAAAATATAAGCCAAAGTATGCAACTTCTATATTAACTAGACTGACAACTTTAGTTTAATTGCGCATCAAAGTATGTGATCACTTGCTTAAAATAGGGCACGTCATCTGGTAGGCGAAACCATATGCCAGGCGCCATGTTTCATTCAATATCCAGTCTAAGAAAGCGCTTGCAGCTGAAGAGCCATTTTCAAATAAACCATGATCTCATAAGTAGACACAGTTCTCCATTTTAACATACAATATAAATTGCGTAATCAAAATCCCAACTGGTACGTATAAATCCTCAGTGAATCACTTAACAAAAACCGTCCAAGGGCCTGATAAGGAAATAGCGCGCGTAAGCCGATATCTCCGTTCAGCTTGACCGGACGCAATCGCTGATCCAGCACCGGCGGCTCAGCAAACAATATAAGATTATGAACACGCCTTAGACACATCGAGACAGACTGAACAAGGAGACGAAATAATCTGATCAGATATATTGGTATTAAAAATGTATATGGAGAGAATGACTGGATCTTAGCAGCAAGAAGTTAGAATACAAAGATTAAGAAGGAAGAGTGTATTCTAAGAATAGACCCTGAAAGTCTAAAAGACACGATATCAACTGTTTTCATTGAGAGTTCCGGACTATGTAGGAAAAAAGATGTCAGCATAATTAACATATTTGAGACTAAGATCTAAGATTAGAATTCCAAACGTTCTTCCGCCTACAGATGAACCATTGTAAGATATTGCAGGTAATCTTCACGCATGACAGTCGACGGGCGTGGATAGATGACCATACCACGTTATTAAAACACAGGTGAATGCCCCCGCCTCTGCCGCATAATCCATTATTCAAGATTAATGGCGAAGGATGGGTTGACCTTGGTCCTATTCGTCACAGGACCCGACAAAGGCTGTATCCGAGCAGTACCAAGATACTAAATACAAGTAATTCTTAAGTGGATGTCTCCAAGATTCGGAACAACAGGAAGTATGCATCACCGCTCGTTCGGATCGCTTGGCACGCCACGAGCGCCGTTTAAACAACATTATTAATGCAAAATATTCACGGCATCTTTTTATCACATGTTTTGAATATACTGAATACGGGTAACGAATACTCGTGAGAGAAATGGAACAATACGACGAAAAATGTCGGAATATAATGAGCCGACATGCAAGGTATGGGATCGTATATGCTTTAATCTTTTTGTCACTGTTGAATTTTTGGTGGTCTATTTTTAACTATGCACATTTTTGCGCATATTAAGATATTTCATTTTTTCCCGTCCAAAAGCTATTTGCTTTCAGTAACCTTACTAATGATTACATCGTTCAAAATTAGAGCAACGCCTCATCAGCGCTCTTCCAAAACATCAAGGTAATTAGCATCTCCCATCTCAAGGTCATTATCAGACACATGGTAAACTTCACGTTATTTTAGCACACCGACCTAATTTGCAAACGATGTCAGTGTCATGTCTTCGTCACCAAAATCTTCTAAACATGTTCGGCATGTTTCAATGACCTGTTATTTTCTTTTTACACAGACGATGCCACTTCGCTTTTTAATCCTCTAAAGGACAAGATACTGTGCCAAATACAGCCACAGTTGCCAAAGACAGTATCAGGTCTCATGTAATGGGTTGGGGGTTTTGAGTTAGGCGGAAGATTGAGTATTTGAGAACGTACAAACATGACTATTTATCATCTTCTTGAAAACGGAGTTTTGGACTTAAATCCACAACCATTAGACCAACGGATCGATTATATCTTTTTTGGGCAAACTATTTTCGGCAAAGGATCGTTATAAATTATCGTTCCATGAAAGTATTGAACCACTTATTATTAAGGAGAGGGGCAGGAAGTCCGACTTCCATTTGATGTTCATTGAAAAATGCGCCGAGATTCGGTTAGGTTGCGCTTGCGCTTAAGAAATTAATTAAAAATTGTACGGTATATTTATAGATCAAACTGAGTTGATTTAATTCGGCTTTTTATGAGTTCCGAGAGATTTATCGTGGTAGAAATTAATTGTTAGCTATAGAATTTTTATCTATTTTCGGCCATTACTAAGGTTTATACTACCGGTTTTTTATACAAAACTAGATTTGAATCGTATTTGCTTAGAGTTGGTAGTTGGTATGCGAGGTTTAAAGTTTACTTTAACGGCGGCCGTCACAACAAACAATCCTTTGGTATTTTTACGTGGATCTCGATGTTAATTCCTCTAGTAGTTAAGTAATTTCATGAGAAAACTTTTGTAAAGCATTTTTTTAAAGATTTTACGTGTAACCTAGATATTTTTGCAAGTGAGGCGGATAGTGTACTTCATTTTTTTTTTACCATCAACATTTCCAATAAGTTTCGGAATTTAGATTGTGCCTGTCAAATCTGCTGTCTTATCAGACCGTCCCATATCACGTGGGATGTAATACCGTCACGTAAGCAACGTGGGTGTGCGAAAGTACACCTGTATTATCCATACGGGATTAGGCGAATGAGAATACTTGAACATAGGCCTCCAAATTGACATTCCAATTAACCGTCCTTAGGGTCACTCAGTTTTTTCTATCGCTGTATGTTATAAATACGAGTATATTACTGCAGTAAAAATTCTGCTCAGCTGCAACCACCGTTAAGTAATTTATAGAATACAAAACATTCACAAAACCCACGCAAAGAGAAAGTACCACCCTTTTCACTGTCTCACACGCCCAGGAATGCAAGCACAAAATTAAAGCCCAAGCACAATAAACACAGACAGTTATGACGACAGCAAAACATTCTAAAAACGGAAGCAAGCGCGTAATATCAACAAAACGTCTGCACGATATACGTGTAGACTATAAGGTACATCGAATCGTAGTGCGATACGTGAATATGAATACCAGGCTACGCCCACAAGGGTTGAACGACTGCAGTAAAGTGTCGGCTGGATGGAGTCAAGCACACTAGGTTTCAAGAATGCGGCGTTTCCCTGCAGCTTCCTATGACGTCAGTCTTTTCCGATTAGTGTTGGCTACTCTTTTTATAACGTGGAATGTCTGGATAACTTTCTCTTCAAACAAACTTGACGTGTGTTGATCTTTGTCTATTTCATTTCCTCTTTCATTAAGACTTGCTAGAGTTCTCGCGTCATGAGCCCAAATTCGGATCCGTTATTAAGGCCCAGTTAGGCCTTTTCATACAACATGAAATTTCTCAGCCAACTGTATTTCGGTTAGCGTCATAACTTGTTTCTTGAATTGACTTTATCTGTGGTGTGTCGTGCCAACTTGTGCGGTGAAACAACTGATAATACACAATCTTTTCCACTTTTGGACGTTGAAGCAACGTCATACATATCTTTTGGGCTATTGCAATATCAAAGCAAATTTGTAGTGATAGTGTAACTTGGTTTTCTTCAATTATTTCTAGAGAAGCTTTTTCGTTGTTCTTTTTTCATTATTTTTTGTCTACATTCATTAATCACGTCAGTGTTGCATGCTTAATTATTGCAGTTGTTTAAATACTTCCAATAAATGTGGTAGAGCCAACTCAAAATAAAGGCTGTTGATGAAACTAATTTCATAAAATCTTATTAATATACAACCAGCCAAATCTACGTTAAACATGTCTTACAACTAAATATTACATGGTAGGTAAATTCATAAGTGTGCAAGCATGTCCTAATTAATTAAAACGACCTGAAAATTCTACGAAAATGAAATACAATTCGTTTGCGAATTTCTTCAAGCGTCCTTGAGTCACTTTCTTTTATCTCGGTCTAAATTCATGTTATCTGGTTTGCGTTGAACCAATACAAATAAATGCTCCTAACAAAGATGGCTGCACCATGGCTATGCATTCAAAGAGGATCTTAAAACATTTGCATTACAAACTCTTTGCTCACATTTTACAATTCTATAAGTAACAAATTCCTGAACCGGATTTCTCTTGTGAAATGCATTTGAAGTTTTTATTAAATGTTTTACTGTTCTTTTCGTTTAGTTCAGCATTTCTATTTCTAATGGACTAGATACTGCTTCAGTTTTTTTATTTTGCTTACCAAGGGTCTGAAGTCTTCAGTTTTCTGTGTAGTCCAGTGCATCTTTGGTACTTGATTTAAACCTTTCTTTTTCGATTGGCCTGTAATCATTCACTGTCTCACTTTGGTAGCCGCACCAAACATGCAACCTCACGCCATTGTTTTCTGTCTAGCGTTCATTCACTTTAAGTCTATTAAATTCACCCATTTTATATTCAACTCTCGGTATTATATTGAATTTTACACGAACACACTTCAAATGTACCACAACACAGTGAAAACACGTCAATTTCATAAGATACAGCCTCCGCTGTGCCAATAAACACAGAATCAATATCAGAACAGAACAATATCGCACTTCCTACTTCAGATTTACAACTACAGTCCCGGTAGCGAAACCTCTGTATATATAAACCAACAATAGAAACATTGCTATAGCTTCTGCGGTATTTTATATCGTCATTGAATCGACGTAGTCAATCGGAAAGCCGGCTTAGCGGCTCAGACGCGCCACTTTAAAGCCACACTGCGACCACAGAGCAATACTTGTCCACTAGCAGAACTGAATATTCAAGTGTACTTACTGTCGTATGATTTACCTGCAAAGAGATTGAACATAATCAAGTAAATGAAATAAAAGTAAAAGTTTTGTATTGTGTTAAGCTTTTTTGGATAGGGACACCAGAATTATTTAGTGTTATTTCTGGTGAATTTGGAGATAGCAAATAGGCAATTCAATTTGCTTCCCTCCAAGATTTATCACAGTGGTACCTACTATTACAATCAGTTTCTTTCGAGCACTTCGTTTATCTTTAATTGATAACGAAAAAAATAAATTAATTTGGCTTAAAAAACAAACAATGTGAACCCCTGACTCCTGCGCTAGATAAAAACACCTCTGTTACAGGTTACAGGGGCCAGTGATGTCTTCTCCCAATCAGTAGGTTCTTGATATACAGTTGGAAGGAGTTTCGATGACGACTCTAGAAAAGTGACCATTTATCCTATCATGGAAATTGGAAGATCTTCGCAATTAGCCACTAACAGCAACTGACTAGACAGTGTACTGTCTGTGTGTAACTAATCCGTCATTCGAGAAGTCCTGAAGGAAGTGGTCTCCCTATTTTTGTCGACTCCTTGACGCATGGCGTAGAGTTAATTTTAAATTATTTTTGATGCGCGCCGAGTGTATTTTCGTAGGGCTCCTTCCCACCTATGAATGTTTGAATTTAAGTAGTTCGAAGTAAATTAGATGTTGAGTTAAATGGGATTTGAAAGCGATGTGTGGGGTCTGACAGTACTGGATTGAACGAGACAGAATTTAAAAACTATTTATCGGTATCTATTTTTTGTTATTGAATCGAAATATGAACATTGCTTGCAAGATCAGGAGGTCAAGTGGTCATATTATGACGGGGTCACTAATTTAGCAGTCAATGGTGAAGGTAATACGAATAACAGAATGATCGATGACCGAAAGGTCACGTAAAAAGTAGTGAAGGCGTAATTTGACGTTGGTTTGATGGATTGATGTCGATGCAGTTACTTTGGTTGTTCACTGAGCAATATTGAAATCGATCACGGACAAACTATTTATTTACAAAGTGGATCGTAACTGTGATTAATTTAAAGAGCATTAGGCCTATCTCGCACTTATAAGAAGACATATGTCACAGAATTTGTTGATTCTGTATCGGTTCGAAAAAACGTGATATAGGAACCTATGTATGTCATAGAGACAAATTTTCTTCCACAGTATCTACTATCATTATAAAGTCTGATAGTGATCCGCGTAGATCGACTTTTTTTAGACCCTTGAGCTTCTTGAATGAGACCCCTTCAGCTGTATCATCACTGGTCAGTTATACAGACTGAAATTTAATTTATTGGCAATATTTCAATCATGATACTTCTTCAATTACGCAAAAAATATAGAAAAACTTTTTTTTTTCATTATGACAGTAGTTTTTTTTGTTCGATATTGTTGGTTAAATGAAGAAGTATCGTGGTTAGAATACGTGGTTAAAATATTGCCAATGAATTAAATTTTAACCTGTAGTCTATACTAGATTAATCTCACTGTTTTCTAGATATTTCGCGCTAGTTTTTTCGTTCCTTTTTTATACGTTAGAATTTTTTTATTATAACAAATGAATTTACTAGTTATAAAACATCATCTGCCTAGGCTTTTCCCAACTATGTTTGCGTCGGCTTCCAGTCTAACCGGATGCAGCTGAATACCAATATTTGACATGGAGCGACTGCCTTTCTGACCTCCACAACCTAGTAACTGTGTGATATGATACCACTAGGTAAGACTGGTTGTCAGACTTTCAGGCTTCTGACTGTCAAAGATCCACGGATGACAGCCGGCATCAACGAATTAACGTGCTTTCCGAGGCACAGAGGACCCCTCCGTGTCGGCTTGTAAAGATGGTCATCCATTGCCAATCCTTAACCTAATCGATCGACCCGTGCGGCTGTTATTACTTAGCCACAAGCCCCACTCTTACTAGTTATAAAACGTTAGTGACAATTACTTCACAACTTGCGCCACATAATGCGTTCATGTTGTTAAAACCCACTTACGACAGTTTTAACAAATTATATTACTCAATGTTCGTAATGGATGGGAAACATAAATTACTCTCTTATAAGGTAAACTAAACACTGGTCGAGTAAAGTAGGGTGTTAAGTAATTTTAGATTTGATTTATGGGTCAATATACAGTATTGGGATTGTAAAGGCCCCATCAGAAATCTTTCACAAAATTAATTTATTTATTGTCCTATATCTTTAAAGTAACTATTAATCTTGTGTTTTATTTAAGCCATGTATTTAAATTACGCTAACTATAACACTTCAGAATATTAGACGATTAAAAAGTAAAAAATGTATACTCCCCTGGCATGCCCCATTGCCTAATCTTAATAAATTTGTGACCATAAAAAAATTTAAAAAAATCCTGTAATTATATTTCCTCCATAATTATATAACTAATTATAGGATAAAACGTAATTTCATAAAATAAAGGCAAAAAAATAATGGTGAATGTAATAATAATAAAAAAGTTTTGGAGTCCCTCTAAAATAGTGTCACCTCCCCTGGCGGAGTTTAGTCAAAATTATCGAGTAAAAATAGCAAACGCCGGACGTTTAACATTGACAGGCGCGTATTAAACGAAGTGAACATATCAACTCCCCAATCGCAGCGAGGATTTTCAAATCGGCGTCGGGTCAGTAGTCGTTACGGTGTCATAGCGCGTGTTGTGCCAGTCGTTGCAGTATTTACCCTGGTAAGTGTATATTTTTACATTTTATTGTTACGTAGATTTGCATTTGTAAAAAAATATCATTATTATGAGCCAGAGGAGCTAATTGCATAGCAATACAAAAGCAAACACGTGTTTAGCTGTATTTTGTGTTTATTAGCGATTTTGTCACTCCTCTGGTGCCACTCCCCTGGCATACAAGTGAAATTAAAGCCAGGGGAATGACAAAAAATTGACTTATTATTATTTCGTATTTTAACATCTACTTTTATGTATTCCAGTTCTCGCTTATGTCATACATAAGCTAGAATCAAAAAGAAAATGAAAAAGAATCAAACGAGGGAAGAAAGGCTGAAAAAGAAACGTGAAGCTGAAAGGTTACGTTACCAGAGAATAAAAAGTGATCCGTTTAAGAATGAATAATCAAAAGAAAAAGAAAAACTGAAATATGAAAGAAGGCAAATTGACAATTAATAAAAAGTATTCAAAGAAAGGGAACAACAAACTACTAGACAAATATGGACAGAGAACACTAAAAAGCACAGAGATTGTTTAATTCGACTAATTAAATTGTAAATTGTCCTGTGATGCTGATAGAATTTCATTAATTAAAATAATAAACATTAATAAGTAACAACTTTAATTGTTATATTTTATTTAACATATAAAAATACTAATAATATGTCATTTCCCTGTCTCGATTTGTCGCTACCCTGACCATGGTGTCACTCCCCTGACTACACATTTTCCCCTGGGGCCTATAAAACTTTAAAAAAATCATTTATCTTCTGGCCCATAACATTATACATACATACACATAGCGAAGTTGCTAGATATTTAATACTAATTCAAATACATAACTTTTTCTCTGGGGCCACTGAAAATACCATTGATTGTATATTCACCCTTATTACATTGCGAAGTCCGTTATCTTGGTCTTTAGTTATTGTTTCTATAATATTGTCATCATGGTGATATGAAAACGTAATGTAGGTACTTAATTTAATTTATCTTTAGTTTATGCTACAATTTTGTCCTTAAAATATTTTCATTAAAAAAATGTGTGTAATGTAATTTATTTCATCTCAATTTATGATTAAAAAATTTGTAGAAATGTAAGTACACCTATGCATTTTCAGAATTTACCTGAAAGTCAAGTTGGTTTCAATTTACCTTGAAACTCATCAATCAATAATGTTTTCTTTTAACTATCGGAACAAAACTAACCTAACACACACATAAAAGATTAAAAACAATACTAGAAACAGATCCCATCAGCAAAACATCATACCATGCGCACACGCATAGTACTCGACTCGTAACTCGCATGACCTCATTGACAATAGAGTGCTTATGTAACGCTGACCTGGTCACCTGATGTTCTATTGTGTACTGAGATAAACGTGTTCAGATCAATACGATACGTCCAATTTAGTGGGAAAACGTGATTTTGTCGGGTAAAATGGCGTCTACTGTTGCGATCTGACCTGTTGAAAACTTAATTCGTGTAATTGTAGAAAAACCTGACCAAAATCTGGGTGGTCTACCACCTAGCATGAAAAACCCGCAGCTTCCGAAGTTACGGGCATTTTCTACTCCGATAAGGAGTAGAAAACTTACGGAAGAATAGTTCTGGGTCCGAACTAAAAATGAATGACAACACGATTTGACAATAGGCCCTACTCTCGACATGACGAAAAATTGAATTTGGAACTTGTTTTGACGGATTAACTAATTTCGGCAGGCCCGATCGAACCTGATAGGATCAAGATAGATGATTAGGTACTTTAAAAGGTTTGTTTTAGACATTAGTGCAGGGCAAAATTATAATAAACCCATAAGATAATATAATAAACCCATAAGATAAAACGAAAGACCTCGAATATGTGATGAAAAAAAAAAACATTAATCAAGAGCCTGATTGTTTCCATGGAACGCTAAACAGTTTGCAGGCCTACTACTCGCTAGAAGAACAGTTACGAATACAGTCATAATATCAATGTTTCGGATGTCGCATTTAGCGAATTCCTCCAAGCGTGGTGCAACGATTAATGGGGAAGACCCATGCTCAGCAGTGCACATCATGTCGTTGCAACTGACGTAACTTTAATTAAAACAGGAAAAAGTTAACTTTGATATGTATGGTTATTTTTAGGTTTTTGATGGAATGAACGCTTGCCTCAATTTTATGTGCTGCAGCAAACTAATACCATTTACTACGCGAAATTTTGGCTACAAAGAAAAACAAAAAAATCCGTACGCAAATGTTGAACATAATACTTCGGATGCATAGTTGGCAGTTGCAGATACATATCCGAATAACACGGTCGATAAACATGCGATACGAGGGTTTGATAAGACAACAACATACACTAACCATTACATTTTCTAGCAATTAAATGGACGTATGTGAAATTGTAACGAGACAGCTTTGATGGATTGAGTTGTGTTAGCGGAAAGCGGATAATCTCATGAAGAACTTAATCGCATTAGTATATTAACGCAGCTTTTGACACTAGCGAAGTGTATAAAGACGGTAAGATGTATGAATCCGCCAAGGAAACGGAAATGAGGTGAAGATGGCTTAATGAAGAAGTAATAAGAGAATTGATACTTTAGTAGGGGGACATCATAAAACAAACCGATGCAAATGATTTGAAACATGTCAGAAAAGTAATGCTAAAATCAAGAGTTAGGTTACTATTGCTTACAATAAACCTGACTGCAATTCAGTACCTATATGCTATGGGCTATGGGACATTGATTTTCGGAAAGGTCATCTATACTTATAATAAATCTGTAGAAGTGAAAATTCTGTACATTGAAAATATCAAAAAAATAAATGGCAGGGGGTGTTACTAGACCGACACCGAACCCAAAAATGTGATTAATTTTTTTTTTGTCTGTCTGTCTGTCTGTCTGTTTGTTCAGGTATCACGCAAAAACTACCGGTTCGATTGCGATGAAACTTGGTATAATTATTCTTTAGTATCCTGGGCACCACACTGGGTACTTTTTATCCCGGAAAAGTACCCTATCCTACGGTTGGGGGGTGTCAAAGTTTGTATGGAAGAATTTTAACGCGCTGTCCGATTAACTCGAAACTCAATATTTATACTTAAACCCAAAAATTAAGAATAACGTGTATCAGGATTTTTCGAAATTCAACCCCTAAGGGGGTAAAATAAGGGATGAAAGTTTGTATGAAAAATCTTATTCCTTGAGGTAATAAATATGAAACTTCGCACGAATAGTTATCTTAATAAATTATAAAGTTTGTAGTTTTTGTTTTTCTAAACTACCTATTACCCCCTAAAGGGGGATTGGGGGGTGTCAGTGTTTGTATGGAAGAATTTTAACGCGCTGTCCGATTAACTCGAAACTCAATATTTATACTTAAAACCCATGGGGATGTATGGGGTAATTTCCGACACCCACGCGGGCGAAGCCGCGGGCAGCAGCTAGTATAGAAATACAAACAAAGATTACGCGTGACATTTTCCTGAACCATAGATTACTGAATAGTTAATGCTACAGACTGATAGAATCGTACATAGTTCAAAGCATGACTTGTTCCTTTCGGAAGAGCAGGCTTTGGCAGTAAGCCAGAAACATGTTCCGGATGCAAAAGAAACGAAGGTGACTATTGCATTTCATTAAAATTTGTAAACAAATATCTAGTCATTGAATAACTTAAGGTGGAATGCTTTAATAATAGACCTGACCTCACAGACGGGTTTAAAAAAATATCAATAATGCAGACAGGTCAAATAAAAAGAACCTTGGAATTCCACGAATAATTTACTCATAATTCGACAGCAAAAAAAACATGCGCAATATTGGAAAATTTCCTCCAATCCTTCTATGTAGGACCATTTACACGATCGTTAAATAAACGATAAAATCATAATCTTTTATCTGTTAATAATCAATATTCTGTTGCTCATGTTAAAACAATCAGCGGCGTGCGTGGGAATGCGTGACGTCATCTAAGCAAGGACGAGTTATGTAAGGATGACGTAGATGTAAGTTAAACCATTCAACGTTGCTGATGCGGATCTCACGAATTAGAAGAGAATGTGCAATTGCAATATCCAAAGCATCTCAAAGTACACATAAACCCAAATTGAATCAAAGATAGCGGGTTGTTTTGTCTTGCTAACTTTGATAATTCTATAGGATTTACGATGAGCGCCCTCGAAAAGAGGTCGGTCATCATCATCATCAAAAACCGCAAGAGCAATGCAAACTACATGGCTTATACCCGGCCCTCCGTTTGGTACCTCATCAATTGTATCCTTACGATCTTCCTTATGAATGACGTCAGTCGGGATACCAAACAGGAAATAGCTGGAGTTGGTCCTAAGACCTTCCGTGTTCTTGACACAAGTTGGTATCACGAAATAGGAAGATTATATACACCCTAATGATCACTACGAGAGTAATTCTGTTTGACCTGAATATTTCTTCTCAGACTAAATATTTGTGCATGTAAAAATATCAGCTTCTAGAAATAAGAGAATGCCACGAATGCCGATAATATGCTAGCTTATTTAAAATCTTGCAAAATATAGACTTCAAAGTAGCTAATAAATGAACATTCAAGCCCTAGAGGTAGGTAAAAGCCGCTAATCAAGCCGCACCGGTGGTTAGAAGTATGCTAATTGCAGTACATAATAAAGATCTAAGGCACCACACTCACTGGGCAGTCTGACGCGTTTGCTAGTGCCACGGTCGCAACCTGTCTGTCTCTCAATGCAACGGTACGTCACTCCCCGTGCGTCAAGTTGTCGATTGGCTTCTGAAGGCCATTTGAGGCTTGAAAATCTAACCCCATTTAGCTCTCTTCTCCCAAAACGAATGGCATGTCTACATTGATAACATTTTCTTACTCATATTATCATATCCTTCCTTTAACAACTTAGAACAGAATCCGATAAATCTTGGTCTAATCAGGTTTAAACAATTCGACAGCCGACGCCCGGCAGTTCCACCCAATTAGAAATGTCAGAAGCACGACGGTTTATTGACCGCAGACTAATCGCCCAGTCCGTTATCACCCTTATTGATTGCGCAGACTAACCGCAATCGATATTGCAGAACTTGTGTTCATACGTGAAGAGAAGATTATGTGAATGGCCATATATTGGGAGTAGGCTTTAAGATTGATGACCTGGGAAGATGTTTTACTCTCACTAGAGAAAGCTGCTAGAGAAAACCGCTATTAATTAAGGTATTAAAAGGCCAATTATTTCGCTTAGCAGCTTCTGAGTACGACACATTACTTAAACTATAATATGGATTTAATATGAGAAACTCCTACAAACGATAGAATCGATTTATGTTAAAAAAAAAAACAAGCTGTCATAGCATGACAACAACAGTCGCCGGACAAGCTCAAAGGCATAAACAATAAAGATCTACTTTTGCAGTTTTCTATGGGATTCCTGACTGGCATAACAAGTATTTTCCAACAGTAAGGGATCTCGTGCACTAGACGGCCTCGACCACGACCAGTGGTCGCAGCGACCAGGTAAACTATAGAAACAGCTACGAATCGCGTACTTGGTCTCAACGGCCAACAAGCCGCAGACCATACAATACCACTAGACGGCCACGACAGCCGGAATCGTGGCCGTCTAGTCAGCGAGATCTGATTCTGAGAGCTGATTCAAAATTCCGGGAAGAGATTGATTCAATTGTCATAGCATCTCCTGTAGTACTAGAGAGAATTTAAATAGCAATGCTCACATTGAGTGTTTCCTAACTCTCTTTTGACGTCACTACTCTACTATAAAACGAAAATAGCCCAACAACTAGGGCTTCGACAGATTGTTTCAAGTCGAATGATTCAACGAATGTGGTTAACCTGCTCTTAACAGCAGGTTAGTGGAAGAGATTAATGAGGGTTGACTATTTAGTGCACACTGCATTGTGTCAAGAATAAGCCACTTTGCTCTGCCAAAGGATTGATTCCGGGAAGTTGAATCTGCCTGAACTAGGATTACAATGTAGGTTGGTCGCGAACGTCATACGTAGCAGTTCTCGCGGCTCATCCACCAAGGCGATAGTAGGCTCACGGCGGTGTTTTTTAGTGGGTGCCCAAGCCCCACATAACCTAACCGTCTCCCCGGACGGTGCGGTTTGCGTTAGGCATTTTTCACAGCTTAATAAAAAATAATAAAAAGGATTACAATGTAGGTAGGACGTATTTCAAATTTTCAAGTCGTGCCCAAATCTGGTCGGTTACCTCTTCGCCGTTGTTCCATGGTTGGTTGGTGTGTTGGTTCCAATTCCAATCAATCTGTGATAATTGTGGAGTTTATAAGCGCGTATGTTTAGTCTTAAGACCCAATTTTAACAGGCAGACATGATTTTATTCATGGATGTGATTATTGGAAAACTCTATACGTTACATGAAAGCTCACCAAAGACTTTATAAGGTCAAATAAAATCAATAGAGAAAACTGGGACTCTGAATGGAGCCAAAATACACATTCTGCTTCTTTACAATTATAAGAAAAACATATCCAATATCTTTATGTTCAAAGAAAATATTTGCTAAAAAGAAAAAAAAAATTCGCCTATTGAAGATAGATGCCTTGATTTGTTTTGGGATTATTCCAGCCATATCTTCCAACATATTTCGCATAAATTCTACATGTATGCCAGCTTAGGAACAATTTATGTGAGTTATGCGAGGTCAAACGGTATTTGCTCCGTAGAAAATAAGTGGTAAGGTAGATAAGTCAGTCATGTACAGTAGGCCGCGCATCAGTGGTTAAAGCGTGACCTTGAGCTGGTCTAGCATAAAATATCAACAACGATATGAGATAAATACATTAAATTGCAACTTATACAAATATCAACTTTAAACTCAAGTAATCTAAGTAGATTTTTGAATAAAAAAACTATTGATAAACGTCATAAAATAATTTTAGTTGCATTGGAAACTGAACCATACGCAGTTAAATTAAAGTTTATAATTCCAAAGCATGAAATGTATCTCGTCACGTTGGCTTTAGTTTAGTATAGAGCTTCATCAGAATAAGACACCAGCTACACTGGTTTTCGGCCTATCCTATAACGTTCTGTGAATAGAGGAGGTGGTTTGGGTCCTTTTTTCGAAAAGGAGAAAACCGCACTGGAGATTTGACGTATTAATCAACTACTCTGTGCTCTGCTAATCTTTTTCTGCTGTAATGCCAATAAACCCCTTTCTTTCTTTCTTTCAAGTACTACTTATAGCAGTTCGCTGTTGGACAATTCAATTGCTAATTGCCATCAATTCCATCGGTTACTGCAACCTATGTTGTATTTTTCATCTATTTAGCTTTATATTTCTTGCCTTTTCTTCACTTCTATCTAGGTCTAGTTTTCACAATGAGTTTCAATTCTAGTAACTCTAAAAAAGAAAAACCCCTATCCGAGATGAACGTAGAGCTTAACCCTTGTCTACTAAATCTTCTTTATAGTCGACAGGTAAAAGTATCTAAGGAAGAAAAGGCGGACCTTGAAAGCCTTCCCAAGAAAATAAATTGAGTGAGGCGGAACAACACAAGGTCACTGAAAATACAAAATGACCTCTAACAGAAGAAATATAAAAACCAGATGCGACTATTGGCAGCTAAGTTAGGTACTAACAAAACTAAGCTGAAATGTAGGTGCAGCGTTGTGAAAGTTCCCCTTTTGTTTGCAATGCTTTTTATGACCAAACATTTTGCCAAAATGTTGTTCGGCAAGAAACGGAAGAGATTAGCTGCATTTGTTTGCATAAAGGCGAAAGTTTTGAAGAAATCGAAACAAGAACCTGAAATCAAGCTGCTGCGGTCAAGTCCACAGCAAGATAGTGGCTACTCTAAGTAGTGAAACGACATCTGCTTTCCTAGTAATAAGGATGAATATTAGAATGTGGGCCAATCAGCATACTAAGCAGAGCAGTCTTTAAGAGGATTATTATGGAAACGAGCCAGAATTTCATTTGTCTAAACTAAAAGTACTTAAGCTCCCTTTCGCAAAGATACTTCCAGTCCTCAGGATTTGAGTGTGAAATCGAGACATTCGTAGTCATTCCAAGAATTTTATCGACTGCGGCAAACCCTACATCAAATGCCTTTCAGTGAAATTGCGCCCTTGAACTGTTTTCTCGACCTAAACACTGGAAGCCCCCAGATCTTTTGATCCTTAGAGATTACTTACAGAAATCCGTTCACCCAGAAATTAACAAGGCAATGTAATACATGAAACTAGAAACACGAACGCATACGCTTTATACGTAATAGTCTATTATATGAACCTTGAACTCATACCGGACAAGTGAACCGTGTTTAATGTGAACAAGAATAGCACATCCGAAAACCATAATGTAAATAATATATTTAGCACACACCTTGTTATTTTCCTCAAATCATTGTAAAGTATATGTTTACCGTTAAGGTAATTTCGAACAGTTTTAGTACTAGCCTGTCAAAGACTATACCTTGAGTGTATATACTTTCTGTAATTGAATCTTGAGAATTTAGAGGTCAGCTAAATTGTAGCCACGGCAATTTGTCTGCGTATTGATTACCAACATTCGTTTTCTACAATGGACTCAGGCAATGGAAAAGGTTTTGGACCATTTTGAATTGCATTAGGTATTGTCACTTTGGCATGGGGTTTTTTGTTTTTGTTTAGGACCATGGATGACACCTGATGCGAGTCTAAAAATTATTATTTATTTATTTATATTCACAGTTATGGTAACTATAACTAATAAAATAAACCCCACAAAACCGTAGTAGTGGTTTGACTGTGGAGTCGGTGAGTCTATATACACTCAATAAGATTCGTACTTAAAACAAATTATTATTAAGTATAGGCTTTAACATATTTCTAAATAATATTTTTTAAATTATTTGTGTTCGATTCACTCCTTCTGTCAGCTGGGATACTGTTCAATAGATAATATGGTATTCGTTTTTTTAGGGTTCGGTAACCATAGTAATTAGTAAATCTGGGTATATTGAATTTGCCAGCAGCCATAGATCGTGTGTTATGGTTGTTGATTACATGGGTTAGATTATCCTCTTGGATACCATGGTGGTTAACTGCTAAAATATACTATGTTCGTAACTAATTGGTAGAATTTTACATATTTTAAATAGTTTAAAATGAATCATTGTTTTTGACTTTCCGTGTTCTAACAAAATGTATCTTTGAATGTTCTGTTACTGCTAAACACAGGCAAAGCAAGCAAGATTTAACTAACAACACTAAGATATTTCTTCCTTTCCGCACCGTTGCGTCTGATTCTAATCCTTCATCAGCATAACAGCACATTACAAGCTATAACGTTTATAACGACAACAACGTTTTTGTTTTCTAAGTTAATTTCTAATTTTCACCGTCGTATGTTACCGTAACCATTATTTTGCTCGCACAGTGAAAGTAGAAGCCCGGGTTCAATTACCGGCCGGTACAAGACATGATTTGTAAAAATTGTAAAATACATGTTTTAGTGAAAATATTTCGCGTCAAGAGTTTCGCTTTACACTTCGGTTTAAGTGGCTAAGTGGTATTGAAAGCTGATGTTATTGAGTGTTATCAAAACAGTGCTGTCATCATTTCAGCATCGGAATAGCCTGCAAAGATAAATACGGGATAAAGTAGATGTAGTGCATGGGTCTGGGGTTTATCATGATCCTCTTCCCCTGATACCGATTTATTTGGGGCTAGCGCAGCATATCTTCTCCCAAAGATCTGTCTATCAGCTGTCATCTCCATTTTAACCCCAATTTTAGACATGTCACCTTTCACACACATTATCATAGTTTCGTTAGTCTTCCTTCGTATTAGTCCCTTATTTTGCTATCCAAGTTTATCGCGAAGGAAAGGTTTTTTCAAGATATCCCGAATTAGTAATTTATTCGACCCTTCTAAATGATTCTATTCAAAGGGCGTGCCTGTCGTCATTAATCAGAGAGCATTATTTGTCTCTTAAATCTATTTACAAATTATGTCTTGAATTTAAAGGTTGGGGGGTCGATCGAAGTTTAAGCTACGCTTGCCGCGGTTGGTTCATGGATGGGTGATCATTCATTACATATCTCCCCCTCCGGGCCTCGGAAAGTACGTTAAGCTTTTGGTCCCGTCTGTCATTCGTAGATCTTTGCCAGTCGTTACTGGTAGGATGCCCGAAGGTCTGACAACTAGTCTTACCAAGGGGTATCGTGTTATCCAGTAACTGGGTTGTGGAGGTCACACAGGAAGCTGACCCCAACATGGTTGGAGAAAAAGGCTAGGCAGATTGATTTATACGATTAGGAGTTGAAGTTTAGAGTATTCTGCTTATTAGGTATTATTTATAGGACATGAATAAAAATAGCTACCGACCAATAATTGTAATAATAGCATATCTACAAATTGGCACACAAATCAACAATTTGTCGTTGATTTTTATATAAGTAATCGATGTTTCATTTCATTACATGAATCATAGAATTCTCACCTTGGTATGTTTTCTTTCGAAAAACTATACAGGGTGGCCTGAACATTGACGTCCAAAATATAATTTAGTTCCCTCGTATCGTGGGGTATCCGCATCACCCCATGTATGCTCCGCGATTTTTCATAGTTTTCGAATTTTTGAGCTTGCTGGACAGAAGAAATTATCATCTTCATTGATTTAATCAAGTAAGATACCTCTCTACTGAGAAAAGGTAAATGGGTAATGGTATGTCTTTATTTGCTTATCAAACGTTAAGTGGAGATAGTTTAGCCAAAAGGAGTTGTGATGTATTGATGTGTGTTAGTAATATTAAAACTTTTAAGACTGTTGGGCCGAGAATGATAAACGTTAATTAGCACGTGTTTTGGCTAAGGACTATTCCTGTCACTGTCACGCAACTGTCAAACTTGACAGAAATCAGAACATATCTAAGCCAAAGTAAGTACGTACATACATAAACTCACGCTTTTTCCCATGGGGGTAGGCAGAAACTAAAGAATACTGATATCGTTTATTAATCTCGGCCTTAGTGTGTAAGACCCATTGCTTACCTGTACCCGCCTCTCATCATCCTTAGCGCGTTGTTCCGCCTGTCTCCGGCGTCTATCTTCGTCTCTCTTTTCTCGCTGCGCTTGCGCCGCGGCGGCGTGTGCGCGTAACTCGTCCAGACGTTTCCTCTGTTCTGCCTCGCGCCTCTCGCGGGCCAGTCGTGCTCGATCTAGGGCTTCTTGCGACGCTGTTGGAGAAAAAATTGACGTTAGATTTGAGTGTTTACTTAACAATATTTTCTGTACCTAAAGACAGGGCCGAACATTAAGTTGTACTTCAATAGTGTGAAGTCTTTAACGTCATATATTTTTTAGAACGGGCTATAAATGCGAATGCCTCATAACCAGTGCTTATCAGCCATCTGCCAAGACTTTTCCATCTATGTTGGGGTCCGCTTCCAGTCGTAAGAAAGAAAGAAATGAATTTTATTTGCTGTCCGCCATTTCTCATGGCGTGAAAATATCTTAGGATACACTTAATTGTTATTATTGAATCACATATTTTTACAATTAATTATTATTATTGAATTACATACTTTGATCCGGACGGATGGAGCGACTGTCCAGTGTCCTGATATTATGTACTTAGTGTAAAATATATTTTTCTTACGTGAACTTGAAAGGTAGAACAAAGTACCTAACACCAACTATTAAGAGTAGGTAGTACGTTACATTTGATATTTAGGTCAGTACGTCCTAGACGACAAAACCAATAGGAAACCCAATACAGCGGAACTTTTGCTGAATGTAAGTAATGGTCCTGTATTTTGTACTACTACCGAATAAATACGTTTTATATTGCGTCCTTAGTATTTGAACCGAGACACGCAGACTTTACTTGACTACCTTCAAAAAGATTTTGGACTTGCAAAACTTAAGTCTTGCAAACTTTAAAACTTTTTATATATAAATATTTTAACAAATCTCGTTAAAAACTTGGCCCTAAGCGCCTTAAAATCTTAGCCCTCGCAATCTGGCTGAGAAACGCGCCATATTTATAATGAACAAAGTCTAAAATTAATTTTGCCTTGGCTTCTCTCATAACACAGAATTTCGCGTTTGTTTTTCAAAAGCTTCCAGACCTATAAAAGACGCTTATAAACCTACGCAAATAGATTTTATGATCGGTTATGGAATATTCAAGTATGGTAATAAACCTTCACAGACTCGATCAATACGGTGTTGCAAATATGGCACAGTTCAGGCAAGCTTATGTAAACTTGAAAGCCTTTATCTGGCCAAGAAATAGGAACCATTTTCAAGCTACTACAGACGACACTAAATCCTAGAATATATTTTCTGCTAGCATTTGCTTTGTCAGAACCTTTTCATTTCTGTTGCAATATTACATTAGTGACGGATTCATTTGATAGCTGGTGCTTCAGATGTGGTAAGACCGAGGTGATTGCATAATTTAAAAACTACCTATCGAAGACTTCCAAACATTCGTTTTTATTATTCTAGTGGATATACAAAGAAATCCATTAGCACCATAGTCCAACTAATTTGCAGACATAACAATACATTCTATCTGCCTAATCGTCCCTTTCTCCAAGTTTGAGTGAAGACTCAATTCGATGCAGTCCACTTCTAAAGATCGCGCTTATAGCCTGTAAAGTGTGGTCTACGCGCTTATTCGTGCTGAACATGTTAGAGAAAGTTTCTTCCATTTGATTATAGTTTAAAACATATGAATATGAACAGCACAATTGTTTTTGGAAGGTAAGTTTCAATTAAGTAACTGTGTTACGTCATTATGAAGAGAACGTAGTTGGAAGGTTTGATAGCAAAGGCTTCTTGTACCAGTTAGATCAAATTAATGATATGAAATCCACTAAGGAACATAATCCGTTAAAGATGCTACTTGATTAACGTCACGTCGCCTCAAGCGATCGAATGCTAATAAATATAAGCGGTAAAGTGACAGCTCGGGTTAAGGCAATGATGTTCAACTGTCGGGTGTTAAGTGGGTGATATCTCTTGAGCGCATCCATCGCGAGCTTAAGATACAATCGGCTAGCTACATGAGCAGCATGCTAACGCACGTAAGCATGTCTAGACGCTTAAGTCGAGAAAGGCCGTTTAGGAATTGTCGACAAGACATGCGACGGAACTGTAAAATACGTCATACAATTTGTGCAGATGTAGGTCTTAAACAGTACATTTCAAAGCTAGAACAAGTACTTATCACGAAGAAGTAGTGTCCACTTGGAGACATCTTTTTTGTACAAACCTATGATCAATTGAGGACTATTGGGGAAGGTTCTCTCCCTAATTGCAATGTATGTCAAACCAAAGGACGATTCACCAACATGAGACCAAATCGGCCTTCGAAAAATGGTAAGAAACATTAAGACCATTGGCTAAAAGTGGACTTTATTGACTTTAATTAATTTAAAGACAATGATGAGCGTCAGCTATGAGGACATTAGGCCTGTAATGATAGTCCTAGTGATGAACAGCTAACTGGACTGATAGCCCAAATCATTCAATTACCAGTTTCCTTAATTTAACGCTTGCGTGGGACTTCATCTTTACGGATTGCGGAACAGTAAATCAACGGATTAGTGAAGTTTAAAAGTTACTGATTATTACCTTCTGATAAAGTGGTTCCTCTGATGGAATTTTAGTGCAGCCTACATAGGTTTATATCCCAAGGATAATTTGAAAATGACGTGCCGCTCTACTTCAGCCAGCCATTAGAAATTTGTGAATGGCAGCCTAACATCTTGGGTTAAGGACACTTTTGTGGCTTTCAAACTAAACTTGGGAGCATCTATCATTTCCGTCCAGCGATAGCTGGTCTGTGTTTGCGTTTATATGAAAATGTAAAGTGATATTTTGAAACAATGTTCATTGTGGACGTCCTGTCTAAAGGAATTTTGGAATGTTTTCTATTCAGTAATATTGCGACAACTCTGAATTATAATGTCGTGACTATAAATTAACTTGTAAAGAGATAATTGAAAATAGAAATGTAGGTATCAAAGAACAGGACACGAGAGGACACGATACGGTGGCGCCATTTGCATTTGCCAGAACGACTACAGCAAGAATTTGCAAAAATAGAATACAAGAAGGCTCTATGGGAATAGAATGCGATTTTATTAGCATTAATACAACTACAACTCGTAATACGGCATTTCTATTATTAGGAGTTCCATTGACATTCTTTGAAGACGTTTCCGTCGAATTATTACATCAAGTTATGCCACTTAATTAAAAATACTCGAGCATTGAGATAAAGAAATGAATGGAACTGAGCAGGAAAGAAATGGCTGGCGTAAACGAAAGAATGCCGGTGCCGTCTTTTGTAATGGGAAGAGACGGGATACGAATGGCGATATAAATAACAATAAAAAAGCAATGACAGCTAACGTAGCAATGAAAGATAAAAGGTACTAGGAAGTCCTCTTTGATATTGAAAAACTAAATAGGAAATTCAAGAAAGGTAGAATAAGTTATGTTCATAAAGATTCACAGAACACAAAGGAATCAGTAGATTTGTTTTCTCATAGCTAGGAAAACTGGCCGTACATCGTAATTTCCTCAGCCGGAGACGCCTGTAGTTCTTGTTGGGAAGTTCAGAAAAGTGGGACAAACTTGTCGAATACAGCTAAACTCGCTCACTAAATTGAGTTTAACGCAATTCATTTCGAAGTTACACTCAAGTTCTCAACTTTAATTGAGATATCTGCAAACGACGAAGTCGGTAAGTTTGGACGATTTGTTATTAGGGGGGGAAAATGGAGGAAGGCACTTCGGTAGTCAGTGAGAACAACAGCAATGAGGGACCTTGGCATATCTTCAAGATGATGGGGTTCAAGACTTAGATATAACAAGGTGAGCCTACACATTATACGAACAGTAAATATAAAATAGGTCTCCTTACACACAGGCTTTCTTACAATGATACTATGAATGGAAGTTTATTCACGTATGAACTGTAAGGCAACGGAGTCCGTGTCAAAAGGATAGCAGCCGTGCAAAGGCTCTTAGTAAAGAAGCCACGTGTGTGAAAGGACTGTATAGGATGGGACCTGAACACTTGCCCTACATTGCTTCAATTACCAATTTAGCTTTCGAGACAACTGTTGCATTGCTAAGATGGGTAGTACCCCAATTGTCAAGGCAGGTTATTGTACCCAAATTTATCGACTACACAAATTACATAATCAATTCGATGCCCCACTGACATATCAAACGTAACACATACCAAACCCTTAACGCGTTGACTTGACCCAATTAATTCAAAATGCGTACTAGTGCGTACACGTCACGCAAACAAATGTAGAGTAATCAATAATATAGTGAATGAGTGTTTGAATCAATTGAATGCAGGATCAATAGAGTTAGTAAATAGCACGACGTAATTCGAAAGGAATGCAGTGGTCTAGCACTTGCTAGCTCGGTATGTAGCCGCAATCGGAATCTGGGCAGATATTAGAACAGCCTCTGCTATTGGGAACTTGAAGCGGTTAGATAATATACCTACCGCCGAAATAAGTAACATCATATCGACTGAAAGCTCGGCTATGAATTCTAGGAACGTGCTACTTCGATGATTTGATTTTATAGTAATCAGTTTCGATTTATAGCACGGAGATTTGATTCGCTGATTGATTCAATTATTCAAATAGAAATGCAACAAGCATCAATAGCAAGTTATCAATATTATTCCTGCAACTGATTAATTAAAAGTAATCCCTTCAAGAGGGAAACACTACAAAACCCTCGAAGTCCTTTCAAAAATTACTCTCACGCGAATATAATATTGATTTCCTAAATATAATCTTTGTCAAACATCACAAATAGCCCAATAACAGTTCCGTATGCGTGATGCCAGATCGTAATGCTAAAGCAATGGGTAATATTATATAAAAACACGAGAACACCAAGGTTTCTCTAGAGCACTCCATTCGATCCACTTTTACTGACTAACAATAATATAATGGCTATTTTTTGTCCACAGGCGGCTGTGGTAACATCTAGATTCGCAATGTTCATAAAAAAGTGTAAAGATATTGCTCTTGGCGACAAATTAGATACTCAATACCACTCTCCTTAAAAGGCGATTGAATGGGACTAATCATCAAATTGGTCGAGTCCGAAACCAACTGAGGTCAACGTATCGTATCAAACTACTTGAAACTTGAGTTATTGCCTGTTAATTGACAGATATAATTGGTCTCGAATTTCTAAACAAAATATGCGCAAACACCGAATTGGTTGTAGGCGTGACTGTTTCTAATTTAAAACAACGAGCAGTAGAAAAGTTTCAATTAACAGAAATACGTAACATATTAGATTATAAACACTTAAAAAGTTACGTGATTAAATTCTCATCACATGAACTTTAAACAATAACAAAATTCCTATCTAAATCCCAACAAAGACACAACCGATGTTTTTATAGATTACAAGATTAATATGGCGTTGTTGAGTGGGCGTTTTTATGGAATCCGTGATGGACTTAGTCATAATGAGCTGATCTCGGCTGACATCACATCTAAGGCTGATAATAATGCTAGACTTAGCGAATAAAGTTCAGTGCGTGATTACAAAGGTCATAGGACCCCTGATTCTGGAATGTCAATATGGACGGTGATCGTTGATAAATAGGCACATAAATAAACAGTGACCGTACGTTTCCTAGCTGTCAGTATCGTCTGTTTGTAACAGAGAACAATAGATTATACATAACCAAAGCGGACCCATTAAAATTAATTTAGAAAGGGTTTCACAAAGCTGCAAGTTATTACAGAGAAAATGTAAACAGATATTGATCAAAGCTTTCATCAAGTAGCCATTCGCAGATCAGTAGCAATAATCCCTAAACCAGCCCTTAATAATTTCAATAAGAATATAAACGAAAGCATTTTGTTGGTTTCCAAAATTTCGCACGTGGGAGGAAAACACGAGGCTCGGAATTGATCAATGCCTATATTGCCGAAAATAGGACAACTTTGTTATTTGGATGTTATAAAATAATATAGCAGAACACTGACTCCTAAGTCACAGGATCTCCTAGTTTGGGAGTCAGGGTTTAACCTATCTATATGACCTTTATTCACTGAAATCATGCGACCTATTCTTTAAGCATTGTTGAAGGTTTTTGTATAAATAAAGATTTTTTATTTTGTTTATTTTATTATTAATTTATCTAAATATTGGTGATATTTTATTTAAGTCTTCACAATTTCCGACAGCCTTAAGATCATTTACTGAGGCGATTTAAAGTTCACAATATTAGAAAGCGTCTTATAAAAATCAAAGAACTCTTAGTTCCAGAAATAGTGATTCAGTTCGAACTCAATAGGTATCAAGTAAGTAAGTAATAAGATACAAAGATGTTAGGAAATGCAAGATTGAGAGGAAAATAAACGTATTTCCACATTCATTACTAGTCAAGTTGAAGGCGACATTGCACAGTGATTACATACTAGCTGAGCGGAAGACAATTGCCAATAACACAAGAATTTATAATGCCGGAAACGTGGATAGATCGAATAGGATCGTTACGATAAGTAAAAGTGGTGATTTTGTTAAGAAAAAAATATAAAAAGCAGATGATACAATGCATGATGAGGAACAAAATGGAAGTGATTCGTTTACATTGTCTGCCGATCTAGTGAATAATTCTAAAATTGGCAACGATAACAGTGAGGAAACTCTTGGATTAGAGTTGGAATTCTGCCGAATATATGTCGATAGACCCATCAGGTATCGCCTATGAAGTAATACTATTATCGATATGAATGCAAAATCGGGCATCACCGGACTAGTCATTTGGAAAATGCCCAATATTGAGTAGAAATTTATGCAAATTAGTTGAACCGGACTGCACGACTCCGAAAAACGTATGACATGATTTGCAGATTTTGAAATATTTCCAAGTGTACTAGAAATTAGACATGCGTCGCTCGTTAAACTGCGCATATTGCGAAAGTCAAATGTAGCAAATATATGTATTACAGATACAATGATACGAATAAACGATGGACCTAACCTATCTCTATTTACGTTGCAATCGTTAAACTTGACATGCTATTGACGCATGGCAATCTGAGACTTATCATGAATTGTTTTGCAATTAAAACTCTCCCAACCTTTTTTCACTTTTGTGTGTTTACATTGCTTGCCGAAAATGGATTTAGATTTAGCAAAAAGCCCTTCTTCATTTACAGGAAGTGTAGATTCGTCAACCTTGACACTTTGTGGAAATTTAAAATCTCGGAAAACACACACACGACATAGCTCACCCTCTCATACCTAGAGACCTAATGTTGAAGGTCTCTCTTTATTTTATTATTTTCTCTTCTTTAAATATTTCAATACCTTTTTTATGAATCAGTCTCGGAACAACCTATACTCTCACTAGGAGTCGGGCGTTAATAGCTGCGCCACAGTTTTAACTATTGCAGCTATCATCGTTTAATATTGTTAGTTTAGAATGTATTTATTTTTTGTTTCCAATAAATAAAATAAATAAAAAAAACCATTCAACCTTGTGCACTTGAGGAACTTATGACAGCGTCAGGTAGCGGAGTTCGCGTAGCTAAATTTTGGGCCAAACATATTTGAAATTATTGCCATTGGTAGGTACGGTAAGAAGAAGATTAATTAAGCAATTATATTTTTGCAATTTAATTTGACATTACCAGAATCCTAGTAGCTTTGCTCTTTCTGAAACCTTTGGACTTGTCACAGAACGTCAAGGGTTCAATAATTCCGTTTAAATAGACGGGTAAGGAAGTAACAATAACAAATAGCTCTACAAATATTCCTTCCCAGCATGCTACTCATATCAAATCAATAGGTACAATGTTTTAATGTTTACCCTGTTTATCGAACACAATCTAAATAGAACTGATAAGCAAGATGAAAGGAATGCACTTGCGTAAGTGTACTAAGTATTTTTCGTTTTAAACATTCGGAATATATTTAATGGCAAATATAGATTGGCTTATCTGATCTGGAGATTGGAGTGGCCAACGTGTGGGAAAGCATGTAGGAAAAACATGCGTCGAAAAGAATTGACTAGGTGTGCCTAGACATCTAGTCGTCAATGCAGAACACTTTTTCAGCTTTAAGTGAGGTTTCAGCTTGAAAAACAAGAACTTATCTAACCCGAGTTAGTAGCTAAACGCTGATTAAAATGTATTCACTAATGAAACTGAACGCGATCAGCACATGTAAAACGCGTTCAAAAGCTGTCAGTGTCATTATTGTTATGGAATATTTGACACTGACAGCTCTTGAACGCGTTCTAGATAATTATGCTGATCGCGTTCAGTTTTATTGGTGAAATTCGCCCTTAATCGCCGGAAGGTTTTTAAAAAGTTCTTTTGAAGCAAGAATTTTGACGGAAATACTGCTCTTTTAGCCAACATTCTTGCTAATGCTGATTAAAATGACGTTAATAGTCACCGGAATGTCAGTTTGATTACAAAGTTTTGGTTATTGAGGACGACTGTCTGCCTAGCCTTTACGAATCAATAATGCAGAAGGTTAGGGTTGCTAGCGTGTGGGTTTACAGAATGTATTTTAATATAATAATTAAAATAAATAAATGTTATTACAGGTGGGACTGACCCTGTATGTATGATGTCATCAAAGTCAAGCATAATCAACTAAAGCCGGGTCTGCTGCGCCATGTTTGGATGTTATATAAACATCAAACACGAACCAATCAGGCATCCGCAAATCAAACACGAAGCGATTTGATTGGTTCGTGTTTGATGTTAGATGTTTTTAAAACATCCAAACATGGCGCAGCAGACCCGCGGCTTTAGAGCTAATTCAACTAAACTTTTACATCTAGGTATAGGTAATGTCTTATCCTATGAATAAATTGTCAGTTTTTTCTCACAAAACTGTCAGACGTCCATTCTATTCCACGGATAAAAGATAACTGACTTTGGTAAGATCAGCCTTAAGTATTCATATAATTTCATGAATGTCATGTTGGTGTAGTGGTCGAAAGCGCTACTGCTGAGCATGAGGACCTGGGTTCGAATCCCGAGTCGGGTAAAGTATTAGGGTATTGGGTTCCATCTGGAATTTCTCACTAGCAGCCTGGAGTCTGGATTTGTACACGGATGATGGCAATAGGCTCGGCCCCTGTTACAAGGGACTTAAAAATAACTGGCGAAATGTGGGGTTACCATAGGTACACCTCTGCCTAATCCCCCACAGGCGTGATGTCATGTGATGTATGTCATTAACATCAAGAAATGTTTTCAAGAGACGGTCACCACAGCTTCAACGCTTGTTAAGCAAACAGTGGGTTGGTAAAAAATCTCGATATAAGTAACCGTGTCTAACATGTACATTTTTTAAACCATGTCTTAACCATGTTCAACTGTAAACAGCTATATATGTATAAGCAAAATCTGTGGTTAGACCACTTTGTAAAACATATGTTCGACATTTTGTTTTTTTGTATAAAAATCAGTTAAGTACTACGAACTATCGTTCTTGCTTTAGTTAACTATAATAATCTACGCAACAATCACGCATTCGAATCAAGCACGCCCTTTTGATACGAGATCCATCTATCTGCTGACCTCGACAAGTGTTGCTTAACCGTTACTAAACTACGCCTACATCTAATGAACGGCTACTGGAATGCAGCTGTAGCAAGCATTCTTTTTTATTTGGGAATAAGCAGTACTTTAGGAGTTCAATGGAGGCAAATGGCGATTTAATGATGTTGCAGGAGGCTGAGGACAGAGAAATCTAGGATCTTCGACACTAAGAGGAGGAGGAGAGGAGCAGGAGCTTCTTTAAAGCAGAGCTGTGTGCTTCGCATATCACTATGTCTATGGAATTATTGATGTCATAGACTTGAAAGAAAGAAATAGGAAAGCAAAATTGGACACACAGAAACACGTGCTTATAGGAAGATGGGTAATCAGATTTTTTTTTACAAAATATCAGATCTACATACGAGCATAAAACAGATATGGTCGGTAACTCAGATGCAACCACTCAGATGCTATAGGGGACCCACAGCACAACGCTGATTTTCAGTGGTCACCCGAAAAAGACGTACCGAAACCAAGTTAGGTTCTGTGATCTTTGGTCCTGTGTGTTGTGTGAATTGACACCTCAACACAAAACTTTGATCCTTGCTGCCTGTGGGGTATGGTGCTCCAATCATTTCCAGATGCACTCTACTCATCACTTCGGGATTCGTGAAGTCGACACTTCGCATCCACTTCGGGGTACAGAGTCTGAAAACTTAATTGACTTCTAGAGGTCAAGGACGTACTAATGAGCGAACCCCTAGTCTTCAAGCAAAATGGACGTTGGCAATACGCCAGAAAGACCCAAATGCCAATATTTTACTTAATTGCTTACACAAAATGAAAACTTTTATGACCTCGCCAAGTTGGTCAAGTGGTCTATTCACCGCCCACCAATGGCCGCGAACGTAGAAAGTGATATAATATTTATAAATTATTAATTTAGAAGAATTACCCAATGGCAGTGGGCGATGATTTCAATATTTTATGCTGCATCCGTAGGAAGGTTGCATCCGAAAGCGCCTACTCTACATCCTTAATACCACGCAATAAAGACTATTTTGACTTGCAGAATTTTCATGGAAACTTAATCTTGTAATCTTGAAAATATTTTCACTGTTCATATTTGGAAAAAAGATTTAGTTATGCGACAATGTATTTTGTTCCCGTGACATTAAAGTTCGTATTGGTTTGGACCTTGGGGAAATTGGACTGCAGTGGCATTTACAAAAAGACTTTATTGAACAGTTGATTATATTTCAATGCACTGTGCTGTTGATTAATGATGTCATACTTACTGCATTTTAATTTAGGTTCATGGTATATATCAACACAATGATAAGTATGTACTTAATTATTGGATTTAAATACAATGTCTTTGATGATATGAGTATTACTCTATTTGAAGAGATTGAAATGAATATGTTTTTTAGCGAAAGAGAGATGAGAGGGTAAGCTTGACTTGACCGAAAAGAGTGGCATTAGCAGAGAACAGAAGTGTGTGGACAAGAGCAGACGTTGTAATACAGTGGGCCAATATATTATAACACAATAAATTTATAACAGTTTTTTTACCCAGAAGGAGGGTAATTAATGTTTTTGGAATAGCAATGCAAATTCGCCCTTATGTTTTCAATAAATAAACCAATTAAGAAACTAGACTTCTGTGCCACAGACATTTCAATACATTATATTTATAACTATCTGCGGCCTAAATAAATGATAACAGAAAGGTGTTATTATCATTACAATTGCGATTAAAGGTTTATTATTCAATTAACGCACAAGTTATTAATTTAAATTGGATTGGCAACAAACTATCAGTTCAGTTTAAATTAATTTAATTCAAGATACAATCTATCGTTCAACTGAAAAATAGCTATTATACAAAATGGCTCCATTACTAGTTAATAAATAGAAACAATCACTTTCCAACTTGTTACATGCAAATATTTGATGTTTCAGTAAATATTGCATTCGTGTACTTTGATACAAGGTAAAATAACCTCTATCAGTCAGATATAAAGGTCATTGTCCTATCTCAATAAGGTGTGCTACCACACGGTAGTGTAATGTCTGGTGATTCATGCATTAATTATGTATTTATGATGTCAATAGTTTCTTATAGACATTGGTTTGTTTCTTAAAGTTTTTCCTGAATGTAAAAATGTAGGAAAATCGGTTAAGATAGTATTTTCCATGGAAAATATTTTAAATACCCTACCAAGTTAAGTTAAAGGAAGGAATATTACTGAAAAAATTAATAAATCTAAGTAAGTACCATCCAAAGAGCACAACAATAAACTAATAAAGAAACTTAATCTCTCAAGAAAATGCATGAACAATTTTATATTAAAATAATTTTTGCCATCCTATACCGCAGCAATAACAAACCATAACAAAATCACCATGCTTGCCAAAAAAGATGAATAAAAAAAGAAAAAAAGTGCAGTACATATTATTCACAAACAAAAAGTATCCCCTCCCTAAAACTTTAATACTTCGGTTTATCTTATTCTTCGCATTAAATAAAATAAATTGCAATTATTTTTTTTTCGACAATTCAACAACATTCATAGCATTATTTAAGCTGTTGAGTAGACATATTTTACAAACATAATAATATACATCAAGCGATGGATTAGGAATTTCCTTCAAAATCCTATAAATAGTGAAAAAAGTGTGCTACACAATAGGGGTGCTGGTTTAGTGTAATACTGGGAACAACTCTTGGAGAAGGTAATAATTTTAATTTCCCTATGCAAGTTCGTAGAGGAAAGACTTAATGGCAACACTGGGATTTTTGTTTGAATACTGAATCAATATAATACTGGAAATGTAGATGGTAACCTCATTGCCATTTTGCTTCTTCTGAATATAAGAGCAAGATATTCAGTATTTATAGAGTAACTTTGAATTTTTAAAATCTTAGTTTATGTTTCCAGCAATTTGTCTTGAATAAATAAAGTATTAAGTAAGTAAAACTCAAATCAAATTCCTACAAAAACAAATTCAAAATCAAATAATAAGAAAAACTCAAATCAAATTCATACAAAAACAATTCAAAACCAAGATAATTCAAGTAACTTTGCACAGGTGTTTCAAAATGACACAGGATCTTTTGAATAAACCAAATATTTGACAGTATTCATACTAATTTGCATTCAGACTGAACAATATGGTGTGAATGCTTTGAATATTTATTCAGCATTTCAAATGATAAATCATTGAGTAAAATACTCATTTGGATATATGGCACTTACTCCTACACTATGTATTTTAATGAGAAACATGTATGGAGGCGGGTTGAGAATATTATACTATGTATTAACCTTGGACTGACTGTATGATGAATCACATCAGCCCCTGGACAAGAAACTACATGAAGACCACAACCACTCTGACAAGATTGCTGCGAAGAAGAAGATTGATATTGAATGTGCAAATAATTATTTGAATATCTGTTGCTAAAATTAATTTAACAGACACAGGAAAAGAATTGCAGGAAAAATCAGAATTTTCGAATGATAGGCATCAGCAATAATACGGAATAAAATAAAATTAATACACAATTTATCCTAAATGGTAGTGATTCATTGCTGGGCAAGGATGAGACAAATACAGACCAGGGAAGCATGGCGCAAGAGGAAGGTCCAAAACTGAACAGGGGATTGAATAGCACCCTATTTGTGTAACACTTTGAATCTCAATCTGAAGAAGTTAGAAGTATATTGCAAATGAAACTAACAATTCATAAAGTTCGAAAAAAAATATGCTCAAAAATGTAATTAACACATTGAATGTTGTTGAACTGTCAAAATGAAAGCTATTGCTACTGTGAGTTATGCAATTACCCCGCAGGCTGTCAATAATGATAAAATTACTATTAATAACAGTTTAACTCACATGCATGACTTGGAATAGTCAAATAGAATCCTTAAAAACTTTAGTTTCATGATCTGTTGACTCCAGATAATAATCTTACAAGTTTATTTCAAATCATTGAATAATTGAATTTTCTGTCAAATGCATAAAGTTTCATGTGTAACTGTATAGGAAAAATCCATTAGGTCAGGTTTAGTGTCAAGGTTCTATGAATACGAACAAACAACAAACAGTCTATGGAACAACTTATGAAATCTATGACTTCACTTGATTATTACTGGCTGCATAGACTTTGTTAGTCACATACACCCTTTTCTAGCATTCAATCATGTGTAGCGATGCACCCAGTAGATGACCCTGACAGTGGAGTAAGTCACATATAATGTAGACCATGTGAATGTCAATACATTATTTTGAATGACTTTGTCACATTATCTGCATCAACAAATACTTTATGCCTGTTGATTATCATGCTAAATGGCAAGTTTTATTCCTCTCTTATCCAACAAGTATAACATTATCAGTATTTACGTACTTATTGCCGTAATACCAGCAAAAAGTTTATCTTTTATCAAAGATAGATTAGGAACCATTTCTCTGGAACTTGTTATGATGAAAATGTTCATTTCCAATGCAATTCAGACTTATTACGTACAGATACAGCTTTGATAAGATAAACGGGTAGAAAGTTTGCCGCAATGAACGTGTAAAATATGTGGTATACAGTAAAACGTCTGCGTTACTAATCATATAATATGACTCAAATTACACATCATACAACCAACGTATCATTGCATTTACGTCATATACGAGGAATTCCTCATGAATAATCCTCCTGAAAGTAAAATAAAACACCCAAATAACGGTAAAAATAAAACTAACTTAACAAAAACCAAGTTATGTACGGCACTGTGACATTACGGAGGCCTAACGTTTTTGGAGACATTCTCGGCCAACTATTACCGTCTGGCGAGCGTTTTTCTAATTATAGAACAAATACCACGACGTGAAAAAGACGTCCAAATATAGGTAAAAAACAAAACACACGATTGTGAGGATAGTATCACACTTCGGACATTCTCGAAAGCGGTACACGAGCCCACTACGTGGGGCCACGACACGGTTTAGGGTTAGACAATTTTTCAATCACATTTTAACACTAGAACGCCACATTTCAACTATAATTGCACATATACCTTTACTTTCAGCGGTTTCGGTAATATCTTTCACGTCATCAACCATCTTGCTGGATGACAGTCACTCACTACACACTTTTTATTCGAACATATTTCGAAAACTCATACTTTGGTTCACTATTTTCAGCCAGCCAGCCAGCGAGCGATCTATACGACGACACTTCGTTCCGTTCACTGCCAACGACGACGTAAGACGTAAGCGATGGCGAACAACCTTCACACCGTTTGTTGAATTATATCGATGGCGTCATCAGCTCCAGTTGTTTACGATAAAACAGCAAATTAAATAATTAATATTTCTCTGAATTTTATTTTATTATCAGCTGATTTTACAAGCAGAGTTTGGCTCTAGGCTTAACGATTTTTTTACAGAGTCAATGAAGTGTTTAAAAAAAAATTGAAGTCGGCAGATATTCTCGTCAGGTCACAGATATAATTAAAATTTTAATACAACTTGATAAAATCAATTAGTATTTTACGAATACAAGCTTTCTGTAGAATCAAAATGTTTTGTTATTTTTGTTCAATAATTTTGATTAGTAGTCAGTTATTATTTTATAAGAAAAGTGGTTGTTGGGCGCCATCTATGTAAAAAAATAGCAACTTGCTTTTTGTTTTCAGCGCCATCTGTGAGTAAACGTTTAAACCACGTACTCCGTGGGCAGATGACCTAATATAACTTTCGACTAATACAACAGATGGCAGCACAAGGCAGCAAATTCAATCCTGCATGTACGTCAAGAAAATTATGCTCCCGTAGGTTTTTCAGTATTTCCAGTGGAGACCAGAAAGTCTACCTGTAGCCCTTTGATTCAGTAAATCGGTGTTGGAAGTGAAACCAGCCTAATGTCGATAGTACCAGTGTTTGTAATCTTGTAGTGACAAGAGATGAGCGGAATCGTAATGTAGGTACCTATTACCTTCCTACATAGGTACCGATTTTCTGAAAATGAAAATTTTGATTCTTTTTAAAAATAAAACTGATTCAGTAGATAATAAGCACTTTATTGTTACATGGAAACAGCTATCATTATAAACAAATAATTGGTGTAACAAGCGTAACGAAGCGTAGGTAGGTACTTATGTAGGTACTTAGTTACACATAATAACCGTTTGGAAACTGCACACTGTGAAGGTTTCTACTTGGCATAGTTGGCATAACTTACTGAAGAAAATATATTAGCCAGGTAAGTGGGTAGGTGCCTACAGCGTAGGTATAGCTTACCTACCTAGTACCGATTAAAGGCTCGTTCACACCGGCGCGACTTGTCGCGCGACGCGACTTTAACAATACAATTTCTAATAAAACTTCACGATTGAACAATTGCCGGTGTCGCGTCGCGCGACAAGTCGCGCCGGTGTGAACGAGCCTTTACCCCTTGAATTTATCCCTGAATGGGTAGAGGGCTTAGGATACCTACTTATAGGCTGGTACTAAAACAACATTACACCAATAAAACTCGAGTTCTTCTACCTAGGATCGGTCAGACTCATACTGACTTGAACCCTTTCATCCAGGTAAGGCATCACTTCGTCAACGATACGTCACCCGAAGTTAAACCAACTTCCTTGAAAGCGGTGCCCAGGTTGGGCACTCCTCCAATGCTCCCCGTTGAAGCAGCTACCAGGACCGCCGCTGACCGCTTCAGCGCCTACGTCCAAAACCGATGGGTAATTTAATGCAGTCCCAACCACAACACTATTTCCTCTGAATAAGCTTGTACAAACAAAAGACTCTCAAGGTATATTTTAATACTACCATGACTGGATCAGATCTTGAAACATATCCTTCTAAATAAATCCCTAGCCTCGCGGCGCACAGACTGGTAAAACGACTCAAAACCTGGCCATTAATCAAATTTCTCGAAATGGTCTCCTAGAGTTCAAATTTAATCCCATAAAAGGTTGTTGCTCAAAAATATATGAACTCCAATAATTTTCTACTACAGTTCAAACGATTTGTTTACATCCGTTTTTTAAGGTTTTTTAGTCCTACACCTCGACAATAATTGATCATATTATTGTAATTAACTTCTTATTTATTTTACTTCGATGGTCCTAGTTTATCATTTATGACTTCCATTTACTGCGATATGTGGGCGGGCACGCCTTTTATGCCTGGAGGCTTTTATCTAGATATTAAGTTCGGTTTACCTTTAGTTTTTTTTATTTCTGCTTGAGTATTAGTTCTCGATGTTTTGGTTGGTATATTGGCGTGTGCTAGCTGACATATGGCTGTTCATTAAATGTATGTTTTGCGAAACTATTGTATAGAATCAATTTTTTTAACTGAACAGACAGCTGTGCTGCTGGGGAGTTTGTTGCGCCACTTCTTCTTCCCAGCTAAAGCACTAGGAAGTGGTGACGGGTGGGCGTTTTGGGGGACTGTCTTATGTAATTTTGACGTTCAAAAAGTGCTGATTCTCAGCCTAATTTGAATAAATGACTTTTGATTTTGATTTTGACTTGAACATATACTTAAATTAAATGGTTTTGTGAAAAAAAACATAACAAAAAATAATGATTTGTAAAATTCTTGACTTCTATTAATTAATGTATAAGTTTTAAATTATGTGCATATTCTTCGAAATTCTTTCATGTTTTTCCAAATGACGCACATATTGCCTAATCACCTCATTTGTTAAGGAGGTATGTAACTTTATCTAATTATACTATTACCTATGTTTGGAAATCATCACATAACCCTAATGAACCTGCGATTTCATAGCAAAAAGATAACTTTTTCCAAAAAAAAAAACAAGTCGGTGTCATTTAGAATTTTCGTTTTTGCCACCGACTTCTGAAATTATTTTTTTTGGAAGTCGGTTGTTTCTTTTACATAGATTTATATGTGCGAAAAATACGTATTATTGAAGCTAACTCAAAAACTAACTTAATTAAGGGATCCCCGCGCAAGCATCCTCTATAAAATGAAAACATAATTTTTGAAATCGGTCCATTATTGACGAAAATATCGATGGACTTATTACATTAAAAAAACATACAGACGAAAAAGAACCTCTTCGTTTTTGGAAGTGGGTCAATAAAACCACGTTTGGTTTATCAGTAACTTGCTGGGGAGTTTGTTGCGCCACTTTTTCTTCCCAGCTAAAGCACTAGGAACTGGTGAAGGGTGGGCGTCCTAAAACGCCCACCCTTCACCACTTCCTAGTGCTAGGACTGTCTTATGTAATTTTGACGTTCAAAAGTGCTGATTCTCAGCCTAGTGACTTTTGATTCGATTTGATTTGAGTAAGTAGATAGGTACGTACCCACCGCGTATACCTTTAACAAAGGCTAATGTTTCATACTACTGAAAAATATATAGGTAGTGGAGGTTTTAGGCGTCTGAAAACTGTCTGGTAGGTAGTGCTAATATGGAGACATACTATAACATGTCTACTTTCTAAGAGATTTCTCTAGTTCGGAGATATTGTTCACAATTTTCACCATTTTTGCTACCTTCAATTGCTGGAAAAAAAGACAAAAAAAATGATACTTAGAAAGAAAGAATTTGCGGTAAAAATGACGCAAAGAAAAAACACAAAACAAAAAAGAACATGTTGGGGGAAAATATGCCTCACTTCCACAAAAAATAGCCTTCGCTCAGCATAATGCTGCGACCCTATGCGGGATAGAGCCCCAGCGCACTTAAGTACATAAGATAACATCACGCCTGTATTCCCCGAATACTTAGGCAGAGGTGTACTTATAGTACACCTCTGCCTAAGTCTTCGGGGTATTTTTAGGAAATAAAGATATTTACTTACTTTACCAACCTATTGCCATCAACCGGGCACAAATCCAGACTCCGAGCTGGTTCTGGGAAATTCCAAATGGAAAAACCCAGTATCACTTTGCCCGTCCTGGGAATTGAACCTAGGACCTCATGCTCAGCAATAGAGCTTGCGACTACTTGATCAACTAGGTAGTCTAGATAATAATATACACTCACTTTACCAATCCACTATAGCCACACAAACCGCCCAATACGTTTTGTTTCCATGTTCTGCAATAGTCCTGCACCAACCGGGGGTTGTCCTTCGGTACATTTGCATAGTACATACAGGGATAATCGTCGGTTGGTGCCTCAACACTTAAAATTGTCTAAGGGGTCTCTGCGAGTTGGCTTTGTCCCCTCATACGCCTTCCAAAGGGCCGGGACCCAAGGGTCCCGAGATATGTCAAAAACATTTATAATATAAATATTTAATAATAATTTTGATTGAATGACGAATAGCTTAGATTAGACTAACAAGATAAATGCTCCGTGACAGAATTACAAGTACCTACTACAAGTTTAGATGAATTAATTTCAATGACAGGCCAGTCAGCATTCGGTTCAATGTTACGATGCCTACACGTCGATCGGTTGCCAACCAAAAGTGCAGATTAATTCGCGATTGTCGAGAATATTTGTGCAACTATTAGTTATAGGCGAGGAGCTGGCGTTGTTCTAATTAAATTCATAGTTTGCATTATATTTTTTACTTGATTAATAGATGTCGCGTTTTAGCATTAGGCAATAGCGGTCGTTGACCCACCTAAACGTTGTTTACGTTTTGAATTTTTAACTATCGTGATCTTCAACACCGAGAGCTCTGCGACCGCCGAACGGTGTGGCAACACGTCGTGTACAGGTCTTACAGGGTTTTTTAACACTCTTAAGGAACATTTATGCGGAATACGTCACTAAATATATCTGCGTCTATTGTATCTTGGGTAAAACACAACCTGGTAAAGTACTGACCCATTCAAGTTAAGTGTGCAATAGGGTCACCCCGATAGGTCAATGTCATTTAATTGGTAAACGTTTTTTCGCTGCCTTTGACATACTTAACACACGCAATTTATTGAAGTTAGAATGTACACAGTTATCTTGAAGTGACTGATAGTTAATTGATTCAGCGCTCGGCGAGTTAACACGTCGTGTCCGGGTTTGCGTCAAGTAAATCGTCATCCTGAGGATGCCTCGTTGAGAGGTGAAACACGTGTCGATGTCTTACAGGGTTTTTTAAGACTCTTTAGGAATAGTTAAGCGGAATTTACTAAATATATCTACGTCTATCGTATTTTTTTGGAAGTGAGTGATGTTATGCGGAAAAGCGGAAGTACCACGTTTCCAATAAGAGATTTGGAAAACTCTTCTAATTAGTCATTTATTTACATGGTGTCCTATTCATGGTGTTTTCTGGCAAAGGCCTCTTATCCTATACAGAAGGCGCTTGCTCAAGACGGGTTGGCGATTTCAGACAGTTTATATTTTTAGTGACTGCCTTGTTAGTTCAGTGGTCGAAAGCGCTACTGCTGAGCGTGAGGTTCTGGGTTCGAATCCCAGGTCGGACAAAGTATTATTGGGATTTTCTATTTGGAATTTCTCAGTAGCTCTCAGTCTCAGTTAATGGCAATACTTCCGAAGGTGGAAGCGAGCTTGACCCGGAAACCTCAACCACAGAGGAACTGGCTATCATATCTCTAACGCTGCAATAATGCTGGTAACATTGTTGTTATGGCGACAGACTTAGATAAGATGGTGGTAGCTAGCCAGGCCGACTTAGAACAAGTCCTACCACCAACCAAACCGAGCAGAAAACTTTTGCCCTCGCTGGCAATCGCACCCGGAACCTCTGGGTCCAAGACAAGTGAGTCAATTAATGTTCATTACATGTCTTGCTGTTACCCGATTATTATAACTGTGCGCCTCATAATTCATTCTGCCTAGCCTTTTCCCAATCATGTTGGGGTCGGCTTCCAGTCTAACCGGATACAGCTGAATACCAGTATTTTACATGGAGCGAATGCCTATTTGACCCCCACAACCCAGTAACTAGGTAATACGATACCCCTTGGTAAGACTGGTTGTCAGACTTTCGGGCTTCTGACGACTCGTAACGACTGTCAAAGATCCACGAATGACAGCCGGGACCAACGGCTTAACGTGCTTTCCGAAGCACGGAGGAGTCTCGGTATGTAAAGATGGTCACCCATCCACGGACCAACCCCGGCAAGCGCAGCTTAACCTGATGGATCGACAAGTGCGGCTGTTATTACTTAGCCACGAGCTCCTCATAACTGTGCGCCTGTCAACCTAAAAATATTACAGTGTTTTACGAATAATATGACAGAACTGTAGAGACGAGACGAGTTGTGTAGACCGTATTAAGAGGTGTTGGAACACTGAGGAGGTAAAAAGTACGGGTGAATTCAATACTAACAACCTACGACTTTGACAGCTCCAAGCGCACAGTTTTAAAAATCGAGCTTTATACAAGAAAGTTTAAAATTCTTATCAGAGATAGTCTTTCTACGACTCTCTTAACTAAATGACCTCACGCTGTTACGGCATAGTAACGACGTCACGTGAGAGTAGTAAACAGTATCACCGCGAAATTATTACGTTCAAATAATTAAAATAACGAGATTACACGTAACAATTTGAAAATAACTATAGAAAGTTTGATAACGTTAACTATCTGCACATACGCTCTACGCCTACAAATTATAACCTGACCAAATTAGCACGTCATTCAATTAAAAGGTGTAGTATGTAATTGAGGAAATTCTCGATTCGGTCGGGTTATCCGGGTCGTTTACTCCACCGGTTTGCACACCTGTTTCGCTGGCCGGCCATGCGCAGTTAGCGCTTGACTTTCGAACGTGATTCGACGCGCGCTTATACAGAGTAAAACTGTCAAAAATTCGCGGCATTTCCGTAAAACATAAACGAATTTTTTTTTTTAATAATTGTGCTTTAGTGGTAGTGAACAAAATGGGTGTGTAATAAATAATTAATTGATTGATAGAATTACGTTTGCATTCAAGTAATGCAGTGAAATAGTGTTTTGGTGAAAGTGTAAGGATTTGAATTTTAAAAAGTTACAATGAAGTCTTCGGTTTTATTCGGCGGATGCCTTCTATTATTGGCTGTTCTCATAGGTAAGTCTTAATAAATTAAAAAAAACATAATTACCTACGTAAAAAAATCGCCTTAAGTTTATAATTAAAAATAATCCTAGGTATAATTATGCGGTAATCGCAGAAGCGCAGTTTTGTTTTAATTTATGATTTAATTTGGGTAATTTTAACGTTACCGTAAAAAATAATGACTATGACCTACTTTTTAAAGGTAATCAGCTGGCTTTATGAATTTTACATACCTACACACTATATTATTTAACGTTCATAGTGTTGAATCACAAAAAGGCGAAAAGTGGGTACCAGTGACTAATTTTAAAAGAGTAAAAATCTCAGGATATTTCAAATGTATTATTTGTTCAAAAAAAAAAGTTCCAAATGAAATAATTGTGTCAATAGGAAGTACGGTCATGCACAAATTTTTTAACAATAATAATATTTAGAATTCAAGAATTAATAAAAAATATATATTAATATATATTTTTTATTAAGTAACCTAATACAGGCTGGTTGGTCATTTAAAAAAGTGGGGCCGAAATATAAATTGCTATATATTTGCCCTACAAATCATCAAGCGTGAAGTTATAGGATATCATTACAATTAAATGTTCGGACAGCTTCGGGACTTTCTTTTAATTTTCTCTTTTATGATTCAGTAAAAGTACTTTCAATTATTATTACGCCTTGAACTACAACTCTCGCACAACTCTAAAAGGTGGGTAACTAGTAGATAGAATACTAGTTTACATAATTTATATGAAACAGGTTCAAATTAAATTAACTTGCGAAACTTAGCAGATGGATGGGTATCGATATATAAACATGATTAAACAAAAATTGATTTGATAATATCGAAACCATCACATTTGTATGTTTCGCTAGCTAATTTAATTTGACCCACAGTAGTTATAAACAGCAAGACAATAATGCAATTAATTATTTTCAAGTACAACCTTCTGAATACTTTTCTATATAATATGGAGATTTTTGAAGATCAGAATTCTGGGCCAAACAGGAAACTATGATACCTAAAGTAATTACAGAAAAGTTGACAAAGGCAACTTGACCTCGTTTTCAGCAAAAATTCAAAACACTTCGAGGCCTATCCGTGGCTTTAACTTTAAAAAAAATAAATTAATTAACATAATATCTACTTATTACAGGGTTATTGGTTGTAATATGTCGGTAATCCATTATGGGGATGTAGGAGAGGTCACTTACAACGAAATTATTTACCCCTTTTGACTGCATGCATGTCAACAATTTTCGCGTCATTTCACATTTTATATTTTTATTTCCTACAATTTTAAAATATAAAATGTCAAATTACTCGAAAATGGTTGAAATTGGCATAGGGGTCAAGATGGGTCATTTGGTTGCAAATGATCTCTCCTACATCCCCTTAACGGATTGCCGACATATAACCAATAGCCCTGTGTACAGGTATATAATATAACTATACAGGTTAATAAAACTAAGAGCCTCACTAACTAGTAAAATGTAGGTAAAATAATCAAAATACCTATTAGTCTAAAAATTTACATTTCTAATCAAAATAACTGCTGTTAAATTTTGGTAATGAACTTCTTTGGTACATAATTTTAGTTATTTATTACCTAATTGTTTCATAAATGAGGCCTATTTTGATTAGAATCGGCAGGTTTCTTTGAATCTTTCCGGCCTTTATATTTACCGGTACATAATTCAATAATTATATGCAAAGCCTCACTAATTAGTAAAATGTAGGTAAAATAATGAAAATAACTATTAGTCTTAAAAATTTACATTTCTAATTTTTGGCAATGAACTTCCTTGGTACATAATTTTGGTTATTTATTACCTAAGTGTTTCGTAAATGGGGCCTATTTTGATTAGAATCGGCAAGTTTCTTTGAATCTTTCCGGCCTTTATATTTACCGGTATTTAAATAATTATATGCATCGTCATCATCGTCATTAGCAGCCTTGTTCCACCCACTGCTGAGTTTTGGCTTCCTCCCTTTTGTGCAATGCTACCCCCTGACGGAAAAAGAGGAGTGTATAAGTTTAACGTGTGTATCTGAGTATCAGTCTGTTCCCTCGTAGCTCCCAAACGGCTGAACCGATTCTGATTATTATTTTAACTTGTCTCTAAGCCTTCATTGTGGAAGGCAATAAAGAATTGAGTATTGAGTAGGTCATCCACCCCGGCTATTGGTCTGCCAACGCTCTTGTCTTATGAAGACTCAAGCCAAATTAAATTAATTAATTTTGTAGTTTATTTGGGTTTTGTGGAACGGAGACCGAAAGCAGGACAATATTTTGGCACTACTGCTGACATTCCGTGTTCGAAAAGATGCAGTCAATTAGTGCTATGAAATATTAATTATTTAAATGTTAGCGCAATAGTTCAATAGAACTATTATTTCGGAATTACTACTTAATTGTTCATGTTGGTTGTTAAATCATTAATTTGAAATAGTTATACCTACTAATCACTAATTGATATAGAGATAGCTATTAAGGTGCATATGCTCTTAATACAATAAACGAGACTTGAAATATATTAATTATTATGAATCATTTAGACAAACGCGTCATAAGAATTTTTCAAAGAAATCATTAAGAAAAGCCTAAGCCAATATTTTTTCAAGAAGATAAAAGTACCTACTTGAATGCACACGGACGTATTTAAATGCATATAATTATTATTTGATGCCCGTTTGTGAAACTGCATTTTTGCACGCAACAAAAAGAATACGTTGATTTGCCGTAAACATGACGCAAAGAAAGAACAGAACAAAAAAAGAACAAGTTGGGGTAAAATAGGCGTCAAGTCTACACAAAACGGCCATCGCTCAGCATAATGCTGCGACCCGATGCGGGATAGAGCTACAGCGCTGGTTTTCAGCGACAGCCGGCTTTGACGTTAAGAAGAATAATGGCTGCACTGTTTGAAGCTAGTTTGAAGTTTGATTTGAAGCTAGTGTAACCCATGGGAAGTTGCGAGGTAACCCCATCACAAGTATCCCTATAACTTACCGGGGCTGCCTCAATTTTGTGCTATAGAACAATTGTATGAGACACAATAAAAACTATTTTATTTTTATTTTTTTACTGTTATTGCTGAAAAGATGGCTCTTAAATCAAATTCAAAGCATTTACAAAGACTTTTGAACTGTCTAGGAGTCGGTTGTTTAGTCACAAAGTTAAAGTTAGTTGCAACAATATTGAAGAGTTGAAGTAATTAAACCGCATGATTTCTAAAGGATTTTATGCCGAAATACTTGTCACCTACCGCAAAAGAAAGCGCACGCGCATCAAAGAATGATTAATATTGGTCGACATGAGGTAGTTACTGTCAGATTATTTGCCAAATAGTTAGTTTACATGTGTTTTCTTTGAAAGTTACTAGATTTATTATTTTCTATTTTGCTAACACAATTTGTTGGCACTTGAAAACTATATTTTACTTGCCGCTTTTATGTATATGATGAGAAAAAAAAAAATTGCCGAAAACTCAGGGAAAATATTTCGTAAAACATCAGTCGGTCTATTTTGTAAAATAGTGAAAACTTAGGTGAAGTGAGCTTGAAGTCAGCTGTCATTCCATCTGATGCTAGGGACTAAGGCACGATAGCGGATAAAGCACATCCCACACTAGGAAAAACTCGTAATACACAAACAACCCATAATAACCAATAAAATATTCATATCGATATTTCCACCGAATACCGATACATCGATTCATAGGATGCCATCGTTAAAATTGTTTTAAATGCACAACTAGTTGTGACACTTTCTCGCGGGAGAAAGTGGACGCGTTCAAAGTTGTTTGTAATTAACTACTTACCTCGAGTTTTCGACTCGCTTCCTTATGTGATTGGTATAAAATATCGATCACACAGCAGTTTATTTTCATTGTAAAATCCTGTTTTTATTTAATTGGCGATGGAAGCAATAATGTTTTTAAGGAGAAAATATTAATCAAAAATAATTATTGTTTAATGGGTGTGTTGAAATTCGCGACTTGCTGAACGGAACATGAATAGTGTTATAAAAATATAACCTTGATCAGAAACATACAAATTAGTTAAGATCCCAAATATTGGATTATGTTTTTATTAATTACTAGATGCGCCCCGCGGTTTCACCCGCATAAGTCTCGAACCCGTGGGAATATCGGAATAAAAAGTATTCTATGTCCTAACGCAGGTCATGGTCTACCCATGTGCCAAATTTCATCCAAATCCGTTCAGCCGTTTTACCGTGAAAGCGTAATAAACAAATAAATAAACAAACTCACTTTCACAATTATAATATTTGTTAAGATTATGTTTAAACTTTTCATATAATACCTCTGTCACCGACCTGTGTACCTGCTCGAATTTAATAAAAAATATTGTTTAAAGAAAAGCCTGTTTTCATAGTTTAAATCAGAATTATCACGAAAAATTACAAACAGCTAACAGCAATTATTTCTAAATAAAGATGTACCTAACCTCATGCTTTATTCATAGTCCAGTCATAGCACAAAAAAGTGTACAACGGCACTTACACGCTTTTGGCACGCCAATGTTACGCAAAGGTAAAAAACCCAAACATTCACGGGCCACGGCTGACGACTGGCCACTCAATTTGCCACTAGTGGCTAGTAGTGGTAAGTCATGGTCAGGCAAACTGTAACATCGCATGCACGCTAAAAGACGGATTTAATGTGCCAAATGCAGTTTGACCGATGAATAAAATATATCTCCGTAAGTATCACTCCGTTTACGAGAAAAAAAATTTTGTGGTGGACAGATGGACGCAAAAGTGATCTAATAAGAAAGGCTTCCTTTGTTTTATTAGGTCGCTAAAATATTTTTTGAGTAGAATAAAGAAATATAAAGGAAATACAATAGACGTAGATATATTTAGTAACTATTCCGCTTAACTATCCCTAAAGAGTCATAAAAAACCCTGTAAGAAATGGACACGTGTTTCACGTATGCGAGGCATCCTCAGAATGACGATTGACAACGGATGACGACGACAATTTTGACGATTGTGTTTTGCCGGTTGAAATAATAAGGAACACGCCCATTGTCCTACTGATTTAAATTATAATAGGTGCTATCATTTTCCAAGTCTAACCACTAGATAATAGGCTGTATGTTTTTTTTCTAAATAATACTAGTTAGTCTGTAAATCTCATTGAAACATCTGATCTTAAAACATCAATGCAATATGCGTTTGTTTGAATAAAAATAAATATAGTTGGATAGTTTATTTCGCCTTCAACTGGTTGAATGAAATCACAAAAAAAACATTTGCCACGGCTAGAATCATGGTCACAGTGCAACTGTTGCATTGGAATCCACGCTTGGGGCAATTGCTGATTGATTGATATTTAATTGCAGAAAGACAGACAGAAGCAGTAAGTAAAATGTTTGAGAGTGAAACTTTATCTCATAAAGATAATAAATTAAGATCATGATAAAAGTATAAATGTAGGTCGAACTTGACAAGAAGTCAGACGAGTTGCCGATACGGTAAAGGAATTTAAGAAAATAAAGAAAGCCCGCATAACAATGACTTTTTATGTAAAATCAGACACAAATATCAAGCCCCGAAAAAAAAGAAAAAAATTATTGCTTTTGCACTTATAACAATACATTACTTACACCATGTGAGTTGGAGATCACCTTTTAAGCTAGGAGATGCTTAAAAGAAGAAATATATTAAATAACAACTGTTTGGAGATAGAACGAGATTTCTAATCTCCTGACCCAAGCTCATAACTTCAAATATTATCTGAATCATTCCGTTAGTTCTACAAAGCGACAGAATCCATTAATGATAAAAACCTGACCTGCTTACGTCACTGAATCCAGAACCATCAATGTTGAGCCCTTTATAACGGTGTCTGTTGCACATGATAGCTGACACAGTTACGATCAGGTCAGATCCGGTATTCTCGTACCAAGAGATAAACCGTTAGCTTTTATTAAATCTGTATTACTTTTTTGGCAGACAACAGTCTTGCAGCTCTGCTGGTATGGTAATACACTTTCGAGATTTTTTTATACGTATGTATGTTGTAATAGCTTTTCCATAAATCTTCTTCTTCGTAGCACTCTTGTCAGAGCGATCGTGGTCTTCATGTAGTTTCTTGTCCAGGAGCTGATGTGATTCGCCTCACGATTTCTCCGGTTTTTGGTGTTCTTATACACAGGTTCGCCCACTGCGGATTTGATTTGGTCAGCCCATCTAATGGGTGAGCGTCCGCGAGGTCTAGTGACCTCCATTTTATCCTGCACGACAAGGCGCTCCACACATAGGCGTCAAAGAAGACCTCTTTTCTCGAATTGAAATGCTTTCTTCCAATAATTCGTTCCTATTTACTATGAGTGTTCTTTTTACTCTCTCTTACTATAACGTCATCTTTCTGTACTCCGATGTAATCAGTGGTTTGCCTTTTCGTGTTTAGTGTTTATTAATGTTTTCAGGTCATTTTTCAATTCTCATTTCAATGATGATCTATTTTTATCTTCGTTTTTGCATTTCTTGCATTTTTATTTGCTCATATTTGAGCAAATAAATTATTATCTTATCTTATATCTTATCAGTCTAGCTTGATCAAACCCCTATGTTTATACCTTCGATAGAGACGCACCTGTAGTAAATCATCCGGCAGACGCACAAGAACTCGTGTCGAGAACAATGGTAGGTCAACGGCTCACGGCCGAAGCCCTCAGGCTAACGGAACGATGGGCCAGACATCCGACATAGTTACCACCAGCTGGATTCTAATCTTGTCTGGCCATTGATCATCCAGTTTTAATTAATTCTATGTAGTTTGCTGTGAAGATTTGTCCAGCTGTTATTTTATAACTTGCTAGTGTTTAATGTTAGGTTCAATATCATGAAAGGCATAAAATCCCTACGATATTGTCAAAACAATGTCTCACCGCCACGATTAGTGCTTTAACCTTTTTTTTTTAAAACGTCGCCCCACACTAGGAATTTCTCCTGTATCGTGGGCGCGTTTAGGTTTACAAACATTTAAATTCACATACACAAACAGCCAGACCCGGAACAACTACATGTAGGTCATACAAATATTTGTTCCGTGCGGGAATCGAACCCGCGACACGCAGCGCAGCAGTCAATCGTTTAACCACTGCGCACACCGTGCCGTTAATTCATTTTTTGTAGTGGTCATCATTGGAGGCTCACGATCACACCAATGCTTTTGTTTATATAAACACAAACAATGACCTACTTTTATACATTTAATAAAAGCGTTCAAAGTCTTGACATACGTGCGTATTTATTTACCGTCTCATAACCTTTTAACATCCTGTTACAAAAATCCGTGTTCCCAACACTTCGGTTAACGGTAATGCGCATTGGAACCTTCATTCTGATTCTGACGTACATACAACCGGTACCATTGTGGCCAATACACGGGTAATGCCTCCAGTTCAATGCAAAGAGCCTGATCCGTTAGCCCGTAATGACGGAAAGGAATCTTATGCTGGGTACAGATGGTTTACTGTCATTTCATTCTGCCTAGCCTTTTCCCAATCATGTTGTGGTCGGCTTCCAGTCTAGCCGGATGCAACTGAATACCAGTATTTTATATGGAGCGATGGCCTATATGATCTCCACAACTCAGTAACTGGTTAATACGATACCCCTTGGTAAGACTGGTTGTCAGACTTTCGGGCTTCTGACGACTCGTAACGACTGTCAAAGATTCACGAATGACAGCCGGGACCAACGGCTTAACGTGCTTTCCGAAGCACGGAGGAGTCTCGGTATGTAAAGATGGTCCCATCCGCGGATCACCCCGGCAAGCGCAGCTTACCCTGATGGATCGACCCGTGCGGCTGTTATTACTTAGCCACGAGCCCCTCAGATTGTTTACTGTCATGCGTAGAAATTTGACAGTCGTTACAAGTAGTCAAAAGCCCAAAAGTCTAAAAACCAGTTATGTTACATCTTACCAAGGGATATTGCGTTATCCAGTAACTGGGTTGAACGTCAGATAGGCAGTCGCTCCGTATAAAATCCTGGTGTTCAGCTGCATCCGGTTAGATTGGACGCTGACCCCAATATAGTTTGGAAAACGCTAGGCAGATTGATTGAGATTGGTGAAACGTAACATGAAATGCAACACAAATAAGCCGTCCTTCATGACATGACATGTATAACGCATCAACTAAGATAATTTGTAACAACTTCTGTTAAATTTCTTGTAACGAAATAGTACTTTAGCTTATTAAAACACACTTCCCTGTGCCTATTATGCTGGCGTATGGCACTTGTGGGTTGCAGCTGAAAATCTGCGTCAGGGGTACACCTAGTGTTGTCATCTGACATTAAGCTGAGCTGAGGCCCTTTTGGCATTATAGTCAGTGTTTTCGACTGCTACACGCGGGCCCAGTGCGGGTTGGTAGATGTCACATGTCTTCGAATTTTTGGTTCTAGGAAAGTATGCCGGTTTCCTCACGATGTTTTCCTTCACCGTTTTGAGAGCAGTGGTGATGAAATAATTTACAAAAGGCCTACAACTCGTAACTCGTAACTCGCAACTCGCGACCGTTACCATTGCTAGTTACTGGTAATGTTATATTTCTAAATTAAACTCATAAAAAAACCACCGATTGTACGAGTAAAGATATTTTTATCTAGCTTCCGCACGCGGCTTTGCCCGCGTTGTATGTCGAGAAAAAGTATCCTATGTCCTTCCCCAGAGTTCAAAGTATTCCCGTACCAAATTTAATCAAAATCGGTTAAGCCGTTTTAACGTGATGCGCGATCAAATAAACAGACATACAGATAAACAGACAAAAAATCTAAAAACTGTTGGAACGTGTTCTGTTATCGATTCTAAGTATCCCCAGCCAACTTTTTTTCGAATATCTTCAATGTACTACTTTCGACCCTCTTCAGCTTTATTATATATAAGTTTTAACAACCATATACCTAACCTGTAGGTAGTTATGGTTAGAATCCTAAAGTGTTGGTATTTTAATCGTTTTGTTTTGCATGCAAAGCACAGGCACATTCACACGTCCGCTGTCGTTCACATTACCAATATTAATGATATTAAATTAGTAATCAACCTTCAGTTTATCTCTTCTGCTACTTGTAACCTCTAGATTTATAGATAGATTCTTAGCTTTAAACATGAATAGAAGAAAGAAATTTAATAAAAAACACATTTATTTAACACAGACTAAAAGCCACACAATATAACATACAGCAGACAGAAAGATAAAAATAAAACAAATAAAAATGGTAAAGTACGATGTAAGAAAGTTGGCAGGGGAGTGTGCCTCACGGCCTGCGGCAAAAAGGCCCAGTTCAGCAAAAATGTCAGACAACTTTAAGTGTCTGGATGATATTGGTTTAAATGAAAATGATTTACTCGGGCTTATTAATGAAACTTAGATACACACATTGAGAGTTGGTTCCAAAACGATTCAGATTGTGATTGATCGTGTATTAGGGCCGGGTCGCGCAAAGTTTTATTGGGTTTTACCATCAGGAATTTCTCAGTAGCTGCTTAGAGTCTGGATTTGTGCCCGGTTGATGACAATAAGTGGCGCTCGCTGTTACTTGGGACTTAAACATAACTGGCGAAATGTGGGGTGTACTCATAGGTGCACCTCTGCCTAACCCTTCGCGGAATACAGGCGTAATATTATGTTATAATGATGGCCACTGCTAATAAATTCATCTCCTAGGTAGTTCATAAGATCTAGTGTAAAAAAATTAAATAGTTTCGTTTAGCATCCAAGGCTATCCAATTAATGGCGTTGTGGTCGCCTTTAATTTAGTCACTTGCGGTTAATAACTTAAGTATTGCGTAACATATGAATGTAATTAGGTATATACATATTTATATAAACTCACGCCTTCTTCCCATGGAGGTAGGCAGAAACTAAAGCCACCAGCTATGATCCTTACATACTCCTTTTGCCTCGTTTACGTTCATACATCTGGTCATACACGCACGCCGGTTGCGAGTACTACGCACCAGACCTTTCTGACAAACATCACCAATAAGTTCACTATAGGTATATCCTCCTAGGGCGTCCCCCCCCGGCGTTTCCACTCACAGTGGCCTTGTAAATACCTGTTGTTAGTCGCCTTCAATTCATCCTCTCAACAATGTAAGTAATTAGATAATTCAGACAAAAAAAAAAAAACAATTCTTTTTCATAGATGTTTTTTTCATATTTTTTATATTACTATCACCGGTCATGGTTGAATGATGACATTCTAAAGATGATGTATATTTGCTAAACGTTTCAAAATTCAAAGTAATATACGCAATTTTTCTTGTAGATTTTTATGGCATAATCGCTTGCAAACCGAAATGTAAAAATGATTTTGTTAAGACGATAAGTTACGATTGACTAAAGGACTGACCCAAAATTGCAGAAGGCCGGGACAAATGGAAAGTGGTATCTTTGTCATAGAGGACGACAGCACAGACTCATAATAATATAATTATTACATTGATAGAAACACCTACAATAATAGTGAGCAGTTTGGTGAAAGCGGGATTTGCTCTCGTAATTAAAAAAAAAATGTTTTTAATCCATCAACTTGAGTTACCACTAAGGAGGAGCTCGTGGCTATGTAATAACAGCCGCATGGGTCGATCCATCAGCTTAAGCTACCCTTGCCGGGGTTAGTCTGTGGATGTGTGACCATCTTTACATATCGAGACTCCTGCGTGCCTCGTAAAGCACGTTAAGCCGTTGGTCCTGGCTGTCATTCGTAGATCTTTGACAGTCGTTACGGGTCGGCAGAAGCCCGAAAGTCTTACAACCAGTCTTACCAAGGGGCATTGTATTGCTCAGTTACTGGGTTGTGGAGGATAGATAGGTAGTCGTTCCATGTAAAATACTGGTACTCAGCTGCATCCGGTTAGACTGGAAGCTGACCCCAAGATAGTTGGGAAAAGGCAGATTGAACTTGAGTTAGCATTAGCATTACTTCATGTCATGTCATTTGGAATGATCGTCGTCATCAAACTACTTTATTACTGGGCATCCTGCTTTTAGAGGTGGACTCAAATAAATGGTAGGTAGAACTATTAGATAGACCAAATACAGACTGACCTTAGTGACCATTTAGGTAGTATGACTAACGGATGTTATTACAAATCAACTTAGTTAATAAATTGCACATTTAATTTAATTAGCAAACGAAGCAAATCAGCTGTAAATCCGCACAGTAAGGTAAATCCAAATCGACGAATTCCTTCCTCAAGATGTAAAAAAACCCAGTTTGTATCCTGATATTATTTGATAACTTTTGACACACAGTGTCCCGGTTATTTTGTAACGTGCAATACTTAACTAGTAATTCTGAAATATTGTCCATCTATAATTTGACCCACCTACTTTTTACTTTACCTTCTAAATCGTTACTAATTCTTCTGATGTTACTTCATCTGTAGGTAGCTTTTAAGAGATAGTTTCTGACATCTCATATAAGTAGTGATAATAATTTCTCACTAAGTTTTTTTTTGTTATTGTATAAGTTCGTAACAACGTTGCTTCTCAACCTGAATGCACCCCATAATTATTTAAGTAACACCGAATATTTCATCAGATAATTAGTAAATGGATTGAGCTTAAGATGGTGGTTAAATGGATAGACTGGTTTTTTAATCATTTTAATTATTAAAAAGATTCAGACGAATTGAGAAGCTCCTCCTTTTTTGAAGTCGGTAAAAATTGAATGATATTTAATTGATTCAGGCGTGTCTTGGCGAAAATCCAATAAAAAATGAAATAGACGTGGATTATTAAGTAATCTATTCCGCTTAACTGTTCCTAAAGAGTCATAAAAAGCCCTGTAAAAAATCGACACGTGTTTCACCTCTCAACGAGGCATCCTCAGGATGACGATTGACTTGTCGCGAATAGTTATGCGGAATAGGTTACTAAATATATCTACGTCTATTGTATTTTATTAAAATAAATATAAAACCAGTAGTATACACCCAGGGTCGGTGTGCTAGCTCATTTCTCTGTGCCCACTGACGCGTTACGATATCTAGTCGTACCGTAACGTTGCGTTACAGACTTGCGTGTTACTAGACGCGCGGTATGATTGTAATTAGTTTTTTTGTGAGGCTGTACTTTGTTGGGTTTCTTAGTTAAAGTGTCCGTGAATTTATAAATATTTTAGTAGCGAGTTGAACTTTTCCCAAGGTAGCCAAAGGTAGTTTGAAAACACCGTATGCATGTAGCTTTAGTTGGCAAAAGTTGAGGCGGGCTACTCACGTTTTGTTCTATAGTATTTGTTCAACAACAAAGCTGACCCGAACAGGAGCAGATCCGGCCCTCAAAAAAGGTTGTGGTCATGCTGGATTAGGAGTCGCTCACGATCGAAAAACATTTAATTCGAAACCTTATTGCTATAAATCCAAAGACCACTTTTGCCCAGTCTCCTTCGGTACGGTTAAATGTTCGCACACGATGTGTGTGTCATGTGAACATCAGCTTATCGATCTCAATTAAGGTTGTGGGCATGCCCACCGTGCCCAGGACGGTGGATCCGCTGTTGGACCCGAAGCAATTACTACATAATTATATACAGCTGGGTGGCAAAATCGAATATATCATATTACTAGCTTCCGCCCGCGGCTTCGCCCGCATTGTATGTCGAAAAAAAGTATCCTATATTATTCCCCAGGGTTCAAAGTATTCCCGTACCAAATTACATCAAAATCGGTCCAACCGTTTTATCGTGATGCGCGATCAAATAAGCGGACATACAGATAAACAGACAAACCGACCAAAATTCTAAAAACTGCTGGAACGTGTTCTGTTATCGATTCTAAGTATGCCCAGCCAACTTCTTTTCAAATATCTTCCATGTACAGACTTTCGACCTCCTTCAGCTTTATTAAATGTATAGATTCGATTTTGCCGCCCGGCTGTGTCGGTCAAAATAATTGTGTAGCAAGCCCGACAGACCACTTTTCCCACCCAAGGGCATAGCATATCGACGAACATTTCTACGCTAAAGGTTCTACAGGCGTGAAGCGACACTTGTAGAACAGTTTCCGTGATTTTTTCATAAAAATTGTTTCACCAGTCTTAAAAACAGACCCTACCGGTAATTATTTACCTGTGCGTGTTAATAAACCACTCTAAGGGCGTTTGTGCACTACAAGGAATTTTACGATCCGGCAGTCCGATTTTCAAGTAAATATCACGTGATCCGGGAAATTTAAGTATGAGATTTTACATCCGGAAGGTAAAATTCCGTGTAGTGTACAAACGCCCTAAACTGTCATTCTTTGTCGTAAGGCAGGAAACCCTCTTTGGAACCGAGCCAGGATGTGAAATTGTAAAAAGATTAAAGAACTTGATAGGATCGCGATACTGACCTACGCAGGAACTGCAGTTGAAGCCCCAAAATCTACATTTAATTAAATCTACACTAATATTATAACCATTATTATATCTACTACAAATAAATAAAATTAAAGTGTCTGTTTGTAATGTCAAAATAACAGCTTTTTACTAAATGCATATGATAGTATATACAGTAGGTACTTATTAAAAAAAAACTGTCTATCTGTCTGTTTGTTCCGGATAATCTCTAAAACGGCTAGACCGATTTTGATGGGACTTTCACTGGCAGATAGCTGATGAATTAGGGTCGTTCGCACGGGCGAAGCCGCGGGCAGCAACTAGCCTACACTTATATTGTAAATAAGACGAAGAGGTCAAGTTTGTAAGTTTGGATGTAGGAGATTAACTCCGAAACTGCTCATCCGATTTCAAAAATTCTTTCACAGATAGAAAGCTACACTATTCCCGCACTCGCCATTGGATATTTTATGGTATAGTTGGCTTCCACGCAGACAGAGTCGAGAGGAAGCTAGCTAGTATTTTAATAAATAAAACAGACTAACACAGTTACCTTGAAACTGAAGTTAACATTCTGAAGTCCATCCGTATACATACATAAATTTATGTTATGGTGCAATCCATACACATATTACGTACACTGACATTACTTGAAAAGCAACAATTAACCTCGAAACTTTGACGACTCAGATTTGAATAAACTACTTACTTAGTGCTGATTTCACCAATGAAACTGGACGCGATCAGCACTCTCAAACCGCGTTCCAGAGCTGTCAATATTCCACATTTTTTTTGACACTGACAGCTCTTGAACGCGATTTAGATGTGCTAAACGAGTTCATTTCATTGGTGAATTTTGCCCTTAATCAATCTCAATCTACCTAGCCTTTTCCCAACTATGTTGGGATCGACTTCCAGTCTAACCGAATGCAACTGAATATCAGTATTTTTTAAGGAGCGACTGCCTACCTGACCTCCACAACCCAGTAACTGGGTAACACGATACTCCTTGGTAAGACTGGTTGCCACACTTTTCCGCTTCTGACTATCCACTGTCAAAGATCTACGAATGGCAGCCGGCATCAACGGCTTGGGTGCTTTCCGAGGCATGGAGTGGTCTCGATACGTAATGGATGGTCACCCATCCAGGAACCGGCCGCGGCAAGCGTAGCTTAACTTTCGATCGAACCGTGCGACTGTTATCATTTAGCCCCGATCACTTAACACTGTCGCTAAATAAAATGTGTTTAGATTTTTTTTTTAAACGTGTTATTAGTTGCATTATGATTGTTGGTTGTATCTATAATAATCAGCCTTCAGTTCCCACTGTTGGGATATAGGCCTCCTCTCATCGAGAGGGAGTGGACTGTAAACTACCACGCGGGCCCAGTGCGGGTTGGTGATGTCACACGTCTTCGAATTTTTGGTTCTAGGACATGACGTGTTCTCACGATGTTTTCCTTCACCGTTTTGAGAGCAGTGGCGATGAAATTATTTACACAAAGTAAAGTTCGAACCCACGAATCTTTTATGAACATTCTTGAATGCAAGTGGTTGTAATAATAATTTGAATTTATTAAGGCCTAATCCTTATTAACTGAAGGTAAGGTTAAGTATGAAGGTTAATAATGTATTAATTTTTTTTTATTGTTCTTAAATTTAATTGTTATAAAAAATAAAACAACTTTTTGCCACCAATGCCTACTTAGCCGTAATTTATTGTAAATATTTCAACATAATGGTTGGCAAATAAGAATTTGAATCTTTGGCACTAGGTACTGATCCGCCAATTATCCACCTTAATCTTAATTTTCAAGCTTGGTGATGAATGGTGCCTGCCTTCTCCGTATAGTTATTATAAGAAGAAGTCTTTGCCCTGCAGTGAGGCAAAAGTATGCTGGTAATAAATACAATTATATAATTATTCTTCTTTTTTCTCTTATTCTAAATCAGTAAATAGAATAAAAAATACTTAAAGAATTCATGAACAAATCGTGACATTCATAGCTGAATTTCCCTTTTAAGGTCAAGTTTAAGGCAAACAGGCGCGACGAGACTTTACTAGTACATTTTTTTAGTACATTAGTAAATTTCACGCTTGTACAATTAACGGTGTCGTGTCGCGCGTCAAGTCGCGCCAGTATGCATGAGCCTTTACAGGTCTAAAAAATGTTAATACGATCTTTAAAAGAAAAGTATCGTTAAATTCAATAAAAAAAAATGTTTATTGAATACCTAATTAGAGAAACTTGTTCGTTATAAGGAGCGAGGTCTCACTGAACGAGATCGCAATCTGCGAGTGCCATCAAACTATGTATATAATTATTTAATTAGGTATGTCCCCCACAATCCATAAAAAAGCATGTTCTCCCATACATTCCATCTTGCAAATGTAAGTTTTACGCACAATATTGATTTACCATGTTATTTGAACACCATAGACTTCTTATAGGTTTTCCTGTAATCTATAAAGTATAGATTTATTTTCTGCAATTTTTTCAAAATTTTAGGCTAATTTCAGTAGTTTCGGCGATAACCGCCTTTATCTCCGAAACTACTGAGCCTAGAATTTTATAATTATAATATTTTAGAAAATGGTCCATTTTCATCTTTAAAAGTATTTCATCTATTTTTTTTTTATATTGAGGTCCTACAACAAGCCCTTTCATTTTAGCAATTTTATTTTTTTATTTTACAATTATTTGCATTTTTTCATTAGTACCGCGCTTACACCAATTCCTTTTTCTTGCTTTGTACAATGCATCTTTAAAATATAATTATCTATGTAAGTAACAAAGCTGATCCACTGCTATGTTGTCTAAATATTGTGTTGGCTGTGTTCCTATAATTTACGGACCGTTGTTGTTAAGTTGTATCTTTACCAATAGTGAAGTAACGACATCATAACTTTGCATAGTAGACCTTCCCATGGAAGTAGCAATCACAGGTAAAATTACCTTACGAATCTATTTATATGCCCAAGGGCCGAAGTCTACTAATTTATAAACGTTACAATGGTCTCTTAATGGTAAGTTATTGGCAGTTTTTGTATGGCAAATCTGTCAAAAACTCACCATTGAGAGACCATTGCAACGATTATAAATTAGTAGACTTAGGCCTTTGGCGATAAAAAATGCTACCCAATGGAGGCGTTTGAATCGTGTGGCTTACGTAAGAAAACGATTAGTTATTGTTTATAGAAACAGAGTATAAATGGCGCCACGGGAGTTCTAAACATTGCATAAATATGAAGGCAAGTTATAAATGGTGTTTGTATGGAAGGCTCACAGAGTAACCAAGAGGTCATACGTCAAGTTGAACCTACTGCTCAGATGCAGATTGCGTTAACTGCAGTTTAATTTAGTATAGTGATTGTATAATATTTTACTGCGCCACTTCTGCCTGTATCTTGTTAATACGACCTTGGATTACTAGGTGTACCTATCAGTCGAATATTTATGTTTAGAGCACGCATTAATTTGTTTACTGATTGATGGTTTGAAGTTGACGTTGAGCCCTTGTGAAACAAAGCGTCAATCAATCCAAAAGAACCCACGAGTACGTTTTTAGGGTTCCGTAGTCAACAAAGAAACCCTTATAGTTTTGGCAATGTCCGTCTGTCTGTCCGCGGCTTAGCTCAGAGACGGTTAAAATAGATGGGAAAAAGGCGTGAGTTTGTCTATGTATGTCAAAAGAATATTGTGGTAAAAAAATGTCGATTACTAGTGACCGCCATTTAAAAGCACGTTTATAGTGGTCGTTGTCGGACCGACATGTCGAAACAAATCCATCTAAATTGCCACACAGTCTCGCAGATCACAGACCACACGAGCGATTAAACGAACATTATCTGTTAAACGCGACCTTGTCTATGAATATCCGATGTTTGTGGTAATGGAAGCGATGTTTCAAACGATATTAACACTAATTTAAATCTGATTTTATTCAGATCTACTAATATCGGGAATAAACCCGTTGAATATGAAAATTTGCCTGTACATTCACATGGGTGTAAGGTGAAAATGTATTCTCTGTTCATTACTTTTCTGTTATACAATAGTTCTTGTAGTAGGTAACGAAATGACCAAGCTACATTATTTTGACTAAGGTGTAGAGCTTGTGAGTTAGAGCTTGTACAGTTAGGGCGTGTAGAGTTAGAAGCTTGGCTCTACATGATATGATATAACTTTTTGACAGTGCGAGTTGCATGGTCTCGTCTTGGCAACATTTTACATGATTTTTTTTTCAATTCAGCTGCATATGGTTAGACTGGAAGCCGACCTCACAATAGTTGGGAAAAGGCTAGCAGGTGACGAATCTAAGTTTTTACAGCATATTTTGTTCAATCTGTCACCATCAGTGGTAAAAAAACAGTCTTATGCTTCCTTCATTTTAATTTAATCTTCTAAAAACGAAAGGCATACACTCAAATTTTGTAAATTTCGTAAAAATAACACTATCAACATCGCACGAGGGCGAATGTTCCGTTCCTATAGTTAATTCTTGTGTTAACTTCTAGTGTTAACTTCTAGTGTTAACTTTCAGTGTTAACTTCTAGTGTTAACTTCTAGTGTTAACTTCTAGTGTTAATTTCTAGTGATAACTTCTAGAGTTAACTTCTAGTAATAAATTCTAGTGTTAAATTCTAGTGTTAACTTTTAGTGTTACCTTTTAGTGTTAACTTCTAGTAATAAATTCTAGTGTTAAATTCTAGTGTTAACTTTTAGTGTTACTTTTTAGTGTTAACTTCTAGTTATAAATTCTAGTGTTAACTTCTAGTAATAAATTCTAGTGTTAAATTCTACCAAGTAACTTAAATAACTGCTGGTTTCAGTTACACATAATTTGGTTTAACTACAATAGCAGCTCGTTTAGGACTAGTTATAGAAATACCCGGTTAGGTGTGGTTTGTAAATTGTTGTAATTTGTACTTGTTGTGTGATTGGCATCTAAAGTAGATAATTATGTACTTGCTAATTTATTAAATACAGTTATATTAATTATACTTCTAAAAATATTAGAGAATATAAAAACATTTGGTATCGGGAACTGGGTCCAAGCTACGCAGCTAAGCAGGGTCAGAGCTCATATTAGGACACTTAGGCTTGATTCTCTATCATTAGGTCATTATAACAATACGCTTACCTATAAATTCCCGAAGTACAGTATAGTAGGTACAGTTCCTTGGTATAGTACCTATACCATACATACTCATTATTTCGCCAACTTAACCTAATTAATAAGTAACAAAATAAATCTATACTTATATTTCTATATTTGTTTGTAATGAATAAACAACTCGACCGATTTTAAAATTCCTTTCATCAGTAGAATGCTATAAATTATCACTGAATAACATTGGCAATAATTTATGAAGCTATCATTCCATGGGGTAGGCAGAAACTACGCAACCGGGCAACCAGAAATTTTTACAAATACAATTTGCAAGTTATATTATAACAAAATGTCGTGAACTATCCACGTTCTGTAGTTTCTGCCTACCCCCATGGGAGAAAGGCGCATAACAGTTGGGTTTTATTTTAATAATTTGTGTAACACGGTTTTCGTAAGCTTCGTAACATTAATTGATTAATTGTTGTTTTATTAAATACCAAACATACGACGATTATGGCAATTATATGGTTGCTAGTTATTTTAAATGTCTTTGACATATCTCGGGACCCTTGGGTCTCGGACCTTTAGCGTACAAGGGGCTGAAGCCAACTCGCAGAAACCCCCTAGACAATTTTAAGTTTTGACGCACCAACCGACTATTATTCACCTAATTGCGTAATACATGATCTATCACAATTTGGATCGGTTTGAAACAGATTGCTAATCCATTGTTTCATAAGTTCGAAAAAAAAATCTGCTCAACAACGTAAATAACGCGATTAATGTTGTTGGACTGTCAAAATAAAACAGATTAGTCGGAATCGTTTACGAAAACGTTTAACGCAATTAGATAGCCGTACATAACCACTATGCACTTGCACCCAGGGACAATCCCCAGCTGCTACAGAACTATTTCTGAGTGAGTTGTTTTATATTGTCTTCATCATTCGCATATTTAGTGCGCATTATATTAAAACATTTTTCTGCAACAGTTCAGCCGTTTCTAATTTATTCAAGTTGTTGGCACATTTAGGTAAACTTCTGCCTAACCCTTCGGGGAAACAAGGCGTGATGTTATATTTGTGTTACTAACATTTCAAAGGCTTCTCCCAAGTCCAAAGAACTAGGAACTATCAGTTCTTTAGTCTCCAATGTCTCCATGTTTTATACCTGTTCGTGTTATGTGAAAATATTTAACAACAAATTGCCAATGCTTGAAAAAAGTGGTATTTATTTTTAAACATCAATACCTTATAAATAAACAATATTGACAGCCATCATTAATTGCACACTCGCTTGTAATTATCTAATTACTCAGTAGGTGGCTATAGGGCCAATGTCATATATAATTTTTTTCCGCACTTACACAATGATTTTCGCAACACCTGACGATTATTTGACGATATTTTTAAAATGTTTCAAAGAAATGTTTAGTTTTTGTAATGCTACGGCCACATTGTCGCGATAAAATGAAAATTTGCGTTGTTGCAACACGCTTGGACAATTAAATCTTCACATCGCGAATCATTCAGGCGAACTCGAATTCGAAACTGCGAAGTTTTTTTACAATACGGTCGGTCCAGGTCCGGGGGTAAACACCAAAAGGCGCCCGGGCTCTGGGGATAGGACCTGGGAGTGTGGGATTTTTACCCCACTAAAACCAACTCGGTGGTCACCATCTGCACATGGAAGGGGGCCCCGTTACCTCTCAAAAGACTGATCCAAACCCCCAATCCTGTACAACGCATGTTAGGGTACATCTTTGGGGAAACTCTAAATGGGTCTCCCCAATTTGGGATTCCCCGAACTGTGCAAGTGTGCATGGCAGCACCTGACCACTATGCGCCGTCTTCCCTGAGGTCACTCAGTGGGTGGACAGAGTGACTCTGAGCGCCCCTGATCCCTAATTCTCGCCTGCCTTAAAAGTTGCAGGCGGGGGTTCGGCGCGCTAGACGTTGAGACCGTTGCCTCCCCGACGCCTTCTTCTACGAGCGGGATCAGCCCTCACACGAACCCGCTCAGCAGCCTCCTGAACCATCACGGTCTTACAGAAGGAGGCCATTACCCTCCAGTTCTCTAACTCCGCCAGCATAGACCAATTACTGCTGGCAGAGACAAATCTCGCCCGATCCTGGTGACCAGAACAAGTACTAACTTAGGTACCTGCTAATTGTGAAACATTTTGACAAATGTAACTACAGAATGACCAAAATGACGCTACTTTTGTAAAATCACAATGAAGTTAATGGTAAGTAGGTAGTTTAAAATGTTGGCAATGAGGTAAACCAGTATTAAATTAGGCTTTTTGTACAACAATTATACCCATAATATATTGACCTGACTTTTTCTTTTCATATTAAACCAAAACTTAAGACTATTAGTCGTTATTGTTCCTTTGCGAATATTTTTATTAAAATAAGCGTGAGAAAAAGTCCAACAAACGAATTGACATTGGACTAAATTGGGTTGATAACTTGATACTGGCAATACAATTCTGATCAGCTCTCAGAATCCTTGGAACGAAATAGTTTTTAAATGTCACAAAAAAAAAAGCTCCTCAATGGGGATGCTCTTGACCTGCAATTCACCATCAGTCATGACGTGATGATCAGGCTGAAGGTGGAAGCAGCTTCACCCGGAATCCTCTACCACAGAGGAACTGGCTATTGCTCCAACTGCCAAAACAGAGCAAAGCTGTTATGGCGACAGAATTAGATAAGATGGTGGTAGCTAACCATGTGGACTTATAACAATTACCCTACCACCAACCAAACTGAGACCCTACTGGGAACCCGGGACATCTGGGTCTGAGGTGGTCTAACAACTTGACCACAGAAGCGGTCGAATTCACTTTTTCTTTCTTTGATCTAATTTTTTTTAAAATAATATGTAAAATATTTATGTACTATCACCAGGTCAACTTGGTGATAATATATAAATATTTTAGATCAAAATGTTTCACTAGAGTCATTTCATTATACTCTAGGTAACACTGTAGCTCTCCAACCATTAAAACACTTACCTTACCACTTGATGGCCGACAAGTTCAAATAATCGAGCCCAAATTACTGAGTGAAATATTATGTTTATCTTGACCATAACCTTGTCCTAGTTATCATTGAACACACAAATAACTTGATAGTAATTCTATAAATTACATTTTTGATTATTTCCGTAGTAATAGAGTGCAGTAAGTAATGAAAATACTTTCTAATAATGTTCACAATTTCAGATGATGCTATTAATGTATTGTAGATGATATTTTTTGCCCTCGTAATTACTTTACATTTAACAATAATTCTCAGAAAATTGTAACTTCACTAAGGTTCAAACAATAGTGACTTTGAAAACAATCGAAAATTAAGGGGGTGTTCTATCCATTAAAATATACACAACTTTTACTCTGGGACCATTTTCGAAGGTCGAAATATTTTTATGAATTCGATTGGTTCCAGTAAAAGTTAGTAAAAATAAATCCACAATGCGAGTTTCTTGCGGAACTAAAGTTTAGTTATACATTATACTTGAGATAATCATAGTTAACTCTGTAATTTTACTATGTTATGTTTGTATCAGACTATTTTTTTTTTACGTAACGTTTGTACGTGTTATTGTAGGAAATGACTTTTTATTTATAATTTATTATTTTAATACGCTCTTGACCTGGTTAAGATCCGCCTTAAGGTCAAGTTTTGCAAAGCGGTTGTCACATTAGTCATAATAATCATTTATTGTAATTAAGTGGAAGCTAGTATCCTAGACTCGATATTTATTTATTTATTCATGGGTTTACGGTCTATATTTTTGCTTCTTAGATAGTTTTCTATTTGCATATCAATTCTATATTAGGGTTCTGTACCCGAAGGGTGCCAAACGGAACCACCAATTCCGCTGTCCGTTTGTCCGTCTGTCTGTCAGCGGGCTGTATCTCATGAACCGTAATAGGTAGACAGTTGTTTTTTTTTGTAGATTGTCTATTTTGTAGATTGTGTTCTTGCCGCTATAGCAACAATAATTAAAATAAAATAAGATACAAGAAACGTGGTTTTTTGTTCAATATTGTATGGTGGTACGGAACCTGACTCGCACTTGACCGGTTTTTTTTTAATGATCAGAAAATTTTGGTTTGATTTGACTTTGATATCTTTCAGTGCTTCTAAAACGCAGCAATATCTTCTTTGTTATGCTACAAACACTATGCTTGATAAAAACGTACACGGTGTGAGAATTGTAGTAAAACTCCTAAATTAAAATTGTAGTATGACCGTCTCTTATACTCGTATTAGGTACTCGACAGAGAAAGAATTTTAGTTGACCTAGTACCTCGCGCGGGTGCAACGTACAGAAGGCCAATAATTATTCTCGTAATTAAAAAAAACGTTCACATTCAAGTCGCAGTGCCGCAAAAGTTTTTAAATGTTATAAAAGGTATTCTACTAAACAAAAAAAACTAAGTCAAACGTCATGTTTTTTGCGATGCGATTGCGACTAGACTGAAAATAAGAAATGTACCTACCTTAATTTAATCAATTTTAACACAACCGACGTCAGATGTGGCGAAAAAATTTAGCGAGTCGATATGATTAAGATTCTCCTTTTATCCGTATCCATTGGGTAAAAACCCCAATTACTTAAAGAACAAAGATTAAAAAAAATAAAAAAATTACCTACTATAACGGTATTCTGCTAATTTTCGAAATGAATGAGATACGGGTAAGGATGAGATTTTAAAAGTAGCAGAATACAATTTTTTTGTCTATCCACAATGTCATCGCATTCCCATTTCATGATTTTCACATTCAACGTTAATTAGTAGAAGTGACCCTCTGATGTCAAAGCAGCAAGATTTCTGTGCAACATCTAAGTTAGATATTAATTTATTATTCACATTAACTTTCCGCTTCGATCAAACATTAGCAGTAGGGAGAACAAAAACACATCACTCAAGTAGCCGCGATTGCATTTAACTTGATTATAAACCTTAACACTCAAACATAAAGTTTATCATCGTTTGCAATAATATATTTGCTACTTCGGTTGAGAAGTAAACGTATTTTTGAAATAGGAGTAACTGTATTTATGTAAAAATAAAACATAATTTCTAAGCAATAAGGTTGAAAAAACTATGTTACAAACCACACTAGTTTGTGGTCTTATTTATCCGGCCATTTTTGATGCGCTCATCTGAAATCCAGAACTGTTGTTGAAGTTTGAACTTTCCGGAATAAATTCTCTGATTGATGGTGAAAATCGCATCAAAATCCAGTTTATGAAGAACTAAGCAGTCACATTGACGGACAGGAAAAGCGACTTTATTTATGCCTTCTTTTAGTTCAAATTAAACTGGAAACGGATCAACGCGTAGTCGCGAAGTAAAGCTACTTTACTAAGTTATCTCATACAGAAATTACATAAATTGAATAACATAGGAACTGAACGGTTTTCCGGTCATTAGAAAAACCAGTTGGCACATGGCAATGAAAGAGAAACATTGCAATTTAGCAAATTGTACGGCGTATGCAGCTTCCTAAAGAACTCATTATTTCTAATATAAGTAAATGACTGACTGCCTCGTTGGTCTAGGGGTTCAATTCCCAGGTCGGGTAAAGTGTTATTGGATTTTTCCGTTAGATATTTCTCAGTGGAAGCCCAGAGTTTGGACTTGTGCCTGGTTGATAGCAATAGGTTCCGTCTCTATTACAAGGGACTTAAACATAACTGGCGAAATGTGGGTGTACTATAGGTACACCTCTGCCTAACCCTTCGGGGAATACAGGTAAGATGTTTTGTTATTTTAAGTAAATAAGTTTAGTGAAGATAAGTTTAATGATGTTGTATTATAAGAGCAAATACGTTTTAAGTTAAGATCTAAGAATTCCTTTGTTATTATTCTAAAATAAAATAGACGTAGATATATTTAGTAAACTATTCCGCTTTACTATTCTTAAAGAGTCTTGAAAAACCGTGTAAGAAATCGACACGTGTTTCATCTCTCAACGAGGCATCCTCAGGATGACGATTGACTTGTTGCGAACCCGTACACGACGTGTTAACACGCCGAGCGCTGGACGCTGAGTAACTCAATTTTCAAAATGGGTCCACAATCGACGGAGAAATCGGTGAACATAACAAAAAAATAAAAAAAACAACGTACATACGCTATGAACATAGAAACTCCTCCTTTTTGGAAGTCGGTTAAAAATAGGTCGCGTGAACAATCGACCAACCGCATTCTAAAAATATAGAAAAATACCAAGATTAAAAATATTTTTTAAACCCTATTTTACCAATAAAGTATATTCAATGTATCTATCTAAATTGAGGTTTTTCCATGTACATGCTCATGACTATTCTAAAAATACTCATTGATTTAATAGCAGTGTTTTCCCCACTAATTGGTATGAATGAGACTTCATTTGGGTGCTGGTCACGGCTGAATAATAATTAATTGATTTTACCTTATTAGCCATGCTTTTCCTACTCACTAGTCCCTTCCGTTGCTACTAACCGTGGTCAAAAGATAACATCAAACATCTATAACATAACACCACGCCTTGTTTTCCCGAAGGGTTAGGCAGAGGTGTACCTATAGTACGGAGAGACATTTCGCCAGTTATGTTTAAGTCCCATGTAATAGGCGGCGAGCCTATTGCCATCAACCGGGCACAAATACAGACTCCGGGGCTAGTTATTCATATAGGTATAAATGCCCAATCAATAGTAGGTAGGTCTCCAAATATCTATGCAATTTTATATAATTACCTATTTCGTCAACAGTGCCATTGTCACATATAAAGCTAACCGTTTAAATAACAATAAGTGGCAAATCATACATGTAACATTTCAGCATTTTCTAACGTTCCTAACTACTTACGGTCTTAAGTAGTTAGGTTACCTCAGAACTACGAAACTTAGAATTTTCTTGCACAACAGCGACCTTCATCAGTTGACACATTATGGATTCTATTGATCACTAGCATTGGTCAATGCGTTGTGAAAGCTTCTTGTTACTTCACACGGCTTATGAGATGCTAATTTATAATACTAATTGATGAAAATTGTAGAAGAGCTGTTGAATTAGGACCAAGGTGGTACAAGCGGGCCTAAGTCTGCAAATTTAGGCCCGCTTGTACCATAAATCACTAAATTGGTAGGTACAAACATCATTCTGTCTGTGTCATCTTCAAACGATTTAAAGAAACATTATGATGATTTAAATAAGGTACCATTCCTTAGCCGACCGCAGGCGGCAGCAGCAGGCGAAGTGTCGTCGCGACACGTCTAGTTTCTGTGAATTTCAAAAAAATACCTTCCGTAGGTAGTCGTCGGTTTCATAGAAATACATAGAAACCAGTCATGTCATGTCGACCCGTCGCCTGCTGCTGCCACTTGTGGTCCCTACGGAATTGTACCTTTAGCGATAAGTGGTGCAAGCGGGCCTTACAGATTAAGTTTTGGTGCAAATGAAGTCAATGGAGTTACGATCAATGCTTGAATAACACTTTGAGGTAAAAATAAGTGATGTCAAGTTACCGAGTCAGTAGGGTTACATAAATGAATTATTCATTGGTAAGTTAGTTCGCTGACTGAATTATTAATTGGCGTGTGAGGTTGCGCTGACTTCTACCCGGCGGCCGAGTTGATCCTGTCTCTCATTTGACTGTAACTGTTAACATTTTAATTTATAATGTAACTGTTAAACATTTTAATTTGTAATGTAATTGTAACTGTTAACAGTTTAATTTTTAATGTAATTGTAACTGTTAACATTTTAATTTATAATGTAATTGTAACTGTAAACATTTTAATTGTTGTCTGTATTTGTGGCGGTTGATGGCAATAGGCTCGTCCCCTATTACATAGTGACACTTAAACATAACTAGTGAAATGTGGGTGTACACCTCTGGCTAAGGCCCTTCAAGGAATAGACTCCAGATGCTATGCTATGAAATGTCTTCTTAGAAAGTTCCATAGTTATTTCAAAGTTTAGGCGTTTTGTGTTTGTAAGCGATAATTACCCTTGTATCGTCGAGCAGTGAGACAACATAGGTAGGTTATCTGAAAAAGGAAAAAAAAAATACACGACATACCTCCTCCTTTTTTTTTGTCGGTAAAAAAGTAGTACAAAATACCAGTGAAAACAAATCATTTTAGTTTATTTGTTCAGTCATAAGAAACATAAAATAAAAGAATAAGGAAATGGCCGAAGCTGGCTCACAGTACGGTCATACCATGGACCAGTGCCCTACTTGTGCACTATTGTAATGTTTTAAATACAATGTGTTATTAGTGTTATTGTTACTTTGTTAGTAGCACTTTGTAAATAATGCTCATATGTATGTGACGGTTCGTTAAGAATAATAAATTGTTGACGATAAGCTTCCCTGCACTCACATCTTGCAACAAAGTTCCACGAAATTAACTCCAGACAGTTCCAATATTCTACGAATCGTTGGTTTAGCTCGACTTTTTTATAATGTAGCTGCGCTACGTAACCCCGTAGCGTATAAACCATTTTGCTACATCATTTCGTAGCACAATTTAGTAGAGGAGTGACCTATTTCAATCTCGTAGTCAATCTCGTAGCAGCGTAGCGTCGTAGCAAACCTGTACTATTTTTCTTCGCAGCATTAAAACTTATGGCAGTGTTAAAAGAATATGTGATATTTTGTCAAGTTCTAAAAAAATATTACTGGCTGTTTAAAATACTGCGTTTTTTTTAAAAGTTGAAAGTAAGGTCTATACTTTCAAATGAAACCATCTACAGATTTATCTTTTAAAGGCATGTCATACATTTTTACAAATTGCCCACTTTCAAAGCAATTAATCAGAGCTGGCACTTTTTAAAATTAACGGTATACGAGTTCTTTACGGTTTTCTTATCTCTCTCTAAGCTACACTGAGTCCCAAAATGCTTTAATTAATGTAAGAAGCAGCCATGAGATTAACTGCTCAACAAACATAAAATAACATCACGCTTGTAATCCCCAAAGGGTTGGGCAGAGGTATACTATTACACCCACATTTCGCCAGTTATATTTAAGCCCCATGTAATAGGGGGCGAGCCTATTACCATCAACCGGGCACAAATTCAGACTCCGGGCTGCTATGAGAAAGTCCAGATTAAATACTTAATATCACTTTGCCCGTCCTGGGAATCGAACCCTCATGCTCAGCAGTAACGTCAAACATCAGCAGTAACATCAAAGTTATTATGATTTTCCTTTGGAAATAATGCACTTGAGATTTGGTTAAGTGGAAAGCCACTTAAGCTAACTTAAATCCAACTGTCAGGCTAAACCTCCTTCTGAGAATAAGTAATAGCGAAGGAGGAGGCGGAACGGAGCGACTAGGCGCGTGAGGGCCCGAAATTTGCCACTCACGCACGCGCCTAGTCGCCGCAGGAGACGCCCTGGGCGTCGGGAATCCCAGGCCGATCCAACTTACGGGCGGAGAGCAATGAGTGGCTCGCCCCCGATATGGACCAGGCCCAGGGGCCTAGGGTAGGGCCTGCCAGGGTCGCGGGAAACTGCGAAAAGGTTTCTGTGGCCCCTGGCACACGGGTAACCGAAGAACACGGGTGGGTTTTAGTCAGTAAAAGTCTGACACTCCCGCTCCGCCCAGAGCAGGAGAAGTTACTTGATAATTTCAAACCTAAACAAAAAAAAAAAAAAAAGACAAACAAAGACAATCTAATTTTCATATTTACGGAATGCCAATTTCTATTGCACGTACAGACAACATTGGAAAGTCAATGTCAAACATTTTCACATACACAGAACATTTTGCTTGACCATAATATGTTTGTACGACCCATATTTGTGATTGTGAAAGTTTCTAAAATGGTAAGAATTTGAGATGTCATACAAGTGCAAATTGAATCAAGGTTGTCGAAGTGCGAAAGTGCTAGATGATTTTTGACACTTTTGTTATTGATTTTACTTACGAGTTAAACATTTAGTGCCTTATTGTGACTTAGGTGTGCTAAATACCATTCTTAAATGTTTTAAAAAGCATGTAAGTGTGAATTGATCAAAGGTTGACGACGTGCAATGTTTAAGATACTTTGAATGAAATATCAAATCAAATGTTATTTGTACTGACTGGTTTTAAGGTGATATAAAATCACAAGGTGGGTGTGTATTGTAGTCCTGCCACAGTAAGAGGCATACAAATATTATAAAATTAAGCCTCGTGTAGACTGGCGCGACGTGATGGCGCGACGCGACACCGGTAATCGCTCTACCGTGGAGTTTTCTTAGAAATTGTATTGTATTGATGTTGTATTGATGAGTCACGTCGCGCCACTAAGTCGCGCCAGTTAGTTAAAAAAAATAAAAAAATTGTAGGTCATTTTGTGCATGTTGTTATACAAACATCAAGACTCAATAATACGTCTGTGTCATGATTGTGAAATAATGATTTTATTTATCACCCAATTTTTACGAACAATTAAAAACTTACTGAAACACTTTTTTGTCAAATTAAAACCATCCATAAGTCATAAATGCATTTTTAACTACGTAAGTAATAATTTCATAATTTAAGTTTAAAAATTAAAATTATAAAATTAAGTTAGAATAATTACAAATGAGTGTACGTCACTTGGGAAAGAATGACTCACCTTCTCACTTATTACAGCACTCAACTTAATACCTAACTTATGAATTGTGTGTAAGTAAGTAATTAATTAAGACAAATTAGCTAACTGCTTTACGTTAAATGAGTGTGAATCACAAAAAATATTTTTTTTAACTAAACGATGGTGATTCATAAAATACCTACTTTTCTTATTTTTTCATCTGTCTTAGTCCATTTTTTATTTATTTATTCATATCACTAATTTTTCCGTTATTTTGTTCCAGGTATGGATCGGTTTATGCAAAATCACAACACTAAGACGCTAATAAGAACTCGACCAGACACATGGTCGAATCTGATTAAGGCACTACTCACACTTATTCAACTCTGTTCAGTGTTTTCCCATAGAAAACGCGCAAAACGCGTACGCGTCCTTTCAGCTATCCGCAGCTGAAAGAACGCGTACGCGTCTCATACAAAATCGTAGTTTTCTATGGGCAAACGCTGAATAGAGCTGAATAAGTGTGAGTAGTCCCTAAGTCTCCTGACCAGTGAATCAGGTGTCAATATTCTTATGTAAGGTATGGTCAACCCAGTCACAATAAAGATTGATAAGTAAGTAGGTACCTATCAATCAATCAACTCAGCCTATCGCAGTCCACTGCTGGACATAGGCCTCTCCCAGGCTGCGCCACAACACCCTGTCCTCCGCCGCCATATCCAGTCTGCCCCAGCCACCTTTTTAAGGTCCTCGGTCGATCTAAAGAAAGAATAATGTTTATTTGGACACAGTTCGTGAAACACATATACAAAAAACAAACATAAAAAATAATGCAACAATAGTGAGTGCCTCACGGCTGCGCCAAAAAAGGTTCATTTCAGCATTAATGCCAGACAAATGCAGTTTGACGCTGGTTTTCTAATGAACCTTAAGGGACAAGTCATCTAGCTGGGGGGTGTCCTACACTATGCTTGCCGATACGCGGTCTCCACTCCAGGACTCGTCTGATCTACCGGCAACCAGCCCACGGCCACATCAGCTTGTTTACCCTGCAGGCTATGTAGATAACTCCGGTTCTTTTCCGGATAACTTTATTCCTGATCTTATCAGAAACCACTTAACCAGCAACCAACTGCGATAAGGTCGATAAAAAATATATCGATAGAATTAGTAAAATGTCCATCTATGTTGAGGTTATAGTTAATGAAAATATTTGTCCATCTATTTTGAGGTTATAGTTAATGAAAATATTTGTTTTGTGCTGACGATTTATATTGACAAAAATCAGGGTTATCTTGACATGCAGCTTACTTCTTTTTAGTAAAAGTAGTTACGTTCAATAGCCTTCAATTAATGACGAAAATATTTATATCTCGGTGTCCTTTGCTATGACGTCTATAAATCAGTTTCCGGAGTACATTTATAGCAACATTTGCTAATTATAAATAATGAACAGAATGTCTATGTATAAAAACAAGATGAAAACAAAGGTTTATTTGTATATATAATTAACCATTTATGCACACACATAATATAAACTGACACGAAGAACGGAACAGAAAAAAATACGTACAATGTAATACGTTTATTATCAGAAGAAGACACTTAGGTCAGGCAGTATGACGCATTGAGTACAAGCTTAATTTAAAAAAAAATACCAGCATATTTGAACTCAAATACGCCGATTATTAGATCTGCATGTAGAATTCAAACTCAAACTGAAATCATTTGTTTCAACTAAATCAATTATAGGCACAAGTCAATCAGTCAAAAAGATGCAGCTAGTTACCCATTCCAAAGCGTAGTAGGGTTCTATGGAGAAGAACGGGCAGGAGACTCACACTCTTTTAAATCAAATTTGAAAATAGAATCCTGTACTCAACGAAATATTTTTCGGTCTGAATTTCTCGTCTTATCTTAAAATATCCTATCACGGAACTAAGAACCATCAAAGCACGCCACACCAAACGTATCAGAAGTAAAACCTCAAGTTTTTCCATAAATAAGAGCCCAGTTATTACAGAGAAATGTTGTCAGTTGTCACATGGCGGCAACTAGAGCGGGCGAGTGAAATTGTCTGTGAAATTACCTCTTTATCGATATCGACGTGATATTTTTATCGATCATTGCCCGTGACTATTGTCAGGGTTATTGTTTTTTTTTTGTCATTCATGTTGGCGTTTTTGGTGCGATTCGTTTTGTAATATTGTACATTGTAATTATGTACGTAATGATTGCAGCATGAATACGTAGATTGTATTACTTTTTGTTTTTGTGTAGCATAACAATCTAGGCATAATTATTTTTATTATTATTATTTATTTATTTCAAAAAATACTCGGATAACATAGATCCGTGGTGTTAGTAAAGTACCTATACCTAGTGTTAGTATATACATAAATTAAAAATAAAATAAATTTGGGTAAGAGGCACCCTGTAAAGAAGAATGAAACCCGTTTCTCAACCGGTCATCCTCTCCACAAAATGCCTCATAAAAGGGGAAAACACATTCTCAGTTACTGTTTTCAGAATGCTGTTGCCACTGGCCCGGGTTCTAGCTGCCAGAGACGCTATTTTCTTCCGCACAATTGCGTGGAAGCCATCAGTACGGCTCTGTGTAAACATCTCTGACGCACTACAGAACCGGGGTAGTCTCAAAAGCATTCTAAAAACATTGTTATACTGGACGCGCAGGACATCTAGCGACCTTTTGGTGTAGCTGATCCACAGACCACCCGTGTATAATAAGGTGATCAGAATACGATGTTAAAAAACAAAAGAATAACAAAACAATCAGATCGGGGGATCCGACCGGAATAAATCGTGTACCTATTCTATGTTCCTTTTTGGAATAAATCGTGTACCTATTCTATTAAAAAGAAACATTCCTTATAAATATTCTACTTTCTATCGATACTAGATCTACCTACATATTATGGCAAATTGGCACAGTAAGAATATTTGCTATAGTAATGTCAATGTGGGTACCGGGGCTGATGGACCAGACTTTTAAGGAACGAGAAATTGATTTCATTTAGGTACTTAGCAATATAGATGATAAAAAAAAAATGCGAATTCTTATTTGGTCCCATAGTAAAAGTTGTTCATATTGATGGGTAGAACACCCCCTTAAATTTTGCCACATGTTTTCAAAGTCAGCCTGTATATTGAATTATTCATCAAACTATTATTATTATTAATGTCAGATTCTTTTCATTCCGTCTACTTTCACCTATTTCATGAACAAAACGTTGAGAATGTTTGCATGTATGTATGTGTGTCTGTTCCCACGTGTCTGCTAACTGTATGAATTAATGATAGTTTAAAGGCACCGCTCCACAGCAGCCCACAGCTAAGCTGCGCAAGTGTACTTATAATCAGAGACCGAAAACCTTTATCAATAAGGTATCGAATTACGGGTAGGATCCTCCGAACAGACGGGTGTTGTATCTGGCGGGCAACTGCCCAACGATTGATGTCGGATAGCGATCAACATACGGTACAGGTATCGAAGAGTTTTGGTTACTTCTACGAGCAAGGTTTCCGATACTTGGGTCACCCAAGAAGAAGAAACATGTTACCTCTTTTAGGTTACCGTTTTGATACCGGTTACACACACAGGTGATGCGCGCCCTTTGACTTATGTCGACGGCATGTGTAACATTGGGGTAATTTTTATTACGGTAACCGATATTAATACTGGTTGTATTCAATTTAAGGTAACCTTTAAAATACCTGTAACAATATAAATGTTGAAACCAAAAAAAACCCTTTCGGTCCCAGTTTACAATAGTGGCACTGTGTGATGGCTTGTGATCCTTGTCCGTTGATGTTTTTAACTGTAAAATATGAGTGAAGAGATACCATAGCCGAGTGTGATAATAGTATCACATGAGTGTTTTAATACCAAATTATATACAGTTGCATACAAGACTTTATTTACACTCATGATATGAATCCTCTATAATAGTTTCTGAAACTATGCTATGGTCGGTTTAATGTTGGCAATAGCTAACCTATTGCCAACATTAAACCGACCATAGCCCGTACCCGTCAAACGTGACGTATCGTTTTTTGGAAAATGTGTCAGATGTGTCGGCGTGGGGTCTGCAGCACCTGCTGACCGCAAGGAATCGAAATTTAGTACAACATTATAACACTCGCTTGGATGATATAATGGTTACTATGACACTGGTCGTTCTAATGTTGGCTATAAGCTAACTGATTCAGAAACTTTTATAGAGCATTTATAGCATGGGTGTAGATAAAATAATTTATCGAATCGATAACCTGTTTTTTTATATATTTTGTTATCTGTCAGTCTGTCCCATTCACAGTCTGCATCATTATACAGTGCTGCTGGTTGAGATTCACTTTGTATGAAAATGTATCGCCTACTGCGACCCACGGCTACGCTTCTCACGAATACATATCTCTCCGTGCGCATCCTATCTAGCAGTGGACGGTCGACTTAACAGTCGTATCAAATTGTTTAACTGATGCTGTTTGTTAACAACTATTGTTGTGGTTAACGGTTTAATATGTGGATGAAAGAGAAGCGAGATATTAGGTTGTCATGGTCATTTGTTAGTCCGTAGTTAATCTTGCTTGTTTTTTTCTCTGTGACTTCATTGTTGAGGCTGTTAGATGATTGTAGCTGACAGACGCTTTGATAAGAATGGAAAACGACAGGCTCGATTAGATTAATAATGGAAAATGACCGGCGTTTTGAACACATGTGGCGGCATCTACATCGCCACATGCGAACTACGCATCAAAGACCTGACGTTACATAAATCCTGCATCGCGCTATTAGAGTTAACCGCGCGATAAACATAATATGAGACTATCCGACATCAACCGTCAGGCAGTTGCCCGCCAGACACAACTCCCGTCTGGTCGGAGAATCCTCCCTTTTCAATAGAGGATGAGTGAACTTTACACCCTGTTCCTCAACCCCTAAACACATTTCATTAGGTTAGTATAGCTATCATTGACAAGTTGAAAACTTTTAGCTGATAAAAAAATGTGGTAGTATTGTCTTAGCTAGCTTACTTGTTCTTGGTGGAGTTTACAAGAATTCGCTAATTACTAACAGCGCAGGACAAGTCTTTGTGGCAATCCCGGGGGACATAAATGTGCTAAATTAAATTAAAAACTATAAAAATATATATTTTTTTTAGAGTGTGGTGTTGAGTTAGATGTGCCAGTTTCTTGACATTTGATCTTTCAACGGAGATTTGATCGTTGGTAAGCACATTTGCCACGAACAATGCTATCAGTTATATAACCAGGAAACCCTTTGGTAACTATTTAAATTGAAGGCGTGCACTCGACGGTGCATGGCAGGTCATTCGAAGCCATAATGTAACTTATAAGGCAACGTTCGCCTGATCAACTACACAAGCAAAACGCTTGCTATCACGACGGTTTGACCCTACTAGGATAGAGTTCAAGGGTCAAGTTATGTAAGATGATACATGCTTAGGTAGTTAGGATTAAAATGGTGGATAGTGAGATAATTGTGCTCGGCCCCAGTTACTGGGGATTGGACTTATATGTATCATATTAACTGGCAAAATGTGGATGCAGGTACTATACCTAATAAACACCTCTGCACATCCTTTTAGCGCAACAGTTGCCATGTTTTTTAGGCATGTTTAATGTCGGCTGTTCACAATGGTGTGCTGGTGCCCACGCTTATTTATAAAAGTGAATGCTGGGTGTGGCAAAAGAAGCATGAAAGTAGAATAAATGCTGTGGAAATGCGTTCCTTGCGAAGCATGTGTGGTGTGACTATGAATGATAGGTTGAGGAATGATGTGATAAGACAACACAGTGTGATTTCAAAGAAGATGTAGTGGCTAAAATTGAAATGAGTTTGCTTAGATAACCATCTCATAATTATGATCATATTGAGAGGATGAATGAAAGGCGACTAACAAAATGTATTTACAAGGCAGACGTGTGTGGAAACGCCGGGAGGGGACGTCCTAGGGGGACGTATACTGACCTTTTTCGTGATGTTCTTCAGAAAGGTTAGGAGGAAGAAGGATTTATGCACGTAAACGAGGCAAAAGGAGTATGTCAGGATCATAGCAGGTGGCGTTCTGTAGTTTCTGCCTGTTTCTGCCTAATGGGAAAAAAAAGCGTGAGTTTATGTATGTATTTATGTGTAATGTCAAACTTTTAATGAAGTTATCACTGTAATGTTATTTTACTGCTGACTGAATCTTTTGCAATTATAAAATGCTATATTAAGATAAAATCAAAATGTTTATGACATAAATATAATTTTCGGTGATGATAAATGCAGATAGCGTTTCAACAATCTTTTAATAATAAAGAGTAAAAATAGAAATGATAAACGCTAAAGTTAAAATTCATAGTTCTGTAAAAGATATTGAGTGAGACAAATATTGTGTAAAAATTTCAAGATGATACTCAGTTGAAATGCTTAATATTGTTGACAGTTTAATTATGTTAATTAAATTTGAACTAATTAAAATAAAAGTTGTGCTGAAATCAATTGTCATGGTACGGACATGTGATGCGGAGGAATGAGGAAAATGTCGTGAGGAAAGTTTTGAGTATGAATGATGGTGGCTATATGAGTAGGGTAAGACCAAAGGAACGATGGATAGACTGTGTGAAAGATGATATGGCTAGAAAGGGTCTACCAAGATTACAACTAATAGAGAAGTATGGAAGAAACGGTCATGTTGCCCCGACCCCAAAATGAATGATGAAATTCGAACTAATAAAATATTTCATTCATGACATTACTCAGACCACATTCTGTATGATTACTGTCAGGCTATCATCATGAATGAATAATCATATCAGCCTTTTACAAATAGCCTTCATTTTATTAGCAAAGAAATATTTTGGTCTTTTCTCGCTTTATATGGACTCCCAAGGCTGTATTCATAATGCCTTCTAATTAAATAATTCAGTATCCTCTCTTAATTAGTATTTCAATTATAATGATCTCTTTTTCCTTATATGGTACTTAGCTGGTTAATATAATATGGAGTAGGTATCCTCTCGTCATTACCATTCAGCTTACAAGTAAAGCCGTTTTCACATTGGACGATAACGTTATCGACACGATATCGTCCGACTGGTAGTTTCATACAATTACTAGGAAACGCTTTCACATTGTCGGTTTTGTTAACGGTATCGTCGCCGACATTGATTGTCGTCCCGATATCAGTGGTCGACACAGTGCACTTGTTCACTGCTGCCATTATTACCTCGAAAACACTATTACAAACGGAATGCGGCGATGTAAGCTTTTACGGGCACAACGCGACTATTCGCGGCTACTGTGGCATATCACAACAATATGATTACATCTCGTCAGATACCGATATCAAATCAAATCCAAAGTCATTTATTCAAACTAGGCTGAGAATCAGCACTTTTCGAACGTCAAAATTACATAGGACAGTCCCCCAAAACGCCCACCCTTCACCACTTCCTAATGCTTTAGCTGGGAAGAAGAAGTGGCCCAACAAACTCTCCAGCAGCACAGCTTTCCGATCAGTTAGAATAAAATGAATCAATACAATAGTATCCAAAATAATTAACAACATAAAAACGTCAAACTTATATTAAATTATTTGCCTTATTATGTCAGAAAAACATCGAAATCTATACTCAAGCGAAGAAATTAAATACATAAACAGAACTTAATCGAATAAAAGCGTCCATGCAAGCATAAAGGGCGTTCCCCACTTACATATAGCTATTAAAACTGGAACTCGAAAGTCGCAAAAATGTTAAACTAGGACCATATTGTCGGCCGATTTCGTTGTCATCCGAGCTGACGATATATCGTTGTCGTTACCGTGGCAGTGTGTAAACGGCCTAATTTGATCACTTATTCCTTATAAGGTTGATCACGATGCCTACTTGATTTTCCAATTTGATATTTAGAACTGAGTTAATTTAAATCCAATCAGTGTGAAAATACTTCTAAATTATCTTCATTTACAACAAAAGTAGGCACAATAGGGCTTAGATAATGTAGGTCAATCGCGCTTTCTGCTATGACATTTAGATTTCTGTATTAAACATTATTATTATGTTGGTTACTACAATATTATTGTTCCACTGCATAATACACTTATAAAGTACGAGTATTGGTCACCACGCTTGCCCAAAACAGGTTGACGATTTCAGACATAAACTACAAGTCCATCGATAGTTTAGTGGAGGTCTATTAGAGGCAAGACTTTTTTTACTTCATGTAATAAAGCTCTTTCTTACAACATTTCTTTCAAATCCCATTATAGAAAATAATAATATATTAAAACGTGATTTCTCGATTCATTTATCTCGTTTATTTTATACATCTTTTTTCTGCTTTTTTATATATTTTTTATTCCTAAATTTTATTAGAGGCTTTTATCCACAGTGGCATGTCAGCCACATCATAACTTAGGTAAACTATTATTAACTACCTTTACAAATACCATACGTTATTAATGTCTAAATAAATCATTAGGTAGGTTTGTTATCTCAGATGAAGGCTGCGCTAAAACTGTAACATGAGGACCAATATCATATTTGTTTACTTTTATTTTACTTATCAGTATCCCTCTTTCCATCTTTGTCTTAGTACACTCCATAAGTAAATGGTGAACATCATCAACTGTTCCGCATGTTTCACAATTGGGAGAATTTACTTTATTCATCAAATAACCAAACTTGCGGGATGGATAGTGACCAGATCGCGCGTAATCTATGAAGCAGAACAATATGATACCTACTTATTTCCTTGATAGCCAACCACGGTATTCGAGGAGGCTAATATTGTATTCTCTGGTTAATTACGTGGAGACGACGATACTACAATAATATAAAGTTTGTGTATCTAATGATGTATCTAATTGCATACAACTTTTTTTATAATTTATTCCCAATAGTTTTATTACTACCTGTAGCTAGTTGGTTGATAGAATTCAATGTTAAGATTAATTTAGCATTATCAGCCAGTATAATGTTACCTCTGCTGGAAAACAGGCCTTGAGTGGGCTGTAATCTACCACGTGGACCCAGTGCGGGTTGGTAGATGCCACATGTCTTCGATGATTTGGTTCTAGGACATGCCGGCTACCTCACGATATTTTCCTTCACCGTTTTGAGAGCAGTGGTGGTGAAATTATTTACACAAAGTAAAGCCAGCTTGGGTTCAACCGACAAATCCGGGGCCGTAACCCCTAGACCCCCACTGCTCTCTCTCTCACACAAATATTCCTGTGTATTGCCAGTATTTGTATTTAATTTCGTATTGTTGTCTCCACTTTGTATACAGTCATACACATCAGAAGGCCAATTCTCTTACTTAAAAAACGTTCACATTCAAGTCGCAATCTGTCAAACTTGTCAAAAATGTTGGGAAATTGATTGTATTTTTGACAGTTGCGAATGAGATTCGGATGCGAAGGTTTTGCAAAAATTACGGGAATTGCCCCTCTGATATTTTGAACAAGATCTTCATTAGCGTCCCAACGATACATCATCACTAGATACGGTCAATTCCGCTTTCTGCCGTGTGCTCAAAACATGGAATTAACCTTTCATCTTGGGTAGGCTTGGTAGCTATTTTACATTTTTTATGCGATCAGCATCCTTGATACACCCACTATAATGAGTTATATTTGGGTTTAGTGTTGTAAAAGTAGATGTTTCTTAAAAGGCACCTCATTATGTAGCCTTGGTTTGAAGCTGTTTGACCACAAAGGACTTTGACCGAATTTTAGGTTTCTTTATAGGTAGTTTTTATTTAAAGCTTTTATTTAACTTCACTTGTATGTATGTCCTGGAATATTGCAATCAATATTTCACCCTTTTCTACTGAAGCTATCGGGCTAAAATTTGGCATACGTGTTTGGTTCTCGTGACAATGCATGATCACATTATAAAAGTTAATAAAAAAAAAAATACTTCACTCGTATATGTATATCCTGGAATATTGCAATCAATATTTCACCCACTTCCACTGAAGCTATCGGGCTGAAATTTGGCATACTTACTAATTGTTTGGTTCTCGTGACAATGTATGATAAAAGCTTTTTATCTTTTTAACATTTTAAAAGCTTTTATTTGAATTTTAATGGATACTGATGATAGATAAAAAAGCGAATAAAATACGTCGTGTTCCTTTCTTCATGTCATTTTCACCATAAGTGTTGCTTTTGTAATTGGTAAGTTGTGTGCTAATTAGGAGTTCACGTTTTGTATGTTTGTCCTATGTTGTTTCAGTTAATGCATTTGCTTCACAGGTTTCAGTTTCAGCGATTATTTCTACATACACGTATGAGTTAATGGTCCTAATAGCTATATCAACATTAGACAATGTTATTCTACCCTCTGTTGAGTACAAGTCCGCATACAATTTTGTACCATGTCTTCCATACCTCGGTGACGAGAACATTTATGACTTTTTTCGCAGTTGTAACACTTATAAGGAAATTACAACGTAACAACATTTCGCCATTGAACGTGTTCAAACTCCTGCGCACCCGTGAGAACTTAGCACTGGCCATGAATAAGATATGAGGAATTAGCATAAATAGAGGGTCGTGCGCAATGAGTCAAACTAATGGATATGCCGCTATTAACTACATACTTTTATCTAACCTTTGGACCTTTATCTAGAGATACGCTAAATTTTTTGTTAATTCTAGACCCTAACGCGTAACAGAGCACTTCTATCTCTACTCTACGAAGAATAGATATTATGATCTCTTTGTTTACAAAGTGACATTTCTATTGTATACAAAAAAAAAATTGGTGCGATTAGTGGAATATCTCTGGTGACGTTCGGTCAAGTGTCATTGAAATCTGTTTCTATGACGTCATGTTGTCTTTAGTTTTCCGCATCTACGGTGTTCATGCTACGCGAAGTGATCAAGTCTCTGATTAGCTGCTGTCAAATCTCTAATTGTTAACAAGAGTTGGACGACAAATAAAATTAAATAGATTCCATAATATTTACTATGTAGGTAAATAGACCTTGCTTTGCATATAGAAAACACTTAAGTTTATCTACAGCTTGAATCTTTGTATTAAATTACTTGGGTAGCACTTGGAATCTCTTGGGTTGCCAATGCACCACACGCGGCCGTTTATCGAAGTGCCTAGAGCAATATTGCACTACACCAGCATATAAAAGCGTAGGATTTATACCTTTCTTCATATTAAAAAATAATATAATATGTAATTAAGTATATTTTTTTGGTCATGGTGACTTATTATGATGGCCATAAAGTTTTGGAAATAATGATGATGAAATTGAGCATCGTAAACCTATTAATTATGGGAAATAAAAAATAGTTGATTAATTAGTTATGTAATGTTGTCTGCTTGTGTTTAACTAAGTATGATAAGTCAACATAAAGTCCATCGTTGTGAAAGTTGGTAGAGAACCGTTTCATAATTCTGTGGAGCCCTACAGCTATGTGGAATAGTTCTCAAATGTTCGGGAAAACTTTGATAGATTGTGTTCTATTTGAGCATTTAGGCGGAATTTATAAGGCTGATTTTCATTTGTTACTTTACCTGTAATATTGTTTTACTACAAAGCCATAATCTCTTGTCCTACTGAGAAAGAATGGGCGCAGTAATGATAAAATTGAAACAGAAAAATGAAAAAAAATATTTTTATATAAAAATGAATCCTTGTTTCTCTTGGTTACGCCATAACTTGAGAACAACTTTACCGATTTCATCCATATTTTTTTAAAGTTTTTTTTTAATACTAAGAAAGATTGAAGAAAGTTGCGTAGGTAGTAGGTATGTGGTGTGTAGGGAGATAGGTAGGTGCGCCGTGAGCACTTAGTGCTACTCATGTAAGCCGGGGCGGGCAGCTACTCTGTATATATACTCTGTATATCTCTATATACTCTGAGTTTGTTTCGGCCTTTCTTCTCAGAGTAGTCAGATAGGAAACGCCGACCTCATCTAGCCTAGCACTAAATTTTTTTTATTATGACGTATAAAAGTGATTCCGATATCCTATTTACAGATTAAACAATTTCATTTCATTTCATTATAATACAAGTTAAATGATGTTCGTTGGTAAGTTCATCACTGGAGAACCGCTGGTCCGATTTGGCGATTTATTGTCTTTATATGTTTTTAATAGTCCGAATCAGGTCCTTATTAAAAGAAAAATTGGAAAAAGGTTCCCGGCAAATCTTCGAACTCGGGAAAAATTTAACGGCCTTTTATGCACGAATGATTGAAATCTGGACAGGAGAGCGTCTGTTGGGTCGGCTAGTTTTACATAAAACATAAATAAAATGAAGAAAGCTTAACTTAATAGGTATAGTTGAAAGACAAGCAGTAAACAACCAAAAACATCTAAATAACAACAAAAATGTAACAAAAAGCAACTGGCCATAACTACAGGCTATTAAATTAAAAGATCAAGGTCAAGATTGCTTTATTATTATATATTGTTGTTTAAAACCCAAAGAGAGGAGGATTAATTTCGGATAGCGAGACTTTCACGAGCCAGTGCAGTGAAAGGTCTGTTCAAACTTTATAGGCCACTGGACTTGCCTACTGATGCAAGATAGAATGTGTTAGTGCTAAATGTTGGTTTAACTGGTCGTATAAATTCTTGGTAATCTTGGCAAAATTGTTTATGAGATGAGATATTCTGAATTTGATACTGAATTAAGGCGTTAAATTGCTAGGGTTAGCTTTTTTATCTCTGATTCTTGCACTTTTTTTTTAAAAATTTCTATACATGATCATCAGCGCAGAGCACCCATGGTAATGGTTGTGACTTACGAATTGTAGGTCGTAGGTTCCTAGACAGGCACTTTAATTTTTGTAAATTATTTCATCACCGCTGCTCTCAAAACGGTGAAGGAAAACATCGTGAGGAAACGGGCATGTCTTAGAACCAAAAATTCGAAGACATATGACATCTACCAACCCGCTTTGGGCCCGCGTGGTGGATATCGGCCCACTCCCTCTCACCGAGAGGAGGATTGTGTCCCAGCAGTGATTACTAGGCTGATTATGCTAAACATGTTCATTAGAGTCAGCGTTTTATAGCCACTAATTCATATACCACTAGCTGCACCCCGCGGTAACCCGCATATGTCTCGATCCCGTGAGAATATCTGGATAAAAAGAATCCTATATCCTAACCCAAATCATGGTCTACCCATGTGCCAAATTTTATTCAAATCCGTCCAGCAGTTTTGCCGTGAAAAGAAACATATAAATAAACAAACAAACTCACTTTCACATTTTATAATATTAGTTCGGATGTTACGATCTTTGCTCACCATCCAGAGCCAAATGATATGAAGAAAAAAGCCGACGTATTTTAAGTTTGATATTTTAATCATCATCAGCATCCATTAAAATTCAAAACATGGCTTTAAAGAAACCAAGGCTACATAATATTAGGTGCCTTTTAAGAAACACAAGTATAGATGATATTTTTATTTCTTTTATTTTCTTAAAATATAAAAATCAACAAACAAACAAACAACAACAGCACAACACAACAACAACAACAACAAACTATTTTATCTTAATGATAAAATTGTTCTACCTCATGGAATAAGTTTATGTCATTCGGTTAGTCTTTAAAACTAATTGGACTCGTCAGCCTAGTTGATCCAGCAAAACCTTCCTAAAGCGATTCCTTTACCTCGGAAAATATCAACAATCTCTGGTGATTGTAACTTACTAAAAGATGTTTCTATTTGCATAAATATGATATCTTGATTGAGTCATCATATACTTCTATTGGCTGTTCAAGCTTGTTAGTAGTTACTAGTTTCTATATTGGGTGTAAAAGAAAATGCATACTTAAGTCGTAGGGACATTTGATAATTCGAATATAATTTTAAAATAAGAGCGCTGATTGGCTGGTCGGAGCGCCCACAACGTATTTTCGCAATATCCCTAGGGTTTTCGCGAAAAATCGAATTATATAATTTCCCTACGACACATATGAAGTGCACGCATTATGTGTTTGTAACGTAACACATACGTACGTCTTGCTTCATTAAAACTATTTCAGACAGCTACTGAAGTTTGCGCAAAAGATTTGTGAGTGAGGAAAGATGTGTTCTCTTGCAATATTCGTATAGGTCAGTACACATACAGTGGGAAATTACATAAATGTACCTAGTATTACGGTAATGAAATGAAACATTCCTCTCGAACACTACCTATGATGCATGAGAGCGTGGCAATTCATAATAACATAACATAACATCACGCCTGTAACCCCGAAGGGTTAGGCGGAGGTTTACTAGTACACCAGTAATAGAGGGCGAGCCTATTGCCATTAACAGACTCCAGGTTGCTACTGAGAAATTTCAGATGGAAAAACCCATTACCCGTTTGCACGACCTAGGAATCGAACCCAGGACAGGCTCAGCAGTCGCAGCAGAGCTATTAGGAAGAAATCCATTCCCTAAAGGGGTTAAATCGGAGATGAAAGTTTGTGTGAACATTCGTAATTTTTGCCAATGGGAAAACGCACCGGACACCCGGCTACTATACCCGGTTACATTTTATAAGCTTATACCAAAACGGTCTAAACAGGTATATCTATCAGGATCAACAAAATAAATGCTATTGTTGATTTTGAGGCAACGCTGAACTAAGTAACTAGTATTGTCCATATTAAGACACATAAGCATAATAGCAAACACGATGACATTGCTCTAGGAACTGAATTCAACTTCTTATGCCAGTATAAAATTAATTCCACCGCTTTTTGCCTCATCGAATTAGCTGTAAACGCGATTTAAAACAATAGATCTTTCACTGCAGCTATTCCTTCTAATTCTTCATCGACAATCGCCATATTGTCACGCGAATCATTACTTAATGCAATATTTTCTACCTCAATGTTCATATTGACTAATTGCAGTTGTTCTTGTTCATGTTTAAAAACCTCATTATCATAAGTGATTGATGAATCATCATTGGAATTGTTACTGTCTTCCGAATAAATTCATACTTTGAAGTACCGCTGCTTGCAAACTGCTTTCAAAGCAAAGTGTCACTTTGCTTTGAAAGCAGTTCGGTTCTTAGTACCGGTTGTTGGTAAAAACCTAATGCGTCGATGTATCAAAGTTTGTTTATGTTATATGATTCATAGAATTTCGCCTAAGCCATTTCGCCACTATGTCCGATGTCCGGTTCGAAAGTTTGCAACTATAAGCTTAGATTCACTTGGCTTGTTGTCAACTTTGATTTTCGAATGACCCTCGGTTTTTAAAGGAAAATATCCAGACTTGGTTATTACGATTGGTTGGCCAAAACATTTAATTAATACTTAGAATATAATATAATAGCTATAAGTAGATTGAACTTGGGAATTCATTAGTTTTGAGTTGATACTGCTGAATTCATAGCTCAGTTTTGGGCTGGTTGCCTGGCCTCCTCTCTTCCTCCTCCTCCTTTCCTCCTCTGTCCTCTTTCTTTCTTCTTCTTCTTTCTTTTTACTTTGTTCCAAGGATTAAAAGACAAACGTGTTCATGACGATTAAAAAAAATACAGGACTGTGTATATAAATAGTTAGGTATTATAACATCAATGACTAAAAGTAATACAATTGAAGTAGAAAGTGTACGTAAGGTTTGCATACACACGTAAAATGTTTTGTAACTGACCAGTTAAGGACCGGTTAGACTCGTATGAGGATTTAGATGGCGGTAACAGTACCGTAATTTACTTTATTTAGAGTTTTCTCGTGTTATTTCATAGTAAGTGCTCAAACTAGTTTCTTACTTCTTGCATAAAAGGTTACATCATGTTATTATTTTTGTAACACCTGGAAATATATGCTATTATATTTAATGCAATTTAAAAGTCCTGTAGATGGCTACGATAGGAATCAGAATTTTTACATATCAGAAATCAGGAACTGAATCGGATGATACTACTATTAAAAGAATACCAGGCTATTATTGTCCCACTATAGAAAGAAAGAAAGAAAGAAAGAAAATATTTTATGCAAAGGCCTCTTCACAAAGAAGGCATGAGCATTTTATAATGGACACTATTGTTTTTATAAGACCTTTTCTTTTGTACCCATATTCGCAAATTAATAAATGATCGATTGATTGATCACCACGCTTTCTCAAGGCGGGTTTGCGATTACAGACTTATTTAATTTAAAAGTCCAGGGTTCCTCACACTATGTTCCTGCACCGATTACTGCGATGTCTGAAATAAACTTAGAAAGAAACATACTATAAACTACTTTTAATATAGTTATCTGAAACCATTATCAACATTTGAGAAACTTACCATCGACTATTAAACGTGGCCTATGCTTAGTAGTAGATGATCCTCTTAAACATCAGCGCAATAAGAAGTTCTAATGCAATATTGCCGAAATCACCATATTTAGTCAACTGATAACATGGGCCGACAATCATCATCATCTCCCAAATCTATATATTCCGTAGGCGGATATACTAACCACAAATATACTACAGCCATTAACACTGTTGCAATATTGCATGCAGTTAGACTACCTTATGCCTATGCGTCATGTTCGACTGTGAGACATGGGTCTTTCCACCAACTAGATTGCAAACACTGATAGTATTAAAGCTACCAAACTCTTGGCTCATGCCTAACCGGAATTAGAATCGTATACTTTTAGAGTTGGGTCAAGAATTCCGTCTTTAAGATGACTTATTATTGATAAGGCAAGGCAGTAATCATTTTACCAAGTGAAATGACTATTATGACTGTTAAAATTTGTTATGCCCATTAAGTGCCCATTTCTTGTACGTTTTTCAAAAGTAGTAACGCTGATCTTTCATCATCAATCAACTCAGTTTAGCAGTCTACCATATAATATGTCTCTTTCAAGACGCGCAATGGTTGACCTTATTTCTTCCGCCATTTTTTTTATTGTTACATGTAAATGGTAACAATAACAATCATCATCAACTTTGTCTTTCACACTCTCTTGTTAGACGCTAGCTATTCTTACAAGCGCAACAATACACATTTCTCCGTCTTCAATCAAAACGAATGATTTATTACTTATTGTTGTTACTTTGTTAAAGATCTTAGCGTGATGGTATGTTCACAAAAAATTCGCGTGCGTCTGTAATCTCTTTACATTTCTCCTTCCTTTACTTTCATTGGTCTCATGCAGATATGTTCATCTGGTGTTACGATCTGCATTCTTTCACTTATCATGAAAACCATTCTGTATCCAGTGCCTTTATCTTACTTACTCTGCAGGGTTGGCGTATTTTGCGTTACGTCTTTCACCTTTAACACCTTCGCTGCTAAATTACTACGTATAAAATTATACCTATCCCAATGTGTTCGGCCTGGTTTTATGTCTATACTAATATTATAAAGATAAAAGATTTGTATGTCAGTCTGTAATGACTCAACTCAAAAATGACTGAACTGAAATATTTCACCGGTAGAATGCTAATACCTATAATGTCACTGTGTAACATAGGCTGCTATTTATAATGCTAGTGTTTAATAAAACAATTAACACACAGTTACCTTTTGGGCTTATAATTATATTCTTTTGGATCGGCGCTCGTTTATAATCTGACCACGGCAAGCGGCGCTTATTGTTGTAGTTGCAGGTCGATTAATCTACTTGGTTGATAATACTTAGCCACAACGGCCGTCCTCCTCAAAATCCATTTCATATTATGTCCCTAATTCTCGTAAATTGGCCCTAACGAACATAATATGCGACTAATAGCACAAAATGTGCGGTTGAGTCGTCAAATTAGATGCGTGCGCGCAGTCATTATATCATTAGTCGCGCGCGCCGTGTTAGACGGTTATCGCGGCCATTGTTTTGAATTTGTCTGATGTAGGTTAGGTTATAGTTCATTTAAATGTTTGAATCTTGTTACAAGTGGGTCATTAATTAAAAAGACAAATATGTTATTTTGGCGTACTCGCCAACTTATAGAAAGGTCACTAATATACTTTATATTATTATTGGAACAGTAAATGTTCCCGTGAATTCTGCATCAGTGGTTCAGTGGTCGCAAGTGCTACTGCTGAGCATGAGGCATAGAAAGTGATATTGGCGTTTTCCATCTGTAAGATCTAAGTAGCAGCCCGGAGTCTGGATCTGTTCCCGATTGAAGGCAATTGGCTCACCCCTACTATATGGGACTTAAACATAACTGGCGGAATGTGGGTGTACTACAAGTACACGACTGTTATGGTCCCGTAAAATCATTGGTGCGGGAAGAAGTAGAAATGACACTATTTTTCTTAAAATTTTTAGTGCCTTATCTGTAGATGAGGATTTTTTTCTCTATTTCCTAAAAGAGTCCCCTGTATTTTCTTAAGTACTTAAATTCATAACTACAACGTGTAATTGTATCGTTATATTATATTCTAAGAACTCTTTATCTTATTTTATTCTATGTATTACCTATTTTTTATGTAGGTACGAATCACTGAACCTGAATTGATTTCCGTACCTTACGTCTTTTTCGGATAACCACTGAAAATCAGCGCTGTGCTGTGAATCCCCCTTATCACAGCATCATGCTGAGTGGAAGCCTTCTTGTCACAGTCATGACGTGCAGTTGCCGACTATTTCTATTTTGTTTGCTCGTGATTTCATAATGTTAGATCTATTTTGTTTAATTTTGATCATTACTTTTATCATATGGTACGCACGTGTGTCTATGACAAATAAACCTATTTTTCTTTCTTTCTTCATTTTTAACAGATCAGCAGCATGATAAAAGAGACATCAAATATAATCTGTGATAGCGAAATTTCAAATAAAAAGCACTACTTAATATAGTTAGCATTCATCCGCCATTTCTCCCATGAAATCTATTGTTTCCCGTACCGCGTGAATGTGCAAACTGTTTTCACCCTTTTCACTATTAACAATAGTCAATATTTACTATTAGAGAGCGTGTATTGTGAAACAAATGAAAGTATTCAGTAGTCTCTTAGGATCTGTCTAGCCTTTTCCCAACTATGTTGGGGTCGGCTTCCAGTCTAACCGGATGCACCTGAATATTTTAAATGAAGCTACTACTTATCTGACCTCCACGACCCAGTAACTGGGTGATACGATACCCCTTGGTAAGACTGGTTGTCAGACTTTCGGGCTTCTGACGACCTGTAACGACTGTCAAAGATTCACGAATGACAGCCGTGACCAACGGCTTTACTTGCTTTCCAAGGCACGGAGGAGTCTTGATATGTAAAGATGGTCACCCATCCACGGACCAACCCCGGCAAGCGTAGCTTAACCTGATGCATTGTCCCGTGCGGGTGTTTGTACTTAGCCACCAGCTCCTCTAGTAGTATCTGAGGATATTGCCTGTTTATTTGTATGGTGTTTAAGTGTGCCTGTTGGAGAAAATGATGGTTGAATAGGGTGAGTGGGCAGTGGGCTTAGTGGCTTGTAGTTTCTGTTTATCTTCGATAAGAAATAAGTATACTTAGGTAGGTATTTAATGTCAAAAAAAGATGAAAAAAAAACACTTATCTAGCCTTGCCTAGAAGTCTGAGATTTCAGTTGAGGCTAAGGTTTTCAGCATTGTTATAAAAGTTTAATGTATAATAATTTATATAACACAATATACGCTCAACATCGATGTTCTCACGTTATTGTTTTATTACGTACCTAATTGGCAATTGTCAACCAATATTCATGATCTAAATGAATGTTTGTTATTGTTTAAAAAAACAGCTAACTTAATTTTAGTTTTCAGTTTATTTTATGGGTCCTTGACAATTCAAAATTGCCTGTAAATGGTTTAATTGAAATAAATGCTTTGAGTTTGGGTGAAGTCTTTTTTACCCGACTACGGCGAAGCAAAAAGGAGGCTTATGATTTTGACCGGTATGTATGTTATCCGGAGTCACACGTAATCTATTCGATTTATCTCCTAACACGTGTGACTCCGGGTTTTTAAGTCTGTCTGAGGAGACTTGTATAAACCTTTTTAGTTGACTTTTTTGCCGTAGTTAGGTTTTAGTTTTTATACTTTTATTGCACACTGTATTTACTGCATTAGCAGAAATATAGGACAAAAATAATATTAGTTAAAAGCTTATTCAAATGATTGATCATCCGTTACTGTGGTTAGGTTTTTGCAATTATAATCACAGTCCAAGTGGTTAAAATAATGACGGAATTGCAACATAATATATAATCGGTTTTATTTGCAACCTCATTTTGTATTAGTTTATCATGAGCTATGAATAAATAAAACTAATCGCTCCAAGGCTTATGTTATTAAATAGTTTGCTAAACTATCTGATGATGACCCTTGTTTGAGTAGTGTTTTTACATGGTGATGATTATGGAATAAATTGCCGATTACTTACCGCTTCGGCTACTTTTATATAGAGTAAATTAATATTTTATTTTAGTCTGCTCACAACGACATGTTTATATAAACCGTATGGGATACTTAGGTATACGATTGCAATAAACATAAGTACTTATTTAATCAAGTGTTGATCACTGGTGAATGTTACATGGCATTCAGTAAATCAACAAAGTCATCTTCGATTATTGCGATTTCGATTATTATCATTTGCCAATCACAAGGTTACAGTAGCAAAGTGTTGGGCCATCCATAAGGCTGAAATCGGTTGCATCGACTATTTCCGATACAAAAATAAAAATACTCGATCGATCAATGTATCTAATTTTCGACCTACATTTGAATCGGACAAAAGCACAGTGACAATGACATTGACTGGAAATCGAGATTTATCGTGAGTTTGAATCTTTAACTTCATTCACGATCGTATCTCAGTCTTTACTGAAGTTTTCAGTTCAATTAAGGTTTTTGGTTAGAGCGAAGTGTCTCTCACTGAAATCTGCGATATTATTGAACTTTACAGATACTAAGGATTTTCTTAAGATCAAATTGCAAATTGAATCGTGGGGAAATTGGAATCAAAAGTAGAAATGCTATAAATATTTCCTTTTAGAGATTTCCGTGGATCTCTCGACTTGCACCTGGTATACTTATTGAAGCACTTTCATACATTAGCATAAGTCGTCCGTTTCTACGTATCCGCTTGGTTGGTCAAGTGACATATGCTCCATTGAGACTCACTTCTGTATCTGGGTCAAAAGCATGTTTGTATAAGTGATATTTATGAAAGTTCGTCAGTTTCACATTTCATTTCATCTGTAGATATCGGCATTAACTGAGATATCGAAAATAAAATAAAATAAGGTACACAAAAACCAAATAGTACAATGTAGTGCCTTAAGATTAAATTATACGAAAGTGAAACAGTTTACAGTCGAAATTTTGGCTTATAAATTAGACAAGTAGCCTATTTCTTAGAAGCCAATGTTTCCCAAAACTGCAGTGACATACAACTACGTAACAATCGTGCAAATACTTTAAATATTCCAGAAACAAATCAAAATAAGCCAGGGCTGGCTAATTTTTTGGCCAAAGAATCAGCATTGCCATACAACGTGGCAATGCTGCCAGCCTTCTGGGCACCTTTCCTATTGACAGCGACGCGGACGAATTCTTCGATGCCCTATGATTCTTTCCCCTCCCATTTTTCTATATACATGTACATAGTTTGCCGGATAATTACTTAGTTCTTTAATTTAATATAATAATTAGATTTATAAATATGTAAATAACTGAATTGTGAAATAAATACACGATAAAGTAAAAAAATAAAAAAATAAGCCAAACAATGAATAATATACCTACTCTTGTGAGCTTGGTTTATAATCAATATTTCTACTGCTAACACAGAAACAAGCAATTATGTATTATATAATTAACTAGAGAACAACAACACACGCACAACAACACAATAACAGACAACAGCCAGCAACAACGGCGACAACAGCCGCACGGGTCGATCCATCTGGTTAAGCTACGCTACGCTATTTTACATGGAGCGACAGCCTATCTGACCTCTACAACCCAGTAACTGGGTGATACGATACTCCTTGGTAAGACTGGTTGTCAGACTTTCGGGCTTCTGACGACCCGTAACGACAGTCAAAGATCCTCGAATGACTGCCGGGACCAACGACTTGGTGCTTTCCGGGGCACGGAGGAGTCTCGGTATGTAAAGATGGTCCCATTCACGGACCAACCCCGGCAAGCGCAGCTTAACCAGATGGATGGAGCCGTGCGGTTGTTATTACTCAGCCGCTCCTCCCGAGTCGAGGACACCAATCCATCCACCATCAATCAAACCAATTACTCACGTTTCATCCTCGAGATGGCCACATAAGGTGCAACGCCATAGCACCTTACGTTCAGTTGACCAATTTTGTCATTGATTGATCGATAGTTGCTGTAAGAAATGACAGGCCGTTATTCTATGCATATAAAAATAGTTTTGTAATCATTTTCCTCGGATTTTTTTTTTTTTTTTTTTTTTTTTTTTTTATCCACAACGGGGAAGCTCTTGGCCAGAATCACACCTGATGGAAAGTGATGATCAGGTCGAAGGTGGAAGCGAGCTTCACCCGGAATCCTCTACCACAGAGGAACTGGCTATCTTATCTCTAACTGCCGGAACACAACAATGCTTTTCATTCAGATGAACTGTGCGATATGCAATCAATTTGTTAAAACGCTACAGTAAGACGTGTTGCAGCATTTAAAACAAGAGACGCTCTTAGTCGCATCCCGCGTGGTGTTCACCTCGGCAGTCTGGCCAGAGCTTAAGGTCGGTAGATCCGTGGCAAATCTCTTGAAAACAACTAAAATCAGTTTTGAACGAGTGAATGGTATACACGTATGTTATTAGTTTGCACAATGTTAGCTAATGATGAAACTTTGACGTTCGATAGCTGGATTTAAGGCTGATTTAATCCAGTATAATACAGTCTAGTCTCATTATTAACTTGAGTAACTTTACGAAGAATAAATCTCACACGGTTTATTCTTCGTTCGTCCTGAAGTATTGTCCTACATTCTAAAAAAATCTTAGTTTGTCCCATATCACTATAGAAGTTGTGCTTGGTCCAAAATTACAAGTAGGTACTTTAAAGGTACAGTCAAGTACGCAAAATACGCGCATTGACGTGGAGTTGCGGACACCAGCTCGTATTACCTATTACCTAAGGTCCAGTCAACAAAAAAAACAATAAATCATCTGTAAATGAAGGAGCGTAAAGATTTCTTTAAGTTATGGATTTAGATCATTTTGAAGTTTCGACCTCGGTTCGGAAGTTTAATGAGATGAATGCATAATGTATTATTTTGTGAGAAATTTTGTCTTATGAATAAAATTGTCATCAAAAATAGTCAAATGAGATTCAAAGTTGCGTAGTCAAGAAATTGTGTATCTCGATACTTACCATGAAGTATTTTTTTCTACTGTAAGGACAAAAGCTTGTGACGTACAGAAAAATAACAAGCATTTAACATCACGCTTGTTCATTAAGTATTGGTGATTTTTGTTTTAAATCATAATTGTTTTTTTTTATCTAGGTTGCTAGTAATCTTCTACCAAACGGACCGCAACAGTCATATTATTTAAAAATCGGACCCCTAATGAAACTAATAGGCGACCCCTGGTTTAAAGTATCGTTTGCTTTCGAAAGCAAATAGCGGAGGCTTTTGGCTAATTTGTAAACGATGTAATTTTTTTGTAATGTGCGTTTAGTTTATCCAGAATATACAATATTTCTTTCTTTATTTTCTCTCAGTCTTTTCTTTCTTTATTTTCTTTATTTTCTTTCTTTCCTTTCTTTCCTTTCTTTCCTTTCTTTCCTTTCTTTCTTTCTTTTCCTTCTTTTTTTCTTTCTTTTAAAAGTCGATTCAAGCAGCCTGGTGGTGTAAAAGCACGGTTGTATACTTTTGGTCCACTTCAACATACAACCGAAATTTTATTATATACGAAACAATTTATTGCTATAAAATGAAATTCTTAATTCCAAATTCGGTGAAATATACTAAAACATGTGGTTATCACTGGTGTCATAGCTGTGTCAGTAGTAGCCTTGACCTGTCGGTCATTGTCGTCATTGACATGGACTTGTGAAAGCTGATGAGTTTTGGATAAGCCATTATTGAGCAATTCATGTGTCGAGCTATTAGAATAGTACCTTGTACCTACTTGGTACTTTGGTAATTATGTGTTTGGAAATCTGTGGGGCCCAGAATATTTTTGGCCAAAAATCAACCTATACCAGATTCGTAGAACTATCACAGCCCACTGAAGTTATTTGCTGGTAAATTTCTTCAAGAAGATTTCGAAATTGCAATGAAAGTTCGAAATTGCAATGAAAGTTCGAAATTGCAATGAAAGTTCGAAATTGCAATGAAAGTTCGAAATTGCAATGAAAGTTCGAAATTGCAATGAAAGTTCAGTTCCTCAAATAAACAAAAAAATTATACCATATTCAGGTTTTTTTATATAACTTGAAACCTGATGGGCCGGAGAAAGCAAGACGTCAAATTTTTGCAAAGCTCGTTTCCTCTAAAACCTAGAAAGCTGTAAATATTTCATATGATCAAAAACAATGATCCATTAATGATGATAGTTTAGAGAACTCTAAACTATCAAAAAAAACGTAAAAAATACCGCATCCACACTTCATTCTTCCTCGTTCACTTTCACCGCGACGCGGCGCGGGCGCATGCCCCAGAAGCCCAGACGGACGTCCGAATTCTGTTCGGCTAACGAATCTGCATACAAATCGAACTGTGCTTATATTTGGGTACACTTCGTGAGGCGGTGAAAGGAGGACCGGACAAAATGGTCTCCACGACCAATAACAACCGAACATATATCTCATTAGATAGGCATTTTAATATAGAGCAATAACTTCTATGGCGGTTCATTTCAAATCGCTGTATGAAAAAAGTTATTGCCATGTTTCGTAGGACTGACCTGGACGCTAGATAACGGAATACTTGAATAGTTAATCACTTCTAGTGTTGCTGGTTTTTAGGGTTGACAGATTGATCGATAACTGACATCTAAAGCTGAAACGAAATATATCTGATATTTCAGGCCGTACTTTTTTATTCGTGGATCTTTGACATTATGTTACGGTTCGTCAGAAGCCCGAAAGTCTGAAAACCAGTCTTAGCAAGCGAACGATACCCCTTGGTAAGACTGGTTTTCAGACTTAGACAGACTTACCCAGTTACTGGGTTGAGTTCAGATAGGCAGTCGCTCTATGTAAAATACTGGTATTCAGCTGCATCTGGTTAGACTGGAAGCCGACCCCAACATAGTTGGGAAAAGGCTAGGCAGATTGATTTATTTATTTACCGTACAATCGTCTTCAATGGTCCTGATTTTTGTGTTACGCTGGTTGCTGCAAATCGCTCGCGGCATACTTATATAAAATTATATGATACATTAATTAAGGCTGTCGTTAAAATAAGTATGACGGTTGTAGTTCCCCGGACGGGGCTTATTCTCAAGGACCCTTGTTGATGTTGACTTGTTTAACAACTTGTCACGGCAGAATTAGTTCCCCGGAGCAGACCTTTCAAAAGGGGTTCTTGAAAGAAGGAAAGAAAGAAAGAAAGAAAGAAAAATAGGTTTATTTGTCACAGAAACACGTGCATACAGAAAACTATGTAATCAGAAAAATTAAAAATATCTAATCTACGTCATCTTCATGAACATCATCCTGTCGGTTTATGATTGTCTTTATCGTCTCTCCTCAGGTAAATTCCTTTCGATGTGAATACCCTAAGGGCGTTTGTGGTGTGTAACTACAAGGATTTTTACGATCCGGCAGTCCGATTTTCAAGTAAACGTGTCACGTGATCAGGAATTTTACCTTCCGGATAAAAAATCTCATAACTATAGTTATGAGATTTTTCATCCGGAAGGTAAAATTCCGTGTAGTGCACAAACGCCCTAATGAGGTTGTTGGTGCAGTCCGCACTCTGGGTAAAATGTTCAATACGTTGAGTTTAAGAGAAAGTGGACCCTTGACCGTGAGGTGTCTTGTTTTATTTGCACATTTTACCTTTAATGTATGTTTGTTTAAACAGTAAAAGCTTTTTACTATTATGTTAACTTTTCTAAGTGGCATTCATGTATGTGAATGTGTGTGATTTATTAACGTACACACGGCTACACATCAAGCTATACATTTCCAGTTAATGCTGATCTCGCATTGTATAGGATTTCCGTACAATGCGAGGTCAGCTTATACTCGAAATGTATAGCTTGATGTGTAGCCGTGTGTACATAAGTAAGTGTTTGCACAACTTGCTTTGTACTATTGCTGTCATTGGCGATGTTTGTCAGTCACCTTTTTCAAAATATTGACTCTTATAATAATGGAAAACAGAGTTGAGACTAGACACGCTTTGCCATTGGCAAAAACACGTGCTATCTTATGGGGAAGAACTGTCAAATTAGTTCCGCGTAGATGGCGCTAGGTGTGTGTTACTTTCATTTACTACTAATGGAGATCCTAGCTTAATTAAAATTTCGTCCCGAGATGGCGCTAAGGATCTTGTCTTGCCGCCGATTGGTCGCTTTTAATTCAGGGTGACTTTAACAAGTGACAAACACTCAGCGCTCTCTTGCGGCGGAACGAACCAACGCACAATATGAACCATAACCTAATACTATAATGACAGATCAACTGGATCATAGAAACATCTGCTAACAATATCTCACCTTGAAGAGAAACACATCACCTACATTACTATTATACTACACTTAGCAAGTCCGTTAGATGGAACTTAAGACCCGACGTTCACGTATTAAAGATCGCTCATCATAGGCCGATGGACCCATTTCTTACAACAAAAAACTATTCATAAGACATTGCGAGAACATTGGAGTCACTGGAGCAATGTGTTGGTGTAAAAAAGATAGATCAAGAGTCGGTTCCTCTTGAATTGTTGTGTTGAATGTCAGAAAGGCTTTAATGATTTAACGGTTTAAATATCATTTATTTCTCAAATATTTACGTAATCACTTAATGAGAAACAAAGTTTTAATAATAACATGTAGATCGGACCCAACCTTATGTTAATAGGATTCCTCTCGACCGTCGTGCGGACTTTTGCAGATAGTGTCAAAAAAACGCGTTTCGGTCGCGTGGCCTGGAGAAGGCCGACTGACTTCTTTCATAGGTGTAACGTAGTTGATAGGTAGGGAGTCGTGGCTAAATTATAACAGCGGCACGGGTCTATTACCGCAGTCGGTTCGTGGATGGGTGACCCGACTACAGTGGTCAGCCGTTGGTACCGGCTGTCATTCGTAGATCTTTGTCAGTCGTTACGGGTAGTCAGAAGTCCAAAAGTCTGATAACCAATCTTATTAAAGGTTACCAGGGACCATGTGGCATGTTATCCAATTACTAGGTTGTGGAGTTCAGATAGGCAGTCGCTCCATGTAAAATATGGTATTCAGCTGCATTCGGTTAGCCTACAAACCGACCCGAACATTTATAGTTGGGAAAATGCTAGGCGGATTGAAATTGATTTTAAGTAATTTAATAAAATCTGAAACGTCGAATTTGTGTTTTCGAAACTAATTCTGTGTTTTCTTTCTTGTTACAGGTAAGTTTCTTTACGGTTCCCGCCATGCGTTTTAGGGCTGGGCTTGCCAGAGATGATTGATTAAAACAATAAAACGTTGTAATGGAAAAACGGTAAAATTAGTCATATTTTTTATCACCACATTCATCATTAAAGACCATTCTTGAGTTAGGCCGTATACAGAAAGAAAAATGGCAGCCTACCAGCGCTTATAGGAACCGGTCCACGCAGGTAAACGACGCAGGCATTTATCTGAACAAACGCCAATAAGCGCCGAACGTCGCCGACAAGTTCCGAGAATCTTCGACACGTGCCTGTCAGCGCTGGCGCCGCCCGCCCAAATCATCGTCCGATGAGTACGACATTTTGCTCGCTCTGCTTCAATCTGCTTGCTTTATGTAACTGTTACCAGAATGAACCAGCGCCGATAAGCGCTGGTAGATCGGCGCCGGCTTCCAGCTTTCTTTCTGTATACGGCCTAAGGTATTACTTACTAATGAAGGGGAATGCCTTTGCCCGGCAGTGGGATAGTACAGGCACAGTATAATAAAATAAAAGTATTATACCTCAGCAGTGATGTGCGTAACTCCCGCGCACTCGAGACTATTACAGTATACATACGATTTAGACTGAGATTTGGAAGCAAGTCGTTTCGGCCGTTTTCTATGAAGACATAACACTGTTACTGATTTATACTGTGGTACAAGCTAGTGAAGCTTCCGTTTATCATCACGTTCTATTCAAACAGAACTTCAATAATATACATAGACTATAAACTGACAAAACTTTTACTTCAATAGTTATGCTAATTGTGGTATTGTTACCACAGTGCCCTAAATTCAGCTCAATTTGTTAGCGAATCCAACATGTTTACTCAAACAGTTTTTGTACAAAATTGGTAAGCATCTTGACTAATACTTTTCTGCTCAGCGGAGCGTGATAAGTATGAATATTTGACATTTGTGGTTTGTGAAACATTTCTGCAATCGAGTTTTAGTAACGCACAAAGTAATAGAACTTCAATTAGAAACGTATTTTATTAACAGATAAAAACAGTAACAGTTAACTTGTAGAGCCTATTCAGCTGTGACAGTTTTCCTTTTAATATCGTTATATTATATACTACTGCTGTGAATTTTTCCACATATCTAGAACTTACCATGTAGCTAGCAGGGGGGCTTGACTCTAACAAAAATTTGCACTCAATACTCAATACTTTATTGCATTCCATAATGTGTACACAGTTGTTGGTATGTTAAACATTGAATCAATTATGGACCCTGTCGGGCACAGCAAAAGTTAATTTAGGAGAGAGGATGAAGGCGTTTGTTGGCACTTTAAAGCTTATTATTTCGCAAAGGGATCCTTCAATTCAAAAATGGTTTTAACAAACTCACAATATTTTTGAACGACCTTTCCAAAGATTCCCCACACCATGGGATAGAAGAAAAAATGTATCCCCGCTTTACGTGTAGGGGAGGTAACCTAAAAAAATGTTTTTTCATGATTTTATTTTACCACTTTATCGGCATACCTAATTACAGCTTTCTAGTACTAACAGTCTCTGAGCTAAGCCACGGACAGACGTGCTTCCGTCTGTCTGGATATGGCGAAACTATAAGGGTTCCTTGACATTAAATTTTTAACTTGGAAAAATTACGACCGGATCTTGAAGTAAAATTGAGAAATAATTATTTAAATTTTAATAATCTGTTTTAAGTCACTCGTGGAGTAATCAAATGCATTATTTATGCACGATTAAAATCAGCTAATTGATGCTACTGGATTGAATTGAAATTATTGGGTGTCAAGCAGTGCAGCATTTCGAATGGTGTTTTAATAATAATAATTTAAATAAAAACGTCTAACGGGCCTCTGCGAGTTGGCTTCGCCCCTTCGTACGCCTTCCAAATTTCAGGGACCTCAGGGTCCCGAGAAATGTCAAGAGACATAAAAATAATAATAATAATGTTTTCCTCACCTAATTTCAGCATTGGATAGCCCTGCATTTATTTAATAACCAATGCTTCGCCACTTCACACACATAAACAGTGTTGTCTTAAAATTACACGTAACAAATATAAACTACCCACAACATTTTCCACAGATTACTATATTAAATAAACATAAGCTGTTAGCAAACGTTAACTGTAGCAGGGCTAACTTAATAAAAAAAAAGGTAAAAAAGATAAACAATATTGTATAAAAAATGGAACAAATAAAAATAAACAAAGATTCATGCGTCATGTAACATACAGGTCCCTAGCCTATTAATAATTATACCTACATTGCGTAAAAACCTATGGAGCCTACTGCTGATCCTTAAATACCAAAAATAAGAGTTGATACTTAAACTTTATTTATTATAACATTAGACAAAAAATAACGGTTAACATCCTTACGTTATTTCGATGTAAACGTGTTATAAACTCAGTTATTTCACGATAAGTACAAAGAAATGTAATCTATTTACAATTTACATTAAAAATATAATTCTACAGTGCAGTCATTTCAATAATCTTGCACATTAAATGTCGTTATTTTGCCGTTATTTTTCTAATGCTAAAATAAATGGAGTATCTATACTCCATTTATTTTAGCTGGCAAAGTGTATATAATATACAGGATATTACATTTTATAATATTATAGTGCTGTGAGCATAATAGCCTTTTTTCTGTCTGTACTTTATAGGAACCATTCCGTAGCTGACCGCAGGCCGCAGCAGCAGGCGACGTGTCGCCGCGATAGGTTTTTATGTATTTCTATGAAACCGATATTTCACGGTGTCGCAGCGACACGTCGCCTACTGCTGCCGCCTGCGGCTACGGAATGGTACCTTTAGTCTGAAAGTATCAAGTTGTTGTTTAAACTGTTTATAAACTTTGCACATATTTATTTGTCATTGAGTAGCGTATTGAATGTTTTGCGGCTTTTGAATCGGGGATAACCAGTAGCAGGCTGTCAACCACACGAGTAATTAAATGTAATTAAGACATTGAAGGTATACGATTAATAATAAACGCATTAACGCGTTTAATAAACAGAATTAATAGTTATATCCCATTTTTGGGGTTAATCCTTAAAAAAATAAATGCATTCTAAATGGCGGTTTGATTGTTGCTGAAATCTTAGATTTAATAATTTTGGACGTTACACAGTTACGGCTCGTGTAGACCGGCGCGACATCGCGGGCGCGACAGGCATTGCGACTATTTTCGCGCCAGTCTGCACGAGTCTTTAAACGCTATAGTGTTTAGGTATTTATAAATGTTGCTCATAGTTAAGGTACGTTTAAACGTAAAATAAATGTTAATTATTTAAATTACAAAGCAGTAGTCATTATGTAATTAACTAGAAAGCCGCTCCTGCTTCATTACGACTTGATAAAACATCGAGATTTCTTAGTTATATGTAACTTTAACACTAACGTATTATACAAATAAGCCTTCCGGAATAAATTCTCTAAACGATGGTGAAAATCTCATCAAAATCAGTTGCGTGGTTTGGAAGAACAACGCAGTCATACAGACAAACACGAAATGCAAGTTTAATTTATAATATGTATAGATTATGATAAGAAGGTACCTTTGACCCTACATCATAAACCCGTATTATTTTTTATTTATATTTATAAATTGGTATGACTAGTAATCTTTGTAGAATAACCCTAAAATGAAGTTATAAACAAACGATCTCGATCATTTCGAAAGTAAAAGTATCGGCCTTCTGAAGTACATCGACCAGTTAAGGTGAAACCACATGCATGCATATATGTATTTGTAGAAAAATAATATTTTTAGCATCTTCATAGCATTTTAGAAAAAAATACTTTACTTACTACAGAACGCCACCTCTACGATCCTTACAAATTCCTTGTTTTAATCACTTTAGAAAGTTCATCATTTATTATGTTCATCTTTCACAACACATGTTTTTATCATGAGCATGCAATTTTTTGTACAAATAACCAAACAATTTGTATTTGCAAAACTTGCACAATGATCAGCAATTGTAGATACATTACAGTTCCCATAACTTTGACACCATTAGCGCAAATTATAAGGAGTTTTAATAGCACGTGAGGTCTGTGAGGTCATTAATACTAAGGTCATAGTTTTAGCAATGGCCGTCGATTGGTATCGCAAGTGTACAGGTACAGCTGACGAAATAGAATTCTGTGCATGTCACATTTACTCAACCATGTGGTAGGTACACGAGTCTGTTAGTCCCATAAAATCAATCAATCTGCCTAGCCTTTTCCCAAATATGTCGAGGTTAGCTTCCAGTCTGAATACCAGTATTTTACTTGTAAGTTACGGAGTAACTGGGTAATACGATACCCCTTGGTACTACTGGTTATCAGACTTTCGGGCTTCTGACGACTCGTAACGACTGTCAAAGATTCACGAATGACAGCTGGGACGAAATGTGGTGGCAACGGCTTTACGTGGCTTTCGAGGCACGGAGGACTTTCGACATGTTAAGATGGTCACTCATCCATGGTCCAACCCCGACAAGCGTAGCTTAACCTGATAGGTCGATCCTTGCGGCTTCTATTTTTTTATCCACGAGCTCCTCTGTTAATCCCATAAATTGGGTTAAAATCTCTGATATCACTCGCCATAGTGCGTCTTGTGGTAAAAAAGTTTTGTTTGTTAAAATATCACTTAATAATAGGTAAGTATGTCCTTTGTAGAGTAAAGAAAGCTGTACTTAGGTAGGTATTTCTTGCCTGCACACAAAACTATTTTGTTCAGCGTACATTACAGTTATGGCGAGCGCTATTTCTATTTGTGTCGAAATCTTGACATAACTTCACTTGTTTCCGCTAACATAGATACCTACCTGCCATAAGAATTAATTATTCATTTACACGATTTAACAAACAGTAACAGAAAGCCAATACCCTTAATTAAAAACGTTCAAAATCTTGTCACAATCTCATCTCAGCGACAAACAATGTCAAAAACTTGTCAAAAATGTAGGGAAATTAGAGATATTTTTGACAGATTTAGACAGACTGTGAACTTTCGTAACATATCGGGAATTGTCTCACAGTGTCCTATTTAAAATAGGATGTAGTGTTTATCTTCTACCGTTTTGACAACATGAAAAACAACAACATGAAAAAGCTTTAAAAAACTACAAAAAAAATTAAAGGTACTCAGCATTTCTGAAAGTAATACTGTAGTATTAACATTATTAACCATTACTTTTTATCATTGCATTCTCCATTATGTATGCCAACTGCAATAATTCTGATGAACAAATACCTGTGAACAAGGTACAAAATGTCGATTACATTGTCCGATTTTTTATTACAGCATTTTATTATTAGACTTTTGTATCTCTAGATTAATATTAATGATAAGTGAAATACTATTACATGAAGTCACTGAGATAAGTAGGTCATCTATTCATGATTGATAGGATTTTGTCTGATTTCTAATGTCTTAATCTTAAGCTTGTAGTGAATCTGAAAGTTCGATTTCTGCACTGAATTAAGCCTCGTGCAGATTGGCGCGCCGCGACGGCACTATTGCTGCGAGTGGCACCGGTTTTTGTTCTACCGTGAAGTTTTCTTAGAATTTGTATTGTTAAGGTCGCGTCCCGCCTGTCTGTAGGAGCCTTGAGGGCACTTTTCTAGCGCATTTTGAAATAAGGGTATTCTCTTTTTTTTTATTGGTTTCTGTGCTCGAAACACCATGATCAATTCCAGTAAGAAAGAAAGAAAGAAAAAACGTTTATTTGGACACAGTTCATGAAACACAAATAGATCCGTGTGTATTTTCTACTTGATAAGTCAATAAGATGGAATCTTCCCAGAGAAGTAAAAATTGAAAAACAAATACAGAAAACTAGTAAGTATTATGTGGTAGTAATGAACAAATAAAAATTAAAAGCCTCCGCATCGCAAATCGCATTGCCTTCCCGCGGTATTACTTTTTTCTTTTTGCTCGGCTCCTTTGTATCCTAAATAGCCTATGGGATTTTAAATAGCCTATATCCTTCTTCAAGACCTGGGCTGTCAAATGCAAAAATATTTTAACAAATCCGATTGATAGTTCCAGAGATAAGCGCATTCAAACAAACAAACAGAAAACTTCTTCAGCTTTATTTTTAGTAGTATACATGTTCACTGTACAGTGTTGCTGTAATTGTTTCCTTGTCATCATAACATGTTTATAACAAAAGCCTTTTAACCTAAGTCTTTGAAACTAAGCAATAGGTCATAATGTCACATACTTGCAACTTACACAAAGTAACTAAGGCTGGTCAGTAACATGTAACCTGTGTACTGCTTGAGTAACACAGTATGTTAGGTAACTTTGGAGTTCAAGTTACTGGGGTCCTAGGTGGTGATACTGTGATTTATGGACTAAGTTTAATTAGAATCTTGAGCAAATTGTGGTCGGGTAAATTGTTATTGGGTTTTTCCATCTGGAATTTCTCAGTGGCGGCCAAGAGTCTCTGTTTCGTGTCGGTGGCACGGCAATATTTCAAATTTTGTTGGGCCAAAACTTTACCCAGCGTCGGCAGAGCGTGCAGATCAGATCAGAGTCACCTTTGTTATTAATTTTTAGTTCATTAAACGATATTAAATCGCGTACACAGTCTATTATTACCAAGCCACGGACAGCAGCTTGACCGCGGGCGTCTTTCGCGACACGCGATCGTAGCCGAAAGTATGCTGCGATGCGCGATCGGCTCCGTTCGCCTGTCGTCGAATTCGATCGGATTCTTTCGACTGAAACACGGTAGGAATGAAACTATTTGACTAGGCGCAGAAACGGATACGTTCGCAAGCGAAGGTATGGACCCGATCGTATGCGTCGCCTTCCCGCCGATGCGATGCGATGCGAGCCGTTTGGTGAAAATCATCCTTAAGTAATACAGAGAAAACTTTAATTTACTAAGCAATAATAATATTCCTCATATATTCAAAGTCTTGTAGAAAATGTCGTTAAATGGAGAAAGGTATTTGACAAATTTTACGATGTATTGTTTCGTGAGAAGGCGTAAGTTTTTACGATGTAAAATTATGCACACAAGTGACTTCGAAGAGCCGTACTTTTGTTACGTTACAACTAGCTTTTGTTTGGGAGGCTTTGTGATGGAGGGAATGTTGCTGTTGAAGTCTACAGGTAAATATAAAGTTAGCAATACCTGTAACTGTTGTAGTATACATGCAGGTGATAAACGCGGTATTTTGCACAAATATTATTTCACTCGTGCAACTATCTTCACTAGCCTCACTGGAGAGAATATTTAAAAAACTTGTATGTCTGTTTAAAATCAGGTGGATAAAATTTAAGGAATGCATAGATAGTTTAGCGTACCTTTATGTGAAAAAGTGTAAATTATATAAATATAAATGTTAAATAAAAAAGGAGCTACGTCTGCCAACAAACTGCTTTGCAGTTTGGGAGAAAAAAATAAAAAAATATATTTTGAATAAACACTTCATCATTTCATTCATCTATCAAAGCAAAGAGATATTAATAGTTCTATGAAATTATTTTTCAATTTCCAGCACTAATCGTTCTCACATAGAAGGCCGGCGGAAAATTGTGTAACTACTTTTTTTAATGCAATGTGATGCAATTAAATAGACACTTGCGCCGCGCCAAAAGAATTTCAGTGATGGCGCGGAATCTATGTATTAATTCGACATAAATTATTTAACCAATATGTTGTGACAAAATATTATATTATTATTATACGAACCTACTTTCTACACTTTGGAATGGGCAACTAGCTTCATCTTTCTGGCTAACCGGCTCCTTTGACAATTCAAAAGTGACTGTTATTGGTTTAATTGAAATAAATGGTTTGAGTTTGAATCAAAATCAACCTTGCACAAACGCATGTATCAACAAAAGTAAACATGACCTATCTTTGCTGCGCTTACGCAACGTTCTTCATGCAGTATCATTAGTCACCATTACCGAGTGTTCACCCGGTGAGCTAATGACCGTAATAGCAGAGTAACTTATCTACACAGCTTAAGTTGCACAGTCATATACGGCTACCGTACTCTGAACTGGCAAGATTTTGTATAGTAAAAAAATACAAGATGTAAAATACAATAGACGTAGATATATTTAGTAACCTATTCCGCTTAACTATTCCTAAAGAGTCTTCAAAAGCCCTGAAAGAAATCAACACGTGTTTCATCTCTCAACAAGGCATCCTCAGGATGACGAGTGACTTGTCGCGAACCCGAACACGACGTGTTGCCTCGGTGAGCGCTAGACGCAGAGTCCTTTTTACTGGCAAAATCCTACTTATTCTCAACCAGTTCATCTCCTATAAGACAGTTAGTGCATATCTTCCAACTCCTAAATTGACAACGAAGCCAAAGATGATTTTTTTTCATTTGAAACAGCATGCGCTCAAACACTACAATATCAATGCAAGACAAGTATTTAAAAACTTGAAATAAGCAAGGAATTCTACATCTGCTTATACAGTGCCGCTACAATGGCGTCATTAACTTAACACACGGATAGGGCTAGTGGCCAGAATCATAAAAATGATGACAAAATAATTCCTAAAGTGTTTTTTCTAAACGGTCACTGATATAGGGCTCTCTTTTTCCTTCAGTTCAACTAATCTTTGTTCGTTACTCGTTTCAATTTCATTGATTCTATGTTATGATCCGTGACCCCGGCAAATGACCTCTACAGTTCTTTATGGACAAGTTGCTGCAAGATGCTATTTTAGAAAATTGAAAATAAATCAATTATTTTATTGTAAAATGAAATTATCTTCTATAACGAAAACGCGACATCGTATACGTGTGTTCTGTGGACATTGAGTTCCGATAATAATACAAACTGCCTACAAAGCCTTATTAATAGATTGGAGCTACGCCAGTTTATGCGTGAAGACAATTGAGTAATGTTTGCCAAATGGCATAACTTATATCACTTACAAGTTATCTATAAGTTATAAGGATGATTTACACCAAACGTCTCGCATCGCATCGGATCGGAAAGGAAACGAACGGATTCGGCGACTGCCGTGTCCGGCAGGATGTCGACGATCGGATCCGTACCGTCGCTTGCGAACGTATTCGTTTCTGCTCCTAGTCAAAAAGTTTCATTCCTACCGTGTTGCAGCCGAAAGGATCGGATCGGTTACGACGCGAATGGAGCCGATCGCATAATTTCGGCTACGATCGCGTATCGCACATACACGAAATACAATAAATACTTTTTACACGATTTAATATCGTTTAAAGATTGTAAAATTCGATCCGATCCGATGCAATGCGAGCCGTTTGATGAAAATCATCCTTTAGTCTTAGGCAGAGTTATACATAGTAGAATTTGCTTGGCCTACTTTAGCCAACACAATACCTTATTTACATTTGTCCAGTTTATTTGAGTTCTTTGTCTTATTTGCTTGTTCACCGTATCCTTGACTTATTATGTTTTTGGTAAAAAAATCAGCCTAAACTTTTGATTCGAAAAAACAAAACGCCACAGCTAAACATTCTCCAAGCCACTACATCCAAACTATAAAACCAAATCTTACCTCACGTCCGCATAACAATCACGAACGCTTATATTACAAAACGCCATAATCACAGCTTATCTTAAACATTGAAACGTAATAATTACAACGATTATGTCGGTAATTTTGCCATGACTGGTGATTTGACATTCTTGACGATGACTTTCCCATCAAAAAGGAAAGTGACCCTGCGGTGAAAACATTATAGTGAACGGTCATCTAATATCCAACGAAAGCGTGTGATGTCAGTGGATATATTCTGGGTATATTTTATTGGTTCGGTTATGAATGGGCGTAAGATGTTTTGGATTGGAAATGGCCCTACAAAACACATAGTTTTCAAATAACGAGGCTCGATCTTTAACAATTCAGGCTTAGGTTTTTTTGCCCTTTTTAGAGGCGTTATTTATAAGGCATCCACAGGATAGCTCGCCTATTCCCGGCCACCGTAGGCGCGGGCTTGCGGGCGGTGAGCAATGGGTAGCTCGCCCCCGATAAGGACCAGGCCCGGGTCGACGGCGCGTTGTGTTCCACGCGCGCCTCAAAGAGATGTCAGCACCAATGGCGGGGCCCACCAGGGCCGATGCCTGCCGGGGTTAGGGAAAGTCCGAAAGGGATACCGTGGCCCCTGGCAACACAGGCAACTGAAGGAACACGGGTGGGTTTTAGTCAGTAAGAGTCTGACACGCCCTCCCGCTCCGCCCAGAGCGGGAGAAGTTATTTGATGATTTCCCACCCAAAAAAAACAACCTCCTAGGTTGACTTGCGAGATACCATAAGAAACTCAGTTTTTTATAAACATTGTGATGTTTTGGTTTAGATGTATGTATTTTGATGATGAATTGTTAAAGTGTAGTTGTGAACCGAAGTAAATAGCGCCAACCATTGTTTCAATAGAAGCCAACATGAGGGGATAATGGTACAATCCGTATTTCCATACTTATATTCTTCTTCTTAGCTTCCAATCTGCCTAGCCTTTCCCCAACTATGTTGGGATCGGCTTCCAGTCTAACCGGATACAGCTGAATACCAGTAGTTTACATAGTGTGACTGCCTATCTGACCGCCATAATCCAGTAACTGGGTAACACGATACCCCTTGGTAAGACTGGTTGTCACACTTTCGGGCTTCTGACGACTCGTAACGACTGTCAAAGATCCACGAATGACAGCCGGGACCAACGGCTTAACGAGCTTTTCGAGGCACGGAGGAGTCTCGATATGTAAAGATGGTCACCCATCCACGGACCAACCCCGGCAAGCGTCAACCTGATAGATCGACCCGTGCGGCTGTTATTACTTAGCTATGATTCTTCTTAGTAAATATATATATATAGCCACCCCAGAATTCGGTTACGACTTTGGCATACCAATATTTTAACTGCAAAAGTAACTCTGTCTGTCTGTGACTGTTTCGGCTTTAACGGCTGAACGGATTTCAATGAAATTTGACAAAAGGTAGACCGTGAGGTTAGGAGCAGGACACGGAATACGTTTTATCCGAGCAGTACGTTCCCGTCGGATATTTTTCGACCACCACGTGGACGAAGCCACGGGCAAAAGCTAATTATATAAACAATGGAAAGCTAAACCGATGTGTTGTAATCTTTTATCTTTTTAGGTTATGAATAATGTAATTTATGCCTGTAAAGAAATGCCAACTCAGAGGTCACGGGTTGGGCCACCAATCCGTCAGTTCTACTAAAAACAAATGCCCATCAAATTATGCAACTTAAGGGCCTATAAGTCGTCAAATTGCTTAGCAAGATCCGCCGTTATGTTGAAACTGCTGCAGCATTAATTTTGAAATAAATATATGTTAAAGTTGAGGATTCATGTTAGCGACTATGTTAGCCGAAAACACGTTTTCATAAAATTTTCTCGATAGAAAAAAAATCCAAAGTAGTTATAGCAGTGGTTTATTGTTCGGTTTGGAGGTATCCAAACCGAACAATAAACCGCTGCTATTAAAAAATACGTCAAATTAGATCATGAAACTTGGCACACTAACTGAACTAACTATAAAACAGCGACTGCATTTTTTATTTTTTTGAAATTACCATTATTTTCGCTGTAAAAAGCAATTACCTACACTTTTGCCGATTTGTTGCCGCCTCCGTCTCGCTCGCACTCAGTCCGCGAGTAGTATGTTGCGAGCGAGATAAAAACTTGAGGTTGGGTCAGTTGGGTGGGCTCTTAAGCCCAGAGTGTCGCAAAAAATAACTTTGAATTTGACACCGTTACGGTGAGGTCATAGATCATACGTGTTGTTTTACATAAACGGTAAAATCTGACCCCTGACCTTGTAGACGCAGTGTGGTTTACAAATTAATCAGCATTGCTGAACGGTTACATTTGAAAAGGTAGACATTTGGAATGTATTATTATGGATCCAGCCTCGGTGGTCTAGTGGTCGCAAGCGAAGGGTTCGATTCCCAGGTCGGGCAAAGTATTATTGGGTTTTTTGTGCCTTCCAACGCAACGTCTTCTACGCGGTCGCCACTCCAGAACGTTTCGGCCGCATCGACCATCTGTTCTGCGAGCAATGTGCCCTGCCCACTGCCACTTAACTTCGGCAATTCTTCGTGCTATGTCGGTGTCCTTGGTTCTACTATGGATCTCTTCATTTCTGATTCAATCACGTAGGGAAACTCCAAGCATAGCCCTCTCCGCTCTTTGGGTGACTTTCAGCCTTCTAATGAGGCCCACGAGGACCACGTTTCAGTGCCATAGGTCACCACTGTCAACACGCACTGGTCAAAAACTTTCGTCTTGAGACACTATGGTATACGACCATTGTTAATGATATAAAATACTATAAAGGTTCTTCAGTTGAGGTCAAGAAATATCTTTTTGTAAAACATTTTGTGGTATAGTTTATTGCAGAGTAATCTAAAGCGTACAATAAAAGCATTTTTTAAACCTCAACAATATTATGAATAATTTATTTAATTCAGTCCATTGCTGGACAGTAAACAAACCATTACCTGCAGTCAGTGGAAATTGTATGAACGAAAACTCTCCCAATTTAATAACACCCAACAGTAATTCGATATCTCAGCCTCCATAATTTTCTGTTTTCACCGAATCAAAACCCACCCAGAAAAACCAGTGAAATTAAATCACCTATTGTCTCGCTCTATCATTTGTCACATTCAATTTACTTGCCATCAAAAACTATGGCTGTATCAATGAAATGCTGGTCGCAGTCGTTACGCGACTGTCGCACAAATTGATGGCATTATACGGCGACATGAACGCGATGATTCCAATTGACATCATTATTGTGGTTAGCGTGGTTATACCATGGATTTCGACAGCTTCTGTAGAAAATACAATAGACGTAGATATATTTAGTAACCTATTCCCTTAACTATTCTTAAAGAGTCTTAAAAAAACCTGTAAGAAATCGCCACGTGTTTCACCTCTCAACGAGACATCCTCAGGATGACAATTGACTTGTCGCGAGCCCGTACACGACGTGTTAACACGCCATAATGTCTGACCCTGCACGCCTGAGGATGCCTCGTTGAGAGGTGAAACACGTGTCGATTTCTTACAGGGTTTTTTAAGACTCTTTAAGAAAAGTTAAGCGGAATAGGTTACTAAATATATCTACGTCTATTGTATTTTATAATGGATTTCCGCCAAGTCACGCCTGAATCAATTAACTAGCTTCTGTTGAAGTGTTGTTGCAGTCTCTAAATAGTTCTGATTCTGTTTATTTCTTTATTGAGTTTTCTTCTTTTGTATATCAATCAGCACGCGTAGCATGACCACAATAGAAACAAGATTTTCGACGAAAGAATAGACAAAATGATAGATTCTGATTGTGCATCTGTCATTTTGTCTATAATTCTTCCGTCGACAAAACCCATTTCTGTTGTTTCCCGTTTCTGAGTCTCACTTTCTTAGAAGATTATTCTATTCTATGATTTCTTTCTAGGCCTTTGTCTGAAATATTTCTAATTTAATCTAATTGCAGGCTTCAGGTGTCTTCCGAGGCGCACGATTTAAATACTGCTCGTGAGTGTAAGACATTTCTATGAGTAAGCATGGTGCAGTCTCATTTTACTTCTGGTTTTTTCTTAATCGTTGCGCCTATGCTGAGCCTACATCGTGACACTGCTCTCAGATATTTTGCCGCATTCTTTTATGTAACGTAACAAAACTTGGGTTGAATAATCAAAAAGTTAGTACCAACTCAATTAACTACCAAAGAGTCTACTAATTCATATTTTTATCTAACCAAGTAGTCAGAAGCCCAAAAGACTGACCACCTTTCTTACCGAGCAGTATCGTGTTACCTAGTAACTGTGTTGTGGAGGTCAGATAGGCAGTCGCTCCATGTAATATACTAGGATTCAGCTGCATACGGTTCAAAGACAAATTTAATTTTGAACGTTAAAAGTTTTAAAGAAAGAAAGAAATAAAAAAAGAAAAAAGAAAGAAAGAAAGAAAGAAAGAAAGAAAGAAAGAAAGAAAATACATTTATTTGACACAGACTAAAAGGCACACAATACTCGAATAACAAACAGCAGACAAAAAAAAAGATAAACATAAAACAAATAAAAAGGTGTAAAGTACCATGTAAGAAAATTGGCAGGGGACGTTTTACGTCAAAGTTTAGACTGGAAGTCAACCCTTATAGTTAGGATAAGGCTAGGAAGATTATCTATCCAAGTCCACAGATATAGTAGTTTACCCACCCACACGCTGATATTTCACAGACGTCCGTCAAACCGTCCACGGTCCGCCGATCGCTTCGTTCACGGCTCTTTTCACTTTTCCCTCGATAAACCTAATTTATGGTCTCTTCTGAACACTATGCCTGTCAAACTGGTTTCTACAATGTAGAAATTTTATGACAGCTGTTGAAATGTGGGTATTAAGGGCGGTGGGTTTCCAATATTTTTCAATATTAACATTTTGTGGGTGTGCCATATTGGTTGGTATTATTATAAATCATAGTATGTGTGTTGTGACATAAGACGATTTTTTTTCTGTATCTACCACGACATCTTGCAACACAGCAACTGGATTCTTCCATTTTATTTAACTGGTAGTATAGAAAAAGAACAAAGATTTTTTTTTTCATCTGCACAAATAAGACTTTCAGTCCTGCTAATCTCCAATACAACAATTTGAATCTGGCTTTAGCATCTCAGTTTTATAGATATAGTTATAATACGTAAGTACAAATACGTAAGCCGTAAAAATAACTCAATATAGATTTTAATTATTTTTCTTTTATTAATATCTATCTTTTTATTCTTTTAAACGTTGATTGAATAGCAGATAGGAAATAAACGAAAATATTTGTCTAATAAATGTCCGCAAATTCAAGAGTGAAAGTCGGTCAAAAAGGTATTTTAAATTTCATTAGGCTCATCAGTTTATAATTATCCTCTATTTATTCGTGCCAAACTATTATTGTTTTAATCAACATTAGCTTGATTTATTTCGTTAGCTGAACTTGTTATTACGTGAATTGTTTCATTGGTCAGTTGAACAATATAATGAACGCACCTAACCTCTGGGTGGTAGGGACAGAGAAATAAATCAACAATTTCAAAAGGTTTAGCATGAACTTTGACTGTGACTTGGTTTGCGTTGTTAATTTAGTATGTCCATCGTGCTAGTCACTAGTCATCACAGAGTACTTTTTTATATTAGTCATGCTGTATATATTTTTAAAACCTCGATTTGATACTAACAGTCAGTCAACATTTTTGTTACAATTCGATTCAAAAGAGACAAACATAGTTTAGATACATGCTAATAACAAAAATTTTGACTGACTGGTAGTCAAAATTTTTGTTACAATTCGCATGTATCTAAACTATTTCTGTCTCTTTCTTAATTTATTTATTTCTTTAATTAAGACGGTTTAAAACCAAAAATACATTTCGTAACTTTGAATTTTATTCTTAAATCGTGTGGTTTTAAAAATAAGCTCCCCAAATCTAAATCCCTCAAACAAAGTTGTATTTGCCAACACTATCAGTAAGTAAGCCGCCTTTCTCCGAGCATCCGGCAGACCACACATTGCCCCGACAGCTGATTATTTTTGACATTATTACGTACATAGCGTGACTATAATGCGTTACGTATGGCTATGGATCAATGAATATTTTGGCGATAATTGGTTTACATTTCACTTCCTTGACGAGGAAGCGCGAATCGATCAGCATTTTGAATTAATTTATTGAGTTTACCGTGGCTTAGTGGCCGATGAGTCGATGACCTGATGATACGTCGGCTGATCATTCTCTACGCACCGTGAGAACTGATCATCTTTTGACATTTTTTATGTTGATTTAAGATAAAGAAAGAAAGAAAAATGCGTTTATTGGCAAAATAGGTACAGCTTAAAACTAAAAAAAAAAAACACCGACCCACATTGATAGGTACTGTTTTGAAAAATAATATGTGTGGCGTCTTTTTCCGACAGGACATCCGTCCGTCTGGCTGGACGTAAACCCGCACAGATGATTCACACTTATTGGCTTCGTTACGATCATACTGGTGTGTGTTTCGCGTGAGTCAATGACCAGTAAGTAGAGGATGTTTCCGAAATCCTCACTTAACCTAATCTGATGTCTCAAAATCTCATGACAGTAGGTATGCCATGTATTAACTGCGGTCATTTAAAAATTCCGATATGGTATAATAGCATTTGGCTATGAGATAAACTGATTATAACGGAACGTACCTACTTAAATGACAAGATTACTGTCGCGGTTGGTGGCGGATGCGCTCACCGCATCATAATTATTATGCTTATCGCTCCGACACGTTGTAATTCAAGTAAGAGTTACGAAATGGCACTGAAAGTTATTAGAGATGTAATTTCTTTTACGTTAATTAAAAAGTAGAAAGATTTATTTACTCATAATTTTAGTCACGGTTCGCTAAATTACGCAATTATTTGCCTATCTTGTCTAAGGCCTGCTGTACGCACACGTTTTTCTTGCCCGGAAAAACTACGAGTCTTGAGTCGCCGTGTGTAAGCACGGTCGTCAGACGTATGGATCATCATGGAAGCTTGTTGACAGACACGACGGCATTACGGCACGTCCGTCGCCGTATACAAGCTCATTTTACGGTGCGGCTAGCGTGCCGTACCGCAAAGACACCGTGCCTTGTACGGTCAGCTGCAGAGAAATCTCACCCCCTTGCAATGAAAAAATACATTGCTAGGGGCTGAGATTCTTCTGCATCTGACTGTACAACGAGCCAACGAGCTTAACCCGAGAGGTTTTCCCAACAAATCGGCATAAGTTCTTGACCCATCTAGCCTTTGAACCTTCGTCCTGGTCATCTTGGGTCTGGCTTATTAGGCGCAGTGACTATGTATAGCTATGGTTTCTTGTTCTTTGTGTGCCCAGTGGGAGTTTGTGTGAATTTCATAGCGAAAGATGTTTAGCATGACGGGTAAAATCACCCCCTTGATGGATGCAGGTGACTAAATCGTCACCCTGTGTAATATAGACGTAAAGACTGAAAAACTTTGATATTTTATAAACTTGTTACTTTTCCCAAATACTTATTTTAGATAAGTATTTGGTATTTTTTTCAAATACCATTGAGAGACCATTGTTACGTTTATAAATTAGTAGACTTAGGCCCCTGGTGCGTGGTACGCGTAACCGGCGTGCGTGTATGACCAGATGTATGACCGTAAACGAAGCATAAGGAGTATATAAAGAGCGTAGCAGGTGGCGTTCTATAGTTTCTGCCTACCCCCATGGGAAAAAGGCATGAGTTTATGCATGTATGTAAATTGCTTGTGAAAACTTTCGTTATTCAGCACAGAGTTTTCTCTACAACCAATAAGTGCGTGTTGTTTTTTTTTCTCTTGTGATTCTTTAGTACAAAAAAACAGAGTACGTAGGGTATTAGAATCTTAGAAAGTAAATGGACTAGACAATGCACTTATCCTGTTAAAGTGCATATTCTAGTCTACCTACAAGTCGTAATGTAACGTTGCATAACATTAACTCGAAGGGTTAGGCAGAGGTGTACCTACAGCTGAGGTGTGTGAAGTACCTAAGTTCTGAGTTGAGCTCCACGATTACTGACAAATGCTTGCACTGACTGGACAGGTCCACTCAAATCTGTGTGTTTTTTTCCTCGAAAGACCAATTCAGACACTTATCTACATGGCCTGACCAAGATTATGTCTGGACTTTGAAAGAGAATGCGACCTCTGAGTTTGTTTCGGCCTTTCTTCTCAGAGTAGTCAGATAGGAAACGCCGACCTCATCTAGCTTAGTTCTAATATTTTTATAATATGACGTGTAAAAGTGATTCCGCTATCCTATTTACAGAATAAACAATTTTATTTCATTTAATTTCCTACCTAGCCAGTTATGTTCAACAGACAGTTAGCAGAAAAGTATTTAGGAACTATCAAATAAATTCTAACACTGAAATTAAAAAAGTGATTTTTTCTAATGAACTAAATAGTAGTGATGGGCCGACTTTTGTTTTGTTTTGCCAATCTTTGACTAGCTATAGTGACTAAACTATTGGAGACATTTGATTGAATTTTCGTATGCAGACTTTGAACGTCATTAAGTTTATGCAGTTTAATTTATGGTTGTATTGTCGTATCCACCTTGTATACAGTTATATTAGCTCAAAAATGAATGTTTTTCATTCACATACCTCGGCTATTGAATCATAAATGTATAGATGTTAGGCAAGCGACCTTGCAGGATGTACTTCTAATTGAAAGTATTATAAACTCGTATCAACACTGCCATAACTATTAATGACATTGCAAAAAATATAATACACTTACCTACTTATCATTTACTTTAAATAATAATCTTCACGGTCGAGAATACTAAAGAATGTTGAAATCCTCCACCTTCCCAAGTTACAAAATCTATGAGCAGTTGTAATACTGACATGTTTTAAGAAAAAAAAAACCGGCCATGTGCATGTCGGACTGCTCACAATGAAGGGTTCCGCAGTTGGGATGATGATCCCAGAATAAACATAACATTGTAGATGGAAAACATTCTCCCATACATCGATAATATACGTCATGGTCCAATAACTATGAAAGTTTGTAATCGCAAAAACATTTATATGAATACAAATTCATAATTTTACGGACTTTTTCCTTTAAGGCTCGTTCACACCGGCGCGACTTTAACAATACAATTTCTAATAAAACTTCACGATTGAACAATTGCCGGTGTCGCTTCGCGCGACAAGTCGCGCCGGTGTGAACGAGCCTTAACATGTGCTGTGAGACCTTGCTTCTTGCCAAATTTCATGATTCTAAGTCAACGGGAAGTAGTAGTAGTTTGTGATTTATTTGCGAGTATCAAAATATGTCGCTGAAAAAGACGTATTTTTTTATTCATTATCTTATCATTATATTTACAATTCTAATTTCAACTATTTATTAGTGGTTTTTAGATTTGTTACAGTTGTAGTTGCAATCTTCTAATTTGGTTTTAAAATTCATTATTTTATTGCTTTGATATATAGAAGTCAATAAATGGAGATGAGAATATTTAAAAGCAGTTGCGATAAAATTGATTAGTAATGTAATAAATTAAAAAAGCATTGTGTAAGGATATGCACCGTTATTTACCAAGCAATTTTTTTATTTTTTTAAAAATTAATTAGCTAAGAATATTTGTTCAAAATTGAATTCTAGTTACATTAAGGGATATGAGGAACAGGGTGTAAAGTTCTCTCATCCTCTATTGAAAAGGGAGGATCCTCCGACCAGACGGGTGTTGTGTCTGGCGGACAATTGCCCTAGGATTGATGTCGGATAGTCTTATATATGTGAATCGCGCGGTAAACTTAAATAGCGCGATGCAGGATTTGTGACGTCAGGTCTTTGATGCATAGTTCGCATTCGGTGTAGATGCCGCCACAACATACTCAAAACAATGCATGGAAGAAGACGTGTGCCGATCCCAATTATATTGAATCAAGGGCTTATAAGCATAAGCATAATCAGCTTATAATGTTCCCACAGCTTGGAGACAGACCTCCTCTCTTCGAGAGGGAGTGGGCCGTAATCTAGCACACCATCCCAGTGTGGGTTGGTAGATGTCACAATACCATGTCTGTTTGGAATTTTTGGTTCTATGACATGCCTATTTCCTCACGATATTTTTCTTCACCGTCTTGGGAACAGTGGTAATGAAATTATTTACACAAAGTAAAGCGCCTGTCTAGGTTCGCACCCACGAACTACAAGTCGTAAGTCAGGGCTGTTACCACTGAGCCACCACTGCTCTTCAAGGGTCAAGGACAGAAGGATACGTTTGTAAGACAATTCGAATAACTACTAATTTAAAGCTGCTTTACACTCTTAAGTATTTAATTAATTACTTTGAACTAAACCCTTTCAATTTCGTCACAAAGGAAGATAAACGGCTACATTAAGATCAAGTCAGATTAGTAGATTATACGAGTATTCTATTATTATATCCACAGATATCTATTTATTATATCTAACCAGAAGTTAATAAACAGTGTCAGGGCCAGCCTTAACCACGTAGGCGCACCGGGCGAGTCATTGCATTGGGCACCCTTTTATATTCTATTTTAATTTAAAAGACTTATTTTCAATTTCGTACCATATTTACTACTTACAGAATAAGAAATAAGTACATAAGAGGAAGTCTGAAAGTGGCACCGGTGACTGAAAAGTTGTGCGGAAATCGGTAATGTAATCGAGTAAATAAATAAAGGTAATTGGGAAATGTGATGCGGAGGAATGAGGAAAAAAAGAGTAGGGGAAGACCGAATAAACGATGGATGGACTATGTGAAAGATGATATGGCTAGAAAGATGATATGGCTAGAAAGATGTTATGGCTAGAAAGGGGATGACTACCGAGCTGACGACTAATAGAGAAGTATGGAAGAAAAAGACATGTTGCGCCGACCACCAATAAATTGGGATAAGGGCAGGAGAATGATGATTTATTACTCAATTAATTCACATATTTTACCAATTAATTTTCTCCCCACTTTCTTCTTCCGCGTCTATCAGGCTTGAGTAGTGGCGCAGACTCTATTTATTTTAAGCACAGAAAACTTTTCATTTAAAACAAACGGACAAAATAATTCTCAAAAGTCATAAGTCACAATAAAGCTCCCTTTCCAAATATGACCCCCAAATAAAATCCTCTTACTCACTACATCCGTGTTTAACCTCAATTCTCAGAAAACTCAATTACATAACTTTTTATATCGCGGGTAGGTAACAAGTCACCAACTCAGGTCAACGACCCCTCAAGGTATACAGACCACGGAAGTGAAGGTCTTAGGGCTGGCACACATCTGGTGAGGCGCAGCGCAGCGCATTCGTCACTGCCAAACAATTATCTACGTTGCACGCCTTAACATAAAGTTGAGAATAAATAACCTGAGAGGCGCGCCTCTTTCCGCTTAGACACGCTCTCGAGATAATAGAATTTTATTTATTTTCAACTTTATTTCAACTGAGGCAAGGTCGATAATTGTTTACCAGAACTTAGGGCTAGGAACTGAAAAAGCTTAAATTGAATGAATTTAACGTAATAAACCCTGCTGAATAAGGAAATTGGTTTTAAATAATAGTATGTTCGAGTGGTCACTTATAAATAGATATATTTATAATTTGAGTTATTAGCAATTCCTGTTTCTTGAAAGGTGACATGGAAACAATAAGTACCAAGGTAATTTATTTAATCACGATTTAGCTTTGTAACTAAGTCGAGAAAGCTCCAATAGACGTAGATATTTTAAGTAACCTATTCCGCTTAGCTATTACTAAATAGTCATAAAAAACCATGTAAGAAATCGACACGTGTTTCACCTCTCAACGAGGCATCCACTGGGTGACGATTGATTTGTCGCGAACCCCGAGCGCATCTCATCAATGCGTGTTCGTATTTCCGAAGATGGGGATGATTCCCGAAGCGCCTATCTACGCAGAAAAACACGTATTCCTGATATTTTTGGTTAGAGGCACTACCCAAATAATCATCATAAAAAGGTGCAATAGTTAAACTTCTCAATTTAACCTTCATAGTGACTCAACACATTAAACTATAGGTCGAAGAGAAATCTAGGCCACCCAATATCCTGGCCCTAAGTTACGTATCGCCGGAAAAATGTTCCGTCTGTAATTACCACTTAGTGCTAAATATTTAGCAATAGGATGCGCGAACGCATGTCGATGTGTTTATTATACATGAGAAGATGTAATCAGGGACGGATCCTTGCGTGTTTAGACTAAATTATTGTGTTGATTGGAGGGAAATGTTATTAATTTTATTAATCTTGAAAATATTAGGATTTATTTGAATAAAAATATTTTTATTAGATAATGCCCTAGTTGTAACGTAAAACAATCTTTTTTTTTACAACTTTAACTTCTTAATATTTACAGTGTTAGTCGCTATTGTATTCATTGGGCCTTTAATCAATATTATATAAGTTATACATTAGATTTATTTTAGGCATAGTTTAATTTTTTCTACATTTCTACTATTAATATGTAACTTTGTTATGATGTAACTTTTATGTAATTTATATGTGAACTTATGAATAAATGATTGATTGATTGATTGATTGAGTGTTTGATGTGATGATGACAGATTATTCAAAAGATACCGTCAAACTCAAACTCAAAGCAAATATTTAAAACAGATGAATTACAGGCACTTTTAAAGGCTCGTTCACAGCGGCGCGACTTGTCGCGCGACGCGACACCGGCAATTGTTCAATCGTGAAGTTTTATTAGAAATTGTATTGTTAAAGTCGCGTCGCGCGACAAGTCGCGCCGGTGTGAACGAGCCTTTAATTGTCAAAGGGGTCGGAAGAAAGATGAAGCTAGTAGTTGCCCATTCCAAAGCGTAGTAGGTTCCTATGGCGAAGAACGGGCAAGTGTCTCCATGGACGCTATAATCGTATTATCGTAATATTATAACAACTATTAAGACATTTCGATTCAATTAGAAACTGAGCAAAACTTCTCATGAAAAAAACTACCTATCCCATTGGTTGGCTTCGATCTAAATATACAGGTTGGATTTTTGTGTGTATGGGAAAAGTTTTTTGCGATTACTGACTTTTCTAGTACTCAAAGCTCAGTTCGTCCAATAGAGGTTTTTGATCCTTATAAGAAACAGGATCAATTGGCATCAAAAAAAGTTTTTGTGAAGACGGCCCATTTTCTTGCTGACTGTACTTTAGGGGTATGAGGAACAGGGTGTAAAGTTCTCTCATCCCACATTGAAAAGGGAGGATCCTCCGACTAGACGGGTGTTGTGTCTGGCGGGCAATTGCCCAAGGATTGATGTCGGATAGTCTTATATATGTTAATCGCTCGGTAAACTCTTATACCGCGATGTAGGACTTGTGACGTCAGGTCTTTGATGCTTAGTTCGTATGTGGCGGTGTAGATGCCGCCACAGTACCTACATTTTTTTCAAAATCTGTGAATGCAGATCAAAATTTCTTAAAAACTTAAGGAAACCTCCGGTCTCCTAAGACCATTTTCCTGTAGCTACAATGGTTAAGGTAGCTGCTCTTGCTGTCCCATCTCAAAAATCCACCCTGTATAACCCAATATCACAGTGAAATTTTTGCCCTATTTTCCTTTATACGTACAGCCATAGGTATAATTAGTCGATTCGCCAATCGAACAAATAAATTAAATAACTAGGTACAAAGTGCGATTCTAGCATAAAATCGTGAGATAACTGCATAATAATATTATTGATTTTAATGTTGCGTCGGACTTGCCTACAGTGACTAATATTCACTACAGGCAAGTCCTGTCACTACTGAGCCCAAGGCTTGTTTACATCATTACACTGGACTGTGACTAACATAATATCACACCTGTATTCCCCGAAGGGTTAGGCAGAGGTGCACCTATAGTACACCCACATTTCGGCAGATTTAAGTCCCATATAATATGGGGCGAGCCTATTGCCTTCAACCAGGCACAAATCCAGACTCTGAGCCGCTATTGAGAAATTCCAGATGGAAAAACCCAACAACATTTGGCCGACCCGGGAATCGAACCCAGGAGCAGCAGCCGCGCTGGCGACCACTAGACCAACGAAGCAGTTACTGTGACTAGTAATAACTATACAGGAAATAAATCTAAGCGAACCATTGACTCTTAAAGCGAATAGTCAAGTTAATAGCAAATGGAAGACTTACCTGACGTCCTTTCCTGCACCCTAATTGCGTAACACACGATCAATCACAATCTGAATCATTATGAAGGATATAATTTATAATAGGCTAATGCATTGCTTCATTAGTTCGAAAAAATTGTCCGCTCAACGCGCTCCGCGTAAATAACGCAATGAATGTTGTTGAATTGTCAAAATCAACTTAGGTCAAAGTAAAAAAAAAAACTATAAAAAAAAAAAAAATCGCTAGCGGGCGGAAGTAGTTTCATTCTCAATCGGCCTATGTAAACGGGGCCTAAAGGAAACAGTAAATATATGATTAAAGTTCTTAAAAGAATGGAAATCTAAGACCTTGAAGCCAAAATATGTAATTACAACGCGCTATCATTAATTGGCCAATTTCGCACCTACTTTATTACTTACCTATATTATTGCTTGAGTGATTGTAAAAAAATTATATAACTGCTTTATAGTGGTTGACCCTCTAAATTGAGCATGAGTTATATTATTTTTTAAACTTAAAACTACGCACTCGATGAAATTATTATTCAATGATCATTCTGCCTAGCCTTTTCCCAATCATGTTGGGGTCGGCTTCCAGTCTAACCGGATGCAGCTAAATACCAGTATTTTCCATGGAGCGACTGCCTATCTGACCTCCACAACCCAGTAACTGGGTAATACGATAGCCCTTGGTAAGACTGGTTGTCCGACTTTCGGCTTCTGACGACTCGTAACAACTGCCAAAGATCCACGAATGACAGCCGGGACCAACGGCTTAACGTGCTTTCCGAAGCACGGAGGAGTCTCGGTATGTAAAGATGGTCACCCATCCACGGACCAACCCCGACAAGCGCAGCTTAACCTGATGGATCGACCCGTGCGGCTGTTATTATTCAGCCACGAGCTCCTCAAATTATTAATCAATGATGTGGGTTAAAAATAAAGTCTTACGGTATCGGAACCAACTACATAAATGGTTAGTGGAAAGCTGGCCTTCGACCATCCATGTCAATGGTTGACATTGGTTGGTGATCTCTGTATACCAATCCGTTTGTTTTTTTCAGCTATGGCCATTTCTTCCCAATGAACCTTCCACTTAATTTTATTCGTCTTATTTCCTCCCCTATTTTCTTTAAGATAAGATCTGTTTTAGAATATCACCTAATGCTGACTTGTTTCTTTGTTTCCAGAAATCGTACAACCAACATGTGTCCTAGACTCAGATTTCGGCTTCAAGATCAACTGCGCGTTCAAGAAGTCCGGTTTGTTCAGGGTACGGAATCTGGGAGGGGTCAAGGCACATGCTAGTATAGGTAAGGTCTATTTATTATTTATTTACGAATCTATCGAACTACACACAACTAAACGTATGTTTGAAGGCAGTAGACCTCAAGAGGACAAAGTGTCTTCATTTTTAACCCCCGACGGAAAAAGAGGGGTGTTAGAAGTTTAACGTGTGTATCTGTGTATCTGTCTGTTCCCTCGTAGCTCCCAAACGGCTGAACTGATTTTGATTATTATTTTTTTGTTTAAAAGGTTTCTTGATCGAGAGTGTTTTTAGCTACAATTCAAGAAAATCGGTTCAGCCGTTTGAAGATTATCAGCTCTTTTTAACCGACTTCCAAAAAGGAGGTTTTTTTTTTTGTGTATGTCCGTCGATATTTTCGTCAATTGTGGATGGATTTTGAAAATTCTTTTTTTGTTTGAAAGGGTATGCTCTCAAGGTGGTCCCATATAAATTTTATTAACTTAACTTGAGTACTTTTTTAGTTAGCTTCATTAATACGTATTTTTCCCACTTAGCCTATATGGACGATCTTTTAACATTTTCCTATCACTGTTATTTACATAGCAGGTCGTGATATTCGAACTAGTAGGTACCACAACTAAAAAGTGAAAAATAAAAACTTTTTACAAAAAAAACAATCATCAACTAGACAAAAAAAACCAACCGACTTCCAAAAAAAAACACTAGAAAGTGAAAAATAACTTTAATTTCGGAAGTCGGTGTCTTTGGTTTTGAATTTTCGTTTTAAGCCACCGACTTCCGAAATTAAAGTTATTTTTCACTTTCTAGTGTTTTTTTTTGGAAGTCGGTTGGTTTTTTTTGTCTAGTTGATGATTGGATGTGCGCATCTTCCACAGGTCTGATCGATTCGAAATTTAGTATTCTGTTACTTCAATGATATTAGAAGAACATAGTAACCTTGAACCGATACTGCAGCATCGCCTGGAATTGTGTCGGGGGTTATTTAAATTTTTAATTTTAACTTGTCAATGTTGCTATGAGATAGCTGCAGAACATGACGGTGAATGCGGTTTCATAAATCATCAAGCAAGTATTCCCCAAGGGGCGGGGTGGAGGGCAGAGGAGTGCGATATTATGCGTAATGGGGCTGTTATTGTAACATTTATTAAGATTTATCTAGTTTTAGGCTGTTATGAGACACAAAAGACGATTATTAAGACGACATTAAATCAATGACAATATGTTTCCCCTTCGTACCTTGAAAATAAGATATACACAGGCTTATCGCCTGTGTACCTATATCGTACAGTAGGATTTTATCAACACTTTTTTGCAAAGAAGCACTCCCAAAAATAAACAAACCAGGCTGTACCTACTAAGAAAGAATGCAACCATCCAATTACTATTCAAATGAAGTAAACCGTTAGTAATCGACGCATGAGTGGAAATACTTGACACTTGACGAGTTTTATGAATGGAAAACACATTTGTATACAAATCAAACGTGTTTCTGCAATCAAAGAAATTATGATGAATGGTAGCAGAACCAGTTTCTTTCTTTTCTAGTCTAGTTGATGATTGGATGTGCACATGTTCCACAGGTCTGATCGATTCGAAATTTAGTATTTTGTTACTTCAATGATATTAGAAGAACATTTTATTTAAATTGTTAATTTTAACGTGTTCTTCCATACTTCTCTATTAGAAGTCATCTCGGTAGTCACCCCATTTCTAGCCATATCATCTGTTGCTGCAGTCGTTCTAATCTACAAATTAGCTTGTTTCGCTGAGATAAAATGTATTTACTACCCACAATGGCATGTAGTTTTTGTCACATTTTAGATTTATCTTATTCAAAAGCACAATTTTATTGTAAGATGTCTATCTATAATTTCTTAGACACCTCTGTCTACATATATTGCCAAATGCTCAGACACTGAAACAATGGTTTAATAGTCAGTACTCATGGTCAACGCATCTCTGCTAAGTGAAAGTCAAGCAATTGATAGTAATTACTAGATTTTGCAGTAGCTTTAGTTTGCTGGGAACGTGTCTAGGTAGAAAATTGTGCCACCAATCAGCCTCGAAAGAAATCTACATAAGCAACGCTTCATCAGAGATTGAAGCGAGCTTTATGGCGGGTCTGAAGTGCGCTTCTCGCTGCGCAGTACCCCACCCCTCACCCCCGCTGACACATGAAGTTGTTACTGCGCAGCGACTCGCCTCATGTTCCGAGCCGCCATAAAGTTTGCATTGGGCTGTACCATAGTGGCTGAAATGATGTACCATAGTTCGCAACCCGATATTCAGATAACTTAAACTTTTTAAGGATGGATAAGACAAACTAGGATTCAAAAGCACGTAAACAGGGGAAAATTATTAGCAGCAGTGGGTAGTTACGGAAGGACTAACGATGACTATTTGAAAAAAAAAAATTCTTCACTGTCTGTTTACGAAACATTTACGAATCATGGATTTACAAGGAGCATGTAACCTAATTCAATACTTTAACAATTCCAGGTTTCAGTCTGGGCGATGAGCTTGGTTTTGAGCAGTCTCTTACAAACTTGGACCCCAGTCGGCGCCGATCAGTCAGCGTCAAGAATGGACCTCCAGCCAACATCCTCGCTGACCCATCCAGAACTAATGTTAAGCAGGAGGTGAGAAACTAAAACATATCAGCGGGGTAATTGCGTAACACACTTACAGTAGCAATGGCTTTCATTTTGACAGTTCAAAAACATTCATGACGTTATTTATGTCATTGAGCAGACAAAGTTTTTGAACACATGAAGCGGATTAGCAATATCCTTCAAAATCATTCGGATTGTGATTGAAATGGGGTTACGCAATTCGGGTGCAGAATAACAATTATTACAGGAGGTGATTCACTGAATAATAAATTCACAATATTGGGACCAAGATTGTTCTAATATTGGACTCATTTGTAACTTACACGAATATGTCCAGCAATCGATTTTCGCGGTCATTATAAGAGTTCACACTCAAGTGTTTAGTTCAGAAGTCCTTGAACTTTGAGTGCCTGTGAATTTGCAGGGAATTGATATTGCATATCTCAACTACACAGGCGGCTGTAGCCTCCATCGACAAAAAACGCCAAACACTTTTCCAAGAAGAAAAATTACTTTCTACCTTGATTTTTAATCAGAAAGTAGGTAGCAATTCATCAATATAATACAAAAGCAAAACAATATTGATACAAAATATCGAATTTCAAATCTTATGTGAAGTCGCGTATGATTTTAATTTCGAGACGGTAAAAAAAGTCATGCAGTATACTGACCCATTCAAAGATAACAGCCCGTTCATACAAATTGTGATTGCAAAAATAAAGTTAGTAGTCAAGAGGAGCAATTTATGAGACAATTATGTTAAACATAACTGTTATTACATACTCGCAGAAATGTAATGCAACTTTATACATGAAAACCGACATCTGATTGGACCATTAAGTCTAGCATTGGAGGAAATCTCACCATATTTGGTTCAAATGGCTTAAAAATGTGCAACAATTGTTTTTATATGGTGTCGTGTAACCGTAATTTTGGTTGCGTTTATACTACAACGTGATAGGTTAAGCAAATGGCCTTAGATTTCAATGGACAGGTTTTCGTTTGTTCTTTTTTTTTGCTCTTATTAGCACCTTGACCATTATGAGCCGGTCGGGCTAATAAAATTCGAGTACACGACGCCGGAGCCGCACCTGCCCCATGTTTGTTTATTCGAATGAATATAGTCCATACGCCGCACCGATTTTACATTTTCATTCTGAGATATTCTGAATTTTTTTCATCTTGCAGCCCGGCGTCATATACAGGAAGCCTAAGGCACTGTATCTGTTGGTTTGCCAACCCAAAAGCTACATACAATATCATAATGTTTAAAATTTTCCGTTTCCAGAAGCGTGGTAAACAGAACAGGATCATGCGTCCAATGCCTCCTGCCAACCGTCCCAACCAATCTGCTATGGACAAGCTGACCAGCCTGCACCGACGAGGTTCTACCACCATGCAGCCCATCATCGTCCAGGCCCCCGTAGAACAGCCCATCGCCAAGCCAGTCCCCACCGTCACCATGGCCAAACCCATGCCCATGGGAATACCAGCCTTCAAACCACTACCGCCGAAAGAAGAAACCCTTGCCGTAATACCTATAGCCCCAACACGGAAGACCTACTCACCACTGCAAGTCCCACAGTCCAAGGGTCCAGGACTCGCATACCAAAGTGAGATATACCCATCACACAACCAAATATCAAAAATGGTATCACAAATGACAGCACAGCAATTCTCCCCAATCAAATTCACACAAAGTCCCGTCATTGTAGAACATCCAAAATTTTACTCCATGACTACTGTTAATCCATTCGTACCTATGCCACCTTCTCAAGCTATCTCTCTTATACCTGCTCCAGTATTCAAAGAAATACACATGCCACCTTCTTACTCACCTAACTCTATCATCCAAAAACATCCTCTTTCTAACTTTGTAGACCCTGTTCCTCATCAAGTCCACGATATTGCGAACAACGTTGTATATAACACGAAGAAAGTTGACGATTACAATTCTATAACTGGTTATGGAGACGACACTGTGTTGAAGTTTAATAAAGAAGATATCAATTCGAAGATAGCAGAGATTGCTAAAGCTGGAAACATTTCTATGGAGGCTGTTGAAGCGGCGATCGCGTTGCGGCAGCAACAGTTGTTGAGTAAATACGCGAACATTCCCGTGCCAGCGCCTACGACAACGTCGTCAACAACAACGACGACAACTGAACAACCGTTCGTGTTCCAACAGGAGCCTGAACCTGAAATATTGACTGCTGCGTTACCTACGAAGCCGCCGAAGAGGTTCGTATGAATATTCAATTCCTAGGCCCAACTTAACAAATCTTACAAATCCATTATAATGATTTTGTTAATCCTTAACATTTGTTGCATCTATATAGTTTCACTGGAGGACCGTGAAGATAAGGTACAAATAAACTATTGGATGTTGGCAACATTGGCTTTGAGCACTAAATGAAACACTGCTTATGTGCTTTGCCTAGTGTGCGAATATTACGCAGGGTCACAATGCGCAATGAAATACAAAAAAAGAAAAATGTTTTGCCTATTTTCATGTCATGGTTTACGCTGAATATTGGTCAATGAGAACTAATGCGTGCATTTAGCATGTCCGGATTCCCGGTTTAAGTTATAAACTTAGCGCACCAATAATTTGCTTTACTTTTTCAAACTCCAAAAAAGAGGAAACCAGGAGGACCCCAGGAAAGTCGCTGGACCGTGTCTCTTCATCCTATATTATCCCATCATCCATCAAATTCTAATCATACTTCCGTGATGGTTTCCAGAATCCCAATATCCGGCAAGGTAATGAATGCTCCTCGTGAGTACTACCCTGTCGGCTATGAGAAGAACTTCGACGACCACTTCCAGTCCAAGGTCGACCTTCCGGACACCAGCTTCCACTGCGGCGACCAGAAGTACTTCCCTGGATTGTATGGCGATGAGAGTCTTGGGTGTATGGTGAGTGACACTGGCGTTTTCCTACGACCTTTAACTGTCTTTTGTGATGAAATTGAATTGTGAGGTAACCCCAGGGTTTCTGTCATTTTAGAAATCCTGACGTTAATTAATGTATTCTTCTCAAGTGCAATATAAGTTTTGTTCATAACATTTGGCAAAAAATTTTGGTTATTCATTTTCTCCCTGCAAAAAAAGACTTTTTACTTTAATTTATAATTGGCATTAGAATGAGTAACATAAGTTACTCATTGTAATGACAATTATAAATATTTAGTTGTGTAAATTAAATTGGTTTAAAAAAAAACTTAAGTTCCGACTATTCTGAGAAGGAAAACCAAAACAAACGCAAAGTAAATTGAACTCACAACAGGAAATATGAAAATAAAAGTTTCCGTAAGATAATCTAATCTCATATTTTTTTCTTTTTAATGTTTTATTCAAAAGGATGGCAGCATTGGCCACGTTGTATGGCAATGCTGATTCATTGCCCAAAAAATAAGCCAACCCTCTGGTCACGTGAAGAGTCGACCAACCGCTTTGCGATGCTTTGGAGAACCAAGTGGGCACTCGCACCCTAGTGTTTCAACCCCAAACGGCTTAAACAAATAACCTCTAATAAGATTGGAATATTTTCGCCGAATGAGGTTTTCCGCACCTGCAGCAGTCACCCCAGCTCAGCCCACCGTACTAGGAAGATGGAATGGAGCAAGGGTTGCATCACACATCTGGCATCCCACACCAAAAGCCGACCTAACATCCAAGGGATTATGGTCATTCCATCTGGTCTCTTCCCTTTGTCGCGTGTCAAGCCGTTGGGTTCTAAAACGTACTGGTATTGATAAGATTATTCCATTCCACTCTGGGAAGATGGGTTTACGAGGCGATCTGTATCTGGGTAAGCCCCTTTCCAGGCTTTCACTGCATCGGTCTAGCACGGCATTTCAGAGTCAATGACTGTTCAGTATTGTGGACAGCTCTGTCAACATGTACAACACATCTCACGAACTCCTTTTTAATTCCCAGGTGTTCCACGTCTGTGCTCTAACAGACGATGGCCTCGTCATGAAATCCTTCCTCTGTCCTGAGTCTACGCTCTTCGATCAGACCATCCTCAAGTGCAACTGGTGGTTCTATGTGGACTGCAAGAATACTAAGAAGCTGTATGATACCAACATACCGGTGTCCAAGAGCTACCAGTTGATGAAAGCACTTACTTTCTTCTCGTCTTACAAGAAGGAGATGCAGGAGAATGGTAAGGAAACGTATTTTTAATATATACTTTTTTAATAGAAAATGTGGTGTTGTATAGTTATTTTACCCAAATTCAACGATCGTTTCACCTGTAATTTTTGCATATTTATAAAAGGTAATCTCTCCCGATCCAATTATGAAAACCTTTCAATAGAAAGCAATACTATTACCGAGTGACAAAGGATAGATTTAGTCACAGAGGAAATGTTTATCCAAGTTAAATTTAAGGCTTCAGCGAAAATACCATGTGGGTGAATCCGCGTGGCGCAGCCAGAATAAGCAAATAGGTAATTCATGTAACCATTATAAATTACACTATAATTAATTTTTTTTTTCCAGGTCAAAAGCATACCCCTGAAGATGCGGATAATATTAAAGAAGCTATATCTATACTTCAAAATCAGGATCCTCCTCGTCCAAATGTACCTGCAGTTCAACCTAACGCAGATACTGTTAGCTTCCCTAATACAGCTAGCGTATCTAATACAGCTAGTGTATCTAATGCTGCTAGTGTGCAAAATACGGCTAGTTCATCAAACCATGTACAATTTATCACTCCCTCTCCTGTCATGATTGATGAAAGGAATCGTAAAACAACCACTGAAGGCGCCCCTGTATACAGAGGCACTAGAAACCTAAACGCTACAAGAACCTTCAAAAGAAATTCAACTTCGGTAGAAAATACCTCCGATTTTAAACTTATTACTGTCAACGCCGATATCAATATAGCCCAAGGAAATGTAACAGAAAATGATTCAAGAGAAAAAAAGCATAGAAGACGAATGACTTTGAAGAGTACTAGCTCAGTAAGTACAACTACATCCACAACACAGAAACCCACTACAACAACAACACAGAAACCTGAAATAACAACATCAAGCATAGAAATAATTAAACTAGATATACAACCAATAGAAAACATTCAAAGGCAAGAGAAACTAACAGACCAAATTGAAGATGTAAATCCAAACGCATCCAATTCAGCACCAGTACGACGGTTCTATAGATCAAGTGCAGAGAAATATGAAGATATAGAAATGGCAATAGTCAATAATGAAAAAGTACAGATTGTGCGTCCCACGTCTCAGTCAAGATATCACCCCATGCCGAGTTTAACTATAGCCAAATTAGATGAAGCTGTTTTAGGTAAAATAAGGACAAAAAAACAGGCAATAGCAATAGTAACACCTCAAAAACATAGTCCAAAAACGTAGTCCGAAATTAGTCAATTGTTAAGTGTCATATGTAAGTTATTTATTTCGCCGATACGTGTGGACATGTATTTGCTCAATTTTTGTACTTTTATAGTCTAGTTGAATGGAGTCAAGTGATATTACGGTGTATGTTTAGTTGTTTAGTAAATTTTCCTAATTTCTTTGTTTGTTTTATTTTGAGTGGTTTATTTACAGAGATACTTATTCTTTAACTCTGACGACTGACAACGCATAAGCTAAGCCGGTTGGTGTAGGCTTAGAAACATGTTTTGTTTTACAGGAATTCTTATAATATAACGTAGATGAGCACAAAAAATCTAAAACTAACGAAATTAAGTAGTGAAGGGATGAAGATTGGACAGGACATACCTTTTTTTTAGTTTCAACGTACTTTTAACAATATCTTAGCGAAGCTTAGGAAGCGAACCCAGCTGACAACCTTTTCAAAACCTCCTATCCTGCCCTCTGTGTCCCAAAACATGCAGTGACCTCTGCTGCCACCGAAGGCGCCGTAGAAGTGACAAAGTTTTGGGCAAACAAAATCTGAAATACAGACAGCGACACAAAGAAGAAGAACCTTAAAAACTCTAAAGTCGATGAGATTTTCCTTCATTTACATAGAAATAAAACAAAATGTTTCAGTACGAGTATATAATTATCAGCGGTAAGTGGCCGCTGATACGTTAAGTACAACAAATAGTAATCATAACAGTAACAGATTCTGACAGTTTCAAAGGAGCATTTTAAAATTAGGCCTTTCTCTTCGCACTTACAAGGCACTTTATGATTTTATCGCAAAGAATTGGCCCAAGGACTATAATGCTTGCTGCCAATAAGGCGGTGGCACAACTCATACAAATCATTTTGCTTGACTAGTTCGGAATCACGGATTAAATTCTTCGAGCGATCAGAACTGCAGGCCACAGTCAGGGCATATAGGTGTTGAAGGACAGTAACATTTACTACCAAAGTAGGGACGCGTCAAGTACGGTAGGCAGATGATAAGAGTTGCAGTACCGACAAGAGTCAGCAATGATATGCAAATCATGCATCCGGAAAACGCAGGGGCTCTTCTGAAACAAAAAAAGGTGATAAAGTAGTCAAAAATAAAAATCCATACAAAACGGCAACAATAGAAGATTAGGTTAAAAATACGAACAATACTTGCTTCATACAGTTTTAAATTTAAATAATTTTGTTTTTTTGTTAACTTCTCATTGTCAAGGTCGTGTCGCGTTGCATTCGTTTTTGAATATATTTAACAACTGGATTGCTTTCGCAAAGGTTGTGGAAAAAGGGATTAAAAAGGGTTTAAACTTAGTGGATAAAGCTGATATTCAAATTTCTGCGAAACTAAAATTTACATTCCTTAGTTGACACAGTTCAAAGTGTGGTTTAGTTTTGTTTTTATAGATCGTGCACAAATTTTACTCGGCATAGCTTAATGAGCAAATGTTTTGGGTTCTAAAATAAACAAAAAGACCCATTTACAGTGTCAACAATTTATTACAATACAAAATCATGGCCATAGTTGTATGCCTTAGGAAATCATCGTTTACTTTTAATGAAACATTTTAAAATCTTATCACAAAGTAAAGGTCCACATGCTATGCAGGTAGCTGCCACAAATGCTGTTGCACAACTCATACAAATCATTATAACAGTTTTTAAAAACGCACTGAAGATCAAGTTATTCCATGCACAGTCTTAGTTCCAGGAGAGAGCTCAGAAGTAAAAGAAGATATTAATTTATTGTCCGCGATTTACCAATTACTTTTGTCTCATACAAGCATCTGCTTCCCCAAATGTAATGGGTCCAGATCCCCAAGAGTCTCAGTAAAATAGCAGCACTGATCCAGGTCAGGAAAGTAACGCAAAGCATTGGCTCTGAAACAAAAGAGATGTCATTTAAGGAGAGACAAGACATGGGCAAAGCAAATTACAAACAATTTTAATAAGCTTGACGAACTTAACGTAAGCATAATGCGGGGCGAGGCTTCGTTTTTAGTAAACACAAAAACAAAGGTTAAAAAAAATTAAATAGACAAACGAGAAAAATTTTTGGAGCGAGTAATAGAAAATATCAAAATAAATAAATAAAAATTAAGACAGTCTTTGTAAAATATAATTCAAATGATAATTTTACATTACATTGTTGCAATAATATACAGTTTCAAAAGAATCAAGGGTATTTATAATAATAAAGGAGTTCTGTGGATATCAGGATTTCTTCCCCCGCTTCTTGGTTATACAACATAATAGTCTTTCGCATATAAGAGGTCCAAGAACGAGTAATCCCAGTAGACCGAGGAAGCTACTACAAGTGATACACACCATCTTGGCGGCTCTGCACTAATTCTAGGAATATGATTTCTTGTTAGGCAACTTCGTTAAGTTATTGCTAAGTTATTGTGGGATACCACAGTTATTGCAGGTTTTTCTTCGGCTACCCTGTCAGGTATTTTCCTTCGATCTTGAAACAAACGAAAAGCACAGCGCCAGTGACGAGGGCTCCAAAAATCATAGAATCTGAAACAAAAATTGAAGTAATTTTGGAAAACGACAGGAATTTACAAAAAAAATTAAAATAATGCTTATCTTGGATTTTGTTGGTAGTTTTCTTCTAAAGTTAGAATACACTTCACAGGTTATAATGCACTGGATTTATCAGATGACAAAACAGTGTTTATGTCACATATGTGCAATTTATACCATCCAGTTCCTGGCATTTGGACACGATGTTTTTCGAATGGTTTTACGAATGATTCTGTACCAAAGTTTGAGCCACGTTTTATACTTCGACCGTGACTTTAGTTGCCAGAGAGGCAAGCGACAAGGGGGCCAAGTCTACTAATTTACAAACGTCGCAATGGTCTCTCCATTGTGAAATTTTGACAGATTTGCTGTTAACTAAATCTGTCAAAAACTCACGATGGCGAGACCATTGCAACGTTTGTAAATTAGTAGAATTAGGCCCCAATGCGCGGGAAGGGCTATTGTGTTAACCATTCTATCATAAACAGGGAGAAATGTCTATTAGTACTTACATGCAAAGATCAGTCAGTTACTCTTTTACGAGGCACAAGAATTTTGCTATCATTTGTTTCAATCAGATGAAGAAAGATAATCCCGATACCAAGATTATCCTAGCAACATTCCACAATAATTTAACACGCATATTGCTTTCACAAATATTTTATTACATGCAAAATTTGGCTTGAATTGCGACACAAAAAGAAAAGTCACCATATTTTCTAAATTTAAAATTTCTTCATAAAACTCTGTCAATGTCATAGAGTAGTACAGCTTAGAGAGGTTGTATGTATCTGTTCTATAAAATAACCTCTGTGGTCATCTACAACAATTTTCTATTTTTACAAGCTTTATATTAGCTTGCTTCGTTCGTGTTTCCACTTACTCCCATTGTCATCCATTTTTCAAGCACTTCCTGGCATCCAATTGAACTGAAATTTGGCATACCTACTTAGATACATAACTACGGTGACCATACAAAAATATGATACCATGGAGCTGGTCTGATGATGGCCATAGGAACTCCTCAAGTGAATAAGATAGCGTCGTTGAGTTTGAACTCGTTGGTTGTGTCTTTAGGGGTATGAGGAACTGGCGGGTATTTGCCCAAGAATTGATGTCGGATAGTCTTATATATATAAATCGCTCGGTAAACTCTTATACCGCGATGTAGGATTTGTGACGTCAGGTCTTCTGCGTAGTTCGTATGTGGCGGTGTAGATGCCGCCACATGTCTTGACAATAACTATAGCCCAAGATGGTGGTTTGATAATGGAGCAGAAAAGTGGCCATAGGAACTCCTCAATAAACAAGATAGTACCGTCGTGTTTGGACGCATTTGGTTATGTATTGACAATTGCTTTGACACTAGGTGATGTTCAGGGTCTCAGGATGGAGCTGGAAGGTGGCCATGGGAAAATCTCAATCAAACAAGATACCCTCATCGTGCTTGGGCTCATTGGAAGGTGGCTATAGGAACTTCTCAACAAAACAAGACCCGACTTTTTCTTGACAAGGTCTATACCCCAAGGCCGTATCCAGGGTCTGATGGCGGACCCGTAAAGTGGTCACGACCACTACCCAACGAAACAAGATAACCCTGTTGCGTTTCGGCCATTTGGATTTGTTTCGATAAGTAGGTACGTTAGCCCAAGCTGTAGTCCAGGATGTGATGATGGAGTTGGAAACTCGCCATACTAACTCCTCAACTAATAAAGAGTCGGAAAAAAGATCGCCGTGTCAAGTCGATTTTATATAGTCGATATTTTAGTCTACACCTTCTGTAACCTGTAAATGGTCTAAGACACGTTCTGATCCTTTGCGAAACATGGTAGTTTAACTAAAATTGATCGCTCCTATTTTATATCCATCTCGGATTTATTCTATTCTATTCATTTAGAGAAAAAAATACATAACCCTCTTTTCTGCTTCGCCGTAGTCGGGTGAAAAGAGAGACTAAGGTCCCTTTTCCTATCATGCGTATTTTCGCCCACGCGCGGATCTGGTCCACCTGCAGGCTGCCCGCATCTTATCATTTCATACATGGTTTTCCTATCATGCGGGCAACACGCGCGGGGAATGCGGACTGGCTGCGGGCGCGCCAAACAAAATCCTTGTCCTGCGTGTGGCCAGGAGCGTGCTATCACCCGCATGCGGACAAGATCCGCGCGCGGGCGAAAATACGCATGACAGGAAAAGGGCCAGTCCGTGAAATACCTTCCGTAGCTAGCAACACGTCGGCTTCATACCAATACATAGAAAAGAGTCGTATTGCGGCGACAAGTCGCCTGCTGCTGCCGCCTGCGGTTAGCTAAAGAATGGTACCTTAAACATTGAGACCTTAAACTAAAAATAAAAGAATGACACATGCTTATTGTAGTTTAGTTAGTTATACCCCATTCACAATAAGATTAGACGTTTAAACAACACGTTTTACAGTTCGTTCAACCGATTTTGAATTCTATTCCGTAGGCATAAGGATGGCATTGAAAGCAAAAAAAGTGATTATAATACCAACTGTTTACGGCAGCTGCCATTTGTCATGCCACCAACGCAATAGAAGTCAAAATCGGTTGAACGGACTGTAAAACGTTTTGTTTAAATGTCTAATCTTATTGTGAATGGGGTATAGATCATTGACAGTCGTTACGGGTAGTCAGAAAGAAGCCCACAAGCCTGACAACCAATCATACCAAGGGGTATCGTGTTACCCAGTAACTGGGTTGTGGAAGTCAAATAGGCAGTCACTCCATGTAAAAAACTGGTATTCAATAAATTGCCACCGGCTAACTAGAAGCCGTAGCCGTCCCCAACATAGTTGGTAAAAGGCTAGGGAGATTGATTAGAGAAAAAAGATAGAAATTGCATAGTGCTGTAATATGCTCGTGTTTATATTTAAGTTTACGGGTCTAGACCAAGAGTTGTATAGCATATCAGCTTATGTTCCCGTATTAGGAACTGTGAGAAGAGTAGTCTTGAGTGACTTTGTTGTAGCTGACACTGTATTTGAAGACGAAAATTACGGTTTTCCTAGGGAGCGTTTTTGACACCGTCAAAGTCACACGTCGCTGGCCAAAGATTTAAACCGCTAGATTTGCCCTCACCATACTTAGTCACGCGAAAAAGTGTCCATACTGAAAAGTATGTGAGTGAGTTCATACATCATTTCCATGACAATCAAATCAATTCACTGACAGCCGTCACTGTGGCCGTTATGTGCAGCCACCGCAGCTTAAGGGACCGTTCACACAGACCGGCTCGGAGAGGAGAGTAGATTTTTTTACGTAAAAAGCAGAGTTTGAATCATTGTAATAAGGTTTCTTTTTACATGTCACTTCTTTTATTATTGAGAATGCTTGAGAGCAAACCTATAGTGTGAAATTATAAGAAGAGGCAACCGGCTGCCTCTGATGACGTACTCTTCTGCGCTCGCACAGCCGAATGGCTCCGTTTGCATGCTCTTTCACGCTCGCGCGGCCAACAGGCTCTGATTGAGCGAACTTTCACGCTCACGCGGAAAACTAAACTTGGATTGCGCGGACCTGGAGACCTGTAGAGCACCCGCTCGGCTCCGAGCGGATCCATCCGGCTCCGAGTGCGTCCACTCAAAAACAGTGCTCTTCCAGCAGGTTTAGGTGTAACGGTCTGTGTGAACGGACCCTAAGTGGGCTTCACAGAGTGGGAGGGTCACAAGCATTATAATTTCTGTTTCAGGAAGAACAAACGAGTATAGAATACTATGAGTCTGTTTCGAGATGTAGTGTGTAGCTCGCCTAACCTCAATGTAACCTAAGGCCACCCGCTGCGTTAAGCGGGTGAACGGAGCGGGTGCTGTTTTCTGTTATCATCCTTTGAGCAGCGCTGCGTGAGGCGGGTCACCCGTCGCACGCGGCGCCGAATATATTAATAGAAAAAACAGAACGCCGCGGGCGCCCGCTCCGTGTACCCGCTTAACGCAGCGGACGGCCTTAATATCTGTATGTGTGTATATCTATTTCTCGAGTTTTGTGTGGGAACCCCTCCCGTAGGTAGGTAAAATAGGCAGTCGGCCACAAAAAAAACAGATGATACAAATATTTAATACAACTTAAGTAAGCATACAATCTACAAATTAATTTCTCAGCTATGGTGAGATCGTTTGGGGCAGCATGGGCTCTTGCATGGCATTGGATTGCATTCTTGGTCTTCGTCGTTATTATTCTCTCTATTGTTTTTATTAATCTTGTTCGGACATTGCGGCCAAAACACTTCCAGTACTATGGGACCACAAGCAATCAAACTAGCTGCAATAATACCTGTCATGCAACTCATGCAAATTAGCATAATTAATTACTTATTTCCGGAGACACTTGACGAACTTGTGCATTTCAAACTGTCGGTAGCAGACTGGAACGCACGCAAGGATCGTGGCAGAGGCGATCAGGGCGTACAAAGAAAGGCAAATCATTTTTTACTAGTCCTGACTTTTGCAGGACCTTGTTTTTGATGCTTTGAACAGCGGGGCTACGTTGTTACTCCTGGTGGTGGAAAAGTGGGGAGGTTGATCAGAGACGTAGCTTGGTACGCCTGTGATACACGGTCCTCCACGTTTTACTGAAATTAAAAATAAAACTTATTAGTCACATCAAGTATTTATGTGCACATCGAGTATTTCGGGGCATCGCCAAGCGGCTGGTCGACTCTTCACGCGAACAGAGGGTTGGCCTATTCTAAGCCCAAAGAAACAGCATTGCCATTCAACGTGGCAATGCTGCCAACCTTTTGGGCACTCTTCCCATTGACAGCGATGCGGACGAATTTGTTGATGCCCAATGAACTCTTCTCGTTCTTTAAGCTTCGTTATATACTTGTACATACTTTATATATACTTTAATGTTAACTTTTAATTAAGATTAATTATCACTGCACTGTTTTTGACAAATGTACATTATTATTATTTGTGTCCCTAAAAGCCAATGGCCCACAGCTAGTGTGGAGCGGGCAACTGGACCGAAACCGCTGGAAGTCTGGAGGGAGGCCTTTGTCCAACAGTGGGATGATGCAGGCTGATCAGTTACTTCAGTTATTCTGCCAATGTTAAAATTCATAGAACTAGGGAAGCGAAAGCTGGATCAATAGATATGTAATGCGCTGGTATTAGGATCTTTTTAGCTAAGGTGTCAGCTTTTCTATTTAGAAAATGGGGTCTACATTTTTTCGCAGAACTTTTTATGTCATAATTTTATTTTGCATAACAGCGGATAGCATATTGCCATTTCTTCAAAATAGCATTTTCAACCTTAAATAAAAATTAAAATGTCTTATAAAGTCAATATGTTATTCTACAAAATTTAGTAACAGAAAAGAATCGCTGCACAACCGGCTCCACGTAGTCTTATCTGCCCTACCCCTAGAGTGTAATTTAAGCCTGCGTAAACGAATCTTCATTTCGCAGAAAATCTTTGGCAGACATTCAATTAGCATACATTTGAAACTCATAATTTTGTAAACCACAATCATCTTTAGGCATAGGTTTCATATCCATAATAATTAAAAACGGAACCATCATATCGCAGAAAGTTCATATGCAGAATCGTCTTTTGGCATAGATTTTATTTGGATAGTCATTAAAAGGCAGAACTATCACGTCACAGAAAGTTTATAGTTAGAATTACCCTTTGGCATACATTTCATATCCATAATAATTTAATGACTCATCTATCACCTGTAAGAAGCATGCAAACAAGCATATACCATGGATGCAGCAAGCTTGCAGCATCCAAGCGAGCACGCAACATGCAGCGGGCATGGTTTCTGTCACGGCTCCGGCGCTGCAGGGCTCCGGCGACCCCACGCGAGCTTATCGTCGAAGATGGCTTTAACGCTCACCATAGCAGCTTCTGCTTGCTGGTTGGCCTGGCCGGCCAGCTTCAGCCACGGCGGCGAGCGTTACAACCACCTGCTCCTCAGCTTGCGGGCCGCCTTGATTATCCGCGTCTACGCAGGCGACTACGTGGAGGCGGTTGTGCAGCGATTCTTTTCTGTTACTAACTTTTGTAGAATAACATATTGACTTTTAAGACATTTTAATTTTTATTTAAGGTTGAAAATGCTATTTTGAAGAAATGGCAATATGCCTAATAAATTAATTTCAAATTAAAATCTGCTTATCTTCATAGTATGCCAAGTGAAATTCTACCAAATATACGTTATACTAAACGAAATTATGCGAAATAAAATGCCATTGCCATCTTAGAGTATGCCATTGTAGATTCGGACATTATAAACATTTGGCCAAACAATAATTCTGCTAAATGATGTTTATGACATAAAAATATTCGTTTAGAGAAGATTATGCCAAGTGAATTTCTGCCAAATCAGTTTCGGAACATCAAAATACTCCCAAATAGAGGGAACCCTCGGAAATGTCAGCGTCCAATGGCTCTTGAACTTGACTTCATATAACATTTCTCTACTCTGGTATTTCAAAATAATTACTTTTGATTCGCAATTATTGTAGTCATTCTTTGACGCTAACCACAATTTCATTTTAACATAGTCAACAGCCAATGGCAAAAAAACTTAAAGAGCGCTAAAACAATCCAACCTTCAAAATAATGACTAAAGCTTATAATGATAGGTACGTTACAATATTATGATGATGATGATCGGGCAAAGCTATGATTTTTGGATTTCACTCTCCAAAACATTTGAAATTGACAAGAGCAAGATAGCAAAAAAAAAATCATACTGACCACTGAAACACAAATATTCCAAAAAGCACGTGATAACGGGCGCTTATAAAACTAAATTAGAGGCGAATCAAGCCTCTGTGATGTGGCTACCCAATTTAATGGTTAAAACAAGCGCACACATAATTTCATCGTAGGTCTTTTATAAAAACCGATTTTTACACAAAATTTAAGCCATGACAATTTGTTGATTGACAGTTCGCAACGACGTCAATATTTGAATGTTCTATTCTTTGATCAGCTTTTGTGTTTGCTGCCAGTAAAAAAATACATAGAACCTCAACACCTGCCTAACCTTTTCCCCAGTCTGTAAAATATACAGAGCCTCTTTTGCACAATCTCCTGTTTCCTAGAAGAGCGGTGGCCACATAGCGTCTATAATTTACCGGCAAATGACATCTAATTATATAAATGTTCTATGTGTATATGAAGTGTTTGTTTAGCGAGCAGTGTTCCATTATGGTCCTCGTCCCCAGGCGCAGGCTTCCTATACAGGCGTAACCAACGCCTCACACGTAGCATGATTTGAATAGAAACGGGTTTTGTCGACGGAAGCATAGACAATATTGCAGATTGTTACTGTGAATCTGTGAGGTTGAATTCCTGTAGGCCTGAATACGTGCGTGCGTAGTTGGTTGAAGAGGTTGGGTATGACTGTTCGGGTCCACAGAGTGACGTGCTGGATGCTCTCTTAGATATTTCGTTCTGTGTGAGCCATTTATCCTATGCAGTATCACTGTGTTGCGGTTAGATACCGTTACTCGTTCTAGTGCATTGTGACATTGTAGTTTTACTCTCGAGGTTATATATTTTTTCCCTAAGGATTGGAGAACTGTGGCGCTGTCGGAGAGTATACGTATATGGAGGTCCTTAACTCTCCTGGCTTCTATGGTGTAAACCGGTTGTATTATACCCACACACTCCGCCTGGTAGACGGTGTTGAACATCCCGGCGGGTTGGATATATTTAAATTGACCAACTCCGGTTCCGAAAACGGTATTTGATCCTTCGGTGTATACTCTCATCTCTTTCGGGCCTGAGTAGTCAGAGTGTTCTTCTGTGAGTATTAAGTTGTAATGCTTTTGTCAGTAGTTTAATTTCGGGGATTTGTCGCAGGGTGATGCCATTCAGGTCTGTCCTGGGCCACCAGAAAAATGAGCCGTATGTGATAATTAGTCCGAAGAATGTGGTGGATAGTCAGTAAGCTTGCACTGCCACAGGATTAAGCTGGCCTTTGTAGTGAAGTATTTGGTATGTTATTTCCAATTCAGCTATTTGTCCAAAAAGACGCCTAGATATTTGGTTTCAGTTGATAGGTTTAGAGTACTTCCAAAGAATCGTAGTAGTTGTAGTGTCGTCAATCTCCTCTTTTTTGTGAAGAGCATTTGTTCGGTTTTTATAGGGTTCACTGATAGTTGGTGTTTATTGCACCAGTCCTCTACTATTTTCGAGGCTTGGCGCATGAGGTTGCATAAGGTGTTTTCGAGGATGCAATTAATTATTATGGTTTTGTCATTGAGTGTTTTGATGAGGGTGTTTACAACCAGGTTCCATAGAAGCGGCGAGAGGTTGCCACTTTGCGGGCTGCCCTTCGTCACGATGGGCCTTGTAGCATCATTCACTGTGACTTGTACAGCTGTCAGTCTGAGCATGTTGGTGATCCAGCCACTCAGGGTCGAGTCTATGCTGCGTTTGTCGCGGGTCATGTTGGTACTATTGAACATGGTTTTGTCAAAGGCGCCCTCGATGTAAATGAAGGTGGCCAGTGATGAGCATTTGTGATCCACTGCATACAATTTCGAAAACCACGCTGTGTAATGTGGATTCTGTTGATCTGCCAGTGGAGTACGCATGCTGTTGTTTATGACGTGATCCGTCTCCCTTCGCGAGCGGTATATATCTATCTGAGTGCTATGCAGGCTCGATAGATGGTGCCACGGTGTTAGATGATAGCAACCCATAACCCCCACTGTAGCAGGGCTGAGAAGATGACATCCAGCCCATCCTGCCCTCTAAGAGTTTACAGTTTGGGAAGTGAGTCTCGAGAAAGACCTTAAGGGTTTCATGGTCGATTAGTGTGTATGAGTTATCGGGTTTTTCCGATCCTGATCGGTTGATAGGATCTTCCTGACCCTTGCGGCTTTATTATTTGTGTCGATGGATTCACAGAATTCCGGCCATGCTGTTCTCTTGACAGATCTGATTTGCTTTTTGTAAGTATATTGAGTCTCTTTGTTTAGCTCCCATTCACCCGGGAGTCTAGTGGTCTGGCTTTATTGAATTGTTTACGTAGTGCATCTCTGAGTTTACTCAGTTCAGCGTTCCACTAGGATATCCTCTCACTTGGTATGTGGTGCCCTTAGTTTATAGCAAGCATGGTATGCTCTGAGGTATTCTGATAGTTTTATCACGGTGTATTCCAATTGTGCAGGATCTCTTAAGATAAGTTGTGTGTGCTGCGCAGCTAGTATAGGCTAGGAGGTGTTTATACCTAGGCACATTGGTGCGCCGCTGATTTCGCCTCGGTACGGGTTTTCATGTGTTGGTTGTTAGATGTGTGAAGCGGATTCTTCTATGGTCTGAACCAATAAGGCTCGTTCAATACGCGCCAGTTTGTGATGAGGTTTGTCGCGTTTTCTGTAGTAAGCATCAGGTCTATCACCGTTTGTCCTCGAACTGTGACCTAAGTGGGTTTTGCCCAGCATTTACAATGTTAAGGGTTAGTAGAGAATAAATAGGTGGATAGTACCTCTCCTCTGGAGTTCGGAGCATCGCTGCCCCAGAGTGGGTGGGGCTCGTTCGAGTCGGTGCAGCTGATCAGGTCTAATTCAGCGCGCTCACAGTGCTGTACCAAGTCGGCCATCTGTAACGGTGGGCAGTTTGCGTCCTCATCTGGCATGTATATATCGTCCTTGGAGCTCTGTTGGTAAATACCAGCTGTCACTGATGTTACATAGAGACGCATCTGTAATGCACAAGCAATAAAAAGTTGTAGGATTTCCACAATACTTAAACCATGGAGCATGCAGCAGATATACACTAGCCGAAGTTTTGTGAGCCTCCAGCAAGCAAAAAAGGTCCGTGGACGAAAGTTCTTACTTACTCTCTTGGATATTCTAATCTACAAAAAAATTCACGAGAGTATAACACAAGTGTAGCAGCCGCGGCAGGATCTCATGAAAGCAAAATATTTTAGGAATTAGAGACTGAGAGATTGAGTACAAAGCCAACACAGTATCATCATCTTTTAAGAAGAATTACTAGTTAAAAAGTTTCTATAAAATACTTTATGATAGAAATTAAAATTTAGAATAAAAAATGTCAATCTGCCATGCAGCTTGATTGTGTTTTGTTTGTGTCACAAGCTTTGAAGAAAAATTATTATCCACCATTCAATGAAAGGAAAAAAAACTTATGCAAGTAATTAGGTTGGCGTTGGCAATTTAATATTGCCGAAATATACTCGTAGGACAATAATAGTGTTTAAATGAGACTGTTTGTGTATCTGTTGCTGACTAGCGTGTCAGTGTGGGGATTCCCGGAGGGTCGGTCGGTGGAAAAGGTGCCGGGTTTGCCGCAGCTGGCTCAACAGCTGAGTTTACAGGGCAAGAAAGACAACAGAGTGCGAGAAACCCCGCGAGACTGCAAGGGGAAGTGCGCCTCGAGTATAGCACAGAAGGCAGCTGCTGAAGCAAAAGCAGCTCAGGCAGCACAGAACGCTGCAGGGGCTCAGGCAGCTCATATGGTTAGTTTTTTTTTTGTATCATTTAACAGATTTTGAGAATAACTGCTGTTCGTATCGGCTGACAGCGTCAGCAAATTTTAGTGGCATCTGTCAATCCTGAACATTAAAAGTTTTGTCATACCTTCACCTGTGTTTGTTTTTCTTTACCCAATTTATTTGGGGTCGGTGCCTTTTTCTCTTCCATACTTCTCAAATAACCTGTCGAATGAAATAATATTTAGATAGAAAATAATTATCTCTATTGTATTTTTTTAGGTAAAAACTCAACTAGCCGAGAAGGCACTACAAGCAGCTAAGGCGGCTGAAGCTGCACTCGCTGGCAAGCAAGCTGTTGTGGAACAACTCCAACAAGAAGTGAAGGAAGCTGAGGCAGTTGTCGCTGAGAACACTGCAGCAGTACATCAACAACAAGGAACGGTCAACGCTGCTGTGCAAGCGGCACAACAAGCCACAGCTCAGGTGAGTTACTACGATTTTTGATTCCGTTTTTTCTATCTTTGAAATTCCTTCAACTTTCCTCCTTCCAACTTCCATTCAATTTGAAGAAAAATTCAATTATCACAATTTTAAGCCTCAAATTGTTATCCAATAAATTTGGGTCCGTACTCTGTATCTTCAACAATTCCTACCCGACCAGATGAAAAGGGATTCGAAGTTTTACGCAGTATTCTATATATTTTAATGACGAATTCAAAACGGTTACTACCATAATCTAATTATTGTTTTAAATTCCAACGATATTTGGTAGTAATTGTTGAAGTGGCTGATTAGCGGCTCCGAATACTTCGTAAAACTTTGCTTTCTCTTTTTCAAAAGGTCTAAACGGGGGCAGGAGGACTTCAAGGAATTCCTTATCACCCTTCTCAAGAATATATCTGCATATTTGAAGCAAATACAGCATATTCATGATGTTATGCATGTCATTGTGCACATTCGTCCTTGCAGCAACAGCATTGTCTTGTATCCCAGTATGTGTTAGAGCATATAGAGGCAAAATATTTAGTTGTTTGTGCGCTGGTGGTAAAAAGAAATAATTTGAAGTCATTAGAATGGTGGATAAACGTGGTTAATCAAATTGTTAGGAAATATACAGACTACGTGTACCTACCTATAATAAAATCTCTGGAAATAAACATACTGATATAATAATATTGGCTGTGATATTGTTGTTTTCTTTTTTTTTAGATTCATTAGTTTCTATTTTTGACTTTTAATATTATCATATCTTTGAAATGTCGGTCTCATATCGCGAATTTTACTCTTCGACTATAGACGATAGGTGCAATCTTGTAGTTCGCTATATAAGTTGCTTCAAAAATACTATCTTAAGAAACCTTTCTCGCTCTCACACTTTACAGCATAAACTTATGGTACAAGCATGTCAACTATCAGCACAACTTGAAAAGTCAGCGCACTGCGTCTTAGAAAAGACTAAATTCGGATTACAAGAGAAATGCCATAACCTATCGGAAGCAAGAGCAAGACTAGCACACTTGCAGCACAAGCTCCAGTGCGCTTGCGCTGAATGTGCGGCGACTAAGCAAGCTGCTCACTGCGCATGCGAAGCAGCGCGGGCGGCTTGCGGGAATGCGAGAAGGAAGAAACACGTCTTAAACCAGATCGCTGGAGCGACAAAGAACAGCAATAGAGGTCGATGATCGAGCAAGTAAGGAACGTATGATTAAGTGATTGAAACATGAGCTAGGAGTCGGGAATTCTGATATTGTGGCGGAGTAAAGAGAAAGTAGGAGTGTTTCGTTCATCTGTGTGACGTCTACGAAAGACTTCATAGTGTCGAAAATGTTAGCTACACCTGTTTTTTCTGCACTAATAAGGAATTTCCGACAACTACCAGAAATACCAGATCTTCATATCCGCCACTGAAGCTGGGATGGAAAAGATTGATACTGGTTTCGTCATTGATATCTTAAGAAAGTCGTCTACATGCACTAGCTGTCTATTATAGCAGTTTACCAACTGCTTTAGTGTCTCAGATACCTGTCACTTTGATTGAGCTTTTGAAAAATAACTTGTTTTGGATCATTTTTCTTTTGATGGCAATTTTAGGAAACGAAGCCCTTACTGGAGCTTCTTCATTATTTACATGATTTCTTGATAGTTGTTTTTTCAAAAGACTTGTGGGCCAAATAAAAAATTTCATGCTCAAAAGAATACATAATAAAAGAATACATAATTGTCATAATAGATACCTGTTTGTGATCGTTTTCCATGTACTTAAGTATGTAAGTTGTTTAATTGTTATCTTTAATAATCCTAAATCAAAATTTTGCCAAATCTATTACAGAATACTACATACTTTTTTAAGCTAAATACATACTTCTAAAAATGAATTACAATAACAGCTATTGCATTTCATTTTTATAGGAATGTAAATATATCTCTTAGCTGCTGGATTTACTTTCGAGAATGTGTGAATTGCTATGCATTTATGATAATTTTGATTAGTTAGCTATATACTCTAGTTTTATAATAATGTGTGTTTAAGACGTTTGAATTTTGATATAAATGGTTTCGTATAAGCTTCTGTTAAATATAGTACGTATAAAAAAACTTTCGTTTTTATTTGAGACAGCAATTCGTCAAGAAATGTAGCAGCGAGGTTAAATGATAACACTGAACAAAAAAAAAAACTTTTAAGCTTTACAGAAATCGACATTGTCGTATTTTGACATGCAGCATAGCCCGTACAAGAAGTAAAGAATGGCTACATTCTTTATTACCTCGAGCAGTTAAACGGCTAGATGGGTTTTTAATTAAATATGTCATTAAATTAACTATGAAAACACAGCAGTAGTTAGTCTACATCTATTATGTTTATAGATTTATTCTTCTCTTTTTAGTTCTAGTTTAAAGAAAATACTAACCTTACACGTGAGCCCAAATCATTTTTATAGCATTGTATTGACAGTGGTACAGCGGGATCCTTTAATTTTGTGTCCATGTTCTTGTGCCAACTCATCGTATCTTGGCCTCACAGGTTTGTTTTGTCTGACTAACATGCCACAAGGCCCGTCTTTTTGTTAGCTTGTATGGGAGGTTTATCTTGTAGGTTAGAGTAGCATTGTCCATAATTATTGTACACTCTTCTGGAAGATTTTGCATATGGGTCGTAAAGCACTCTTGAAATTTTTCGCCTTTCGTTTTTTCTTGGTATTCTTTTGTACTTTTTGATTTAAATACCAATGCAACAATTTTTTTAATAAAACTCTCTTCGGCAGATCCAGCATGACAATCTTAAATAATGAGGCGTCCTTTCTTTCCCATTAAAACTTTTTAGTTCGATGCTTGCGTATCATCCGTCCAAGACCGTGGCATAGTATGATTAGCATTTATCCATGTGTCATCAATTAATATTACTTGTTCTTTTATAAATTTATCTTAAGAGTGATATTTTTGTAGTATTATGTCATACCTTTCCATCATTACTTTCCGTTTGTCAGTTGTTGGGAACCGAACCCAAACAACACTTTGCACGCGGTCTGTACGCGCAGGCAGCGTGATCAGCTCGTCATCAGCAAGCTGAGGCCGCTGCCGGCCCGAAGACGACTCGCTTCTTCGGACTTCACCGCGACGGACGATTCTCCTCTCTTAAACTAATATCATTAATTCTTAGTCCGGGAAGTTATATATTTGCAAAGATCAGACGGCAATAAACCATTGCCTCTTTTCATACAGTCCACTCTTTTATTGCTGCGCTAACATTGATCCTTCAACGATCTCGCCGTCTTATTTTTGAAAGTTCGGGGAAAGTCTCTTCAGACTGGAAGTTCTTCAGTTACGGTCTACAGCGGCGACAACTCCTGCAGGAGTCCTCAATATCCTGTTGAAGAAACTTCACGTAGCACCCGCACACGCCTAGAGGAAGAAGTCCGCCAGAGGTCGACCGGCGCGGCGTCGGACTTCGGGCCCGTCGAATGTTTGAGACATCGTCACGGACAAGGAAGAACAAAAACAAGCTGATCATCGTTTATCCAGTGGATGGTTTACACATTTTGTGAGTTCGTTCCAATTTATTCCTATTCTTTGATTTATTTTATAAGTTATAGCCAAATTTTAGTGAGTGCATTCATTTAACTTCGATTAAAGTTTTTAGTGACAATCATTCTTGTTCATAGCCTTACATTTCTCCAAAATCACTTTTCTGCTTACAAAGCTAAAATTTAACGTTTATGGGGTTTATTTGTAAACGTTGCTTAAAGTTAAGTAATGATTAGCAACTGTTTAACCATACATTTTTGACGTTTGAACGTCACTTAACTGTAAGCAACGTTTAAATTTAAATAAACCCCTATATTACCCATCTGTGTACGCAAATCCTTCGCTTCCTATCTATAAAGGCTGATCGCTCGGCGACACACTTTGCATCAGCTGTTCTTCGGTCGCACCGTTAAGTCATTCGTAATGCATTAGCTAGTTACATATTTTTATTGCTTTTTTAATCTACTGGTTTGTAATCTCTCATTAGTTCATTTGCGAATTGATATTGGTGCTTTGAACGCTATGGCTGACGAAAAGGTTGAAAAATTTGTTAAGAAACGGAGCTGTATGAAATCGAAGGCTTAAATTTTTTACTAACTACCTTCCCATGCTTTAAGGCGCAGATCCACCGCGGCGCAAGAAGAGGCTACGCACTTGTGTTAAGCTCCGCTTTCCAAGAAGATGTATGTGATTGTGTCCACTAAAACCCACGGACACGCTACGCACGAATACGAGATTAATGACGTCATTGCTACACGCGTGGCTTGCTCCAATATGGCGCCCACGTAGCTCAACGCTGTCAACGGTATACACGCGGTACACGGAAGCGTGCGTACTTCACTGCAGGAGGTGGGACGGACGGAGAAGTGACGTTTGAAAACATAGTCGTGGGTTAATATTCGTGTATAGTGTGTGCTGCAATGGAAACGTAGACCCACGTTGTCAAACAAGCGAACCCACGTAGCTAAAATGCGCCGCGTGCCCGTGCACAGCATGCGGTGGATCTGCGCCTTTAAACTTGCACCAAACTTAGCAACTTCTTGATATAGAAACCAGATATAATAAATTTGATAATACAAATGTGAATTTTGACAAATTACAGTGTGACATCGAGGTGCTGTTGGACAACCCCGATGACGAGAGCAAGGAGCGTGAGCATTTCGAGAACCAGTATTAGAAGCTGATGTCGAGGATGTACAGGCAAGTGGCTTTAAATATAATTGTGTGGTAGAAAGATAGTGGGGTAATAGTTATTGATAATTTGATTTTAGAGCTCAGAAATATAAGACCGTTTGGAATTTATTGTGTAGAAGGTACGATAGCAAAAGAGGGCACGTAAATGTGAATCATGTTCTTCTATTTGTAACCTTAAAGATGTCACGAATAAAAATCTCCGTGCATTGAAAACTTTGGGTAAGCCAACTGAATGGGCAACTATCATAATTACGTCATATGATGGCAGAAAAACTCAACGTAGTCACATGTAAGGAACAGGAAGAATATAGAAACACGCTTAGCAATCTACCTTTAGATATTTTTACTAATTTTCTTACCAACAGAGCTGACTTCTTGGAAACTTTGCAAGAACATAAAACACATCACACAAACATACAAACAACATATTATACAAAAATCAGATACTATCAAACATAATTCAAATATTATTAGAGCTACATAATCGAACATGACAGTAACACTACAAATAAAAAAATCAACCATATTAATTTTAAAAAACGATTTACATGTCCTATGTGCCCTATTGTGAGCCTCATTTTTTATTCAATTGTGAAGCATTTAGAGCCCTGACTATAGAATATTGTCTTCAAAAGACCAAAAGAAGCAAAGATCTATCTTAATTGTCTTCGACCAGGACACTTTGAATCTAGGTGCAATATTTTTCCTTGTAAACATTGCAAGAAACAGCATAGTAATCTGCTTCATTTACATGATTCAGAAACAACCCCTACTAACGTTCAGTAGTTGACTACTCCTCCAAATGTTCTGCTGTCCACAGCGCTCGTGAGGGTGGTTGTCAGCAAGGGCGACGTGCTCACTGCCCCCGAGTATTGCTCGACAACGGTATCTTCCTTGTTGAGACATTTTGCGGGAAGTTTATCGCCACGTAGTTCGAGCGCCACCATGACAGGTATAAACAATAATACTCCTTATTAATATACCTAGTACACAGTAAAAAATACCATAGACGTAGATATATTTAGTAACATATATATTATATTGTTGTAAATCACGGTGAAGAATAAAAGAAACCAATTCGTATATAAGGGAGCGCGGTCGCACCGCGCGCCCCTTTTCGCTCGAGAACCATCGGACCATCAACACGTCGTCGTAGCGACCGACATTTATTTTTATATTGTTTCCAAATTGTTGCTTGGTTTATTAAATTTATGTTTTAGCTATAAATTTTTGTTTTTAAAAGAAAATAACTTGCTACCTACTTTGCAAGAATATATTATGTTTAACATAAATGATTATATTCAATATATTATGTATATTTAAAAAATACCATAGACGTAGATATATTTAGTAAAATAAAATATTTATTTATTAAAAAAATATATTAATTAAAATATAAATGATATATATTCATATTATGTACCTATATTTAGTAATAAATATATCTACGTCTAATTGTATTTTATAGTAGATTTCCGGCAAGTCACGCCTGAATCAATTACAATACACAGTCTTGCAGTCTTCCTATATTGTGTAGGTACATACATAATGGCGACTATAAACGCACTTAAGACTGCCATATTTTACCTCAGATTTTAGTAAGCTTTACGTCTTCATTCATAAACGTCGATAATATTCCTCTTCTATGTGAATAAGTCTAGCTGACCCTTCTTTTAATTATTATAATGTCTTTTAATTATAATGTCTTTTAATAAGTATTTTGGTCCGTCTTATGCAATAATTCTATTGACTTGGGGTAAAAATCAGCCCAAGTTTTATGAAACAAAACTGGGTTGGCTTGTGGCGGCATCTACAACGCCACATGCGAAATGCGTACCAAAGACCTAACGGCACACAAGTTCTGCATCACGCTATTAGAGTAACGGCGCGATCCTCCCTTTTCTATAGAGGATGAGTGAACTTTACACACTGTTTCCCATACGTCTAAACTATTCTTATCCACAGGTCTCTGATGGCAATGTGAAACAGCTGCAGTTATGAACCTTATTTAGAAGAGTCCTGAGCTTTCATCCTGACAGTGACTGGAGTAACTGAGGTGAAACCACCGTACATCATTTCGAGGGCACGCACTTATATTTGCTCCTTTTCAGATTTTAGAAGTGTATGCTCAACGCGGGCAGGACGGTGGGAATTGAACCTTGCGTGCGGTCTGCACGCGCAGGCGGCGTGATAAACGCGTCATCGGCACGCTGAGGCGCGGCGCGGCTGCGACACGGCTCGGCCCGACGACGACCACTCGCTTCCTCGGCCTCCACCGCGACTGACGATCCTCCTCTCTAATTTAAACCTTTGTTTGCCCGGGATAGTTTATAATTTTTGTAATAAGCACGGCAATAAACCATTGCCTAAAATACAGTCCAACTCTTTTTATTGCTCGCCGCGTGATTGATGATTTTAACAAGGCTGTCATCACATATAGCATTAAGAAGGCGAAGTAACAAAATTAGTAATTGCAGGGCAATTTAACAAAAGGAGAAGTCACGATACCTATTGTAAACGACGATAATATCCGACATATGCAGTTGTTAAAAGCAGAAATCTCAGTAGGCTACGCCCTCGAGAAATTGCGCTGATTTTCCTTTTTTTATTTTATTTTAAAAGTAAATTGTATTATGTTCAAGTTATCAAGAAAAAATAAATTAGTTTAGAAATGAAATACGTTTTTTTTATAAAGTAGGTATTTACGGTAGTAACACGGGCTTTTTAATTTTTCCCTTCTAACACCTCAATACTGGAGTAGTAGGAAGGGTAAACAAATTAACGGTATTACAACTGGTAGTAAGATTGGTAGTAACAAGGGCAACAAACGGCGCGTGTGGTTGGTAAAACTGTATCACGCACCAACCCCACGGCATGGCTTGCGCACTTTTCAACTTGCTTGAAATTTTGCCTGCGCAAGCCTGGGCGCGTACTTGCCTGTGCGTATGGTTGGGCGTTCAGTGTTCAAGCCGCAGTCTAGCTTAGTCGTCCTTCGGTGATTACGTGGTCTTCCGTCACTCAAATATGGTAAAATTTAATCGAAGGATTATTCCAACCGAAATAAAAAGAACATTTAATAAACATTTAACATTTAGCATCAGCATCAAAAGTATCGATACCTGCCACAGGTTTGTTTTTTATTCGAGTAGCGGAACATGACCCGAGTTTGTTGAATTGAACCACTGCGGTTTCGGTGCCGCTTCGCTCCAGTCTGCATGAGGCTTAATGTGGAGCGGAAATTTGGCTGTTCCAGGCAGCCGAATTTACGCTCAGCGCTAATTTATCGGACACGAATGATAATAGTAATGGCGCCTCTGGTCGCTACCGGCCGATGCGGCGAATCCGTGATCTTGTGATTGACAGTGTGATTAAAACGCCATTTCATTTAACATTATAAATTTATTAAATAATTATAATAAATCGTAACAGAAATTTTCACTTAAACAACTGCCTACTCTAATCTTGGATTCTCCAATTCCTACTCTTAACCCATTCTTCTCTCATAACTACAAAACTTATCGTAACTAGAAGACTGAACTTAGTTAATACGGCGGAATATAAGTTATAATATTATAATTCACACACACACACACTGCCGAGCTATTCTGTAAAAATCTCATCGTGAAATTGTAAAGTGTGCTGTCCTTAGTTTCAATCCGTAGCATTACATGGAATGACAACTTTAAGCTCACTTCACCTAAGTTTTCACGGAAGGGATTGTTACAGAATAGGCCGGCTGGGCTACAACAGAGCGAACTTAGGCCGTTTATCCACCACCACAGTTTACGGGACGTCAACGAGAAACGAGATTATTCAAACCGAACGTGATGTCCCGGTGTCGGCGAACTTTTGTCCACCGCGACCGAACTCAGCGGTTCAATATGTTATGATAGACAGAACAATACCGGGTGAACGGACGCCGGTGCGATGGCAGTATGTGGACAACATCAAATATGTTTTGTGTTGTTGGCACATCGGACCGTCATAATTTCGGGCCGAGTTCTAGCGGTCGCGTCGAACTTCTCGAAAATTCGGGGGTGGGAATCCCGGCGCTCGGGTGACGAACATGCCGCGGACACACAGCCACAATAAATTAATGAACGTATCGCTACTTCACGGTCTCGGTGACGTTACGTTGACGGTGTCGGTGGGAAAACGGCCTTAGACTTTACTCAAGCAAATTAACCATAATTGTATGAATTTTATGTGCATATGCCTCACCGTTTCATTCGAATATGAATGAACGTATACAAATAAAGGTCATTTTCGTATGAAACGGTACCGTAAAGATATCCCAAGAAAAGTATGCGCTTCAATAATCGTCTAAGAGGTCTAGAAAAACACAAACATGCGATGATGAGATCTAATAAAGAGCTATTACAATTAAGGAAGTACTCGCCTATTTAGTATTACCATGATAACTACAAATTATCAACTCTTTGCAATTTCAAATATAAATAGTAATAAGTTTACAAATCCTGTTGAATGATGATGACAATCTCCGACTGGATTAGATAACCCAACAGAGAGAAAACTTCATAGCGCGGCAGTACAAAACTTAGAAGCTTTGCGTCTGTGGTGTGGTGCTAACACAGAAACACGAAGATTAATGAAGCGCATACCTTTTCTGGTTTACCTGTACTTAGCTGCGTCACACGCCATAGACCGCACCAACATCTGATTTTGTTGCAACTCTCACGAGGGGGATATTATCCAAATTGTTCTATTCACCTCGTTAAGAAAAGTTCAGGGTCCGGGAATTTTTATAACCACGGCCACCCTCTTCTTTCAGTTACTGAAAAACTGGAACAATTTTTGTTGAGCTAAAATTATTTATTTGCGCTAAAGTTTTTTAATCACTTTGGATGATGATTAGACCACATTTTTAGGATTTTTTATTAGAAATATTTTTATCTTGAAACGCCAAAAAAGCATAATTATGATAGTACTTTATAAAATGTTAAAAATAGCCAACCGACACGGACACCTTAAACGGCCTCCATTTTGCCACGCTTGGTGTGACGTCATAGTATATGACAACGATAATTTTATTGTTGTCATTCGTTGTCATAGTCTTTTAGATCACCTTCGCTCTGACATAATGGCGTCGCTTTTCAAATATTTGAATTTCCCGCAGTTTTTTAGTTTTTGCACTTTTTAAAATGAATTACTTGCTGTAAAAGAAACTATTAACAAAACCATAACCATCATAGGGGCATAATTCTGAAGTAATAAAAATTATTACATTAAAATGGCCCATAATCGAATCACATACATATTCCCGCCAAAATAAAGGGCGTTTAAGGTAACTGTGTCGGTTGGCTATGTTTAAATCTTTTTTTTAAGTACTTTCAATTGCTTTTTTGGTGTTGATTTTTTTTTTACTATTTATATAAATATTATGTCGATTTAAACTATCGAATAAAAAAATACATGCATAATTCCCTATTGTGTAAACTTATTTTTATAACTATTTACACGTCTTACTTAGTTATAAATCTAAATTATATTAAATTAAATAAAAAATTAAATATTTCTTTAAAATAATTTAAGTTACAACCACCGTATATAGTTCAGTAAATGTATTTGATTGTACATCTAGGTATTAAAAGACTGAAGTGGGTTGGTGATGGGGAGTTTGGTTTCATTATTTGCTATTTCCTCATAAAGTATTGCATGTTTTCTGTAACATAATTATATTTTTGTGAGGTATGAAATGAGAAAAATTGTTTAGGAAAGAAGGATCACACAAAAATAACTTTTTTCCGGGTGCTGCGTTTTTAGATTAATTTTTTACAATTTTCAATTAAATATTGTGGCCGTTTGGTGCGCTTTATTGTGATAATATAAGTATATGTAGGGTGTTATTTAGGCATTATTCTTTGATGTATATTGTGCACCTCTTACTTCTACCAAAAAAAATGGCCCATCTTTTTGGGGTCTTGGTTTTATTTATTTTTGCTATGCCTAAGCGCAACAGTTACTAAATAGTACAATTTAGGTATAATCCCCTCGTGAAATTTAACACAATCGGATATGTGTGACGCCTTAACTTGAGTAACGTCAAAGCTCGCTCTCGATATACTCCAGCTTAAGGCTGCGTTTCCACCAGAGATGAGTGAGGATGCGTAGCGAGGGATATCCGTAAAACTAACCAATAACAACGCTAGCTTAGCTCAACGTATTACAATGAAGCGATGTTATTGGCTAGTTTCACACACATCCCTTGCTACGCATCCTCGCTCATCTCTGGAGGAAACGCAGCCTAAAGCGCAAGCAAATTAGGGAAGAAGTTAAGTTCGTTTTGCTTCGCTCATGTAGCTACCGTGTGTTTGCATACCGCGAACTTTGAACGAAGCTTTTAGCGAAGGAACGCTAAACGAACTTAGCTTCGTTCCCAGTGTGGCCCGCGCTTAAGAAGAATGGACCAACTTTTTCGTTAATGATTTCATTGTAGTCTTCTTGCGACCAGGCTTCGTTCGGTTTAAATAACATTTTAAGTATTGAATAGAAGTTCAAAACTTATATCGAAATTTAATTTTTAATGTAGAAAACTGCAGTAACATCCTATCCAGTGGTTTCGCCTCATCCGAATACACAGATAGACGCGGCCGCGTGACTTTATAGTATTGTAGGACCTTGCGCACTACGAGGTCACAGTCACGAATTGTCGCACGACCCACCGCAGTTTCGAACAAAATTGCTCGTACGACCTGTCGTGCGGATAAACTATTTTTCTTGGTCGAAGCTTATACCTACTTAATTTGTATCCTAGTCTTAAGGGGATGCGGTAAGGTAGCCCTTGAAATTCGAATTGTCTCACTTTTTTTGCAATATTTAGGTCAGTGTCAGGTTATATGTTGATTAAACCACCGTCACTCACACACTGCTCATCTAAATTACTCACATACACCTCCTACTAGTCTAACACTTCACACAAGATAAACACTCACTCACACATCGTCTCACAACATGACTCAATAACCTTTACAGAATAGGTAGGTACTTTTTATTGTTATTACTTCTTGTGTTTTAAGTCTTACTTAGTTTTTATTTTTGTTATGCATATTGTTTAACTTCGACTCTTGCACGGTATTTCTGTAAAAGCTAATTCTAGCCGTGGACGGCCTGGTGACCTGTAACACAGATTTTTCCCCAAGAACCTATATCAGGCCCCGGTCTCTCACAATAGTCTCGCACATACAGCTGAAACATTTTCTTGTACACATTAACTTTAAGTTAGGTTTGTGAAGAGAGAATAAATGATAAATTAATATCTATTTATGTTAATAATAATAAATAAGCCCTGACCACCGGTAGCTTGGACCCTGTTCCCGATACCGGTGCGCTACAATTTTTTATATTTTTAAATGTTTGTTTCTATTGATAAATACCGAGGCTTAACAATATCAAGTCTTCTTCGGTGAGTCGGGGTAGATCACCGAACTCAGGAAGATTTGCCGACATTTTACGGAATACGGACTGTATTCCGTATTTCCGTATTCCTGTGGTTATAATTATGTCTAATGATGATCTGCCCCGAATTCGATGATCTGCCCCGACTCACGGAAGAAGACTTGATATTGTTAAGCCTCGGTATTTACCAATTGAAACAGGCTATCAGCTACTACGGGGAACACGTGAATGAGAATCAAGCATTTTTAATTGAATTGGGTGACTCTTTGCCAGCATCAGATGTCAGGGCTTTGGGAGGAAGAGATTTGTGCATATACGAGGGCGAATCCAATTCCGTTATGTGAGAGCGAAAACTTATTACGTATATATTGGTTTTGACAGGACGTTGAACGGTCGGCATGCTGTCAGTCATTATTACTGCATTTGTTATATCGGCAAAAGGACGGTAGGGTGTTGTTCACACGTAATGTGCATTGTTTGGTACAAACTTATGCAAGGCATGAGCCGCACGTAATCCCTCCGGCATTATTCTTAGAAGACATCTTGTATTATATTGTATTCGTCTGCATGGACCTTTATTGTATGATGCAAATATAGTACAAAATATTTTTCGAAGCCTTTGTTTTTCATCCCAGCAAGCTCATATCACTTTTTCTCCAGTTGATGAAAATATTTTTGTCAAATAAAACGTGCCCATAACCTGATTTTTCAACCCAAAAAATCAGCTGTAGGAATGGCTGTAGAGACTTAGTGCCGTAGTAAAAAATACTCGGACTGACTTCCCCAACAGTGGTAGCACGTTTTTTTTCATTGGCCGGTACTTTGGTTTTTGGGCCGGAAATGAATGATCTCCTTTAATTTGTTATTATTAACATAAATAGATATTAAATGTGATTCGCGATTAAAACAAATACTGTATTTATAAAAAAAAAAACGCTAGCTACCCTGACGCTTTCGCCTTAAGCAATGTAAAAGAGTTTTGTATAAATAAATATTTTATTATTATTTAGTAGTCAAGATGGCTGCCAGTCGTGCGACAAGTTGTGGTCATGGTCTTAACTGCGTAGTGCACGAGATCTGGGCACATTTTTCAATAGTCAGATAAATTTTATTTGAAATCTAATCATTTGACGATTTAATCTTACCTAATATAATTTTGAATTTTTATGCAAAAGATAGGGCTGTTTTTTATTGTCAGATATCTTTTAACCAAGGAATATTTTCAGTTCAACAGATTTTGAATGTAAATAGGTACGATTGTTGTGTATCAGTTGTCAATTTTTCAAAACAAAATATTGTCTCAAAGCTGTCAAACAGTCATGTTTATTCCTCGGGTATAAGTACAAGTATCTGACAATTGAAAAATAAACCCCTAAGAGCGCATTCGACCAAACAGGAATAAATTGTATTCTAGGAATAAATCGCTACTTATTCGAGAGTAAATCAATTTCACGTTTAACCAACCACAATTCAAGGAATAGCGAGTATATTCGGAAATAGTCACTATACCACCGATAATCATGGAATACGGAGCTATTCCAAGAATGAAAAAATGGCGTCCTGTTGATTTGTGCTGTCTCACTCAAGTCCGATGGACGCGGCGCTAGTATCTATTTCATTGCATCAAATTGGATTAAAAAAAATAGAAATAATTTCGAAACTTTTCCACCGGACTTCAGTGGTGGCACGGACTGTACTACAAAATTGTACATTGACAGTTCTACTTTCCACAGCAATAATACGACAAAAGAGTTGAGATGCTTCTCACCGTCCCCAAGAACAATGTTTTTTTGCCGGGTATTACATTCGTTCACATTCACTCCGCTATTCGCGCATTACTAATCCAAGTATACTACGTACACGTTAGATTGCATGGAAAAACAACTGTTCTTTTACTCGAAAATAATATCATGGAATAGATTGTTCCTGGTATAGTTACTCCTGTATAAATTCGGGTTTGGTCGAATCCGCCCTAAGGGCGTTTGTCCACCGCTGCCGCCACCGGCACGTCCCCGAGAAACGAGATTATTCGAACCGAATGTGACGTCACAGTGACGGTGATCGTTTGTCCGCAACTGAACTCGGCGGTTCAGTATGTTATGATTAACAAAACGAAAACTGGGCGAATTGCACGGTGTGTGGAAAAACGCACCTATTTATCTGTTGAATAAAATTTACATACCTAGATGGCGTCGAAAATGTTTTTTGGTATACAGTTAAACCTCTACACTCGTTGAAAACTATAAACGTCAGTGAACTAATTATTATTTTCTAATTTATTAATTAATAATAAAATTATTTCTATAAGTGTACATTCGTCAAAACGGCCACCTGTCAAAATATGTAGAACTACTATTTAAAAAAATAAAATTATGGTCACTAACGTTTGTTGAAATTGAGTGACTAAAGATGACTGAATAAATCGATCCGCAATTATTTAAAGTCAAGGATTTTATGTTTAAACAAATTACCATCATTATAAAATTGACCGTAAAATTAAACAGATTCCGTAATTTTTTGTAAGTCGTATTATAGCCTCAATTTGTGGCCTTAGGAGGTTGGTGACCATCTGTGAAGAATATGCCTTACGTCATGGATTGGTCTACAACGTCACTAAAAGCGAAGTCATGGTCTTTGGTATCAGCGGTCGATGTTCTGATCCTATGCCTCCGGTCAAGTTGAACGGAATAACGCTCGTGAGGGTATATAAAGTGAAATACTTAGGACAACTTTTGACCGCTGACCTCAGAGATGATGATGATATTGTAAGAGAGAGAAGGGCGCTGTCGGTGAGAGGTAATATGATCGCTCGCAGGTTAGCACGTTGTACTAGAGTAGTTAAAAGAACCTCGTTTCGTGCATATGCACCTCATTTTACACGTGCAGTCTGTGGGTCGATTACACTCAAAAATCGTACAGCGCCCTTCAAGTTCAATATTAATGCGTTTCGGGTATTGATGGGGCTGTTCCGCTTCTGTAGCGCACCAGGGATGTTTGCTGATGCTTGCGTTGATTGCTTTTACGCTACGATGCGAAAACGATGCGCTTCCCTGGTGCGCCGGGTGCGGGCCAGCCCCAATATTATACTGCAGTGTGCAGTGGACTGCTTGTGTGTGAATCGCTGCTGCAAGCTTTACACATCGTTATTGAGCTTATAGCAGGGATTCTCTTAACTATAGGGCAGTGTTAGTTTAAATGTGTAGGTTACGTTTAATAACATAGTTGTTAAGTAATATTGTTACTAACATATTGAGTCATTGTTACTTGTAAATAAAATAAAATAAATAAATAAAATAGATATAATACGACAGAATGACAGTGTCTCAATCTGATCAACAATCAAGTTATCTGACTTTACAGTCTTCCTGACGACACACCCATCGGTCGGTAGTAAGATGGATCTTACGACTCAGGACGTGGTCATCCGAAAGGCAAATGATTGTTGACGGATTGTTGGGCTGAAGCCCAACAATCATTAATTTGCCTTTTCAATCCGTCAACAGTCATAATATCCATTTTCACATGTAAAACTATCACACATACTTTTCTCTCCAAACACTGCGCAAATACGGTCATTCTCCTTTTTCTATTACTAAATAAAAAAACCCTTAATATTATTTGTCTATTATACTAAATGCATCGTTTAGGTTTTGTGGACTGAAAGCCATATTACTGTGCTTGTAATTCAAGTAAGGTGAATTATTCGCTGGTAACGCGTCATCAGTATCTACGTAACCTTGGAGGGCAGGGAATGTATCCTCGTCTTCGCTATCGTCGTACATCAGCGAATTTTGATGGATTTTCGGCGCAAATCTCGCTGGAGGCTCGGCATATTGTCCACCCACGATTATCTCGTCATCAAATTCATCCTGTTTATTTGGTTTCCACGGCCTGTTTACAACTTTAGAATCCGCGAAATAGAATGGCCTCTTTTTCCGGAAGAAAAATTTGTTGTCATGCATCTTCTGTTCGTTTACAACTGGGTCCAAAGAGTCTACGTGGCTATCTTTAGGAGTTGGTGTCACGAAATTGGAGTATGATGGCTCCTTCTTTGTGAAAGCGTAACTGGAATCAGAACTACCATACTTATAGTTCCATTCATGCTCCTGCTTCTTGTAATCGTGGATGTCGTCGTGTGGTGTCGAATCTTGGAAACTATGGGGTGTTGGGTACACGTTTTTGATGCTAGGTTTCAGAGGTGCACCGTAAGAGTCCACGGGTGGCTCGCCATAACTTTGTTTGTTGGGCTTGTTTTCTAAGATATGTGACGGTGGCTCAGCAAAGCTTGTTTTATCAGGCCCAAAAAAGGAGTAATGAGGCATTTTCACAATATGTCCAAAACCTGGTCTCCCATTAGGTCTATACTTAGGAACACCGTATTTTGGTTTATTTTTTGATACTCGCTTTTTGTTTGAATTAGTGCTATGTTTATGTTTTGGCTCGGGTGGTGAATATTTAGGGGATGTCGTTTTCGGCTTTCCGGTGCGGCGGCCCTTCTTTCCAGGTTTCCTGGACCCTTTACGTGGCCTGTTTTTTGACCTTGATGGTGCATATTTTGTCTGTATCGAACCATAATTTGTATTTGGGTTTCCATATCTTGACATCGATATTCTTCTGTAGATAACTTTAGGTTTTTGGAATATTTTATCCATCATGTTGTTGTTATCATTAAAGTCCATTATTAAAGTTGCTTCTCTTTTCTTTATTCTTCCATCATCTTGTGGTTCTTTTAGTTCTTTGTTTTGTACTTCTACTCTGGCGCATGATGCTGTGACTGTTATCTGGAATTGAAATAAAGTGGATTTGAGTACCTATTGAATGAAGGTTTTCATATTACTTAATTCTAAGTGCCCGTTCACACGTAGCTCAACCACACCAAAGCGCAGCGACAAAACGTGGGCAACCAGTGGTTACGTGTGCTGCAAGAAGTTGCGTTGCGGTTGCGTTGTCGTTAGTAGTTGCGATGTGGTTACGTTGTGGCTAGTGCTTGCAGACAGACAGATTGTTGGGTTTTTGATGTAGTCGGCCACTATTGCGTGGTCTTGCTGGTGGTGCGACGTGGCCTTGATGTGGACGGTATCGTCCACACGGTTGATTTTGACGGTCATGTGTGTCATAGGATTATACAATTCGTTTTCATACAAATTTGTGGCGTCCACGTGTTGTCGTTGTGGTATGGTTATGGTTGTGGTTGTGTTACGTGTGTTCGGGCCTTAATGGGTTCCGTGCGTTTACAGATATTTCTCCATGCACACAAACATAGTATTATTATTAGTATTTAACAGCTTAAAAAAAATGTAGGTTAAAAAATTGTGCCGTGCACGAATCGAGCCTGAGAGGACGAGTTGATCTGCCACCGCCGACATAGCAATCTCACAATACCTAAGTGCATTTTTTTACATTTCCATTAAGACTGTCAGACATTTAAAACGTCTACTTAACAGTCGTATATCAATGTTTTTATCTTAGTTTTTGCTACATTATTGCAACCAGCCCCAATATGGTGTTAGAATGCTAGTTTTCACGTGACGGTAATGATTTAAGAAAGTATGCGCATGCGCTGGTCAGTGACTACATGTTTATATCTCGTTACGGACGATAGGATTAAATGATCAAGTTTAGGGTTTTATACACAAAGGGCCCACCATGTTTATCGGTTTACTTTTTGTGATCTTTAGCACGAATAAAGCTAGCCAGTTAAAACAATATTGCTCTAAACGCCTCTGTGGTCTAATGGGTACACCACCTGTCTCAGAACCAGAGGTCCCAGTTCGAATCCCAGTGGGAGCAAAATGTTCTGCTCGGTTTAGTTGGTGGTAGGGCTTGTTATAAGTTCGCCTGGCTACCACCACACACAACAATGTTAACAGCATTTTTGTGTTTAGACAGTTAGAGGAAAGATAGCCAGTTCATTCTATGGTTAAGGATTCCGGGTGAAGCTCGTTTCCACCTTCAGCCTCATCGTCACTTACCATCAGGTGAGATGCAGGTCAAGAGCACCCACGTTGTGGATAAAAAAAATGAATCAACGCATATTATGAAATCTCAGGGATTTCATATTATTATTATGAAAGATAATTTCTAATTTATTTTATGCTTTAGATACCATTTAGCTTTTGACGATGTCTTCGCCCTCGTGGAAGTCGGAAATTATATCAATAATGTATGACAGCAGCAGCACCTAAGCGCTTCTCATCCACATTTATTATGCGCACGGCCAAAGAGTCGAACTCTCTGCTAGCGTCTGTGTTGCCTTCTACGTATACCCATTGAGCTTTAAAGCAAGAGTGAACAGGCATCTTTGGGTACGCTCGTTCCATCATAGACCTCATCCATCGCTTTCCATCAGGCGAGATCGAAGTCACGAGCTGGCCCATGACACAACGAAAAATAAAAAAAACGGCTGAGCAATTTTCTTTTCAATACTATCATAGCAAATAATTATTCTAAGGGCGAATTTCACAATAAAAACTGAACGCGATCAGTACATATACCAAGTTTAAGAGCTGTCAGTGTCATTATTTTCTGTGGAATATTGACACTGACAGCTCTTGAACTCGGTTTAGATGTGCTGATCGCGTTCAGTTTCAATGATGAAATTCGCACTAAATAAGAAGTCTAAACTCGAAGAGTCTCGCTCTTTTTATTGAGAACATTTAAATATCTCCGAAAATGTTCACGTGTAATATTTTTTGTTAGGATTGAGCGAATATAACTGTGTTCCGTAAACCCTTCGTCCTTTTTAATTGCAACCATACTATCAACGTTTGCACATGACAATCTATACATCTAATAAAATTGAATTGAAATTGAAATAAATAAAATTGAAGTGTCTGTTTGTAATGTCAAAATATCAGCCTGTTTACTATATGCATACACGAAAGTATAAACGATACTTATAACAGACAATAACAACTTTTAAAATTATTGTCTGTCCGTTTGTCTGCCTGCTTGTTTGTTTGTTCTGGCTAATCTCCGGAACGGCTGGACCGATTTTAACTAAACTTTCATTGGCTGATAGCTGATGTTACAAGGAGTAACTTAGGGGCTTATTTTAGAACTGCTTAGTACTTTTATACTTGTTCGTAGTACTTAGTAAGCTAGTATTTTCTAAACCTTTCTCACAATTCAAAACTAAACCACGTATTACATAAAAATTACCATACAAACGATGTCCTATCTTATTGTTAGTCACATAATGGCAGAAGGCAGTTCTTACTATGCTAATCTTGATCCCTAAGGTCTAATACTACCGCATACAAATGAAACATGAAAGTATGAAGAACAGATTATGCGCCCGCGTCACTTTCTAGTGCGTGCTCAGATAATGTGCCAATAGATATACTCCTGCGTCGTTTGTTAATGGCGATAGAATGTGGGCAAATAGTTCATTTTTGCTGTAAACGGTTCAACAGATGGAAGGAGAAGTAATAGTTATTTATGCAACTGTCGTATAATAAGGGGTATTAAAACACGAATGTGGGTTTGATAATAGTATCACATGAGTGTTTTAATACCTAATTATGTACAGTTGCATACAAGAATTTATCTAAACCCATGATATGACTCCCCTATAAAAGTTTCGGAAACACTATCTTATTACCAACATTAAAACGACCATAGCGTAGCGCTCCAAGCGTGAGGGAGCGTATTTTCGAAAATGTGTCACATTGGTAAATGATGTTTGAAGTAGTAATGTAGGTCAGAAATGTTATGGAAATTAACTGTTGTCTACTTTCCTGAGAAAACAATGTGATTGACAGTTCACACATATAAGTGGTCACATAAGTGAGGTCAAGTTAAACTGTCAGTTTTTATTTCTAGAATATTTATAACATAACTCCCGAAGAGGTAGGTAGTTAGAGGTGTATACAGGGTGGCACGGACAGAACAACCTGTTACCATGGATTTAGTACATGATTTTAGTCGTGAAATTTATCGTCTATTATATCTTTAGCGATTATTAAAAAATATTTCGCCGACCTAGGCCGAATATTATTCTTATATCTATAATTATACCTATAGGGCGTGAACATTGATTTGCCTTTACAATGTAGGTATGATAGATATTATATATTTAGGCCGCTTTTCGTGTTGTCTGTGTGACCACGTTGTTGAAACTGAATTATTTTTAATGTAATCTATTGGCATGCCACCTTAATTGTAATTGCGTGTTTATGTTAATTTTGTACGCCATATATTGGCAAAATATAGTGCACAAATGTTTGACAAATTATACTATCTGTAACCATAAATACCTATGTTTAAAAAATGATTGATTGTTCTTCTAAACTACGTAACGGATTTTGATTCAGTTTTCGGTATCATTCTGAGAAATGATTCTGGAAATGAAATGAAATGAAATGAAATGAAATGAAAGAAATCTCAATGTTTTGTCAAATATAAAACTTGCGAAGCAGGGACGGGTCGCGAAAAAAAAAATGTCTCAGCTAAAGAATTTCACAGCAAAACCGGATGAAGAAAGTGTTTGAACGACCTTCAAAACAAGAGTGAAAAGAAACTGTGCGATCAAAATAATTATGTTACTTACGGTAAAAACAAGTTTTTTTTATATTCATTCAAATCTTTATTTACCTGATTTAAGGTGTGACGTATACTGAACATCGCAAGTCATAATAAAGGAGACCATTCACGGTCATACAGTCAGTCCGGCCCAAAAGTCAAAGTGAAAAGTCAAAGCCAACGAAAAAAAAGGTGTCAGCACTGTTCGGGAAGTCGGTCCGAGTATTTTTTACTATTTTTTATTTTTTTTTATTTTTTTTTTATGTATTTTTTTCTACAGTCATTCCTACACCTGATTTTTTGGGTTGAAAAATCAGGTTATGGGCACGTTTTATTTGACAAAAATCTTTTCATCAGCTGGATAAAAAGTGATATGAGCTTGCTGGGATGGAAAACAAAGGCTTCGAAAAATATTTTGTATTATATTTGCATCATACAATAAAGGTCTATGCAGACGAATACAATATAATACAAGATGTCTTCTAAGAATAATGCCGGAGGGATTACGTGCGGCTCATGCCTTGCATAAGTTTTTACCAAACAATGCACATTACGTGTGAACAACACCCTACCGTCCTTTTGCCGTTTTGCATTCGTTGCGCATCTGACCTTTCTGACGAACATCCCCAATAAGGTCACTATATGTCCTCCTAGGGCTAGGCCCCTCCCGGTGTTTCCACTCACACTTGAAAATACATTTTGTTATCAAGTTATTAAATAGTTTTATAAGCAGCAGTCTGCTCAGTGCCGTAGTTTTACCAGGTATTAAGTGATCTGACTTGAGAAGGAGTAGATTATGAGAACTGGCAGAAAAAAATAAACAGAGATTATACGTTTGTATTTCCACAGCGGCTAGTGGACCTTGTGACATGACCGGGAGCTGGTGAGTTGCTCTTGAAGGAGCTTACGGCTCTAATTAACCTTATGCTTTCTGGCAAGGTGAATGAGACCGTCATTGACGTTATGTACATGGCCAATCTATGGACCCACCGTAAGAGGGATGGCGGCATTCGTCCCATTGCCATGGGAACTACTTAGCGTCGTATGACAGCCAAGATTTGCTGTAATTTTAGGGTGAGGTTGCTTCAGAAAAATTACAGCTAGGTAGCTAGGTTACGGCTCCAAAGGGGGGCTGTGGAGATGCCGCACACACCCTACCTAAATTCTGGCAAAGGAGAGGTCATCCTGAAGGTTGACATAAAGAATGCCTTCAATTTCCAACTCCAGCAACTTTATCCGGTGTATATATTAGTAGGTATCCTCTTTAATAAATACCAGACTATACCACCAAAATGACAATTATAAATAAAACATACTTAACTTCAATAAAAAAAACTTCCTACAAGGTACTGGCATCGCAAAGGAAATTAAACATTGTATTTTATGAGAAAAAATATAACAACACACTAACATTCTTAGTGTTTTATTACCTACATCAACAATTAACAAGCGTTAAAATATTTAACAAGCAACTTTACTCACTTCCGTGGAAACAAATTAACAAATGAAAATAAATAATGTGACAATTCGTATTTTTTCGATGACGAGGCTGAAGAACGCTATTGTGAATATGACATGTGCGATGCAGATCCGAATAATAACAAACAAATAGTTGAGAATCATGTTAATGTTGGTGCAAGGTGATTAATTAGTTCGTCACGTCATTAGGAGCCTTTCTTGAGTATAAGACATTAAGTCAACAAAATAAATCAATGAGCCAAAAAATATTTTTAAATATTGTGGCGGCATCTACAACGCCCTATACGAACTCCGCATGATACTGACGTAGGGCTTTCTGAACATGACGCCGGAGTCGGACCGCATGTCTGCTGTTTGTGTATTCGAATGAATATCACCTATGCGTCGCACCGCCGCCGCCGCCGCCGCATCAGCATCGGACCGCAAGATAGAAAAAAATCTGAATATCTCAGAATGAGTGTAAAATCTACGCGGCGCCGGTGCGGCTCCGGAGTCGTATAGGAAGCCTTACACAACAATCCTGCATCGCGCAAGCAAAGTTCGACGCGCGGCTAGCTTATTATATTCAACGTCCCGACCTTAATCATCGGGCAGTAGCCCACCGGACACAATACCCGTCTGGTCGGAGGATCCTCCGAGTAAATTTTACCTCATATCTATATAATATTATTATCAGGTATAGTCCGATCTCAAAATTGTATTTTTTTTCGGTTAAAAACTAAATTCGGTCTCTATTATTAGGTAAAAACCTAAGACTATTTTTTTTTGTGTACCAAATTCTGATCCTGAAATCGGATCGGCTAGATTTGATCCAGCAGTGAGTCATTTTTGAGAGAGATTGAGAACGGTTTTTGTAAAAACGATTCCTCGAACGCATTGTGCGTTCATCCTAAAAACGAGATAAGTTTCCGCTCACGACGAGACGGAAATGATCATTCTCTCAAGTTCATTGACACTGTATAAAACCGCGAGTTATTTACAAGATTGAGAGAATATTAAATCGTGGTTTAATTCCAAGGCTATCTGTGTTTTACATAAACAAGTATTCTGTCGTCTATCGTGAGAGAAGCTCGTGGCTAAGTAATAACAGCCGCACGGGTCGACTCATCAGGTTAAGCTACGCTTGCCGGGTTTGGTCCGTGGATGGGTGACCATCTTTCAATACCGAGACTCCTCCGTGCCTCGGAAAGCACGTTAACTCGTTGGTCTCGCCTGTCATTCGTAGATTTTCTTTTTCTTTGAATGCACGGGCGTCACCCATATTAGAACAGAATCCCCCGGGTCACCCAGATCTGAACAAACCACGAGATTTACTTAAGTTCTGGTTGGCTGGTGGAATAACCACCGACGGCCGCCATGGCCCACACACATTGGTCCACCTTTAGTTCAAGAATATATATAATATATTCCCATGAAAATAATGACACTAATAGCTCTTAAACTTGGTTTATGAACTGATCGCGTTCAGTTTGTATTGGTGAATTTCGCCCTACGAATCTTCAGTTGTTTACACCTTTCTTTACATTATTTTTCTTCCAAGGAGAAAGTAATATCACTAACTAGAATTTTCGTAAAAACAGTTTACCTTGTTAGCTGTCTAGCCAGTCAGGAATTTCTTAACGAATATAATCACTGCACTTTATCTAATAAAAATATAATGAAAGAATTTTAATTTAATTAATTAAATTTTTACTAAATTGATATACCTACGTTACATATTTGAATGATGGATGAAAAATGGCGCATTAAGTTGTCAGTTGCTTATTGTTCGCGTTAATTGTTCATCTTGATAATGATCGGAGTAAACATAGTAATGTTTAGTTCAACAACAACAAGGTATTATATTTCATATTTGCTTATATTTGACCGGCATGTTCGTTTCAACGTATGTTACATTAAATTATTTATATAATTATAATAGTTTTACTTCCTGTGTATCCACCATAATACTGTATCTACCAAAATCAAAAAAATCAAAATCAAAAGTCATTTATTCAAATTAGGCTGAGAATCAGCACTTTTTGAAAGTCAAAATTACATAAGACAGTCCCCCAAAACGCGGTGGGCGTTTTGGGGGACTGTCTTATGTAATTTCACTACAATGTCACACAATGTCACCACTTCCTAGTGCTTTAGCTGGGAAGAAGAAGTGGCGCAACAAACTCCCCAGCAGTACCAACCTGTACTGGGCCCACGACGGGATTATGGCTCGTTTCCTCTCACAGATTCCAGAGGGCTGGCTCCCAACAGTTACCGGGAACATTATAGGGTTGAACTTACATCATTACTTACGAATTTTTTATATACAAACGTACGCTGGAAAGTTCACGAGCAATAACATAACATCACGCCTCTATTCCCCACATTTCGCCGGTTATGTTTAAGTCCCATGTAATAGGTGGCGAGCCACAAATCCAGACTCCGGGCTGCTACTGAGAAATTCCAGATGGAAAAACTCATTGACACTTGCAATAAACCTTACACATAACCAAATCAATAGTAAGGACCACCAATGACAGTTTCATCGCGATCAGCACATCTAAACCGCGCTCTCTTAACAATGTCAATCCACAACAATGACTACGTTGTTCTCTAGATTCATGTGCATTGACATAGTTAAACAGGCCATTAGCTAAAATGCCATAATATTGTAATCATAAAAATAAATCGTTCCTAAATATCATGTCAACTACCGGAAGACATCTATTGTTCAAAATGAGTAACTTCCGACTAGCGATCGTTATTAGAAAAGCATTTATCATTGTTATTTATGTAAGCTGTATATTTTGTATCTATGCTCTTTGTTTATTTTATAAACTTGCTTCTGCCCGCGACTTCATCCGCGTGAAATTTCGGCCGCTGGCCCACCTCGTCGCATTCTATCGCCCGCCCGCGCTATTATTTCGTTTTCGCTTAGCGTTCTTTCTGACGTGAAGTCTTTACTGAAAGTGATGTTACATAGCCTTATAACCTGGCCGGAGATTTTCTCGACAGATTAGTAAAGTTTGCATCAAAATCCGTTAAGCCGTTTTCACGTGATGCGCGAACAAATAAACAGACAAACAGACAAAAATTCTAAAAACTGTTTGAATTTGTTCTGATAACGATTCTAAGTATCCCGAGCCAACTTTTTTTCGCATATCTTCCAGGTATGTACAGACTTTCGACCCTCTTCAGCTTTGTTATATGAATAGATAGATTATCCTAAAACATCTTTCAAAAGTTATCTAACAATATTAATAACATCCAACGATTCAAGCATGCGAACGAAAATCGAAAGTAAACGAGATGAGCTGATCGAATCGCGTTTACATAGCGCATACATGAGCTGTATCACGAACTGACGCAGTTTGTTAGTAATAGTTAATATTAATAAATCTTGTTATTTATTACCGCACCGAGGTGATAATCATTTTGAGGAGAATTATAAACAGTAATCAGTACCGTGTATTTTTTTGCAATCGAGAGGTAAAAATCACTTTCATGTTGCTGAGCATCATCGCCAAACATGTCAGGCTAGCCCAAATTAAGTAATCAAGTGCGGATTTCAACAATGAAACTGAACGCGATCAGCGCATCGTAAACGAGTTCAAGAGCTGTCAGTGTCATCATTGTTATGGAAGATTTGAAACTGACATTTCTGAATTCGCCCGTAATTAACATTGATCCGCAAAGGTAGCCGGCGAAATTCTGATTTCATTGAATGAATCATCACATATCTAACTTAGAGAGATGTACTATTGATTCTAATGATTATAATTCTTTAAATACATATTTGTTATGGTCGCGAATCATATTTTGATCAAGATACAACCTGATACTGACCTGCAAATTGCAAAAAACCTAAGAAAATTTGAATTTCGTGACTTTGCAGATCCACCTTATGTCTAAAATAAACACATTGGTGCAGATCACCTCATGCTTTTTGCGGTCCGAGTAAGAAGGAACAAGAAGGAAAACTATCAGCTTACTATATTCCCTTGACACAGGCCATGTGTCCGATGGGCACACAACCCCCCTCATTATTCCCCCCCACTATTTCTCTTAGGAGGACGGATTTTCAAAAATCGTTCTTTAGTTTTCACTTTCGTTTTATAACTTGGTGACTATTCGCGATAGCTACGATGTGAATGGCTTTTTCCGGGCGAGGTACCCTCGACATGGTCAATGATTGGTGGTTCAATTAACCCACCCAATTAACCGAAGGCTAAACATGTGTTACTAGACCAGACAGCGTGAAATGCTATCGGTTTCACTAAACGAAAGTGGAAGTGTAGTAGGAGCTGACATTTTTTAATTGACTTTGATAGTAGAACAAGAAACGTCAGGCATTACTTAGTGGGCTATTAAGGTTGGGTTTCCAACGAAGTGAAGACGAGTGGAGCTGAGCGGAGACCTGCAGGAATCGATCAATACTGCACGTCTTCGCTCGCTAGTGGAAACGCACCCTTTAGATGGACCTATTAGCTCAGTCGTGAGGTTAGACCTTGTCATCAATTGTTATTTTCCATGTATTTCAGTCATAAGTTTCTGTTCAGAGCACAGTACAATAAACATGGCCTACGTTCCCAATCTTCATAAGATTAACAAGCTTTCCTTAGTGACTCTCTGTGTCCACACTGTTCACGTATCTTCACAGCCAAGATACATGAGCAACATTAGAGCAGACGCTCTTAACCTATAGTCGACAAAAAGGAAACAGAAATAATCACCGTAGTCGAAATCGACATAAGACGTATGTATATAATGTCCGAAATGTATGTGAAACCGTGGAGTTTCTTGCCGGCTCTTCTCTATAGGAAACGACCAATTGGAACCGAGCACCTAGCTTCTGACGTTTCATAAGTTCCCATGTAGGTTTGCGTGAAATAAAATATTTTGGTATGTTGATTTTGAATGTACTACCAGTATGTCTAGGTGGAAGAAATCGGTGTCGTAAGTGCCCAAAACGACATAAGAGTTAAAATCTATATCACATTTTATATCCATACATCATTCACTGTCATCAGAATGCCCCTTCCCCTGGATACATTTTCGTAACTACACTACATTACATTTGACAGTCACAAGTAGGTAATCTTATCCACAATTAATACGATGTACTCATATCCCTCTTCACACCTAATCGGATTGAATTATATAATTAATGCCATGGAAGCCATGACAATGAAAACAATATAGTTAGCTTGTAGCGAAAGTGTTTGTGGTGAGGCTATGCTCATAGAAAAGTGTTTCGAAATAATGGTGGTGATTTGAAATGAAATCATTATGTGCCATTTTCTTTGTTGTACGTTGTAAAAGGGCGACCTGAATAGCATAAAGTCTTAAGTACTTGAGTTTATGTGCTGCTGTTGACAACAGTGGCAGGCAATAAGCCCTTAATACCTATATAAATTGTAGAACACATATAGGGTGTCTCAAACGTAGTGGTCGAAAGGCAAATGAAGTAAAGCGAGGGGGTCCGACTATCATTAAACAATTAAAAGCTGGGATATTCTGAACAGTTCAGAAAATTTAGCATTAATTATTTTTAAAAAAATTACACTTTTAGTTCAAATCTGGCTGGAATATGCCTTACCAGGCATCTTCCAGCCAGATTTGAATTCTTTACGTCGAAAATTATGTTTACAGGATCGAAAAATCCTAGTAGAAGTGTAAATATTATCTTGAAAATAATAATAGCGAAATTTTTTGAACTGTTCAGAATATCCCAGCTTTTAAATTTTTTAATGATAGATGGACCCCTTCGCTTTACCTCATTTTTCTTTGGACCACTACGTTTGAGACCTGTATTAAGTCAAAAATAAAAATAAAATCTTTATTATCAAAAAGCCAAATACAATTTTGTCCATCTGAACTAAAACATACAAACGCCAATATTAGAAACAACGTTATGCATTATTTGAGACAGTGAATGTCTGTGTCTGTGTTAGTATAAGTAAATATTTATCAGTAAAATTCTGTGACTCAGTTCTTTACAAACCAAAGCGCCATCGCTACATTCACATGGGTGTAAGGTTCTTATAGTAACGAAATGACCAAGCCACATATTTAAACTAAGGTGTAGAGCTTGTGAAGTTAGAGCTTCTACAGTTAGAGCGTGTAGAGTTAGAAGCTTGGCTCTACAGAGATCTGATACATTTTTGACAGTGCGACCCGTATGGTCTCGTCTTGGCAACATTTTACATTAAATGTTGTTGGTGGGATTAGTTACTACTATTCATTAACTGGACCAGCTGGCCCAGTTCTCGTGTCAAAACCAAGACCATGAAAATTGATCGGTGTACTAAGAATTTTCTCTTAGTTCAAGAAGTATCAAGTTAGGTGAAAATTGCACAAGTATCCGATGACTTAGCCCTAGATTCTATGTAGCCGGGATAGTTTCATTATGATAAATCAAATGAAATCATTTTTATTTGTGTTATACGTAGGTAGTGAATACCGTGTATTTCCCGTTCGTCCCACTGCCGTCGTCCCACTGGTGGGACGAACGGGAATTTGTGAATACAGTTCTTAAATTAAAGTTCATACATTCGTTACATTCGTTATGCCAAGAGGCGTACAAAATATGGTTGAATGCGAAATAAGAACTTTATGGAATAATTTCTACAGTCAATGCATTTAAATAAATAATCAAAAATTAAATTAGTCACAATACTCAATTAAAAATTTGTTTCTGCAGTCAAAAAAATAAATAAGTCTACATTAATTTATAATTCAGAAATAATATAAACAATACATAATAATTGCAATGCCTATTGATTTTGATAGTGAGCTTATGCCGACTGTATAAAAAATATGCCTATAAGTTTTCAAAAAATAATAAAATAAAATAGAAAAGGCATCAAAACCATCTAATGAGATCAAATAAGTACCAGTGCTGCAAAAAGTTTATCCTAGGAAATAATATCACTTTAAGAAGCCGATTTCAAGTATAGCCTTGTCAGATTTCAATAAAATAAGAGAAAACCACAGTTAACGAACAACTTTTTAACGTTATTAACGTTTTTCTTCAAAGCTGAGTTCACAATGATGTTGAAAATGACGTTGTCTCTAATGACCACTACACTAAGTAAATAATATCTAAGAAATTGTTGACCGATGATTGATGAGCATTCTTATGTCATCGTCATCATTTAACTAACACTACGCCTTTTTATTTCGATGATAATATGTGACAAAGGTTTGCCTGCCTTTTGTTGTAGCTTAAGGGAGATGCGCCAAGGTAACCCGCGATTTTCAAATTCACTTACGTTTTTTTGCCATTTTTAGGTAAGTGCCAGGTTGTATGTTGATTAAAATAGGACTTGCCTTTATGTGGTCCAGCCGACCACATTATAGGGAGGTATTAGGATTCTAATTATAGGATTTCCGTACAATGCGAGGTTAGCTTATACTGGAAATGTATAGCTTGATGTGTAGTCGTGTGTACATCTCTGGTCAAAATTTGCATATTATGCAAATAATTTGATCATATTTTCATATTGACAGCACCTTTAGTCGTAACTTTAAGGGTCATTTTCGTATTATAAGTAAACAGTTAGTCGTAGTACAATAAACAGTTTTAATATCCCGCCTATACTTTCGCTGGTAAGCTCAATAAAGTTACTTTCTCGAGAGCTTCAATTTCTGTATAATTCTTGACGTCATATTTTTTTTAGTATTACAGCATTTCAATAGCCTTATACATTGTCTTACGCTATTTTGTGGTATATGTACGTTTCTAAAACAATTATCTCAGAATAAAACAGCAAGTCTTTTATAAAGAAACTTTCAAAAGTCTTGAAACCGGTTTTAAACGTGATAACTGCGTAGAATTCTAATAGTGACACGGTTTTTATGAATTTATTACTATTTCGGACTACATTATTTTGGTTCGTCTGAGAAAATATTTACACACGTTGAATCTTGGTATTACAATTATTTATGGTATGGCATTGCATTGCATTTATGGAAAACCTGAACTATGACAGGGGAGGCAGAGAAGGCTATATATGACTACAATACAAATGAATGCACTGACTGGACAGGTCCACTCAATCTGTGTGGTTCTTTCCTCAAAAGACCATTTCAGACGCGAATCTACATAGTCTTCACATGATCTGACCAAGATTATATCTGGACTTTAAAGGAGACTGTGACCTCTGAGTTTGTTTAGGCCTTTCTTCTCAGAGTAGTCAGATAGGAAACGCCGACCTCATCTAGTTTAAAAAAAAATATGATTGACGAGTAAAAGTGTTTCTACAAACCTACTTACAGAAAATAAATCATTTATTATCATAATGTCGCTGATGATTTGTGTCGCTGAAAACCAGCGCTGGGGCTCTGTCTCGCATAGGGTTGCAGCATAATGCTGAGCGATGGCCGGTTTGCGTGGATGTGACGCATACTTTCCTCCAACTTGTTATTTTCGTGTACTTTTTTTCATTGCGTCATGTTTACCGCAAATAAACGTTTCTTTCCAGTTCTTTCTTTCTTTTCTTTCTTATAGAAATTGAGTAGAACGGGGTTTTCATTACGTACCCATAATATAAAGTGCATTTCGCGTTGTAGCAGCTATACCTCTGTAGTTTTTACACGTTCATGGTATGATTCCGAACACCGCTGCAAGAAGGAGCTCGTGGCTAAGTAATAACAGCCGCACGGGTCAATCCATCAGGTTAAGCTACGCTTGCCGGGGTTGGTTACATACCGAGGCTCCGTCGTGCTTCGGAAAGCACGATAAGCCGTTGGTCCCGGCTGTCATTCGTGGATCTTTGACAGTCGTTACGAGTCGTCAGAAGCCCGAAAGTTTGTCAACCAGTCTTACCAAGAGGTATCGTATAACCCAGTTACTGCGCTGTGGAGGTCAGATGGGTAGTCGCTCCATGTAAAATACCGGTATTCAGCTGCATCCGGTTAGACAGAAAGCCAACCCCAACACAGTTGGGAGAACGCTAGGCAGATTGATTCCGAACACCGCTGCACGCGGTAGTGGCGTCACTACCCGACCCCAAACATTTTATATAGGTTTATATTATGAGATTACATTCCCAGCACTGCAGCAATGTTGCGCGACATTGCTTCGTCAAATTGCTGCCGAGCCGTTATTTATAAAACAACTATTGTTTGTACAAAAAAAATAAAACACTATTAATATGTTGCTTGTAGAGGAGCTCGTGGCTAAGTAATAACAGCCGCACGGGTCGATCCATCAGGTTAAGCTGCCCTTGCCGGGGTTGGTCCGTGGATGGGTGACCATCTTTACATACCAAAACTCCTCCGTGCTTCGGAAAGCACGTTAAGCCGTTGGTCCCGGCTGTCATTCGTGGATCTTTGACAGTCGTTACGAGTCGTCAGAAGCCCGAAAGTCTGACAACCAGTCTTACCAAGGGGTATCGTATTACCCAGTTACTGGGTTGTGGATGTCAGATAGGCAGTCGCTCCATGTAAATTACTGGTATTCAGTTGGATCCGGTTAGACTGGAAGCCGACCCCAACATGATTGGGAAGAGGCTAGGCAGAATGAATATAATATTATGTTGCTTGTAGACTATCTGACGGAAAATCAGAATGATTGTATATATATTAATACTAGCTGTACCCGCGGCTCCGCCCGCGTGGAATTCGGTCTGTGTCAGTAAGTGACTAACTCACCCCTAATTTCTCTCCCTCTCCCCTGGAGGCGGAACTATACTCGGAATTTTAATTCGATTCCAGATTTGACAATTTCAGTGTTGCAACGTTATGACAAGTACTAAATAGTGACGTTGCGAAATTATTCGATATGGGAATGGAATATTTCCGGATCGATTCTTCTCGTTTATAATTTTACTCTCGTAAACTAAGTATATCAGGAAATTAAATATTTCTGAACCGATAATTTAGTTTTGACGATTAATTAACGATCTGAGACTTTTCTTTTATAATTGTGTGTGAAATAAATAAAAAAATGTGATCATGAAGGAACATGACAAATAAATCGATTTTTGTGTTCATCACTACACTATTATATGTGGTATCATTATTTCACAAAATGACAGTAGCTAATGTCAAATCTGGAATCGAATTAAAATTCTGACTATAGAACTAAAGTTGACAGATGGAAACGCTAGTAGGTATGGGTTTCATCGTTAAAACATTTTTTTTGAGGTTACTTCGTGATTTTTTCTATCGTATTAAATTAGTTGTATTACGTTTTCAACACACTATCTAACTAGCGTATATACTGAAGAATATCATGTATTTTCTGATGTTGTTTACTGCAATGGATCATAATATACTTTTAGGCATTATGAAATTTGCGTTTAGCTAGAGTAGTCCCCTTAACTGGCTTAAATGCTTGATATATCTGAAACAGGAAATCTTAACTGTTGCAACAAAACGAAGTAGATTTTAATATAGATATTAAACTTTACGTTTGATAATAATCTACTTAATTAAATGTACCTAAAACTATTCTCAAACTAAAACAATGCGCCGAGAAATTCATCCGCATCGTTGTCGCCTGGTAATGTTCCTAAGAGACACAGGCAGAGACAGTTGTAATCAACTGAGTCTCCCAATATCCCACCAGATTTCGCTACTTCAAACAAAGCCGATTCACCCAAACGAATCGATATCAGAATCGATTTATACCGATTATTGATGCACATATATCTATCGTTCAAATGCACTGTGCTAACACGACAAATTCAACGACCACTTTATATTGACATACACCTTTAAGTGACGCTTCTTGTCAAAGCAAAAGCGATAAGTGTCTTTTTTTTAGCTAATTATCTTGTTTTGTAAAGAAATGTTATGGGCTAGTGTGTTTTCCAGAAATACTATGAATGTGTTTTGGTAAATGATTAAATCGAAGCTGTTTTAATGTTATTCACCAGAATACCCGCGAAATTTCGCGGATTTATAATCTTCTCTTTAGGTCATAAGCTATCGGAATATCAAAAAATATTTGGCCTAGGGCTTAAGGGGGAGCCGGGAGGTGTGAAAAATGATTCGCTGTTACAATGTATAATAGGTACCTACCGTATGCTTTTCTTACAAAGATCAAGACATTCATTACCTAACCCAAAATGTATTCATAAAAAAACGTGATTATCTAGCCGCGTCTGTTTACCAAAAAGGACAAGTAAAAAGAAACACACTATACATTGACAAAAGTTCCTCATATCGCAGTGTTCCAACATACACTGGTTGCTTGGTATCATCGCGTTCAATGTTTTCTATCACAACCCAAGAAGCATCTTCACTTTTTATTACGTTTTTTCAACTGACAATCGAGTAATTAACGAGTGTTTCGAATTAAATTGATGTATTTATGAAACATCGGGTTGCGTTGCTGTAAAGAATTGTTGATTAAATTATTAGATTTGTTCGCGGCGTCGACCGCGTTTATGTTCGAATATTCCACGGGAACGTACTACTGGGATTAAAATCATAAATAAAATAAATAAATAATATTCATCCAAATCCGATGTGCCGTTTAAAAAACGACCGAGCATCAAAAACGGCCGAGCATCAAAAACGGCCGGAGCTGAGAGGTTAAAATTTTAAAATGGTATGATTTTATGAAATATTCATCAATGGGGTAATTTGAGCTTAAAAAGCTGTATTGATAATTTAAATGATTGTAATTTATGTCATTACATAATTTATAAATTTTGATCGGTATACAATCAGGGGGCCTCCTCTTTAATTCAAAGATACGGGACAGTACGAAAGTAAACTCAAACTCAAAGCATTTATTTCAATTAAACCATTTACAGGCACTTTTGAATTGTCAAGGAGTCGGTCAGTCAGAAAATATGAAGCTATAGTTACCCATTCCAAATCGTAGTAGGTACCTATGTAGAAGAACGGGCACGGAACACCCCGGAGTAATTGGGAAATTCAGATTAAAACCTACACCCGAATCTTTATCCTTTTCGGACAGGCAAAAACACATCAGCAGTAGGGACAGCTGTTATATCCTGATGACAATTCATTCTAAGGTCGGGCCCCAAACTAATCTTACATATTTCCGTAGGCGATACGGAGTTGTAAATACCCGTAATTTTGGCCGAAAGAACGGATTTCATGCTTAAGAAAATAAAATTAATTTCAAGAAATGTATAATTTAAGTAATATTTTGCCTAAATGTATGTGTGTCTATCTCTATCTGAACTTGGCTTTTGTTAATAAGTTGACAAGTGTAACGATTGTAGATATACCCAATAATCAATTAATGAATAATTTCTATAAAGAGCAATATTTATCTGCCATCTTTTGACTGATCAAGTCTAAAGTCTCCGTTAAAACAGTAGTATCGTCGATCTTTATTACGATGCCATTCGATTAACAGCTCATGTGATGTTAGCTTCTATAAACTGACTTCTAGAATATTTAAGGGGGATGCGCTAAGGTAGCCCACGAAATTCAAATTTTGTTACATTTTTTACAATTTGCAGGTCAGTGCCAGGTTTGTATGTTGATTAAAATATGATTCGCGACCGTAACAAATATGGCTTCACAGAATTATAATCATTACAATCAGCAATAAAGTTAAGTTCTTAAGTTATCATAACCCTCAAATGTCATGATTTCATGAAATAGTCATAGGTTTGAACTTATGATATTATAGGTATGAATTTAGAGAGTGGTATTGATGATTTTTAAGATTATAATTCTATAAATAAATATTTGGTATGGCCGCGAATCATATTTAGATCAACATACAACCTGATACTGACCTGTAAATTGAAAAAACGTAAGAAAAATTGAATTTCGCGGGCTACCCTGACGCTTCCACCTTATCGCTAATAAGGTATTTACTTGAAATTCTAACGGCGTATACCAGCTGAATTCCTGATCTAAATAAAACAAAGCTTTTTTTATTAAACCTGCCCATCTCGGCAACTAATGGTAGGTGCTGTGTCTTCAAACGACATTACTGTTGTTAGATACTTACTAAAAGAAAATCACTAGAATTTATGAATTACCTAAACCAACGCAAAAATATAAATCTGTGGTATACATCATTCTTAAGTTAAAAAACACATACAAAAAAATAAGACCAATTTAAATAAATATATAAATAAGCGCCTAATTTAAAAAAAAAGCAAACTAATAAATAGTTGGTACACTCACCGTCAAAACTATATAACACAAAACGTCAGCTAACTGCATTATCACAACACTGATACTTTTCGCTGCGACAGTACTAATACGAATGCTGCATGCGTCTGAGTCGAAAGCCCGTCAAAGAATGGCTGAACGACGGCGGATTACTGTCGGGTATCCAACCGTGGCGAATTCTATAGAGATGATGAAACCGCATTTGTTTTTTTTGACCTCTTTTGTTTTGGTTTAGAGTGACTTTTATTTCTCGAGACAATAGTTTGATTTGACCAGGGTGAGAGCTATTTTAGGTTAATTGAATTTAGAGGGAGTATGTTTGGTGACAGTAGTCCAACGGCAACTATTTAAGTGTTTAGTACATACTAGCTTCTGCTCGCGATTTCGTTCGCGTGGAAGTCGTAAGCTACACAATATACCGAAATAACAGCCGCATTTTTATAAAACTCTCTTGACCCACCGCGTTGCGTCGCATCGCCCGCCTGCACTATAACTTCGTTTCGCGTAGCGTTCTTTATTCATTTAATTGTTAATTTATTTATTTAACACTTCAAGCACGCAAATGTACAGAGGTGGACTTAATGCCATAGGCATTTTCTACAAGTCAACCTTTGGGTGATGCAGAGACAAACACCTGACGGAGACAGACTTCGGTCCGCGTTATTAATTCGTTTGCTTTTTGCGTTCTTTCTGACTTTTTTTTCTTTTTCCTCGGTTCCTAAGGGTCATAGCGTGATGTTAAATAGGCTTAAATTCGGTTCAGCCTTTTAGTAGTTATGAGGGAACATAGAGACGGACATACATGTGTGTAAAAATTATATTAAAAAAAATTAAAATGTGTGTTTCAACAACTCTATAAATTACTCATGAAATGGACGCACGCACAACTCTCACATCGACTTTGTTTATTTATTATCTTTATAAACAATGTCTTTGAATGCCACATTTCAAATTGTATTTATTGTGTTTTTCAATACTTTTGTTAGTTGACATTGTTGTGGTAGGCTAGGTGACTTATTATGTCAAGGATGCATTGTTCCAGTGTGTTTTTTTTATACTAGCCTATTATTGTCCCGCTGCAGATCAAAGGCATCTTTTGAAACGGAGAAGGCATAAGCATTGATCACCACGCAATGTTCAAGAAGGGTTGGCGATTTCAGACTTTTATTATCTACGTGTTCCCATGTCAAAGAATCAACTGGCATAATGTTTTTTTTTACACTTTTTGGTAGAAAATAATTAGGCAAAGTCGCGATTATTTATGTAAAACATCCTTACGTGAAATATGACAACGTCGCATTTTCTTATTTTTATGAATGATTGGTTTGAATGAAAATTATTTATTCGTTCAAAACGTACGAAACTTTGATACACACATCGAGAGTCTAGTGTTATGTTATATTCGAAACTATGCATTTTTGGAACACTGTTCTTGAAAAAGTGACATACTTGCCCGGATTTGAACTCACAACCTCATAAGAGGCGAGGCGAGGTTTTAACCACTGAGCCATTACGACTTTTTATAGAGAAAAAAAAATCTATGCGATTATCTGAACAATCTATCTCCTAAAGAAAGATTATTTTTACGTGTCTTGACATTTCTCGGGACCCTGGGATCCCGGACCTTTGGAGGGCGTACGAGAGGCCGAAGCCAACTCGCAGAGGCCCGTTAGACGTTTTTATTGAAATGACGTTCCAACCGAAGATTATCCCTGTTTGCACAATGCAAGTGCAGCCAAGGACAACCCCCGGTTGGTGTACGACTATTGCAGGATGTGGAAACAAAGATATTGGTTTATGGGTTTGGGTGGCTACGTGAACGGGTTATCTTGAACTATGGAAAGAGTATGGACCCTGCCTGACCAATGTTTTATATAAACTACACAGATAAAATGGCAGGGGGTTACTTGCACACTCAATAATGGGCCCCCGAAAACGGTCGCTAGCCCAAAGTGTCGTAGCAACAAGGGGGCAACATGTCCTGAGGTGCTTATGAGGAGTGGACAGGTATTCCACGGCTATCAGGACAATCCCGGAAGTGCGGTCAAGATCCCTACCAGCATCTTACTCTAATACTTCCTTCCTCCGAGAAAGTTTGATCTTGCGAATCTCCACTCAAAGCAGTAAAGGCAAGTATTATTATTGACAATATTAACATATTCACGGGCAGCAAATATTTTCTTTACACTTTATTTTGGTGTTGTATCTAACATAATGCAAATTAGTGCTTATAAGTACCTACAACCTAAACTATTATTAAACAGTGTCTTAAATGGACGACCCTTTTCGCCTATACCTATTCCCTGAAGGGTTACGGCCCTTCTCCCATTACGATACGCCCAGTACAGGCGACTCTAGTATCTTGCGAGTCTCGGAGACTAATCGCCGCGGAGTATCGCACATACATTTGTATCGGTGCTCGCACTAGGTACGCTACCGGCATAGAAATATTCTTTCTTATATCTATGGCTACCGGTATCGTACGCGTCCGCAACTAGTCGCGCGCGAGTTGCGACCCGGTCGACCGCGCGTCACGTCTCCTACGCATCTCAAATTTCGTTGATGTATAGCAGGTTGTAATAAAATAACAAGATGCAAATGTATCCTACGTGTTTCGTAATGGGAGAAGGGCCTAATCACAAAGGGAAATTGAATAAATAATAACCAACGGCATTCAATTTGACCACATCTCCATCTGTGTAAAACATTTAGAACTAAGAACTTTTTGTGGAGCCTCACTACTTCAGTAGTTCGGTAAGTTGTTACTAGGTGGCGCTAATGGGTATGAATCAATTATTTTGGATGGTGCTATACTACGTTGGCTTGGCTTAAAGCATTTAATGATAAATAAGTTTATTATTAATTTGAGATTGTTTTATTACCGATATTACCTACTATCAGCCAATCTCTCATCTGCCCAATCGAATCAAACAATTAACTTGGTGTAGCGGTGGTTTCATGCATGTGCTAGATTTATCTGTGTTAAGATAAGAGGCCTTAGTGTAAGTTTGCAAGTGAGTTAACGTAACTATCGCATTTGCGTTAAGATTTTTATTCTCACCTTTATATTCTTAGCATTATGATCTATGAGTCAAATCTTAACGCAAACGCGATAGTTACGTTTACTCACTTGCAAACCCTAAGGCCTCAGGTATAGAAGGGTTGTCCATGAAAATAAGCTTAATATTATCCAGCATGAACTATGTCAAGCCAAGGAGTTAAGGAAGAAGGAGAAGTGGCATGCATGTATTATAATAAATAAAAAATCAAGTCAGTGGCATGAAAAATTTATTTGATTTTCTTTTAATTACATTATGTATTACGATATGCTAAAATAAATACAGAAATTGTTCGGATAACTTTATCTTATTTATAATTATGTCCATTTAAATAATTACGAATAATTATAATTAATTCAATAATACACGGTTAAGCTTCTAAACCTAGTTATTTATTTACAATTTAATTAATAAATAAGAGTAATATTATGGTGATTTTTCATTAATGGAAAAAATGTTGGCTGAACACACGTTTCATTTAAGTATTGCTGTCTATTTTGACAGTTTTTTGTCCAAACTGGACATTAAGACACACCATTTACAGTTGTTTTTATTCAAAGCTATGCAAAATATAAATTCTAATTGAAGTTTTAAATTTTGTTAGGTAGGACTTTTACCATTTATTTAGAACTTTATAGTATATAAATGGTTCTGGTCTAACTTTACTGAGGATCCGCAGTGGTAGCCCGCAAAATTCAATTTTTTTAAAGTTTTTTTGCAATTTGCAAAAAAGGTTGTATGTAAGTATCTAAGAACTTCGCGGGGTATAACTACGGATCCATCTTAAAGAGGTCCAGTAATCCATGTTTGGGTTCAAAAAAGTTTATGTATTATTTTCGTGTTTAATATAATAATGAGCAATAAGTGATAAACTGTTTATGACTGTTCTTCATGAAACACGTCATATATTTTGTCACCTTATAAGTGACACTATTTTGATAGTAGGTAATTGGCTAATCAGATAATCAATATTCAATTGACGGTACGCCAAAAAAAGTCAGAATAAAGTCGATTTAAAATAATTATAACTCATTTACAAAAATCATTGTTTATAATTTTAAATCAACGATAGTCAAAGAAAAAATTAAGTGGTCCAAAACTTTGATATGTGATCGTTATTTGCCATCAAAATGTGAATTTACAATATATTTTTTTTATCTTAATAAATATTGGAAATGAAAGTCACACAATGGAAGATTAAATCGATAAGACTCGATACAATACAAAACCTATAGTCGAACGACCCGTATCGACAAGACTATTTTATAATACAATAAGAAGACGAAATATTTTTGATACTGGTTCTGTTGTGATTAACACTAAACTTTGGGCATAAAATTAGAAAAATAGGTAATTCACTACCAGAAAATACAGTTCATAACTAATGTTATAAACACACACTGAAATCTTTATAGAGACTTGAACAACCGAGGAAAGTTTCCCTCAAAGTTTGATGCTCAGTGTTTTTTTACAAGCTTTTATTTAACTTGCAATGTTTGTATGTTAAGTAGTTAGTTCTTTTTTTGAAGTCTAATTTTGAACGTATAAATAACAACATTCACTAAAAGTCATGACCGGAATTTCCTAATGAAGATCAACGGCAAAGCATCCGTATCAGGAGTTACACTTGTTCAAAAGTCTTTCATTTTACGTTAGTCCATAGTTCCATTTTAGGCCTAAAATGCAGTGTTTTCCACAACATATCATCAAAATTTAAGCTATCTTAAATTCTAAGTTGACGGCGGAAGAGTCATTTGAACGCAACGTCACCGATGCCGTACCAACGTCGGTCACTGTAGCACAATGAAATATTAAATAAATACTGGCTGAAATTCTTAGGGGTTTTAGAAATAACTTTAGTTACTCTGTACAAGTAGTAAAATCAAGGAGCAAAAATGGAACTAGCAACAAGAACACAAAGCTGTTTTAATTCTGGTGATGGTGACAGAACAGAAGAATTTACAGTGCCTGAAAAAACGTATTAAATGATTTCGTAAATGCTTCATCACCGTTTTGTCAATCAAATCAATGGATTTGCCCAATTAATTCAATCAATTGGATTTATCGATTTTGTCTATAGTATCAGTATAAATTGGACAAAATCGAAGTTTTTGTTTCATTTGTTTTTATTTTTAAAATGTTTGATAATAAAATTCTGAGCTGAGCTGATTGAGCCACTAATAGAGAAGAGAAGATGAAGAGTAGGCATTTACAATTTACAGGCTAGAGAGAAAATACCGGTTCTTTAAGTTTGCATTGGAGCAATCTAACGAACGTTAGATTGCTATCTATCCTCTCTTACCAATCGATAATTCTCCTCGTAAAGAGCAAGTTTCTAAAACCGCCAACATTTCAGCGTGTACAGTAAAAACAATAGAAGTAAGTATAGTGAAAGGCACGACAAGTGTATTTACAATGCTACGTGGCGTTGGTTCGGCGGTGCTAGCAGTCGACCCTATGCTTAAAGATATAGTGCATAAGCAAGACAAAAGGGCTAATGATGGACACATTTCCGATATTATTACTGAAAATATTGATAATGAAGTGTTTGAAAAAGTAGGATTAAAGATGTTAGATGATATGGTTAGGAAGAAAGTGAACACTGAGATCACGGTTGATGGAGATATGTGGAATAAAAAGACATTCTGCATCGACCGAAATAAATTGTGATTAGAGCAGAAGAAGAATGATGAGGTAATTGAAATGAGATGAAATTGTGTCCAACATTAGCTTAATTGTGTATGCCATGACAGGCTGTAAACATGCAATAAATAAAGGCATAGTTGCAAAATCGTTCTTAAAAGAGCTAATTTGGCCAGGAGCTCTCAAACTTTTTGCAATAAAATAAATAGATCATCAAACATTTATAATATTGAGACAAGTGGATACATAATTGAGACAAGTGGATATAGCAAAAGACAGATAATTTTTTCACTTAGAATTTGTGAAAAGTAATTACAGTAATCAATTTGGATGTTATTCAATTTCATACAATTGAGCTTAGAATGTAGGCTCATAAAATATTGGGACGACTGCATCATTCAGTGATATGTGATGTGTGATCATAATATTGCGTGCTTAATATAATGATATGTATTGCATAAACATTTCGCTTTGATTTGAAATTTAGCGAAATAGAAATATAAAATCATATGTACCTTGTTTATACGAGGCTTGTCGCGTAACTTAAAGTACTGTGAAGTGCCTGCAATAATAGTAACAAGTTTTAGTAATAAACATGGAATATTTAATGTAATTTCACTTTTGACATCAGTCAATAAGAATTCCAATGATGATAATGAAATCAAAGGAAGCATTAAATGGCGAAGACATTAATTTCAATTGCAAGAATTAAAGTAGAAGGCATTTAGGAATAAAGAAGAGTAACAATGAAATCGACAAAACACTCACAATCAAGACAACTACCAGGGTCAATCAAAATATAGTAGGGATTGTTATACATTTTCATCTAGTGACCTCTTATAAACAAGGCATTGAATTCAAAACAATCGTCGGTATATTCAAATACTAAATCATTTTTACAAAACTGTATAATAAGCTTCGCTCGCGTCTATCAAAGACTCAGAATACTTAGATTTAGAGAAACCTTCATTCAAAGCAAGCTATTAATTAATATAAAAATAAAAAAATATTTACAAAGTAATCGCTAAACCTATCGTGTGTAACATTGCGTCGCGTGATTCGTACCATTTATTCTACAAAACGACTATCTTTTAATATATTTGGATAAAATTCTCGAATAATAAATATACATCAAGACGTATCTACAAGAAGATACTGGAAGGACCCTGTTTAAGTCTAATAAAAGACCTAAAGACCGATTCGGTCTCACCACTGCGCGAGGTATAGGAAAATAAAGTCTTGGTAACAAAGATTACAATATTTTGCTATAAAGTATTTACGATCATGTACGTAAAAATTTTGTCAAAGATTCGATATGGACTAACTATCCAGTCCAGAAATTCAAAAGTTTCTATGATCAAGTTCGGGAAGTCAAAAAAATATAAAAGTTAAGTTCACTGAGTGGCTTCAGCGGTATGATAGTGTGATGGATGGTAACGCCAAACCTGTGGAGGGGAGTACTCGACCGGGACCTCTTGAGCCGCCCCTCCAGCGCCCCACATGAGCACCGTCTGGCGCGGCATCTCGGTGGCTTGCGGTTGCTGCATCCGCTCCTGCTCCGAGTTGCTCGACCCCGCAGGACTTGGACCCGGCACTACGGAAGGCGACCTTCTCTCTTGTCCAGTCACTGGACTCATATACCTCCCACTACTGTCCACATAGGTATACTCTCTCGAAGGTGGTCGATGGTACGCTGGCGCCACTTCGTACCCAGGCGGAGGCGCTGGTTCAAGGAAGCCATTCGGCGCATAAGGAGTGTAATGATAAGATAGAGGTTTATATTGATGGAAGAGATTATCTGCTGTTAAGAATCTGTCGTCAAGAGGTGGCGGGGCGTAGTGTAAGGTTGGGGCTGGAGGGTACTCTCCGTAAGGAGCTGTGTAAGCGCCATTTAAATTCGTGTACGCTGCCGCTACTGCGTCCGCTGCTAAGTAATCCACGGGAGGTGGCGCAGGCGTGGTGGGGACTCTTCTCTTATTCCTGCAAGTTGATAGAAAGTCCCGCAGTTGTGTTTTGTATCTCCTGGCCGTTCTTGGAGGTGTAGTGACGTTAGTCTCGCAGCCGGAGAGCTGTTCCGACTCTGAGAAGTAGAGGCTTGTTAGGCCAGTGTCGAGATAGCTAACTTTGAAGTCCATCGTTCTTTTCCCGAGTAGGTCCCTGCCTTCTTCTTCCCTGAAATTGATTTAAAATAATCTTTGAATTTATGTGATACTTCTGCACAAAAATATACCATTGTGTGGTGAGTAAAAAAATGGACTGGTGACTGCTACAGAGTGTCTTTGGTGTGATAATTAGTAAACTTACATGAGCGGTCGATGCGTGCTGATCACAAAATCAGGTTTAGAATTCTTGTAGACTAGTCTGGAAGAGGTCTGTAGCCACTGCCACTGACCATCCTTTGTTTGGAAGCGGTAAGCGATCATTCCGGAAGCACCTGTTTTTAATACTGTAACAAAATTGTTTCATTAGGACATAAAACTAAATTATTATAAATTATAGGTAATGTTTACTAAGTTTGCTGTTTTGACTCCACCGCATTGCCTTCATAAAAAGTCACACACACACACACACACACATAAAGGACCATTTCAGTGTTTCATTTCTAGTGAATGAATGAATGATATATTTATTTGCAAGAATATAGGTAGGTGACATAAGTTTTTAAGATCTATGGGTGAAAAGTAATGTAGCATAATATAGAAATATTCCAGTAAAGTAAACGTATATGGTAATTGATAAATCTATTTCAAATCTTTGATTTTATTTTAAGATGTTTAAAGGAGGTATTATCCATCTACAAATAAGGTACTTACATTCTTGATGTGCGCTGGCGACATAGGCCAGATCGTCGTAATGTACAAGATCATAGCCACCCATATTCGCCAGCTCAGCATCTGTGTAACCTAGCAACATTTTACCCCTGGAACAAGGAAACCGTTTTTATTGATCATTGTTTATAATTGTTGATCATTGTTTAAAAAAAAACCTGAGCATTCAACTGCGTTCTACAATCAGTCACATCTTTACATCGGTTACACAAGGGTGAGAAGGTCAAAAATAAAGCTTTTCAAAAGGGAATTTTGCCTAACATTTAGAAACGATGGTTTGAAATACGCCACTTCTTTGATAATTAAAGTAATATGGCAAAATGGGCGAACAATTTTGTATTTTTAACATTATCATTTAGAAAACTAGAATTATAATAATGAAAGTGAAACCGAAACGTCTTAGTATTTGGTGTTTTCTGTGTTTTTTTTAAATCGTAAAACCCATTGAACTTATGCCTCTTTTTAGTGTAATGATCAATCTATTTAATATTATGCTCTAACATGGAAGAATATTTGAACTCACGATTTCCCCAACCTTAGATAAAAAGCCATTGTCTAAAAAACATTTTTTTGTTACAGCCTTGCGGCATTCCCATTAATTAAACCGACTATTGTTCAAGTAGTATTCCAGTGTCAATTACCAATTTATTATGGTTTATAAAATTCTTCTGATGATCTTTTATTGTTACTGTTTTTGCTAAAACTAACGTTTCACAAGACGATGTAGCTTTTAGTTGTAACTATTAATTATATCGAACGAGGTATTGTGTCTTTAAATTAATTTTAAGCTTAAATGCCTATTTACTTTTAACTATAGAATAATTTTGTCACACAAAATGTGAAGTTACTACAGTCTTGTGAGAATTCATTTTTCTTTATGGTTACTACTTATCCTAACAATTTATGGTTGACATTACTATTTTTAGCTACAAAGGGTTTTTTGGGAAAAGGAGAAAGTGTTTGCCTATCATCAGGCTGGGCAAGTTGGATGGATACAGTATAGCCATCCCTGTCACTGCCTGTCCGAGTTCTGTATTGTTTGCCCTCCATCCCTCAGTCATCAGTGCCTCGTCGGCCACCAGCACCACGTACGGTGATTGTGGACGTGTGGGAACAAAGAAAATTCTATGTATTTTAGTGTATATCAGGGAAGATTTGAGTCTTGTGCTTGAATTAAGTATCATCATTTAATCATCATTTATATTATGATCTATATTATTGGTAATAAATTGTAATGCAATAACAGAACACAGCATCTGACAAGTTATTGCAGATTACATCAGTCTTAAGTCACGTCCGATAATTTCTAGCATTATTTTGTTTTTATATGAACAGTTTTTCCTTACCGTTGATCCATAGAGACTAGAGACAGGTCGAGCTTGTGTTTGCTCTTGAACATGACTTCCTTCTGAGGGATCTCGAGAAGGCTGGGAGGGCCGAAGGGCGCACAAATTGCGAATAGTGCTAATGGTGGCTCTTCTGTTTTCTTGTTCTGCCCGTGGAGGACTTTGATTCGGCCTCGGATGTCAAGCCTCTGTGGATGGAAAAAGTAAAAAGTTAGCATAATTGATTCAGTTTGTTTACGTCTCTGGTTCATTTAGCACCGATTTCATAAAAGTAATAAGTTAATAATAAGACAAATATTTAAGTCACGCTCTATTAATAAATGTTAAACTTTATTAGCAGTTTTTTCAGAAACGATGAAAAATAATGTTGAATTTTTCAGTTTTATCCGACATCACAACAGAAAAAAGTTTCTATATAAAACATTTTACTATGAACACAACAAAAACTCACCAGAAACCCAGAAGTATTATCAAGCAAGCATCGAAATCTGACAGTGAAACTCCTTTCCAATAGATGCGCCCTCTCCGGCCTTAGGACGTCCTGCAGCGTCAGGTTGCTGACCTCTGGAGGGAGGAAGGAGTTCCACAGGATCTGACGCTGTAACTCCTCCCGGTCTTCGGAGTGGACGAGCTCGTAAACTGACTGGTGGACTATGTCCGACTGGAAAAAAAAAAGATAATTTTATTGTTAGGATTAAAGTTTACTTCAGTCGTTTCATTTTCTAATAATTCCAGCTTCATCGCAACTTGATGGTAATTAGGAGGTAATTAACAGAGAAGTATTTTATACCCATTTAATTCACGGTCCGGTTATACTTCCGCTATTAAACTCATAAAGGATTCGTAAAAAAAAAATCTTCATGCATCAAAATAGTCTGTCTGCAGTTGTATTATAGGAGTTTGTTGTTTTTCCCCGACTCGGATGTGAGTTTCATAGCGCAAGTTGGTCATTGTAGGATGGGTAGAATCACCCCCTTGACGAATGCAAGTGACTAAATCGCCATTCTGTACCTATACATTTGGACATTTTATTTCATTTATTATTTAACTTAATCCCATATTAAAGCCCCTATTGACATAATGCAAGTTTTTTGCCCGTCGAATTCAGGAAAATTGAAACAACAAATTACTTGCATTTTCAAAAACTGTTTAGACGGTGCAACATTTATTTTTCTAATTCGATTGGTACCAATCACTATTAAAATCTGTTAATACAAACTGTTAACCCATAAGAATAATCTATTGTAGTCTAAAACATGTAATGATGAAGAAAAAGACATTGAACAATTTAATTTTACTTGTAATGAGCTCCTAATGAGATTCAATAAACCAAAAGATAACGAGATAATTCGTTAACAAATACAAGCTCAACAATAGCAAAAGAGCAAGTCACAATCAAACCGTAAATCAATAAACAACAGCGAGCGAGCCCTAGAAATCGATTCGAAGCTCAATCATTAAAGAATCATCTGTAACGAAGACGGACGTGTTAATTCCGGACCTATGACAAGCTAATGACTACCTTAACTACCTAACAATACGTTCTAAAATTATTTAAATGGTTTTCTTATTCATTTTACCCTACGTCACATAACAAAGACCGTATAAATAGTGTAGATAATGCAACAGCATATGATGCTAGTACAAAACTAATTGATAATCAATGGGGTTACCCAAGGCACGAACTTCGGCCCCCTCTAAACATATAAATGAATTTGTAAAATATTTATAGGGCTGGTATGAGTAACAACATATTGCGTTGGCATTAAACGTCAAAAGATGATTTGTTGGGTAATTGCTTTTTGTTCTCATTGGGTTGGGGGGTTGCTATGGTACGGAATACTGTTTTGTTGATAGACCTTTGTTTTGGCAATTTTTCGTCGTGGTTTTGTATTGATGGATTACATCATTTCTATGTAGGTACGTTTTGGAAAATATAGCCGTAATTTGTCTCTAGTTTTGAATGGGGGAAATATAAAGTTTTGATTAACTGTGACTTAACTTTAGGGTTCCATTTTCTATCTTGATGAAGCATTTTGATTGAATCATGATTATTGTATAAGGAAATTATAAAATAAGAACCATTTGGTAGATTATCGTTATGACTCATAAACGTGTAATATCCAATAGTATCTAACTTTTAGTTTCTAATGAATCACAACACACACACACACATTGTATGTCACAACATTTTATTTGATTTTGTATGAGTTTTTTAATTTTTAATTTGTCCTATAAATGATTAAAACGGACACACACTTCCCTGTATTTTTCTAGCGTATGGCAGCTGCTGCTGAAAATCAGCGTCAGGTACACAAAGTGCACTTTGTGTTGTCATCTGACATTACCTATGCTGAGCTGAGGCCCTTTTGGCATTATAATCATTGTTTTCTGTTTATATAGTTTTAAGGTATATTCTTCAGCTGTAATGCTAATAAACTCATTGCTTATACTCTTAAGACAAATTATTTTAGCAATATGTTTGACCCCTGAAAGTTCCAAATATTAATAAACTTCAAATAAAAGACAGTAATAAAAATAAAGACACAATCCAAGAAACTCAAAACGAAAAACTCAAACAGCAGAAATTAAAACATGGAATAAAAATGATTTTGGTGGCAGTCGGGGCTATTTACGATGAAGCTCAGACCATTAGCGATCGATACTGCCCGGCACCCACCTGGCGCGGATTGAAGTTAATGTTGCTATTCAGAACACCCCTCCGAATAAAGATGCATTTGGATTTTAAGTTTGTATTTCGAATTGTTTAATTTGGAAGTGTACTTTGGTAATAATGGGTTTGGTGATTTGGGATCAATGTGGGCCTGCGACTACAAAGTAGATAACTATTGGTAAATACTGTAACCTTATGTTAAACTATTTTGGTATTACAGTATTCGGTAACTACAGTTTTGAGCTATTTGGGGTCTAAACGCTCGGGTCATGGGGCCCGAATGCTCGTCTCCTTTTTTAAGGAAGTTTCTCGCCGATTGCGACACTTCACATGACCAGAGGGCTGGGTCGTTCTTTGGCCAAAGAATTAGCATTGCCATTCAACGTAAAAATGTTGCCAGTGTTCTGGGCACTATTCCGGATGACAGCGATGCGGACGAGTACTTTGACGCCTAAGTGTCCTTTTGCTTTTGTGTTTATTTGTCTACCTAGTTAGTTAGTCATTTAATTTAGTATGAGATTGTTTATTGTATAAAAGATTAGGAATATATTGTTTTAACAAAATATTTGGCCGATTTTGTATCATTACACTTATTGAAGCAAATTCGCTATAGTTTTACAAAGTGGATAGGAGCTTCTACAGAAAGAAAGGAAAAGTAAGTTTATTTATCACAAAAACACGTGCATACAAAAATATGGGTAATCAGAAAATTTAAACAAAATATAAGAGCTACGTAAGTAATCACGAGCATAAAACAGACATAGTCGGCAGCTGCACGTCATGACTTTGACAAGAAGGCTTCCTCCTCACCCAGCATGATGCAGTGCTATGGGGGACCCACAGCATAATGCTGATTTTCAGTGGTAAGCTGATATAAAAAAAGTAACGTCCTAAATAAATGTATTTTCTTTCTTCTTCTTTCTTTCTATATTTATATCCTACGCATTATTCTTAGCAACAAATACAAATTCGCATTGCTCTGCGTATATATTCTTAGGGTTCCGCCTAATTTAGATTTTCGGTCAGTCAGGTAGCAGTTAATATAAGTTTCTTCATTACTTCCCACAAAAATTGTTCCCACTTAATTTTTAATAACCTCGGCGTTATCCACTGCCGAATTTTCACCTAAAATTGTATGCTAATAATCGGATTAAATGTCCACAGTTATATATACACTGGCAATCTTTACTGCGTGTAATCGCCCTCATTTAAGCGTGGCTTACTTTGCCACGTGCCACCATACCAGGAAGTGGCAAGTACCCGGACCGATTTAATGATTTATCAATCGATTTGTTTTAATCGCGACCCACCCTACGCACTTTGATAGGCATGGATTAACTTGCTAGATGTGTAAGTAGGTAGAAAATTGAGTTTTTTTTTTAAACTTTTGACTTTACCAGCTTTTGCATTGATTTGTGCAATGGATAAAAAAATATATTCGTCTATGATTTGTGATAATTAAGGAATTGAAATATGTACACTATAATTAGGTACCGTTCTTACTTGTAAGTTTTTATTACTTTGGGCTGTTGAATATTAAGCTTTTGGCTAATATGTTAATGTGTGTTTTATGTTATGTGCGTTTAGTTTGTGCAGAATAAACAATTTTTCAGTCGCCTTTTACTTTAGTCTATTATCGTTCCCTAAGTAATAGGTATAATATCCGCAATACAATTAGGTACTACTGTTCAACCAATCCAGTCTGCCCAATAATCTTTGCCCTACTAAAGTAACTCAGGTAACCGAATTACTTGCTCGCTTTGAGCATAAACAAAACAAAGAGGAGAATGGGGGGGTTGGCCGTAAAATTTATACGCATACGATCACTGCCAACTGAAAGTTTTATAGCGGGGGTCGAAAGGGGGTCGGAAACCGGGGTTTTTACATTCTAATAGCAATATTTCATCGGGGACTTTATTAGCTGTAATGCGGAGGGCATTTGTTAACGAGCAATTTTAATACGCGACGTAGTTTTTTTTTTTGAAGATTTTTTTTTGGATTCCGTGGTTATGTTCATTTTTTTATTGTGGTTGGAAAGATGGATATGTAAATGATTTATTTTTGTGTGTGGATGTAGGATGAGTTATTGCTTGAGGAAAACATAGAATGGGGAGGAAGCTATTAAATTATGGAGATATATAGCTTTTGGAACGTTTTATCAGTCATTTTACAAATGTGGGGGTTCGAAGTACCCATTGAATTACCCTATATGGTAAATGCAATAAAACAATAATACTTATACGTACATACACAAACTTTCAGGGGACCTTACAAAGGATCGTTGTTGTTAGTTGTTAGTTTTTGCTCGTAAATAGATATTTGTCACACCAATTCGCTTGGTAGATATTTGTCAAAAAATCTGAGACTCACGTATTTAATTCCATCTTACCGGTTAGCTTGGAGGTTAACCTGGCGGGTTAACTACCTACATAAATATTATAAGTCTGTAAAAAGCTCAAAAATAAATGAAATGAGTCCAACTTAATATTTCATTCAAAATCAAAAGTCATATATTCAAACTAGGATAAGAATCAGCACTTTTCGAACGTCAAAATTACATATGACAGTCCCCCAAAACGCCCACCCTTCACCACTTCCTAGTGCTTTAGCTGGGAAGAAGAAGTGGCGCAATAAAGTTCCCAGCAGCACAGCTGTCTGTTCGGTTAGAAAAATAGATTCTATACAATAGTACGCAAAATCATTTACCTTTCGCAACACAAAACATACATTTAATGATCAGCCATAATACCTATGTCAGCTAGCGCATGCTAATATACCAACCAAAAACATCGAGAACTAATACTCAAGCAGAAATAAAAACTAAAAGTAGACTGAACTTAATATCTAGACAAAAGGCTCCAGGCATATAGGGCGTGCCAACCCGTACATATGCACATAACAATGTATTTTTGAAAGTGTTATTACATATGTAGGTGTAGTAACTACTCGCATAGTAACACATTTAACCCGCGTTCTCAAGGGAAGGCGCCTAAATAACTTACACCGCGTTTACTTAGCCCCCCAAAAAGTACTAAAACGTGAAAATATGTAAATACCCCAGAGATTACAAAGCCATTCGTTGAAACTCCGATAAAAAATGCCACTGATAACACTACGGTGGTACTAACGGCACTAAGCTTACTTATCGCGGGTTAATTAATATTTTTATAGTACACTTTTATATTTATGAATAATTAAATTTTGGTCCAAGCCTTATCTTATTCTGGCTAAGTGATTAATAAGGTTAATGCGGCTTTCCATAAGGAAAATAGGGTAATTTTTATATGGAAATAATGTAATTAATTAAAGTGAATTTGTGGGTAAAAAATGTCGTGTTATTGGACGAGGAGAATTTTGTTTTTCGCGTGTTGTGTTAATGCTGTTAAATATTTAAAAGTTTAGAACTCAAATAAACCAAACAATCGTTTGTTAATTGGTTTGACGTCACCATCTCAGTAGTCTACCCCCTTTTGAGCCATATCATCTTTCTCACAGTCCATATATCGTTTCTTTGGTCTTCCACTACTCCTATAGCTATCCACATTCATACTCAGAACTTTCCTCACGACATTTTCCTCATTTCTAACTCAGTACTAACTAGTAGGTATATTATTACCTATCTTATGAAATAATTCTTCATTAAAAATATAAATGTTCTTTAGTCAGGTCCTTACAAAGTGACTAGCCATCTAAATAAAATATCAACTTAGCTTAAATTACAGTTCGGCCGACGAGAGAATGCGTCTCTGACACCTGTTATTTGGACAATTTCTAGTAGTACCTACTTACTTAGACCTACATACATAACATCACGTCTGTATTCCCCGTAGGGTTAGGCAGAGGTGTAACGCTAGTACACCCACATTTCGCCAGTTATATTTAAGTCCCATGTAATAGGGAGCGAGCCTATTGCCATCAACCGGGCACGTATCCAGACTTCGGGCTGCTACTGAGAAATTCTAGATGGAAAAACCCAATAACACAGGTCCTGAGTTTGATTCCCGGGTCGGGCAAACCCGACCCGGGAATCAAACTCAGGACCTCATGCTCAGCATCAGCGCTTGGGAACACTAGACCAACGAGGCAGTTGGTATAAGATAAGGATCAAATTCGTTAGTATAAAGGCTCGTTCACACCGGCGCGACTTGTCGCGCGACACGACACCGGCAATTGTTCAATCGTGAAGTTTTATTAGATATTGTATTGTAAAAGTCGCGTCGCGCGACAAGTCGCGCCGGTGTGAACGAGCCTTAAAACTGACAGTTTTCAAGAACCCACTCTTTCCGCGGCCGGACTGTAGCTAAGTATTGTATGCTTAAGATTCAGTAAGAACATGTTGAACATACCTGGTGGAAGCCTAAGTAACTCTCGATACTGTGTGTGGCGAAGAAGACCTCTCCCTCACACGTCAGTATCATCAGGAAACCGTTGAGTGCCTGGAATAGAACAATACAATAGTAAGAATAAAGTTCTACACAAAATTAAATATAACATAACATTACGCCTGCAACCCCAGAAGGGTAAGGCAGAGATGTACATTATTATACACCCACATTTGGCCAGTTATGTAAAAGTCCCATGTAATAGGGGGCGAGCCTATTGCCATCAACCGGGCACAAATCCAGACTCCGATTTCCCACCCAAAAAAAAAAAAAAAAAAAAAAAGGCTGCTACTGCGAAATTACTGGTGAAATAAACCCGTGTCCGGCCCGGGAATCGAAACCAGGACCTCATGCTTAGCAGTAGCAATTGCGACCAAAAAACAAAAAAACAAAATAAGGTAAATAATAATAATATAATTGGCGTGGCCACCTGCTGGGCCCAACTGATCTAACACACCATCGATCGGATAATAACAAAAATATAAGAGACCACGAACTGAATCGCGTCTATGAGCCTGTCGCGGCATCTACATCGCCACATGTGAAATATGCATCACACAGACGTCACAAATCCTGCATCGCGCTATTGCTTAGCAAGATCCGCCGTTATGTCGAAACTAATGCAGCATTAATTTGGAAATAAATATACCTATGTTAAAGTTGAGGATTAATGTTAGCGACTATGTTAGCCGAAAACACGATTGTTTCTCGATAGAAAAAAATTCCAAAGTTACCTCCAAACCGAACAATAAACCGCTGCTATTCAAAAAATACTTCAAATTAGATCATGCAACTTGGCACACTAACTGAACTAACTATAAAGCAGCGACTATGTTTTTTATTAAATTACTATTATTTTCGCCGTAAAAAGCAATTACCTAAACTTTTGCCGATTTGTTGCCGCCTCCGTCTCGCTCGCACTCAGTCCGCGAGTAGTATGGTGCGAGTGAGATAAAAACCAGAAGTTGTGTGGGCTCTTATCTGTACTATCCGACATCAATCCTTGGGCAATTGCCCGCCAGACACAACACCCGTCTGGTCAGAGGATCCTCCCTTTTCAATAGAGGATGAGTGAACTATACACCTAGTTCCTCGTACCTCTAAAAGCCAATCTAAAAACTAATTGACCAAGACGAATTTTAGAAACCTCAATGAATATAACATGTCATGTAACAGTACCATCAGACTTTTAGCATTCAAGTCGTCAAAATGTAATAGGCCCGTTGATATTTGTCATCGCGACGTAACTAAACCCCATTCACAATAAGATTAGACATTTAAACAAACCTTTTTTACAGTCCGTTTAACCGATTTTGACTTCTATTACGTTGGTGGCATGACAAATGGCAGCTGCCGTAAACAGTTGGTATTATAATCACGTTTTTGCTTTCAATGCCATTCTTATACCTACGGAATAGAAGTCAAAATCGGTTGAACGGACTGTAAAACGTTTTGTTTAAATGTCTAATCTTATTGGGAATGGTTACTCCAATATACCCCATATTGGAGTAACCATATTATTTAACGCGCCAAAAAAATGTATGCATTCTTTTAAAACACTTTATGTCCTAATTAATTATTATTTTATTGTTTCTTTCAGTTTCGTTCGAAGTTACATTTTAGGGTCTTTCTCAAATGTCAAAACGGGCCTATTAGATTTTGACGACTATAGTTACGCTTTAACACTGTCCGAAACTTTGGGTAATGTACGTCTAGTAGACTGCATAGTGCATACGATCTTGCATAATTTTACGACCAGAATTTGCGGTAAATTCCACGTACCTTCTTTTATTTTTTATACCACGACGAGGAATCTCTTGGCCTGAATCTCACCTGTTGGTTAGTGATGATCAGGCTGAAGGTAGAAGCGAGCTTCACCCGGAACCCTCAACCACAGAGGAATTGGCTATCTTATCTCTAACTGCCGAAACACAACAATGCTGTTAACATTGTTGTTATGGCGACAGACTTAGATAAGATGGTGGTAGCTAGCTAGGCGGACTTAGGACAAGCCCTACCACCAACCAAACCGAGCAGAAAATACCTCGATACATTCCGCCCTGGCTATCGCATAAAACAACAGAAGAGGAACCCCAAATTATTGAATAATTCTTACAAAACCCATGCACAAAGAAGACTTCCCCAACCCCATTAAATCAAATAAAATAAACCGAACTTTCCCGAAGCCGATCCACGATTTCAAACAAAAACAAAACTAAACTTTTTCGGACTGAACCCGGGCTTGACGTGGGGGACCGAAATTATTCTGTCGTTGACAATAAAGACTTTTGCCAAGTTTTTCGTCGGGTTTCGTAGTTATTTCCTTGGCCAGACACAAGGCTGAGTTACGAGCCAAGTTGGGCGGAGAAATGTAAGGGCGCATTTCCATTGACTGTCCTAGCGTTGTTGATGGAGGACGTGTTTTTTTTTCGGTTACTAGATCGATTGGACTGATTACGTCAAATTAATATTGCAGAAGGATTTAATTAAAAGTTATCGTTGACCAAAGGGACTGAATATTATAGCTGAAATATAACATAACATACTTATGACATCTTTTTATTCAAGATCTGGTGCTGTTATTGGCGTTGTAAAGTGGCATGAATGGCTAACGGGAAATTTTGATATTCAACATCCTACAATGAAAATCTAAATTACTTAAAAATATTTTCAATATACTATTCCCAGCTAGAATAACAGGTATAAAAAAAAACATCCGCATCGCTGTCAGTGGGAAACGTACCCAAAAGGCTGGCAGCATAGACAAGTTGGATGCCAATGCTGATTCTTTAGCCTAAAAATAAGCCGGCCTCTGGGCACGTGAAGAGTAGATCAACCGCTTGGCGAAGTCCCAAGACCCCGAGTTGAGTCCCGATGAGCACCCCACCCCAAACGACTCGAACATATTTTTCTTTATATATTTGCACAATAATATGTTGTATATTGTATTTAAATCTAATGTAAAATATGAAAGTCAACGGATATTCATTAAGGAACGGTAAAAAAAGACTTGAAGTTTTTTTCCCGTATCGTCACAAAAAATCGTATCGCATGACAATGGAAGCTCGCAAAGCTAACTAGAGACCGTAGAATAAGCACATAGTACTGACTATTTATAGCATCGATACTTCCTATTGATTTATTTTGTTACTGACTAACTATTCATAATTTATAACTGTGTCATGTCGTCTCTATGGAGTCTTGTTTCTGCAAGGACTGCAGAATTTAAAACCTTTGTGTAGGATGAAATATAGGGGTTTATTTATAAACTTTGCTTAACTTTTGGCAACGTTTATAAATAAACCCCATAGTGTTTAAATATAAATTTGATTAGAGCGACTCGTGGCTAAGTAATAACAGCCTCACGGATTGATCAATCAGGATATGCTACACTTCCCGAGGTTGGTCCGTGGATGGGTGAACATACGTGCCTAGGAAAGCTCGTCCAGCGGTCCTGGCAGTCATTTGTAGATCTTTGACAGTCATTACGATTCGTCAGAAATCCGGAAGTCTGACGACCAGTATGAGGGGTATCGTATTACCAGTAACTGAGCTGTGGACGTCGCTCCATATAAAATGCTGGTATTCAGCTGCATTCGGTTAGACTGGAAGCCGACCCCAACCTAGTTGGGAAAAGGCTAGGCAGATGATTCCCCGAAGAAGAAGTAAAATCATAGTAATACTATGTTAACCAATAGATAAGTCAAGAAATAATTCCACACAGTAACCAATTTTCCTCCATAAACAAGATTGCACAGAGTTAATAAAAATTGAAAAACTTATGCTTTGTTCAAGGTTCTGTTATCTGTAACCTTGAGGTCGAAGGTTAGAAGGTAATACTATAATGTTATGATAATGGAAAATAGTTTAGTATTAGTAGTAATCTTTGTTTTCTATCATAGATAATTATATCATGATATTTTATGGATTTTATAATATTTTTCGGATCGGAATTAGATACTAATCTAATCAAAAGTGATTACCTCGAGGTATAGTTTTGTTATGAGAGCTTCCTTTTTTATAAGGATCAGCATTTTTTACTTGGCAGACACTGTGTTGTTGCAAAAACTAAACGGGTCTAATTTTTGTGAACAGAGTGTCAAGTCTACCAAGGCTCGTTAGTTGTCTGCAAAACATCGATATACAATGTGGAGACGACAATACAACAATAAATGAAAAAACTGGCAACACTTTGGTAGGACCAACAGGAACAACATACCCTCGTGGACCTACTGGTAGGACAAAAAAGTAGGTCCACGAGAAAACAATATAAATGCATAGGAGTATTTAGGAACTATCAAATAAATCCTAACATTGAAATTAAAAAAGTGATTTTTTCTAACAAACTAAATAGTAGTGATGGAACTATGGTGCCGTATAAGCTGGCCTTTGATTTTATAGAAACTCGGTACTACGCTAGGCTAGCTGAAGATGAAAGTGAAAAGGTCTCTGCACACAGCGGGCGCGACGCGGCGGGACGGGACGGCGACGCGACGCTGAGCAGTTGTAATGTACTAGATATAACGGAGGACGTCACACAGAGCGACGGTTACCGTCGCGTCGAGCAGGACGGCTCTGTGTGGCGTCGTCCGTAATATCTAGTACATTACAACTGCTCAGCGCCGCGTCGCCGTCCCGTCCCGCCGCGTCGCGCCCGCTGTGTGCAGAGACCTTAATCATTAAGTTGTCAGTTCAGCTACAGAACTGCTGAAAAAGTTTATAGAAGATGATGAACTTACTTGTAAGAACATCTCTCCATCCGGCATGGCGTGGTCGTATGGCGAGTGTTCTCTCCTATGTCCGTGGATGTCTTCTTTTTCCTTGTGCATGACCACTGTAACAATACATATAAATTGTTGTAAATAAATAGTTATTGTTGTTCCCCAAAAACGTAAACAGGGTGAGTAATACCTACACTTCGCCAATCAATTACGTTCAAGTCACATTTAATAGAGGTCGAGCGGGCAGTACAGACATCTACAGAGAAATTCTATAAGGAAGAAACCAATAACATTTTGTCGACGGAAGAATAGCCAAAATTCACAGATTTTGAAAGTTTATAGGTATGAGGAACAGAGTGTAAAGTTCACTCATCCTCTATTGAAAAGGGACGAGCCTCTGACCAGACGGGTGTTGTGTCTGGCGGGCAACTGCCCAACGATTGATGTTATTGTCTTTATCTGTCATTTTGTCTATTCTTCCGTAGACAAAACCCGTTTCTAAAGTGGTCATGCTGGACATCCAACCCAGGACGTAATGCTCAGCAATCGTACTTGCAAACACTAAACCCAAGAGGTATTTATTCATGATAAATGATTCTAGGCTAAAAATAAGTTTAACTAATTAATTTGATCTCCTTTAGAAACACAAATCTAATTGGCCCAGTAGGCAGTTAGGTAGTTGTATATATTCGAAACCGCATGCTTACTCTATTTCTGTTATCAGCCTAGATATTTATAATAATTATAATTAAAATTTTATATAATTACAATTTAAACGTTATCTTTATCTCTGCCACCTTTAAGTGTTAATTGCTCCCGCATTCTTAATATCAAGTGTTGTACTTTGTAAATATCACGTCGTATTTTGTTCAGTAATTAAAAATAATAATTATATGTTTTAATTACTGGATAAAGGGATATTAGTTGGGACGCTGTATTGGCACCTGCGTTCAACGAGAAATGATAGTATCTGGGATGTAAAATGAAATCGTAAAAAACAAATAAAAATAAGAAATGATATTTATTATTCAGTTTTATTTAAACACTCCTCCTTAATCCAGTTTTTTTTTTTAATGCAAATATGCAACATACTTGAGGCATAATTATGGTTTTGACAGAAGGTGTAAAAATGCGATAGGAATTAGAAAAGTCTCAGTCAAAACATGACTGTAGTTTTAGCGACGGGGGTAGACCCATCCTTCATACCTTTTCAAGAAGAGTAGATCCATGATATATTCATTCCTTTTCATACATAACCTTTTTGTTATATTTGTGTATTATAAGCTGGATTATATTCGAACGCAATGTCAATTTTTACTGAATAATAATTTGAACTGACTGCCTCGTTGGTCTAATGGTCGCAAGCAGGTAGGTCTAGGGTTCGATTCCCGGGTCAAGTATTATTGGGTTGTTTCCATCTGGAATTTCATCGGATTGATAGCAATAGGCTCGCATATTACATGGGACTCAAACATTACTGGCGAAATGTGGGTGTACTATAGGTACACCTCTGCCTAACCCTTCGGGGAATACAGTCGTAATGTTATGTTAATAAATTGATTTTAATTAATTCAAACTGTTGAATTCAAATACCACTAACACTACACTCGCTAAAGTGTCCCCCTATCACATTTTTTATTTATTTTTTATTTTTTTATTAGCCTACATTATCCCACTGCTCCTATCACATAACCCCGTTATTATATTATGTACCTATTAGTCGTTTTGCAAGAGCGGGACAAAATCGGTGCAATATAATGTGTGCTTATCAAATATTATAATATCTATACGTAGCACTAGTTGCGCGAGTAAACGAGGGGGCGTGGTCTGCGCGACAAATCAGAGAGATTGTATCTAAATACAGGGGATGCTGGGCGAGGGATGTTTTATGTGTTTTTGTTATAGGAAAATAAGCTTTGTTACTGTACCTAATATTTTGAATTAACAGTAGATGTATTTATTTAATCTTTTGGTACGCAGTAGCTAACATTTACCAGAAAAATACAGCTTGTAATTTGGTTTTATTAGTAAAATCGTGAATTCTAACAAAGGTCACTCTTGCAGTATGCTTCAAAGAAAATAAAAATATAGCTTAAATGGCTGTTCAAAAATCAACGTTACTACATATTATGTACCTTAACTGGGTTGTTTTTCATAAAGGCTCGTACATACTGGCGCGGTAATTGTACTACCATGGAGTTTTCTTAGAAATTGTATTATTAAAGTCGCGTTTCGTCTGTTTTTAGGAGCTTTAAAGGAAAAGCTTACGTGAAACAAAATTTAGATATACAGGTTCAAATTCAAATAGCTAGCACAGATGTTTTTGATATTGATATGTGTTTTTGATATTTATAGATGATAAATTAATAAAAAAATAGGCAGTCATGGGGACTGCCGACAGAAGTGAAAACATTAAAACATAATTTAAACAATACAGAGTATAGGTACACAAATTATACTTTTCACGTGTGCGTAGTCCCAGCGGAAAAACTGATTTTGACATTGTGAATGATTAAGAATTATTACAAAAAAAAATTTAAAAAAAAATTGCTAAATATATTGTACTAACACTAGTGTTTAAGATGTGTATGTACTTAGTAACTAATTTGATTGTATGATCTGTTAAATGGTGTGTAAAAGTGGGAATATCGGGATAAAAAGTATCCCATGTCCTAACCCAGGTCATGGTCTACCCATGTGCCAAATTTTATCCAAATCCGTTCAGCCGTTTTAGCGTGAAAGCGTAACAAACTCACTTATAATATTAGTTAGAATACCTAATGATTTTTATTTTTGTTTTATCGGAATTAGGTATTGATACCCATCTGCGGAGTTTCGCTAGCTAGCTCATGAATACTTTGTCATTAATTTATTTAGCAATTTATGTACTGTGCTTAGGATGTGTTGGGGGTGCAATGATACCAGATAACTTTTAAATTATTACATTTTAACTTTATCAGATCGCAAGATTATAATATCATCACTCCTTTTTTTTCCATCTTTTTTTTTAATATAATAGGGGTTTTTGTCCAATAAGGATAATTATGTCAACCCCATATCATCACTCCTAGACAGTCACTCTTGAACTGTCTTTTCTATCAAACAAATAATTAAAAAAAAAAAGTTTTAAATTTTAAACATTATTTTCTTAAACGTTCGAATGAAACTATGCGCGCTTACCAGCCTGTACGACATGGTCGCCTACTGCATACAACCTTTACAGTTGGTACCTACGTATAATAAAACCAAAATTAAATTACAATAATCTGTAATTTTATTCGGACCGTAAGTTTTATTTCATTGTAAAACTGTGACAATATCTTGAGACTTTATTTCCTGCTGAAATTATTCTTTGTTCATTTGTAATGTAATTCGTACATAATCAGACGCGATATTATAACATCTGCACAATTGTGTAATTTCAACAATAACGAGAATGTATCGATTTCATTCGATGATACTGACTCAAATGTCATGTCCAGTCATAATATTACATTATAGGTTTAACTGTGTGTGTGTTTAATTGTGAATTGGAAATGAAAACAACAGTAATACCTATTAAAATGGTAAAACATCGGTAAATCGATTTTTTTAATAGAATAAAATGTACTTTTTTTTGTCTGACGCTTCATTACTTGTTAACAGTTATATGGTTGCAACTATGTAGGTACAGTCAACAAAGCTATTTGGTATACAGGCAGCTAACTTTAACTACTACGCGATTACGCACACAATAAAAATGAATATTGACAGTGTAGTGGAGGGATCAATAATTTTGCATGTATACCAAATAGCTTTGTTGACTGTACACGTTAAGTCTTTTTTTATTACGGGTAATATACTGGTAACTTGTCTTTACGTACTTACTTACTTTTTAATTCGAAGTAGATATTTTTATTTTGCGAGAGATCAAATCTTGCAAGTAGGAACAAGTCGTATAAACTTAAATATTTTCATTTAGTACCTACTTCAAAAAATGGAATTCTCAATTAAAATAGATAAGTACGGTCAGCGACAAAAGTCGATAAACACAACTAGTTTTACACATAATCGAAATTGACACAAAATTATTCGATACATTGCATTACGAGTATTTCAGCATTTCTTAAACTTTAGTTAACCGGGAACGTAGATCCACACGAGACACAACAGATTTTTAATTTTGTTTGTAATACGAAAGGATATAATATACATCACAGATCGTCACATTCCGGCAAGGAAGCTTATAGTCCCTACGGGTCACACCTACACCTAATTGCGAGAACATCATCTTGATGGAGTGTGAGCGGAGTGAACGAATAAGGAGAAATCTATTTGGTTCTCATAGTATTTTTGGAATTGGTGCCTGTAATAGTGTTATGTCGGACGAGCCTAAAACTTTTTAAATAAAAATTTAAAATCATTTAGGTACAGAAAAAAATCAACATTTGGTTATTATGGAGAGGCATCGTCAGTATTGTGACAAAGCTCCTTAAAAATGACCAAAAAAACACTTTTGCCGCTGACTGTACAAGGATATTTAAATTTTGAAGTCTGTAAAACACTTGTTTAAAATGTATTTTTCAAAATTCTTACTCATTCTATTGGGACCGTAAAATTGAGTTTTAAAATATTTTTAATTGCAGTGAAAATAATATTGTCGTTGCATTAAAAACTACCTGATGAGGACTTTAAGTATAGGACTTTAAGGAGTACTAAAAATAATAGGTTTCGTACTAGTGCATTTTTTCTCAAAGACTAACGATATGCACAGTTTCTCAAACTTTATTCTTTGGTTAGAAAATTGGATTAGTCAAGAACTGTTCCCAATTTGGCCTGCACTCAATATCACTAGAGGCCCATTTTTAGATCTTCAGGCAACTTTTATCTGAGGAATAAAGAGGGCGATTTGACAGGTTTTTTTTAGAAAACTGTGTGGCTTCGCCCGCATGATATATTTATAATTATACATATCGAGCTCGCGCATATGGAGCTCGTGGCTAAGTAATAACAGCCGCACGGGTCGATCCATCAGGTAAAGCTGCGCTTGCCGGGGTTGGTCCGTGGATGGGTGACCATCTTTACGTACTGAGACTTCTCCGTGCTTCGGAAAGCACGTTAAGCCGCTGGTCCCGGCTGTCATTCGTGGACCTTCGACAGTCGTTACGAGTCGTCAGAAGCCCGAAAGTCTGACAACCAGTCTTACCAAGGGGTATCGTATTACCCAGTTACTGGGTTGTGGAGGTCAGATAGGCAGTCACTCTATGTAAAATACTGGACCCCAACATGATTGAGAAAAGGCTAGGCAGAATGATGAATGACATATTATAAAAAATAAAATTCTTTATTAAATAAAACCCTAGGGACACAACGCTAACAAAACTTTGAGAGCCATTCTGTAACAGTTCAATGCGAAAGGTCAGCCTGTTCAGTTACAGTTAACATCAGATCATCGTTAATGATATGGAATCAATGATAGTGAGAACTTCTTGGTAAGTATCGGATGTGACGGTGTAATAATATGGTAGTCTTCATTATTGGCCGTACGTCTAAGGCTATAATGTTTCCAGAAGAGAGTTGATTCTTAGAATAAATTATAATCAGCCTGTTCTCACTGCTGGCACACAGGCTTCCTCCTCCTCTTAGGCTCTCCTCATAAAACATTGTTTATTTATTAAATTAGTTAAACTGGGGCCTAAGTCTACTAATTTATAAACGTTACAATGGTCTCTCAATGGTGAGTTTTTGACAGTTTTTGTATGGCAAATCTGTCAAAAACTCACCATTGAGAGACCATTGTAACGTTTGTAAATTAGTAGACTTAGGCCCCTGGATGTAGGAGAAAATTCTGGTCACATTACAAATCTACGCACGCACACAGTCATACACGTATTCGTCCATTTTGGTTTGTTTTATTTGTACAGTGGAAATGTGACTGTAATTTACGGAGTTTTAATTATTTTTGGGAAAAATGTCAGAAATCAATTCAAAACCGATTCTGAGCAAACTACTTCATAATGTGCATTAATTCACACATTGAACGATCATTCGTTGAAAGATGGATCATTAAAGATCATTAACCGACTTCCAAAAAAGAGGAGGTTATATGTTCGTAGCGTATGTATGTTTTTTTTTTTTGTGTATGTCCGTCGATATTTTATTCAGTTGTGAACGGATTTTGAAAATTATATTTTATTAACTTTGCTTGAGTACTTTTTGAGTTAGCTTCATTAATACGTATTTTTCCCACTTAGCCTATATGGACGACGTTTTAACATATTCCTGTCACTGTTATTTACATAGCAGGTCGTGATATTCGAACTTGTAGGGGGTAGGTACCATAACTAAAAAGTGAAAAATATATTTTTTTTACAAAAAAAACCAACCGACTTCCAAAAAAAACACTACAAAGTGAAAAATAACTTTAATTTCGGAAGTCAGTGGCAAAAAACGAAAATTCAAAACCAAAGACACCGACTTCCGAAATTAAAGTTATTTTTCACTTTGTAGTGTTTTTTTTGGAAGTCGGTTGGTTGTTTTGATAACATAATCATGACTTAACATAGTCATGGAAATAAGGCGTGAATGTGTCGGGGAAAAAAAGTATTTATTTTCTACACAAAATCAATTTCCTCAGTGATGAAAATAGTAAATTAGGTACTTCAGGAGCTTTTAAATTATAGTGCCCTAAATATTTTTGGAAAATTCGAAAAAAGTTGCTTGCATTACAAAACCTGTTATTGATATTTTTATTTATTATTTTATTTGTCATTGTTAACACTACTGTACTAACCACCTCAAACTCCATAATACAACTTATAAAATATATAATAATTTTCACAACAATGGCGTTGTCACCGACAAACGGTACGGTACACTTTACGACCAGCCTGGCCAATTACTGCCTGGGAGACACCATGTGGAAGCCAGTGATGTGATATTATCGATAGATTTATGTCGATAGATCATAGTTTATCGACGTCCGTTTCAATTCGCTGGAAGTTATTATTGATCGTGTTTGGGTTTTGTGGTTTGGGTTTTGTACAAGTACAAGTACTCACGTAAAGTAATTAATGTTATGATGCATAGGTTTACAGGGTTGAAGTTTATTAACAGCTACTAAACTGAAAACCAGTACCTGTCTTACTTTTCCCAACCATTGTTATAAAAGGCAACTCAGCATTTAAGCTATGACGATTAGCAGTAACAAACAAAACTAAATAATAACAAAACTATCCATATGCCTAGTGAAATGATAGGTATTTAACGTATTTTTGAAGTGACACTTCTTAGGCGGCGATTCGACAATTGGATGAGAATTGAGTGTGAAATTTCAAGGACGCATCACGTTTAGACACATTTTGTTACGTGAGAGAGAAGAAAGATATATCTCTCTTTGTCTTTATTTCTTTATTTTTTAAGAAGTTTCACTTCTATCACGTGTACCTACAATGTTGCCTGACTATTTTAATCTTTGTGTTTCCACTGTTACAGTATTCGGACATTCAATTGTATTATATAATAACTGAAGTTTTATGAAAATTCAGCATATTAGGTATAGGCAGTTACTTTACCCAGTTACAAGGGTTTAGTATAATTGCTAGATACTGATCCATAAAAAGATAGCAGGCCTATTTTTTTTTTAATTTGAAGCCATTCCAACTACAAATTTTACCGATATAATAACTGGTGACTTGCCCACATCAGATACACGCTGTTTTCAGTAATAAATATATTAAAAGCAATTTAAAGTTAAAGTCGCAAGGTCTTCATTGCAATTATTTTCGAACCAATTCTTATGAACAAACTACTCATTTAAATAAATATAACAACTTTTCAATATCTCACATAATTATTTAAACATCGCAACATTAAGCGGTACACTCTTTATAGAAACAATCGCAATTATTTCACACAACAGCCTTCATTACTTTTCTTTGCACAACATTTTAACTTTTTTAATAAAAAAAAAAAGGCAAAGTTATTGTTTTGCGGCTCACAGATCAAGATAGCGCTGGCCGGCAATCGAATGGATTTACCGATTTATCGATAATGTCCGTGGGTACGTCACTAATCGAATGCGCGGTGGTTTATCACCCTCTATAATCGTCATTACACTATCGGGGGTTTCTTTTTTTTGTTTTTGTTATAAATTGAAAACGAAAATTGATGACAGTAGCTGTTGCTTTTGCGAAACTCGTTAATTTTATATTTTAGCACTTTATAGATAGGATGTATAATAATAGTATTTCTATTTGATGTAGGGTGTTTTTATGAGTAGGTAATTAAGCTATAAAATAGCCTAGAATGTTCCCAAGGCTGAGACACAGGCTTCCTCTCTGTGAGAGGGAGTGGGCCGTAATCCACCATGCGTGCCCAGTGCACGATGTTCGATGTCTCTTCATGTCTTCCACCGACATACCGGTTTCAGCAAGAAGTTTTCCTTCACTGGTTTGAGAGTAGCGGTGATGAAATAATTGTACACAAAATAAAGTGTCTGCCTGGGTTCGAACCTACGACCTGCTCGTAAGTCGCGGCCGTTTCTACTGGGCCACCACTACTTCTTCTACTAGAACTATTACATGTCAAGATGCCTATAAAACAATTTCTGACGGTCGACAGAAAAGTTTTGCTAGCTGATTAATGCATCCAAATAAATCAAATGCAGAATTTTGTAAACAATTCAATAAATATATCGGATAACCAACTTAAGGCGAATTTCACCAATAAAATTAAAAGCGGTCAACACACACCGCGTTCAAGAGCTGTCAGTGTCAATATTGTTATGAAATATTGCCACTGACAGCTCTTGAACGCGGTTTAAATATGCTGAATGCGTTTAGTTTATTTGGTGAAATTGGCACTCATTGTTCGTCACAATAGATTTACAATAAAAACTTTAATACTTTTTAAATAATACCTCGAAGTATGCTTTTCCCCGGTATAAGAAGTTACAACTATCATATCACTGCCATATTAGAGCTAGTATTCAAAAAACTTTGGTGAAATCCGCATTTAGTGTTTGTCACAATAGATTTAGAAAGTTTAATATTTTTTAAATAATACCTCGAAGTACGCAATAAGTTTCAGCTATCATTTCACTGTCATATTAGAGCTATTATTAGAAAAACGAATAATGTACGGAAACGCAATGGTCTTGTTATTAAAAAATGTCGCGTGCGCACAATTTGTCAAACGTTTTCATTACCTACTCGCATTATTTTGCATTGATTTACGGTGTATGGGCATCACTGTTTAATTAATTATTAGCTGTTTTTTATTGTATTATTCTACGTTTCTAAGATACCACAAATCACTAAATGCAATTCTATTCTATTTTTATTTTAGACAATTCTAGGCTGCAAATGTCAGATGGGATGTGCAGAAACGTGACGAGAAAAAAAACCAGAGATAATAAATACGTTTAGCACTATACATTATTTAAAACGTCATTCTGCCTGTGTCATCTCCAAACGATTGACAGAAACAGAGCGAGTTTAAGGTGTTAAGCGCTAAACGTGTTTCTTAGTCATTTGTGGTGCAAGTGGGCCTCAGTGTATGGAATTAAAAATTGTAAATACATTTTAAAGCTACAATACCTAGTTGTAATAAAGCTTGGATTATGCACACTTGAAGATTTTATTTTTCTCTTTATTCTTTACTAGCTTTTGCCCGCGGCTTCACCCACGTTGTAGTCGGAAATTATCCCACGGAAACGTACTAATGGAATAAAAAGTATCCTATGTCCTAAACCCGGTTATGGTCTACCCATGTACCAAATTTCATCCAAATCCGGACAGCCGTTTTAGCGTTAAAGCGTAACAAACAAACAAGGTCACTTTCGCATTTATACCTAATGTTTCAAAGGTAGGATAAAAACAAATCTACGAAGAAATACCTAACCATCATACATAAGTACAATAAGGAGACGACAAAAGAAATTGCACTATTTTTAATTTTTAATTAACAAACAATTAACTGTTTGTTGTATTTTTTAATTTGTAATTTTCACTTTTTAAACTTTTGGCACGACCTCATATAATATGTTTTTCCACTAAAATATAAATTTTAATAAACACTACAAACAAACTTAGGTATTTCACTTTTTAATTAAGTCTTCAAGCAAATACTATGCATCCAAGTATTTTTACCATAAGTATGAATATTCATTGAAACGCAAAGGTGCAAGGCAAATGTGTTCACAGCTGATTACCATAAGGGAGATAGCGTTATGTTATTGTAATTGCGTGTGCCGTCTTTATCATTGCGATTTTAGGCATGTACTTGTTGTAATATGGTAAGTTATGTACGGGGAGAGGTTAGAAATATGATGGGTCAGCTGCTTTGGGTACGCATGTTTTATAAAAAGGTAATATGCGGTTGCGCAGGAGTGTACTTTGAAGTTAAAGAATTTACTTTATCATGCATGAAACTCATTTTTAATTATTTTTCGTCTACAATTTAATTATATTTAATATTTTTTCGTACTGAAATGTTTCATTTTAAGTTGATTAAGGGCGAATTTCACCAATGATATTATTCAGCATAATATCCACTTTCAATTGCACTGTTAATATTCCACAATAATGATGGAACTGACAGCTCTTGAAAGTAGTTTAGATGTGCTGTTTGCGTTCAGTTTAATTGGTGAACTTCGCTCTAAAACAAGATCTCAAGTGGTTGTTCCCGTAGAAAAATATACCAATTGTTCTTTATCCAATTTATCCTAAATTATTCTGTCCTCACGTTCATGTGTTGCACTATATTTAGGAATTTAAAAAAATAAAAAACTTTCAGATCCAAAATTCAGTTCACATACTACTTAAACAGCGAATATTTTGTCAAAGTAAAACGTATGTTAATTTTGAACTAACAATGGTTGGGTTACAGTGACCATAACAAGCGGTTCGTGTTAAACCACCATAAACTCACGTTAAAGTTAACCGGATCAAGAGCGGTTTGCGTTACATAATAGCCTTGTGTACGTGATTTTAGAACTTAGGTTAAAATATTTTTGTGTGACTAAAGCTAAATTTTTGATTTAGTGTTTTAAATACACACAAAAAAGGTTTTAATCAGGGGTAGTAGCAGCGATAGCCTAGTGGTATGACCGTCAGACTGCCAAGCCATAGGTCTCGAGTTCGAATTCAAGGCATGCACCTTTGACTTTTCGGATTCATTTGCGTGTTGTATAAAAAAAAAACATCGTGAGGAGAGATATTTCTCGACAGCACAGCATGTTAAGCCAAGTCAGAGGCCCATGGGCGGCATAAATACTCTGACACCAGGTTGGTCACTAAGAAAGTCAAGTCAAGAAAGAAAGATCAGGAATAGTAAAATCTTCAAGGTAAAACGATTGTCCTTAATGACCACACGATAGACCGAAGTCTAAAAAAATTATATTATCTAAATTTTAGGGTTAATTCGAGTAATCGAGTCTGGTCAAACCATGCTGGGGTCGGTGCATTTCATTCATTCATTCATTCATTGACTGTCATGTCATCATGCAAGATTTTGTCACACGGCACAGCACATTTTGCAACAATGACATCGTCTCACTAATTATGATAAATGATAATAATGATCAATTATATTTATTTCTGTAAATTGAAATTAGCACTTATTCTTTTTCTCAGAGTAGTCGGTTGACAAACACCGAACATGATTTTGACGTGTAAAAGTTGTTTTTTTAACCAATTTACAGAAATAAATATAATTGATCATTATTATCATTTATCATAATTAGTGAGACGATGTCATTGTTGCAAAATGTGCTGTGCCGTGTGACAAAATCTTGCATGATGACATGACAGTCAATGAATGAATGAATGAAATGCACCGACCCCAGCGTGGTTTGACCAGACTCGATTACTCGAATTAACCCAAAGATTTGCACTAGCCCCTGGAACCTCATGCTTCATGTGGCTACAGAGACCAATGCATATCAAAGAGTTAACCGGGGGCGCAGTAATAGTAGGGCACAAATACCGCACCAGGCTTTCTTAAACTTTGAGAAAGTACGACACGAATCATTCCAATAGCCACCCGAACCACATACCAAAAAAAAACCAAAAAAAAAAAAATATAACACATCATAATTCACGGAAAACAATTAAAAACGTATAATTTAGGCCGCACATCTGTTGTAACCGTTTCACAATATGGCACGTGGTCGAACCCCACACAGGGGTAGCGCACCGTGACCTCTTAATGACTGGACATGTGGAAAATACCTTATGGGTGAGATACGTTGGGAGGTAAAAAATACTGGTCCTTGTGATTAGCGTGGTACTATTGTTTTGATAATGTTTAGAAGAGAAAGGTAGCTTGGTCCTTGGATACGCGGAGCAAAAGATCAGAAGACGCCAAAAAATTATCTTATGCCAACTATTAAATAGTGCACTATCATTATTCTAATTATTATTTTATGACAATGAAATAAAACCTGCTCTCTATTGGCGTAACACACTGAATCACAATCCGAGAGTTTTATAGTTTATTTTTCTGTGTTATCACTTAGTTTTGCTGGTTCACCTGTAATTGGCTATTACTATTTAAGTCCAAGGCTAATTGTCACCCCCTTATGATGACAATATTGTATGCGAAGCTGCTGGCAAAACCTTAAGGGTTCTATTATACACGATGATTAAAGATTAAGAGACATACTATTAAACGTCAAAAATGTAAAGTTAAATAATCGCCAATCATTACTTAACTCTAAGAAATGTTTATGAATAAAGGGGGCTAATAAATATATAAATAATTCAGCTCATTGATCTGATTTTTTTAAAGTAAGCTTACATATTCAGACACTACAATTTATTGATGTCTAATAATTACCTACCTAATTAAAAATCCTCATTTTAAAATTGTAAAATTTCTTGATGTTATTATGACCATAACAATAAATAGTGTCTAGACTCGTTCAGAAATCGTTTACAGCCATCAAAACAAACAGAAACATGCAAATAAACAGAGAATCGTTCTGAAATCTTAACACTTCAGTGCCGGACGCCGTCATGCGCCCGCTCGCGTGACACGCTCCTTATTATAATAATGTCACGCCAATATTAAAGGATACTCCAGCTATGTGTATTTGTTTATTGGGTCTGGCTAGCTTTATGTCCGGTGAACCTTGGATAACTTTATATTGTAGAAGTTATTGCTTATTCTCTATAATAAATAGATCCAAAATAAATCTTGTAATTAGTCTGATGTTTTAGTAGTGCGTCCTTTTTACAGTTATTTTCCATTCATAAAAATGATTTGCCATATTTGATCCTAACATGTATCCCATTTTATACCTATATTAAATCAACATAAAAAATCAAACGAACAAGCCGGCTCTTAAATTATATAGCTATTACAAATACAATAGAAAGTAGCCCAAAAAAAGGCTTCGTAAAGCTTTTAAAACTATAAACATAAAGTGTGATATCAATACCGAATTAACATAGTAACATAAATCGCCAAACGTGACGTAGTTACCACTAATTCTTAAAGTAAACATATTGATAAAATTTCTTGCCGACTAACAATAAATCACGACAAACCAAGATGTCTCAATATACTACGAAGTAATTTCACTGTTAGCAGAAAAGAGACGGAGATACCAACCCTTCGAAAATCAGTACGAAGGAGAGGGACAACCGACAATACCACATTTCGTATTAATTAAGGAGCAAATGGTTTTAAATCATTTGCCGTCGACGCTCCCTGTGGGAATCCAGAAGAGTTATAAGACCCTTTATTCTAAATTTAAAATTACAATTTTGTAAATGTTTCGAATATTTTAAATCTCGTGTACTCGTTATTGGTCTCTTGGGTGGAAGAAAAAAAAGGTGGCCTAAATATCGATACTTTATGGTTAAAGGTTAATGGTCTTTTAGGGGAAGCAAAAGGATCTTCAGTGTTTTGTTATACTGCATTTAGATTTAAATACTATAATGTGAGAGATTGTGCAGTCTTTAAAGTGTGGGAACATCTATCTGTGGAAGGAAGACTGATACTAATATTCACTTTCCGATTTATAAATTCACTTTTAAGTTAATAATATCAAACACAACAACGTTTGATAAACGATTTACTGTACTTAAATTATTCAACTACAAGCCTACATCACAATTTACTACTAACAAACTCCATTACAACTTAACAACAAAATGATACTGCAATAAAATCATAATAAACATTCCATTACATACAAAATCAATATTCATAAGTAGAACACCAATTAAAACCGTTGGCTCATTATCTATGCGGCCAACTGTCCCGCGACAGTTGTGTGAAACGAAACGTCACGGGCACGGTAATCGGGAGATTGGCTCATTTGATATGTGAGTGTCACGCTGAGTAGACGTGTGGCGTTGAATGGGTTAATGTTAGGGGAGGAATGTGATATTGAAATTGGCAGTGCGCTTTTCGAATGTATTTATTGTAAGGTTTATTTTTGGAAGTTAGTAATTTAATTTCTGGCTTGGATATCGTAGATAACTTAGGTATTGCGTCAAAAGGAGAGACAGTAGTGGTTGCCTTTCGTATCTAGAAGGTACACAAAACATAATATCACGCATGTAATCTCCGAAAGGGGAACTGCTGGTCTATACTGTAAAAACTCACCGTGAAAACTTAGGTGGAGTGAGCTTAAAGTGAGACACTAATGCAAGGCATCGACAGCTCACTTCAAGCTCACTTCACCTTAGTGTTCACGGTGAGTTTTTACAGAATAGCAGTTAATAATACCCACATTTCATTAGTTATATTGTGAACAATAGTCCCGAAGAAAAAGCATGCGTTCTTAAGGATACAATGTTGGGAAATGAAGCAGAACTTCGTTAGCTACCTATTTGCAATTTTACCTTCGTATTCCTTCATTTCAATTTAATATTGTGTTTGTATTAGAGCTAAGAACAATATGTTAGTAGCATTATAACCAAATAACATAATCAAAACCCAAAGAACAATAGTTTATTAGAAAGAAAACAAAATCAAATCGGATTTAAACTAACATTAAATTAAAATGTTATCATGTAAGTTTGTATTACAGTAATGTGTTGTTGTTGTAGTATTTATTTATTTATTTATTTATTTATTTCTCTCTCCACAAAGGTTAGCTTATAAAATAACACCTTAGGACTAACAATAAGTACAAAAGCTCCTTTGCGAGAGACTGGAGTCCGTGCTAGGGAAACCCTGTGTTACGGATCTCCAGGCCCCCACCACAGCATTTAGGTGCAGTGCTTACATTTCACAAGATTGAGGACTATTGACAAATATAATGTAATTTATATGGAAGAGAAGTAAAAAAAAAAGGAGGAAAAAAAAAAAAATAGTTTGAATGTTAAATATTAAACATGCAAAAATGTTTTGTTTATGTGTGTTGAGATGGGTGTTCGTGTGTGGCGTGTTGTGAGTGTCATGAGAAGGGGAAGGTATTGTATTGTGTCATTATTGTTGTTGTTTTAGTATTGTATTGTTCGTTTTGAGTCGATTTAAACTAAAACAGAACATACAGACGGATGGCTGATATACACTTCGTACCAAGAATGCAGCACCAAAATCCGTATCCAACACCTATGTATGTCCCATCGATCACAAACTAATTAATTAAACTACCCGTTACGGGAGCGAAGTGAACCAATTTCGCTCTGGTTTAAATTTAAAAGTGTTGAGATTGCTCTGTCCATTTAATTGATACAGCCGGCCAAGAATCCCGGTCCGTTCGGTCGTTAGCTTATCAATATACTGATTTCACACTCGTGTGTCGCAAGTTTACATGGTGAGGTTTATTTGTCAATGGTTTCGTTGAAGATAGTGGCGGGTTTTGGTAAACAATGTTTGCTTTGTCTTTTTCATTTTCGGAAGTTACTTGCAGGCTACATATAAACTAACAAACTTTACCTGTTTCTAATATTAGTAAAGATTCAAAGAGTGATATGGCAATATCAGTATCTTTACGATTTTGTCAAAATCCCTCACAAGGTAAAACCGCTTTTCATAGTTCAATAAAATTCGGATATCGTCTAGACTTCTTTTAAAAGACCAAACTCCAAAGACCAATATAATTATGTTTTATCTAATTCATAATCATACATTGTAACAGCCAATCAATTTTCACGCAAGACCTCCCCTCCCTTAAGACCTAGGCCAAATATTTTTTGATATTCGGTTAGCTCATGACATAAAGAGGTGCCCTGAAGAATATGAATTATACAATCTTTAAAAAAAACCGTGAAATTTCGCGGGTATTCTGGTAATAAACAATAAAAATATCTTTATAATCGCAGGCATGTGAGCCACTCGCGTGCACAGGAGCCTACCGGTCACGATGCTCGAAGAACCAAAAAAAAAGGACCATATTATCACATCTCGGTATGTCCACGGCTTTGTGCGTCCACATTTATAAAACGCGTTTGTATTATTGCTTATTTAATATGCTTTTGATTCGTTTAAATGTGGGATAACGGTGTTTTAATGGGAAAGGGTGGGTAGGATTTGTAGTAGTGTGCTTTTGGAGTTTAGAAGTCATGTTATGGGAAGTTAATTGTAATGACTTCTTTGACACTTTGGTGCTGTTTGATTTGATTTTTTTTCTTGGATAAACTGACCCAACTCAAAATTATATTAAAATTATATTATAATTTTGAATTGAGACAGTTTATCCAAGATAAGGGAAAATCGAAGCCTTTTGGTGCAGTAGCAAAAAGAAAGGTTATTTTCAACTGTTTACATAAGGACCAGTTTTTAACTCATGATGTGTAGCACCCCTTATCAGAATGTATGTAATTTTTGACACATTTTCAAGATAGATTCTATAAATGTACCATATCAAAAGAAACATGAAAGTTAAAAGAACACAAGTACACTGTACCTACATCAAAATAGTGGTCCTTAATGAAATGGACATAACTCATCGGCGTTTGCCATCCAACATGCAGAGGCAGCTTAAGAATGATATATCTCTTTTAAAGGTTGCAATAACGCATTTAAAGTGTACATAAATTACTTATTTTATGTAGAAAATGATGGACCAGAAAAATAAGTATAATATATCATGCTCAATGAATTTATAATATAATGCGCTACAATTTATTAGAAATTATAATTAGTTCTCCATAATTAGTTTATACTTAACTGTAGCTGTGTGAGTTTTTTATTACTGTTATGTTAGTCTGAGGAATAATGATATGTAATAATGACGACTAATAGAGAAGTATGGAAGAATAAGACATCTTGCGCCGACTGAAGGGGTATCGTATTACCCAATAACTGGGTTGTGGAGGATCTCCATGTAAAATACTAGTATTCAGCTGCATCGGGTTAGACTGGAAGCTGACTTCAACATAGTTGCGAAAAGGCTTGAGAGATTTTGACGTATCTATTAGCCGTCATCTCAGTAGTCAGCTTCTAGCCATTCTATTCCGAAGCTTTATTTTTTTATCTGCATGCATTTTATTTTTGTTGTATGCTTGTTTGTGCTAATAAATATTTCTTAATCTTTATCTCTAGAGCCTCCAGCAGGTCGCAAGTTCACACCAACAATTTTAATTCCCAACACGGTCTACCAGTTACAAACTAATCTACATTGCTGCACTAGTAGAGACACGGTTCTTTAAACCAGCATCTAAAACAGCAATGGACGCATTCCTCGGCCTACGTGCCTCACTCAACTCAATAACAAATGACTGTACTTTATCCCTCGCCCAGCACTGAATACCCATTTAATAGTTTAATTTACACTCTATATTCATCGAAGGATATTTATAATCTGTCATCAAGTTATAATAACATCACGACTGATCTACAAGGCGATGAAAATTCAATCGAGATGGAAATAATGTTTTATTTTGGATGTTAAAATGAAGGATAAAACTGACTGTAAGGGGTGGTAGTAACCAGAGTATATCGAGGTGAAGATCTTTAGTTGGACATACGGGTAAATAAGTGGGCAAATGGGCTGTTTTCTTGGTTCGTAAAAAGGAACGTTTTCATGGAGTCACTCCAGTGACAGTTAGTCAGGTGACATATCTTTATAAGTCAATTGTCACTGAAACTATTTACACCTAATGATTTTAAAAGCACCCAAACGGAAGGTTTTTGTACTCTTTGGTCCTATTATCATCATATTATGATTCTTTTTAAGCTTGCAATTTGTTTCTGAGAATGCATTGGAAAAAAATTGGTCCTTAATTTATTTAAATCAAGTTTGAGAGCCATAATATTTTTAAATCTTAAATTTTCAAAAGTGACCTATAAAATCAGGAAAGTCTAGCCAACCTAATCGTCCGTATAGAACCACAACAACCGGCAAAATGGGAATAAGTTTTGGCGTGGTCCTCACATAAATCAGAAAGACCAGTGTAGCTCAATTAAAAGCTTACTATCTGATGTAGTCAGTGCTCGGTGTCATTTATTTCGCCACAGATATGTGTTATACAGGGTGAAAAAGGTACACATGAGATTCTTGAGAGTAACCGTGGAGTTTCTTGCCGGCTCTTCTCCATAGGAAACGAACAATTGGAACCGTGCACTTAGCTTCTGACGTTTCATAAGTGCCCATGTAGGTTTATGTGAAATAACATATTTTGATTTGATTTGATTTGAGTATCTAGACTCTAGAATAGAACAACATCGTAATAAATAGAATCTACCATTTTTGCAATTTCATTGTACTACTAAAATAGTCTTGCATAGACTAAGAGTGTTTTGTAATGTTACTATTTTTGTCCTCTGACAAGTTTTTTTAAAAGAAATCTATAAAAAAAAATTTTGGGAATATCCTTGACACCACGTTCGTTATTAGTGACAACCATTCCTTTCGAATATATTTATTATTATTATATTTTAATGGAAGCATAATTCATTATGTAGGTACTAGATACGTTATCATCCCTTATGATATCCAAGTTCGTTTTATTGTCACCCTGTATGGTATAATAATAATATAACTAGGTAGGTATAATGTTCAGAAGGTATTGATCGCTCAACGGATTTAGCGATACGATATAAAGGCTATAGGTATTTTGAAACGTTTTCAACAGCCCATTCTTTGTGGCAATTACTGGTTTTTAATATTGTTACCTTGAAGATTAATCGATGAGCATTCTTTGGATTAAATAGTACGGAGCCATTGCATTGCTGTTTTGTTCGGATATCTTATAAACCGTTTCGTGTTACCCAGTAACTGGGTTGTGGAAGCCAGATAGGCAGCGCTCCATGTAAAATACTGGTATTCAGCTGGTCAAAAGCAAGTTGAATAGATGGCTCCTGAAAAGATATTTGTATCTCAAGATCTAAACTTCCTCTTAGACATTGATTATTATAACTTAAACGCAAACAGGTTAAACTTTGATGATCACTAATCCATGCGTCTTAGGTAAGTAAGTAAATAAAACAATGACGAATAATTAATCAAAAAAAATATATGTCTTATAATGTTACTAAATAAATAAATAAATTTATAAAACAAAAATTATAATTCTTAAATTCAATTCCGTATTAATAAAACAGTAAAACTTCTAACTACTTAACGAATAATACAATATAGCACATTAAACACCTAGTGTTCTTTCTCCTCTCTCCTTCTTGATCTATGTTGTGCCCTACAGGGTCCATAATTGTGACTAATATGATTATTTTTCTACAAAATAAATACATTTTGGTACGCAATAAAGAATATTCAAAATTGAGAATGGTGATTGTTCCAAAATCGTTGTTGTTCCTGCTCTATGAAGTTTTTCATTCAGCTGTATAGACATTGACAGGCTAATCAATTGTTATGACTGATCCATAAAATTCTTGTTTTGAATCTATTTAAATAAAAGACGGATGTTCAACAGCATTAGAATCTTCACAATATGCATCTAGGTTTCCCGGATTTCTCGCACCAGGAAAATCACGAGGAAAATGGTCGAAAGTGAAGGCGGCCACTTAAAAGAGCTCTTTTTATATACCTCGCTCTAAATACTAGATCATAAAACACCAGTTATGTGTACCGGAGAGTAACGATCGCTTTACCGATTTTTTACCGATACGGTCGCGATTATAATCGACTTTCGGCTATTAACATCGATATTTTGATTGTCTCGATATTGTTGGAGAATGTGAAAGATTTGGTCTGATTTATGATTTTGATTAGTGCTGGATTATGTGCAATTTTTTGGTGAAATGACGTGTGAAAAATCAGTGAAGTTTGGCAACTGTATCCGATGACTGATTGTCAAAATGTGTTTTGCACTGAATTTGAACAGGCGATGATGATGCATGCTGATGTTTAGGTACTGGGGCATCGTATCTCCTTGATAACTCAACTTTGGTAGCAATGATACACTAACTGTATCTAATAATATTATATTATTGCTATCACTCTCGGATTACTAACCCTAAATATTCTTTATTTTTCATGACTACTTCAGTAAATTGTCAATCTAAATTAAAATTTATTCAAAATGATTTTAAACTGATATCTCTCACTGCAGCATCAGCATCCTGGCTATGATAGCAAGCAGGCTAGATTGTGCATTTGTGAACCACTGCTGCAAGGTGCAGCAGTGATGTCACTATGTTTTTGTATTTTTGTTTTTGCATTTTTGTTTTTGCTTTTGTTTTTGTATTAATGTTTTACTAACATATTTTGTAAGTTTTTTATTTTGTTACTAATACTACGAGTATTTTTACTTGAATTAAATCTATAAATAAATAAATAAATAAATAAATATTTTCAATTTCTGAACATTATTATAAATAAGTTCTGCAATAGGTATTTTTTGTCAATTTCCCCCAACCATCTTCAACCAGTCCATAGCCAGGAGGCGTTTACTTAGCAAAGCAGATCATACACTCAGAACGCATTCCCCCAGATCAATTGCCAACAAAAATAATTTCTCAATGATATGGCAACACTGGCCATTACGCCGGTTACGGTATTTTGTGAGAATCGAGCGCCCGTGCGCCGATCAATTATGATCGATATCGTTTTAATCGATTGTAATCGGTAATGACGCGAGACACCGCAGCTGTAAATTTTATTTATATCGTTGACTCGGTGAGTAAAAAAAAATTACGATTTTTTTTGGGTTAAACTTTTGAGTTTTGTTAAATTAACTGTTTTAATTGGTTTGTTAAAACTTTGCAGGTTATTTTTTATGCACTACTTAGAATTAATATTTTGTGAAACATGAAAGCGAAGAGTAAGAAAACGCAGATGGCATAAATGGATGAAAATATTCTGTGGGGCTGTCTTCAAAGCAAATGAGGTAAAGCGAAGGGGTCCTATCATAAAAAATAGTAAAAACCGGGATATTCTGAAAATATCAGAAAATTTCGATAGCTGATAGATTGAAAATAATTATTATTTTCAAGATACACTTTTTATCTTGAAAATAATAATTATTTTCAAGAAATTTTACACTTTTAGTTCTTATTGATTGATTGATTTGAGATTTGAACTCGTTACGTCGAAAATTATGTTCACAGGGTCGAAAAATCCAAGTGGAAGTGTATTTTTTTTTAAATTCTTTACCTCATTTGAATTTGGACCACTACGTTTGAGACACCTGTATTATTATAATCATGCAAACGGAACCGCAATCAACTCAGCCTATTGCAGTCCACTGCTGGACATCGGCCTCTCCCAGGCTGCGCCACAACACCCTGTCCTTCATCTTCCGCATCCAGTCTGTCCCAGCCACCATTTTAAGGTCGTCGGTCTATCTAGCGGGGGGACGTCCCACACTACGCTTGCCGACACGCGGTCTCCACTCCAGACTCGAGACTCGAGACTCGTCTGCTTCACCGGCCATCATTTCTTCAACAGACATGGCCAGCCCACTGCCACTTTAGTTTGAGGACTCTGCAAGCTATAACGGTAACTCCGGTTCTTTTCCAAACCATAATATTTAAAAACTAAAAATAAATTTGAAAGCTGTTGGCATGATTTTAATTGCAAACCAGTAGAAAATAATTTCAAGTAATCGTTCCATTTTGTCTTGAGCCTAGATTAATATTGATTATTAACACAAGTTTATAAATATCGACAGTTTTGTGCTTCCATTCTTAAACATTGTCGATATTCTTGTAGCACAAATTAAGTGTCAAAGTAAACTTTGCAACTACCATAATAAAACCATTTAATATTTAAATAATGTTTACACTTTCCAACGGCTTTAATCCTGAATTTAATAACAAACATCCCATTATAATAATTATTATAATACCTACACTATCTATCATGTAAACCTTTATCGATTCTGATAGGAATCGATTTTAAAATTCATCTATACTAATTAGGTATCGATATTATCGCAGCGAGTTCGAATAAAAAGCCCAACACTATTTACGCGATACATGTCAAACATAATGCGGAATTTTAAAAAGGTCGATTATAAAAAAAAATGCTGTCCCATCTCATAAATATTTTTATAGGAACACAGGGGAATAGGAGATATATTATATATTTGGAATTGATTAATATTTAACAAGATATAAAGGTAAAATTCCCTTCTGCGACTGCTGGTATGAGCTGTGCAACGGACGGCGGACATGATTGTATAATTCTTGCATTGTGATAGCACACATGAATGCTCACACATGAAGCTCTACGTTAAAGTACTATCATCATCATTCTCCTGCCCTTATCCCAATTTATTTGTGGTCGGCGCAACATGTCTTTTTCTTCCATACTTTTCTCTATTAGTCGTCATCTCGGTAGTCACCCCCTTTCTAGCCATATCATCTTTCACACAGTTCATCCATCGTTTCTTTGGTCTTCCCCTAGTCTTATAGCCATCGACATTCATACTAAAAACTTTCATCCGATATTTTCCTTGTACTATTCTATTTTAGTATAAAAACTTGGCTAAATCAATCTGCCTAGCCTTTTCCCAACTATGTTAGGGTAGGCTTCCGGATGCAGCTGAATACCAGTATTTTACATAGAGCGACTGCCTATCTGACCTCCACAACCCAGTAACTGGGTAATACAAGACCTCTTGGTAAAACTGGCTGTCAAACTTTCGGGCTTCTTATACTACTGTCAAAGATCCACGAATGACAGCCGAGACCACCGGCTTTCCGAGACACGGAGGAGTCTCGGTATGTAAAGATGGTTACCCATCCACGGACTAACCTCGGCAAGCGTAGATTAACCTGATGGATTGATCTGTGCGGCTGGATATGAGGATATAATGAATTTAACTTAAAATAACTTGTTTTTCTTTCAATTTCTCAAAAGTTCATGTTATTAATGAATCTGCAAAACAAAGATCTATACTTTTACTTTTCACGATTCAATAACTCCACATGAAATATAAACGATTTCCATACAAACACGTCGTAAAGGTAATGTTAACAACGCCATTACAATATAATGTCTGAACAAAAATTACGATCACAATTTCATAGATACTTGAAAAATTAATAGTGCAATCCTCAAATGTCTCATGTCACTTAAAATTTTTAACATGCTATTTTATTTCTTAACTCCCACAAAAATAAAGACCAAAATTGCATGAAATAGTTCAGCAAAGAAGGCGATATTGTGTAAAGAGCCTAAAGGTACAGTCGGGCACATAAATAACTGCGCGCAAGATATGAAGATGTCGAGTGGTTTAATGAAACGTCAAAGTACCTGGCTCATTGATTGCTCGCGAGAAAGCATAAATCGTGTGCGCTCACGGGTACTCGCGACGCTTAAATCATTTTGCGCCTGATTGTACGTGTTTGTTTATGTTCCTCATGGGCAGTGTGTGCACGTGGTTGGTTACTCATTATCGATAAATTGCGAAATGAGATTGGAGCGTACGCAGGATGGCAATTGAGTCATTTTCTGGACCAATTTCATGTATCAACGTAACTAATGTTCTCGCTCGATACGTGTAATAAATATAACTGCGCATCAATTCTGTAAAAATCTCACCGTGAAAATGAAGGTGTAGTAAGCTTGACGAGCTGTCATTCCATCTAAGGCCGTCCGGACCCCGGCTTAACGCAGTGGACGGCCTAGAGATTGACAGCTCACTTCACCTAAGTTTTCCCGGTGAGATTTTTACAGAATGGGAAGGCTGCTGTAATCTCGCTGTGACCAAAATCAATCAATCTGCCAAGCTTCCAGTCAAACCGGATGCAGCTGAATACCAGCATTTTACATGGAGCGCCTGCCTATCTGACCTCCACAACTCAGCAACTGGGTAATACGAGACCCCTTGGTAAGACCTGGCTGTCAGACTTTCGTAACGACTGTCAGAGATCCACGAATGACAGCCGGGACCAACGGCTTAACGTGCTTTCCGAGGCACGGAGGAGTCTTGGTATGGTTAGATGGCAATACTTAACCTGATGGATCGACCCGTGCGGCTATTATTACATAGCCACGAGCTCCTCTAATCTCGCTATGTGAACAATCAGACCAATATGACTTTTTCAATTCTTTTATGTACTTTTTGAGTTTATCTTGGACAATATCGGTAACTAATAGTTAATATAAATCTGAAATAACCAACCCGTCTTGAGCAAGCGTGGGGATCAATGTACGTGCCTTCTCTGGGCTTCTTCTCTCTCATCCTTCTCTTCTCTTCTTCTCTTCTTGTCTTCCTCGTACTTGTCCTATAGGGTTCATTACAAAACCAGCATTAGACTACTACATTTGTCTGGCATTTAATGCTGAAATGAACCTTTTTGGCGCAGCCGTGAGGCACACACTATTGTTGTAAACATTATTTTCACTTTTTTATTTTGTTTTTGTAATTTTGTTTCCTCCAAATACACGTTATTCTTTCTTTCTTTCTGTATGAGAAGAGGCCGTTGTCCTGCAGTGGGACAATAATTTGCTGGTATTATTATTAATCTCGATATAGGTAGGTATGGTCCGTAAAAAGTTAAACGGTATCCTTATAGTGACACTTCGATGTCTTTCTGTGTATTTTTAATTGGTTTTACGGTAAAAAAAGTCAAGGTTTTCTATTAGTGGTAAAAAATGCATCTACAGATCTACATATTTACTCAATTTAAAATACAATTATGACATAACACACCTTGTAAAGGAATAGTCCTTTGTGTTACTTTCTCCGTCCTTCAAGCCCATAATAAGCCCACAATGTAAATTGGCGTTAAAAAAATTAAAAGCATTATTTATTTTTCAGAAAATATTTAATTGTTTTTATGGTTCCTAGCCCAAGGAGTGCCAACGGAATCCTATTGCTAAGGCTCCACTGTCCATCCGTCCGTCCGTCTGTCACTGGGCCGTATCTTTTGAACCGAAATAGTAGACACTTGAGATTTTCACAGTGTGTAGGTACTACTATGGCCGTTATAATAACAACAAAAAATAAAATAAAATAACTATATAAGTTAAAAATGAAAGGGTTTTTTTTAACGTTTTTTTTTCGGCGTTTCTTTTTTTTATTATTTAAAAAAAATTACGGTGGAATCCTTCGTGTGCAAGTTCGACACGCACTTAGCCGGGTTTTTGTTATTGTCACTACTTTTTGCAGTGGACAGTATCACATGTGCTTTTACCGTGGGAAAAGTATTTGTATGTCTTCATTAGCACCTTTGTAATTAATAGTTTAATTAGCCATTAGAATAGTACCTAATTAGATCTTGTTTAAGTGTTTGAATTTGTTTTAATGTAGTTTCTCGAAGGGACAATGTTCACAAAATAATTAATAGTTGTTTTGAATTCATAATAAAATACAAAGAAAAAGATGCACTGAACTTAAATTTAGTTTAGTTTGTGAACAAGGGAATCGGCACCATTGAGTCCTTGTTGCTTGAATAAAGAATTTTATATTATATTATTACTTCTGTTTCCATTTCACACAGACAATAATCTAACAAAGTCAATCAACACTTTCTCCAAAGACTCGAATCGTCAGAAGCCCGGTGTTTGCAAATCCTTATTACTAATTACAAGTGCTTATAATTACTCCGTCCCTTTATTTAAGCATTTCTTTTATTTTTGCCCTCGCACCTATAACCATAATTGGGTCTTTCACCAGTTTTTTCGCTTTTAAGTATAAGTTTTCAAGTTGATATGGTAACTAATGTTGACAGCTGTCACTTTTGAAGGATAGGGTTGGCCTATTCGGGTTTTTGGACTTTAGGTCTGCTGTACCGTTTATAACATGGAGGTGATAATTATTATTATAAATTAAAACACTGATAGTGCTAATTCATAGGATTATTTTGAAAATATTAAATACTCCTAACTTTGAAAATAAAACGTGATTTTTTTCAAACAAACTAAATAGTAGTGATGGGCTGACTATAAGTTTTGTCAATCTTTGACTAGCTATAGTGACTAAACTATTGCATTTATTTGGTTCAATTTTCGTATGCAGACTGGGAACATTAATAAATATATAAGAAATTAAATTATTTATTGTCGTACGTTACGTAGCCTATGTCCTTCTCCAGCTCAATGTCTATCCCTGTGCCAAATTTCATTCAAATCCGTTTAGCCGTTTTAGCGTGAAAGCGTGACAAACAAACAAACAAACTCACTTTCGCAGTTAGGATTGTCATCTTAACCTTGTATCTTACAAAAACTTTTAGTACCTAGTACCAGCAGCAGTAGAATCTAATTAGGGAGACAACTACCTACAAAATTTAAAAAAATAGCGGCAAAATTAATTCCAAAGTATTTTTTATAGTGCACGATGTAATATTTCTAAACGAATGTAATATAACGTATGATCATCGATGCAAGAATAAACGATTAACAATTGGTTTTGCAAGTTCTAAACTGCTGTAAGCTTCTAAAGTTGATGAAGCAATATATTATAATATAGTCGAGTCATTATTGACAGCTATTATAACACTTCTGCAGACGAAAAAACTCAAAAGATTAATCAAAAACAAAGTTGCAGACTGCTACCATTTAAAGGATTGACTATTTCTAAATAGCCGTAATGAAAATTTTATAGCGTTGTCCTACACAAAACCGATAATTAAAAATACTCATTTCTATTTTAAACAATTTCTTCATTTCATACTTAGCGTTCGAAGTTCAAATTAATGATCGAATTCAACAGTTAGACGTGTCCCTTATTCGATTATTTAAATTAAAAAAGTGATCATTATCGAATAATTATCGTTCTTTATCGTCGTTTATTCGATTCCTTTACAGCATTATCGCTTACGTCTTGTAGTTTTTCGTAGTGTTGTCGTGTCATATTTGCATACAATGTCGATTATCGATTGTCGACACCACTCTTTATGATGGGTATTTGTTTTGTATTTATTTCACGAACACATAGCGTTGGGTCTTAGTTATGGCAGCCAGAAACGATATATGTCATCCTTATATGAAGAAATATGCGAGGTTAATTTACATTGCACGTTTGTAATTAAAAACTACTGTAACTATTTGCATTTATTAGATATATCGTCTAACTCGGACATTTACGGCTGGCAAGTAAACATAACTTTTGTTTTAAAAGAATTATGAAATAGATAGACTACTGTTTATTGACTTTCGAATAAATTAATAGTATGTTATCAGACCGTTTTTATTGTATTTCATTTCAGAATATAACTTACTGGTTTTGTTTTAAGTGGTGCCTTGTTTTATAAACCACGATGGTTTATGCTTTCAAGTTATCCTCGGGCAAAACATGACTACCAACACAGAGATAATTCGTGAACTCTATACAAGGTGTTCATAATAAAGCATTCATGCCATTTGGAGAGAAAATACGTTGTGAAGTCCGAAGTTGTCTATTGTAATGTAGAGAGAAATGAAAACCGTTGGCAATCATACCGATTTCACTTTTCATCAATCAGTCCGGTCGTAACAGCACTAATTATATCAGTATTTATCATTACGTATTTTAATTGCGATCGTTTGTATGCGAAAATTGCTTTTACTGCGAAAAAAAATCTTTCGGATAAAAATTTGTAATTGATACGAATAGTTAATTATCGATACAATTAAAGTGTTTTATGCAATGCCCGTCACTATTTAGCTGTAATAACTGTAATTCGAAGCGTATCGCTGTACTGATCAAATATTATTCTACGTTTGTACAAAATTATTTGAAAAACCGCTTTTTCTACTCGCATCTCTTTGAAGTATCTTCTGCATACATCACTACTGTATATCCTGAAGGGTTAGGCAGAGGTGTACCTATAACACACCCACATTTCGCCAGTTATGTTTAAATCCCATGTAATAGGGAGCGAGCGTATTGCCATGAACCGGGCACAAATCCAGACTCCGGGCTGCTACTAAGAAATTCCAGATGGAAAACCTAATAACATTTTGGCCGACCCGGGAATAGAACTCAGGACCTCATGCTCAGTAGTAGCGCTTGCGACCACTAGAACAACGAGGTCAAGTTTTTTAAATTAATTTATTAAAACTGTTAGTGATAATAAAGTATACTCTATGCTTTGACGATTATCGAAGAAATGTTTTGCGATATTATTTATTCTAAGTGATATATAATATAGTATTGTGATGATAAGATACTATCATAGCATAATAAGCGTATAATGTTCCTACTGCTGGTTAATTTGAAGACTATTTTCTATTTTGTTAAGTACCTTGTTGGCAGGCCTACACTGTCCTCTCATACCTATTCAAACTGTATTTTTTTTTAAACGTAAAAGGAGTAACCGTGGAGTTTCTTGCCGGCTCTTCTCCATAGGAAACGACCAATTGGAACCGTGTACCTAGCTTCTGACGTTTCATGAGTGCCCATGTAGGTTTATGTGAAATAAAATATTTTGATTTTGATTTTTTCGATTTTGCTGGGATACAGGCCTCCTCTCGATGAGAGGGAGTGGGCTGTAATCCATCACGTGGACGAATTTTTGGTTCTAGGAGATATTTTCTTTCACCGTTTTAAAAGCAATGGTGATGAAATTATTTACACAAAATTAAAGTGCCTGGGTTCGAACCTACGATCTACAACTTGTAAATCGCGGCCGTTTCGACTGGGCCACCACTGCTAGTTTTATTTGAGAGGCTAAAAACTTTTTTTTTTACACTCAAGTAAGCTCCACATTCATCTGGCTTAACCTTTGAAATGAAAAATTCAGATTACTTTAACAAGTTTATCAATAAAAAAAAAACCTTCTGCAATTAATGCTCGAATAAGGTCATTTCTAAAGTGGGTTATTATGACACCAGTTAATAACAATTTTTTAATAATACACGTAGTAATTGCTCTACGTGACTTTAAATTACATCAAACTAACAGAAAAAGGCGGTATCCATTAAAGGAATGGTGTGACCGAGGCTAAGAAATGTCGTCTAATTTACATCCGTCACCACACACTATCAGGTCCAGTTGAAAACCAGCGTCAGGCACTTATTGTTGTCTGACATCTTTGCTGAACTGGGCCTTTTTGGCGCAGCCGTGAGGCACACTCCCCTGCCAATTTTCTTACTTCATACTTTACCCCCTTTTGTTTGTTTTATTTTTTATCTACTGTATGTTATATTGTGTGCCTTTTAGTTTATGTTAAATAAATATATTTTCTTTCTTTCTTTTCCCTTAAGTAAGTAACAATAGAGGCTACATTACCTAATGAATACCAGCCATAGCAGCCATAGCTGTTATTAGCTGCCGCGTCGGTCTAGTGGTCGCAAGCGTTACTGTTCAGCATGCAGTCCTGGTTTCGATTCCCACGTCGAGCAAAGTATTATTGGGTTTTTCCATTAGGAATTTCACAGTAGCAGCCCGGGGCCTGGATCTGTGCCCGGTTGATGGCAATAGTCTCCCCCCATTACATGGGACTTTAAACATTTAGCGATTTCAGACTTATATTAGCTACAAATTCAGATTTCCTCGCTACTTGCCTAGATTGGAACCCACAACCTCATGCTTGAGAGGTGAGGTCTTAACTGGGCCATCACTAAATTAAACCTAATAAAATATATTAATTACCTAAGTATAATACTATTATAACCTCAAGTCCAAAGATTTTCAATCGTAATAATGACGTATTTAGACCAACGTATTCGACCGTAAAAATCTTTTTGAGACCACAATTTGGACCGTCCACAGATGATTTCATTCATGAATACAAACAAAACAAAGGTATCCCATACGAAATTCTCAACCGAAAATTATCGCGGAACAATCTTAAAACATTAGTCAAGATCGACATTCAGCCCGCTCGCTTGTTCAACAATTAAAAATATTACACATACCTATAACTCTTTCAACATCGAATCACACCCAAAAAATACTCAATTAAAACAACGGGAGCTGCGAGATAAAATTAAAACTTAATTAAATCTCAATAAAAGAAAAACGGCTCGGATCAGAACACGGATTGGAACAAAAAGCGGTGGAATACAAAAAGTCGGGCGTAAAAACATTTTGTCACAAATACAACGACTTCGTGAGTCGTGCTGTTCGTTTGTTTTGCTCGGTGTGAAACACAGGATTGTGCCGGTTATCGGTGTTCGCTTTAATGATCCATTAAGGTCTGAGAAGGCTTTAGTTATAAAATACGGGGGCAGATTTGGTGCAGAAGCGTGAAAGTGTGAATTGTTTGCATGTTAGCTGTGTCGTTTTGTTAAGACGCCTCTAATATTTCTAAGAGTTGATCTTCCGTTGGGTACAGGGAATGGTAATAAGTACTTAAAGCTTCATTAACTAACAGTTTGAATCCTGAGGTTTACCTAGTAATTTTAATTGACTGATTTACGCTCATGGTGAACGTTAGGAATGTTCACCATGAGCGGAAATCAGACACAATTACTAGAGTTTGTACCGAAGGACCGAAAATATAACGAACATTTGGCATCATTAAAATGACTATTGCACTAAACTAAAAACAATTATTTTAGAGAAATCTAGTCATCAAATTCACGAAGTTTAGACTAATTGGGTCAGAGCAGTTGTTTCACATTTTATATTAACACATTAACTTTTACAATAAATAAAATTTCAAAAGTTATCATTGTGAGCATAATATAGCGAACTGTTCTTTTCTGCCATAACTATCTTATTCAGGAACGCTACGAGATTTTTGAAGAAAGAACACAATCATTAGACTTTGATTGGCGGACGTAGGAACCAATAAATAGATTTAATTGAAGATGTACCTAACTTTAAAATACCTATAGATACAGGCTTTCAAGATGAAGGATAAATGGAGTCGATTCGAAACAATGGAATCGAATACTAATTACCATTTGATTGTTGGTATTAATCTAAGTATAGTAAAGATATCACGTGGCATCAAAGCAACCCCTTGTGTCATTATCAGATTATTTCTATTTACCTGGTCACTGTGCAATGCTGGCCGGATGGCTTTTTTAATTTTTTTTGGTCTACTAGGACCAACTAGGACGGTCCCTTTTAATTCTATGATCGTAGATATTCAATACATTATGCATATAGATAGGGCACGTAAACGTAGCGTAAACGAAACGCATCGTAGTTTTAAGGTTTATTTTTCTGCTGGAATGCCAATTAACGCATTTTTCTTTCTTCAAACGCAATTATCGATTAAATTGAAATAAAAATTGTACACTCATCTTATAAACTACGTTCTTAGACACATTCCGAAAGAAAATGTTGGTAATATTATTTTGATATCAGAAAACACAAGCCCACAGTTCCGTTTTCCATCAATACACACCACTACGTCAACTAACTCGCGGTTAGTTTTATTTCGACACAGTGCACAGTGGTGTGGCTGTGTTTAATTCCAGTTATCGGCTACAATGTCCACGCGGCTACCTGTTAAATATGGGATTCAGTTCAACTTCGAGTGCGCGCAGAGCTACGAAGGGTGTAGAGGTGGATGAAGATCATTTTTAATCGTTTGTGTTTACACTTGGCTCGCACATAATATATTATATTCGGACACAGTGTTCGAATCCGAATATTTTTCACTGATTATTCGGACACTAATAAAAAAGCTGTTTTGTCTAATCAGATAAAAAACTTCCAACTATACCTTAATTGTAGAAATCCGTCCTCCGCCCGGGCTGTAGTTGTAAAAAACAGTTTGACAACTTTGTGTAATTCAACATTGTGTCATTCAACTATTTGCAGTGTCTGAATTCACGTATAATATAAACGCAAAAAAAAAAACTCTTTCTCGAAAATAAACGTCACTCTCTAAATCTCAAAACCTTTAAAAAAAACCTGCTTATCCCTTCTTGGTTCTACCCATTTCCACACTCTACAACAGAATGTCTTACTCATCGGGTGCCGAAGTCATAAATTCGGCCGGCAGCTCATTTGAATGCGACCGATTGTGATCGACGGCTGCGCCGGCGCACCAATTTATAGCTCACGCCCCATACGTACGGACGGTAAATATTGAGAGAAATACATTGAGTGTTTATTTTGATAATTGTTTGAGTTATATGGAGTAATGGAGTCTTTGGACTAATAAGGCCAGGTTTAGTTTAAGTGTGTCGCGTCATAACGATTAATGGGACACGTCTATATAAAATTATGATCACTCATATTGAGAAATGATAATGAATATTTAAGAAATAGGTAAAATATAAGAAAGTGTGACTGTATACAAGTTGAAGAAGACAATACAACAATAAGTAAAACTACATAATATATCTAATTCAAATTCAAATTCAAATCATTTAATTCAAGTAACATATAGACTCATAATAACAATTGGTATAGGCATAACATAATAACATAACATTTACAAATTAGATTAAAATTAAATAATAACGACGTTCCCAGTCTGCGTACGAAAATTCAACCAAAGATCTCCAATAGATTAGTCACTATAGCTAGTCATAGATTGGCATAACCCATAGTTGGCGCATTACTACTCTTTAGTTTGTCAGAAAAAAACACTTTTTAATTTTAATCTTAGGATTTATTTTATAGTTCCTTAATACACCTCTGCATTAATATTGCCAGTGTTTTCATTGCACATACCTACTAGGGTTATGTCAATATAAAGTATCTCCAGTATTTTATTAATCTTTTATTAAAAAGGTTCAACACCAATTACTTACATTAGTTAACAAAGAAATATAAAAAGATTAATATTGTCAATTTTATTGTGTATAATTTAATTAAAACTAACATGGAACAGTGGACTCCCTTGCAAACTTTCTCTCACAGAACTCCAGACATATACGCATATTTTTATTCCATTCATCCGATAACTCATTACATTCAGGGTTGACTGTCAGAAGGGCGTTGAGCATCTTCAAAGTACGACACTTGGTATTCAGCTCTGGCGACAGTTTTGGATGACGGTTGCGCAAACCGAAATCAGCAAAATATGAAATCCGAGCGATCAGCACGACCCAACACTTCTTTCAGTCCTTAAACCAATTAGCCACAAAACCGCTTTCTGCAAAGAACTTCAGCCACTCAAGCGCGCATTAATCATTTCCATCTAATTACTGAAATCGATCTCATTACAGCAGACATTTCTTTGTTTTTTCAACGACTTTCATTTTCCAGCCGCTGCAGCGCTGTTGTCCATTACTTTACGTACAATAATTACGAGTATGTTAGAAAGCATAAAACTGCGCTGTATGAGAAAACACTACGTTTTGCAGATGCTACGACAATTATGTAATTAACTTGCAATTGCTTTTTTTTTGCAAAATTAGTCTGTGTTAGTGAGGGGATTGGAAATGCAAAGTTGTGATGTTCATGGTATTGAACATTAAAGAAATGTTACTGAATATAATCTTTAGAGATTATCTAATAGTAATATTTCATAAATAGGCAGTCAGTAATATGGGACATATACGTGCGATAGATAACATAAAATCACGCCTGTAATCCCCAAAGTGTTAGGCAGAGGTGTCCCTATACACTGACTTATTGGAATTTACTCGCCCGAAACGGGCGACAAGTACCTTTCAAATAATATTATTTTGTGTGTTTTTGTATTAGGCAATTGGCAGATTTTGAATTCATTCGTGCGAGTTGCCTACAGATTTTTTGATTATTTGCAAATAACCACCCATAATAGTATTCGTCCATTTCGGGCGAGTATTTTCGTGCGTATCGACCAATAAGCCAGTACACACGGCAAAGTGCCACTCACGGCAAAAATTGGGAACTGCTAGATGCTATCTAAGGAATAACTTTATGTGCATTGACGTCATATCATCTGCGAACTGCGATAAGTCAATGTTCCGTTTCACTATTGGGACTGGTGAACAAAGCGTCTGTTTGGACATTAGTGGACGTTTATTGGGCAGAGCAGAAGAAGAGACTAAGACCTTGAAATCCTAATTACTCAAGTAAGACAATAAAAATTAAAAAAAAACACTTTTTTTTTTGTATGTTTTCGTCAATATTTTCGTCAATTGTGGACCGATATTGCCTTTTTTTTTCATTTTTAATTAAGAAGCTTGCGAGGTGGTCTCTTACAAATTTTATTAACTTGCCTTGGTTAGTTTTTGAGGTATTTCTTCTTTATTAACTTAAAATATCTTGATGATGTTATAATACTTTCTGTAACTGTTATTTTCATAGCAAGTAATGGTATAAGAATTGGTGTCGAGTAGGTACTATAAATAAAAAGCGAAAAATAAAATATACATACAGACGAACATAAATAACCTCCTCCTTTTTTGAAGTCGGTTAAAATGTCCAGCTTTAATTAACGCTAAACTTAAACTTTCCATTGACATTTCTAGTAAGTATTTACCTAGTTCCTGTCTATCTTATAACGGAAAAAGAGCGTGAAGATACCACATCTATGTGTGGTAGTGGGTTACTAGCGATACCGGGTTACCGTGGCCGGTCTGCGTAAAATTGTTACTATTAGTAGTCTCCTTGACACAGCAAGCATTGAATAATTGCAGTGTATAAAGTATGGTTGAAAGACTGTAATTTGTATTTGGGTACGATGGGACGTAATTCTAGTGTTTATTCAGTCACAATGCAGTTGATCCGAGTTTTCATACTGTAGTGTATCTATTAGATAATATGTAAACACTATCTCATGCACGTCAGCAGTGAGGTCGCTGTTACTAATGTCAACTGTCAGTTCACCACGAATGGCGGGAAAGTGGGAAACAGTTGAAAGTGAGGTGGTACCTGCACAGGAGGCTTGATGTGGTGATGAGCCAGTGTATTGCCTCCTGGAATGACGTTACACCCTGGTCAGTCAGTCTAGTCAAAGGCTAGAAAGTCTGAACTGACTTTGAAATGTCGGTGTTGCACAGCAATTGGGTTGCAAAGGTCATATGACAGTCGTTCGTAACATGTGAAAAATCGATATAATAAGACTTAAAGCTGACCACCTCGTTCTTAAAGGTTATGATGATGATCAGCTAAGTCAATTGTAAATGGTTTTATTGTTATGAGTTTTAGTTTCAAATGAGGGCTAAATTTCTGAGCTGATATAACAGAACAAAGTTGCGCACTGAATTGATTATTCACCAGTGGACTTTAGCACGTGGTAGGTACAAGATTCTTGACCTATTAACAGTAAAGTTGTTCAAAGGGTTTTTAATTGACGGAAGTAATCTGATATAAAATGTGGAGGCAACAATACAACAATAAATGAAAACACTGACAACATTAATGCTATTTAGCATCTAATAAATCCTAACATTGAAATGAAAACCGTGTTTTTTTCTAACAAACTAAATAGTAGTAATGCGCTGACTATGGGTTTTGCCAATCTTTGACTAGCTATAGTGACTAAACTATTGGAGATCTTAGATTGAATTTTCGTATGCAGACTGGGAACGTCAATAGATATACGCAGTTTTATTTATTGTTGTATTTTCGTTTCCATCTTGTATATATATACGTTCTTTCATTGTGCCAATCTCGACGTTCCTGTGTCAGCCTCATCCAGGTTCTACCGGCGATGGTGTCAATGTTGTTCGCCCATCTCGCTGCCGGACGACCGACACACTTATTGGAAGCCCTGGGCACATAAGGATCACGGGACCCCTGTGTGAATTTAGGCTACGTGTTTACTTTAGTTCGTTTTAGTTTTTGTTTGAATTTGTATGTTTTAATTTAGTTTAATTAATTTAAGTTCTATTCAGTGCAACTTTATAATATTATAGTATTTTATTTATATATTTTTTTGTAAGTTACAAAAACTTTTTGTTACTGTCTTTACCTTACCGAGTTTACCTATATGTGATTGTTATACTTTATTCTGATTTGGTGCTTCTTTTTACTAAAATATATAAATAAATAATTAAATATTTATTAAGGAGAATGCCCATGGACAGGTCACTCTTTGTGTCAGAGTGGATAAAAAAAAATGTGCAAAAAAATTATCACATTTTTCTGTCACTAAATACATGATTATCGCCATTTAAAACACTATTATAGGGTGAAGCCTGTTTATTTCTAGAAATACACCTTGAAGCTATCATAGACCAATAACAGTTACAATTGAACCAGTTTTTTAAACAGTTAACCCTATCTACCCTACAAAGGAGCCGCCACAAAGTCAAACACATAAAAAAGTCTTTTTTCCCTCGTCCTGACCGCATTTAACCTCGAGTTAATTATTTAAGGCTAAGAGCACATTTATCACACATCGCCGAGCGCCGGTAGTGCGTTATTTATGACTATATATATGTTATTATGTGCTTGTACTCTGAAGTCTCTCGTAAATATTTGAGAATTATTGGTGACGAATTTAAATACTGCTACTTATGCTTCTGTTTATGTTTGAGAGATCAGATAAGGATTTTTGCAGTTTTTTTTTTCACTAAATACTTTGAACATCACTAGCACTGGGGCTGTCTCGCATACGGTCACAGCATTATGCTGAGAGATGGCCGTATTGCGTGGATGTGACGCATATTTTCCCCTAACTTGTTATTTTTTGTGTTAGTGTCTTTTTTTGCGTCATGTTTTGTCGTAAATAAACGTATTTTCTTTCTTTATTTTATGTGATAGTTCATGAGAACTGTTACTACAAAAAAGGCAAGATGGCAGGATGGTAGGTCACGTCTCGAAGGACGAAAACTGTAATATTTTCTGAAAAGGACCAATTTTTTGGAGTCAGATTTGTTATTAGATGACTTTGCAATGCAATTAGCAGACTTATCCTCATGGTAATAATATGTACCTCTGCTAACATTTTTAAAATCTATTCCAGTTGTCTATTTAGCAACTTACGAAAAATCTGACTTCCTTTACCATTAATTAAATTCAAGCTTTAATGGAACTTTTATGACGAAATAGTAATTAAATTGCCTACTCGAAACAGGGTTACATTTCAGAAAAATAATTTACCATTTTCATGTCTGTGCCATAGGACATCTAATTTATTATCAACAAACATGGTGTCAGTTACGATTAGCATAAAGTCATTAGGAGCAGTATGTTATAAATTACATAAAATATGTTATAATTGTAATAAAACCGCGGCCAGCGCCCTCTAGGGAGTGTTTTTTTATGTGCCAGTTTGTTTTGTAGGTTATCATTATGTTTTAGATTAAAGTTTTTTATTGCGTAATTTGGGGTGCTGGGAGTATAAAAAACATACGTTAAGTACCTAACTTAATGTATATTTTTCAACAACACAGTCAACTTTTATAGAACTATATCGACAAAGTGGTCCTTTTGTACGGTTACGCACACAAGCACCACTATCTGAAAACTGTGAGCTCCTCTCTCCGTTTATGGCTCCACAAAATCCACATGAATCTAGTTACAACTAAATGATTTATAGTTTTAATTGCAGTCATATATATTCTGTCTTCACCATAAGGGCGGAACGTAAACCAAGTGTTGCAACACATTAGTTACGTCTTGACTCCTGATCTATCTAGATCATTTGACCTGACCAGCAGTGCTAGTCTGTAACCATCTCACCGTGAAAACTTAGGTGAAGTGAGCTGTCAGTCCACCTGATGCTAGGAATTCACACTATTGGCAGCTCACTTCACGCTCACTTCACTTAAGTTTTCACGGTGAGATTTTAACAGAATAGACCGGCTGGTGTTGCAACGCAGATGCGTCAAAATAATACTCAGACATATTGAACGTAGAGCGCAGTGCAGTGGGGTATAAGTGCGTTCTAACGCATGCATTTGTTTTGTTGTGTGACGCGCTACGGCTATGTTGCGTTACCGTATACGTCGGTATATGTAGGTACTACCCTTACGAATAATCTACAAATTCGCATTCACACTTAGACACCCAACAATAAATCCAAACATACAAAAATAAATGCCATAATTATGCAAACGACGTTCATAAATTAGCGAACGATGTACAATGATTTATGGCTTCGCCAACAAAATATTCACATTCCGTCCGAATTTACATATTTACGTACAAAATCGACTGTTTGGAATCAATGATGTTTTAACAACTCTGTATTTACTTTTCCACGTTTCCGGCAGTTTTCAGTTAAAGATTAATTGGTGACAGTTGCGTGGTTAAGATTAGGTAGGAAATGTGGGTTCCATTCCGGGGTTTAGTAACTAATAACGTACTTACATGAAATTACGTTGATTAAATTAAGCATTTTATTGCTGTATCGAATGCAGTTATCGAAACTACGTTTTCGAGACTAATTAGTTACCGGCTACTTTTAAATTACTATTAATAGTTTCTTAAAAAAATGATACACACTTACATGTTCATATCGTTTCCGTAACTCTCGAAATTCATTATTGGAACAATACATAGGCTAAATAATAAGGATACTTTTATACACATAAGTGAAGGAAAACATCGTGAGGAAACCATCATCGTTATGTTCTAGAATCAAAAATTCGAACACGTAACATATATCTACCAACTCACACTAGGCCCACGAGGTGGATTATGGCCCATCACAGAGATGAGGACTGTGTCCCTGATATCATTATATTACGATGCTGATTATACGTACACTAAAGTAGGTAGGCACTACGTTTTCTAATATTTATGTGAGAAAAAGAAGCTGCTACTTTTTTTAATATGATTTTCTTAATAACTAAAGCTTTAGGCACAATAAATTATAAAAAAATTAAGCCAAACAAAAAGTTCGTTTCTTTTATTCGCAAATGATCTCATAAATTAACGTTACAACTTATCTATCCATAAATTAAGTATTTACGTTGGTTTGTATACCGTACACAAACTGGTCTCGTTCCAAAATATTTACGAAAATATTGTTCACAATTTGGTTATAATAAAATTTACTACGGCGCGCTGAAATGTTCGGGGTGTGTATAGAGCTGTTGATACCATTTTTTCTTTTGTCAAATACTAGCTGATATATTAAAATATTTTCTTCGATTTTCGTACTAAAGGTTCATTTTCTCTGTTGCTCTAATTTAACTCAGGTTATAAACCTAGTACGGCAGCAGATACTAATAAATGTTTTACTTTTAAGCATAAGTTTGACTAGGTTTCTGGTCTAATAAAATACATAGTAACTAGGTTAAGATAATAGAGAAAAGAGTTGAGAATGAATGCTGATGAAGTAAAGATCAGAGATCTTTTTCTGATCTTTCCAAGAAAACAATAGATGGATTGAAGAAAAAGATAATGCTATACTGACCCTTAAATAAGTTGGGATAAGAGCAGGGGAATGATTGATAATGAGTTCATAAACAACTCATTAAGAACGTACCTACTTCAAAAAACAATCTGCCTAGCCTTTTCCCAACCTATAGTGGTTTCCAGTCTAACCGGTTGCAGCTGAATATTAGTATTTTTACCCCCGACGGAAAAAGAGGGGTGTTATAAGTTTAACGTGAATCTGTGTATCTGTCTGTTCCCTCGCTCCCAAACGGCTGAACCGATTATGATTATTATTTTTTTGATTGAAATGTGTCTTGATCGAGAGTTTTCTTAGCTACAATTCAAGAAAATCGGTTCAGCCGTTTGAAAATTATCAGCTCTTTTCTAGTTGATGATTGGATGTGAGCATCTTCCACAGGTCTGTTCGATTCGAAATTTAGTATTCTGTTACTTCAATGATATTAGAAGAACATAGTAACCTTGAACCGATACTGCAGCATCACCTGGAATTGTATCGGGGGTTATTTAAATGTTTAATTTTTACTTGTATATCTTAGATCGACTGCCTATCTGACCTCCACAACCCAATTACTGGATACACGATACCACACGGTAATACTGGTAAGAATGTACTTAATTTATGACAAAGTATTTACTCCAAATTATTATGCTAAATGTTTACAAACTGCGCAACATCATCGAAGTCTTCAATGTTAAACTAATTTGTTACGTAAAGGTTATGTAAATTGATTGTCGTAAAACAGAGCGACGGTCTATTAATTTTTAATTGTTTCATTGAAATCGTTCTACCGGTCAATTTCCATTGATGGCTCCCGTAAATAATAATTACCAAGATTGTTTATTCAACGAGAAGTGTAATTAAAAATTGATAGTAAAAAGGTAAAAACGGTTCTCAAGTGAAAACTGACTATTAATGATGGGTTGCAAAATGATGAGTTATTTAATAAAATACGATAAATTGGTTATTACTGTACTTAAAGTGCGGTGTCCCTATGAGGCATGATCTACGAGTATTTATTGATTTATTTTCTAAGAATGAAAAACTTATTAGATTGTACGACGGGTATTTTTTTCTTTTGCCTTCGTTGTAGAATAAGAAAGAGTAAATTGATGTGTTTTGCATTTAACAACGTCTGATTTACATAGTAACAAAACATTTTTGATTAAGTCATTAAAAACCATAATCACACACTGAAAAAAAAAAACGAAATGCTAATTTTATTTAAAAACAACCCGGTATTATCAACTCTAAATAGATATTTTCACTTTCACAGGCCAACTCGGGTCACTGCCGAAATTCTGTCACGCAATTCCGCCATTAAGGGTTGTTTCCACCCCTCGTCGCCCTCCCCCCTTGCCCCTCGAGCAGTCGGCAAATTTTACAAACTACCCGCCGTAATTTCGTAGCTATATAAGGGCGCCCCCGTAAGGGGCTGCTTTTTATGCGACCCCCATTGGTCGGGGATTCCATAAGGATTTTTTATGGTATGCAGTTTTTAGTGTCGTGATTTTTAATGATAGCTTTTTTTGGGGATGGCCGTACGTAGATAAAAAAAAAGTAAAGTACATTATAAATTATATTAATTTCGTTTTCATGTTTTTGTTATTAGTATTAATTTGACAGACTCAATAATATTATTTAAGGGTTGAAAAATGTATCAACCTTGAACCCGATCTAAATGATGTCTTTTACAATGAATTATAAGGTTGCATAAAATATTTCAATGATTATAATTTATAACGTCTGCGACAGAAGGTGAACGTACAAGTTCATCGTAGGTCAGACGTTTGTCAGACGGTTTCAATCACACACAAGTTAACTTTAATCCTTTTTTGAGCCCTTGAGTAATTTCGTAAAGTCAGAAGTTAGCAACATCGCCTATCTGACTACTCAGAGAGGAAAAGCCGAAACAAAATCAGAGGTCACAGTCCCTTTTAAAGTACATATTCTAGGTCAGCTCATGAGCAGATCATGTAGAAAGATGTCTGAAATGGTCTTTTGAGGAAAGAACCACACAGATTGCGTGGATCTGTGCAGTCAGTGCACGTATTTGCCAGTAATCGTGCAGCTCAACTCAACGATTCGATGAATAATACCAAAGAATGTATCTACATATTATCTACCTAGTATATCTGGTATTCAGCTGCATGCAGTTGGACTGAAAACCGACCCAACATTGGTGGAAAACGACCTACCTCATGATCGGTTACTGCTCTTGAACACAATAAGTAAACTATATGAAGCAATGTTCTTATGCTCATAACTCAATTCTTTTATTTTTTGTTCATTAAGTGTTTGCCATTTTTTTAATACATACTTTATTTCAATTTTCTTCTAACTATTGTAAAAAAGTTGTGAACATTGTATCTAGTCTAAGCCTTCTCATGATGTTCCATGTAACTGGAGAAACCGGGACCCCTGACATACAGGATGTCCCAGTTCAGGGGTCTAGACTTCCTTGATGTGACGTGTACTGAAGTTTGGAAAAAAAATATACTATTACTATTAATTTTCATCTAACTGTAGGTACTACGTTCCCCAACTTTTTACCAATTTTCATTCTATTTTCCACAGTAAAAATATCAACCTATTAAAAAACTTCCAATTCAACATCGAAGGTTTTCCATCAGTCCCACAGGTACATAATAGCCGGGCTATAGGTATATATAGCCGGGCTATAGGTACTTATAGCCGCCCTTCAAGGCAACAATTTCCTTTGGCGCGGTGAGCGAGCATCGATGCATAGATTGTGTACAATGTAGGCTTATTTATATTTTATAAGTGCGAAGAGCAGGGCGGGCGGGCCCGTCGCCGCCCTACTGTGTATAGGGTGTTGCTTTTTGTGTGTTGTAGACTTTTTGTTGTTAGTTTTTGTTAAGGATGAACTTTATGAAAATACTGTAATTGAAATTAATAAACTTATAATTATGCTGAGAATAAAAACTACAAAACGCGAAGCGTAAACGTAAGCGTAACATAGCATCGCCATACAGTAGAAATCTCATGATTGCATTAAAGGTTATTTTATAGGGGAAGTTAGAACTTGTCTGAAAAATGGTCGCTATTGCCGTTTCCTGAGGTTTTCATCATCGCGAAGGCATTCAAAATATCTTAGCTGTGCACATTTCTTCTAAATGTGTAATACGAGGTTTTCTACCCCATAAATAAATAAAAAGGTATTCTCTGCACGACGACAATAATAAACTTTTAAAATTATGTTCTGAACGGATATCTACATAAATATCCGTGGATATCTATGTTCAGAACCATGGATATCGGGGGATATGGCTTGGAGGCGTGACACATCTCGCATTATCTTTGTTGCTCCTGCAAGGGCGCAACTTTCAGAACCAGATATCAATGGTTCTGAAAGTTGAGCCTTTGAACTCATTATTTTGTATATTTTTTATACAAAATATGCGTAACCGTAAGCATGAGCATAATTAGCGTGTAATGTTCCCACTGCTGGGACAGACGCCTCCTCTCTTTGAATCCTTTCTCTTCCCTTACCAATAAAAACATTTTACTCGACTATTATTTCTTTTTTTAATTCATATAATAGTCGATTTTACGTTTCTCAGTTACACCATAAACAGTTTTTTTCTCTTTCTTTCCTGACGTCTTACCAACATCCTGTATCGAGCGGAGTGTTTACAATTCCCGACTGTACACTAGTGTGCGTGCTCACCATAGCAACGTTTTACGAGTTATTCCAACTCGTTAACTGTTCACTGGGTTTCATACAAAGTGCCTTTTAATTTCATTATTATGTACAAGTTGAGTATAAAAAGCTTTATTTAGGACTTTTTCTCGTTTTTGGGTAATATTAATAATTTGATTTGGTGTTTAAAGCTTTTCGAAGGGTTAGAAGCGTTATGACTACCTCTCGATAAGACTAAATAGCAGATATGACTAGTACGTCCAAGAAAAAACTCGCTGTTCCTAATGTATATGTACATAATTATGTGTCTAATATACTGCCAAACAGGAATTTTCAGCTTAAACGATTTCAATGTTGCAAAGTTTCATGTGCGTTTGGGATTTCGAACTTCTCATTAACTATTTCATTTTTGCCTTTTTTCTGGAAGCATTCACTTTTCTGATATTTTCCGATAACTTATCTACGTTTTTTAGGGGTTTTTTTGACAGTTCAACATCGTTAATTACGGTATTTATGTTGTAGAGCAGACAAATTTTTCGAACATATTATTATGAAGCAATGGATTAGCAATATTCTCCAAAATGATTCAGACTGTGATTTAACGTGTGTTACCTAAATATGTTGCTGATTTCTCAGAAACGGCTTGACACACACATAGCATGAAAAACGCTGAGCAATTTCAAGAGATTTCGACTCAAGATTACAAGAAGTAAACGTAACTACAATAAAACATTAAACTAGCTTACTTTGTGAACACTTTGAGTGCTTACTTACCTATTGCTATTAGTGCTTATTTTAAGATTAAAATCTAAAGATTAATGCTGAAATAACTTTGATATATTTAAACGACTTTTGTTATATTTTTAACAAAAGAAATATAACCTACTTTGTAGCCTGATTTTTAACGATATTTTGTTTAGTGCTTTTTGCTTTTAGGGCAGCGCCAGTGGAAAGTGCCATTTTCAGTTTTCAGAACGAATGGTAAAAAATGAATCTATATACAGGGTGTCTCAAACGTAGTGGTCCAGGCAAGGCAAATGAGGTAAACCAATCATTAAAAAATAAAAATAAAAGGAAGGAAGTGCAAAATTTCTTGAAAAGAATTAAAGCGTCTGAATTGTTCAGAATATCCCCGTTTTTTTTATGATAGGTGGACCACCACGTTTGAGACACCCTGTATATTATAAAAAGTCGCTTTTTGTGTCTGTCTGTGTGAACACGTTGTTCTTCTAAACTACGAAACCGATTTCGATGCGGTTTGCACCATCATTTAGCGAATTAATTCCGGAAGATTTATATGCATAATATACATTAACATAAAACTTAAATATAATAGAAAACCCTCGATGTTTTGTCAAGTCGTAAAAACCGTGCAAAGCAGGACCGGGTCGCTAGTAATTCAATAAGTAGTCTAAGATAATTATACAAGAAGCTCATTGTTGTATGGCGGCAAATACAACGCCACATGCGAACTACGCATCAAAGACCTGACGTCACACAAATCCTGCATCGCGCAGTTACAGTTTACCGCGCGATAAACATAAATAAGACTATCCGACATCAATCATTGGGCAGTTGCCCGCCAGACACAATACCCGTCTGGTCGGAGGATCCTCCCTTTTCAATAGAGGACGAGTGAACTTTACACCCTGTTCCTCATACCTCTACCATACTTTACGATTTCTAAGCATTATTATTTGCTAAAAATAAAAAACAAACTTTCTTCCAATAAAAAACGTTGATCACAAAAAATGCACCATCAACATCATATTAAGGTGGAAGCACATTTTCCTAACATTACTTTTATACAGCGCATGATTGATTAGCTACCTTATCAAAGATCATTGTTTTTCATAAAACACTCTACTCCATAGGAAAAAAGGCTAATTTGTCACATCGAAGGCATGCTTATCGTACCGTAATTGATTTCGAAAATGTAAAAATCTTGATAAGAAATTAATTTGAGGTGGAAATTAATAAATATTGTGACTCTGGTTTCCTTAAGACGTTAGGGTAAATTTGTCGAGTATGTGGTGGTTTTACCTTAATTATGGTTAATGCTGGCCGGTTTTTCAGTACTTAATTAGCATTCATGTTGAACAGGATACAGTATAGCACTTTTCCAAACCAACTCAAATGTTGGTGTCCAATTCCTGTTCAAAATAGGACATTTTCTGATTTCTTTAAGACGTTAGGGTAAATGTGGCGAGTATTTGGTGGTTTTACCTTAATATGGTTAATGCTGGCAGGTTTTTTTTCAAAACTTAGCATTCTTGTTGAACAAGATACAGTATAGCACTTTTCCAAACCAACTCTAACGTTGGTGCTATAAAATTCGACTAAGGTAAAAATCCGCCAAGAATTTTAAACAAAAAAAAATCGTCTTTGGCACTTCCAATTCCTGGTCAGAAAAGGACCATTTCCGAGTCAATGTCTTTCTTTTCAGTATAAACTACAGAGTGAACATAATACCTACAAGAAGAAGAAAAATTATGAACATATTTTTTCTGTGATAAAGTCAGGGATATTTGTCGAACTCTATTTCTGACAACGGTGTTTTTTTTTATGGCTCTAAAAAACCTCCAAGGGTAAAGAAAATACCTTACTATGTTAAAAAAGCAAAGAAAATTCGCCCATTACCTAGTAGTTAGTCAGACCCATCAGTTTGCTTTTCATGACGTCACAAAGTTTGCATAGAATGACATCATGGCCGTCTGGGGTGGTTGTCTTTGCTTGCTCAGACATAATTGCCTGAAAAAACAATGTTGAGTAGTTAATTTTGTGAGGGTAAAAGTAATGATAGTGAACTTACTTACTTTTTTTTTTTTTTTTGTGAATGATATTCCTTTGAGCCATAAAGTACACTAATTAAAACAAAATGCGCTAGAAAACTGCTATCAAGGCTCCTACAAACAGGCGCGACTCGACTTTAATAATACAATTTCTATGAAAACTTCACGGTACAATAATAACCGGTGTCGCGCCAGTATGCACGAGCCTTCAGGCTCTCAATCTGACCTTTGATGTGAATGTATTCTGTTATACTTTGACAACAAAACCTATAATATACCTTCATAGTATTTTCTCACATATATAAGTAACTAACCGATAATTAAACTTATGAAGTTGATCCTAATTTAAGTTCCTATCGCCATTATCATGATTAAGCCTTGTGCAGACAGGCGCGACGCGACGGCGTGACGCGATTCTAACAATACAATTTGTAAGAAAACTTCACGGTAGAACAATTATTGGTTTTGCGTCGCGCCAGTCTGCACGAGGGTTTAAGAATGAGCAAAATCATGGTCTGATACCAGTATGATGGTATCAGATCCTGAGAGTCCATTGTTCCCAGTCTTTTCCATAATGAGCCAATGACAGACGAAAACTCAAAAGAAAAACGAAGTAAATAACAAAAATATTGTGACTAAACTAAAACCAAAGGTTTTTAGCTAGCTTTTATCAGATCAATTATATACGTCGTTAGGACGAAGCAACCTTCAACTCGGTGCACGCCAAATTAGATTTTAATTCGTTTCATATAAAGGTTAATTTACTTTATGAGCTTTATTTTAATGTGGTGATGGAAAATGTTGACTAAGGAAAAAAGTAAGCCCGTAAGGAAAGAAAAGAAAATGGATTTAAAAGGAAAAAGCAGCTGCTTAGAGTTCTGATTTGAATAATATAATTATGTATAACAAGAACGTGTTTAAAGTAGTAGTTTTGTAATGGTGTGAATGTTGTGCTATAAAGTTGCCTCGATTTTTCCGAGTTTTCTTTATAACCTAGAAAGTATATATCTTGTATGTTTTTTAAAGTTGTATAAAGGAGAAATCTTAATAGTACTATTTTAGGGCTACAAGAATAGGCGAAAAATATCCTCATAATTTTTGAGATCACAAATTAAATAAATGATATCCTACAAACTATAAACAAAAGCTAGAAATCCTGTTAGCTTGCCAGAAATCCGAACCGAACTAAATTCCCTAATCTCAGACAAAACTTTACGTTCCTAGTTCTCGATAAATCCGTGCCTGGATTTTTGCCCAGCCCAGTAATTCCTGTGAACGAGCCACACTTTTACCTCAACTAATGAACTTGGCTAGAAAATGTTACTTACAGTGTTCTTGGAAATGGCTAACGAATTTAATTATAAAATAGAAAAAATACGGCGAAAAACTTGTTACAATTTATTTTTCTTGTTTCTTTTTTTGTGTTGTGTAAAGTTGAAAATGAGTTTGTAGAATATAAAAAAAATGTGCAATTAAAAATTGATTTTGGTGAAGTATGACTTGAAAAAACATTTTTTTTTTGTTAGTGGTTTACCTATTTTATTTTATTTTATGTGGTAAATGCCCAAGGTTAACAAGACAAGTCAGAGACAAGATTACAAGCTCAATATTTTTAGGCTCACAAGAGTTTAAACGGATCGATTTTTGTTTGTTTAACTTACCACTCTTTCAATTATTTTTTTCGTTGCAAATGCCATATCAAATAGTTACTTAGATTCGAAGTCAGAGGAAAAAGGAAATGTTTTTGTTAATTTTTTTGTAATAATTATAAAAACATACGTACAAAACCTTTAAGTAACTAATTTCCACTCCTTTTTTATTATTTTCGTTGCAAATTGTGTCATACCAAAATAGTTAGTTATTTAGATTCGAGGCCAGAGGAAAAATGAAATGTTTTTGTTGAAATTTTTGTACTTAATAAAAATACATACAAAACCCTTAACTACCAACGTACTAAACGAATAAATCCAAAATATTCCCCTAAAAGAAAAATCCGGCGACTTTTTTATTTAATGGCGGCTTTTATGGAAGCTATAGGAGCGATTTCCCATCAATAAACTACCGTTACGGTGTTAAATTAGCATGGGATCGATATTCTCTTCCGGGCCGTGTACGGCCGTAGCAGGCACGGTGCGGCCCGGTGTTTACTTAGACTAAATATATTATAGGTTATGTATTGTGGTGAAGGAGTTTTGGATGTGAGTGTACTAACGTTGTCTATGTGCGGTTGGGTAGGGTTTCAAACTCTGTGTAATTTCTGAAGAAAATCAGTGTCTTGATCCGTTGAATTTCACGCGGACGATGTCGCGGGCAGAAATTACGAATGTTATATTTTCAACTATCACTTAATTAAATCAAAATCCATGAACCGACTAACTTTTAGACTTACTTTTCTCATATGAATGACTAGGGTTAACGTTCATAACTAGGTAAGTACTATTTTTATCTAAAAATAACCACAAAAACAACTACAAACGAAAAACAAAAACCTTTAAATAACTCAAATTCACATTTACCTTTCGTATTCCGAGAGAAAGCAAGATGGATGTTCTGATATAAAGTTACATGAAAAATTATCTTTTCAAAAACATTAATCAAGCATTATGATCGGTACTAAGAATACATCGATAATTTACATGCTACCGGTACTGAGCTGAAGTTTTTTTTTGTCCTATAGCTAAAGTACCCCGCGGTGTAGGCCGAAATCGTTTCGAATCGGAATAACCGCTGTAATCGATGCTTCAACAATCGATTTAATTAGAATTATCGGTACTTTTTCGAGTACAGTTGCGGTCAATGGTGTTGTGACGGAATTAACAAGTTTTTTTTTTACTTTTTTGGTAATTTTTCCAACGAATTTATTTTGGAAAGATTATCTTACATTGGAACAGATCAAACATTAAATGCCTAGCATAGGAGGAAAAATATTTCACAAAGGGATGGTTCCCATAAACGTAAGATGCATTGAATAAGTCTTTTCCGTCCACCAAATTCTAAATAACATAACATCACGCCCATATTATATAAATAATATAATAATATAATTCCCCGAAGGGTTAGGCAGAGGTGCACCTATAGTACACCCACATTTTGGCAGATACATCTAACTCCCATATCATAGGGGGCGAGCCTATTGCTACGATCCGGACACAAATCCAGACTACAGGCTGCTACTGATAAATTCCGGATGAAAAACTCAATAACATTTTGCCCAACCCGCTATCTAATTGCGTAACACATTTTCGTAAACGATTGAGACTAATCTTTTTCATTTTGACAGTTCAACAACATTCATTGCGTTATTTACATTGTAGAGCAGATTTTTTTTCGAACTTATGAAGCAATGGATTAGCAATCCGTTCCAATACGATTCAGATTGTGATTGATCGTGTATTACGTAATTAGGGTGCTGGAAATCGAACATAGGTCCTCATGTTCTGCAGTACTCTTGCGACCACTAAACCAAAGAGGCAGGCAGCAAAATGAAAAATACTTTGTACCTATTTTATGTAATGTGTGCATACCAGTATAATTTCAGGAAATGGAACCCAATTGTCTTGGCACCGGCTAAACCTCGACTCATAACGTGTCAAGCTTAAATACCGTAATAATATATAATAATATGAAACACTTGAACTTCGTGAAGGCATTTCCACGAAAATTATTGTAAACCATTTCCTAGTGATTCTTAAAGCTTGCATGTGTAGTGTTTGTTTCGCAAATAATCCTATTTATTATTTTATCGAGTGAATATGGTGTGACGTAGTTTAGCGTACAAAATATTAAAGAATACAGTAGAACAGAATAGAATACTCCTAATTTTGTACTCCTTACAAATTACAGATATAAATATTTAAAACTAAAACAGGATTCCGTTTGGCACCCTGCTGGTACGGACCCCTAAAACATATTAGATAGGGTAGTGTATAATAGTTTTTCTTTGAAATTTATGTTTTGCTTTCATATAAATGGACTGTTGATTGGACTAATGATGATAGCTTTGCAATTCCTACTGCTAGAGGGAAAGATGGACATGCTTTCATTTATGCCCGATTCTGTCTGTATCGGATTTGATGGTACGGCGAGACGATCGCTGCGATTCTCTCGCCCGTGGAGATGGCGTTTAAGCGTCGCTTGTATCTCGTGGCTCAGAAATCAATATTCAATACAAGTAGGTACACATATCATCATAAAATTCTGAACTTTTTACCTATAAAACTTCTGAGACCGCCAGTACAACCTCGCAACATACTATATGCGTCGTCAATCCCTTAAACATACGACAGTTTACAATAAAACAGGCCCACCAACCCCCTACTGATTTTTATATCTCATCGGTACTGAATAAAATTATATGCAGTATTCATAATTTACGCGCTGATATATGCATATGTTGGTAGCGGGAAGGCTTTTTGTTAAGATTTACGAGTCCAATTAACAAGTGGTATTGTATTGGTTTTTATCTTTGATTTTAAAGTGGATTGGTGTGTTTGGCCTGTAGTGTAGAGCGATAGAGCATTGATGTCTGCTGAAATTTGTCAGATTTGTGCACTATGACGTGTAAAAGCCGTTATTGTTGTCAGTGTGAGAGAGGGATGGGGCTATACAGCACGAATAGTACTATTGCTTTTTCACAACAGAATGATTGCATCATAGCTCCAGACCAGTGATTCAAAATCGTTCTAAAGACTTAGATATATCTGCGTTCGAAAGCTCGTGTTCCACGTCGATACGGACATGAATCACGTAAAAGTAGAATTGAATTTAGAATTAGTTTGAAATCTGACAGTTTTCAACCGAGATTCAAAATTGTTCAAGATATCATATAAAGACAAAACAATAATTTTAAGCATCAAGGACAAGTTAGAAAAAAAACGAGACTGTATTATTACAGCAATACTAAGGTATTACTGTAATATTTTAGTAACTACTTAATATAATATGAAAGTCATTGATCGCCCATACACTTCTAAAAATCTTCTTGAAATCTATTTTGTAAACTTAAAGCTCAAGTAATGAACTTGTAACTTTATGTAGGAGAGGCACCAATTAAACACAGTTTAATGTATAAAATATGCAAAACCAACTCTAAAAATACAGAAACAAGATATTAAATTTCAAACTTAACCTCCTATTAAAATTACGGCAGAAGTCGACCTGTACTAGATTACTTGAAAGTACATCTAAACAACATCGATTACATCAAAATCGAATGCGGTATCGATTCCAGAGAATCGAGAACACGGTGAGACGGCACATATATTAATACGTTGTAGTCTGCAATAAAATTGGCTGACAGCGTTAAATAAGTGCCGGGAAAGGCATTTATAAGTAATCGATACATCGGTATGCAACCGATTCTAAGATTCGATTTATTAAATTTTGCGTCAGGTGTTGGGTTTAAAATGAGAATAGATTCGTTGTTTGTGGGTTTATTTGTGGTTTTACTTTTTCATTGTTCTGGCGCCATTGTTACGAGACTAGGAAAGATATTAAAAAAAAAACATTGCTAAAGTTGACGCAACTGTTTAATCAGTTAAACTGACTAATCAAAGAAACTGGCGAAATAAATTAACGGACGAGTGAGCGAAACTGATACGTGGACAAAAATAATGGATGTCAACGTATTGTAACAGATTTTTTTTAAATTTCACAATAAAATAAAACTGTCTTCTGTCTTGCTGACATTGTTCTATATCAAGATCGCTTTTAAATAATGGTTAACTTTCAAGATACTGGAGTATCTTGAAAGTTAACCATTGCAAAAAAAATGGATGTCAAAAATAGGTCTCCCGAATTTTACTCCAAAATAATCCCTATTATGCTTTTTACGTAATATTTCTATTCCACGACCCGATTCACAATCAGTGTCTCGATGTGGACCAAGTTTTACATAACAATAGGTAACGAAAAGCAATAAAACTTCGCACAATTTCCTGAAACTCGAGCAACTTATTACAAAACCAATCTCTATACCTAATTATATGAGCAAACCCTATTTTGGACTACCTACAGTGTATATGATTTTTCATGAAAATATGGGACAGGTCTTCATCACACTAACGGTATTTTTAATGGTGTATTTGTTTTTTCTTTGAATCGTGTTTGCCTCAAATACATTGAAGCAAATAATACAAAATACGTATGTATTTTCTTTCTTGTATTATTTGAAAGAAAATACGCATGTATTTTCTTTCTTTCTTAATATCTTGTGATTTTTGTGCAAGTTCATAGACAATAAAGGGAATATTCTCTTTTGACGGTAGATTATTTACCTACATACATTACATTTACATGCTTATTTTCTAAAAACAAACATAATAATATAAGGCACTTCGTTTTCTTCATTAATGATACCGCGGGCAAACGCAGGAAATAGTTGCCAAAACGCAATTCAACATCTATGCAACCGCACGACGATGACGATTCTGAAAGAATCATGTTTACCCTAAAATCATCAAATCTTCCACTGACCTTGGAAGTAACTCTTGGTCCGAAGGTAGCTGACAGACAGCCGCAGGATGGACAACCTGTCCAGCTTGCTGAGGATGTTCTGCTCGAAAGGCAGGAGGGATGCCAGGGTGTCCAGCTCAGCGTTGAGTCGCTCCCTGTGCCGCTTGCTCGGGTTGCTTTTGGTGACGCCGTCTTTTGATGGAGGTTTGATGCTGAGAAGGAAATAGCACATTTAAGTTTGTGTACATAATATAAAGGTTGAATGTTAGTTTTGTTTATCGAATGATTAGTGCAGGGGCCTAAGTCTACTAATTTATAAACGTTACAATGGTCTCTCAATGGTGAGTTTTTGACAGTTTTTGTATGACAAATCTGTCAAAAACTCACCATTGAGAGACCGTTCAATTGACGTTGTTTTAAAATACAGCCCTAGTTGTTCCAACAGCCATTTGCAATAAAATTGTGTCTTCTTATTTTTCGCTATACTCTTACTGAAAGCTGTCTTTAGCTATTTTATATTTATAATAAGCACACCAACGGCACAGTCACCTACAATTCAAATAATAATAAAAAATAGCTTCAAATGCGCATTTCAGTAACCATACAAGTAAGGTGTATGCATGATTATGAAATAATTAATAAACAAAAATACAAAAAAAAAATATAGGCTTTGAACAAGATTTTTTTTAAAATAATTTTATAATTAAACTTTTTGTTTTTTTCAAATGCCTGGCAAATTTTTGGGACTCCGTCTTGAATTAAGAGCTGAGTCCGTGGTGTGGCCTCAAGGAATCCTATTTGCGGTTCAGATCATTGTTAGTAGCGCCCAAGAGTATATAATTCTACTGCTTATCAATGAAACTATAATCACCAGTACCACAGTGAAGAGAAGAGTTGGCCTACTAAACTAGAAACTACCCGTACTTACAAGTGGAGGTTAATAACCCATGTAAGTAATTGAAAATAAAAAGTTACTTATGTCCAGTTAATGTAATAGGCATGTCCATATCATAATGTTGGACATAGTACTATTATTACATTACAGTTGGTACTAGCTATATAGATAGTCCTTTGGGAATTGGAGGCCGGAGGTAAACGTATAGGGTTCATGTGTAAAGTATTAAGCTTCTTTGTGAAGTATACTCGTAATTTTTTATTTGGAATGTGCAAATTACGATAAGTAAGTATCCATTTTCTTCTAGCAATTCATTATTGCGAAATAAACATGCAATTGTTGTTTGTGGCTGTTTTCAGATATACTTTTATTCACATTTAACTATTTATTTCTTTGAAAACACATTTTGTATTCAGAAACAATAAAGGTAAAAAATCCCAATTTTATTAGAGCCAATTTTTCATCTGTTAGCAACTGATGTTTTTGGTTCTTGATAATTCTGAGAATCTTTGAACAGCTAACATTTGATTGAATAGCATATTATGTAATTAAAATCTTGATTCGATTTTAATAACAAAGAATAAGTTTATAAAAACATCTAAGCACAAAAAAAAACTAAGCTCAAAAAATATCCCACAAAACTCACAGCCACCCTAAATTTCCTCATAACACTATTTTATTTCGGATCATTCATTTCTAAGAGGCTATTTAAAATGACACATCACATTACCCAGCGGTGTAACGGTAGCATTCGGCCTGGCTGGGCTAACGAGGCTCGGGTCACGCAAACCAACTTGTTAGCATAACTTATGCCGACGGATAGGGGGTGAGCTTAGTGCATTATTGTGCTTACTTTTTTAACAAAATTGCGCTAGTTTTTTGGTTTAGTTTAGCTTTAGCGGCGGCTTTTTGATGTTACGCGAGTTTTGTTTTTATTTTTGCTGATGTTGTGTGATTTTTGTGGAACAAAGGAATGGTGGAAAATGTTTTTAAGTGATTATAATACTTGTGCTAAACCAATTTATTTTAATTAGACTTTAAAATATTCTCACGTTATTTAAAAAATCTAATACTGCAAAGATGTAAGGATTTCTGTGGAAGGTTTTTGAGAAAGGCCTACCCTGCAAAGACGGCGCACAACTTCTATTAACGTCTTCAAAGCTGTCAATTTCTATACGTCATTTTTGTCGTAGTGCGTTTAAACGGTGATACGTTTGGTTTTTTAATTTATATGGAAAGTGTTGACAATGCAACCTCTAGCAGCGACTGCTGAGGCGTCTCCGTGCTCCGTAGTGACAATAATTTATTATGTTGAATTGTAGTTTGTAGTGGGGCTCATGGCTAAGTAATAACAGCCGCGGGGGTCAATCGATCAGGTTAAGCCACGCTTGCCAACGGTCGGTCCGTGAATGGGTGACCATCTCTATATACCGAGAACCCTCCGTACCTCGGAAAGCACGTTGAGCCGTTGGTCCCGGCTGTCATTTGTGGATCTTTGTCAGTCGTTACGGGTCGTCAGAAGCCCGAAAGTCTGACAACTAGTCTTACCATGGGGTATCGTATTACCCAGTTACTGGGTTGTGGTGGTCAGATAGGCAGTCGCCCCATGTAAAATACTGGAATTCAGCTGAATCGGAAGACCTTAGCTGACCCCAATATAGTTGGGAAAACGCGAGGCAGTTTTTTTTTTTTACATATTGTAGTTTGAAAGTAATTAGTCTAAAAGTTGTAGAATACTAGAATTATGTTTTTATTTATTAATTCATACATGTAAGATAGTATTTTACCCAAGAATAGTTCATGAGAACTTTCAGTGCGATGTAATCGCAATACATTCATGATTAATAAGTATCACTGACTCTTTGTGTATTAATTAACGAGTTTTAAAGGAAACAAAGACACTGGTCGTTAATGTGTATTCCACGAACTGAATAAAACATGACTGTTTGTTAGCATTATTTTTCTGTCTACAAAATGATAAGTCAATTTATTGTAACACTAGCTGCCCGCCCCGGCGTTGCACGGGTAGCACTTAGTGCTTATCTACGGCGCACCTACTAATCAACCTACCCTATGCCTATGTAGGTAGGTAGGTAGTTAGGGTAGGTAGGGTATCTACCTACCCTAACTACCTACCTACCTACGCCTACCTACATACTTACCCACCTACCAACCCTACCTACCTACACCTACCTACATACATACATACCTACTCACCTAAAAAAAAATGTAGGAACCTTCTACGAATTATTAGAAAACTTTAAAAAAAAAGATGAATGAAATCGGTAAAGCCGTTCTCAAGTTATAGCGTGACCAGGAGAAATAGGGGTTCATTTTTATATACAATAGATAACATTACATCACGCCTGTAATCCCCGAAGGGTTAGGCAGAAGTGTACCACATTTCGCCAGTTATGGTTAGTATGGAAGTGGTTCGTACTAGACTTTTTACTTCATCCCTTTCCCATAATTCCCTGGAAGTGTACATAACCTACTTACACCCACATTTCGTCACGTAGCTTAGTGCAAGTGCATTACTCCTGAACAGACTATGTCCCATCCGCTTAAGTTTTCTAAAAGTCCGGTGACCTGCACCCTTGACGATTTGAACAATGCCTCTGACGCCGCAATAAACGTGGCCACCAAACACTATTTACGCAACATAAATGACCCGTCGAAACGAGAAAGAAAAAAAAAAACATAAACTAAACAACAACATTTATACAGCCCAATGTTTTAAAAAATTGACAAATTTTGCTCATTGCTTGATGTCGGAGCCAGAGTCCAGACATGAAGAAATCCATGTAACAGAGGAGGTTAACAACATAGTGCATATTTTACGTAACATAGTATAACTACTTTAATTTGTCTGTCCACTACAAAGTATCGTAGTAGCCAGCCAAAGAAAAAGATGAAATATTGATGCGAACCAATCATCTGCGTTTACTGGCATAACTACTTATTACGAGGAATTCTTTGAAATGCCTTATTATGTCATTATAGGAGGGTGTATTAAGATTATATGTAGTTTTTATGTTATGACTACGACTATGTATAGGTTTAACTATGTATTATTACTATTCTTTTATGCAGAAGATCCGATTTAGGTAAAAAATAAGGAAGCTAGTCGTGGCTAAATACGAGTATTATAATCAACTTCTAAAAAGGAGGAGGTTATCAAATCATCATTTTTTTTAAATATTATTTTCTGTCATAACTTCTTTGTTTATGAACCGATTTTAATCATTCTTTTTCCATGGCGTAGAGGTGCTTGCGCGGTGGTCCCATATATAGTTTTTATTAACATTGCTTGAGTAGTTTTTGAGCTTTATTCAATAATACGTACCTCAACCGACCTGGTGTATGTTAACGTTATAAAATTTCCTGCCACTGTTGTTTAAAAAGTAGTGGTATACGAATTGGTGTGGGGAAGGTACCACAATAAAAGTTAAAAATTAAAAGCTTTTAGGTATATACATTAAATTAAAGTATTTGCTACGGCTTGCGGCTATAAGAAAAAAAGAACACTAATAATAATAAAAAGATGGATAATTCGTAATAAAGATGATAATTATTAAGGTAAGAAAGGAAAAAATCTATGACACGACAAGTGATACTATTTGTGAAAACCTGTAATTGGCCTTATTGTTTTTATTTACTTAACTATTGTTTCTGTCTAGCTGTAAGATTTCCAAAAATAATAAAATAAAATAAAATAAAATAGAGATTATATGAAAGATAAATTATGTCAATAATGGGCCAGGTCGACGATAATAATATTGATAATAAGACGTATTCCCTAAATATTCCATAAAGAAGAACTTTTGAAAAGCTACACAAAACATTTTCAACTAGATATTATTTTATACCTTTACTCATCGGAAACCACACCAGTAAGTTGTGCCCTGCAATAAATTATATAATATTTGTTTTAATTTAAAAGATCATCAGGTTAAATTATTAATTACGGTGTAATTTATTTAAATTACCGCATTGTTGATGCGTTATATGTTATTTTGTAGTTCTGTTTGTTTTTCTATAATTTGTTTATGAGGCTCACTCGTATTAGGTTAACTTAAATTAGTAGAATAGGGAAAGCTCCGGAGCCGCTATTTGCTTTTTTTTTTAGCAAGCTTGTTTCAAATTTTTGCTTTCTTTATTAGATGAAAATATGAATGTTGTTTGTATTTCAAGATATAATAAAAAAACAATGTTTAATTTGAAATAATAGTTGCTACGATGTTTTATGTGTGAATATATTTATGAGTAAATTAAAATTATGCTGATTCCTCTTTGTGATGAATACCGCTTCTTTTGTTAATTATTATTGTATCGTTCTATTAGTCTGCTAAAATTTTTGACTTTCGAAGACTCGCTTGGCAATCAGGAACTTGAAAAAGTCTTTAAACTTCTTATTCTTTTACTTGTCATTTTTTTATTGAGACAAAGGGCTCTTGTTTGAAAAAATCTGCAATGTTGTTACAAAATTATATTATTCGTATATTTTGAGCCTAAACAAGAATAAGGAACCTATAAGGCGTAACACACAACTTCCTCAATAAATTCTGATATCTGTATCAAGTAAAATAGCTCGATCTGTTCCAACTCCAACCATTTCGATGTCCAGCACAAATTATAAATAGTACATTAGTCATCGCCGCCCGTCGTTTTTGTTGATTTATTCAAACGTTAGTATCAAACGGCGCACGCGCAGCCCTTTGATATTACTACCATACAATTTGTATTCATACACAACTGACTTACTACTCAAAATTAAATTTTATATTAAGGTGGTAAGGTCGGTTTTTGTTTAAAGTTGTAAAGTGCAAGTCCCATATAAATCAAGACCGATTATTTCTATAAATCGTAACTCGATTAAGTTATAATCGATTGGCGATTGTGATAGGTATCGTTATTATCGATGGATATTTATTTTTGTATCGTTTCCTTTTTGTAACGTTTCGGTTATTTTGTGTTGACAAATTATTATAACGAGGTTTATGTGAGAAAGGATGGGGAATGTGATCGGAAGTCGATTAAAAGAAGTTCAAGGAAATTATCATATTTTAAGATATTATCATTCTTTTCTCAGGAACAGGTGGCGAGACGACCTAGACGCGTACCGAAAGGGTTGGATCGAGGTGGCCCTGGAAAAGGATGCATGGAAGGACTTGGGGGAGGCCTTTGCTCAAAATCAAAAGTCAAACTAGGCTGAGAATCAGCACTTTTCGAATGTCAAAAGTGCTTTTGCTGGGCTGGGCCAGCAGTGGGACAGTGCAGGCAATCTTTAAAAAAATCTTTTCTCATTAAACGTAGGTTAACCTTTTATTTAAGACAGTAAAAGTTTCCTTAATTAATAGAAAAATGTTAGTTGATTTTGTTTCTTAAATAGTACAAGAGTATGCCAAGAGATGTCGTTCGGTCTTTACTCGTTTATGAGAGCAAACAAAAATAGGATCATGTCTTGACTAACTTCACTTATATTCAACTGCAGTGAGAACAACTAGAGTCCAATACCTATTTTAACAAAAACTAAACCCAACTAGGACAAAAAAGTCAACTAAAAAGCTATAAACAAGACATCATAGACAAACAAATGAAAAAAATCCGAAATCACATGACTCCGGATTATTAATTAGTTTTTTTATAATTTGGATATTCAATGTACTGTGACGTCACATAGCCTTTAACGAGCGAACGATCTCAAACTCAAACTCAAAGCATTTATTTCAATTAAACCAATTACAGGCACTTTTGAATTGTCAAGGAGTCAGTCAGTCAGAAAATATGAAGCTTGATGCCCAAGATGCTTCCAACGAAACCTCAATTGTCAAATTATTATGAGTGGTTTGGAAGTTATATGGGAACAGAAAATGATACCTAAATACAAACATACATAGCGGTCAAAATCATAACCTCCGTTTTGCTTCGCCGTAGTCGGGTACAAATTCAATCCTATTTATAAATCTGTATACCGGAAGCAAACAATCATAAGTCACATTAAGCTAATTATTCAGTGCACATGTTTTAAGTCTCAATTTGAACACTACTCATTTAAGTAACTTGACTAGATAATTGTGTGAACTTCTAAGTAAAATTTTATTTGTTGTTTAAAAGTAGGTGACTAACTAGTTTTTATTACAAAAATATATTAATGTTTGTTTCAAGGACATTACAAAGTGAATGTCGAAAAAAATGGACTTAGTATAGTATATCTCCGGTATACAGAAATGTAGGTAATGATTTAATCTCACGCTGTTGTTGTGAACACCATTAATGGCTAGTTGACCCCTTCAGCCTTCGAACAATACGACCCATTACTAAACTGTGATTTTTTTGACACAACAGTTATCTCCAAATTGATGGACCATGGGAACCACACAATTATAGGAAACACTTATTAGACATATCGTAACGAATACGTAATTGAGAGACTTTTATATCAAAAACTAAAACAGCATGAGGTTATTATAAATTTCATTGCGAAATCATGGGCGTAGCATAGACAATGGATTTACGTACTCAATTAAAAGTAAAAAAGTATTAAAATAAAAATAAAAGTACAGATATTTTGTTGATTCGTTATATTTCTTTCTACTTTATACGGTTTGTGATTTTCGTTTAATTATAAATTAGTGTCAATTTGTTTCGCGATAAGTTTTTGGTGAAATTTTGTAATTTGCGTAGACAAGGAGTTGAAGCTTCCCACATTTATGTTTATCTCCATTATCATTTCGTCAAGGAGTATTTTCTCTGAGGTTTATGGACCCAACGGTTACGGGTTCAACATTGGCCATAGGTACGGTCAGCTGCAGAGAAATCTCACCCCCTAGCAATGAACAAATGCATTGCTAGGGGGTGAGATTTCTCTGCAGCTGACTGTACCTACCCATACGAATATCCATTTTGGTATATCCTTTTTATCATCTGCCCAGCCTTTTCCCAACTACGTTGGGGTCGGATGCAGCTGAATACCAGTGTTTTACATGGAGCGACTGCCTATCTGACTTCCACAACCCAGTACTGGGTAACACGATACCCCTTCGTAAGACTAGTTGTCGGACCTTCGGGCTTCTGACGACCCGTAACGTCTGTCAAGGATCCACAAATGACAGCCGGGACCATCGGCTTAAGGTGCTTTCCAAGGCACGGAGGAGTCTCGGTACCTCGGAAAGATGGTCACCCATCCACGGACCAACCCGGCAAGCGTAACTGCTATCACTTAGCTACGAGCCCCTCATAATCTACACAATAAGACTTATTGTTCTTTTTTCAACAGTTGAATAATATTTTTTTTTTTACAAAAACTCAAGCTAAAATAAGCCGATTTCCAAAGATTTCTTAACAAGTGAAATAACTAAAGTGCATATAAATAGCTCACTATTAAATGATCGTTAGCCCACAGCTGGGGAATTACACTTAAACATGTGAAATCGTTTCTAATACTTTTGTTTATACCAAGTTAACCATTTTGGGTGGGATACATGTAATTTTGGTTTGGGTGTCTGTCTGCTGCCTTCTCATGTGTGAAAAGGGTGTAATGGCTGTTGAAAGTTCCAGAATATTCCCCATTTGTGAAGCAAAATATCGTAGGAATAGTTCATTGACTACTAATAAGTAAATGAAAAGGATAGGATGTGAAATCGAGAATTTTTGGCAGTCATTTTGGTAACGTACAGTCAACAAAGCTATTTGGTGTACAGGCAGCTAACTTTAAACTACTTTAAAAAATGTTGTGAGTATGCTGGGTAGTCAATTCTATCAGTAGGTACGCACCCAATAAAAATGAATATTGGCAGTGTATTGGAGGGATGAATAATTTTACCTGTATACCAAATAGCTTTGTTGACTGTACAATCTATGTTACCTACCAAACTTAAGTAAATTAATTGATGAATGAAAATAAAATTGACTTGTGCAGTGGCAAAGATATATAAATTAATCTGAACGTACCCTTTTCAAATGCAATATTTAGGTAATTTCAGGCATTTAAGCACGGTAACATCCCGTTTACTAAAAGCCTCAATACCCGTGCTACCTACTAACTGGGTTATGGAGGTCAGACAAGCAGTCACTCCATATAAAACACTGGCCTTCATCTGAATCCAGTTAGACTGGAAGCCGACCCCACAAAGTTGGGAAAAGACAAGGCAGACCATAAGTCACAATCTCACATGTATAAGTAATTTCAACATGAATGATGTAACCAATTTTTGTAACAATTGTTTTGATTTAAAAGAGTGTCCGTGGAGTTTCTTGCCCATTCTTCTCCATAGGGACCTACTACGCTTTGGAATGGGCAACTAGCTTCATATTTTCTGACTGACTGACTCCTTGACAATTCAAAAGTGCCTGTAAATGGTTTAATTGAAATAAATGCCTCCTCCAACCTACCATTATTCCCAAAAAAACACCAAACGCACAACTTTCCCTGCTGACCCCACAACAAAGATACACACAACCTCTAAAAATAGCATTCGTTGACGTGACCCGGCAGTATCGTTTTCGTTTGATGCGTGACACTCGCTCGCATGTCAGCACGTAACGTAACAACTCATTCACCTAGATGTCCCTACTGTTACCGTTTTCTTGGCCGTACACTTGCGTAATTGTTCTGACGTCATTTGACACTGTGTGACGTCATAATGTCTGGTTGTCTTTGAGGTATTTGTGAAGACGGTAGTACCTACTGGTTTCAGTCAGTCCACTGGAATTGTTAAGTATTTTCGACGTCTTTAATTTTGACTTTGACGTTATTGGAATGACGAATTCAGCCTAGCTTTTGTTAATTATTCTGTCAAAAGTCAAAGACATCATAATTTATATAATATTGTATAAAATGTACACTGAGTGACTATAATTTATCATAATAGTATGACCTTTTGCATTCCATATAAAAACCATATACTTATTTACATTAATCTAATTTTAATAACACGTACCTAATTTAATTTTATACTTTCAAATTCGGACACCCATAATCTTGTATGGTATGCGTCAACCGGACATTAAAATTCTCCTTTGTCCCTCTAATATAAAAGATATAATATATCCAACAATAAGTATTGGAATATTGGTCTGTCATATGTTAAATATACGTATTTTTTGGGGGAATGATGAGATTCACATAATTACCTTATTTTCATGTTTATATCTCTTTATTTTATACACTGGATAAACTTCTTATACTAATTTAACTAACAAACTATGTACAATTGTACATGTATATAAAAAATGGGAGGGGAAAGAATCATAGGGCATCGAAGAATTCGTCCGCGTCGCTGTCAACAGAAAAGGTGCCCAGAACGCTGGCAGCATTGCCACGTTGTATGGCATTTACCTAAGTTGATAAGAAAAGAAAGAAAGAATAATAGGTTTATTTGTCACAGGATAATATATACGTGTATACAAAAAGATGGGCAATCAGAAAAATTGAACAAAATTTATGATCTACAGTAACTAGCATAAAACAGACAATCATAGTCTGCAGCAGCTGTATGATGATGGTTTTTGGATTCCAAACTGTGGTGAATCATTATTAGAACTATTCTGACTATATTATTGAGGTAAAAAGTCTTTACTGTCTTGGAGGCTTTAATAATGTCCTATAATTAACTAAACAAACTTTATTTGATATATTATTATGTGATTAGCAACTGTTGACAAGCAGCTGAAAACAGAATTCACTTTTCGTCATTCATTTAATTTTGACAGCTGTCAAATTTTTGAAAAAACGAACCTATCCGAGCGCAGCCGCGCTAAAGCCAAGTTTAGGACAGAAATAACAATAAAAAAGAATAGATTGTTACGTCACATCCATGTTTACAAATGTGGAGTGTTGTAGACTATAATTATAAATATATTAGAAAGGTCGATGGACGGGTTAAGGCCGAATGTGGCTTTGTTTTAAGAACGACCGCTTTTTTTTTGTCCACGAGAGTAAGTTTAAAGTTCGAGGTAGCTTTTGTAGTGTTAAGATTATTGTACTGTTTTAATGTCTTGAAAGAACCTTACGACCAAGTTGTTGATGAAGTTGGATAATTTGCCAATTACTGAGTGTAATAAGTATACGCAACTCAGACTCAAAGCATGGATTTCAATTGAACGAAGTACAAGCATTTTTGAATCGTCAAGTGGTCGGTCAGTCAGAAAGATGAAGCTAGTGGCCCATTCCAAAGCGTAGTAGTTACCTATGGAGAAGAACGGGCAATAAACTCCATGGGCATAACAATATTGTTACAAAATATTGGTAACATCAATAAAGGAAAGACTCGTGTATGATGCGCTGAAACCCATTAGTGAGAAAAAATATATAATCGAGAATAATCACTTTGTTTATCAGTCAAGAATCGATTGTCTCTTCTGTTCTTATCTACCTTGTTCACGTTGATTACTACTGGAATTACACTGGCTCAGCGACTAAAAAATAAATCATTGTTTGACTTATCAATGGATATCTAGCCATACATTATCATATTATTATCATAAAAACAATAAGAAATTATTGACTTCAATTATCATCTATAAAACACGTCAATAAAAAATCTTATTCCTACCTCTAGTGCTTATTTTTCTTAACAATCACTAATATGAAAATGTAAAAAAGATTTTTTCGCACAGCAAACGGACATATATTTATAATTGAATAATCGACAAGAGATTTAGGACGTATAAACAGTAATACTCATCTTTGGATGGCCACAAAGGAAATTCAACTTTAATCCTTTTTATTAAATCTTAAATTGCAGAATTGAAATCTGCGTATACGACTTTTTGTACTACCAAAAAGTTTGCAGGCAAAGAGTTTTAAGTGCGTGCGTATCTGTAAATGAATTTCAGTCTTCACTTGATGATGATAGGGTCAGATTTTGTTTGGCAGTAGGCTGTATGTTAAAGTCGGATGAGCATGTATGCCAAGTAAAATTAAGTATGCCAATACCATAGTTCGCGCATGATTGCGTACAGCCTTCGTCGGAATGAGTGTTTTCCTACGATTTTTCTCGTAATACTCAGGTATGTTTTTCTATTTCTGTCAAGGCCAGGATGGGAAGTAGTTACTGGTAGGTGCGACAAGGTTATACAAATTATTGACATTCAGGAATGTGGAAAGGATTTCGGTTATCAATTCACTGTTTCCACTTGCAGTCATGAATTCGTTTTTTATCTGTGTTGGTTTGTATCTAACCAGAATACCCGCGAAATTACGCGTTGTATAATAACTTTTTAATTATTCGAGTCCTTATGGCACCTCTTTAGGTAATGAGCTACTTATCCGAATATCAAAAAATATTTGACCTAGGGCTTAAGGGGGAGGCGTGAAAATTGATTCGATGTTACAATGTTTACTAGATATCTCTGATATCCTATGCAATTTCAGATGAGGGTTTAAAACGTCAAAATATGTGCTGGCACTTCTTGGTATAGCGCACGCATACTTCGTAGCTTTATGTACGATGATCTTCCACTTCGTTCGGTTCTGCGCTTCTCTCAGAGCAGTCGTAACAGAGTACAGGTTACTTGGTCCGACCAGCGGTTAGGTGACCGGCCGCGAGGACTTTTCCTATCTGCCTTGCCCATCACCACCAACTTTTCAAGGTTACCTGGTTCCCGCCGGGCAATGTGACCGAAGTAACCGCGACCAATATTCTCTTGAAAGGGCGAAGAATGATTGACTGATTGATAAAGACATTGCATTCATTGAGGAGTGATAAAAGTAATTCTCATTGTTGTGCTTGGTAGAGGTGACTAAAGCATGTTACCCATGCGTTTGACATCAATTCTTTATTACTTACTAGCTTTAATCCGCGTTTTTTAAAGGTTTTTGATTCATATTCTATATGGGACTTCTTTAGGTCATGGCTTAGCTCTTAAAGGTGAGGCGTGGAAATAGATTCTCTGTTACAATGTATAATAGATTCTGTAAAAATCTCACCAAGAGAATTTGGTGAAGTGAGGTGTCATTCCTCTTGAAGATTCACTTCATGCTCACTTCACCTTAGTTTTCAGGGTGAGATTTTTACAGAATAGATCGGCTGTTGTCTAAAATTGTTAGCACAGAAATGGTGTATATTTCCATTGCAGGAAATCCTGCCATCAACTGAGAAATTCCTGTAGGAAAAACCCAATAATTGTCTGAACAGACGATCAACCCAGCTAGCGAGGAAAACCCAGAAAGGTCACGGAAAGCCGTATGTCGCTGAAAACCAGCGCTGGGGCTATCACGCATAGGGTCGCAGCATTATGCTGTTCACAACCTGTTCTTTTTTGTTTTGTGTTCTTTCTTTGCGTCATGTTTACCGCATATAAACGTATTGTCTTTCTAAATAAAGAAATCGATACATTTTTTATTCGTCAAGGCAGATAGATTCTGGTAGAATAATTTTCTATGAAGTTTTCTCAAGTCGCGTCGCGCTGTCGTGGGGCGCCTTTAGACGGGCTGGTGTTCCCAACTCCACATCAAAGCGCAAATTTGCGTACGGTACATTTTTTATTAGAACTATATCATCATCGCAAATCAACATACGTCCCCCATAATAAGTTGACATAACAGACCACTATGATTGCTGCAAATCATCGCAATTTGCTGGACAATTGAAGTGGTCTACCATTCCAGGCTAACAACGTAAACAGATTTTTATTACTGACATTTGATGCTAATAGATAACTGACAATTCGCTTTGACTTTGATGGGAAATTGTTAAGTGGTTAGCGGGAACTTTTATATCCAACTTGAGGATTTGAAGCCTAGCCTTTAGCGTTTTATACATCCAAATTAAAACGGAACCCTTAGCCCTTATGGGGCTATAGCCCTCACTTTGGGGTGGCAAATAAATGTGTCTAAGTGCAGATTAATCGGTATATTAGATTCGGAGCAAATAGGCTGTGACAGACGGACAGACAGACACAGAGTGATCCTATTAATCAAAATTCATTTATTATTAAGTTAGACTTCCGTGTTTGGGTCACAAAAATTCATAATGTGTACCAAATTTTAACTAAATTGGCCCAGTAGATTCGGAGCAAATTGGTTGTGACAGAAGGACAGACAGACAGACAGCCAGACAGACAGACACACGAGTGATCCTACAAGAGTTGTACAACCCTAAAATGGCTAGGCGGATGATGACTGTAAGGCACTGAGTTAGTGTACAATCAGGCTAAGCGCAAACAGTTATTATAAAAAAAAATAAGTAAGCATTTTTAAATCATTCTGATCATAATATCATGGATCAGGAAGCATAAAAACAACCTCCCTGTTCAATATACCAAAATGCTACACACCAACAAAATGTACATCCCCAATTTAACAAGTGCACTTACAATTTATCTAACCCTGCAAATGCTCGCACACAATATGGCACACGTCCCCCACAGGGGGTCTATTGTACCATTCCCTTCAGGTAAAGATGTCAGGACCCCACAACATTAACTCCTGTCAAAATACAAAGCGCGGTCTCTTTGTCCCCAGACATGATACGAGGGTTGTATCAAAAGGAACCGATCGCATTTGAGGGTTGGGCGTGAAAATCGGATTATTGCTGGTTATTTATATACCTATAATAGGGTAATGGTTATTGTATTGGAAGGATTATTCTGCTATTACTTTTTGAAAAATAAATGAATTTTCAGGGCGTTGCCCCTATCATAGGTGACCATGATTAAAATTGGAAAATGAATATTGAAAAATAAAAACAGGCCACCAACGAATTTATTAAGGAATGCAATCATTTTGCTTTGCTTAAAACTTTTGAATAAAAAGTAAAGAAAAAGCTTTAAGTATTAGTTAAATGATAGGTGCAAACAATAAAAAAGACCATAGTAAATTATGTAAAACTTAAAATAACAATAGTGCTAACAGTACCAAAATCAGTCCAGCCGTTTTCGACATGTCATCCTTTAGCAAAAAGACAAACAAAATAGTCTCTCGTTTCATAAAGTACCTACATACTAATAATCTTATCCCCGAAACATAATCTGCAACATCGATGGGCTTATAATATCACTAACATTTCACTCCATGTAAAATAATAACATCTAAGAAGTTATTAGCCAGTAAAACAGAGTTTAGCTTACCGTTTCATCCCACACGGTGTGTAAAACTTTATGAACGATAAAAGTAGTAACTGAGAATACAGTGGTCCGTTATTTTTAATAACCAAGTAATTATACTCGTTATATTTCATAATAACTAGGCAGATAATTTATGTGTTGAATTGTTGGAAGCTTTTCCGGAAGAGTCATCATGTAGTGATCTCTGATCTGGTAGCAAATGTCCTATTAATTCAAAATATAAACAACAATGAACAGATTGAACTAAATTGCATGAAGCTGAACTGCCTAATTGGTCTAGTGGTCGCAAGTGCTACTGTTGAGCCTGAGGCACCTGGGTTCGATTCCAAGGTCGGGCAAAGTGTTATTGGGATTTTCTATCTGGAATTTCTCAGTAGCAGCCCGGAGTCTGGATCTGTGCCCGGTTGATGGCAATAGGCTCGCCCCCTATTACATGGGACTTAAAAAACATAACTGGCGAAAAGAGGGTGTACTATAGGTACACCTCTGCCCTTCCCTTCGGGGAAACAAGGCGTGATTTTATGTTATGTTATGTTGAACTGAAAGGAACGCGCACTGGAACATCTAGCGCTGGAAGGCCTCGGGAACAAGGTGGATCGATGACCTTGTGAAGACCGTAGTAATCCGCTGGATGAGGGAAGCACAGAACCGGTCGAAGTGGCGGTGCTTGGGGGAGACCTATGTCCAGCAGTGGGCGTCTTTCGGCTGAAATGATGATGATGATTATAATCAGCCTATACCGTTCCCATTGCTGGGACAGTACAGGGCTCCACTCTGTGAGAGGGAGTGGGCCACAAAGGCCCAGTGCGAGTTGGAGGATTATGTCCAAAGTGTATCGGTAACTAGGACTTTCTAAGCTTGACTAAGTCTATGAATCTGTTTCTTGTCTTGGATTGAGACTTTTACCCGACTACGGCGAAGCAAAAAGGAGGGTCATCAATAAAAATCCGGAATCACAGTAATCTGTTCGATTTATTCCACGACGTGTGACTCTGGATTTTTATTCTTAACCCTCCTTTTTAGTTGGCGTTTTTGTCGTAGTTGGGTTTTAGTTTTCAAACTTTAAAAAAAAAATACTTACATACATTAAAACCATGGTTGGAACAAGATTGGAAGATTTTTTAAATAAAGTCGAAATCTTATTGTCAGTCCATTCCAAGAAGACATCAAATCAAAAACTTAGATTTAATAAAGAAAGCTTTTTGTTACCCAAACGACTTACACTCGAAACAAGTTTGAAAAAATGGTGTAGATACTCAAGATGCGCACTGGAGGGGCTAACAGTGCCTATTAAAACTGTATTAAGTGCGCTCCAGGCTTACGATCCCTAATGGCACGTCATCAAACATTGTCCAAATCACGACCATCTCACAAATATATATCTATTACTAGTGTTTTTGTGAAGATTTCTTGTCGTAATGATGAAAAATTTTGGAGTGAATTATGATGACTTTGTCAAAAGTCTATGGCAACTTAGTATTAGAAAATTCACTATGGAGTACTTCCCCGGAGGGGCAAATTTAATCTCAGTATCAATCTGTCAAAAATATTTGACATTTTTGACATTGTTGCTGAGGTGAAAATTGCGACTAGATTTGAACCTTTTTTTATTACGGGAGTTATATTCTAACAATAATTTATAATATTTATGTAATTTTATTTTTTTGTTTTATTCAGTTCAGTACTAACCCTGCAAGTTCTACATTAAGTTCAACTGTATCATCGAAGATTTTTTATTTTGCAATACACACTTTCTTTTCCAATAACTTAGACATTGGCAGAATGATCGACATCGGCTTTGCTTGCCATAACAAAAAATATAATAGAATATTACGGGAATTGGCCCTCAGACGGATTGACTGATTTTAAATGATAACAGTTAAGAGGGTTTATTCTGAAAGTTGGCAACGTCGCAAATAGATGTCAAAAATTTCGCTGTTTTGATTAATTTGATAATATTTCTGTATGGAAGTAAAAAATGTGGCTAACTAGCGAACTAGAATATTGATTATGAAATGCAATAATTAATATCGTAACACCGAATAGTTAGTTTTAGATGTAAAAAAAGTATTTGGTAACTTTCTAAATGCCTTTTTTTCACCTAAAACGGGTACAACATCAAATTCAATGTTATAATTGCAATTCATTATTAATATTCTAGTCAATTGGTTAGCCACATTTCTTATTTCCATACAGTATTATTTCCAAATTAATCGAAACAGGTAAATATTTGACAGCTATTTACGACGTTGCCAACTATTAGGATGCACCCTCTTAATTGTGGTCATATTTACTGATTGGCTGCTAATTTTTGGTGCCAGGAATCTGCTACTGAGATTCGGGTAGTAATAAAATTATGATTGAAAGTAGTAAATATTAGAAGCTTGATGCTGCTTTATGTTCAAAGGGCTTTAGGCCTCTTACTTAAGATAAGAAAATAGCTTCCTTGTTTTGTTCAAATACAACAGATTCTTGCAAAAAATAAAATGCAGGATGCACAGGCAGGTTTGAATACCATCTTTAAGACGTTCTTTTGATTTCCATGCATGTGGACTCAAGATTGGTAATCTCAAATTCTTGATGTTATCCGTCAGTACCTGCTACCCAACTCCTTAAAAACAATTCGCGTAAAGAATAACCCATCTTAGTGACTTTAATGTCCACCCAAGTACAAACAAAATTAAAACCCCAATTGAAAGTAAACTCAAGCCCATTGACCACAGCTATCATTTAACAGGTAAGCCAAATAGCCCCCGCAGCGTCATTGTGATCACACAATACGGTCTGTGTGACCACACGAGCGGAACTAATACCCTTTAAGTGCCAGCGTTCGGAGGGTTAGACTGGTAATCGTACGATTTTGGTTTTCGCTAATGAATATGGGAATGGTAGTGTAGTGAGGAGTTGGCTAGTTCAGTATGTTGTGTGTGTAGGATATCAACTTTGGTTTCTGAGGGTTTGATGAGTTTAGGTTCTGCTGTAAGATTGACAGATTGATACTGAAATTAAAATGCGAACATTCTTAGTGGTACGGCATCCTCATCGGTCTGTAGATAACGATGTGCTACAAAGCGCATACAAAGCGTTTCGTATGTCTTCAACGACATTCAACTGAATTGACAAAAAAAATATTGGTAGTTTATGTCAGTCCAATACATTTTTTGACTTTTACCTCGTCATTATCACTGATAGAATGGCCCTGTGTCCTGGCCCTTAAAACTGTATGAACTGATTGACTTCTGTATTTCCAGATTCTATGAACCCAAGAACCATCGCATCAGAGCTGGTTCCTCCATCCGGAGCTACGGCGGCCAGGGCTCTTATGTCTAGTCTGGTAATAGATTTTAATGTTTGTCAGTGCAAGACTTCCATGGCATAGAAGTGCAAGTCAGTGCAAGAACACCATTTATTTTGAATCTTAACATTTATCGCCTGTATTCCCCGAAGGATCAGGCAGGGGTATAAAGCTATCGCGTTAAAAACTGCGTGAAGTACTCATCAATATAAACGCAATATGATAAAAGGTTATAATAATTCAACAATTGATTAATTGACGAAAAGAAAAAAGTATATTCAACGGTATTTACACCGCAAATAATACGCCATTTTACTCGCGAATTTTATACGAAAAGGTGCCTTAAACAAGTTTCACTAGATTAATGCGATAAATGTACACATTAAAGGACGCATTACTACTTGATATATTAGATTTGAAAACGAACAAAGCGATAAATAAATAATTCAAAAAGAAAAAAATACAAAAAGAAAAAAGTTGCAAAAAGTAAAAGTACTTCGTAGAATATTTTTTTGTTAATTACCGTTATTTTTTGTATAAACCATGTATCAGAAAGTTGTGCTCATATTTTAATTTAAATTACTTATTAGCTAAAAGGCTTGATTGTAATGTGAATAAAGTATCAACAATTGCGATACTTTGGAAAACAATATAAACTGTCCCATACAAAACTTCAATACCTACTCGACCCAGATATATGGGGCGGCAATTTTTTTTTCGCAATTGTGATGTTGGTCCTGGAAGGAGAAAGGTATTCAGTTTGATGGTCAGTACCACAACTTTCTAACACAAATGCTATAATAATTCATTTGCCTATAAATAATTTGAAAAAAAAAGGATAAGCTTGCAAAAAAGTGCCTTTGACGAAGCGTTCGTTTTTTATCGCAACTACCAATAACTTATCGTAGTAAAGTGGCAAAAACTGAGTTCTAATTAATATTATCTTTATATGAGGAGAAGTCCCAATAAGGCAGTACGTGTAAACAAGTTCGTAACAATAAAACCCTTGGACTATTATTGAGTATCGGATACAGAAAGGTGTTATGAACAAATACATTATTAATGGGGGCACGTCTCCTGCATAATAATGATTAATATTGTCACACGTATGTTAAAATAGGATTATTATAATAGTCCTGCATAGCTATTCATAACCGTTCAATACGCTTTCGTGCCTAATAGAACTTCAATTAATAGTTTGTTTTTATTTACATTGTTACTTGACATAATCATGTTTATTATTAGACATTTTATCTACATTTTAATTTGAACTCTTTATTAGTGTTTTTTGTAAGTAAGTAAGTAAGTAAATCATTGTCATTCATTGTCATTTGTGGACATGATTATTATTTAGATTTGTTACAGTTGTAATGGCAATCATGTCATTTGGTTTCAGTAGGTGCCCATGTAGGTTTATGCGAAATAAGATATTTTGATTTTGATTTTGTATCTTAGAGATTTTTGGAATAGTTGCCTATGGACCATATTGTGGGTTAGAATGACCCCTTAACTTTCTCAAGTAAGTTACAACGGTACAATGTTTTTTGGCGCGCGGCCAAAATCGGAACTAACGCCGCCATCTTGTTTTTCTAATACAATTACTGTGATAATTTCACAAATGTTTACCATCAACGCCACCCTGTCAATGTCATTCAGGCGCCAAAAGATGATTGTAGCACTCTACAAGGTAATGTTATGTTAAACATTGACTGTGCTGCTGCAAGTGGGTTTTCTTATCATTTTGGTACAATTAACATTTATTTTATCTCCAGACCGTTTATTTTAGTGTGTGTCTAGTGGTATTGTAGTGTCATTTGACGTGACTACTAGTGCTGTGACCCTTATCTTTTGATGTACTCGTGTTGTTCAACTTATCTTTTGACACTCTGTAGTGTTGTTAAACTTAACTTACTTTTTATAAAATTTAGTATTGTTATACTTATCTTTTAAGATACATTAGTGCTGTATTATCGAAAAGAAAGAGGTGCAGGACTGTTTGCATAATTTTAATGGCTCGATGAATGGATGCATTGGTACATGTTGATTATACTTTAAACGTCCGCTTCTGATTATTAAGTGCATTTTTTTCTCTTTTTCCCTTTCAAAATGAAAGACCTAGAAAATGATATTGGAGATATAAAAATTCATGAGGTTTTGCAATACTTAGTTTCCATTGTCTTGTGTTTTAATTTAATTTTATAGTTATCAAGAATCCATCATTAAATACTTTACCGTCTTCGATGGTTTCGTTAAAGTTACCTACCTTATGTAGGTAAATTGCTTGTTTAACATAACTTAACATAACGCCTTGTTTCCCCGAAGGATTAGGCAGAGGAGTACCCAGTAGGTACACCCACATTTCGGCAGTTATGTTTAAGTCCCATGTAATAGGGGGCGAGCCTATTGCCATCAACCGGGAACAAATCCAGACTCCAGGCTGGTACTGAAAAATTGCTGATGGAAAAACCCAATACCAGTTTATTTTTGGAAATTCGGGAAAATAATACAATTTATCCACAAAAGAATGGAACCTTTTCCGTAACAAACAATACAATAACAACCACAAGAAACCCTACATAAATACCGCCATTTAAAATCCTATAGCTTAATTAATCCTCAATTTCGCGCGAAGACGAAATACTAAAAACAAAAGAAAAACAACATGGCGACCACAAAACGAAGACATACCGTAACGCTCGATTTGCGATACAGGCAAAAAAAACTCGAGTCAGACCGGCTCGAGCCGTGGCAGGGCAAAACAGTAGTCGGACAGTGCAACTCGATATGTAGATGTATTGGAGAGATTGCACACTACACGCCCGCGGTAAAATTGGATTTTAAAATTAAACGTTTGGGTTGTGGACTTTAGATGAGTTTGGTAAATGGAAGGTGTGAACTGTTTAATTATGTTTTTCGCAGGTTCTACTTATAATTTTTTTTTTTTAAGGACATAGGTGGCGAGAAATTTTATTCAAAGTCACAATTTTATTATTTGTCTAGGTAGTGTAATACGTACCTATAATTTTGCTTATTAAAATATTATTTAATTCTAGAAAACCAATGGCTGTTGTGGTCCGCGCTTTTTTTTATAGATTTTCTTTAAAGACACATAAAGTTTTAATTCTTAAAATAGCTTCAAGGCACTACATTTTTCATGATTAAGTACATAACATAACATCACGCCTGTAATCCCCAAAGGGTTAGGCAGAGATGTACCTTTAGTACACCCACATTTCGCCAGTTATGTTTAAGTCCCATGTAACAAAGGGCGTGCTTATTGCCATCAACCGGGCACAAATCCCGACTCCGGGCTGCTACTTAGAAATTCCAGATGAAGAATCAACCCCAGGACCTCATAGATAATTGATTCAGGCGTGACTTGGTGGAAATCCATTATAAAATACAATAGACGTAGATATATATAGTAACTATTCCGCTTAACTTTTCCTAAAGCGTCATAAAAAACCCTGTAAGAAACAGGACCTGGACCAGCACCAGGACCTCATGGCCAGCAGTAGCGCTTGCACCAACTAGACCAATGAAAAAAAAAAAATATATATATATAGTTTTCTGATATTTAAAATTGCCAACATCGCTGCGACACGCAAAGCATTCTGAACGGTCCCTAACAATAAAATTGTTGGCATTCTAAGAATATATTTTGCTCGAGTGAGCATTTCGCTCTAAATCATAATAAAATGCTGCACTTTTTCGATAGAATCGATACTGAAATAATATAATGTTAATGATGTATTTTATTTCGCTTCATTAAGTTGGACTCGCGATTTCACTTTATGGGATAAGTAGAGTTAAGCAACGCTTTCCGAGGTCGGTCCGTAGACGGGTCATCCATTACATATCGAGACCTCTCCGAGCCGCGGAAAGAAAGTCTGACAATCAGTCTTACCAAGAAATATCGTATTACCCAGTTACTGGGTTGTGGATGTCAGATAGGCAGTTCCATGTTAAATACTGGTATTGAGTTGCATCAGGTTAGACTGGAAGCCAACTATTGAACTATGTTAGGGTTAACATAGTTGGGAAAAGGCTAGGCAGATTGATTTTTTATTTTTGTCCCCGTGTATCATAATTTTACTCACAATTTATTAACATACTAACTTCTTCGTATTTTTTCCTATATAAAATTCTATGAATGCCGATACAAAATTGTGTGTTATTCCGACTTAACCCTGTGAGTGCGATCGTGGAAATGCGGTCACTATAATGGCTTAGCTCGGATCAATTACACCCCAGAAAAGAAAATTTTCACAGGGCAGATTAGGCCGTTTAACTTCTGAAATTCATTTGCGATTTCTGAGAAATATGATCAGAAATGGTAGCTTTAGTTTTGATTTTCATAATTGCGAAAGATTTTCCAAAATCGATACCATGTTTTTGGTGTTTTTCTCTGAAACGACATTTGAAGGCAAACCACATCAACAGCGCAGACTCGTAAAGTTTCGGGGCGGTTCGTTACCATAGCAACGGTGTCATCTGAATTAACCCTGTGCCCGCGGAGGTGTGGTCTCTAACACGATTGTGTCACTAATCCTATTTGAACACACAATTATTTGTAAAAGGCGTCACTTTTTACACCTTTCCCTATGTTTTTTATTTATTTCTTCTAGTACTGTTTGACCTATGACGTGACAACCACGCCCTGTTCGCAATGGAAGATCAGCAAATCGTGGTCATATGGAAGGGTATGTAAAAATCAGTGTATGGTAAAATAGTCGTTAATATTTTGGGATAAGAGCCAATGTTACTTGTAGATTGATCATTCGGTGCAAAATATAGGTATAGATATAGGCTGATAAGTCGTAGGTATCACCAGTGCAGCTTAAAGATGGCTGAAACAACTTTTACTGGTTTTACGATCGTTATAAACGCAATATGTCATAAATGAGCTTCTGACCTTCTTAATCTTGACAGAAACTGGAGTTTTAACACATACTTATATGGTTAATTTTTCCCTGCATCAATTTTTACACTTACTTTCCTTGTAAAGGTACAGAGGTTTGATTGGTCGAATCAAAAACTAAAATACCTACCGTAAGTTTACCCTGTTTACTTTGAAAAATAAAAAAAAACATGCCAAAACGCCAAAATGGAACGCATAGACCTAATGAGGCAGAACTTGCCATCATTTTTCCATTCTAAAATCAAAATACATTAAATTAACCCTCTATATTATGAGTCTAAAGTACTATAGCCACAATACAAATAAACCCTATAGTCCACATAATGCTAAGCCAGCGAACTATAAAGCCGGTAAATCTGAGGTAAGCCAATAAAAGGGTTTTATTAAATGAAAACCTATTGGATTTGCCGGCGGCGCGTCGGCGATGCATTTTGTGGCGTTTAGGTGTAGCGGATACCGGTGGAGAAACGTACGTTTTCTTGTTTTAATTTGAAGGAAAAGTAGGTGTTATGTGATTGGTTAAAAAGTGGGTAAAACTTAGCAAAACCATGAAAATTCCATACTAGGACTATTTGAGCATAGCCGACTGATATTTGCAACGCTCACAGAAACTAAAAAATATCTATTGACTATTAATTTACTTGTAAATGATAAAGGTGTCTTCTATTGGAAAAAATGTAAAGACCGCAAGTCATGTTGCCAAGCCAAGCAAATAAAAACCCACTTTATTTAATTGATAATTGAAATCACAAAAAAACTACACCCTTGTGACATCAATCAAACATTGCACAATGCCCTAAAAAGGCTTATTATCAACAAATTAGCAACATTGCATTACAATATCCACCATTTTGCACGTCAGCGTGACTCAGCGTTAATGTCACATGCTATGCGTTGCCCCTAACCCTCTCCCTGCAAAGTTGTAGCGGCTTATTCGATTAGTATACGACGCTGATTGAATTAAGGTGAATGTACCGGATTAGTTCCTTATGTGTGATTTATTTATTTTAATTGTGGGTATGTTTATATTTGTGAGAAATTTTAATTGTGTGTGATTTTGGTAACGGGGTGGCGGTGATAGGGTTAAGTTATGGTGTAATTGTGTGTGAAAATTGTTGGTTTCAAAGCTTAATCGTTTGATTAAATTATGTGTTTGGTCATTAAAAGCTAGCTTAACGCCTACGTCTCCTTATTTACGAAGTGAGCATTTTGTTATTCAGCTGGTCCAGTGTTAGATATTCTGCTGAATATTCGCGTAATATTTGCAGGCAATAACTGTCTTCTTTTACAACAGGAAAAAGCAATTAACGGACGATTCGATTATTCTTGATTATTGCTTTTTTGTAAGGCGGTTAGAACTAATGCATTATTTTCATTACACGAAGGCGCCTAGACATCCAACAACAATCCCACAAATCAAAATGTTATAACTTTATAACGTTATTAACTTTCTTTTTAAATCCACCGTGTTTCCTTTCAAAAGAAGTTGTTTATCACAAGCCCATAGCCACAACTCTAGCATGAAACCAAGTTTATCACTCTGCTCACACACACACACACAGAAAGCATCACTCATCTGCACACACTCACACTATCACAGACAGACAGACGGAGAGAACACGGTTGCAAAAAGCAATTATTTTAATGAGTGTTAGCCGAAGCATGGAGGGTGAATTTTTTCATGGCATCGCATCAACAATCTCTTGGATTGTTTAACATTTATAATTTACATAATTCATAATCATCTGACTGGTGGGCTGTGGTTATGTAGTAAGCGATTAAGTTATAAGATTCGCACGTAGCGTATTCAGCCTTTAATGCTCCCACTGGCCTCCTCTCGGTGAGAGAGAGTAGGCCGTAATCTACCACGCGGGCTCAAAGAGGGTTGGTAGATGGCATATGTCTTCGATTTTTTTATACTAGGAGATGCCGGTTTCCTCACGATGTTTTCCTTCGCCGTTTTGAGAGCAGTGGTGATGAAATTATGTATACAAAGTAAAGTAAACCTTACAACTCACTTGTGAAAATTATTCTATAACTGATGTTGATTACTGCTATAATTCTATACCTAGCAGTAGTTCAATAGATGTTTGAAATTCCAGGGTAAATATTAAAAACTCGTCTAGATGGTACTCATTGATGATGATACTGATGATATCGATTGATGGTACTTGGTGGATCTTCATTATTTTTATATTGTTTGAGCCCCGTAGGTGGCCACGTTGATTGCGGCATTAGTGGCATTCTTTAGGTCATACGAGGTGCAGATGAACGGGCACTCCAACAATTATAGGGGCATAGTCTTGACATACAATTTCAAGACGAATTTCAATGGTATAAAACGTATATGCCATACAATGTGTTAACATTATACCTTCACGCAACCTACACTTCAGCCTTTAGGCAACAAACGGTTTTCCCAATATCTACCAAGGAAATTCATACAAATGCAGCCAACCAACTCGCCTTTACTTTTTTCTTACTTTTAAGTTTTAAAACATCCTCTAGAAAGCTCACCCGTCCCATTTTTTCATAAATTCTGTTTCGGAATTGGAAAAATTATGTCAGCTCGAAACTCGCCCCGCTACCCGCTCAGCTACCCTCCCCGCTAACAAAGGGACCACACCCCAGTACCTAATCATTTTAATTGCTGACACAGTTGCATCGTCTTGATACACAGTAAACTGAATAATACCTTTGTTGTTAGTTTTCAGAAAAAAAGTTAGACGACCTAGAATCTGAACAATGCTATAAGGCATTTATTAATTATTATTTATCAATCAATGACATTGTGTTAAAGTATTGAGAGGCTGTGAAAATGTAGTTTTTGTCACATTGTGGGTTTTTGTAAGACGTAGGCTTTAGTGTGGTATTGGGGTTGTGGTGAAGGCTGGTGGGGCCATGACCCACCCGCGTGGGCTGTGGGCCCAAGGCTAGGACAAGATTATATGTGGTTTCTTTTCATTGAAGTCGGAAGCGTGGATGGATAGGTGTGTGGTAAGTTATAGTTTTAATTTCTAATTTAAAACAATACCAATAATATTTATGGTTATTGTCCCTTGTTATTTTTGTATTTTATTCAGACCTGTACACTTTCATGTGCTTTTTACCCTACTGCCCTTTAAGGAGGGTAATGTTTTGTAAATTCTATTTTCAAATTGTACTTATGATTTTTATTTAAATTAAGAACATGAGAAAATAACTGGAGCTCTATTTCTTCTTTTAACAATGGTCTATTTAATCTTAAAGTGAAGGAAACCTTCCCTCTGAAAAATATCTTAAAGATTTTCTAGATATAGGTATTCCAATTTTAATCTAGAATAGATAGGCAGGAAGATTTTAACGCCACCATCACTACATAAAACCGCATACAACTGCATACAATGACGTCATTCGAAAAAGTTTCCAACTCATAAAAACTCTTGATTCATTCTGCCAGTGGCATGTGTCTTCATCCGATGACATCAACTTCTTGTGTCACGCTGTCCCATCACTAGACACTACAATAACCCTCCAACGGCTCGTGCATTTTATAGCCAATAAAAAGTAACAAAAAACCGCGTAACAAAAGTGAAAAGTCGACAGTAACAGCAAAGTGATTGTGCAAAATGAGCTTAGACATTGTACACAAAGTGTATGCCAACAATAAAGTAATAACTGGCGTTAGTTAAGGCAAACACTCATTTGGGTGGTTTGAGTTATAAGCGGTAGCGAGGGCGATAACGAAGTGACAACTTACTAACACTAACTACCTACCGTGCCTTCATTATAACTTGACCAGTGACGCGATTGGTAGTACTGTTCTGTCAGTCGCCATTTTGAACTCTATTAAACTACGCTTGACAGGCAATGGTACCAACAAGACAGCAAAGGACAAGTCTGTAGTATCTGTAGGTCTGCAGAGTCTGTAGTATGTACCTATTTTCTTAATTTATTTTTTGTTTTTGAAGTGAAACTTCTTAGGCGGCGATCAATAATTGGACGAGAATTGAGAGTGAAATTTCAAGGACGCGTCACGTTTAGGCACATTTCGTTACATGAAAGAGAAAGGTATAACTCTCTCTCTCTGTCTCTCATACTAAATATCTCTTATTCTTTATTTTTTAAGAAGTCTCACCTCTATCATGATGAGTGGTGTAATAGTCTAGTTACTCTTTGTTTCTCATTCTTCATAGCTGCCATCGTATTGACGCTAGCAACACCGGTGCACGACTCAATGGAAGGCAAAACAACAATTATAATATTTTCATCTAGGCGTTAATAGGCGGATCAAAAATATACATTGTCATTTGGAACTGGCTGCTGACGCATTTTGCTGCTTTGTATTTTACTGACATCCGAAGACTTCTGTTGCATGAATAAAAACTATATTTTTTTGTTGTGATATATATTTAACAGGTACCTAACGACTTTGCCATAAAACCATTTAACAGGAAAAGTTACATGACCTTACTTATCTTGAACGAAACACATGCCATTCACTGTTTATCGCTGTCACAACAACACAATCATTCTCCCTCACAATTATCGCTTCATCTCGTGACTCGAGCCCAACATTATCGGCCGTAAAATCTCGATACGACTAATCGCATAAAGCATCGCGAATTCGCATACAAATTTGAATAATTAATAAACTAATTAATGGTAAAAAAGCGTTGTTTGTAATCATAGTGTGGGATTGGAACGTTTACTGGTCGGCTTTTTAGGGTTAGAGACATAAGAAGTTCTATTTAAATTAATTTTGAGGGATTCCAAATTTTATACTGAATCTACACTTATATTATTATTCGCTCGGGTGGAGGTCGGAAATTATCCCACGGGAAAAGTATCCTATGTACTAACCCAGGTCATGGTCTACCAAATTTCATCATCTCAGATGCTTTAATTTTTTTAGAACAGCTATTAGCTATTTCGAGATTATCCATTCTATAACGAACTCCTGTATACCTATAGGAACTTTTTAGCTTTTTAGCAACTTGCACTGGGCTTTTGAGTAGGTGCGTGAAAAAAACAAAGGTATTTTCTTTTCTTACTCATTCCAATACTTAATATTAAAATATTTTTATAATTTATATTTTTTTTCAACGTATTGCTCAATAATTGCTCTTTCCAATAATATTATAATATTTTTATCTATTATTATTTTATCAAAAATAACTTTTTCAGATCGAGAAAAATGTTCTCCATTTGAATATAGATTTGACCCTAAATCATCAGCACGAATTCCATTTTCCGTTGTAATATGATTTCTCAGTTCGTAATGTTAGATGGTGACTGTCCAGGGTAGAAATGCCGGACGTACCAACAAGTTAGTATCGAGCACGCTCTCTTTACAAGCTCTGTACTCTGTTATGTACAGCTATTGGTTTGACTATATAATCACGATTACAGTGAAAATCTTTGTCATAAGCGCACAGTTTTTGTAGGTTTCATCATGAAGAAGTGTTCAAAGGGACTGGGCTCAAAGGCTTTCTCGAAAATAAGGATGTCAGAATGCAGACGTAAGCAAGGGATTGAAAAAAAAAAGGGCGAGGCTGCATTAAATTCTTAGAAAGGATACATACCTAGAAAGGGAATTAATACTGTGATAGCGGCTGTTATAGACGTATAACTCAATTAAAGAGAAAGGCAGAACGATGATCAATCAATTTTCCTAGTCTTTTTCCACCTATTTTGGGGTCGATTTCCTGTCTAACCGGATGCAGCTGAATACCAGTATTTTACATGGAGTGACTGCCTATCTGACCTCCACAACCCAGTTACTGGGTAACACGATAGCCCTTGGTAAGACTGGTTGTCAGACATACTAAGTGCAGAACGATGATGAGATAGAAAAAAATAACTTGAGCTTTTAAATAATTCTAGGTGATCTAAGCCAATGATGCGCCTTTACACTATTGGACTCAAGTCTGGGAATTTAATCCATTTCGTAGTGCAATTTAAAACGAATGAACTTTACTGTCCAGAATTAAACAGTCTTTTAAATGGTAATCAGTTAAGGAAACCATCTATCAGCTGCTTATCTTCTTGATTTGTAAGGAACCCGCCCTAAATAAACGAATTTGCTTGTGTCTTGCTGTTTTGTGGTAAAGAGGAAATGTAATTGATCTTTTTCAGGTAGGTACTTTTGTATAAGGTTGACCTTCAAGAGGTGTTTCAGATGTTGATGGGATATTTCATTAAATCTTAAAGATATTTGGTAAACATTTACTTTTTATTGCCAATCTTGTTTTACGCAGGTTCTTTATTTTTTTTGATGACCTACACTAATGAGGACATGTCAGATTTTGGTTTATAATTTTTTTGACATTAGATCAAAACTGTATAGAGTTTTCGGTGTAGGCTCGGCTCGCCCCTTGGATCTTGCCCCTAATTGCCTAAGTTTATCAACTCGCCCCCTTGAATATTAGATACCCCAAATCGCCCCCGATTGTTAGGAAGTTAAAAGTACTGTCAGCACTCTAAGTTTTTAAATAACTAAATATAGTCTTCTTGGGATGTAATGGTGAAGATTGAAATAAAACTGCTCATGAAGTTAAAAAGAAGTTAAAATAATCGGTAAATTATGACTGAAATTTTCAACTTTAGATTAAAAATCCTAGTAGTTCAATTTAAAGTTGAAAATTTAAATTAGAAAAAAAAAAAAAAAAAAAAAAAAAAAAAAAATTAATTTTAATTTTTTTAAATTTTCACTTTAGACCAACATTTTCATAACTTTCATCACAGCTATGAAGCTGATTATTTTGTGCATAAAAGCAGTACTCATGAAGATTCAATTGCAAAAAAAAAACTGGTAAAAGTCTTTTTAAAATTCGTCAAGTCGAAAATTCTCAAAAATTCAGAAAAAAGGTCATAACTCGAAAAATATGGAATATCGCGGAACATACATGGGGGTGATTCGGATACCCCACGATACGAGGGAACTAAATTTTATTTTTGGACGTCAACATTCCGGCCACCCTGTATATACGACTCTCTCTACGGGTAACGTATTTTAACAAACCCGTTTATTGGACCCATGAAAAAGGTTCCTTTTGTTATAATAGGGAAGCCAGGTAGCAAAAACTATAACAAGTGTCACAAGTTGGTGAGATTACAGACAGAGATATTCAAGTAATCAAACATGACGTCGTTCATAATGTGTGCATTTTTTGTCTAACTATACCTGTTTTGGTTAAATTTGAAAGGAAATACCGCAAGGGGCAAATTGATACACCAAAATAATTATTTAAATGTCAATTTTCCACTTGCCCCTTCGTGAGGGGCGAATCACTACACCAAAATAATAAAAAACGGGGTGAGTGGAACATTTTAATCGAAAGGGGCAAGATCCAAGGGGCGAGCCGAGCCTACACCGAGTTTTCGTCGATTTTTAATAAAAATTAAAAGTATTAATATTTTTATTTTATTTTTGTACCAAATGAAATGGAATTTTCATTTAGAAATTCAGTATAGACCCAACTAGTTGGAGAGAGAAATTACACCTAATAAACAGTACATTTTCAAGTTATAATCGACAATGTTATTGTCTATACTATCATTACCTACTTCTTAGCTACTAATTATTGATTTCAAACATCCATGTACGGAATCCCCAGTGAATAACACGACCGCTTTTTCTAAACTCCAATGGAAAGTCACATTCCTGCCTACGTTAGAGAAATGTTATGATTTCATTATAATTATTGGGTGGTACCGTTTAGTTAATGAGGCTGACATTACGACGTATTGTCATGAATCATGATAGATGTTGTTTTAATTGATTGCTTTTTAATTTGTTTTATTGGCAAGGAAATTCGTTTCGCGTGTTTACTTTTTTATGGGGTTTTTCTGTGATATGGTTGAATTATTACAGTGTTATATTTACTGGTAAAACATCGTGAGGAAACCTGTTAATGTAAGTTTGAAATCGCCAACTGTATTGAGCCTTCTCTGTATGACAAGAGGCCTTTTCCTTGCAGTGGTACAATAATAGGCTGATTTTAAATATTTACTGATCACATTCTTAGAAGGAATTGAAACATTGTGATTTTTGCTCGATTGCCCGATTGATGGCAATAGGTTCGCCTCTTATTACATGGGACTTAACCATAACTGGTGAAATGTGAAATGTGGGTGTACTTATAATAGGTACACCTCTGCCTAACCCTTCGGGGAATACAGGCGTGATGTTATGTTATGTTTATGAAATGAAACATTGTTTCCCTAGGTAACTTATTCTTGACTCCATTAAAATTAACATTATCTAAAAGTAAATAAGCATATATCTGAATAGGTACCTACAATGATTTTCCATACCTACGTAAGTTAGGTCTTAGTTTTTTTAGTCTTTTAGAGATTTTAGATAATTTAATCAATTTCGACAATGATTTCAATTACTTGAAATGCAAAAAAAAACATTGGGTTGTACGTTTCTTTGGCACCCTCGTTAGACCAAACTAATCGAGGCTCCCGCAGACAGGCGCAACGCGGTGTGACGTGATTCTGGTAGAACAATTTCCATAAGGTTTTCATAGAAGTTGTTCTACTAGAGTCGCGTCGCTTGTCTGTGGGAGCCTTTAGTTGTAAGCTTATAGTACTTAGGAACTTGTAATAGAATAAGGACATTAAAAATGCAACTAGTCACTGGAATAGTCACTCAGATATTTCGATAAAAATACCTAGAAAAACCGCCCAATGAGTCAACTTCAGCACAATTCACTATCCCCCCAATTGTAACCCACAAAAAATCGAATGCGCAGTCCTGAAAAAAATTCAATAAATAGAGCGTAGTAAGAGCGAGATGGGAGATGCCACCCTAGACCGACCACGCCCCCTTTCTTACAGTAAGAGGGTAGTCTCGGGGTACATGCTTATTGCTATGTTTTGTAGGGTGAACGCACGAGGGAATTGTAATTGGCTTGCACGTGGCCCGACGTTTTCGGGTACGAAAATTGGGGTGGGCTTGTAAAAAATATCGGTAGTACAGGGTTGATTTTTTTGGGGCTTCGTTTCGGTGAAAGTTTTGTATTTTGTAGATTATTGGGGTCGATTTCTGGAATGGGAATGGAATAAACTCGACTACGGTAGTGATTTTTCGATAGGCAGTGACTCCACTTGAACGTAAATGTTTACAGAATGAAGGAAGTCTTTTAATTTCGTTAATAAAAATAATTGAAAAAGACTCTAAAGACAATTTTACTTGTAGGTATATGTTTGCGAAGAATTAAATAATCTCACAAAAAGACAGTATTTTTTACTGGTGACAAGAGTCTTCCCAATAACGGTCAGAAAGACAAGAATGGGCGTAACATATTTTTCACAACTCACAAAGAAAAACACCAAATCGAACGAAACAATAATTTCAAAAGATAACTAATTAGGTAAGAACCAACCCTTCAAACGGCGTGCACTTTCGAAAATTTTATTTCCAACATCAGTCAACCCTCATCGTGCGACGTGTGGCCTTTAAGACCCCAACATAATGAAAGTTTCACCGATACACTGAATAATTACCAGTCACGCAATGGTGTCCGTTCAAAATGTGATTCAGACCGCGATTATAATATTAGGTGAGTCAGACTTAGATTAGTTCGATTTTGTGTCAAATTAGAATAGTTTATTGTTATTGAAATGTAGCCGAATTGTTTAGTGTTTTAGTGTTTTTGGTTACAAATTGTATTTATGGTAATTTGTTGTTGAGTCTTGAGACAATTCGTGTTTCGTATTCGGTTGTTAGGAATTTGAATTTGTATGGGTTTCTCTTTGATTTATGTGATTTTCTTGAATAGGTTTTACAAAAGCAGCAGCAAATATTTCCCATTCTCTGGCATACTAAATGTGCAATAGAATAGAAAAGAAAAAAAAATTCAACTACAATAATGTTTACGTAAAGCAATGATGAAAAACCTACAACTTTTAGATTACCGTTTTTGTTAGAAAGCATGATCAAAAGTATTACTTGAGTACATTTGTAGAATAAACGCGTGGCTCTAAAAAACGAGTACCTTATATTAACAAACAAAAAACACAGGTATAATATGACATAGTTGATAAAGCCTTAATTATAGTGATAATCCGTAGCTAACAGAATGTTTCTGGTTAAATAATGACAAGATAATTAAAAGATCATAATTTTTTTACGAAAACATAAATTTCTAAAAGGTTAGGCACAGGTGTACTCTTTTGGACCCACTATTTGTTAATAAGCGCCATAGGTAATGATTAAATGGGGTTCCAGTTTATTTTTAATATTAAATCGTGCATGAACATTAACGGGTTAGGCATTCACGAAGTGAAGTGAAGCGAAAACACTAATAAAATGAAATATAATTAACCCCGTAAATGTCTTGTTGGGTATGTGCTTAAAAAAACTGGGTAGAATATTCGTAAAAAAGAATTGTAGAAATCCGTCATCCATCCAGCCAGTATTGTAAAAAAAATTGAAATTGGAATGAGTCCATTCGGACCCTGTGTCCGAATAATATAGTGTGTCCGAATCTCCAGCAAGTCCTTTACTTTGTGTATTCAAATAATCGGAAAAGCATGACCTGATACTGCTAGCAAGTTGATGATGTAACTAAGTAATAGTTTCTTAGACTAATGTCTCAGAAACTATTGGGGTCTAAAAACTGTTTCCTCATTAAAATCACAAACGGTGCGCGTGTCTCTGGTGCGCAGAGTGCGGGGCAGCGCCAACACCGTCCTGGCAACGATCGCCAACAAACTGGATTGCCCTATATCCGGCAATGCTGCAGCAGATATATTGTTGTGAGTGTCCGTTTTTGTCTGTGCTTGTTATCCTGTCCGTATCCTTTTATGTATCTGTTTGTAAATGAGTCTATTGTTACTTGAATTAAAAACTCATCAATACCTCTTACCACCATCTTATCTAAGTCTGTCGCCATAACAACAATGTTACCAGCATTGTTATGTTCCGGCAGTAAGAGATAAGATAGCCGGTTCCTCTGTGGTAGAGGATTCCAGACGAAGCTCGTCTCCGCCTTCGACCTGATCATTACTTACCATCAGGTGAGATTCAGGCTTCCCAGTTGTGGGTAAAAAAAAAAAAAAACCAGATTTACATTAAAAAAATAACAGCAAATTATAGCGATTTCTATTTCACCCCACTTGTAGTATCACTAGCAAAGATACAGACCCCCAACAAAAAGCATCAAAATTCAAAGGTAAACACCCCAATGATTATCCCGGGAATCGGACCCCCTAACAGCTGACCGCAACGTACCGTATCTTCCGTGATAGCAACACATTTAGCTTCAGACATGGAAACTATTTGGTTTAACACGGATAGATAGATGTTTGTATGTGGAGGTGGGATGAGTGAGAAAGAGATAGTAGATGTATCGAAGACGTTTGGTTAGTTAGTTTGGTTGTTTCTTAGTCAATCTCCCAGCCTTTTCCCAACTATGTTGGGGTCGGCTTCGTGTCTAACCGGATGCAGCTGAATACCAGGTTTTACATGGAGCGACCTATCTGACTTCCACAACCCAGTAATACGATACTTTGTGTCTTAGTGAAGTTTGAAAAGCTCCCTATTTCGCCGGATTTTTTTCGGTTTCATTTTAACAGTTCAACAACATTCATCGCGTTAATTATGTTGTTGAGCTGATTTTTTTTTCCAACTTATGATGTAATGGATTAGCAATCTGTTTCAAAACGATTCAGATTGTGATTGATCGTGTATTACGCAATTAGGGTGCTGTAATGGTAGTTTTAAGGCATTTAAATAAATAAATATTACAATCCCCAAGACACCTACCAACTGATTTAAAAACGTACTCAAGAAACCTATGACTAATTAAAAAGATTAATACTTCCAGAGCTCGGTATTCATTTAGAGTTGCCAGTGAGCTCATTAAGTTCCTTATTTATTATTATCCGACAACTTATTTCACTAGAGGTGCACCCTCGTTGCCAAGTGCAATAAACCCGACTATTCAATAGTCAGCTGTACTCAGCAGCCGTGACGTTGTGTTTGCACTTTGAATGCACCTTGTGTTTTTGTGTGGATTTAATTTTGTTTATAATGACACTGATATGTTTTGAACTACATTATACTTATAGAAAAAGAGTGTGATATTTTGTATGATACAGGTTTAGGGGTATGAGGAAACGGGTGTAAAGTTCACTCATCCTCTATTGAAAAGGGAGGAACCTCCGACCAGATGGGTGTTGTGTCTGGCGGGCAATTGCCCAAGGCTTGTCGGATAGTCTTATATATGTTAATCGCGCGGTAAACTTAAATAGCGCGATGCAGGATTTGTGACGTCAGGTCTTTGATGCGTAGTTCGCATGTAGCGATATAGATGCCGCCACACAAATACAAGGAAAAGATAGGCTAGAACCCTATTAGGGCGTAAAACATTTCACACTCTAAATCTAAAAGTATCAACATTAAATCTGCCTAGCCTTTTCCCAACTATGTTGGGGTCGGTTTCCAGTCTAACCGGATGCTGCTGAATACCAGTATTTTACATGGAGCGACTGCCTATCTGACCTCCTAACTGGGTTATACGAAACCCCCTTGGTAAGACTGTCAGACTCGAGCTTCTGACGACTCGTAACGACTGTCAAAGATCCATGAATGACAGCCGGGGGTCTCGATATGTAAAAATTGTCACTCATCCACGGACCAACCCCGGCATAGCTTGCATAGCTTAACCTAATGGTTCAACCCGTGCGGGTGTTATTACTTAGCCACGAGCTCCTCTCTTTTAGAGGCTTTGGCATACTAAAAATGGTTCTCCCAGTGAATACAAGTTAAGTGAATTAAATGCACGCTCCAAGCACCAAGGGGTTAAATGCACGATAAATGTTGAAAACATCATGTTTGATATAGATGGACTATTGAAGTTTTGCATTTGGTGTATGTTGAATTTACTTTAAAAATAACCTGCATGAATTTCGAATAACAAAGAGTTCGATACAATCTGAGCAGTCAGCAAATCCAGGCGCAGAAGAACCATTAATTATTGCCTAGTTTCAAAGATCCAGGAAATCCTACTAATATTATAAATGCAAAAGTTTGTGAGGATGGATGAATGGATGGATGTTTGTTACTCTTTCACGCAAAAACGACAGAACGGATTTGAATGAAATTTGGCACACATATAGTTTATAACCTGGATCAACACTTAGGATACTTTTTATCCCGATATTCCCACGGGATCGAGACTAATGCGGGTGAAACCGCAGGGCGCTGCTAGTATTTGATATTCTAATAACAGAAATGTAAAAATCCTAAGATTCAGACGAAGATGATGAAAATATATTTCAGAATCTTTAAGCTACTTACAAATATTACTCCCACATTCTAAGTCCGCTTGACGTGAAGATGAAAGTTTATTAACAATTTCTTTTATCCATTTACCTCGCATGGCTGACCGTAACCGTGCACAGATAAGCCGAGCACTGTTTATGTTCATTTTAAAACAATACAGACACATTAACGATTTCCTTTGCGTTGATCTGGGGTAAAAGAAAAATGTGAGAAAGAAAATGGCCGATAGTAGTTAGGTATTTGTGTCGTTTATGAGTTCTTATAGATGTAGAAAGGGGTTACTTGAGTTATTCCTAGTAAATAAATGATGCGTTGGTAACTTTTTTCTTTTTAAACCCATTGTTATTTTTGATGTTAGAAAATTCCCAGCCTTGGGCAATGTTTAGTCCATTTTGTGCATGGAAACTGGAAGGACTTGAAAGGATTGTAGATTATCGAAAAAGAGCCGGGCTCCACATTGATAGTAGTCTGCTTAGTATGCTTGCGCTAGAAATGGGTACACATACGTCAATGGTGCAGCGGGCGGGGGCATTCGATTCTACCCAAATCCGTCGGCTGACACTGCGCGAATGTTTTGACGTCGCTTTCCCGAACCGACCTTTCTACAAATTGACTGCGATAATTTGAAGTACACAAACACTATTCAAAAGGCGAAACCACCTCAAAAATCATCAACCCATCATCGACCTTACCCAACGCGCGAACTGTCACGCAAACGTACCATTCTTGGCCAGGCAGCCATGATTAAAAATCAGCACGCTATCCATTGACATAGCGTTATCACAACGGTTGTACGCCGGTTGCGTGCTCCGACCACGTGTTACGTCACACGCGAAGAAAGCACGCGAGTTGTGCACGCATTGTGAGAGCTTGGACGAGCCCAAGCTTGCTGAGATTGCTGGTTTGTTTACGTTTGTGGATTCTAGGTTAAGTGGCGCGATCTTGGGTGTGAAGGACTGCTGAATGTGTTACGTATCAAACGAGAGGTGGCTTGGTGGAAAGCCATCTGTATCTCTGGCACGGACATTATAATGGATATGCGTAACGTTAAAGTTTACCTCGAGAGATGTTCTATATGTGGTGTTTCGATCGATGCACAGACAGTTTTCTCTTTTAGGTTGACTCTTTCAGGCTGTGAGTTATCAGCCAACAGATTCTGCCTTCTTTCTCTTTATTTAACGCCTTTCAGGGGATATTTAGTTTTCCTTTAGCTTGTGCTCGAGATAGGATTTCGCTTGCATGCCGATGGAGGCAACCAACCTAGTATAAAACGCCTAATTGATGGCTACTGTTCGTATCTCGATCCGACTCGGTACTTCGACAAGCCCAAACTCTCGTTGGAGGCAACTATCTTCTTGGTGTTGATAAACGAATAGAACAGTTAATATTAAAACCGACTTCCACTTCAAATGTCCAGGTGCATCTGGTGATACTAGAAGTCCACTATCTTGAGAAGATATTGGAAAAGAAGGAAGTTGAATGGAGTATACCTTCGTGAACGAAGTTCGTGCTATCAGCAATTTTGAGCAGTGCCAATGTTAATGGTGAAGGGAGCACGCGAAACGTGCACGCATTGTAAGAACATGAAGGTACAGATTAGATTGATAAACCGATTCGGTTTGTTCTAGGTTAACTGCACTCTAATAGCGAAATACACTTTCGATCAAAATCCGAACGATTTTGACAACCATTGCTTCATAGGTTTAAAAAAATTCGTCCGATCAACAACGTAAATAACGCAATGAATTTTGTGTAACTGTCTAAATGAAAAGCACTCCCATTGTTTGCAATTACGCAATGACCCCGCTGGTCTTCTTGCAACAGTCTTTGGATAGGTTAGGGACCGCAGAAATTCAGCAGCTTCTAGAAGGCACAATTTCACAGTTAAAATGGACGTTCAGACAGGTAATGTAGTACAAAAAAACCGGATTATTTTGGTGATTTTGACCAATCAGTATCACATGCCTTCTGGGGCAAAAGGTGGTGGTGATGGTGGTGGATGTTTCTGGTGTTATAAATAATGAAAGGGACGCAATAAAAGGTTACAGTAAGAACTGAAAAAGCCGATGATATTACATGAAAAGTCTGTCTTCCCTTTTTTGCTTTATACAGTTGTATACATATTAAATATATATTAGTGTTAGATTGTATACAGGGAGCTTATGGCTAAGTAATAACAGCCGTACGGGTCTAAGCAGAAATAAATTGAATTTAAGCGTAAGCTTCTTCATCATCAAAAACATTATCAACTCCGCCTGGCTAGCTACCACCATCTTATCTTATAAGTTCGACGCCATAACAACAATGTTAGCAGCATTGTTATGTTTCGGCAGTTAGAGGTAAGATAGCCAGTTCCTTTGTGGTTGACGATTCCGTGTTAAGGTCACTTCACCTTCGGCCTGATCATCACTTACTATCAGGTGAGGTTCAGACCGTAAGAGTCCCCGTTGTGGCAATAAAAAAAACATAAACCTACACTACTTAGGTATAAACCTTCAGAAGCTAGGTTCACTGTTCCAATTGATCGTTTCCTATGGAGAAGAGCCGGCAAGAAACGCCACAAGCGGTTACTCTTTTAAAAATAAATGGCTTTTATATTATTTTCTAATAATAGTGTTAATAGGTATGGGTCGACAATGTAGGCCTTTAAACCTACTTGTAACAAGACGTATTTAGATAAATAGAAAATGTTCAACAAATCTACAGTCTAGTACGCCTACATCATCCTCAAATGGTCTTCGACTTCCACCAGCCAACTCAATTGGAAATATTGTAGTGATATATTATATGGTAGGGAAAAATATACGTTTTATTAAAGCTCTCAAAAGGAGCTCGTGGCTAAGTAATAACAGCCGCACGGGTCGATCCATCAGGTTAAGCTGCGCTTGCCGGGGTTGGTCCGTGGATGGGTGACCATCTTTATATACCGAGACTCCTCCGTGCTTCGGAAAGCACGTCAAGCCGTTGGTCCCGGCTGTCATTCGTGGATCTTTGACAGTTGTTAGGAGTCGTCAGAAGCCCGAAAATCTGACAACCAGTCTTACCAAGGGGTATCGTATTACCCAGTTACTGGGTTCTGGAGGTCAGATAGGCAGTCGGTCCATGTAAAATTCCGGTGTTCAGCTTCATCCGGTTAGACTGGAAGCCGACCCCAACATGGTTGGATGTGTGATGTGTTAGATGGTATATTGTATTTTCGATTTATCTAAATAAGTAACCCTTTTATCAAAGAAATACAAAAAATAATTTTAATAAGAACATTGAAAGTATCAAAACTTATCGCTCGTATCAAGACGGTTTGCAAGTAAATGCATCTAAATCCCGATCAATCAGGCATTAACCTCTGAAAATCGACTAAACTCTATAATAATACCAAATGCTCGATGTCTTAGACGGCAGCTAATACCAGTACCAGGTTCGACTCCCCGGCCGATTTGCATACCTCATTGTTGGTTGCGGACCATAATTTCGATACGAAAAAAATGTACGGAACCATGTAATAAACGGTTCGTAGTGGGTATTAAAGATTTCTTATGCTTTCTAATTTGGTTATCGATTTTAGGGTTCCGTGAAAATGTTTGTTCGAAATTAAAATGGTGCGGAGTTTTTAACTAAATATAATCTGCTAAAAAATATTAAAAAAATGTCCACATCGAAAGAAAACCACACATAAAATACCTACATAAAATAGTATAATTTTTTGTATTTTGATAATTACGTAACATAGCGTCTCACCTATATTCCCCGAGGGGTTAGGCAGAGGTGTACCTATATTGTAATATTACACCCACATTTTTCCAGTTATGTGTAAGTCCCCAGTAGTAGGGAGCGAGCCTATTGCCAACAACCGGGCACAAACCCTGACACAAACCCTGACACCGGGCTGCTACTGAGAAATTCCATTATGGAAAAACCCAATAACACATTGCCCGACCCGGGAATCGAACCTCATGCTCAGTAGTAGCGCTTGCGACCACTAGACCACCGATCATAATAATAGTGTTTTTTTTTTAACTACGAGGCAGTAATTTTATCCTCCTATTATAATAATTATTATTCTTAATATTCACTTAATGTTTCGTCATTAACATTACTCTTTAATAATTTCTCCTGAACGCGCCGCAAACACAGATCGCGGGACCTGAGGGGCGCGCGAGGGGAGGGGGGCATGCGGCCCGCCTCCCGCGCCCGCCGCGGTGGTAAATCCTACTATGAAGACAAACCCGACCTAAATAACTGCTTCAACATCTCCTTAATCCTTTCAGTGTGAAAAAACTTGTAAGAAATAAGTGTCCATTAAAAGTATCTCATATTTATTGAAGTCAAAAATATCACAATTATTATTAATAATAATAAATTGTTGTTTTTCTTTGTTCATACTTTCATTTCACGAAGACATCTTTATTGTTAAGCATTTTGAGAAAGTGGTTTAAGTCAAAAATAATAATATTTTCGGTTATTTGCACAAAAAATAAGTTGTATTTTTATTTTTGTCCGCAAATGGTCAATTAAGCAATAATTTATTAACTGAAAAATAGTATTTAATGAACTTTTTGTTTGGTTTATGCGAAAAAGGTGTGAATTCGATATGAATTATTTCTTTTGATGATCGTTATCTTTAATGATCAACGAAAGCTGAGACTTAAGTATATACGTTACTATAATTTGATCGACGCACGATGGTGCGAGCTTTTGTGCCTACTAAATTGTACCTTATATTTTTTTATCTTGTCTATAACATAAACTAAGTAATTAACATAGTAGGTTAAGAGCCGAGTCTTTCGCTACACCTAACTGGTTTAAAGATGACATGTAATGCTTTCTGCTACATCATAAATCAGCCTCAAACCACGCATCCTTTTATTAACCCATGGGGTAGCCCATGCACCAAACAAACTGTAAATAAAATCAAAAGAAAAATCAAATTGCGATAATTTTATTACTAGACAAACGCAAACAGCCAGAAGCGTCAATTAATTATCGATATTTATGATATTCCCATCAATTTATAGACAAAAAATTTAAATTAATAAGAGTATTCTGCACTTGTACTGTTTTGCCTTGCGGCCCTGTCCGGCTAAACACACTGCGTTGATATATGTCTCAATTACTGCATTGGTATGCGCTGGCGCAGTGGGGGACTGTATTCAATATTGCGTTGAATTATTTCGCTTGTTTGTCCTTTTGAGATGGGTAGAATTTTAGCCTCATTAGTTTCATTATTATAGCATTTTTGGAAGATGGGTTGGGATTTCCAATCAAATTAATTGGCAAAATTAACATTTCGTATAGCAGTGTCTGGAAAATTAATCAATCTACCGAGCCTTTTCCCAACTAAGTTGGGGTCGGCTTCCAGTCTAACCGGATGCAGCTGAATACCAGTATTTTACATGGAGCGACTGCCTATCTGACCTCCACAACCCAGTAACCGGGTAATACGATACCCCTTGGTAAGACTGGTTGTATGACTTTCCGAGGCACGTGGATGGTCACCCATCCACTGACCAACCCCGATTTAACCTGATGGATTGACCCGTGCGGCTGTTATTACTTAGCCACGAGCTCCTCTGTGTCTGAGTGTCTGGAAAATATACTGCGTAAATTACCACCATTACCACCTTTGCTTAACCCTGTAACTATTGACCTTATTCACTAGTACCTGTATTAATCAGGCTCTCTCAACGCCTTTTTAGCAAAAGTCATATGGTTATTATATTAAGATAAGATAAGATAAGATCATTTATTTGTCCAAAACATGGGTATACACACATGGAAAGAAAGAAAGAAAGAAAAATGCGTTTATTGGCAAAATATACCTTAAACACTAAAACAGAAAATAGTGATAATAATGCCAAAAGGGCCTCAGCTCAGCATGGCATGCAAGATGTTACATAAAATTCTATCACGGTCATGTTTTGCTTCAACATCATACAAATTTAAATAAGTAATCCATAGATGGAGTCACGTATGTTTTTATTTTCACGATCGTCCATTAATCCATGTTGCTGGCCTCGACAGAAATGTACTATTTATGCCTCACCCTCCTAGGCCAAATATTTGTTACGGATAGCTCATGACCTAAAGAGGTGCCATAAAGAATGGGAATTAAAATCAAAAAAACAAAAATCGAGCTGTAGGTACAATGTTTTAATGTTGGTAAGACTAGAGATGAAACTACACTTCAGGTGGTTTTATATCTAATAATTTTTCACCATGGATCAATCAAAATTCATTCAAATCACAAACTACTAAAGTCCTTTTTAACTTGGCTTGAGGTTTTCTGGAATCCAAGGATTGGAAGTACAGCTTAAAAAACAACATAAACAGATCCTGATTCACAAAAAAAAACTTGTCAAGTCGATAAAGCCGTGTCTACCAAATATGGTAACATGTTTAATATTGTTTAATTGACCAAGAATCGAATTTTGGACATCGAAACTCAACGTACAAGTAAACTGACACTACAACAGTAGCTTATTTACACTTCTTGAATAATACCCTAAGTTATTTAAAACCCAACTTTACAGCACCAGCAATAAAGTCTTAATTCCTTTAAAAAATCTCCTGAAATTGTGGTAATGAAAATTGTGTTTTGTTATCCTAATTTTAAGGTAGCTTTTGCAGGAGCCAGAAAGTTCTGGAGGTGTAAGGGTATAAAGTTACAAAACCAAAGAGTTTTCCATGCCATTAATCAGTAAACATCTGTACGTCAAATCGTATCAGGGCATTTAACGAGACGAAATGACGTGATTTTGTGATCCAAGAGTCGTATTCACGCGATTGCTTCTGGTGCAGAAATTGGAGCGGTAGGTTATAGGGTCATTGACCGCGTGCTTCTGAGAATACAGTGCCCTATAATATTGGAAGGAAATGATGCCGAGTCTACTTTCATCAGATGGTACAAGGCGAGAACCTTATGTCGTAGCTTTGAACATGCTTTTATAGAGGCTGAGCGGAAATACACTAGACGGGTTGTAAAGGTTTTATATTTAATTGATGTGGGACTCCCAATAAATTATGAAAGGGGAATTCACACGCATAGCACTTTGGAGTTTTAGCCGATTTGAAGCTTTTATGACTTCTCTTTTAAGATAAAAAAATAGTCTCTTAGCATAATCAGGCTATGACGTCCCCACTGCTTGGGACACAGGCCTCCTTTCTATGACAGTGGGCCGTAACAAAACCACGTGGGCCCAGTGCGGGTTGGTGGATGTCACATGTCTTTGCATCTACTGTCGTTGCTTTCTAACTCTCTCACACACTTAGCAGGAAGTATCTTTCCAATACAATTGCTGTTCTACCTTTCCTATAATATTCAAAGGATATTAATCAAAAAGAAGTAAATGGCTGTAAATGTTATATCAGCATCATCAATATTTATTTAAGGAGGTATGTACTAAAAGTGAGGTCCACGCCATATGAAAGCAGTATGATGACTGAAGGTCATCACTCATAACAGCACCGCTTCGACACAGCAAATAACTTGTCATTTGTCTTGACCAGACCGTTCTCCAGCGAAGAAACATCTGCAAGCCCTGGTGTGACCTAGAGACTCCTAAAATTCTTTATACAGGAGGTATATTTTGGTTTCAACACTTTGGTAGGACCAACAGGAACAACATACCCTCGTGGACTTACTGGTAGGACAAAAAAGTAGGTCCACAAGAAAACACCCATTTCTAAATCTCCAGGCTAATATCTCCAACCCCTATTACCTAAATCCTTTATAAAATACAGCAGAAACTAAAAAACAGCTGCTCATTTAAAAGCCATTTTAACGAGAACCCTTGCGGCCTGACAATCGGGGCCGAACAGCGAAGCACGTAGAGCTGCTTTATCGCTAAATTCCTTCATCGTACGTCAAACTGTTTGCCGCTGGTTGGCTACGGTAGCACAGGGGATGGAGTGGAGTTGTATTGTATTGTTGAAATAAATTATTTTTGATAGTTTTTCCTTTTGTTTTGCTTCATTATTTAATAAAGCACGGTGGTTTGTACCCATGAAAGTTGTTTTTTTTTTCTATTATTTTTGTATCATTGTTGTAAGTTCTATACTTATATAATATAAACAAGACAGTTCCACGGGATGACGTCTTTAAACACATCATCAATAAAAATCTGGTTGTTTAAGTGTCTGCAAAAAAATCACGGCTAAACAACCGAATACCTACTCATTGATGATTTCTGGTAGAAAAGTGATGTACAACGATAGATACTAAAATACTTTCTGTTCCAGAACAGTGATTAACTTCACTATGTTCATAGTATTACAGGAATCAAAGACAACATTCAGCGCACGTTTATAAATTTGCCCTCTCCACCCCACTCCCTGTTCTAAAACCCAAAGATAAGAGGACGTCCAGAGATAGCACAGTACAATACTTATCCAATTAAATTAGCCGACTGCGGCAAGAGGTGTAATGAGTTAGACCTTATTTATAATGGCCGTTCGCTCGGTATTTTAGTTGACATTTAAACTGCTACTTAAAGGTTTATTGATTTCGCACTTAAAAGAAATAAAGTATTTTTTTTGAGTTATTTTGTTTTCTTGTTCGTAATTTTATAGGCACTAGGTAAATAATGGAACCTGCTGCTATAATAAAGAACGAAGCTGTTATACCGTTGTTTTGTTTACGTACTGGATTTATTATGAACAAAGAAAAACCAACAAGAAATACATAATGTCATTATTCATAGTGATATTTTTGACATCAATAAATATGAGGTAGTTTTTATGGACATCTATTTCTTACTGTGTTTTTTTACAATGAAAGGATTATGGAGAAATTATTGAAAAGTAATGTTAATGACGAAACATTAAATTAAGTGACTATTAAGAATAATAATTATTATAATAGGAGGATAAAATTACTGACTCGTAGTTAAAAAAAAACACTATTATTATGATCGGTGGTCTAGTGGTCGCAAGCGCTACTGCTGAGTATGAGGTCCTGAGTTCGATTCCCAGGTCGGGTAAAGTGTTATTAAGTTTTACCATACTGAATTTCTCAGTAGCTGCCCGGAGTCTAGATTTATGCCCACTTGATTTGAAAAGGTTCGCCCCCCTATTACACGGGACCTGTAACATAATTAGTGAAATGTGGGTGTACCATATCTGACAAACCTTTCGGGGAATACAGGGGCGTGATGGGATGTTATGTTATAAGTTAAGACGCTCATTTTAACTTAGTATTGACTAAGTTAAAATGAGCGTCCTAATTCCCTAGTACGATAAAGGCCGATATTTACTAGAGTCATTCTTTCGTATTTCAGTTTTTGTTGTGAAATTCGAAATAGTATTTAGTTTTGATTACATGCCATGCCTTTAATTAAGGCTAAACTATAAAATATAAAAATAATATGCGTATCTTAATATATATTTTTGGTGTATGCTTTGTTGGTTGTCCTTTTAAAAATAAATGACTGATTACAAAGTACAGTCAATGACCTAAAACAGTAATAATTAACCGGCTGTCACAAAGCAGTTGTAATGAGTTTGATTAAAGTTTATTCGCATTCTGGGAAGTCGCCCAATGACTGATTCAAAGTAATGCCACAGCATACATACGTTCAGAAGGTCAAGTTAACAAATAATCACATCTCCAACCCAACCATAAATGCCTTTAGTGCCAATGTATGTATCCTAATTCAGCGAGAACCTCTTTTTTGTTAAAAATGTAGCAAGTAGCACCTTGTTTCATTGTAACAAAAATAGCTTCTAGTCAATTATTTAAATAATTTAAGAAGATGCTTGAAAGACGACAATAAATAAACAATAGCACTGAATCAGCCCTGGGGGCCATAAGATGACAATGTCAAGAATCACGTCTTTACGTTATTTTTTTACAGTTTTGGGCAAGAGGTTTTAGGCATAATGACTATGGTTTACAAATATTATTGCCAGTGTAAGAAAAAAATCGTCGTCGATTTAGTGACATATTTTTATGCAAAAAAAATCCGGCCTTCACCAGTCCAGAATAATAACAAAAGCATAGTCATTTTTCAGCGTATCATGAGAGAGAATCGATTGTCAAATGACACTCTATAGACTGCGAAAACAAAGGCAGAGGACAACGAATGAGGCATGTTGTAGTAGTTCATTTTTCTATGGGACTTATCATGTGTGAGTGTTGCGTGCAATCTGTAAGGACTTGAACTTCTGTTTTAGTTATTGGTTGGTATTGTTGATTTCTGTGTAAAGTCAGTAATCTTGATTGTTAGATTTGATTCGGGAACCGTCAATTATATTGTTAAAGATATTACGTGGTTAAAATTTATGATACCGAGAGAGAAGTATCAACTATTCGGGATAGAACATAACATCACGCTTGTATTCCCCGACGGGTGAGGCAGAGGTGCTCCTATAGTACACCCACATATCGCCAGCTATGTTTAAGTCCCATATAAAAGGAGGTGAATCTATTGCCATCAAACGGACGTAAATCCAGACTCCGGGCTGCTACTGAAAAATTCCAGATGAGAAAACCCAACAACACTTTGCTCGACCCGGGAATTGAACCTAGAACCTCATGCGCAGCAGGAGCGCTTATGACCACTAGACCACCGATCATAATAATAATATTCTTTTTTTTATAGCCCTTGGCCTGAATCTCACCTGATGGTAAGTGATGATCAGGCCCAAGTTGGAAGCGTACTTCACCTGTAATCCTCAACCACAGAGGAACTGGCTATCTTACCTCTTACTACCGGAAATCAATAATGCTGGTAACATTGTTGTTATGGCTACAGACTTAGATAAGATGGTGGTAGCTAGCCGGCCAGCGGATTTAAAACAAGCCCTAGCACCGAATTTTGCCCCCAATGGGAATCGAACCCGGGACAAGTGGTCTAACCACTAGACCAAAGAGGCGGTTAAGTCAGTAGAAGTCTTCTCGTTATGGGTTAATTGCTGACTGGCTAATATATTTTATACGTCATGATCAATTCTAAATTTCTCTTATAGACAGGGTCGTTACGAGTAAAGACAAATTACAGTACCTGTTGGAAATTATCACACATTCAGCTTTAGAAAGTGACTGGCAAACGGTGTTGTGTTGAACCAACGCTCCAAAAAGGTGGCTGGGACAGAGTGGATGCGGAAGACGGCGGACAGGGTGTTGTAGTGCAGCCTGGGAGACGCCTATGTCCAGAGGCCGTATTATGACGTATTAATGCCACCATTTTTCCAGTGTGAGAGAGAGACGGAGCTATACAAGGCCCGATAGCACCATCCTTTTTTCGCAGTGGAATAATGATGGCATTAATACTTCATAATAAAAGGCCCCAGTAGTGGACTGCGATAGGTTGAGTTAAAATGGGAGTGATAGAGAAGATGCTGTACGCCGCTGAAGTTTTGAAACTTGATTAGCTATATCTAGTCATAGTCACAGCCATATTGGTACAGAATTCTTCTAGTTCACATACTTTATGGTAGCAATTTTAGATACTATATTTTTATAAACATTTACAATTATTTTTTAATTTTTATCTCATTATTTGCTGTGGTCGACGTTGACGTCATCACGTCAACGTTTGCCGTCGCTGAAAATCAGCGCTGGGGCTCTGTCTCGCATAGCATTATGCTAGGCGATGGCCGCATATTTTCCCCTAACTTGTTCTTAACGTGTTTGTGTTCTTTCTTTGCGCCATTGTTACTGTATATAAACGTTTTTTCTTTTCTTTTACAGTGGGTTAAATTGCAGAAGAAACTTGTCAAAAATATTAACTTTTTAGCATAGGCGTTGTATAATTGAACATTTATGCAGATTTGTGACTGAATTTACGACTAGTAATTTGGTTAACTATTGGTCAGCTATTAACACCCCAGCTGTGAGACATAGACATGTCCATTAAATCGATAAAATCTAGACTAAATTCTAGACTTAAAACTAGTCAGATAATAATTTAATCAATACAATTCATGTCTGTCGCCTTGAGTCGTGAATTGTTGAAAATTTTGAGATTTCAACCGACCAATTAGATTACGTTGGTGGTTCATTTGTCGAGTCATTGGGCTGATTCGGGTTTGACTGGGTTTTACCAATAAGATACGTCGTTACTGGTAGTCAGAAGTCTAAAACTCTGACAAGCAGTCTTACCAAGGGGCATCGCGTTACCCAGTAACTGGGTTGTGGACGTCATAAACAGTCGATCCATGTACAATTCTGAATCATCCTATATATAATCATGCCTCGTGTATTTCAGTGTTTAAAATGACCAAAATAGGGAGTCATTTTGCTAAGTTAAATCCACTAATTCAGTGTTATTGTTAACCATAGAATCATTCATTCTGCCTAGCCTTTTCCCAATCATGTTGGGGTCGGCTTCCAGTCTAACCGGATGCAGCTGAATACCACTATTTTACATGGAGCGACTGCCTATCTGACCTCCACAACCCAGTAACTGGTTAATACGGTACCCCTTGGTAAGACTGGTTGTCAGACTTTCGGGCTTCTGACGACTGTCAAAGATCCACGAATGACAGCCGGGATCAACGGCTTAACGTGCTTTCCGAAGCACGGAGGAGTCTCGGTATGTAAAGATGGTCACCCATCCACGGACCAACCCCGGCAAGCGCAGCTTAACCTGATGGATCGACCCGTGCGGCTGTTATTACTTAGCCACGAGCTCCTTAAACATAGAATATTGCAATAAATTGTTCATTTATTGGCGAGACCAAATGGTGTCTGTCTTTTTGAAATTACAGCAGGCAAAACGTTTATTTCAACGCTTGCTGAAAATAAGTACTAATTTTCCACTCAGTACTAAAACAAAGCGAAAAAACTTTACATCCCCTTCACAACTGCCGAAATGCAAACACACACACCCCAACAATAATCACCAACACACATTCAAATAAATTGTTTACGTATTTGTATATTCCAATTACGAATGCGTGAACTTTACGCGCTTATTTGCATGTGTGAGTCTGTAGGGTGTACTTGTGTGGGTTGTGTGTGTGAATGAGTGGGGTGTTAGTGTGTGCGCGGACAATGATAGTAATTACATAATGATAAGTCATTTAAACGTTGCCCCGCGGTGCGGGTGTAGTGGAGTTAATATTGATGTACGGTCAGCAGTGAAGCTGGTCTAAATAGATTATGATTTATGTAAGAAAATTTGGGTGGTAATAAATCATTGGGTGTTTTAGGGATTTCTAATGCAAGCTGTTTTGAAGGTGATGTGTGTGTGAACCTACTACGCTTTGGAATGGGCAACTAGCTTCATCTTTCTGACTGACCAACGCCTTGAAAATTCAAAAGTGCCTTAATTGGTTTATTTGAGATAAATACTTTGATTTTGAGTTTTATAGTTGTATTGAAAATGTTAAATTATTTGTTGACTGTTAAGAGAGTTATACAAAAATACAGATTGCATTATTGATCAGTCAAGCATTGTAATTGATTCAAATTTCGAAGAAGAAAGAGGGATTTTGTTTTGAACAGATACATGCATAATTTCATAAAAAAAATAATATGAAGTTAATTAATATAAAATTAAATAATTATGAATGAACATAATTATATTTCAAAAACGAATTGTCATCCTTGCTCCTCGTTTATGTCTTTTCTACAGAAAATAGGTCGATTTTTCATTTACTAAGCAAGTGTTATTTATTATTAGATAACCAACTAATTACCCATTCCAAATCACGCACAAATTAAAAACAAAACACTGTATAAGCTCACATTATTATTCAACCACTATTATCTATAATCTCAAAATAGCTGATTACATTAATATCAATGCTAAACGTACCAAATAAGATAATAGATGTTTAAATTATTCTTTCCGAAAAATAATAATACTATTTCGGTTAATAATTATTAATAATTGTCGTAATTACGCTAGTAATTTTGCTGCTGACCGTACAACAGTTTTCGTGGAACAAATTCCAAAGCATTTGTTTGATGCTCCATAATAAGGCTCAATTATGAAAAAAACTTACGTTTGTGCTATATATTCTATAGTTTTTGTTTATGTTATGTATAGATTTATGTAAGAAACCTTTGGTTCTTCAGAATTCAAGCTTATAAGGCATGACAGGATGGATAGAACCCTAGACTACTTTTTAATAGTAAAAAAAAACACAATTGCAATATTTGCCTTAGGGCGGATTCGACCAAACAGGAATATATTTTATCCGCGGAATAAGATTTACTTCTGACAGTTTTCGTATGCAGAAACTGTCAAAAATTCAAAATTTACTCGGAAGAGAACGCTTATTCCGCGGATAAAATTTATTCCTGTTTGGTCGAATCCACTCTAAATAACACGGAAACTACAATTTTACTCCTACTTACGAGAATATTTAATTTTGCAGAATTGATATTCTAAATTCGAATTCCAGAATTATCGCCACCATAATGAAAACCATTCAATTCTAAACTTCTAAATTTTAAATTACTAACTTCAATTTGAAAACAAAAAAAACTCAAAGCAATCTTGCACAACTCCACAAGCAGCTGACAATAATCTGTACCTACACACCACCGTAAATTCATGGACATTAATATGCTTAAATTGCATTAAAAAAACTACATTTTATGCATATCTGCGTAATTCCGCTACTCGTTTAATTATCCAAATAAATTGCCTACAATTATATTATTATTAGACCACACACAGTTACATATTTAAAAAATAATTTTAATCCACGCGATTACCGGCAGATGTTACATGCTTGTTTTTAAATGTTAAGTAAAACTGCTTTGAAGACATTCTACTAATTTTAGTAACTTGGCTCGTAAGTACGTATGTATAAATTAAAATATCATTTTGAGTCCAATTTTATGGTTTGGCATCATACGTTTGTTTATTTTAAGAAAATTAAAGGTGGTGTTGTGGACCCTGCTTTTATAAAAGATTTTGAAAGAAAGAAAAATAGTTCATTCTGTAGAAATAAAAAGCAGATTACAACATTATTGTTTTATATTTATTTTATTATTACTTCGCCTCCTTGTATTATAATTATTATGTTCTGCCGAACATCTATCAAGGATTACAAGCACGTTTTATTTATAGTGAGAACAATGATATTTACTGATATTTTCTATACGAGGGTAATGATAAAGATAGAGAGATTACTTTTACAAGTCAATATTAGGTAGTCAAAGCATCATTAGCTCTGTAACTTGAAATAAACTTTCACACTTACATCGTACAGTTTATTTTTCAATGAATCCTCAAATTAGGAAAGAAGCAATTAGGTAAAGAAGTTAATCTATTGTTGAACTAAATAACAGTAAGCTTTCCCGTACAGTAAAAGTTAAGAATAACATAACAATGTTCACGAATCGAAAACGATATAATTTGCCATTTTGCAAATTTGAATCATGATTATGAATTCTGATAATACAAGATTTTTTTTTATATCCCATAACTCTAAGGTATGAATGAGACCATATCAAAGAATCAACTGGCATATGAATTATTTTTGAATTATATATATATTTTTTTTTGTTATAATTTTTCATACAAAATAATTCGACAAAGTCACGATTATTATTATAAAACACACTTAGGTATGTGAAATATGACAACGTCGCATTTTCTTATCTTTAAATATGAATGATAGGTTTGAATGAAAATGAATTACTTACTCGTATTTATCAATGAAATTTAGATACCTACACACGTCGATATAAATTAATTATGGTTGATGATTATCTTCGAAACTATGTGTTTTTGGACCACATGGACAAAAGGACTTTTTGTATTATTTTTACTTATAGAACACTAAAGAATTATAAAAGTAAGAACTAAATAAGATGCATCTGATGGCTATAGAGGAGCCATCTGCACAAATATTATTATTTTTATTGCACCCTTGTTATTATCAAAACCGGTAATTAAAAGATTAATCATGATAACAGCCAATGTGCAGTCATAGAAATTAATAGCCTCTAATGTAATAATGTACTTTAACACGTTGTATATAACTTTTTACTTAACAGAAACGGTACAGGTATACCTGTGTAGGTAACTAATAGTGATCATAAACAATATAATACCTCAATCTATTGAAATTGCGCGTTTTTTTACCTCTCTATACCGTGGAATGGTCAGGCCTCATTAAATTTCATAGCGCTAAGACCAACATACTAAGACCTCTCAATAGAAAAATATATACAAGAATCGAAGGTCTTGAAAAATGGTAAAAACCAGCTATTTTTAAACAACTGTTATAGATTGTGGTAATTATGTCTTGTTATGGGATAAAAGCTAATTGATATAGGCAGATATTGTATAGGTTGAAGCTAAAATTGAATGGTTTGAAGGCATAAGTTGACTTGATGAAGTTATTTCATTAGTTGGTGAAGAAAAAATTAGTGTAGCTGATTATGGTTGGAAGTCATTGAGGAATGGTTGGCAGCTAAATTAGAACTCCTTTAAAACTATAGGTCTTGCTGCATCTGCTTATCATCTATTTATTCAGTAAGTTGGTAATGTGGAACAATTGTAATAAATCGTCAAAAGGATGTTTCGTTGAGGCTGGTATTAGGTACGCTATGAGAGATGAAGCACTGAATCAAACATTATAGGATACTGCTAATGAAGTAATTTTGGAGAAAATAACGATGCAAATTATTGAAGTAGGCTAGACGTCTTGACAGCTGCCACGCGTGAACTCAGTCATCGTGTAGGTCAATAGCATTTTAGAGACCTCTATGGCTTGGTTAGTAAAGTCGTAATTGATACAGTTCCTAGTACTTATGCCAGGAACTGTATTTTGCCAGTAAGTATAAGTAAAATAAAGCGTCTTAAAAACATGGAAAGATTATAAATGCTACTCACGGAAGTGAAACCGCTAGACGAACAGCTTCCAATAATTTTCTAGTAAACTGTTCTACACTTGTGTTTAGTTCAAGTAGCTCTGTGTTTGCAACTTGCAGCCTTGTAACAGTATGTGTTCTATCTATATATCTTCACACTCCATTAGGTCCACGGAATGATCAGAATTCTTAGTATTGGCGTTTGCTTGCACGCGTATTTTACATTTGGCAAGAAGCGGTGTTAGATTTCAATATTTTGCTGTACTTTGTCTCTCAGGGGCTGATGGCTAAGTATTAACAGCCACACGGGTCGATCGACCAGGTTTAGTTACCTTGACAGTCGTTACGGGTCGTCAGAAGCCTGGAAGTCTGACAGATAGTCATACCAAAGATTATAGTGTTACCCAGTAATTGGGATGTGGAGGTCAGATAAGCAGTCGTTCCATGTAAAATACTGGTATTATTCTGCATCTGGTCAGACTGGATGCTGACCCTTACATAAGTAGAAATGGATAGGCGAATGATGCCTTTGTCTGTCATAAAAATCAGTAATGCTATCTCTTCGGTGGATCAGACAGACTTTTGTGAAAGTTTTGTTACAGGTGAGCATGAGCTGACCGACGGGAAAATGCACCCAGCCAAACGCGGAGTAATCAAAAGGTTTTATTGGCCGGTGGCAGTTTGCCAATGCTTAGTGTAGGGTCGCACCAAGACCCGTATCGCATAACCTCACCCAAGACTCAAGCATTACTTAGAACTCAATGACAGCCATTTGATTGGTTAAAACTAGTTTCAAGTAATATTTGAATCTAGAGTGAGATTCTGTTATATGGCGCAAGGGATAATGTAAAGAGAAGAGGCAGCATCTTTCCTTTTTGGGTTCCGTACCCGAAGGGTGCCAAAAGGAACCCTATTACTAAGCTTCCACTGTCCGTCCATCCGTTCGTCCGTCTGTCTGTCAGGGGGCTGTATCTCATGAACCGTATTAAGTAGAGAGTTGAAATTTTCAAAGATTTTGTATTTCTATTGCCGCTATAACAAATAATAAAATAAGGATAAGAATTAATGGGGGTCTTAAGGGGAATTAAAGGTATACATAGACGTGTTTTTTCGGATTTTTTTGCTATTTATTGTACGGTGGCGGCATCCTTCGTGTGCGAAAACCACTGGCCGGTTTTTCTAAATTGTGACCTGCACTAACATCAAGAAATGGACAACTTGTAAAACTTATTTTTTTTTGTTAAATAGAAGGCTTTTGGCTACTTTCAATGTGTGTAAATTATGACTTAATTTTGTAATTTTCGTTTTGTTAATGTAGAATAAAAACAATTTTTCTTTCCTTCTGTGTTTTCTCTCTCACGACAACCCGCGAATCGATATCTGCTTTCTAAGTTATTTTCCGCAGTGTGTTTCAATTGGCCTTGTACTGGGAATCCAGACTTGAACAATAGGCCGGAAGCTAGACAAGCTAACAAGCTTCCAAAATCCAACAGTTTATGTTATCTCCCAAAATCTTTGAACCCGTCAGAGATTTCATCATTGATAGTCAGCTTCCCAAGAATAGTCCGCCAAAAACGACTAAATAACCGGAAATAACCAGTTTAGTAGCGACCGGGAGTCGACTAAACGACTAAAAAAACTATAACCATTACGTGAACCATCGCATCTACGTGGGAGACGCAATTATTTTCCAATTTTAATCAAAAATATCATTTTCTCAGCCTTTCTCTTCCACTTAAGTATTTAAATGTCAATCTTTCGCTCTTACTGAGAGCTTCGCCTTAAGTCGTCAGGAAAATACAAAGGGATTTGAGCTTTATGATAGAAAAATAAGATTGAAAATGGAAAAGCGGATCGGCTCTGATCTAAAACAATTTGGTTTCGAATGATTAATGTGAGTAACACTAGGTATTGTGTTGAATTTTTTATTGAAGCTTTGCTGCTGTTGGATAACCATCTTTATAATGAAGTTGGTAAGATACAAATTGGATTTTGTGGCACTATTGGCTGTAAGCTAGAAAGTATAAGAATGAAATTGATAAAATAACATTAGATTGCAATAATGACGATACATTTTATGATGCAGTGTTAATAAAAAGTCCACGTATTTGTTTCAAGTAAATCTCATTTTTTTTGTAAGTAGAAATCCACGAAATAATCAATCAATGTCGTCATAATCATAATAGAACTGTTTATATGTGTAAAAAACTTATTGTGAATGGGAATCGTCTAGTCTGCCCAGCCTTTTCCCCCCTCCGGAGCAACTGGACAGATTCTCTGCTGGAGAGTTTCGCAGCTGGACAGATTAGCAACTAGTCAGAGTACAGTCGTGTGAATTTTGTTTATACACTAAGAAACATAGGTATATTTATTCAAAGAAAGTCTATATATAAAACAAAGGCACGGCAATAGAATAAGGGCCGAAACTGCGTTAAGCGGACGCCCGCGCAGTTCTATACAAAAGTGCTCCCCGCGGGTCACCCGCAGCAGCAGTTTTGTATAGAACCGCGCGGGCGTCCGCTTAACGCAGTTTCGGCCCTAAGTCCTGTCTTACAATCTGTTGTATTGAAAATTTATTTTAAGTTAGGTAATATTAAAGGAAATCTTCAATTTGTAACTTGATTACGGGGTGAAAACTAATAATGAGATAATTTTAACGACCGCAGGCGTTCTAAGGCGTGCGACTATGTTGGAAGCCGACCAAAGTACTGGTCTACTATTGAGCTGCATTCAGCTGAATACCAGTACTTTACATAGAGCGACTGACTATTAGACCTCTTTGTCAGACTTTCGGGCTTCTGACTACCCGTAACGACTGTCAAAGATTTACCTACAAATGACAGCTGGGACCAACGTCTACACGTACTTTCCGAGGCTCGCTTTCTCAGTATGTAATGGATGGTCACCCATCTACGGACCGACCTCGGGAAGTGTTGCTTAACCTTGAAGATCGACCTGTGCAGCTGTGATTGTTAAACCACGAGCCCCTCTAGAATTGCACAAAATAATAATTTACGAACACACATGGAATTGTTTTTGTATTTGTAACAGGAAATATACTGTGTCTACCTACAGATAAAAACGTTGAATTTGCTTTCTCTTTATGTATAAATCATAACCTTCCTTTTTGCTTGCAAACCTTTTTTACCTTTCCCGGGTTTAAAAATGATATTCCATTCGCAATATATTATCTTCTACATGAAATAATTCCTTTTCGTGGTGAGAATTCTGCCCGTCTTTCGATCCTGAAGAGCTGGTAATCATAATGATATTATGATTACCATACATTGTAGTTTTTGACGTAAACATATTGAATATTGACATTTCATCATAAAAATAATTTGTATTAATCTCTAAATTATAAATTTTGGAAGAGCATATTCCAGGCACTTTTCGATTATTCATATTGTTAATTCTTTTCAATGTTATGGAAATATTTGTACGCCGATACTTACGGCTAAACATGATTGGACTCAAACTATGTAATATCTTGCATGCTCTTGTATGTATACAATGTTTAAACAAATAAAGAAATCTAATCTAATCTAATCTATGCTACAACAATGGTCCTATATTATTTAGTCAAAGGAAAGCTATTACATACATATACACATACATAAACTCACGCCTTTGTCCCATGGGGGTAGGCAGAAACTACATAACGCCACCTGCTACGATCTTTACAAACTCTTTTTGCCTCTAATGCTCATAAATCCTTCCCCTACTCTTATAGCCACCCACATTTATACTATTTTTTATGTTGTTTTATATAATTACTTGCATGACACTCAGTACTAGTTGTATGCCAATATACCTGGAGGAACTTGGCTCCTGAAACACAGGCTTTTGGCCTAGTTTAGGAGGCTTCAGTTCGGCCTTTAATGTGACTCTACGAACAATATTTCTAATCCTTGTGTACATATGAATGTTTTTCAAAATGTACAACTAAACATTTTATTATATTATTCAAAACTTGACAACTGCAGAAATACAGTCATAAAATAGTTCCTAGTTCTTTTCAAAACATCACACAGAGCATTATGGAAAACAAACAAGCTAATATTCTTTTTACACAAAACTAAACAAAACAAAACTCGTTCATGAATATTCCCATATAACTAGACAGTAGACAATGCTCATCAGACATTGCAGATACATGCATACGTCAAAGAAACAAATGTGAGCATATGAACCATTAATATCCGTACATGGATGGATATTTGCATAATACATGACTTTGTATGTTGCGTGAATTACTAAGAAAGTAATATGTAAGTTTATTTTAGATTGGCTATAGAGATGTTAGTAAAAGAAGTTATCATAAATCAACAATTCTAGAGCTTTAATGATCCCTAATCCCTTATCAATACAAAATACTGCAGATTGATCATTCATCAACGAATCTTCAAAAATTACATAGATTACTCAGGAATATTGATGTATACTTTACTTTGAGGAGCTCGTGGCTGAGTAATAACAGCCGCACGGGTCGATCCATCAGGTTAAGCTGCGCTTGCCGGAGTTGGTCCGCGGATATGTGATCATCTTCACATAGGTACCGAGACTCCTCCGTGCTTCGGAAAGCACGTTAAGCCGTTGGTCCCGGCTGTCATTCGTGGATCTTTGACAGTAGTTACGAGTCGTCGGGGTATCGTATTACCCAGTTACTGGGTTGTGGAGGTCAGATAGGCAGTCGCTCCATGTAAAATACTGGTACCTATTCAGTTGCATTCGGTTAAACTGGAAGCCGACCCCAACATGATTGGGAAAAGGCTAGGCAGAATGATTGATGTACACTTTGATTTGAAGGAATTCAATACATATTATACATATTTTGCCACTTTCAAATAGAGATTACCTGATTGAATATCTAATACGGATCTAACTCAAATACCGACCGATATAAACTATCGCGATCATCAATGTTTACAATCAAATCCTATTGTGCGCCGATCTTAACGGCGCCGGGCGACCGTGACGCATCCAGTCCATATCTACGGTGAAAATTGCAGAAAATTAATTCATTTATACAAGTATTTATACAACTGTTATAGACGATACGGTGTGCGCGTTGTGCGGTGGCCTTTATATGGGGGGCCGGATTTAGGTAACGATTCAGGAAGAATACATACATATATTTAGGCGAATTTGTTTGGCGATATTAAATACAGCTTTCGTAATGAGAGCGACATCACCAATTTATACTATTTCTAGTTCTCACAGGTGCTGAGCTGAGGCCCTTTTGACATTATAATCATTGAGTTGAGCTCCTTGAGTTCTGAGTTGAGCTGCACGATTACTGACAAATGCGTGCACTGACTGGTCCACTCAATCAGTGTAGTTCTTTCCTCAAAAGACCATTTCAGAAACGAATCTACATGGTCTTCACATGATCTGACCAAGATTATGTCTGGAATTTAAAAGAGACTGTGACCTCTGAGTTTGTTTCGGCCTTTCTTCTCAGAGTAGTCAAATAGAAACCGCGGACCTCTCAACGCATCCTCGTTGTACAAACCTACTTACAAAAAATAAATCATTTATCATTTATATCTGTTTTTATAGTTTTAAGCCTCGTGCAAACTGTGCGGTCATTATTTTACCGCGAAGTTTTCTTAGAAATTGTGTTGTTCGTCGCGTCGCGCCAGGCTGCACGAGGCTTTAAGTGTATTTTTCTGCTGTAATGCCAATAAACGCGTTATTCTTTCTTTATTTCTTTACCTTTTGTCTGTTCAATGGCCAAACTCAATGACAAAACAAAAAAACTTGGGTGATTACATACAATAAACAAACATTTCTTCCTCTAGTATAAACTACTATTTATACTGAATTACACTCTTACTCACACTTGAACAACAATTCATTTAATTGATTCATTCATTTTAAAAACATGTCTCGGGTGTTGGAACACTCATTCCTCGGGTGTACCCCTTGGATTAGATTCTGATAGTTTTAGTATAGCACACTAGGCCGAAAGCTTTCAATGTGTTTTTATTGCCCGTAACAAACGACGTGACCCAATTTCGCCAAAAATTTGGTAAAAATTGGGTCGCGAACCATCACACAAACTCGAATATCGGTTGGAAGAAAAAGAAAATCATACAACAAGGAGGTTGACAACAGAATTGAACAGAGGGGCAATTCACGTATTTTTAACAACGTTCGCATTCTAATCTCATTCGCAATCTGTCAAAAATACAATCAATTTACCGACATTTTGGACAATTTTGACAGATTGCGACTTGAATGTGAAAGTAATCAATGGTGACGCCGCAGTGCTGTTACGATTCATAATATGATTGCTTCGCGTAGTTGGTACTCTGTTATTTGTATTAATCTTAGTTTTTGAGCATATTTGGAACCGAATATGTAAAAGAAAGAAAGAAAGAAAGAAAGAAAGAAAGAAAGAAGGAAAGAAAGAAAGAAAGAAAGAAAGAAAGAAAGAAAGAAAGAAAGAATAATGTTTATTTGGACACAGTTCGTGAAACACATATACAAAAAACAAACATAAAAAAAGTGAAAATAATGCAACAATAGTGAGTGCCTCATGGCTGCGTCAAAAAGGTTCATTTCAGCATTAATGCCAGACAAATGCACTCACACTCACACTACAATTCCGGCCTCGGGGTGGTTAGTGACTAGTTGCTCAATGGCCAAATCATGCTATTTAATTCTTTTAGTAACAACCTAAATCTTTGCTCATAATAGATAGGAAAGCTTATCTTAAAACTATTATTAACATAATCAGGAACAACGAAAATTTTATAACCTCTTTTCCTTATCCCTTTCACATAAAGTTCAAATTGGTATAAGTAACGTTAAATTTCTTCAAGGATTGACATTGAATGCGCGATATTCGGGTTTCATCATTCTTAAATTCGGGGTAGATCCGAAATCAACTATATTTTTAACCGACTTCAAAAAGGATGAGGTTCTTAATTCGACTGTAAGTTTTTTTTTTTGTATCTTTGTTACACGTTCACTTCGGCAGTTATTTGTTGGGTAGTCCCATATATTTTTTATTAACTTTGTTTTTTTTTTTTTTTTATCCACAACGGGGACTCTTGGCCAGAATCTCACCTGATGGAAAGTGATGATCAGGCCGAAGGTGGAAGCGAGCTTCACCCGGAATCCTCTACCACAGAGGAACTGGCTATCTTATCTCTAACTGCCGGAACACAACAATGCTTTTAACATTGTTGTTATGGCGACAGACTTAGATAAGATGGTGGTAGCTAGCCAGGCGGACTTAAAACAAGCCCTACCACCAACCAAACCGAGCAGGAAATTTTGCCCCCACTGGGAATCGAACCCGGGACCTCTTGGTCTGAGACAGGTGGTCTAACCACTAGACCACAGAGGCGGTTAGGCAGTTTTTGAGTTAGCTTCAATAATACGTATTTTTCCTATTTAGTTTAAGTGGATGATGTTATAATAAGTTTCTATCACTGTTATAAAGCAGGTTGTGTACCACAACTAAAAAGTGAAAAATTACTTTAATTGCGGAAGTCGGTGTCTTTGGTTTTGAATTTTCATTTTTTGCCACCGACTTCCGATAAAGTTATTTTTAACTATTTAGTGTTTTATTTTGGAAGTCGTTTTTTTTTTTTTGTAAGTAAAAGTTTTTTATCAGGATTTGTTCCCTGAAAATGCAATGTGGTATTGGTTACATATAAATAAGAGTCTTGATACACAGTCTTACTGTAGTCTATAAGCCGAAGAAAGCCTCATTACAATGATCTACAAACACTAGCTAAATAAAATTGATAGCTCTATAAGTGCAAACCCATTGAATACGTGTAAGGTTTATCACATCGTCGCATACGCACAAAAACGCCGTTTTATATTGCCGTGTGATCGGGCTACAATGGCTGTTAATAATATTTATTAGTCGTTATAGAATCTATCTGTAGCAACGTTTAGAATAACGGGTAGGGTTCAGTGGGATTTGGGTTAAACCTTTAGTTGAAGACGGAAAGAAAGTTTCTTTTTCTTTTACGGTAAATGGTGTGTGAGACAATAAGTTCGCATATACATTTTTATACATAACCTGAATCTCACCTGATGGTAAGTGATGATCAGGCCGAAGGTAGAAGCGAGCTTCACCCGGAATCCTCAACCACAGAGAAACCCCCGAAGGGTTGGGCAGAGGTGTACCTTATAGTACACGCACTTTTCCCAGTTATGTTTAAATCTCATGTAATACGGGGCAAGCCTATTGCCATCAACCGGGCACAAATCCAGAAACCGGGCTGCTACTGAGAAATTCCAGATAGAAAAACCCAATTATACTTTGCCTGACCTGGGAATCGAACCCAGGACCTCATGCTCAACAGTAGCGCTTGCGACCATTAGACCAAGTAGGCAGGTATGTTTAGTTAAATAGGTAAATGCTCTTTCCACATATTCACTTCGGGATAGCGCTACACATATTACAAATCGTTTAATTACGTCGTGTGATTATCATAGAAAACATAAGCACGGGTGTTTCCGTCGCGTTATTTCGGCAGCATATATTATAATAATATAATATATTATTCTATATATTATTATATAATATATTATTATATTATTATATTATTCTATATATTATTATATTACATAATATATTATTTTAATTATTTGAATATTTTTTGTTTATTTATATTGTATGTTTTTATCGTTAAAAGCAGTAGTTGAGATTTTCCAAAAAAAGCGGCCAAATATATAGGCCCAGGCAGAGGGCAGATATAGCTACCTAGGTAAGGTACAGGCAAACCGTGATAAGCCAAGCTCCAGATTTTTTATTGCAAGAAAACTAATCTTTAGCTGTCTTAAAAAATACACAGAAACTTTAGTCGCCACCAAGCAATGTCAGGTACCATTAGACCAACACTCAGTCCAAAATGTTTAAGAATAAGCGAAACCCTTCTCTCTGCAATAAGGTTCAATTTACCATATCTTTTTTTTCATTTCACGCCTCTATTACCATACATCGATCGTTTTCCATTGTCTTCAGTAATAAAAGTCTAAGTAAAATTACGCGTGAAGCCATCAATAGGTAATAGGCGTTCGAGACCGTTACACGAGCGTTTAAAAATCGCTGCGATTTTACGCGGGTCGTGTGCGAAAGTTGGTCGTTCATGGTAACTATTATGGTTGTTAGAGTCGTATTAAATATGGTTATTTTAGTTGCTATAAGGATAAATGGTAGCTGGGTTTACAGTAATCTTCTGAACGTTCATTGCTAAAGATCCTACTTTATAATATAATGTAACATAATATATACAATACAATGTCATATAATATAATATAATATAATTATTAATAATTATAATTTAATATATTGGATAAGTTTTATCCAGGTAGTACGTTCCCGTGGGATAATTTCCGAACTGCACGCGGGCGAAGCCGCGGGCGAATATATTTATTGCATTTCGTAATGAGAACTCATTAGCTTAAAAAAGTCATGATCTATGTAAGAGAGAGGAAGAGGGCTTTTTGACTAATTAGTTGGTATACTATATTATAATATTTAAGAAATTGTTTTATAAAACATGTAACCCAACAAATTCTCAAATTGAAAATCGCCAGAAGCTCCTCATGATGCAGACTATTATACAGTTGCAGAGTTTTACGAACCATGCCAATGGATATAGGGATGTTTGACAAGATTTCTGGAAACACGACACAATATAAAAAAATAGTCATCGACGTCTTTTTTTCATTCGTAATTTATACTTAAAAGTCATCTACCATTAAGTTTACGGTAACATTTAAAATAATTAAGGTTCTTGGACAACCTATCAGACATTTTCCATAGGTGGTTTGCAAAAAAAAGTGTGATAGCCTAGAATATTTTTTCTACCTTGTCAGTCTTGCCAGTTACAATAACAATTTTCTATTAAACCCATGAATTAACCCCTTAACTCCGTAACACAAAACATCTAAAGACCATAAAAACCTACAATATGACGTTCAAAGACAATAATGAGGTAAGAATAGCCGATACTTTGTCTCATACAATTTTGATTAGACTATAACGAATGCCCGTCATCCATTGCCAGCAATTTTCATGCCATGACACTGGATCACTTAATACTGAACTAACATTTAACGCCGCGACGATTATTGTTCCTAGTGTGAAGGTGGGCTTAAGGCTGCGACTTGGGGTTAGGCGGAAGCGGAAAAAAGTAAGTAGTTTAAGAAATAAAAGAAAGGAATGTATTTACGTCGCAGGCAAGTGGATGGCAGGATATAATCGTGATAAGGCTGCCCATTGTATGTTTTATTTACATTATTGTTCCTGTTAGCTGTTTTTTGGTTTAAAATTAATAAATAAGTAATAAAAATTGTGCTATTATCAAGATTTTGAAGCAGTCGTAACTTCACTGCATTTGAATTACAATACATTTTTTTTTTTCGCATATCTAAACAAAATAAATGTTGTTGCCCATTTCATTCATATCGAGCATAACTACTCAGTTACTAAGACACTGTGCTGCAACCAACGGTTTTATCAGAACTTGTTTGCGTCCTTCTTGTGAACATAGCTTATTTTCGGTTTTTATGTAACTTATGTAATTCTAATAACGGTATTTTACACGTCCTTTAATAATTACGTTCTTTGCTAGTGCTGTGCACTTCTGTAAGTGACGTACTCACAATAATTATCTTAAACTGTATGTGTTTGTGTCAATTTAAGTAAGTCGTTAAAATCAATAAATCCACAGTAATAATGTTTTTTTTTTGTTGTAATGAATAAACACAAAAACTACTGAACCGATTTTAAAATGACAAGGACGAGACGGAAGGCGGAAGGTAGAAAAAAAATAAAGAGCACAATACATGATAGAACTTGAAGATCCTAATGTCGACCTCCCCGAATCCGCTAACACATCACCAACACGGCCTCACCCTATATCTCAAAAAAAGGTCTAAACTTCACGCCACGCGTAGCAAGTATAATCGCATGTGGGACTCACCAGTTTTTATTGTAATTACGACAGGTGACAACCATGAGAGCTGATACCATTCCGCCATTGTTGCATGATGTTTCCTTTAGATACAGCCGCGGGTGGTATGGGCGGGGATGTGGTTGGAGCGGGCGCGGTGCGATCTACGACTTGTCGAAGATAACTTGGTATACCTAATTGGGACTGGATATTAATAAATTGGGTGGATTCTGTTGAGTAGTAAAACTTGCATTATCCTGAATCTATTTGTGAACCAACATAACTTTGGCAAAACTGACGATTTTCTTCGTAAATTGGGAAGGACTAGAATTGAATTGTACATCAAGGGAGGCCTTAGAACTGTACTGCTCAACACTGATGTAGCTATTGATTTTAATAAAATAATTTTGTGTTTTGTGATCATCATTAAGTAGCAAGGTTCAAGCTAAACTAGAGCAGACACCGCGAAAAAAATTTTTGCGCAGCATTACAATGTGCACTCAACACACGTCTCAGTCTACTACTGACAGTCCGCGAGGTATAAGCTGAGCTTTGCATTTGTGTGAGTGCACATAGATAGTGTAGGTGTGACGTCGGCCACGAGCGCGACGAGTCCTTTGCTTGGTTAAAACCGGTTTATAACCGGTTTACTCTGCGCGCACTTTCCACTTTTGGTAATCACTCACACAAATGAAAAGCTCAGCTTAGACCTCGCGGACTGTACCTGAATACGCATACACCGCGGTTGTCACATTTGATATCCATGAGGACACATCTTTTGTTTGTAATAACTTCTCTTATTTATATTAAACCTCAGTGGTGGTACTATGCAGCGTTGTTTCGAGAAACCGTTGCGCAAACGGTCCAATTTCGATCCCGTATGTTCCATCAAAGAATTGTTGATATTTTTATTGGATCCGCGCGCTATGAGTGCCATAATTTACGCGGATAAGCAGCTTTTTCTGATACCCAGGAAATAACAGTTTACATATTTATGTACTGCGCGATAATATGTGGGGAAATATGAATTGGATATGAGGATTTACAAATAAAAATTGGATTCTTCAACGGTAAAAAAAGATTTGTCATGAATTAACGAAATGTTGTGAGAATAACATAACATCACGCTTTATTTCACCGAAAGTTTGGGCAGAGAAGTACCTATAGTATACCATGTTCGCCAGTTATGTCTATTGCCATCAACCAGGCATAAAGCCAGACTCCGAGCTGCTACTGAGAAATTCCAGATAGAAAAACCTGATAACACTTTGCTCGATCACTTGAACAGGCATATTACAACATAATATCGAAATTATTGATACCTCGCCAATAACATCTGTATATGGTTTTGAAAATAATTTTATAGCAGCGGTTCTGTTTCCCGCAAGACTACGCTGAAAAAGAGTACAATTTTTTTGTTGCTTGATTGATGATCTCATAGGAGATTCCTAAAAAACTGACCTAGCAATCAAAATTATAGCGATCTTTTCACAGCTTAAGCAAAAAATGCTATATCTATATCTAATCTTCATTAATTATGGATCTAAAAATAATATACCTAACAATAACACATATGTCGACACCTTATGTGAGAAGTCTAGTAAATTGATACCGGCCACAGAGTAGAAAAAAACGTGTTAATATGGTTAATGCAACTCGTTAAATACACTATTGTTATATCTGTTTTATTATATCCTGTGGCAGAGCAAGTTATAATATGATAATTAGCGAATGCTTTCGTGTGTCCAATTAACTACTTATTGAGTGCTAATTCGCTACATCTGTTTGTAATCAAGTTATCCTTTTAGGGGCAAAAATGTGAGATATTCGTAACGAAGGAACTATCTCATTTACATGGGGTAATTGTCACCACTCATCAGTACTTGTAATTCTAGAAGATAGAGGCGTATTATTTTATTCAAAGTTGGTTGCTTCATTAGCGAAGTATTTAAGGTCTAATGTAGTTAGAAATAATTTATGAATTTGTGGGTCATTTGGTCCCCCCAGCTAGATGGACCGACTACCTTAAAAAGATGGCTGTGACAGAGTGTATGCGGAATGCGGAGGACAGGGGGTTGTGGCGCAGCCTGGGGGAGGCCTATGTCTAGCGATAGGTTGATTTGATTTGATTGATTAGATTGTTAAGATACATCATAACTTCTAAACTAATAAATATTATAAACAGGTTTAAAAAAAAAAAAAAAATTGTTTTTGCAATCTCTGGAAAAAAATTATAAACTATATTTTTATTTTTTCATTGATGGCTAAATTATTGCCCATTGCCATAGGATCTTAACTTCTAAAAAATGTTATAAACTGGTCTTTCTTGTTTGTCTGTAACAGGCAATCTCTGGAAGATATATTTTTTTTTTTTCATTGAATGCCATAGGATATGTTTCTTTCACGCAGACGCAGTCGCGGGTAGAAGCTTGTTTTTTATACAGAGGTTATATACCTAATTAACAACAACCTGTTTATTAATAAACATTTTGACAACAATCATCATTTTTGCTGTCTCATCATTTATGTTAACTGGGGTTAATTTATTTTTTATATTATATTATTATTTTCTTTCTTTCTTTCTTTGAAACTATGGCAGGTCCTTAAAGTTCCAGCAAGCTTCCTTTACATCATCAAACAGCTAAAATTAAAACAAAAGTTCCAGTCATTTTGAATTAGCATTTTCAGTTAATATTTATAGCTTACTATTTTAGGCTCGAGCAACTGTTACTGGTGTGAAATTAAAATTCTTATCATAACTGGTTTGCGTCGGTCACCTTTGATCTAATTAGGACAATCGACATGGCAGTCACGTGCGCACACGCTTATAGCAAAAACGATGCCTCGTTTAGGTGGGCGAGTTTAGGAGATAGTGATGAATAAATAGTTAAGATAGTGTTATTATTGCAAAGACACATAATTATGTGTCTAATGGGTAGTTCATAACGGGTAGTTATGAACTCATTAATGTGGAAGAAGAAGACGAACTATGCAATTAATTAATTTATTTATTTAATGTAAAACAACCGAGGCCAATTACATTAGTTAAGGCGATAATATTAAGTGTACAATTACACGACATTCATACACATACCTATGTCTGGAGTATTATGAGATATAATACTCCAGACATAGGTACTGACAAAATCTTCTATTCGTCCACGAACACTTCACAGTCACGCTTTAGGAGAGAAGAGAGAGGGTCGAGAGATGTCTGGGAGACGAACCCTCCCAGACATACACCGCAAACAATATATGCCTCCTATTACGGCCATATAGTTTATCGGAGAAAAAATAAGGTATTATCCATACATTACACCATTCCGTTATCCATTTATTGCCTCTTAAAACTATTAAAATTGTAAAGATTTTGAAAATAAATACTTCTTCGTCTTTGATTATGAATGAAGGTTTCTGATTAGGTACTTGGTAAAGAATATTTCCTCATGATTCAGATGTATTGCCACCTTAGTATCCTTCCGTTCCCAATGCACCTCCACCCCCCACCCCTACTCACCGCTTGCCCACCCCACTGTCCTATCCAAACGCGCCACCAAAGCGCATCTGCCTCAAATTACCCAGCCTTGTTACCGGACATTTAAAAATCTTTAATACTGGCGCGATACGTTAAAAATGTAAACGGACCATGTTTAATTACCAGAGGTCTGATAATCGCCAGTATGATTATGCGGCTGCATGTATGTATTTTTGTCGGATGAGCAGAGTTTGCAGTATCATAACAGAAACCGTTCAAAATGTATAATATTTTATTTTTATTTTTTTATTTCATTTTTAAACATATTCTTTACATTTTTATATATTTTCATTAAAAAAACATTTAAAAATATAAAACATATTTATTATATTTATTTATATATATATATATATATTTTTTAAATTAAAATCTTTATAAACCTAATGCGATAGCGCGGTCTTAAAATTAACTCACTTACAATTTAAAACCATGAAAAACGTAGAAAACTAAGTAAGTATTACTACTTCACTCGGTTCCCTAAATTAAAAAAAACACAATAATATACACATAACATCACGCCTGTAATTCCAGAATGTTTAGGCAGAGGTGCACCTTTTATACACCCACATTTCGCCTGTTATGTTAAAATCCCACATAATAGGGAGGCGAGTAGTCTAATCTAAACGTAAAACACTGATTACCAGTATTTTACATTGAGCGACTGCCTAACTGACCTCCACCACCCAATTACTGTGTACACGATACCCCTTGGTAAGACTGGTTGTCAGGCTTTCGGGTTTCTGACTACCCGTAACGATTACCAAAGATGTATCTAAAAATGATAGATGGGACCAAAGGCTAAACGTGCTGTCCCAGGGCACGGAGGGGTCTCGAATGTAATGGATGCTCACCCATCCAGCTGATGTACTGGAATTGTACTAAAAATAATTAACCTTTCTTTGCTCATGCCTCAAAGGATAAACTTACAATTTAATGTAATTTTTTACCGATTTGGCCACCCACTGCCGCCTAGTGAAAGAAAACATTTTGAATTCTTCGTTTAAAGTCTAGTAAAGGAAATGACCCTGTTGTTTATTTTATGTTGTAGTGTAGATTAGAGTAGGCTATTGTGTTGCTGTTGTTTATATTTTAATTTTTTTTTTATATTTAGGGAACTTAGTAAAGTAGGTATTATTTTTAGATGTTATTATAACTAATACTGGTTTTATACGTTTTTTATAGTTTTAAATTGTAAGTAAGTTAATTTTAAGACCGCGCTAGCGCATTAGGTATACACCTGTAATGATAGTTGTAAGGGAGATTTTAATAAATAAATAACATAAATAAATGAATACACATAGGCACAAACATTATCAGAACTTATCGGTCTAGTAGTTTTACGTTTCTGTAATCAAATATGAATATTCAAAACATATTTCTTAATTGAAAAATAATGTTTTTTTAAAATTAATATTATTTATGGATGAATAAATAAAATCTAGAACGATTTTTATACTCACTGTAGAACTCCAGGAGCAGGTTTAAGATATGATAGAATAGAATTTATGATTTATGTAAACCTATTACATATATTATCATCATTCTCCTGCCCAAATAAATCCTCATTCCTCCGTATGATACATAATATTATAATATAAAAAAAGCCCCCATGAATAGCAGTGGACAATCAGCTCAGTTACCTCCGAGATGATTCGCTATTATTTTCGTATACATAATCCGCCTATAGCTCATGACTAAGTAATAACAGCCGCACGGGTCGGTCCATCAGGTTAAGCTACGCTTGCCGGGGTTGGTCCGTAGATGGGTGACCATCTTTACATACCGAGACTCCTCCGTGATTCGGAAAGCACCTTAAGCCGTTGGTCCCGGCTGTCATTCGTGGATCTTTGACAGTCGTCAGAAGCCCGAAAGTCTGACAACCAGTTTTACCAAGGAGTATCGTATTACCCAGTAACCTGGTTGTGGAGGTCAGATAGGCAGTCGCTCCATGTAAAAAACTGGTATTCAGCTGCATCCGGTTAGACTGGAAGCCGACCCCAAGATGATTGGGAAAAGGCTAGGCTGAATGACATAATCAGCCTATAATGTTCCCACCGGTCTTCTCTCGGTGAGAAGGAGTAATCCACCACGCGAGCCCAATGCGGGGTTGGTAGATGTCACATATCTGCGAATTTTCGGTTCTACGAAACGCCGGTTTCTTCACGATGTTTTCCTTCACCGTTTTGAGAGCAATGATAATCAAAACATTTACACAAAGTAAAGTGCCTGTCAGGGTTCGAACCTATGACTCGACTCATAACTCGCGACCGGTCGTTACCACTGGGCCACCACTGGTCCTTAATTTTAGTATGACACTAGTAAAATAAGATAATATTTTGATAAAAGTTTTTCTCTCACAAAGCTCTACCATCAGTTTAACATTATTTTTGCCCTATAGTTATTATAATCTTGCGGTTATAGACATTTCACAAAAAACTATCTTCGCCTAACTCCCATTCAATTAAAGACCAACCACACATCACCGTTAACACGTTATCGATAAATAAAACAATCGATAAAGGCACGCGACACGTTGCCGCGTCCGCGAAATTATAGGCGCATTTCGCCTGAAGCGATCTTTGCTCGATATCGAACGATAATCAAGGGTTAGCACTCATTTAAACGCGATCTTTTATGAGAATCGCGATTCTTTGCGATTGTTTTTGTTACGGGTGGGCAGGCCGCTATTGTCTGAGTGTAAACGCACCTTCATACTCTGTGATTGAACGACTGGGTAACAAGGAATAATTAGTATTTGATAACCTTCTTTTTTCTACTTCTTGAACCCATTCCAACCTTACTAAATAACTTTCACGAATGGGGATATTTTAATGTTCGTAAGCATCCAAGACCTCAGATGGTAGTAAACAAAATGATAGAAAAACCCCCATTTTAGAACCAATTGAAAATATGGTTAAGGACAGTTAATTGATTCAGGCGTGACTTGGCGGAAATCCAATATCAAATACAATATATTTAGTGACCGACGTGTTGCCACGGCGAGGCAACACGTCGTGTTCGGGTTTGCAACAAATCAATCGTCATCCTGAGGATGCCTCGTTGAGAGGTGAAACACGTGTCGATTTCTTACAGGGCTTTTTATGACTCTTTAGGAATAATTACGCGGAATAGGTTAATAAATATATCTGCGGCTATGTATTTAATGGATAAGGACATGGACCGACACTTATGGACTCAGCACCAGCACTACAAGACCAGTACTCAGCACAAGGTACTTCTTTTTCTAACCCCCAAAGTGTGGACGCCTAGTTTGGGGGTCACCGTCCAAACAGCTGTTGTATATATATTTTTTCTTGTATAGAATCATCAATAGCCTCTGTGGTGTTATGGTAAGATCCCGACCCAGAGATCCCGGATTGAATTCGCAGCGGGGGCAAATGTTTCTGCTCGGTTTGGTGGGTGTAAATAATTTCAGCACAACTGCTCTCAGAACGGTGAAGGATAACATCGTGAGGATTCTGGCATATCCTAGAACTAAAAATTCGAAGACGTGTTACATTTACCACCCGGCACTGTACTCGCATGTTAGATTACAACCAGCTCCTTCTAGAAGAGAGGAGCAAGATGATAGGCTGATTATGTATTCGTGGAGGCGTATTTTAATGAACCTCATGTCATGCTGTGTTTTTGTTTAAATGTCACAGGACTCACGCTTTTATACCAGCCCATATAAGTCCATTATAAATTATGTTTTATTGTTTTAATACATTTCTTCTTCATGAAGAATTATTTAATATAGTATTAGTTCTAACTAATTAAGTAAAATGTCACCATTTTTAAACCTACTTATAACATTGTAATTACCATTTTAGGGGTATGAGGAACAGGGCGTAAAGTTGACTCATCCTCTATAGAACCCTCCGACCAGAGTGTTGTCCTGTCTGGCGGGCAAGTGCCCAGCGATTGATGTCGGGAATTCTTTCTAATGTTGATCGTGCGGTAAACCCTAATTGCCATGCAGGATTTGTGTGACGTTAGGTCTTTGATGGGTAGTTCGCATGTGGCGTTGTAGATGCCGCCACACCATCCTCCTGTTCTTATCACAATTTCGTTTCCTTTTCTTCTATTCTCCATCAGCTGTCGTCTCTGTGTTCATCTCCATAATCGTTGCTATGTTATCATCTTTTAACCATCTTTTCTTTGATCTCTGTCATTTATAATAGCTATTTACATGATACGTGCACCTTCACAAAATATAGCAAAGAACGAACAAAAAAAAAACAAATAAACGTTATTCTTTCTTTTATAAAACTTAGCTTGCCTTTCATCCCTTCGCAGATAAAATCTAACGAATTATGACGTCATAATGGATATTAAACCATTTGAGTTGTGAAAACTAAGATATCGCCCAACTTACCACGCCTTAGGGTTCAAATGGCAAACTTATTATTTAAGGCGAAATCGCCAGGGTAGCCCACGAAATTCAAATTTTCTTAGGTTTTTTTGTAATTTTCAGATTATTATAATGATTCGCGACCGTAACAAATATGTATTTATAGAAATATAGTTACATAGTTATATAAAATCTAAGACAAAACAACTCTCTAAGACCAAAATAACGTGAAATCGTCATGATTTGAGGCCAATTCTATCTTAGAGAGTAGTATTGTTGATTCTAATGATTATAATTCTGTCAATTCATATTTTTTAAGGTCTCAAATCATATATTGATCAACATACAACCTGACATTGACCTGCAAATGACATAAAACATAAGATTTGAATTTCGCGGGCTTAAAGCATCCCCCTTAACAAACATGACAGTCGGCCATCTGCGCAAGCAGGTGGTTCCGTACGCTGCGCGCGCGCAATTTTGTATATTTCGCTCTTTTTTTTACAATTTCGACGGTTTTATTTGAATTTACGATTGTATGGTATGTTTAGTTGGGTTTTTAATGTATGGGGTAAAGATCTATGTGTCCTGTAAGTGAAAAGGGGGTGAAAGGCGAAGTTAATTTTAGATGCAAATAAATTGGTTTTTATTCGTTTATTAATTTATTTGCGTGTAATCCCCATATGTCATTTAACAAATTAGGTTATGCGATGGGTGATAGATAGTTTGGAAATTGAAACGAAATGCGTAACGACGTGGCAAATCTACCTAACTCGTAAACAATCCCAATAATATTATGGTCAAAGATATGATAATATCAATCATTGATCAATACGTGCATTGTCACGATTGTTCTCTCAATGGAGGCAAGTCATTAGTCACAAAAGGTCACAAAGAAAATACATACCTACATACAATACTAAAAATGTCTCATTTGTAAATTTAAGAAATGATCTTGCAACAGTAACAATATTGTAATTATGAATAACAATAATGTTACTGTTGTGACTTAGAACACAAAACTCAGATAAACAAAACTTTTAGAAGTTAGTCTCACTTAATTATTAGATAGGTAAGTAGTAAAGTTAAACTCAAAAGATCCTTAAAAACGTTTACCTAATTTTCTCTCAAGATCATTATTCATCAAGACGGCCGGCGTATTCTTAGCCCAAAGAATCAGTATTGCCATTCAACGTGGCAATGCTTTGTGCCAGCCTTTTGGGCACTTTTCCCATTGACAGCCATGCGGACGAATTGTTTTATGCCCAATAAGCTCTTCCCCTTTTTAAGTTTCGTTATATAAATTGTACAAACTATATTAAAATTTTAATTAAGATTTATATGTAAGTCAAAATCATGCATACAATAAATAAACACAGATCTTAATTTATTTAAAATAATATTATGGCATAATATTTGTAAAATATTATGCCTCCACCTGTTCTGCTGACCCTGTTAAAATAAAAAGCGTAACGTTGAATTGCGATCAATTTTTCGTTCCAGCTGTCAATGTAAGTGTAACTTTTTGTTATAACTCATAATTATTAAACAAAACTTAGTAAAAACGCATAAAGCGTACACTAGAAATGTAATGTTTTATTCAAAAGATACCAATGTGGGTGTCTTCGTAAAAAGATGCTGGAATTTCCTGGAAATTTTTATATCTTTTTCTTTTGTTGCAGGTTGGTAAAAGATAAATCTTTTTATGGTCAGTCGGTAGTTATGATTGTCTTACTGATAATTTGTTGTTTAGTTTTACAGTTTGAAATAAAATGTAAAAGTAGTAAATAGGATACCATTTTAATCCTTTTGCATTGCAGTACTGATAGTGACTGCCTCGTTAGTCTAGTGATCGCAAGCGCTATTGCTGAGCATGAAGTTCTGGGTTTGATTCCCAAGTCATGCAACATGTTATTGGGTTATCCCATCTGGAATTTCTCAGTAGTAGACCAGAGTCTGGATTTGTGCCCGGTTGATGGCAGAAGGATCGAACTTAAGCATAACCGGCGAAATGTGGGTTTACTATAGGTACACCTCTGCCTAACCCTTCGGGGAATACAGTATGGGATGATGGTATGTTATGTTACTTATAGTGATCATAAATGTGTCGATGGCCGGGTAGGCCTATACCTCGCAGTTTACATCTTTTATTGAAAATGATTCTAATAAAGAATTATTAAACTCTTGCTAAACTAACAAGGTTTCCAAAATCATGTATCTGGTGAGACAGACTGTTCGGTAAATTCTTATCTCTCAAAACCTTATCAAGCAACTAATTTATCTCTTTGATGAGATAAATGGATAATTTTATTCTTCACACTTTGTTCTTGTGGTTTTATGACACCTATATTGGTTCAGCTCCGGTTCCTCTTAGAACAACTGACTTACAGTGTAGGAAAAAAAGGGAACAACAAGGAGACCTTTCAAATTGTCTCACGTTTTTTGCAATTTGCAGGTCAGTTTCAGGTTGTATCTTGATCAAAATATGATTCGCGACCGAAACAAATATCATTGTACTAGCAGCGCCCTGCGGTTAGCCGCATAAGTCTCGATCCCGTAGGAATATCGTGACAAAAAGTACCCTTAGTATTAATCCAAGTTATAAACTTTCTGTATCATTGTATCATTCATTCATCCAATATTAGTAGGATTTACACAATTTTATTATAATCATTAGAATTATCAATACAAGAACTCGCTACGTTAAAATTGGCCTCAAGTATCATAATAATAACAGCCAAATTTTATTCCACAGCCTCGTAAAGTCTCATACACAGATGACACGAGCATTGATCACCACGCTTGCTGAAGAGGGTTTGGCGATTTCAGACTTCGTAACCCATAACCTCATGTATGACAGGTGAGGTCTTAACCAATGGGCCATTCATGACTTCATAAAATAGGGCAATGTTTAGCACATCCCCCTTAGTCAGCCAGCAAGTGTGGCCAGCAGCAGGAGTAACCAAACGTGGCCGTCAATACTCCTTCTTTAGATAAAAGATATTGACAAGTTGCCAACTTAAATACACTTGTAACTACCACTGTTACCTACTCTTTCATTCGAACAACTATTGCGGGTGACCGCTCTATAGAGTTCCTTTCACTCAAAGTAACGGAATAATAACATATTAATTTGATAATTAAAAAGTCGTCTTCAATTATAACAACATCTTACAAACTTTTATCACTCAATTTAAAAAAGTACTATTAAATAAGTACCTATTTAATAGTACTTTTTTAAATTGAGCAGTACAGTCAGCCAAGTAGTTTGGTGTGCACAATGTGACATTGTTGCGCCATTCTAATAGGCATTATCCGGTTTTATAACAAGTTGCCAAAGTCGGTTACAGAACTTAGCGATGGAAAGTTCAAAACCCATATCAAACGTATCCCTATTAAAAAAGCAAATTAAAGACTACATTGAAGATAAGGAATCATTACTTCTGTGCATGTGGCTTCCCTGGTACCTCATTAACGGCATAATTATATAAGAGTCTATTGACTGCTTATTATTGGACATTATATTCCTACAATCTAATTTCAACTCTTTATTAGTGGCTTTTGTGGACATGATAATTATTTGGTTTAAGGGCTTCAAAACAAAACTTGCGGCGGCACCCTAACATTTTCTTAGGAACGAAGCTTCTGCGTTGCAAATTTTGCATCGTATCGCAACTTTGTGTACAAGTCCTAAATAGGTTTTTATTTTATTTACTTACCTTTTATATGGATTCTTTTCTATTTTGTGAATGTTAGAACGTTGTAGGCTTAGTGGACAGTTGTTTAAAAGGCCTACACTGTCCACATGTATGTATTAACACTGTTATTTGGAAATATTATAAAGTCAATTATTTTTAAAAGAGTAACCGTGGAGTTTCTTGCCGGCTCTTCTTCATAGGAAACGACCAATGGAACCGTAAACCTAGCTTCTGACGTTTCATAAGTGCCCATGTACCTTTATGTGAAGTAAAAAAGATTGATTTTGATTCTATGGTATAATATTATTATTTTAAACTTATAAATTATTTAAACAAAATACATTTAGATGAATAGAATTAGAAAGAAAGAAATTAAATTTATTTAGCACAGACAAATTAGATTACAGCATACCTACCTACACAAAATATGGGTCGAGTAAGATAATTATTTTCTCATTATCTGCACAAACTATACAAGAAAAGCTCGTACTATGGCGAAAATACAAGTCGGTCAGCAAGTTTGGAACGGGGTTAAATCGTGGGTATCCCAGAAAATCTATCATTTTCGCCAGTACCTATTTGATATTGGGAAAAAAGTCATTCTATATTTGAACAGCCGCCCTGTATTGCGAGAACGTTCACCGCTTTCTTTACCTGAACCATTTTCTTTCTTTCTTAACCAAAGCTTTACTGCCCAAAGTGCTGGACGTACATTCTTATCGCCCCTCGTAGAGTCACCCAAGTTACCCTGCACACTATTCCCTTTCGTTGCCTGTACCTACTTACTTGAATAAATTACACACCATGGATCCATGGTTTTCAAACACAATAGTTGTCTAATAAAGTATAGTTTGAGTGATGATAATTACGTAATCATTACGTCACGGCTACGTCACGAACAGTGTTTTAAAAACGGTGGCTAGTGTGAAGCTTTTTACCTCTTTCAACAAGAATCGATGTATGAAAATGGACAGTAATATTAGGTTATAGCTCGGTTGATGAGAGGAGCTCGTGGCTAAGTAATAACAGCCGCACGGGTCGATCCATCAGGTTAAGCTACGCTTGCCGGGGTTGGTCCGTGGATGGGTAACCATCTTTACATACCGAGACTCTTCCATGCGCCGGAAAGCACGTTAAGCCGTTGGTCCCGGCTGTCATTCGTGGATCTTTGACAGTCGTTATGAGTCGTCAGAAGCCAGAAACTCTGACAACCAGTCTTGTCAAGGATTATCGTATTACCCAGATATTGGGTTGTGAAGTTTAGATAGGCAGTCGCTCCATGTAAAATACTGGTATTGAGCTGCATCCGGTTAGGATGGAAGCCGACCCCAACATAGTTGGGAAAAGGCTAGGCAGAGTTCCGTTGATGAGCATTTTATTAATTGTGTACCTACAGACTACGTTATCCTATGTAGCTATATAAAGTATTAAATCTTACGGCACAACAGATTATGTAGGTATCAAGGTTTTGCTACACTGAACGCGCCGTGCGGTGGCGTGCCCGCCATGCACAATGTTCATGAATTTTGTCTGTTTTCAAGCTCAGTTTTCTTACAAAATATTAAATATTAAAAGTATGAACCATGTTAATTCTTAAAAAAAACATTATTGGTTTCTCTTATTACATTTGATAAGTTTGTATTTTTTTATTGTTTACCCGGCTTGGGAGAAAGGAGGTTTATGATTTTGACCGGTATATATCTGTTCCCTCATAACTTCTAACTCCTTATCATAATTTGACAAAATGATCGACAAATTAAAATCCGGAGTCACACGTAATCCGTTCCATTTATGCCGTAATACGCCTTGTGACTCCGGATTTTTAATATGTCTATCAAGACGCTTCCAACTATACTTCATATGCCTGTGATTTCTTGTGTATACCTTTTTAGTTGACGTTTTAGCCGTTATTTAGTTTTATATACAACGTGTAACGTTAAATGCGCAAAACTTCAGACACCCCAACTGATTTTTAATTCAATTGACCTATTTCAGAGAAAAAAAATAACATTAAAAAAATTGTAAAGGTTTTATGTGCTGTTTTAGTTGTACTGGCAATTCTTTGCGTTGAAATAAAAGCTATTATTATCCCGCGTATGACAAAATTTCAATTGGTCGACAACAATTGGACTGTTTGTTTACCTATTTTGGCGGGTTTGTGCATGTGATGGCTTGACATATTAATAAATAGACACGGCATCGTTTTTAATGAAGATTTTTTGAAAAATGTGACCTGTTTTAAAAAGTGGTTCAATTGATTCTGCGGATTATTCTGATAAAACTATTTTCAAGTTTTGCGCATTTAACGTTACACGTTGTATATATTTTTATAAATCATTTTTTTTCATAACTCTTACTATTCTATGTACTGAATAGTGTTATTGGTGAGTCTTTCCCGAGTCCTATTTAAAAATCGCTCGTCAAACAAATCGTTATACATGTGTTTTTATAAAATCCCACAAAATATGAACCACATTATAGGGTCATTATCACCTAGTAACCTTAAGTCTTGAAGGCGTGTTATGTGTATTTAAAACGCCCTGAAACTGAAGGCGGGGGACATGACGTCATTCGTAAACCCCATACCTACTACCAACCTAAGTTTGTGTGAATTATGTTTTCTTGTTTATGAATTCACGAAAATGTTGTTTGCCACAAACTTAACTATCGCCGCGATATCGCGCCAGTGTGTACAAGCCGTAAATGTCATTTCATTGGAGGAATTCCAAAATTTGCAAATGTCTAATATTTTGTCATCAAAAAATCAATATTATATTTATTCAAAATCAATCAATAGATTATTTATTCGATTATTGATTAGAAATCATCAATAAATAATTTATTTATTTAAACTTTACGCACTCAAAAAAGGTACAAAGGCGGACTTAATGCCTTAGGCATTCTCTACCAGTCAACCAAGGGTGGTGAAGAGATTAGATGGCAGGTGCTCTGTTACAGGGGAATAAAGAGACTTTTTTTAAAAATAATTATTAAAAATATATCTAAATGCATTATAAATTATAATAATAATATTAATATTGTTTTTTTTATCTATACATATAGGTACCTTTTCTATATTAGCTACTACTACTACTTTCTTTTCAAAAATGTATCGAAAAACGCAGAAAAGGGATTATTACAATGGAACTGAGGAAACAACTCAAAATGTTCTTTTTACGAAAATGTTATAGTTCTTACATAATCTAATAATAAAATAGCTCTTATATTGTGCAAGTATCCAATGAAATCAATTTTAGAAAAGGCACAATACCTACGTACAGTCCCTCTCAAAAATAGAAGGCCTGTTTCCAAGATTCCCAGCAATGGGAACGTTATAGAGGCTAATGTCTATGCTACGTCCAGTCAAGTCAATCTGCCTAGCCTTTTCCCAACTATGTTGGGGCTTCCAATCTAACCGGATGCAGCTGAATACCAGTATTTTACACGAAGCGACTGCCTATCGGGCCTCCACAAACCAGTAACTGGGTAATACGATACCTCTTGGTAAGACTGGTTGTCAGACTTTCGGACTTCTGACGACTGTCAAAGATCCATGAATGACAGCCGGGACCAACGGCTTAACGTGCTTGCCAAGGCTACGTACAGTAACGAGAATAAATAAATTAAATACTATGGACAGATCGGCAATAATATCGGATTTTATGATTCATTCATTAATATCTGTTCTCTAGAAGATGGTGAACATAAGTGACCATCTGTGGAAGGTATATACAAAGTAGCGGCACAAATATGTGACATCGAAGAAACACCAAAAGTATCTGAGAAACAAACTATACCTCCTAAAATAATGTATACCTAGAGGCACTTGCAAAATATATCCAAACCTTACATTACCTTTTATATTTCTTTCGCAAAACAACAATTTTCCCTCCATCACCGTACACGACAGAAATTCACGAAATTCGAAATTTTAAATTGAACACATTCGAAATCCGTTATCCGAATCTATTGCCACGGTCATACCGAGTAGAATCGATTCAACTGTATCGATAAACGGCTATTATTCACCTCATAAATTAATAATCGAATCAAACTAATAGGCCAGCACTGATTTTTGAACGGATCATTCGTAACGCTCTTGGTTTTATAGATGTCGAAATCTACTAGATGTGATTGAATTAAATTTTATTGGCAGAAAAGTTTTCGAAAAAAAATTGTTAATTTTTTGAGGTTATTGAGCTGATAACGGTTTTTTAGAATTGTAACGGGTGGTGTTTGGTGCAATAAGTTCAATGATAGTGTTGGCGTTGCATCATCCAATTCCAATAATTTATTAAATGAAGTAGTTCTATAGCTATCAATTTTTAATTATCGACCAAAGTTTTTTAAGTTGCGTCGGTATTTAAAAATTTGTAGGTTTAGTGGCAATGGCAACTGGGCCGGCCATATTAGCTGTAAAACCAATGACCGTTGGGGTAGACGTGTTCTTGAGTGGAGACCACGAAACAGCAAACGTAAGGTAGGAGGCTCTCAGGCTAGGTGGAGTGATCTTCGCAGGGTGGCTGATAGCAGCTGAATGAGAGTTGCCGAGAATCGAGCTGAATGGTGTGCAATTGGAGAGGCCTGTATCTATAGTACACCCACATTTCGCCAGTCATGTTTAACTCGCATGTAATGGGGGGCGAGCCTATTGCCATCAACCGGCCACAGATACTGCTGCCGGGGTGCGGAAAAGTCCGAAAGGGATACCGTGACCCCTGGCAACGCAGGCAACTGAAGGAACACGGGTGGGTTTTAGTCAGTAAGAGTCTGATATGCCCTCCCGCTTCACCCAGAGCGGGAGAAGTTATTTGATACTGAAAAAAGTACTTTATTTGATTTAAAATTGATTTGTAACTGAGCGCACCTACCTACTTTATGAATATAATGTTTCGAGTAGGTGAATCATGTCAGGTAGGGATTTGGAAACGTACTTTATTTTGCCATTTTGTTGATAGATATCCAAAGCTTAAGTTTCGAAAAGTGCTAAATTATATTTTAAATAATTAACTTATTGAAACTCCATATTTATGCTATTTAATTTATTTGTAAATAGAAACTGAATTTAACATTTTCTGTTCCGGCTTTGACCGTTAAGACACCATTTTCATAATAATGTGCACCAGTGCGTTGCAATAACAAGAAAACAGGCAACACAAATCTAAATCTACAATGGCACTGTGTAAAAGAAACTGAACATAAATATTGACAAAAGAAAAGATTGTACTTAATTTTATTACAAAATTAATCTCTTTTGCCAGTTTTTTTGTTATTGGGATAAATCCCAGTATACTATTATCACGACTTCCAATGATACATAAGTGAACTTATAGGTGGATTAAGATACGGTTAATTATAATCAGTTAATTAATATAAACCCAATTTAAAAACGTCGTAAATGCAAAATAAATATGAAAATAGCCGCCGGAAAATATAATCTATTGGCGGCGCCCCGCGGCTTTCCCCGCATAAGTCTCGATCCCGTGGGAACAACGGGATAAAAAGTATCCTATGTCCAAACCTAGGTCATGATCTACGCATGTGCCAAATTTTATCCAAATCCATTCAGCCATTTTTTTGCGTGAAAGAGCAACAAACAAACTCACTTTCGCATTATTTTATAACATTAGAAGATAAGATTCTTTAGGCAGGAAAAAAAAACATTGAGGCACATTTGATAAAACCATAAATAAAGTTACTGATTTTTTTAAAATAATTATGTGTCTAGAATATGACATATTCTAGACACTTTTAGCAATTCAAATTCTATGGTGACTTGAGCATAGCCGTCAAATTTTATCAGAACAGCAAAAAAATCAAATTCTTACCCTATTCCAAGGGCAACAAAGAACAAATTCGTAAAAAATCCAAGAGGCATAGGCGAAACGCGTTGAGAATTTTGATGTTTCCAAAATTATTAATTGTTTTAAATCGATTTGTTACGATTATTGAACTTTTTGGGTTTTATATCACACATCCGGCACTTTAGATAGACAAGTGCTAACGTTTTGACTAAGTAATTGTCTTTTATTGATTGGTATTGTCATAATTCACACCTTGTGATTAAAACTTACTTCTTTTTTAATTATTATGTTTAAATAAAGAAACTTCTCTTGATAATTGTTTTAGGAAATGAAATGAAATGAAATGAAATTGTTTATTCTGTAAATAGGATATCGGAATCACTTTTACACGTCATGATAATTATGATACTACGTTAGGATATGATACTAACATTATTTTCTGTAGGAAGGTAAAGAATCCCCATCTAAAATTCCTTAAAAAGGATTGGGAACTAGGTTTAATAAAATTTTAATAATAGCCGCAAAATAAAAGACTGGAAATATATTTTCCACAAATATTTAAAACTATTTAGGTATAAGTAGGTAGAAAAGTTGCTGTTTAAAAATATTGATTAAAAGACTAACTTTGATCAAGTTAAACTAACTTAATAAAAGTTAGTCTTCAATCTACCATGAATTTTTAAGTGGCTCAACTTGATTAAAATTCCAGATATTTGTGTCTTATCACTTAAAATGGTAACCAATACGATATTGCCCACAACTCAATTAGTTTGAATTTAATTATTCAAATCCAATTATAAATATTCTAAACAAAATATCTTTATTCAAGAACTAGAAGCCTATTTTACAACAGCTACAATTAACACGATGTTTGAAATTAATATATGATAAAATTATTTACTGTCAATGAAATTGATAGCATAATAGAAAACCCTAATGAGAAACCAATTTATAACTTCACATTAGAATATAATAAAATTGAATTTTATTACTCTTTTGTGAAAGCTTTTTAGCATAATCATTTATAACATTCTGCATAAAATAATATGTTACGCATTTCTTCCAAAAACCACACATTCATCTATATAATTTAATAACAAAAACAAACTAGATTGTCACAATAAAATTGGATTTTTACTGGATATGACATACCTATTGCTCCATTGTACCTGTCTCCAATGTACTTGTCAGTCTATCTTTTATGTACTTATACTGTAAATACTGTGTCTGTATATTTGCGGCCACAAGCCATAAGCATTACTTTTAGTATCTGATAAAAAGCCGTCGCCGACGCCCCGGCGAAAATCACGAAAACAAAACACAAAAATTCAACTCCGAATTAGAATGTATAAACAACTTAGTACCTACATAGTTTGTTATGACTTACCTTTTTCCATTCCTCCGTCTCCGTTTCGTAGCATAAACAGTACCAAGTTGGCTGGAGTGCGGCTGCGGCGGTGGTCTGAGCAGGCCAGCGTCCACGCATCCATCCAGCGCGTAGCTAGCCTGCCCACTCCAGCCCCCGCACAGCTGCAGCTTCGACTCAGTGGCTATCTTGACGGATTGCAGCTCCACCCCAGATACGTGCACCCCCAGGTTAATGTGATCGGCGGGGTAACGACATATGGTCAATGATGCATCTGGTTTTGGTGGTGGAGAACACTCTTTCAATGATCTGACTGGTGAACTTGGTGAACTGCGTAGTGCAGCTCACAGGCTTGATGTGGAAGATTGTATTGTCAATAGTGGCGAAGAAAAGTTAACGCAACAGCATTTGGATGTGGTTTTTTTCGTGAGGAATCTCTTGATGATTTTCTCTTGATTTCACAATTCACACACCAAGGTCAGATTCAGTCGACGATAAAGAAGCTCCTAATCATAAAATTTGAGATGTTTTCTATTCCAGTGATATGTAAATTGTTTATAATTGTGCTAAATTCGGTAATTTTGCATCGATTAAAATTTATGTGTTCTTCTTTAATATGTTTACTCCAATTTTAATTGTCGGCACTTAAAATCTTGATTGTATTGGAAACTCGTAAACAAAGACCTCGAATTAGATGTTCCTTGCAAAATTAACAGTTTGATAGCAATTAATTCATCCGCTTGTAAAGGTCGAACGTTAATAATTGTTCCTTTGTCTGTAACTATTATTCAATGTTTGAGATCTTCAATATCTCTTTGATCTCCTTTGTGCGTGACCTCCAATTTATCTAGAATTTCAAAACTGTCATCACCACCAATATTCAGATCTTCTTTGATAGTTAATTGATCTAATTTATCACTATTAAAGAGCCTATTATTTACACTTAAAACCGATCTTAAATTCGATCTAAACTGAGCTTTTATTTACACTCGTTTTACACTAAGATATCTTTGTTTAAATATTGCACAAATAAAGCCTAAAACGGCTGTCAAGAATTTTTTAAAGGCAAAAGTAAAAATAAATTCCAAAAATATGACCGAATTAGTTTTAGAAGCAGAATAAGAAATTTTGGAAGAATTAATTGAGCTTCTACAGAATGAAATCTTATTGGAAGATTTTTTGGCTCAAACTAAAAAATTTCGTCGATCAACTGAACATAGCACTCCACAAAATAGCTGTATTGTTACTGTTTCATGTAACTCGGCCAATTTCAACCGCCAGAGGTCACTTTTCAGCCGATCGATTCCACAACACTATACACAAAACATAAGTTTCCACACTTTTCATAACATCTGTTGTTTATATCATATTTTTAGCCCATAACACAATTTGGGCTAGTTGCTTTTCTTGAGTCACATTAAAATTCACCACATTGTCACTGCACGGGTATTCTCACCGGTTTTTTTATTTTTCTTATAGAGAGCACGTGTTTAAAGGTTATGCTATGTTGTGTGAGTACGCGTGGCGCAGCCGGCAAGCGCCCGATTACGTTTGGAGCCTCACAATCTAAGACCCTTAACGGAGGTGGGAGGAGCTCAAACAAGCCACGCCCACCACTTCTCGTGAACCAATCAAAACGCCCCGGCATCATCAAAGCGCACACGGGGACGTACTGAGCGTACATTTTTATTTTTCTTAACAATTGCGCTCGAGATTTTTTTTACACCTTTTTTGTATAGTTTTGTTTTAAATTGTTTAGGTTTTGTTTGCAATGTCAGTTGCAATGTCGACGTTCAGGAGAAAGGATAACTGGCATTTCTTAAGTGCATTAGTTTTTAAGTTTCGTGGAAAATTATATTTTACTAGACTGGTATTGGTACTGTACGAATTACTATAAACGTTGGAAACTTCAAAAAGAGTTGTAAAAAGTGATAAGTGCTTTAATTCGGACATATTCTTTTTAAATCTTTTATCTAATTATTTCGTATGTTTATTTACAACGCTACAAACTACATTAACATTCATTGTTTAAAACATTATTTTATTTTCTGACACAAAACGTTATCAAAGACAAACAATAAGAATTTTGCCAAAAAATAAGCTTTTCTTTCATAAAAAAATACTTCGTCTAAATGCGTCCCCTGCGACCAGCGGTGACGTCACAAAATGGCCGCCGGGTGAGGGCGAGTTTTCGCATTTTCCCCTCGACCGTACACACAGGCGGACGACCCTATGTTTAAATTAACAATTTTTTTACTAATTTGAACTCGGGTTAGAGATAGTAACTGATATTTTGATTTTATCTGCTTAAAGGTAAATTATACCTACTAAGTACCTATTTTTATTAATGTTTTTGAAATGTATGATAAAGCTAAGTATCTCAGTATCAGCTGTTTTTAATAAGACCTGGTTTGTAATTAAACTGGGCCCCTATTGAGTGCTAAGGCTTAGTTTACTCTGAGTTCTATTTAATACAACATTATTACAAAATAAATACGCTAACAGATTAAAAATAATAATAAACAAAACTTTATTTACCGAAATCAACATAACAACCTTGCACAAATTCAACTCAGTTACCTACTAATAAACAGTAAAGGTAGGAAACATTTTCGTTTGGTATGTATCGATGCATGAATAATAATAATATGTACATTTATGTAACTATATAAAAAGGTGAGGGTAAAGAATCGTAGGGCATCAAAAAATTCGTCCGCATCGCTGTCAACGGGAAAGTTGTCCAAAAGGCTGGCAGAATTGCCAGGTTGTATGGCAATGCTGATTCTTTGGCCAAAAAATCTATGGCTTAGTTAATATTAGACACATAAATGCAAAATTAAACAATCTTGGTCGATAATTATGAAATACTTCATTGTTTTAGTGGGATGCAATTGCATATCATATAACTAGTACTTAGTAATAAAAGCCGCATAGGTCGATCCATCAGGTTAAGCTACGCTTGTCGGGGTTGGTCCGTGGATGGGGGACCATCTTTACACACCAAGTTTCCTCCGTGGCCTGGAAAGCACGTTAAGCCGTTGCCGTTGGTCTCGGCTGTCATTCCTGGATCTTTGAGAGTCAGAAGCCCGAAAGTCTGACAACAAGTCTTACCAAGGGGTATCGTATTACCCAGTTAGGTACTGGGTTGAGGAGGTCAGATAGGTAGTCGCTCCATGTAAAATACTGGTATTCAGCTGCATCCGATTAGACTGGAAGCCGACCCCAACATAGTTGGGAAAAGTTACAAAGAATCAATAATAATAGTATTACCTCCCTATCCTTTTACTACCCAACGCGATCGCGATCCTGAAAAATTATCATTATCATTTCCAAAAAATCAAACCAAAAAAGTTATTTCCCTCATAAATCACATTTCATTACAACACAGTAAACAGTAAAGTTAACATTATGACACTATAAACAATAAACTTACTGGCTGAATAATAAAAATCTTTTACTAACTTTGTTTTATTGTGCATTGTAAAAGGTAAAAGATTTAAATCGTTAGATTCGCCCTACCGCGTCAAAAGATAGCGCGTTTTTGTTTCGTTTTGACACCTCTGACACAATGGCGCAGTGACTTGACTTGATTGTCATGGAAACGCTATTATATTAATGTGTGAGATCACTCTTATCAATAGGGACACTTTTTCGCGTGAACAAGTGCAGTGAGGGCAAATCTAGCGATTTAAATCTTTGGCAAAAACTAGGTATGTATTTTTATGTGGTAGCTAGGTTAGTTATGGGTATTTTTTCAGATAATTATGGCAAATTGTTATTAGCTGGTTATGGTAACGTTTGACCTTTAGGAATGTGGTAGGTAGGTATTGAGTTTCGTACGTGTTTGAAATAACGAAATAATGTTCCCGATTACCATCGGGAAACGTAGAATTGCAGCAAAAAATTTAAAGTTTATGAAAGAAGAAAGAAAAATTGTTTTACTGTCACAGAAACACGTGTTTATTAAAATACTGGCTTTTGCTCGCGGCTTCGCTCATGTAGATATCCAAAAATATCCCACGGGAACGTACTACCGGGATTAAAAGTACCTCACTTATGTACTAATCCAGATTATAAACAATCTGTGTGGTATATTTCATCTAAATCCGTTCAGCCGTTTTTGCGTCAATCCGAATACATCCAGACAGACAGACAGACAAGCGGGCAAAATGATTTGTTACTATTTTATTATACGGTATGTCTAGATGTGTAGATAAGTTAAGGAAGCTTCGTCCGTCAATATGTTAAGGAAACGTTGTCCGTCGTTACATACCGAGACTCCTCCGTGCCTCGGAAAGCACGTTAAGCCGTTGATCCCGGCTGTCATCCGTGGATCTTTGACAGTCGTTACGGGTCGTCAGAAGCCCGAAAGTCTGACATCCAGTCTTACCAAGGGGTGCCTTATTACCCAGTTACTAGGTTGTGGAGGTCAGACAGGCAGTCGCTCCATGTAAAATACTGGTATTCAGCTGCATCCAGTTAGACTGGAAGCCGACCCCAACATTGTTGAGAAAAGGCTAGGCAGGTTGATTGGTGTAGCTCTCATTCCCCAAGTGCGTAAAAGAGAAAGGAACTTCGTTCAAACCGGGAGTCCCACGACACCTCTCGATTGTTTTTCTGTCCCACAATTTGACAATTGCAGCCCAGATTTTCCAACTATATCCACTAAAATAACAATGGGCTCACCTCCTACTAGCTGCACGTACAGTCCAGCCGCCGACAGAATGCGCTCTTGACACCTGTCAGTTTCATACCAACGAATATGTGTGTAGCGAATTTGATCCTTATTACTACTAGAAATTGTCCAACTGACAGGTGACAGGAACGCATTCTCTCTACGGCTGGACTGTAGTTACACGAGGGTGTTATGCAACGTTGCCAAACCCTTCAGGGGAAAAAGGGCGTAAGTGCTTTGATACCTAAGCTGGTTTTTCTTTATAGTTTTTTTTCCATACAAACGTCAGTTATTATGAGGCGTGTACTTACAATAACTTTATAATTATGATCGTTAAAAACAACACGTTAGGGCCGCCATGATACCGTTCCTCCCCCCTGCTTGTCAACTTATACGTGTGCAGGTACTAAAGCTAGGCGTTATAATTTATTATTAAGAACTTCATAAGTACTTTTTAACCACAACGGGGTAGCTCTTGGCCTGAATCTCACCTGATTGTAAGTGATGATCAGGCCGAAGGTGGAAGCGAGCTTCACCCGGAATCCCCAACCACAGAGGAACTGGATTTCTTACCCCTAACTGCCAAAACACAACAATGCTGCTAACATTGTTGTTATGGCGAGAGACTTAGATAAAATGGTGGTAGCTAGCTAGGTGGATTTAAAACAAGCTCTACCACCAACAAAACTGGGCAGAAATTTTTGCCCCCACTGGGAATCGAACCCAGAACCTCTGGGGATACAGGTGGTCTAACCACTAGACCACAGAGGTAGTTACAAAAATCTCGGAAAAATTACGACACAATATGAACTTCTAGAATTATCAGGTTATTCAAACTTAAAGCATTTATTTCAATTAACCCATTTACAGGCACTATTTAATTGTCAAGGAGTCGGTCAGTCAGAATTAAGAAACTAGTTGCCAATTCCAAAGCCTATGGAGAAGAACGGGCAAGGAACTTCATGGATACTCTTTTAAATTGTATTGTCCAAATATGGCCGCCAAGAAACTCCTCTCCAGTCTTTAAGAAATACTTAATTGGGTTTTACAATATATCGAAATTACAGTGTTTATTTGTATGGAAGGACAGTGTAAGCCTGTCAACGAGTACCCTAAGGGAATTTTTTTATTAACCCAGGACCAGAGCAAAAAATCTCATTCATTCTGCCTAGCCTTTTCCCAATCATGTTGGGGTTGGCTTCCAGTCTAACCGGATGCAGCTGAATACCAGTATTTTACATGGAGCGGCTGCTTATCTGACCTCCATAACCTAGTAACTGGGTAATACGATACCCCTTGGTAAGACTGGTTGTCAGACTTTCGGGCTTCTGACGACTCGTAACGACTGTCAAAGATCCACTAATGACAGCCGGGACCAACGGCTTAACGTGCTTTCCGAAGCACGGAGGAGTCTCGGTATGTAAAGATGGTCACCCATCACCAGACCAACCCCGGCAAGTGCAGCTTAACCTGATGGACCGACCCGTGCGGCTGGTATTATTTAGCCACGAGAGCAAAAAATCTCATAATCCTGAATAATCCTAGCATAACTGCCTCATTGGTCTAGAGGTCGCAAGCACTACTGCTCAACTTGACAGCAGTGGAAACACCTAAGATAGACAAAACAGTTTTGATACGTATATTCCCGTTGTCCCCGTAATCCGTGTCCCCGTGACGGGGACAACGGGACGTATACCAACTCTCGATTGAACCAGAGACATAGCCTAACATACCAGAAGAAGATTCACAAATAACACGATCAAAAAACTGATGAATCAAATGTACTGATTTATCCTATTAATCACTCTGTTAATAATTAACAGTAACAGCACTGTTAATAGCTCTCTCAGCAGTATCAAAATAATTTTGATACTGCTGAGTCTGATTCTGATGTCGATGAAACTTATCCTAGGTAGCAGCCCGGAGTCTGGATTTGTAGCTGATTTACCTATGGCAATAGGCTCGCCCCCTATTACATGGGACTTAAATATAACTGGCGAAATGTGGATGTACTATAGGTACACCTCTGCCTAACCCTTCGGGGCAGGCGTGACGTTAAGCTATGTTATGTTATGTTATCTCTAGCATGTCTTCAGTCTATGATACGCAACTAGCCATCACATACGCCTATCAAGTAAACAAGCCATAGGAAAGAGCCACAAATCGTTAAATATGAGCCAGTATGATTTACATCTGTGCCCCGCGCCCCTCTGACACTGCTGACGGTAAATCACGGCAGAACTGCCGAAACTCACGCATTACGAATATCTGTGTCTGCTGTGGTCTAAGTTACGAGAGAGTGGCTGCACAAGTAGTATGACCTCCGTAGAAACGGGTTTTGTCGACGGGAGTTTAGACAAAATTACAGTTTGTGATTGCTTGTCTGTCATTTTGTCTATTCTTCGTGCGTGCTGAAAAGAAAGATTGTAGTTTTTAATAGTAGTGGTAGTTTTAAACTTGTTATTAATTATTTTCATTCCACATACTTGTCAGATCGTTTCAATTATTATAAATTCTGCAAATAAAATACCAATACTTATAGTGCCAATTTTGTTATAGCTAGAGTTATATAAAAAAAATATAAAAAATATTAATAACAATGTAATCTTCGCCAGTTTTCGTAATTTCTTACACTTCTGTGGAGTTCCACCGTTCTATTTGCAATGATGATACTATTGCCTTTTTCAAAAACAATTAAAAGTGATTCGTTCCACAGAACGGAACATACGGAACTTAAAATAGAGAACGATGCAAGATCCATCGATTAATGACAATGAAAGGAGATAAACAGTTAAAAGTAAAGTGACTATAATGTACCATTTCATGTTTTCCCAACATTTATAATTATTTATTGAATTCAAATTAATGTTCAATAATGGCCAATCGAGCATTAGCAAATGCTTGATCGACCATTATTGAACATTTAAAAACGGTGTTAATAAATCGGAAACTAGTAAAAACATCTGACAGTAAGTACCCCGTAAATAACCGGAGTTTACTAATTACGATGTACATGTTGATTGCTTTGCCTGTCCAATTGCAATAAGGCATTAAATTATACAATTCAATTACATTTTGGCATCTAACCACGGTGCATTTGTGCTAAGTGCACAAGTTTTTAATGTTAATAAAGTCATATTAAAAAAAAAAACGAATGCACGTAAAAAAAAAGTGTTGTTATTACCAATAATACTTGAGCAATTTCATTAGACATTTGCATTGAAATACATTTGAAATGTCAATGATAATATTGTTATCACGGACACCAATAAAGTTAGGAAATTGCTATGCAGATGATGATAAATATGGCTATCATTGCATCAGCCAAAATAGTTATAATTATCACGGTGAAAATCGCTCGCGCAGTATGTACTGGCCCAGAACAACGCGATTTTTTATAGGCAAAGGGCCAAATGGGATAGAGATTTTTGAGAATAGGTTATTGAATGTTATCCGAACTTTTGATGTTCTTCACCGTCATCTTGTAGAAACTGATCAGCGGAGTAATTGCGTAACACACTGACCATGACAATGCCTTTTATTTTGACAATTCAACAACATTCATTGCGTTATTTACGTTGCAGAACAGACGAATTTAAAAACAAACGAAGCAACGTGTAATGGTAGCCTCGCACGTAAAGATTTACTTGCGCAAATTTAGGCTTGCGCAAGTATATCGTTACATGTGTTGAAAGATTTTTGCGCAAACTTCTTCCAAGACACATAACGCTATACTTGTATTATTTCCTTTCCTATATAACTACTACATCCTTCAAATCTTTCGGATTCTGATTGAAAGTGCGCTACGCAATTAAGGTACTTACCTACTGGTGTTGTAATCTTTTTGGTTTGCTAAGAACTAAATATAAAAACGCTACCAGTTACAACTTGGGCCACAGCCCAATAGTAAAATTTTAGGTTACAAGTGAGGTCATAAAAAGCGCGCATAATTTTTTTATTATTTGAATGTCGTATAAAAATATTATCTTCTGGTTAGCATGATGTCACCTCTGTGTAATGTTATAGTTGACTTTGTTTTAGTTTGTTCAACTGTCTTACTGTTCACCCTTAACCCTCTAAATTACAGTTTCGTTCTTAGAAAAAATTTAACATAAATCAAAGGTGAGGTAAATCTTTTTGTAACAGTTTTCAAAAGTCAAAAAATATTTTGAAGGGTTTCGTACAATGCCTAGAAGAGCCGGCAAGAAACTCCACGGTTACTCTTTTAAAAATAAATGGGTTTTACAATGTTTTCAAAAATGTACAGTTTGAATAGGTATGAGAGGATAGTGTAGGCCTGTCAACTAGATATTTAATAACAAAATAGAAAATAGTCTGCAAATCGACAGTCTTTTGAGCCCACAACGTTCTCACATTCACAAAATAGAAAGGAACTAGCAGCACCCCGCGGTTTCACCCGCATAAGTCTCGACCCCGTGGGAATATCGGGATAAAAAGTATCCTATGTGTTAATCCGGGTTATAAACTGCATGTGTGCCAAATTTCATTCAAATGCGTTCAGTCGTTTTTGCGTGAAAGAGTAACAAACATCCATCCATCCTCACAAACTTTCACATTTATAATATTAGTAGGATAGGATCTATATAAAGGTTGAATAAAATAATAAGAATAAAAAACCAAATGGTTGTCACTTGATCAATGATTATTTTCAGAATAATCATTGATCTGATCGCGAATACCATAAGTAAAAACAAACCTAATTTTAAGTAGGTATTATAATTAGGGTATTACCTATTGCTCTTGCACCACAGGTTACCCATCTAGCACTTGTCTGGGATGTCAGGGGAGTAACCGTGGAGTTTCTTGCCGGCTCTTCTACATAAGAAATTATCAACTGAAACCGTGAACATAGCTTCTGGCATTTCATATGTAGGTTTATTTGAAATAAAATACTTTGATTTAGATTTTTTTGATCAAGGAGTAATTCCTCTTGAATGCAAAACCCGGCCTGTTTCCTGTTATTCTTTATTTCCTATACCTTTTCGTTGAACCGGTGGTACACTTTTAAACTCCAGTCGTACAGTAGGTAAGTTTTTCGTGACGCACAGTGCCATCTTTCGGCAAAACTGGGCACTTTATGCAGGATCGGGGCGCTACTACGGCTGGCTAGTACAAAGCTTTCGTAAGCTCAGGGGTGACGGTAAAATCAATACAAAGTTTATGAAGTTCTTTCTATACGTTACATGTTTTGTATTTGTTTCTATGTAGGTAATAGTGGGGGTATCATCCGATTTTTATAACTGTGCGCCTGTCAACTTCAAAATATTACAGTGTTATATGGTTTAAAATATTTATTTTATTTCTTTATTTTTTAGGAAAACTTACAGCTACACAGTGACAATAACCAATAGTTTATACTTATATGGCCCATTATAAGTTTCATAAATCATACGAGACAGAAAATTGATAAAAGATAATATCCATTCCACATTGTAACAGCGTATCAATTCACACGACCTAGGCCAAATATTTTTGATATTCGGATAGAGAATATAATTAAAATTACTAACAGCTTCTTAGAAAAATATGACAGAACTGTGGAGACGACACGAGTTGTGTAGACCGTATTAAGAGGCGTCGGGGCACTGAGGAGGTAACAGTGCGAGGGAATTCAATACTAACAACCTACGACTTTGACAGCTCCAAGCACACAGTTATAAAAATCGAGTTATGTATACGCAAGGCAGACTGTGGCTGGTGGTACGATTATAATATACCTAGGAGTTAGTCAACAAGACATCTGTATTCGTCGAGGGAGTAGGAGGTTGGTCAGTTATGTTATTCCCAGTCCCGCTCTCTACAACATGGAATGCATCATCCCGTTTTGAAGAGTAAAAAAAAAAAAAAAATGAATTTAAATCGAATTCAAAACAAAATCAACTACAAAAACGAATTTTATCTTTAACGAGGGGTAAAAAAGATTGTCCATTCCTGATATATTTACTACCATTTCCTAAATAACTTCAGACAAAACAACTCAAATGCTTACCTACAAAGTAGTATCGGCCTCATCTCGGCACACTGTACCCGAATTCTACCATCGCGTGACGAATGCGGTCTATCGTCAATTTACTTATTTAAACTGATTAGTTTCACGGAACCAAATCCGGCCGGTGGCTGTGTTGGAGCAGAGAGTAGTGTGGAGACGATTTGACACGTTTTTTTTTTGTTTTTGCCATTATTTTTCGTGATTAACAGATTTAGTAAGAGTAACTAAACACTTTACAAGAAAGAAATTTCATAAAATTGGACACCCAACCAAGATACAAGGCTGGCCTAGTTTGGAAAAATGTCAAGACGATATTAATTTAGAAATTAACACTTGACACTTAAGTTGAACGTAGATAGCAAGTTAGAAGAAAAACAATAACTTTGCAAAATAAATAAACGGCAAATTTTGCATTTAACTAATCAAAAGGGAAAATTCGTTAGTAAAGGCTACACTCAAATTTTCATTTAGCAATAAGATGAATCAATCCTCCCAAAACACGAACTTGTCATGAAACAAAAACAAAAGGACAACGTCCAAAAAAATATAGTCGCGTGTCGTCTCTACACCTCTCGAGACTAATCTCGAACGTTACAATATTTTGGTCTCATTACGGTGTCAATATAAGATTAGGGATAAGCCCAATTTTTGTAAGAACCTCCGGGGCCGATAAGTGAGTTTTTTACATCGGTCCACGAATGTGCCGCGAGACACAACACAATTAGCTTTTCGGTAAATAATACGGTCAAGTGTGTGTGGTATGAATGGAAGAAGTTCTGTAAAATATGCCATTGTTTTGGGTTCTTTATAATTTTAATTTATTTCAGTTAATTTTTTCAGAATAATTACGAACGGTAGACGTAAACTATATACTCTAGATATTTAAATGTTTTAACTATTTTCTAATTTATTGTTTTTGTTTAACATTGTCAGTAATTTCCAAGTAGAAATGAAAAGTCACATTGGTACCTGCCCTGATTTGAACACACAACCTGTGCATGAGAGGTCAGGCCACGTTTCAAATAAAAATGATAATACGTAGAAAAACATGAAAATGGTCATGGAGCTGCCAGATCGTCAATAAGTAATGCGAATATACTAATATAATAATAGGTATACCTACCTAGGTACCTATACCTATCTAAATACAAATTATTTGTGCAACAAAACAAAATTGCCTTTTTTTGCAGCCAGGTTATGAAATTATACTAATCTCTTGATTTGATTTCAACAAAAAATCTAACAAGTGAGACCAATGCGGTTCTACTAGACGCTCATTATTCGAAATCGAGAACTCTAAAAAAACAAACGCTCCGATGTTCGAAATTCCAAAATTTCTTTTATTTTCAAATTACAATACCTTAAATAATAATATGCAACGGTTTGATTGACAGTTTTCGGATCGCATCGGCGTCGAACCGACGGCAAGCGAAAAAAACCGAACAAATTCGGCAACAATTTAAAATTCGAATCGAATTAGTTGAACGATTATTGACGGAATTTTAACGTTCCATATGTTCGTTGAATTCGAATTTGCGGTCTCGAATTAATAGCCTCGGGAATTTTGAATAATGTAATTCGAATTTATTATATTTAATTTGAAAATACTTTTCTTGATTCTAGCTGCATATTATTTTTGTCTGTGGCTAGACAATTTATATAGGGATATGCCTAATACAGAGCCTATTCTAAAAATATTGTCTGTTGACATAAAAATCTTACTACCGGGGTAGCTACCTCCAAAACTATAAATTATAATTTGAATGAATAAAAAAAAACTGTGTAAAGACTAGTTATTGATAATTTATGCGAAAATAAATATTTAAAATGTCGTTATTGGTGTATTAAATGTAGATATTTGTGTCAAACTTATCTTTATGTAATAATGTCCTTTCTTTTCCCAGTCTTACCAAGGGGTATTGTATTACCCAGTTACTGGATTGTGGAGGTCAGATAGGCAGTCGCTCCATGTAAAATACTGGTATTCAGCTTCATCCGGTTAGATTGGAAGCTGACCAACATAGTTGGGACAAGGCTAAGCAGATTGATTTTTCGTCCTTTGTTCATAACAGACATAAGAATATGTTATTTTATTAAAACATTTTATTTATTTTTTCCGTTAAAACATGGTTTCTTTTATAAACTTTAACGCCATTTAACAAGAAGGGGTTGGCAGGTAATCAAAACTGTCATCGTTAACTGTACCTAATAGTATAGTATGGGAGTAGTCGACTAAAATAACGTAGTAAATAATATTCTTATAGGTGTATAGGTTTTAGGTCTATACATGTTCAAGTTAATATTAACCATTTTTTTAAATTAAATTAAATTTGCAATAAATTATTTAATTTTTTATTAATTTATAAATGAAATGTTATGATAGATACATCTATTTAACGATATTTTGTTTTGTAATCAATTATTAATCTTTGATTTTTATTTTAGTAGGTTTTAAACTAGCACAACAACAGTCTTTGTTTGGGTGATACTAAATAAACCTTCCTTTGTTTATTATTAATTCAGAAACAACTTTATTGAAATTGTTTGAGCAGCATCCCAAATATTGTACAATATTGTCGAAATATTGTAACATAGTTCATAAAAATATCAGAAACACCAACTTAATCAAAGACGACAAATTGCCAACGTTTAAAGAATATTTTTTTCATTCCAATTTACTTCGATCCCTGTACCCTAAGCCCTAAGCAATTCACAGGAAACATTGTATAGATACACTATACAGCATGTATCAGAAAGTTGTATTCATTAAGGGTCATATTAATTAAGGGTGTGGTACAGACCATCAAACTGATCAACTTTCTCTTCGGGAGCAACATCGTAATAGGGAAAAAAGCATCAACTGATACAAAACTTACTCGACCCAAATGTATGGGACGGCTGAATTTTTTTCGCGACACCCCACACCCTTAAATATTACCACACCTTTCTGGTACATGCTGTATAACTACAATTATTACTACAAAATTATACCATAAAAAGTACCAACTAGTTGTTTATAATTTCATATAAATAATTAATTATTAATACTTCTCTCATACTATGTTGTGCTGAATACATATTACCTTATTAAATTTATAATACACGACCCAGGTGTATTAAGCAGTTTTATTAAAGTGGTAATTCAAAATTACTTCATTTTTAAGTAAAAATTATAAAATATGGTAGTTGCTCCTGGACTATTAAATAGTTAAAATACTTATAATGTTAAAAATATCGTTGTGTTTTATTTGAAAAAGCTGGTGGAAGTAATGTTAGTAGTTATTATGTAACTATATTTTTACATATAACTTTTTTTTTGCTGCTATACACTATTTTCCATCTGCTTCTAATAAGTCTGCATCCTAATTGCGTAACACACGATCAATCACAATCTATTTCATTTTGACAGTTCAACAACATTCATTGCGTTATTTACGTTGTTGAGCAGACACATTTTTCGAACATATGCAGCAATAATTGATTAGCAATATTCTTCAAAATGATTCAGATTATGGTTTACCGTGTGTTACGCAATTATAGTAATAGTAATTATTTAGAAACCTCGACCCCTGTCATACAGGTCCTAGTTCAGGGGTCGAGACCTAATCGTCGTAATGTATAGAGAAGTTTGGAAATAAATATCTACTATAATTAGGGTGCTAGTCAGTGAATCTTAAATTAAGTCCCACTAGCGCCACAAATGACTAAATGCGTTTAGCGCTAAACACATTTGAAACATCATTAGGTCTCAGATATCTTCAAAAGATTGAGAGATACAGAAAGATTTTTTAAATCCGTTCAGCTCAGTCAGTGGCGCAAGCGGGCTTCAATCTCAAGTAAACCGTTAGGATGTCGTTGGCTGTGTGAGTGTGTGTGTGTGTGGTTGATATTTAGAGGCATGAATAACAGGGTGTAAAGTTCGCTCATCCTCTATAGAAAAGGGAGGATCCTCCGACCAGACGGGTGTTGTGTCTGGCGGGCAACTGCTCAACGATTGATGTCGGATAGTCTTATATATGTTGATCGCGCGGTAAACTCTAACTGCGCGATGCAGGATTTGTGTGACGTCAGGTCTTTGATGCGTAGTTCGCATGTGGCGTTGCAGATATCGCCATAATAATAAGGAAAGGTTGATAGTTTGACACTGAAGAAGTATCAATTAGTCAACTGTAAGTGCTTATTAGGTAGCAAAGTACCAAGTAAAGTGACAAGTTAATGTGGACTATCTTATCGTCGTTAAGTTGGTGCTGCTGTCTACTTAGATAGTAATTAACTACCATTCTACCTACCCTGTCTATTTTCAGAGGCATCTTTTCAGAAATAAGATGCATTGACAAATAATGTCACCTGAGTCTTTGAACGCCAAGTAACAGAGCAATTTTTGGATCTTTCCAAAATCAAAGGTCATTTATTTAAACTAGATCGGGATCGCGCAATTAGAGTTTACCGCGAGATCAACAAACTAAAACTTCCCGATATCAATCGTTGGGCAGTTGCCCACCATACACTCATACACACATTTAGGACTTATTATAGTTTTTTTTTTTTTTAAATGTTATTGTTATCTCATTAGATGCTGCACCGATTGGCGTCATCACGTCAACGCCAGCTGTCGCTGAAAACCAGCGCGCGGGCTCTGTCACAGCATTATGCTGAGCGATGGTCATTTTGCGTGGATGTGACGCATATTTTCCCCCCAACTTGTTATTTTCGTGTACTTTTTTTTCATTGCGTCATGTTTGTCTCAAATAAACGTATTTTTATTTCTTTCTTTCTGTATACGACACCCGTTTGATCGGAGAATACTCCATTTTCAATAAAGGATGAGTGAACTTTACACCCTGTTCCTCATAACCCTAATTTTTTAATTATTATTCAACGTCTTCTAAAGATAAAGTATAAAGCTTATCATTAAATTAACAATTACTCAATTCATAACAATAAACCTAATTGAGGATGTCAAGGAAAAAAATCTTCAATCGTACTTTTTGCTAAGTAATTTAAACAGACATAACATTGACGAGAAATAAAATATTTACATGACTTTCATTAATAGTACAGTAGTTTTTAACTAGTCGATACATCGCTCAAAAGTTATATTTATCATAATGGAGATACGTCAGACTGGACAGGAGTAAAGTTTTTGCTCTATAATTCAAAATGGAGGGCGTAAAAACTGTCGATTGCACTAAATTGTTGTTTTGGTGAAATAATGCTTGATGTAGTGTTTGAAAAACTATTGAGTCGCTGATTTACAGCTACTCTTTTTAATTAATCAATCTCGGGTATTTTTTTTCTTTCTAATTTTTTATATTTTTGAGGCACTGACTGCCTCATTATTCAAGTCGCAAGCGTTCAAATTCCCAGGTCGTGAGTTGATTGATTTTTATTGATTCAAACATAAATTGTTGGAAGAATTGACATGTAAAACGGATGGTGCTATTTTATTTTGTTGAGAAGTTCTTATGGCCACCATCCGGCTTCATCATCAGACCCTCAACTGTGATTGCGTAAGATTGTTTACACGTTCATCAGATATTTTTCGAACAGACATTAGGTTTCAAGTTCCCATGGAAAGTTGTTAACGGAATTATAGCGGTATCCTAATACCATAGGGCTCAAATTATACAAAACGCAGCTAACCTCTTTCAGTAATTATAACACTATTATTTATCATTGATAAGCATCCCGTTAGTCGATTAACATACTAATGTTGGCAATTATACACAATTAATTATCGACACATCAGAAGTATTAGGTCGCAATAAACCATCATTAGGCCGGATTAAAGATATAAAGGGTAACACCTGCCACAGGATAACAAGTCTTGTGTACGCTTTAATTATTTTTTTACACTTAAGTTAGAGGTGGGTGTTAGAGTAATGGTCTCGCCATTTTTTTTGAATTAATTTCGGTAGAAGTGATCCTGTAGTTAGTCTTCCTGAAAAAAGTCAATATTCCTTATTTAAAACCGATTTTAAATTACAAAAAAAACCAACCGACTTCCAAAAAAAACACTAGAAAGTGAAAAATAACTTTAATTTCGGAAGTCGGTGTCTTTGGTTTTGAATTTTCGTTTTAAGCCACCGACTTCCGAAATTAAAGTTATTTTTCACTTTCTAGTGTTTTTTTTGGAAGTCGGTTGGTTTTTTTTGTAAAAAGTTTTTATTTTTCACTTTTTAGTTGTGGTACCTACCCCCTACTAGTACGAATATCACGACCTGCTATGTAAATAACAGTGACAGGAAAATGTTAAGAGATCGTCCATATAGGCTAAGTGGGAAAAATACGTATTATTGAAGCTAGCTCAAAAAGTACTCAAGCTAAGTTAATCAAATTTATATGGGACCACCTTGAGAGCATACCCTTTCAAACAAAAAAAGAATTTTTAAAATCCGTTCACAATTGACGAAAATATCGACGGACATACACAAAAAAAAAAAAAAAAAAAAAACATACATACGCTACGAACATTATAACCTCCTCCTTTTTGGAAGTCGGTTAAAAAAAGAGGAGCTTCAATGTCCACCTGTATGTTTTTTTTTAATGTATGTTCTTGTATATAGATGTTTTCATCATTATTGTGGATTGATGTTAAAAAATATTTTTCATTTCGTAGAGGAAGCTTGCGCGGTAGTTTTTGAGAGCTTCATCATTCATTCAGCCTAGCCTTTTCCCAATCATGTTGGGGTCGGCTTCCAGTCTAACCGGATGCAGCTGAATACCAGTATTTTACATGGAGCGACTGCCTATCTGACCTCCACAACCCAGTAACTGGGTAATACGATACCCCTTGGTAAGACTGGTTGTCAGACTTTCTGGCTTCTGACGACTCGTAACGACTGTCAAAGATCCACGAATGACAGCCGGGACCAACGGCTTAGCGTGCCTTCCGAAGCACGGAGGAGTCTCGGTATATAAAGATGGTCACCCATCCACGGACCAACCCCGGCAAGCGCAGCTTAACCTGATGGATCGACCCGTGCGGCTTTTATTACTTAGCCACGAGCTCCTCACCTATTAACACTATTATTAGAAAATATTGTAAAAGCCAATTATTTTTAAAAGAGTAACTGCATGTGGCGTTTCCTACCGGCTCTTCTCCATAGGAAACGATCAATTGGAACCGTGCACCTAGCTTCTGACGTTTTATACAAGCTCGCTCGTGCAGGCAAGTTCGATTCAGGCCATGAGCGACAAAGCTGTGGCAAAAAAAAAAAAACCTACACTACTTAGGTTTTTTTTATTGCCACAGCGGGGACGCTCATGGCCTGAATCTCAACTGATAGTAAGTGATGATCAGGCCGAAGGTGAAGCGAGCTTAACACGCAATCGTCAACCACAAAGGTACTGGCTATCTTACTTACCTACCTCTAACTGCCGAAACATAACAATGCTGCTAACATTGTTGTTATGGCGTCGAACTTATAAGATAAGATGGTGGTACCTAGCCAGGCGGAGTTGATGATGTTTTTGATGATGAAGAAGCTTACGCTTAAATTCAATTTATTTCTGGATCTTTTGTGTTGCATCTTAAATCCACACGAGCGAGATAGGCATACGCACGAATAACTCATGCCTCAAACAATAATAAAAAGACTAGCCACCATGTTAGATTGTTAGTAGACCAGGCTACCCTGAGTGCGACTGATGTCTTACTAAATCACTTCTAAAAACTCGTTTAATACTCGAAATTAAGATGATAAATATCCCATCAATTCATAAGAAAATCGACCGTAAAATTGTAAATAAAAAATACCTACTAATATGTCATTTGCCAACATAACTTAGTTTTAATTTGTGTTCTTCTGCGCGTGCCCACGATAAATCAGCAATACCTCATGTAAATGTCATATTGGCTTGGATTATAGAATTATTAATTGCTTTTGTTTCTCCGCGACTAGTTACCGTTTTACAGTTATTGTGCGAAATTGGAAGTTTTCTGAAATTCCCAGATTGATTATCGGTCTTACTAAGAATGCAGACATGGTTTCTCAGGTGCAGTTTGGTCACAGATATACTTAATGATATTCCCTCTTATAAAGTTAGATTAAACAACAAAAAATGTACGGTTACTCAGCAGCTGATCATAATTTAACTAGTAACGTAAAGTGGATTAGTTACATAACTCACTTTACAGATAATGTTGCTGTGACATTGATAGTTACTGGCAGGTAGTGTCGCTACCAACCTTTCTGACTAATCTTTCCATCTCCAGAGAATTTTTGTAACAAAAATGTTCACATCAACATCTTCTAGACCTTCTAGTCATGGGATCTAGAAGGACGCCCATATTTCGATATGTAGTTAAGGTCAATCTAGAGACTATGACAGTATTTACTAAGTAACACCATTATTTATGCACAACATGGCGCATACTTCACAGTTGGGTCCCGTCAAAGAACAGCTGATGAACAAGACCTTTTTATTTAACACTTATCATAATAAAAAGACAAGCGAAGCGTCCGTGAACTTTCAGAGTATCGAACAAAAATATATGTTATTAAAATTTGATGTAAAACTATGGAATTGTCATTCGTGAAAGTATTATTTTATTTTGTTTATTGTGCAAAGGTGTTCTTTGGTTTCGGAAGGATTAAAGGGTTATTGTTTATCTTATTGTGGTGTAATAACATTGGTGTTTATGTGGTTTAAATAATGTGTTTTATAATATCATAGTTAGGGAAATATTGGAGAAAAAAGTTGTTGTACTGTAGACTCAACAGTACATAATTTTGAAAGCTTTAGTTCTAAATTGAGTCTAAATATTTTATTTTAATATTTAGGTTTGTGAGCCATAATAATATTATCTGGTAATTATTATTATTATATATCTTTTATTTCATTTATAAACATATTATTTACATTTTTAAATATTTTCATTAAAAAAAAACATTCAAAAATATATTATTATTAAGCCTGTGGTATCCCATTGCAGGGCAAAGACCTCCCTTCCCTCTTTTCCTGGTCTACTGCGATTGCGGGCCAATCCTATAAGAAAGAGTCCAGCTTATCCCGCCATCTCTTTCTGGGCCTGCCACGTTGTCGTTTCCTATTTGGAATCTAATGAGTGGTGGTTTTTCATATTGCTGGTGAATAATTAATCTAAAAATTTTATGATAATAATTGATTAAATCTAGTATAAATAATCTAGAAAATTCAAAATAAATCCAACTTTTGTATTTCCCTGCAACATTACTCATCCTAGTTGACTAACTTTCATGAAAGTGTTCGTTTAGTAATTAAACGCATTACTGCTTTTGAATGTCCAACGTCGGGTATGAGAGTGCAGAGCGTACCTACTTCTTCATTCAACACTAGCACTTTACCCGCAGGTTCATCTGCATTTTATACTATATATTTTTTGTGGCGTATTTAAGGCTCTTACATACTGGCGCGCCTTGTCGCGCGACGTGACTCCGGTAAGTGTTCAACCGTTTAGTTTGCTTAGAAATTGTATTGTGCGCTGTCGCGTCGCGCCTGTTTGCAGGAGCCTATACATCACAGCGGGCCCTATCGGAATACCAGCACTGCAGTGAGTGCATTCATTTTAAATAACGCAGCATTATGCTGAGAGAGAGCCTTTTTGGCTTTGCACAGGTATTTTTTAATGTTATTTTTTTTAATAAATGCTTTTTCCTACTGTATTTCCTCTGCGTGCCCCAATTTTTTTTTTTGATAATGCGGCAATATAAATACGTAATACGAAAAATGTCAACTGCCTACCTATTATAGTTCATGAGATACAGCCCGCCTAACAGACAGGCGGACAGCGGAGGCTTAGTAATAGGGTTCCGTTTGGCACCCTTCGAGTAGGTACGGAACCCTAAAAATCGTAAGTTGGAATTAGTTTGTTACCAGGGCCACCCACCACTGCTCCATGAACGGCAACTTCATCAAAATCGGTACAGCGGTTTCGCTGCAAAAACAAAACTAATAAAGAAACATTTTCGAATTTTATTATAAAAAGTATGAATGCCAGTAAAAAGTCATCATATTGATAAATTGACACTACAATTGTAGAATTGGTCGTGTTATGTAATTTTAGTGAAGTAATTGCTTACTAGTAGTTAGAAGTCGAGTTACAGTCATTTGTCTTGGTTATTGGATGGCTTGGGAATTTTGTACCATGTGACCTTTGTGACTGATGTCATTGACATTACTGTGACGTGCGATTACTGTAGACATCTCGACATCTTTACAAAAAAATTGTGGCTGGACCAATTTTTTAGGAAAGATTGGGTTTCCACATCAGTGTTAACTTACATGAGTAGCTCTTGGCTAAGTAATAACAGCCGCACGAGTCGATTCGCTTCCCGGGGTTGGTCCGTGGATGGGTGACCATTTTTATATACCGAGACTTCTCCGTGCCTCAGAAAGCACGTTAAGCCGTTGGTCTCAGCTGTGTTTTATGTTTAAGTAGAAATGCAGCTGCAGTCCCAGTGGAGGACACAGCAGCGAGCCATCTGCCGCGGCGACCTCGTGCTACCACGGGAGGCAAATCTGACGCCGCTCCAGTGACGCTTCGGGCGCGTCACGCGTCACGGCCTCAATGGGGTCAGCCGGGTGGCTAACGTCACCTCCACCAAGGGGACGATCACTCGGGCCGTCCGAAACATGTGTCTTCTCTTCTCTCCTCTTCTCTTCGGGGAAGTCTGGCATCATTTAAAAAATCGTCTCACATCGGTTTTTTGTTCTTACTCAGCTAGGTAATCTAATCACACTATGTAGGTACCTACATACATATTCGTTATTATGTTTTTATCTGACAAAAACTGATTTACAACCGTCACCTCACGCTATCAGGTCCAGTTGAAAACCAGCGTCAGGTACTTATAGTTGTCTGGCATTTTTGCTGAACTGGGCCTTTTTGACGCAGCCGTGAGGCACACTCCACTGCCAATTTTCTTACTTCATACTTTACCAACTTTTGTTTGTTTTAAATTTTATCTTTTTTATCTACTGTATGTTATATTGTGTGCCTTATAGCAGACTATAAGACTGTTAAATACCTAAATGTATTTTCTATCTTTAAATGTATTTTCTCTTCTGGGATACGTCATCTTGAATCCGCATAATTATGCACCTGTGTTCTAAGATGTATAAAAACTTAAACCTCTTTGTAGATCCCATAATTTATATACTAACTTTGACAAACGGAGTATTCTACGTATAGTAATTATTTGTTATAACTGTATCTCTATTTATCTTCAGTCTTTAAGGTTTGTTTAGTAAAAACCATTATCTTTTATTTTAACAAGATTATGCGTTACTAAGAACCAGGGACCGAAACCCGTATGATCAATACGGGTATTTTTATTTTTTACCGGTATTTTTAAAGGATACCCTCAAAACCGGTATTAATATCGGTTACAAAAATAAAAAACACTTCTATCTAACGCGTGCCGACGGTATTAGTCAAAGTGCGCGCATCGCCTGCGTGTGTGTAGCCGGTATTAAAACAGTAACCTAAAAGAGGTAATATGTTTCTTCTTCTTGGGTTACCCAGACAGCGGTAACCTTAGTCGTAGAAGTAACCAAAATTCTTTGATATCTGTACCGTAATTTATAAAGGTTTTCGGTCCCTGCTTAGAACAGTTGGTGTCGCTTTTCCGCTCATTTACGTCTTTAATACTTTTAATTTAAGAGCCCATTCTGCCTACCCGACAAAATTATAAAAATTATTTCCACAAGCACTCGACAATTAATCCCCTTTACTACTGTCACACGTCAACTCATAAAACTGTGAGTGTCTTGTAGTATTTTTTATTTTCCATTAAAAATTCGTCCCGCGTCGCACACACCTGCGCGGACGCAACAATCAATATCTTAATTATATCCATTTTTATACCTTTAACTCTTAATATTGGAAATAATTGTGCGACTTTTTGAGTTATCACCCTTTTGGAAATACTAGCACAACTGCAGAAATGTCGCACGTGTTGTTTTTTTAATTCTTGAAGATGTTGTAAACAAGAGATGAGGAGCTCGTGGCTAAGTAATAACAGCCGCACGGGTCAATTCATCAGGTTAAGCTACGCTTGCCGGGTTTCGTCCGTGGATGGGTGACCATCTTTACATATCGAGACTCCTTCGTGTCGAAAAGCGCGTTAAGCCGTTGGTCCCGGCTGCCATTCGTGGAACTTTGACAGTCGTTACGTGTCGTCAGAAGCCCGACAGTCTGACAACCAGTCTTACCAAGGGGTATTACCCAGTTACGTTGTGGAGCTCAGATAGGCAGTCGCTCCATGTAAAATACTGGTATTCACCTGCATCCGGTTAGACTCGAAGCCGACCCCAACATAGTTGAAAAAAGGCTAGGCAAATTGATTGTCGTAAACAAGAGATACAGTGGTGACCAACCTTCGGTGCGTGGTCGTCTCTTTCACAGTTCCCTATCAGGGGTTGATGACCACTTTGGAAAATTCCTGTTCCTCTAAAACCTAGATTACTCCTGTGTGATGTTATTTTGTGACGACCTCCTTATTTGAGACAGAGATAAGAAATCAAACGTCAATCAGTCCTTGTCCAAGACTGGTACTACTTCAGCTTGGTAAAACGTTACTACTCATCAGCTACGTTCATTTGTTTGAATTATTCTCCATTATGATCCACAATAACCTCTTCAAAAATAGAATTAATGCCTATAGTGGCATTACTTTCATTTTTGAGGAGATTCGCTGCATTCGCATGCAGCGAATGCAGCGAATGCATAAGCATTTTTCACAGTCCCCATCTCTCAGGGGTGATTCTCTGAGACCGAGTAAACTGTCAGACATGACATTTGCATACATTACATAATGTAGGGACAAAAAAAGCATACCTTGTAGATGCCGCCACAAGTATTATAGTAGGGTACTATAATACTTGTGGCGGCATCTATAACGTTACCAGCATTGTTGTGTTCCGGCAGTAAGAGGTAAGATAGCCAGTTCCTCTGTGGGTTAGGATTCCGGGTGAAGCTCGCTTCCACCTTCAGCCTGATGAGCTTCGCCGTTGTGGTTAAAAAAAACATGCGTTAGAGTTTACCGCGCGATCAACATAATTATATAAGACTATCCGACATCAATCGTTGGGCAGTAAGTTGCCCGCCAGACACCCGTCTGGTCGGAGGATCCTCCCATTTCAATAGAGGATAAGTAAACTTTACACACTGTTCCTCATACCTCTAAATAGTTAACTAATACGTAGGATAATTTAACACACAATGTATTGACAATATAATAAACAATTTTATCTAGGTAACTAAAGTTGTTATTCTCATAGGTAGAGATAAATTATCGTGCTATGAAATTACGCACTTGGCATAATATTCTAATAATGTATGCCTCGTTAGGAGCCGTCTTAAACCAATAAAATATCTATTATTGCTAATAGCCCCATCATTCTGATTAGACAACTCTATTGGTTACTTACCATGTAGGACAAGTCAACGTCGAAGAATGAGGGTTTTCTGAAATGGCGTAGGTACTATAGGTGGCAGCACTGAGACGTCAGGTCCGGGAACATGTCAAAGTGCCTATATTTTGTTTAGTCGTGACTAAATGATGAATTAATGAAATAAACGAATAATGGACATCATCATAATTTTTTTATTCATTGGGAAAATAGAAGACCTGTGGTCCTATTCTGTAAAAAATCTCACCGTGAAAATGTAGGTGAAGTGAGCTTGCAATGGACTGTCATCCCACCTTGTGTTACTTCACCTTAGTTTTCACGGTGAGTTTTTTTTACAGAATAGTGCGACTGTTGTCAAAGTGGCATCAACTGGTGAAGTGAATTTTCATGAAAACCCTCATTGTGTTTGATATGTTACCAGCCAGTCTATTCTGTTAATATTTCACCGTGAAATCTTAGGTGAAGTGAGGTGTCATTCCACCATCGCCAGGTATTGTAACTACGCAACTAAAAAGTGAACGAATTGATTTATTTTTTAAATTTTTGTACACAAAAAACAACAAAACACGGTGTCTTTGTTTCTGTATTTTCGTTTTTTTGCCACCGATTTTATTTTACTTTTTTTTTTTGAAAGTCATTTGTTTTTTTTTATTACTTTCCTTACTCATTCTGAGTGAACTCTGGGCTACAGGGATGCGTATGCCCATCCCTGTACTTCAATCAACTGTTACCAAAGATAACGATTTACAAGCTTAAACTATTATGCGCGTTCCCTTTGACCTTTTAAAGGACCATAATCAATAATCGTTATTAACGGGCTGCAATAATATAAAAATTAAAAACGGCTTTCTTTGAAAATTATAGCACAATAAAAGCTACGCAGACATCAATCCAAAACCTACAATGAAATGTTCAAAACCAATAAAAAGTCTCTTTAATTTTTACTGCTCGCAATAAAATCATCAATGTTGCTATCTTTAATAATTACCTACCTATCGAAAAGTGATAAACGCATCATAAAGTTTAAGTTGTTAATGACAGTGAGGTCTTGGGCTAAAAATAAACCATCTAACATTTTCATAGGGTAGGTTAAAGGGGATAATAATATTTAAAAAAAACAGAAAAACCACAGTTTGTGTAAAACAAATTTTCATGCAAAAAATTAAGATTACGGAAACTAGTGTTTCGTTAGAGCCTACTAATGGAAAATCATTGTATCACAGATACCAGGAGATACCAGGGGCCCATGTCTACTAATTTATAAACGTTATAATGGTGTCTCAATGGTGAGCTTTTGACAGTTTTTGTATGGCAAATCTGTCAAAAACTCACCATTGAGAGACCATTGTAAAGTTTATAAATTAGTAGACTTAGGCCCCTGGTCTTCAGGTATGCTTTGACAATAAGCAGCTTGTTAAAAATTCAAAGTGGACTCACTGTCTCACTGGTAACATCTGGCGCAGTGAACGCAAGCGTGACTGCTCAGCGCCCCCGTAAACCCCCATACTGCAACTTTTATCGAAAGCTTTAGAGCCGTTTTCGATAACGTCATTACAAATATGTATAATATATGAATAAATATTGCTCATTTAATAATAAAGGATTGGATAATAATCTTCTAATGTTGTAGTTAATTCCTAATGGCGGCTATTCGTGTTAAAAAATTGCAGTATAGCAATGCCTTCCTAAACCAATATTTTATTTAAATTTAACCACATTTTTTTTTATGCACACACTTGTAAGATATGTACCAATAAACTTAGCTAATGCCTCTATTCGTGTTAAAAAAATGCAGCATAGCAATTCGTTCTAAACCAACATTTTATTTAAATTTAACCATCTAATGCTTTTTTATGCACACACATAAGATATATACCAATAAACTTAGCTAATGCCTTCATTATCATTTCCACCAAGATTGTTTATTATCTACAATAAGGTATTAGAAGTATGCAAAATAGTTACGATAATATACATTTATATGGATAAAAGGTCATGTAACATTTTAATAGTGAGATAAGGATGAATTAGGTGTATTAATATTTTTTCTTATTTATTTCAGCTTATTGCCAGTTTTATGGTGTTCATTTTATACTTATAAATGAAGACGGTATATTTCACAAAAAGACATAATATATGAGAATAAATGACGTGTGTTCTTCCTCGTAGCTATTGTAAATATGATTAATTTTTCAAACTAATTATTATGTCGTTTATTCAGTCTTTATAGGTACATATTGAATACATTTTTAAATATTTCATAAAAAAATATTAAAAAAACATTTTAAAATATAAAATATAGTGTTCCGCCGGTGTCGGGAGCAGGGTCCAAGCTACCGGTGGTTAGGGCTGCAAAGACAGGAGCCTCCTCACAATGCCAGCTGTATCGAGGAGTAGGTACTGCCTTCTGAATCAAGTCCTTGATCCTTATTATTATTATTATATATTTATTTAATATGACAACATTGGTCCACTAGTTAGAACAACAACAAACTTATCAACTAAGGGTTACTATTATTAATCAATTACACATAATTATTATTTTAAAGTAATGTTTTTTTTTTTTACTAAAACACTATGGCATCTTGAAAGCAACTTCTTATACTAAACTAGAACTAAACTAGTAATAAAAAACAAAAGATAAAATTCAATAAAAAATAGAATTAAAAACAACTTGGCAAAGATAGCGTGATTTTCTTTCTGATTACCAGTAGCCTGTCGCTGAATATTAGCTAAGTTAGGAATGTTTAATATTGAATATTAAATATCTACAAAGTAATGTCTATTACCAACGATTCCCTTATCCATTATGTTATCCTAACTAATGGTCTTTTTGCAATGAATACGTGGACTGAACGATAAAGTGGTCTTAGCTTATGTTAATGTTGTAATTACAGTTTGTTAATTATCACGTTACTTTTAAATTGACGTTATACAAGACTTATAGACAATGTGAGGTCTAAAGTTCTCAATATTGTGGGAAATTAGCAATAGCTAAAGGCTAAGTCTTTAATCATCATCAGGAACCGTTTTAATCGCGTCGGGGTCGATTCTTAGATATTTTTAGCTTAGTAATTCGACCACCGGAGTGGCTAGGATCATTAACTCCTGTAAAGGATAATTTCCACCAAATGGCTCGCATCGCATCGTATCGGAACGGATTTAACAATCTTTAAACGATATTAAATCGTGTACACAGTATTTAAAGTCAATATTACCAAGCCGCGCACAGCAGCTCTGCGGACGTCTTCCGCGACACGCGATCTTAGCCGAAATAATGCTGCGACGCGCGATCGGCTCCGTTTGCCTGACGTCGTAGGAATGATAATATTTGACTAGGCACAGAAACGGATACGTTCACGGTACGGAGACCGGTACGGAGCCGATAGTATGCGTCTACATTCTGCCGGGCGCGATTGGCTGTCGCCGCATCCGTTCGTATCCTTTGCGATCCGATGCGATGCGAGCCGTTTGGTGAAAAATCATCCTTTATTGTAAGTACGGTAGGTTGGACGTCAGTGGTAACAAAACCATAATAACTAGACCATAACCAAAACCAACCAAACCATAGTAATGTGTAACTGAATTAATGCACATTATGAAAGTAGTTTGTTTAGAATCGTTTACTGAATCGATTGCGATCAGGTAGTGTTATTTGGTTTTTCTATCTGGAATTTCTCAGTAGCAGCCCGGAGTCTAGATTTGTGCCCGGTTGATAGCAATAGGCTCGCCCCCTATTTTATGGGACTAAAACATAACTGGCGAAATGTGGGTGTACTATAGGTCCACCTCTACCCAACCCTTCTGGTAAATAGGGCGTGATGTTATGTTATGTAATAATTATTATGTTAGGTACAGAGAAGGCTTAAGCATAACAATACGGAGCTTTTCATTTATTTATTTAGCACGTTTTTGGAACCGTTAATTCAATATTATTTGATTGTATAATTGATAATTACTTGTTTACTTAATTATCATGCGCCATCCTCAAGCGGCGTAAGTATAATATCCTTATTTTCGAGCCGTTTGGGGTTGAAACCCTCGGGCCGTGCTGTCTGAGTGCTCATAGCCTCTTTAACGACATCTCAAAAAGGCTTGTTGATAGTTCTCGTGACCCAAGGGCTGCCTTTTACCTTGGCCAGAGGCTAAGCATTGCCATACAACGTGGCAATGCCGTCAGTTTCTTGGGTACACTACCAGTCGACAGCGATGCGGACGAATTTTTCGACATCACATTTTAGTTTGTGATTAGTTTTAGTTAAGTTTGTACATAATTTTGTTATTTTTATTAATTAATTAATTAAGTCGTTTAAAAGTTGTTAAATACGTAACTTGTTTAAAAACATTATAAAATTATTATAAAGTGCAAAATGCTATAAGAAACTAAGTTTTATATGGATGGCATTTACGTCAATATCATAGGTAGGTACATAAAAATAAATATCACGATAGCTTGAGAAAAGCTACAGCCTACCGTAAACTAAAACAAACTTAAAATTATTTCTAGTTTCTCAGTATAAAAAATAACCCGCTTGATTTATAACGAACATAAAAATGTAATAAATAACAATTTTCGAAGGCAACACGTTATTTATCTAGAAAAGAAAACATAACATATGAAGGTTTATATAACTATATATTACTACTATGTGACATTTAAAAACGATCATACTACAGTGTTTATCAGATATTGATCTTAAAATACAAATAAAACACATAAATTGTAATTGAAATAGCTTTACAGGCAATAATAAAAATATGATGGAATTATACAATGCGATATGGGTTATGTATGAAGATATTGTTTATATTTGGCTTACGTTAGCCCATCAAAGTCAATCTGCCTAGCCTTTTCCCAACTATGTTGGGGTCGGCATCCAGTCTAACACACACACGTGTCGATTTCTTACAGGATTTTTATGACTCTTTAGGAATAGTTAAGCGGAATAGGTTACCAAATATATCTACGTCTAATGTATTTTATAATGGATTTCCGCCAATTCACGCCTGAATCAATTAACTATCTTAAGAAATTACCTCACTGATTATGGCGATATGAGATTGCGCTTAATCTCTCAACAGACTAAGATGTCCAAACACCAAGGGAGGCGGTATTTAATGGCCTATATATTATACTGCACAGTGAGGAGCTCGTGGCTAAGTAATAACAGCGGCACGGGTCGATCCATCAGGTTAAGCTACGCTTGCCGTGATTGGTCCGTGGATGGGTGACCATCGTTACATACCGAGACTCCTCCGTGCTTCGGAAAGCCGTTGGTCCCGGCTGTCATTTGTGGATCTTTGACAGTCGTTACGAGTCGTCAGAAGCCCGAAAGTCTGACAACCAGTCTTACCAAGGGGTATTACCCAGTTACTGGGTTATGGAGATTAGATAGGCAGTCGCTCCATGTTAAATACTGGTATTCAGCTGCATCTGGTTAGACTGGAAGCCGACCCCAACATGATTGGGAAAAGGCTAGGCAGAATGAAAAAAAAAAAATACTGCACAGCCATTTTCTGTTGCAAAGTGTTCTACATTCGAACACGTACATTTAATTTGATATGATGAAGTCGTTGAGAAGATGGATAAAATTAAGTCCATTTTTGGCGCAAATATGACATGTTCTAATTATATACTTAAAACCTTTTATGACGGCTACTCAGCTATCCAATATGGTGTAATATTACTGTCGCTTAAAATTCAATTACAAACATAAAGGGTATCAATTACAAACGATGCCGGATCGCGAGTTATATTGTAACTGCCACGCCTGCTGTGGCCTGGGGCTTAAAACAAAGGTGTACTTTGTCAAAGCTAGTTTTCCTTAGCCAGTAGTTTAGTGCAATCAATTAAACTTTACTACAATTATGTATAATTTTTGTAAGTTTTGTAAAAAAATTGTACAGAACTATACATGAAATGGCACCGAACGTTTCTTTTTACCTGATCAGAGGGCTGGCATATTTTTGCGGCAAAGAATCTGAATCTGCTGCCAGCCTTTCTGGCACGTTTCCTGTAGACAGCGATGCGGACGAATTTTTTTATTTATTTATTTATTTAATACTTCAAGCACACAAATGTACAGAGGCGGACTTAATGCCTTTTTTGCCATTTTCTACCAGCCTTTTTTTATGTATGTTTATATTCTCTCTAGGATTCTTTTCCATCCTTTTTTATACTTTTACTAATTATTATTATCATTAGAGGACTACTAAGTAAATATTATGGTGCCAAATCAATCAATCTGCCAAGCCTGTTCCCAACTATGTTGGGATCATCTTCCAGTCTAACCGGATGCAGCTGAATACCGGTATTTTACATGGAGCGACTGCCTATCTGACCTCCACAACCCAGTAACTGGGTAATACGATACAGCTTCTGACGACCCGTAACGACAGTCAAAGACTCACGGATGACAGCCGGGACCAGCGGCTTAACGTGCTTTCCGAGGCACGGAGGAGTCTCGAAATGTAAAGATGGTCACCCATCCACGGACCAACCGCGGCAAGTGTAGCTTTACCTGATCGATCGACCCGTGCGGTTGTTATTATTTAGCTACAAGCTCCTCATTAGCCTCGCAGAGATCTTTCATAGTACAGGTGTTATTTGCACATTATCATTGGTGCCGATTCCCTTGTTCACAAACTAAACTAAATTTAAGTTCAGTGCATCTTTTTCTTTCTATTTCATTAAGAAAAGGACAGAAGATATATTTTAGTTTAGTCCTGTCAAATTAATCAGCGCCTGACGTACATTGACGTAATTTTTGTAGGCAAGTTTTTAATCGCGTCTATACTTGTATGGAGTAGTGACAGCTTTGACAGGACTAAACTAAAATGTATCTTCTGTTCTTTTCTTAATGAAATAGAAAGAAAAAGATGCAATGACCTTAAATTTAGTTTAGTTTGTGAACAAGGGAATCGGCACCATTATCTAATAAACTTCAATCAGATTTAACACTAAAAACAAACCCTCGCGTGACGCTTCGCACATTGACGCACTTCCTTTATTGTCATCAACTAAAGTTGTATACTTTAAGAAAAATAACTAAGTATAAAAGTAAAAATAAGTAACACGTACCTACAAGTCCTCATAAAATCACCTGCCGTAAATAATGACATACAGATGTCCTTTATTAATTAAATAAGAGATAATCCTAGTGTCATGGCGCGTTTGATAAAATAATCTTATTCGGAATTACGATTAAAAATAACGAATTATAAGACGACGTTGTTGGCGAATGATGTAATTAAGACTGTTTGTTTGTTTGTTTGCCTATTCATTATGAAATTAGCTTGTAAAGGTGTATCAGAATGGAAATACTTAGGTACCTACTTCGTCCTGCGCAATGCACCCATTTAAAAAAGGTATAAACAAGATATCACAGACAGAAAAATTAAAAATCCGAAGTCACACGAGCATAAATCGAACAGATTACGTGTGACTCCGGATTTTTATTTTTCTTTTTAGTTGACTGTTTTATCGTCTTGTTACGGTTCCGAACAAGTCAACCGTCATGCTGAGGATGCCTCGTTGAGAGGTGAAATACGTGTCGATTTCTTACAGGGTTTTTTATGACTCTTTAGAAATAGTTAAGAGGATTACGTTACTAAATATCTACGTCTAATGTATTTATGGTGTTATGCACACCATAAACTATTGTTTTTTTTTTACGATTTATTTATATTTTATTTTCTTTTATTTCATTTATAAACATATTATTTACATTTTGAAATATTTTCATTAAAAAAAAAAACATTCAAAAATATAAATTATTATTTATTTTTATTATTATAATTAAATTACGATGTTGGTCCCATGGAGAAAGTTGTTCAGTGTGATGGTTTGTACAACAACCTGAAATATAACCACAACTTTCTGGTATATCATCATTTCCGCCGATAGGCGTCCACTGTTTGATATAAGCCTGATACATACTATATATGAAAAGCTCGCGCCTTGGCGACAAGAATACCTAATCAAAGTTAGCAACGGGGCAGACAGGCTATGGCCACAGTATAATAAAGTAACAGTAGTATGTATCGGAAGTGACCTTGAAATAATTACCTACGGCCGTTCGGTAGATAAACCTTCCGCGTCCGTGCGTAACTGCTGCGCACTCGAGACTGTTGCGTACTGATATACTCTGAGATTTCGAAGCGCGTCGTTTCGGGCGTTTTCTTTGGGTGCACTGGATGTCTCAGGGATATTAATTGTTAAGCAAATTATCAACATACGTCAAATCACCGTGTTATAGCTGTTATTATTTGACAGTGAAATACTGTCAAACAATAACAGCTATGATTTGAATATACGGACAACTTAAGTAGGTACATAGTCAATATGCTTAACAATTATTTTCCCTGCAATTACAAGACATTTGTATTGTTTGAGGTATCTGAGGAAGAGAAGGCTAGTTAGTTAGTTAGGCTAGGCTTACTTAGTGATACGTAAGTCACTCTGTAGCCGAAACAGAATCGACAAAAAAAATGCTTTCGCGAAAAAAGATCGTAAAAATATTTCCATTATCTACTATTTCAGTAATTTAAAAAAAAACGGTATCAACAACAATTTAAAAGTTGAATTTATAAACAACAAGGTTAAACGCTCGAATAGTTGATATATATGCTACCGTAAATACTAACAATTCCTCATAGGTATTCTAGTTGTCCTAGGACAAAGAAAAATACAAAAGACCATTATAAATTCTAACAATACATTTCTAACACCTAGAACATTGACAGATGGCGCCACGTGAACATTACATAAATTACCCATAGAATACCAGACGTTTTCCATAATAACACCATTAATAGATGTACACGGCAAAAGGACAATGATAACTTAAGGTACTTTCACACTACATCGATTGGAGACTAAAAATTCGCGGCTCGAAAGACCATTCAAATAAGTACGATCAAAAAAGAAAGTCAAAGGCAAAGTATGCGTCACATACACGCAAAATGGCCATCGCTCTGCATAATGCTGCGACCCTATGCGGTCTAAAGCTCGAAGCATAGCCCGAAGAACTGCCGAACTTAAACCCTAGCAGTGGATAGGGCACATTGCTCACTGAACAAATGGCTGATGGGGACGAGAGGTTCTGGGGTGGCAACCGCGTATTGGAAGACGTAGCGTTGGAACGTCCAAAGGTAGACTGATGAATATGTGAAGGCTGCAGGAATCCGCTGAAAACTAAAAGCCGGAACCGGTCGAAGTGGCGGTGCTTGGGGCCGGCCTATGTCCAGCAGTGGGCGTCTTTCAGATGAAATGATAAATTGATGATGATAAAGGAACAAAATAAATAATTACGTAACATAAAACAAAAAAGAACAAGTTGGGGGAAAATATGCGTCACATACACGCAAAATGGCCATCGCTCAGCATAATGCTGCGACCCTATGCGGTATAGAGCTGCAGCGCTGGTTTTCAGCGACAGCCGGCTTTGACGTTATGACGTCGATCGGTGCAGCATAGAATGAAATAAAAAAAAATTACAATAATTAATTCTAAATGTTTATATAAATATAATTTTTTAAATGGCAACATTCCGTTCAGTTGGCATCGACTCGCGCGCCGCCGGTTTTGTATGATGATGATCAATTTGAGCAAAAGCCTTTTGCTGTAGGTAATCCAACTACGTAATGTTCTCATTCATGGTACCACCTAAATGAAAGAATATTGAATAGAAATTGCTGTGAAAATGGGAAGGCATTTCCAGTACATAAATAGGTACTGTAAACTAAAAACTTATCGTATGATAATTACCGCCGAGGCCGGCCTAGAAAGAGATGGCGAGACGACTTGGGACGCGTACCACGAACGCTAAGCGCGAGGTGGCGTGGAAAAATAGTTCCTGGAAGGACGGGAAAGAAGGAGGTCTGGGCCCAACAGTGGGACATATGTATTATAAATTGTAACAGCCAGACTATTATCACGCCTCCTCCTTTAACAAAAAAGGTAAAATAATTTTTGATATTCGGATGGCTTATGGACTAAAGAGATGTCATAAAGAACATCATGAATATAAAATGTAAAAAAAAAAACGCGTTTTGCGGGGATTCTTGTAATAAACAATAATATTTATACGTATACGAAATTATTGTCTTACCAACACCTTTATAAACAAAATATTCACCACAATAGGTTATAATTTAAAAACGTGGTAAGTTGCAATGCTAGCATTCTTAAGATAAATGTCCTATGCGTAGCGGTTTTTTTAAATACGACATGAGTTAAATGTAGCTTTTATCGATCATGGATATCTCATTGAAGTCTATAGTGTATTATAAATAATTTCAAATTGTTTGTTTAGTTTTTTGGTGTGGCACAGTGTGAGATATGCGATGTTAAAAGGTGGCTCGTGGCTACATAATAACAGCAGCACGGATCGATAGGTTAAGCTACGCTTGCCGCTGTCGGTTCCTGGACGGATGACCATCGAGACACCTCCGTGCCTCGGAGAGCAAGTCGTAAGTCCTGGCTATCATCGTGGGTCTTTGACAGTCGTAACAAGTAGTCAGAAACAGCCAGTATTACCAAGAGGTATCTTGTTATCTTGTAACTGGGTTGATTATAATAACAGAACACAATAAATATAATAGGTAAGTATAACCCTATTTTTATAACCTGTGCGCCTGTCAATGTCAAATTATTACACTATTACAGAGTATTTAGGTAAACAATAAAAACTTAACGAATAATATGACAGAACTTCCTATATTTTGAAATTCAATCCTTCCTCAAAACAGACACAAAAAAATATTTCTCTTGTTTGATATCAACCCGCACAAAAATTACAGAAATTATATTATACAATTTATAGAAGGTAATTTAAGCGAAACCACATTTATATTCTACAGAAAAATATCTTTACAGGTGGCTACAGCACAACCCTTAAGCCGAAGATAAGACAAAACAAAAACAAAAAACGCACACCGACAGAGGCAGAATGCAGCAGTTTGTATTGAAGTGTCAAAGTGACAAGTGTCCGTCGCACGCGCAGATGCGCGGCCAATCGCCACGCGTTCGGAATTTAAAAATTGGCCGTTCCGCGCTCTTTTTGAATTTCGTATTTTAACGTGTTTTGTTTTTGTTAGTGAATTTATATGGTTTTTAGATATTTGTTGAAGAATTCGATAGTTTATTATGTGCTACAGCAGTAATATGATAAATTGTATTGCAATGATTACCATTAATGTTAATTTTTACTTGTTTTGTAAGAAGAACAACATGTTGAATGGACATTATGTTTTTCTTATTAAACTCATAATAATGACTGAACTTTATGTGAATTACTATGGGACAGTATAAAATTATTATGTCCTATTAACTTTTTATGAAAGAATTAAAATAATGATGGCATCTTAACTAATAATATAAATGCATAAGTGAGTTTGTTTGTTTGTTACGCTTTCATGCTAAAGTGGCTGAACGGATGTCGATGAAATTTGGCACATGGGTAGACCATGACCTGGATTAAGAGATAGGATACTTTTTATCCCGATATTCTCACGGGATCAAGAGAAATGCGGATGCAACCGCGGGGCGCAGCTAGTTTATTATAACACTCAAAGGTTCACTCAATTATGGATCCTATTGTTAGGCCACATTGAATACTACATTATGCAGCAATCCTAATGAAAACAAACAAGGTTTTCTTACAGTAATAAACTATTTTAATTCATTCATTTAATTAACGATTGATTTTAACAAGAACATAGACTTCTTTTGAAATAAGATTAGACATTTAACATTAGACATTTAACCTTTTTACAGTCCTTTCAACCGATTTTGACTTCTATTGCATTTGCATTGGTGGCATGATAAATGGCAACTGCAGTAAATAGGAGGAGTGACGGAACAAAATCCGTTATTGACCAGGATATGTTTTTTTTTTTTGCTTCTCAAAGTGGAAATACACATCCCAATACCAACAAACCGCTTCAAAAACCAGTAAATGCTTCTGAAAAAAATGTTAAGAGTCGATCGTTTGATCAAAATCCTACAAACACGTTCTACTACTTACACTATGCTATACGGTTTTTATCATTTTCTGAAAAAATATGCAAAATGGAGTTAACGGTTTTTGTTTAGTTACTCTCCTCCTCAATTGGTATTGTCAACATTTTTTCAACCAAGATCATATGTAGGGGGTAATCTTCGGAACCACTAATCCGATTCCGAAAACTCTTTCACTAATGCAAAGCTACAGTATTGCCGATTCAAAGGATTATATTTTATGTTAAAACCAGAAACACGCGAAGTCGCGGGCAGAAGCTTGTTCAATATTAAAAGCCCAAAGAAACAGTGACACACTTAATAAAATAAATATAAGGAAATGTATACTAACATAACTGCTTGAGCGACAAAGTAATGAGTTCGAAAAATATGTTTTCTAGTAAATGCAGAATAAATATAGCCTAGATTTAATTGTGGTACTCTTAGACGGCTGTTAGTACAGTCAGCAGCAAAAGTTTATGAATCCAGGTTAATACTTCGAGGCAAAAGGAGTTTGTAAGGATCGTAGCAGGTGGCGTTCTGTAGTTTCTGCCTACACCCATGGGAAAAAGGCGTGAGTTTGTGTATGTATGTGTTAATACTTCGTAAGCGCTTCTTAGTCCGCTGCGTGGTGCGGTAATTGCGGTAAGCGGGTGCACGGAGCGGGCGCCCGCGCGGCGCTGCGTGCGGTTTTCTATGGGCCGCGTAGGATGGGAGACCCGCCTCACGCAGCGCTGCTCTAAAGCCGGGACTCCACCAAAGCGGAGAGGAGAAGAGATGTGTTGAAATCCGGAGTCACACGTGTTAGAGTAGCGGATAAATCGAATAGATTACGTGTGACTCTGGATTTTAATTTGTCTGTCTTATGAGTACTTGTTTATACCTCTTTAATTGACTTTTTTGCCGTAGTTGGGTTTTAGTTTTTATTAATTTTATGTTTAAATTATTTTGGGGTTTTTTTTTTTTTTAATGTGCTAATTAAATTAAGCCCTTTCATTTGATACCCAACATGGCACCATTAATAAATGTTTTTTTTTAGTTCATGACTGTTTGTCCTCTAGAGGGCGCCATATTCAATGTATTGTGACGTCACATTGCCTATAACCAGCGGACGGCCGAGACGCTTCCAACCATACCCTATTTTAAATGATGATGATGAGTAGTTTAGAAGTTATGAGAGGACAGATGAACATACATACCTACATATACATATACATACCGGAGAAAATTATAACCCTCCTTTTTGCGTCGCCGTAGTCGGGTAAAAAATCGAGTTATACAATAAAATTCCTAGATCGACCGACCATGATACAGACAGCTTAGTTTTCACGATAATTATTACGGGGTAAAAAGAACAACTATCATGGTCTAATAAGGCCCATGTTATATAGGTCCTCTAAACACCATATCTATCAGCCCATTACATGCAGCAGGTGTTAAGTTGTCAGAACTCTATTATTCTCTTCAAAACTGCGTAATTGTAACCTCTTTTTATTTACGCAAGTATATGTTACTGTCAACATGTAATTGGTTGATTAAACCTTGATCAAGTCAAGACAAATTATAATAAAAAATTGATCGGTCGATAATTGTCAGGTACGCGCATGATTGCTAACAATTGCGGTTCGCAATTGTTTTGTGCGTCGTATGATAATGATATAATTGTCTTTGGTTATCTTGTAATGAAGGATATCGGACAGATGTCTGTTGCTTTATTTGAAACGTTGACATCCTTTTTAAAAGCCTGTTCAAATGTCCAATCAGAGTCAACCGATCTGTTCTGTAAAAATCTCACCGTGAAAATTTTGGTGAGCTTTAAGTCAGTTGTCAATAGTGTCAATCTAGTGTGTTCTGTTTCAAGGTGGAATGACACACCACTTCATCTAAGTTTTCACGGTGAGAATTTTACAGAATAGATTGGCTGGTATATGGTTCAAATATTACAAATAATAACCAAAGATTTCAGTCGTAGATTGTCCCTGCCGCGTCAAACCACGTCACAGTGTCGCAGAGACTTGACTTGATTGTCATGGAAACACCATTATTATTCTGCGAGTTCACTCTCCTCAGTATGGACACTTTTTCGCGCGACTTAGTTCGATGAGGGCAAATCTACGATTTAAATCTTTGCAAATACCTCTTGTGTTTGGTTATAGGGATGGAATATTTAAAAGAAATAACACTTGTCAATCCAAGTCAATCATATTATTGCGATAGGTCAGATTTGACGGTAAGGTTGACATTTTTGAAATCGGAGACGCAAGTCTTGTAATTTGACTGGATAATTAGAGCCTAATTCATGAGAGTCTGAATAGGCCCTAGTCATAAAATGTAGATCAATCTGCCTAGCCTTTTCCCATGTTGGGGTCGGCTTTCAGTCTAACCGGATGCAGCTGAATACCTGTATTTTACATGGAGCGACTGCCTATATGACCTCCACAACCCAGTAACTGGGTAATACAATACCCCTTGGTAAGACTGGTTGTCAGACTTTCGGGCTTCTGACGACTCGTAACGACGGTCAAAGAATTCACGAATGAGAGCCGAGACTAACGGCATAACTTACTTTCTGAGGCACGGAGGAGTCTCGATATGTAAAGATGGTCACCCATCCACGGACCAACCCCGGCAAGCGTAGCTTAACCTGATGGATCGACCCGTGCGGCTGTTATTACTTAGCCACGAGCTCCTCTCGCTCCTAGTCATGAAATGTTGATATTCTTTTAAATTACAGCTTTTCGCACCCTATTTTATAGGACTTAAACATAACTAGCATAATGTGGGTGTATCTAAATTATAGGTACATCATCATCAACATTTCAGACAACAGCTGACGTCCACTACTGGACATAGGGCTCCCCCAAGCACTGCTTCTTCGACCGGTTCTGTGCTTCTCGCATCCTGCGGATTCCTGCGGCCATCGGTCCACCTTGTGGGACGCCTTCCAACGCTACGTGATCCGAACGCGATCACGCATCTCAGAATCTTTCGGCCCATAGAAAATACTTTGATTTCACCTACACAAAGCGATTGAAATAACTCATTCAATCAATTGAGATAAATAATGTCTTTATCAACAATATACATCTCGATTGTGATATTAATGATGAATGTAATGTCCACGAGATACTTAATCATTTATTTATGAAAACGATTCGCCAGCAGCGATAAACAATGAAAAATGTATTTTCTAAGAAGCCAAAAGTGTTACAAATGTAAACTTAATTTGACGTTTAAAAGACACAGGCTTCAATCAATCAATCAGCTTGAAACATCAACTAAATGATTGATACAAAATTTATTCGTCCAACCACTTTTATTTAAATTAAATATGCCACTAATAAATGCATTTATTTATGGCATATTCAATTTATGCTACCAAATTGATGTCAGATATTTTCGACCATAAGATATCACATTCTTCTGAATTTAACTGAGTACGCAGATATTTATGACGCAAGACCTGTCCGGTTTTATTACATTCTAAGAGGTGATAAATATTTTTGAAGCCGAGGCAGCATCCTATATTTTGACGTCACTTGTCTCCTCGTATAGTTTTGGTGTTCCTTCGATGTCGCATATTTGTGTTGCCGCTAGTGCCTTGTAATGCCTTCCACAAATGTTCAAATATATTTGCCGTCATATTCACCACAGGATATTAATGGATGAATAATGAAATCAGATATTATTGTAGGTGACATGTCAAGGTGTGTTGATTCTACCCGCCGCATACTAAACAACTTTCGAACACTCATATCTGATTCGTGTAATAAAAAACAATTTCTATTCAACCGTAGACAGCTCATTTTGATGCATGTATGAAAAGTATTTTTTACGACTCGTAAGTATGTGAGTTTAATTGCGAAATCACCCCCTTGACGGATGCAGGTGACTAAATCTCCATCCCGTACTTATGCTTGTGACTGTACTTTGCCAACAATAATTATGTAAACCCCATATGGCAGCTCGTGAAAATATGTCAGTGAAATGCAAGCTATTAAAGCTTATGAAACATGGCCATGTTATGTGGATGAAAGCAGATTTTAATATTTATGAAAGTTTATTTAATTTTTTGAAGAGATTTTGCTAAAAAAAATCTTTAAACGGCTTTAAAAATATTTGTTTAGCATGTTAGGCAAGATTTAAAACTTTAGTATTATATTCCGTCTGGCTTAAAGGCTCGTTCACATCGGCGCGACTTGTCGCGCGACGCGACTTTAACAATACAATTTCTAATAAAACTTCACGATTGAACAATTGCCGGTGTCGCGTCGCGCGACAAGTCGCGCCGGTGTGAACGAGCCTTTACTTAGTTCAAATAATACAAGGTACCCTTGTTGACTAAATTCGAATAACTAAAAACAGACTACACTGCCTAGTTGGTCTAGTGGTCGCTAGCGCTGCTGCTGACCATGACGTTTTGAGTTCGATTCCCGGGTCGTGCAAAATTATATTGGGTTTTTTCATTTGAGATTTTTCAGTAGCAGCCCGTAGTCTGGATTCGTGCCCGGCTAATGGCAATAGGCTCGACCCCTATTACTTGGGACCTAAATATCACAGGCGAAATGTGGTTGTTCTATGTAGGTACACCTCTGCCTAACCCTTCGGGGGTTACAGGCGTGATGAAACCTCTAAGTTTATTTCAGCCTTTCTTCTCAGAGTAGTCAAACAGGAAACGCCGACCTCATCTAGCTTATTTTTAATATTTTTTTAATGACGAGTAAGTGATTCTAATATCCTATTTACAGAATAAACGATTTCATAATTTTCCTTTCATTTAACACCTAAAGATTACATCACATTTCTACCGAACGTTTATCAGCTTAGTACAAACATCAGTAATGCTATTCTGTAAAAATCTCACCGTGAAAACTTAAGTGAAGTGAGCGTGAAGTGAGCGGCCAAAGTGTCAATTCCTAGCATCGGGTGGACTGACAGCTCACTTCACCTAAGTTTTCACGGTGAGATGGTTACAGAATAGCACTGCTGTTCCATCATTAGTTGAACCCAGTAATTAATAAACTTCTGTACCTACTATACTACTACTGTAAATGACATAATAACTACTACTGTAAATAACTAACTAGCTGTTTTATATACAAATTGCAGTTATATCTTTTGCATAACGAGACAGCTATGTACTGTTTGTAATTATACGTTATTTGTCATAAAAATACGGTTGATATAATAATGATCTACCTCCTACCGGGAGTAGTAGAACAGTTTAACTAATGAATGAACCAGGAGAACTTTAGAGGTATGAAGGAACAGGGTGTAAAGTTCACTCAGCCTCTATTGAAAAGGGAGGATCCCCCGTCCATACGGGTTTTGTATCTGGCGGGCAACTGCCCAACAATTGATGTCGGATAGCCATTATGTTAATCGTGCGGTAAACTCTAATAGCGCGATGCAGGATGTGTGATGTCAGGTCTATGATGCGTAGTTCGCATGTGGCGTTGTAGATGCCGTCACAGAACCATTGCTTAAGACCTTCCTAAGAAAACTTGTTTTTTTCTATACAGGGTCAAATAATTGTTACTTTTTGGGGTCAATGACCTCTGGTAGTTTAGTTACTTGAAGTATGATTTGAGAAAATCAGATTTTTTGTTTTATCCTGATTTGATTTGGTCATAGTAATTAATTGATTCAGGCGTGACTTGGCGGAAATCTATGATAAAATACAATAGACTCCAGGGCTCGGTGTGGCAACAGGTCGTGTTCGGGTTCACGACAAATCAATCGTCATCCTGAGGATGCCTCGTTGAGAAATGAAACACGTGTCGAGTTTTTCTCTGAAATAAATAAATAATAATAATAACAAAGGATCTCCATAGCGGAGAAGATATTTTTTATATATAGTATGAAAGCAGTTCAAACAGCACAAAACCTTTCAAACTCAGTAACTAAACTAATCGATCCCACAAAACCACATCAAAACTTTGCAACTCATTCATTACTATTGCCATCATATTAAAAGGTGGGTGGCAACTATTATTGTAACAAGCGATGCCTGTCCAACACACGAGCATTAACAGCACAGGTGTAAGCTCAGACCTTTATTTTAGTACGTTAAAACTTATTAGTTGAAACGTTATCGTAGTTTACTGACTGATGGCGCTACCGTCAAAGCGGCTTGAGAAATAATGCCGCCTAACTTGGTAGGGGTTGCAAAAAAATTCAAGTTGCAAAGTCATTTTTGTATTTTTTTTTATATCAAGTGTCGTGGGATGAACAAGGAAGACTTACCCTGCGTACTATCGTCGCACAAATATGGAATCATCGGGTTATATATTATTATGTGTGTTTTTTTTTCGGAAAACCGGAAACGAACAAAAAGTGACACATTAACGCGACAAACAGGTATTCGCGCGACGGTCGCTTTTGATTTGGCAACGACCTTAGCTACTTCAAGAGATTTATAAATAGGTACTTACGATAAGTACTAATGTTAGAAACATCTTCAGAAAATAAAAGCAATAAACTACTTAGATTTTCTAATCTTTAACTTATAATAACAACGACAATACTAACATTGTGAGGTGTACAAAGCATGCTCGGTAATTATTGTATTGCTCCTGCCCGCAACCCGTACTACCGTACAGTTTTTTAATTTTATTATAGTAGCTTTAGTAGTATACAACACACTCTGTGATATGACAATGACAAATGTCTACATACTACCGTTAAAAAAATACATCCCTGTGACAGATGAAAGATCGGACGGACAGCAGAGCCTTAGTAATAGGCGTTTGGGTACGGAACCCTAAAAATGAATCGCACATTATAAAACCATTAGAGAAACCACATTATTTTTTAATAAAATAATTACTTATACTATTTTGAGCTCGAGTTACAAGACATAAGTAATTCTAGGAGCCTTCTAAACAAGTGACCTTTTAATAATTTTAACATAATAAACAAACGTTAAAAAATATACGTTTTTTTTAATATTATTTAACATATCGTTTATCCATATGTTCACTTGCGATAGAACATACAACAAAAAAAAACGAAAAATGGTTTGTTTTTTATTGTTTTGCAGTCGCTACGCGATAAGAGGTGAGTTTCAAACCGGACCGATTTCCTGCCGGCTTGCAAAACCGCTCATACAATAAAACTTGCATCATTTACATTTAAAATTTCACCTTTAAAATTAATTTTATTGGATACTAGCTGTTCGTGCCCGGCGTCGCCCGGGTTTCAGGAATTTCATTTTTATTCAGATTTTCATACAAAAATACCACCCAATCACAGATTTTCCAAAAAAAAACTTTCATACAAACCTTTTCCTGGAAATAACAAAGACAAAAAAAAAATCCGTATTTTTTTTTTGGTTCAACGACCGTAGCTACTTAAAATGTCAGTTTGATAAATCTGTTTGTTTTATCATATTTATATGGTACCGATACCCATCACGTTAGCGAAGTTTAGCTAGCTAATTCAATGTGATCCTGTATTGATTTCACATCAATAATAAATGTATTATATATTTTTTTTTTTTTTTATAATACATTTTATTGGATATTTATTTGAAGACTAATAATAATATATTTACATGCTTACGATGTCTATCTAAACGTGGTAAGCAGAAAGAATTGAAATGGACGTATGCCTTTGTGAATTTATGACCTTTAATTATTTTTTTACTGTTATTTTGCTTTTTTTACAACTATCTGGTGTAAAATCGTGTTAAAACCGTATTTTTATGATAAACGTAATTACAGCAAAATAATAAGCAATAAAAACACGTATTATTTTGCTGTAAATAATTATAACAAAAACAAAACTGTGCAAATTGGTCCACTTATGATACAAAAACAGTCATAAACAACGTGTAATCGAATTTATTATCTAATTTAAGTTAAATTAAAAATATAATTAAGGGTAATAATGTGGTAATTAAGAAAAGAAGTGCTAACAATTACGGTTTACTTACACTTTTCTGTGCTACATTCATTTTCTAAGCGTTTTCATGCAAAGCTGCAATTATGTTTCGATTTCTGCGGCTAAAGTTTATGCAAATCACGTTCTGTTTAAAACCTACTTTAAAAAGTAATTTTCGTATTTTGTTTCCGATTTTCTTTGGCTAGAAAGGGAGTAACTACTGAGATGACGACTGAACAGAAGTATGGAAGAAAAAGACATGTTGCGCTAACCCCAAATAAATTGGGATCAAGGCAGGATGGGGATGATAATTTCTGATTTTATTTCTTTTAAATAGATTTATTTTTGATAATTAACTTTAGTTACATTAGCTGTTATCCTTTAGCTACCAAGCTGTCTTTAAAAAAGTATTGCTTACTTCAAAAAATCTTATTCAGTAGGCATAACTACATAACTAATGTAGTTTATCTGTACTGAATTTATCGAAAAAGTGTATTATAATATAAGTAGCACTAACACGTCTTGTGTCATCAATTCTTCTTTTCTTGGTTTTTATTTTATGTTTATTTTTAGAAGTAAGATATAAATTATATATTTATTAGGTATGTTGAAACTGTTAATTTGTACTCCCCGTCACTTATCCTTTATGGTTCATTAGAAAACCAGCGTCAGACTGCATTTGTCTGGCATTAATGCTGAAATGAACCTTTTTGGCGCAGCCGTGAGGCATTCACTATTGTTGTTAAACATTATTTTCGCTTTTTTATTTTGTTTTTTATTTTTTGTGTTTCACGAACTGCGTCCAAATAAACGTTATTCTTTCTTTCTTTCTTTAATTCATCATCATTCTCCTGCCCTTATACCAATTTATTTGTGGTCGGCGCAACATGTTTTTTTCTTCCATAATTCTCTATTAGACGCCATCTCGGTCACCCCTTTTCTAGCCATATCATCTTTCACACAGTCCATCCATCGTTTCTTTGGTCTTCCCCTACACTAACACCTGCGCAAGTAGGTAATTATTGAAAAAAAAAGAAGAAAATTGCAATATATTGCCGGAACCAACACACTTTACCGTTCAACAATGCAATAAAAATACAAACTCCAATTCGTTACTTTCATTCGAACAACAAGAAGCTACAATTCAACAAATACAAAACAAAATGATAAAAACAAACTCTTGATCGATACCCGTATAAAACCGACGTTATAGAAAAGTCAACACGATCGCAATCACTCGAATAAAAACTGTCACACTACGAATATAATATACACACAAACGTAAAAGTAAGTCTGTCTGTCTGATACATTTTCACGCCTAAATCTAAAGAAAAAAATAAGAAGAAAGAAAATACGTTTATTTGCGGTAAACATAACGCAAAGAAAGAACACAAAACAGAAAAATAACAAGTTGGGGGAAAATATGCGTCACATCCACGCAAAACTGCCATCGCTCAGCATAATGCTGCGACCCTATGCGGGATAGAGCGCTGAACCTGTGGCCGAATATGGCTTTGAAGAACAAGAAGCTCGAAAGACTGACAAACAGTCTTAACAAGAGGCATTGTGTTACCCAGTAACTGGGTTTTGGAACTCAAATAGGCAGTCACTCCATGTCAGACTGGAAGCCGACCCCAACATAGTTAGCGAAAGGCTGGAAAAGAAAATGGACTCATTTTTTTGAACAAGCCAGTCCCCGAAATATCATCAAGTTGAAATGAGATCAAGTTGAAGTTTATGCTCGTCTAGCTTTTGACCGCGAGGTCGTTCGAGTGGATTTTGGAACTTGCCATACAAAATTCCAAAATCCACTCGAACGAAATCGCGCTCAAAAGCTAGTCGAGCATAAACCGATCAGAATTATAAGAATACAATATTAAATACATCTTAGTTCTTACATTTAATAACGGTTGGCAATGATACCCATCTTAATCGGTGACGCATGCTTCCAAGAACGCATGCGTACGAGCACATGAGCACGCGATTCGAACGGTTTTTTTTTACTGCGTGGAACTAAAGGGTCAAAGTCGTTTTGCTATTCCTGTTTAGGTCGCTGATGAATGACGTCTTAATAAGGAGTAAGATCTCTTCATATGTCAGAATGTTAAAGTCAGCAGAAATTCTCCACAATGTTTGGTATTTTGCAATATTAATTCTTGTAGACTCCATTGAACCCTTTGATAACCATTTCATGTCGGCATTGAATGTAACTCATTATAGTTGATATGCGTCGTTATCATAATGATGTGAGTTGGATGTTAGGGTTTTTATTGCCATAACCCAGATCCCTCCCACAAGGAGGATCGTGACCTTGTTACCATTGCCTCAAGGAGGCCTTATTAGGAAGAATGACTATACGGGTAACCACACCTTATCTTAGCTGCAAAGATGTTCCTTTATCCCAAAGAATGAGAACAGTAACCTAATTATCTTAACGTTAATTGATACCGGCGGGCCTTGACGGAAATCCATCACAAAATAATTCTAGAAATAAATTCCTAAAGAGACATAAAAAACACTGTAAGAAATCGACACGTGTTTCACCTCACAACGAGGCAGCCTCAGACATGTTGCCACGCCGAGCGTTGGACGCAGAGTTCCTCGGCGTTTATGACTCTTTAGGAAAGGTGAAACGGAATAGGTTACTAAATATATCAACGACTATTGTATTTTTTTACTAGTCATATCCTCGATGTGTTGCTAATGAGTCAATAAACAGTAATTTTAAATACAAACGTAGGCTTTAACGAGAAAAACGGTACTTACTTACAAGTTCATGTTTGAAGACTCTATCCAATATCGACGATCTTGAATTATTACAGACCCCCTGTGGGACAGAATTTTAATGGTATTCTGAAAAGATAAAACATTTTAGAGATCCCTACAAAAATGCAAATCATTTAAAGTCTTCACTTTGTAGGCAATGTATCTCATGTTCTTCTCTCGTGTCGGGGCGAAGAAGGTAACTTTAGAACCAACCAGCAGGGCAGAGCGTCTGACATCAATCTAAACAAAGTACCTATTTTGTTTCCGAATAATTTTTAATATACAATTGTTTGGAATAGCTTTCAACAACAATTGGAAATGCAATAAAATCTCACTATGTTTTTACAAAAATGATAGTGAGATTGGTGCAAAAAGATTTGAGACATTGTTTGTCTTTGCTTCGGAGTTCAAAGTGCGTGTCCGACACACACTTGACCATTTTTTTCTGTTACCACCGAAAGCCATAGAAAAGGCAGTAATTAATGGTTCAACTCGTAAAGACTATTGTTTTTATAATTATATAGCAGTTAAATGCAAAACTACAATCGTCTTGATAAAAACGACCTTTTTAGCGATACTATTGTACCTACTTTAGTCCATCAAAATTTAGATCATCCATAAATCCATTTTAGTCTGCACATTTAGTCAGTAGGTTCTTTATTAATAATTCATCACAAATACCAACCATAACTAATAAATAAAGGACAGTAGATAAAGATAAATTTAAAGCAATTAACAAAAGTCTCGAATACCAAGTAGACTTTTTGTCTTCCAATTTTAACACTTCAGACACCCATTTAAATTGAATTCAATTCAATTCTCATTGAACTTTTAAATAAAATTTCTTTTGTCTTGTGTTATCTACATTCGCATGTTGGTTTTTATCAGTTTTAGGGTTCCGTAGTCAACAAGGAACCCTTATAGTTAAGCCATGTCCGTCTGTCTCATATTACTAGAGAGCTGTAATTTGGCACGGGCATAAATTAATCACGCCGAGAAAGTGATAAAATTAAATCATGAAAATAAATTTAGGGTACCTCCCATACAGGTAAAGAGGGGATGTTTTTTTCTCGTATAATTATTATAGTGTGGTCATGGTTTATACCTACGTGAAAAAAAAAAAACGGAACGTTGGAAAGTCGTTCAAAAATATTGCGTATGTGTGAAAACCATTTTTCGATTCAGGGATCAGTTTGCGAAATATAATTCTTAAACAATGATTAAGTGACATTTCAATGTCAAAAATGTATGGTTAATGGTACAGTCGCTAATCATTACTTAACTTTAAACAACGTTTATGAATAAAGAGGTAAACTTTAAAGTGCTAATTTTTGTTAGAATCAAGTGTCGAGGAGGGTGGGAGGGGCTTCCAGCTAAATTGTTAGTTTTGAATATATAAAAAACTTCACAGCAGTCGTTTATAATAACAAAATTAAAAGGAAAACTATCATAGCTAGGTCGGCTCTACAAGCCGACGAGTAAAAATCGACCAACTTACATTTGCTGTTGCGGTCCCGTACATTCCGTATGGGAGAATATGTTTTTCAACTACAATGTTAAGCTTGTTTTTGGGATAAATTCATACCAACTAATGGAACCCTTAATTGTGCGTGGTCCGAGTCGCACTTGGTCAGTTTTATTCGGTTTTGTTATCAGTTTTGGCACCGTCAGAATAAAGAGATGTTGCGCTCAACATTTGCTGTTTTCTATTAAAGCTACTAATTAGTAGCTAAACTGAGAATTAAAGGAACTTATCTTCATGTCTTACTGTGGAGAAATCAACTCGTAGACACCTTTCAAATGAAAGACTTATCGTGAACAAGCACCTATAAAAAGCATTTCCTTTCAATTGAACTTCGCAATTAGTGCCGACTTTTATCCTTATATCCTGTTGCTGTTCATTTATAATATCCGTGAAAAGAACGAACAAGTTGTACTGCAGAATATAAAAAACGTTCGGTGTCTTTGGTTTTGAATTTTCGTTATTTGCCACCGACTTCCGAAATTAAAGTTATTTTTCACTTTGTAGTGTTTTTTTTGGAAGTCGGTTGGTTTTTTTTTTTAAAGTTTAGTTTTTCACTTTTTAGTTGTGATATCTACCCCCTACAAGTTCGAATATCACGACCTGGTATGTAAATAACCGTGCCAGGAATATGTTAAAACATCGTCCATATAAGCTAAGTGGGAAATATACGTATTAATGAAGCTAACTCAAAAAGTACTCAAGCAAATTTAATAAAATTTATATGGGACCACCTTGAGAGCATTTCGGACCCTTTCAAACAAAGATGAATAATTATAGAACGCCAGGTTTTTAAAACTAAGGAATCAGTAACAGTAGACAGGGTGTTGTGTGGCAAATCAATCTGCCTAGCCTTTGCCCAACTATGTTGGGGTCGACTTCCAGTCTAACCCGATGCAGCTGAATAGGAGTATTTTACATGGAGCGACTGCCTATCTGACCCCCCAGTAACTGGGTAACACGATATCCCTCGGTAACACTGGTTGGCAGACTTTTTGGGCTTCTAACAACCCGTAACGACTGTCAAAGATCTACGAATAACAGCCGGGACCAACGGCTTAACGGCAGCCACGAACCGAACACGGTAAGCGTAGCTTAACCTTGGCTCGATCCGTGTGGCTGTTATCATTTAGCCACGAGCCTCTGTGTGGCATGGCAAATATTTATTTGTAAACATTTATGAACATGGTGATGAAGAGAAATTAAGAACTTGCCACTAAAAAGAGCAGAAACACGAAGTACGTACCTACTTAGAGATGACACATACCAAAGAAAAAATGGATCGATTGACAGAAAGATGAAACCTTTACAAAGAAAGTAAATCCTTAAATAACGGCTGATGTGCAAGGTCAAATTAAATTAGCTGGCGAAACTGCACAGTGATGGTTATCGATAACTAAAGTTGATGATATAAAAAAAATACAGATTTTCTCAACTCATAGGTACTTCTAGAAACTACGCTACATAGATTTTATTTTTTTATCATCTAATCATTTTTAACATACTCATCACGTCTATGAAGTTTTGCTAAATAATTTTATTTTACCCTGTATATGATAGGTGGCAGAAAATTAACTGCTTTATCCTACCACACCGCTACCCTTTTCGCATAAAGCCATTCTGTCCAAAAAAGGGTATAAATTCATCAAAGTTAAGACGTTAATCTCCAAATGACATCAAATAACCCCCATTTACCGAAAAACCGTTACGTTCAAAACCGCCTCTTCCGTGTTTCGAAATTTAAAAATCGCAAATCGTTCGTATAATTTGTTCGCATTGTCAGCTTGCGTACGCGATCAGATAATACATTGTTTTAAAACGACGCACATGGTTTTAGTAATGAGATATTACGATTTATCTAGATTAATAAAGCGTCCTTTAATTGTTTGTGTTGATTTTGAAATTTTATAGCCGCGACATTGGGCGTTTGAGAATTTTTTTGGTCTGTAAAAGTTAAAAATTAAAGTTGATACCTACATGTTTGCGAGCGTTGTTGTTATTTGTTCACTGCATTCATTGTTTAATATTTTGCATTTAAAATACCAAGTTTTGTTTATGTTGCATGACTCAAAGGATACCTACCTTACAAGCAAACGAAGAGAGCGAGCGAAGCGTGCGCCCTATTTCCCATTGTCACTGGCGAACTTTCATAAAAACGCATCCCATATTCAACCCCTTTAGGGGATGACTTTTCATAAATTCTTTCTTAGTGCTCACTTTCACACAATTTAGACTGTCTTTGTCAGTCAGTGAATGAATGTAGATGGATGTTGACATTCAAAAGTGGTTTTAATGGCCTAACTGAATTAGATGATTTGAATTTGTCTTTGAAAAGTTTATTCGATCAAGATTCCATGAAATAATAAGTACCTATCTGACGCTGGCAGAACAGTCGACATCGGCTCAGATGCCAAACAAGAATAAAAAAAAAAGTACCTAGCTACTATCTTGTGATATTATTTTATATTTTCATATCAGAATAATAAAACTATTATCAGATACATAGTACTTAATAATAACACAAAAAAAATGCACAGCTTAAAAAGCTATAAATATCTGGAAAAAATAATGTTATCTACTGCAAAGCAATTATTATTAAAGCGATCGCTTGTAGAGCAATAAAATAAGGGTTAATAAAATATAAAAATAATTATAAGATTAGATAACTGTTATTTTAATACTTGCGGTGTATTACTGCCATATATTATCAGAAGGCCAATTATTATCTTATTTAAAAACGTTGACAAAATTATTATAATCTCAAGTCAGCGACAATCAATGTCAAAATCCTGTCAAAAATGTAGGAAAGTTAGAAGTATTTTTGAAAATTGACATTGACATAAGAATTTGAACATTCTTAAAATTAGATGAATTGCCCCTCTGATTATCCAACTATATTAATAAGTAATTAGGTACCATTCGATTTAAAAAAAAAACTTTGGTAGAAATAATTTCCAAGCTCCACAAAACAGTACTCAAAATATTAAATAGATCAATTAAGTATTTTTAACGTTGTAACTTTAAAATTGTATTGTTTAAACTTCTCATCAATTTACAACAATAATTACAAAATAAACAATATAAAAATCATAAACAAAAACATCTACACCGGGTACAGAACCAACTGACCTTTTCCTACGGTACCCAAAACCGTCCACACCAATTACACGATTCCTTTGTATCACCCGCTTCGAACATCAAAGGGGCCGCACTGAACGATTCTTCATACTCATTTACTAAAATTAAAGCACTATAGCCCGACCAACACATCTTGAGCCCTGACAGTTCATACAAATAGAAATTATCGAACAAAAAATTGTTGATGATTTCTGGAGCAGGGGTCTTCACTTCTGGCGGGTCTACCACAGTGTTGTAAGATGTCAAATAGTCAAAGATTCACCGACTTATTATCTTATTAACAGTGTGTACATTTTTTTTATGAGCATTTAAATTGACCGTGTAATTTGTAGGTGTGTGCGTGTGTTCCTTAATTATAATTTTTCCATGTAGTTTGAAATAGAGTCGGTTTATGTTAATTATGGAAAGCCTTAGGAATGTAGAATAAAGATATTATTTAGATGGGGAACCTATCTTAGTTCCGCTAATATTTGCCATACAACACAATTTATTTTCAAAGTTACCATTACGATTAATCATCATAATCTTATAAATTATGCATTATTCAGTGAAAATAAATTATTTTGATTTACACAAACTATTGATAGGACCTAGTTTGCTTACGTTGTCTCTCACTAGCTTTCACTTGCGAATTTTCGCGTTAATTTATTGATTTTATTTTTTCTCTTTATATCATGAGCTATCCGAATATAAAAAATTTTTCCTAGTTCTTAAAGGCTCCTCCTTAAGAATTAGGCAAAATATTTGCGTGAAAATTGATTCGCTGTTACAATGTATACCTAATGGATAGGGGACCTAAATATGACGTATTGTAGATATAGGCCCATTAGCTAGTTCCATTGCGTGCACTGAACCAAGTAACTGATATATTTTTTTGCCCACAACGGGGCAGATCTTGATCTGAATCTCACCGGATGGTAAGTGATGATCAGGCAGAAGGTGGTAGCGAGCTTCACCCGGAATCCTCAACCACAGAGGAACTGGATATCTTACCTCTAACTGCGGGAACACAACAATGCTGTTAACATTATTGTTATGGCGACAGACTTAGATAAGATAGTGGTAGCTAGCCAGGCGAACTTAAAACAAGCCCTACTAAAAACCAAACCGAGCGGAATATTTTGCCCGCACTGGGAATCGAACCCGGGACCTCTGGGTCTGAGATAGGTGGTCTAACCACTAGACCATAAGTTACAGATACTTACTTACCTAATAAAAGTAGTTTATTTATAAAATGCTGCAATCTGAAATATTCATTGCATCATGAAGAAGATCCCTATAACCAGTATTTTAAAGCAAGTAATGCCTAGAAAGCGTTGTTATTTTTTTTGGTCAAAATTGTCTTATCAATGACCTTAAAACTGGCCCAATGACCTTGCTGAATCTAATATCGTCTGTCCCATAATGTAACCCATTGCCCCACCCAAAAGTCATTTATTCAAACTAAGGTGAGAATCAGCACTTTTCGAACATCAAACTTACATAACACAGTCCCCCAAAACGCCAACCCTTCACCACTTCCTAGTGCTTTAGCTGGGAAGAAGCGGCGCAACAAACTCCCCAATAGCACAGCTGTCTGTTAAACTCTCCTATCAACTATTGATTTGCATGAAAATTCTCCAAGTCCCGTTGTATTCCCCAGTCCATTGCGCAGACGCAAGATGTTTGCGATAACGTTCCACAATTAGTGTATGCAAACGCTGTAATTATATTCTTAGTATTGCATATGGTACTGCCAGTTTTTGTGTAGAGAAAATCTTGCGCACGTGCGCTGTTTTAGGGTTCTGTAGGTGTATTTTGAAACTCTTTTGCTGACCACCCAGGTATGTCGTTTGTGAATGTGACGAAATGAGAATTAGAGATTTTTATGTGCATAGCAAAATCTTACTAGTTGTGACTGTCAACACAGAATTAGTTCCATAGCTGTACATTTTTATTCGTTTATTGCTGCTGAAAACAGCTGGGCAAATCTATCAATCTTTTCTTTCTTTCTTTCTTTCAAATTATGACCTTACTAGACACACATGTAAATAAATCAGTGTTATTCTTATTCATGGTATTTAGGTCCCCTTGCCGACCGCCATTTTACATGAACTACCTACCTATAAGTTATTATGTTGACAAGAAACTCAAAGAAAAGATGATGGCTGTTATTAGTTTCTGCAATAAATGACAAATAATTAAAAGGGGATCACTTACCAAAAACTAGAACGGAACAGAATCTCATAATAATATACAAAATATTTTATTTCACTCTAGCTTTCACCCGCTGTTTCGCCCGCGTGGATGTCGGAAATAATCCTATGTGTTAATCCAGGTTGTAAACTATTTGTGTGCCAAATTTCATCCAGATCTGTTCAGCTGTTTTTGTGTGATTGAGTAACAAACATTCAAACACAAAAACATACAAACTTTCACATTTATAATATTAATATAATACGATAGTATTTATCCTATTAGTAGGATAAATCTATATACAGGAGCACTTACAAAACGTAACAAGCTAGATGCACGGTTCCAATTGGTTGCTTCCTATGGACAAGAGCTGGCTTAAAATAAAGAATAGTCTAGGGAACCAGAAAACCTTTAGTGTACTCAGTAAAGTCATACAGAACCCTTCAAATAAAAAACGAAACCAAGTAAGCATGTAAGTAGCGAGCATGCAGACGCCCGCGCCGTTGATCAAGCATGCGATTCAATCGTTTGGATATTTTTCACTGCGCCTGCGCTGCGTTAAAAAATAGCCCACACTCATTACTCGCAATAAAGTTTAAGTAGTTATTGTTTTCTAATTGTAATTGAAAATGGATTATTATTTACGGCTGTGTATTAAAATGTTTATCGGATTTTGAAGTCGATTACTTACTTATAGTCGGAGTTTTAATTAGCCGCAGTAAAATTACACTTCTTACTGTCATTTCGTCAATAACTTCGAACATGTTTTTGTTTTCAGTCCCCTATAACAAGTTCTACATTGTGTTCAACTGTATCAATAGAAGAATTATTAAACTTTTAATATTTTTTTATCGTTTAAATCACTCACACTTAGAATAGAATAGAATAGAATAGTTCTTTATTTGCACAGAAAGTAGGTACAAGTTACAGATCTTAAGTTTAAGCTATAATAATAGAGACTCACTTAACATAATATTATTAACACATTCAATCAAATCAATACAGGTTTACCATGTCAAGATGAATAATTTAATTCAGTAAATAACTGGAATTAGGCAATAGAACATTTTTTAACGAAATGACAGTGAGAAGATTTTACTGCAATGAATTAAAAGTGTAGGTTATATTTAATTTTGTTTTCACTGGTGTGACATACGTCACCTTTCTAATCAACCTCGTAAGCATACACACTGGCATAGTGCGAGTTGGTGGACGAGGGTTTTTTCAAGATTATTCGGATTCTACAGCTGAGTGATGAATGGGATAGAACAAATCAAGTGTCTGCTTTGAAACCACGACCACAACTATGAATATCTCTAATAACATAACAGTACTCTCTGATGGGGCGGGCAGAGGTGTATAAAAATAGACCCGAATTTCTCCAATACGGGGCGAGCCTATTGTTGTCAACGTAGCACAAATTCAGACTCCGGGCTGCTATTGTGAAATCTCTTGTGGAAAATACAAATAAAATTTTGTCTGATCTGCACGCGTTTTGTCGACGGAAGAATAGACAAAGGGACAGATTGTTATTGTGAATCTGTCATTTTATCTATTCTTCCGTAGACAAAACCCGCTTCTATGGTGGTCACGCTACGCCTGCTGGGGTCGTAATTAGGAACCCATGCTCAGCACCAGTCGCCCTTTTGACCACTAGACCAATGAGGCCATAATAAAAGCATGAGTTTAATCAGCCTATAATGCTGGGGTTCCACAGCTGGGACACAGGCCTCTTCTAAGTTAGATGGAGTGGGCCACAATCCACTAAACGGGCCCAGTGCGGGTTGGTAGAATGATGTCATTTATGTCTGCGAATTTTTGGTTCTAGGACATGCCGGTTTCCTCACAATGTTTTCCTTTACCGTTTTGAGAGCATATTCATTCTGTTTAGCCTTTTCCCAATCATGTTGGGGTCGGCTTCCAGTCTAAACGGATGCAGCTGAATACCAGTATTTTACATGGAGCGACTGCCTATCTGACCTCCACAACCCAGTAACTGGGTAATACGATACCCCTTGGTAAGACTGGTTGTCAGACTTTTCGGGCTTCTGACGACTCGTAACGACTGTCAAAGATCCACGAATGACAGCCGGGACCTACGGCTTAACGTGCTTTCCGAAGCAAGGAGGAGTCTCGGTATGTAAAGATAGTCACTCATCCATGGACCAAACCCGGCAAGCGCAGCTTAACCTGACGGATCGACCCGTGCGGCTGTTATTACTTAGCCACGAGCTCCTCCGTTTTGAGAGCAGTGGTGATGAAATAATTTACACAACGTAAAGCGCCTGCGTAAAGCGACTGGGTAGCGAAGAGGCAATAATAATTAACGAAACAAAGGTATAAATTCTTCCGTCACAAGTGAAAAGGTTACGATCGATTTCCAGTCCATCAACGTCAGCTGTTTAAAATGCACCATCTAGCTGTTTTCAATGTTTTCCGTTGACATTGATCGAAGGGCTTGAACGTGGTCATTGGAATTAAACTTTTGTTTTTGTTGACGACAGAAAACATCAATTACCAGTCGCTGTTAAATGTCTATGTTAAATGCTGGTATTCAGCTGTATCCTCTTAGACGGGAAGCCGATCCCAACATGGTGAAAGCCTGCGCAGATGATGATGATGTGGGCGAAATTCAGATCTATATATTTATGCGGCGACAGCCGATCGCGTACGGATGTCGACGAATCCTATCGGCTCCGCACCGTCGCTTGCAAACGTATCCGTTTCTGCGCGTAATCAAAATAGTTTCATTCCTACCGAGTTGCAGCCGAAAGGGTCCGATCGGATACGACGAGAGGCGAACGGATCCGATGCGATGCGATCGTTTTGGTGGAAATCATCCTTAGTACTTAGGCTTATGGGACAATAGCTTGCATTTGCTACATTAGGCCGCGACGCGACATGCGACACATGAGCGATCAAATAAATGAATGCTCATGTTTAATGCTACACCGTACTTACATCAAATATTACTAGCGATCTTTGATTTCTTTATGCGATAGGAACAACATTGCTGTAATCACAGCATCGGCTACATCAACATATCAGCGAAATTGAAGCGAATTTATTAGAAAATTTCTCACTTGCACGACTAGTTCAATAGTGCTACTAAATATAGGTGTGGCTACATTATGTGTATAGTAAACCGCGAAGGATGATGTGTACTGTAGCCACGTTATCGTCAAATATACGCCGGCCATAGCCATACCATGTTTATCTCGTTTCGCTCTTCCAGTCGCATCGCAAATCGCTGCCTACTGTACTCTCAGCCTAAGAGGTATGCACATTTGTGAACATTTGTTTACATGTGCGGATACAAATGAAATAAAGGCAGAGTAATTAGGTACTTTTTATGTTAATGATATTAAATTGTTACATCATGTTTCATAATACTTAATTAAATTAATTACTATTATTAAATTAAATTAAAATTATGTATTACGGTCACGGTTAGTGGCCGCGACTTACGAGTTGTAGGTCGTAGGTTCGAACCCAAGCACTTCACTTTGTTTAGGTAAATTATTTTATCACCACTGCTCTCAAAACGGTGAAGAAAAGCTTATAATTTTTCAGTGCGGATTAGTAGATGTCACAAGTCTTCGAATTTATGGTTTTAGGACATGGCTATGGGTGTCTTAAATCAAAAAGTAAAAAAAATAAGAGGTAAAAATAAAAATAATGCATGAAATAAAAATAATGCATGAAATAAAAATATTCATGTTTATTTAATTTCCTATTTATAATACTAAACATACCGACTCATTAAAGAATGTATTGTTAAAATGTAGTTATGTAATTTTTTAATTTTACAATAATTAGTTTCGCCGAAACCGGTATCTAAGATTCATAGAAAATTATGTAGGTAGACTGCAGCTTTAGTATAACATGATCACTACTGCTTACAAACCACACCCGAATTTGAGACGCTGAAGCACAGACCCAGTCAAAATAACTTGTATTTTAACATTAATTTATTTTAGGAAGAAAATGATCAATAGTAATTTTAAACAGTCCTCAAAATCAAATTAGTTACAAAAACCAAAATCGAAATTCGAACGCTTGACCGAAAAGTTTAGCATAGTCCGAGAGCTAGTCACTAAATCGCAAAAATAATAATAATCATCGTAATTTATTGACATGGCTACCGCCAGACTGCCCTTTTCATACCGCTCATGTTTTTTCATAGTTACTTGGTATAAATAATGATTTATATACCATAGCATGTTGTTGTTTATGTTACGGTCAGGTACTTAAAGGGCGTCAATGTTACTTTATTATTGTTAGGGTTTATCTTGTTGTGGGTATGAACCTGTTCCGCGAGAAATATGTAACCGCCATTTATGTTTTTATTGCCTAGCTTTTGCCCGCGACTTCGTTTGCGTGAAGTTCAGAATTGGGAGAGAGAAGGATAATTTCGTAAAACATCGTTTTCATATAACTCGTCGGCATGATTTTTTCCGACATCAACAATCATTATCATATTTCAGCCAATTTACACAAAACTTTAATGAATTTGTGCTTTTTAACCATCCTCATGAATCACTCTGTTCATTAATGGAAATCGTATGAAAATCCGTTTGGTAGTTTTTGAGTTTATCACTATCAGACAGACGGACGCGGCGGGGGGTGGACTTGGTTTTATAAGTAATGTATGTATGTAAAATGATTATGATTATTTATGATTTCAATTGATTTTATTTGACATTAATTGATTTTATTTGTTTTAGTTTAATTTTATTTATTTGTAAAATATATATTAATTTATGTTTGACATTATATTATTTTTATCTGCCATAAATGATTATTTTATTAATATTAATAATATTTTTGGTTGCTGTTTTTCACTCTGTATTACGGGCAAATGTCTCGTCCACATAGGTTTACTTTCACAAGTTCTTATATTCTGATAACAGCCAAAAATAAAACAGATTTTCTTCCATAGAAGAGATATATGAATATAACAGACAAACAATCACAATCTGTCATTTTGTCTATTCTTCCGTCGACAAAACCCGTTTCTATGGTTATTATGCTAAGCTTGCTGGTAATTAAGTTTAGTATTCTATAAATTCCACATATCCCACCCTAAAATTACGGACATTCCTCAAAGATGCCAGTGGAAAAATACCTAAACGATTAAACAAGTTCTACAATACAGTAATGGCTTCTCCCTCAATCATCACGTCGTTTTCATTTACTGATTACTAGATCTACCTCATCTTAATAGTAATTACGCAGCCTAGTTTAATGATACTGAAATTGATCACCACCTCAGAAAAAGCTTGCAACATGAGGATTTGAAGTCCGTAGGTAATAGAGAAAACAAGAAACATGTTTTTTGTCCGTGTAACCAGTCATATTAAATTGAGTACATTTTTTAAATTGTACCCGTTTTTAGGTCAAAGTTTTTGTAAATTATTTGGAAAAACCGGACAAAATAGTTTCATGTAGTGTTTTGAGTATTTTAGGATGGAGGATCTAGTCTTGTTTTCTGAATGGCCTTTCTTTTGAAAAGTTTAGTGATCTAAAAACAATATCTAGTAGATATCTACTAGTGTACTTCTCCCTCAACCCTCTTTCCTCCTCTACCTCTTTCTTCGCTCGTGTAGCGGCACGATCCATAGGAAAATAGCTGATTCATCAGGAATAGGTTAAATATAAATAGTCAGCTGAATTGGTAGCACATAATTATGTAATTAATTCGTCACTCTTATGGTAGCTCTTATAATACACTCCAAAGATATAAAATATATGTCTAGATTGACAGTCAAAGCTGTGAACTCGTCGAAAAAATAGCGTCCAACTTTTTCCGCTAAATGCATGCACACTAGAAACGCACAATGACAGCACAATGACGTGGCGCGTAAGTGTAAGACGTAGCTGTCACGCCCACTAGCATAACGAAGTTGGCTTGTTGGTAATAGTTATTTTGCAATGCGACACTTTATTTAGACATGAATAATTAAAGATACCTACACCCTTCATTGATCACACAAATGACGGTTATTTCAAAACATTACTCAATCAAACGTAACATAACCATTAGCGACCATACATTTGCTTAACAGATGCTCATTTAACATTAATTAACAAAATGCCTTAAGTTCTTCACAATTACAAAGTCGTCCAATCCATCTTTCGTGTTGTTATTAATATTATACAAGTTCGCAACGGAAGGACACATCACTGTTACAAAGTATGTAAAAAATATATGAAAAAAACAGGTTTTATCTAAAATCTAGATATGTGGATAATTACTAACACCCGTTCACAACGTTCTCTGAATATTAAAAAAAAATATACACAGCGGCCGCCATTACAAGTATAACGATTATACACCGTTTGGCAAAAAAAGTTTGTGTTAAAAATTATACCTGGACACTTCCGTACCAAAACGCCGTAAGCAACAATGAAAATTCAAACGGAAATTGATCTTAGTTCGAATGAATTAGAATTTAATTTCTAATGCGCGGTTTAAGCATTAGAATGCCCTAAAAATTTATTACAGCGGACGCGTAGAAAAACATTAAGCCATCTGTAATTTGTATAGTACGAGAGACAGGGAGCTCCGATTGTTTGACTATAGAATTTTATACGTTAGAGCGAGATAGCTAGATTGCTGTAGATACTTTTCTAACAACGTTGCTGGTAGCCAATCCGGGAGTAGTTATGGGCGGGTCGGCTCCTGTGTTCAAATAGATTGATGAAAATTGGTTCCTTATGTTGGGTTCAGCAGGATTATAGTGATAAAAAACAAGTATTTTTTGGAACTGTATTTTGAAGAGTTCTTCGAATTCGAATTCAGTGTGGTTGTTAGAAATTAAAATTAGTTAAATGGTAGACAAGGTTAGGCGATGGATGTGTTCCTACAGGTTTCTGCTTAGTATTTATTTAAGTAGATACCGATTTGCATGTAAGTATACATTAGAATATTATAGATGCCAGTGATAAATCAATCATCAAGTCAGCCTATCGCAGTCCACTACTGGACATAGGCCCCAGGCTCCGCAACAACACCCTGTCCTCCACCTACCGCATCCAGTCTGTCCCAGCCACTTTTTTAAGGTCACCGGTCCCTCTAGCTGGGAGGCGTCCCACATAGTAATGCCACAAAAATGACGTCAATCAAGATTTTGAAATAGGTGATGAAGTGTCTGTTACTTTAAGATGTGTCATTTAATGACGCTATACTGAAATCAGTAAAGTTTGTTCATTGTTCCTTCAAAATAATTGGAGTGTTTTATCGGAGTAATTCAGTAGTCAACGTTAGCAGGCTATTATTATAATTGATTATTTTAAATTAAAAGCTAATTACGGTAGGTCTCATTATGTACCTAGGTACAATTTTTATTGCTGTGTAACCTGCTAATCAATATTTTTGTACGTTTGCAGACTTGCAGCAAAACGCTGTATATTATGTTTTAAATAACAGGCACAACTAAATTAACAACCTTTGAGCGTAACTACTAAATGAAAAAAAAAATTGTCTGACAGTAAAAATGTTACACTTTTTGCAGTCTAGCTCTCATTCGCCAAGTGTGCAGAGTATAATGCGCGGTTAGAAAATTCGTTCCAAATGTAATACAGGAAGAACAGCTATCGCTACTCCACGTAAGTACACACCTACGTGAATGAGTCCAATTCTGACAGATCACAGACTGCAACAAAAAACAAAGAAACATCTTTTTTGTTGATTTTCGTAATTCATGTTTATCTGTTAAACCGTGGTTCGCTTAAAACGGCTGGGTGAATTTTGATGAGACTTTCATTCATACATAATATTATTATCTAACAACTGAATCGAAAACATTGCTCTGCACGCAAGCCCAAAAGAAATTTGTAACGCTTAAAGAGAAATGTTTTAATAAACATACTTGGAAATATGTCTGGAACAGGGCTACGTGGTGGTCACAAGAAGTGCTTGAGTTAATTTCAAATAACAATAAATAATATTTTTATTTTTTGTGTGTAATTTTTATGGTGTACATAGGTAGGTAATAAAGAGTATTCTGTCTATCTATGTATCAAAGTACCGTACTTAGTCAAATAAATAAAATACTGACCGCCTCTGTGGTCTAGTGGTTAGACCATCTGTCTCAGACCCAGAGGTCTCGGGTTCGATTCCCAGTGGGGGCAAAATTTGCTGCTCTGTTGGTTGGTGGTAGGTATAATAAATATGTCATTATTGACTGCCTCGTTGGTTGTGTGGCCGCAAGTAGGTACTACTGCTGAACATGCATGAGGTCTTGCATTCGATCTCCGGGTCGGGCAAAGTGTGTGTAGTTATTGTCTACGGTGACAATTTTTGTTTCCGATGACTATAAGTTACGGGCGTGTGCTCTGATGTGGCTAATGTAACCTATCCTGACTGTAATGGTACGTGTACAGTACGGACATGTTAGAATACCATTGTGGTAGTGGTGTTGTATGTTGGAAGGTGGTTTACTCTTGAGCCCATCTCGCCAGCTGTCGAGGTTTCTCTTCCGACGGTCTTAAAATTCTCCAAACACTTCTATCCTTTGCCAACTCCTCCCAACGACAGGGATCTACTTTGCATCTCTTCAAAAATGTATTTTCTGATTGTTTTTGTATCTAAGGAACAATATACATTTATTTACCATAGACTAAAAGGCACACAATATAATATTCAGCAGATAAAAAGATAAAATAAAAAATCAAACAAAAAGTGTAAAGTACGATGTAAGAAATTAGCAGGGGAGTGTGCCTCACGGGTGCGCCAATAAGACCCAGTTCAGCAAAAATGCCAGACAACTATAAGTGCCTGACGCTAGTTTTCAACTGCAACTGAAAGTGTGAAGTAACGGATGTAAATAAATAAGATTATAATAAAAAGAAGATGCGCCTAGCTCCTCTCTTTAGGCAATCTCAGAACGTAATCAGACCAGCGCAGCTGACGACGCATTAGATATACCTCAATTCCACAGACATTAGCCCTTCCCAAGACATCCGTGTTCTAGCGCGGTCGGACTATTTGATGTTTAAGATATCGTGAAGGCATTTATGGTGGAATCAGTCTAAAGCTAGTATTTGTCTCCTGTACACGCAGCACGTCTCAGAGGAGGACAGGACGTTTGGCAAAATGATGGCCATGTACACGATGACCTTCGTTTGTAGTTTGAGGTCGTGCGAGCGGAATACCTTCTCTCATAGTCTGCCAAACCTTAGTATTACAAAAGTAAATGTCACAAATGATACGTCAACAAAATTGTTTCTGTTATTTTTCCGACCTCCATTGTAATACCATCAGTTTTGCAACAAATTACAGCTATTACGTAGCAACAATAACTAAAATGAGGTAACTTTTAATAAATCTAGCGGCCATGATAAACATACCTATTAGGTTTTGTGAAATACATAGTTTTTGCATCGCATATTATGATACGTATCGATATATTGTGTGGCTCTCCGACTATTTACGTTGCAGGCAAAGTTTGAAGATTAGGCATTTTGTATAATATGCCTAATCTTCAAACTTGGCGGAACACACTTTCTAATGCAATTCGAAGGATTTTAATCCAGAAACCTATTTCATGCTTCATATGTTTTAAAAATTCGTATACTCGGAAATGTAAGTATCGCAATGAATATTGCTTAAATTATTAGTGTGACTCCGGATTTTTTATTTGTCTGTCTGTGATAATCTTGTTTATTTACCTTTTTAGTTGAATTTTTTGTCGTAGGTAGTTGGATTTTAGTTTTTAAAACTCTAATTTAAAATATTTTTGAGTTCATGAATATATCTTATAACCAGCGGACGATCAAGACGCTTTCAACGATACTTAATTTGTCAAATATTATGATGAGGATTTTAGAAGTTATGAGGGAGCAGATGAACATACATACATATTATAATATAGATACCGGTCAAAATCATAACCCTCCTTTTTGCTTTGCCGTAGTAGGGTAAAAACTTAATGTAATGTCAAAAACTCAAACTCAAAGCATTTATTTCAATTAAATCATTTACAGGCACTTTTGAATTGTCAAGAAGTCAGTCAGTCAGAAAATATGAAGATAGTTGCCCATTCCAAAGCGTAGTAGGTACCTATGGAGAAGACCGGGCAAGAAACTCCACGGACACTCTTTTAAATAGGTTTCCATAGAAATCTCTGCATAGAGCCCATAACACGTAAGTATTTTATGAAATACTACCCTGCATGGAACTATCCTAAAAGTAAATTGCAGGTAATTAATAGACAAATTCAGATTTCCCAAAACTGTACAATGACAGCAACACATAAATAAATAACAATTTAATATCCATCATAGTGTTGTAGCGATATTATTGTACCCACATACATACACAGTACATTGGCATGTACAATACAACACTATGAAACACCATACAAAGCCGATCGTAGTTTAGATTGTCGGTAATTGTTCCGACCTGGTTAAAAAAATATTACCTACCTATATTATAATATGGGGGTTACATAGAATCACATATTTAGGTATACCTACTAATGTTTATGTTTTTTCAAATTCAATTTCTTTATTACGAACTAAGTGTAGAGAATTTTGAAGATGATAACAATAGGTAGATTCTCAGAACTTAGTTGCCTGTTATGGCATTGCAATTTAAATAGTTATAAATATTTAAAAAAATGTACAGATATACAGATGACATTATATTATATGAATTAACAGTATTCTTTTATATTATACCAAACTATTCTTATAATTTAAATCCACTACTTTTAAATGTATGCATGTAAAATAAAATAAAAACAGATTTCAATGAATTTATTGATGATACTTTAAAATAAAACGGATTTTTATGATTCTAAAATGTCTTACTTAAAATAATAATTATTCATTCAATGTATCAAGCATCCCTATATCTCCAAGTTTACAATAGTTTTTGAGACAAAATATAGCCGATGACCTTCCCCAGGGTGTCATCTATCTCCTTGACAAATTATATCAAAATGTAACATACAGACAGACAGACGGACAGACAGAGTTACTTTCTAATTTATAATCTTAATAATTAAAAATTTAAATTTATAATAATATTGATTGGTTCCTGATGTAGGTAGAAAACCAAATTCAATAGAACTATTTTTATTGAGTTCCATGAAATACGCTTAGTAACTTTTTTTTTTAATTTTCTTTTATAAATCTACTACATCCTAGAAATCAATATGTTTGTATACAATTCAATTCTGTCTACGTAAAAAATCTAAACTTATTAATTTAAATCTTTATAATAATTATGCAAAGAAATCATTCAAAAGTTTAAATAAAACCTCTGTTGTTTATAATTGCTGTAACAACATAGTAAAGTTGTTTGTGAAACGGGTCCCTAGAACATAAAGGTCAGAACCTTCACTGTTATCTCAATGCCGGAAGACGTTTTGAGAAGCTTGTAGACGCTTATTATAATAATTATTGTATTATTATCATGTTTGGGTAATTTGATTTGCCTACCTACCAGTAAGTCACAAAAAACGACTACCTATTTAATTGGTACCTTTTTTGTAATCATAAGTTACAATATAAAACTTAAAGTTGGTTCTAAAAAAGTGGGTTAGAATTTCTTACGGTGTTTTTGCAGCGAACTGAGTTAAAAAAAAATACAAAAGACGTAGATATATTTGTTAACCTATTCCGCTTAACTATTCCTAAATTGTCAATGTGCATCCAGCGCTCGGCGTGTGTTTGGGTTCGCGACAAGTCAATCCTCATCCTAAGGATGCTTCTTTGAGAGGTGAAACACGTGTCGATTTCTTACAGGGTTTTTTAAGACTCTTTAGCAATAGTTAACCGGAATAGGTTACTAAATATATCTACGTCTATTGTATTTTATAATGGATTCCCGCCAAGTCTCGCCTGAACCAATTAACTATCGAAATGAGTCGTTTTATTTCGCTACTAGGTATGTTTGCTGAGGTAATCCGGCAGAGAAAAAAAGATGTCGACATAGCTCACAGAAGAAGCAAGCTGAAGTGGCAATGGGCCGGCCATATTAGCCGTGGAACCGATGACCGTTGGAATAGACGTGTACTTGAGTGGAGACCGCGAATCGGCAAACGTAAGGTAGGACACCCTCAGGCTAGGTGGAGCGACGATCTTCGCAGGTTTGCTGGTAGCAGCTGGATGAGAGTTGCCAAGAATCGAGCTGAATCGCGTGCAATTGAAGAGGCCTATGTCCAACAGTGGATTACTATAGGCTGTTGATGGTGATGTTTGCTGTGCGTGTCTCCAAATTATGAAATTTTTAACCTTCCTAACTGCTGTTCGTATCTCTTTTTCTTCTCAATTAGCTCCAGCTGTGATAAAAAATTCGCTGACTGACTGATAATGATCATATTGTACTTCCGGACTAGACGTAGGTACCTACAGTCACAGTATAAATAAGTAACAGAATGATATCTTCATAGAAAACGGCCGAAACTACGCGTTTAGAAATCCGTACGCAACAGTATCGAGTGGATGGCAGTTACGAGCAGACGTTTTATCTAACGAGCAGCCGTGGGTAATTATTTGAAGGTCCCTGCCGAGATATAATACTGTTACTTATTTACACTGTGGTACAGTAAAACAAGCTAATTGATATACCTACAGCAGGCAACAAACTTGCAACTACTTTTTAGCGATTTGCGAGCTTACTTAGTCAATTTTTTTTTCCACTCTTGTATGCCTTATCTATAAGTTAAGAAAGTTATTGCGGGCACAACTAAAATGAATATTGACAGTTTAGTGGAAAGATGTATACTTTTGCCTGTATACCAAATAGCTTTCTTCAACGCATACTACAACGCATAGCTTTCTTTATTTAAAATATAATAATGATACGGTAATTATGAATAAATAATCGAATAATAATAATAAATTTATAATATAACAAAAATATTAATTCAATAAATTAGCAATAATAATAATAAAGATATAATTATAACGTAAATAACAGATAAGCGAAATGTTAGTATCATAAAACAACTTAATGATTTCCTTAAACAAGGCTTCCACTCTCCCACCCTATTGCTGTGCCCTACAGGGTCTTAACCTAACCTAACATTGCTGGAACTGAATACCCCCGGGACAGATTTTGATACGCCTTGGCCTGAGTAAAGGGAGAAGTAATGTCTTCAAAACGACAGTGATTTTATCTGTGATCTAAAGAGAGCTGATCTAAATTATATAGTTACCACCTAAGTACACATTATGGTAAAGCAATAAAGATATTGAGTAGGTATTGAGAACGTTACGCACCTTCCAAACTGTGCTTTCTCTTCTTCAGGTAATCATGGCAGATAAAATGGCTAGTCTTGAGGCCTTATTATGAAGTATTAATGCCATCATTATTCCACTGCGAAAAAAGGATGGTGCTATCGGCCTTGTATAGCTCCGTCTCTCTCACACACTGGAAAAATGGTGACATTAATACGTCATAATACGGCCTCTGGCCTCCAGGGTGTTGCACCCTTATTACGAAAAACCACGATCAATCACAATCTGAATCATTTCGAAGGATATTGCTAAACCATTGCTTCATATGTTCGAAAAATTTGTCTGCCTAACATCCTACATAACGCAATGAATGTTTAAGAACTGTCAAAAAGAAACGGATTGTGATTGATCGTGTGTTACGCAATTAGGGTGCAAGAATGTGATAGCAGGGCTGACTGATCCTGATCATAGCTTTCAGGCGTCCCTTCAATTTAACTATACAACGTGTAACGGAAAGGGTATATACATATCAAGTGCACAGCTTCTTTGGATGATAACAAACTATGTGGCAAGGGTTTTAAAATCTTATTTCTACATGTTACGAACATGATGAGTTTCAGTACATCATACCAACCGCTCGGTACTATTATGTATTCTGTACCGCTCGCACTTCTCCGTATTTTCGGCTGGTTCGATCCCGTCTGATCCCCGTAATGCGGTGACACGTTTGTTAAGATTTTACAATCAATTTTTCATTCACAATTCAATAAACTTACGAAACCTAAAGTTTGGTAAAAAATGATTTGAGTAATTTATTTTGAGCTGAAACTTTGCATAGAGAGTCTATACCTAATGTAATCTTCACCCCTTTGGGATAGATAGGATACCCTTTCCGTTACACGTTGTATACAGCGTCATTTGGGTAAAAGCAAAAATACTTATTCAAATGTACATTTTTTGGTCCTTCGAGCCGGATGTCGCGTGTAACCATTTGTGTAGGCAATTTTATACTGTTGCTGTACTGATAATAATCAAAAAATATTTTTCAAGTCATCCAGCCATTTATAAACTGACATCAACAGCAAGAATCTAACAATAAACTACAAGAAGTAACTGAATCAGCTAGGAAAGATCTTATAATTGATTTACAACAGCGGGCGTGTATGTAAATGCTAATTCTGAATAGACGAACACCTTCTAACAATGGAGTGTGGGTTATGATAGTAAAAACTTGCGCCTGCAATTACGGGGTCTAGTTTAAAAGTAATTTACCGCTATGTGGGGTTCCGTGGGTAAATCAGAAAGACGAAATCTTTAATTGTAAGGGATCACCGAACATTTACTATGTTAGCTAGTTACTATATTATCGCTGAATGGTTGTTCGGTGATGTAAATTCAGAGAAATTAAGGCCGGTATTACAGAACCTCACTCAAAACTCAAGGATTACTTAAAACTCGTTTAAAGCCTTTTGATTGGTTGAACTTGAAACTAGGGTTACATAATGCTTGAGTCTTGAGTGAGGTTCTGTAATACGTACCTAAGTGTCCAACTCAAACTGAAAGCATAGCGGTAGCTCGGCGACTCAAAGCACTAAATAGCTCGGCGTGTTAACACGTCGTGTTTGGGTCCGCGACAAGTCAATCGTCATCCTGAGAATGCTTCGTTGAGAGGTGAAACACGTGTCGATTCCCTACAGGTTTTTTTTAAGTCTCATTAAGAAAAGTTAATCGAAATACGTTACTAAAAAATATCCTCGTCTATTTTATTTTATAATGGATTTCCGCCAAGTCACGCCTGAATCAATTAACTATATTATTTTACTTTCAGCTCTAACTGCGAGACATCTCTGTGAAATTGAATCATGTCGAACTAGCATTAGGTATTGTCGAAGAAGAATTCTTATGTCGTCGAAGTCCCAACATTTCTTAGTTATGTCATGTCGAAGAAACGCTTTGTCGGAGAAAAACGCTTTACAGTAGTGTCGGATTTAAAGTATTTCCAACTAAAGTATGGTCGAAATTAACTAATTAATCGGAGTTAATTAATCGGAGTTTCATATTATCGAAATAAAATGTTGTCGTATTACGGTTTGTCGAAATTCAGTTTGGTAGTCACTTTAGTTAGACTAAGTGCGAATTACACCAATGAAACAGAACGCGATCAGCACATCTAAACCGCGTTCAAGAGCTGTCAGTATCAATAGCCCTTAAAGGAGGTTTATGTGCTGACTGCGTTCAATTTCATTGGCGAAATTCGGCCTTAGTTGAAAAGTCTCACGAGCTTGTAGGTTTCGTCTTTCTTAGGAGAAGGTAAGTATCGACAGTGTTAGAGATTATCCATGATGAATAAAAATACCTTGTCTTTTGTCTTTGTACTTTGTTGTTTGTTTGTTTGTGTCAGGTTGTATGTTGAAAATATGAACTGTAACAAAGATTTATACCTACATACGCAGAATTAAAATGTTTAGAGCCATCAACACAACTCTTTAAATAAGAATTGGCCTCCAATGTCATATTTGATAACATTTTCATTTAACTCTATTGAATGAAAATAGCTATCATTTTGAGCTTAGAGAGTGGTATTGATGAGTTTAATGATTATATAATTATCTGTATTATTCGGTTGCGAATCATATTTTGATCAATATAAAACCTGATACTAAGCTGCAATTTGCAAAAAAACGTAAAATAAATGAATTGGCTGGCGATTTTGCATTAACGGTTTATAATTATGTCAATCACCAATGTTTTAATGCGCATTACATATCTTAACAACATGCCCTTGATGTGCAAATTAACAAAAACATCTGCCCTCATTACTTACGTAGGTATCTACGTATTATTATTTTGGCTTATTATAATAATTTCTTGTCATATCATAAAATTGTTGACATTGCGGAAGAGATGACCGTATTTGTTTATTTACTGTGCTTAATTAGTTTTTTTTTCAATTATATACCTACTAGTATTAAATAAGTAATAAAAAAATTGTTATACAATGTGGAGACGACAATACAACAATAAATGAAAACACTGGCAATATTAATGCATAGAAGTATTTAGAAACTATCAAATAAATCCTAACATTGAAATTAAAAAAGTGATTTTTTCTAACAAACTAAATAGTAGTGATGCGCCGACTATGGGTTTTGCGAATCTTTGACTAGCTATAGTGACTAAACTATTGGAGATCTTTGAATAAATTTTCGTATGCAGACTGGGAACGTCATTAGATATACGCAGTTTAATTTATTGTTGTATTGTCGTCTCCACCTTGTATACCCAATGTAACTGTCATTTAAAACAGGTACTGTACCACAGAGAAGTATCAGGTCCAATAAATTGACTTCAAGTGAATAGACAGATTCCAACTCCTTACTAATATTATAAAACGCGAAAGTGAATTTGTTCGTTTGTTACGCTTTCTCGATAAAACAGCTGAACGGATGTAGATGAAATTTGGCGCATAGGTAGACTTATGGGGGTGAAACCATGGGGCGCCGCTAGTTGCCTATAAACTTTAGTATAAAAATAATAATCTTATTAGCAAATAATCTTAATGTGATAAATAGTCTTATTTGCAGCTAAATATATAATTTCGAAAGCTATAATTATATTATGATTACAATTAGGTACGTTATTATTTTATCGTAATTGCCGCGTATTGAATTTTGATCAAAATACAACATACCTTTTACATGTCAATAAAAGAAATAAAAGAAAGAATAATAGGTTTATTTGTCACAAAAACACGTGCGAACTGATACGAGCATAAAACCGACCACAGTCGGTAGCTGCACGTCATGACTGTGACAAGAAGGCTTCCACTCAGCATGATGTTGCGCTATGGGTGGTGTGGTGTTCTACGAGAGGGAGTGGCCTGTTATCTACCATGTGGATCCAGCGCGGATTGGTAGATGACATATCATGTCTTCGAATTTTTGGTTCTAGTACTTAAATACATGCCGGTTTCCTCACGATGTTTTCCTTCACCGTTTTGAGAGCAGTGGTGATGAAATTATGAACACAAAGTAAAGCGCCTTTGGGTTCGAACATTAAGGTATTTGGGTTTTTTTTAATTTATTTATTTATATAACAATAGCTACAGAACCTGAACTATCTATGGTAAACAAGTTTTTACCTAGTGGCGCTATAGTTCGCTATAATAAGAGCGAAGTAAATCAAGCGCAGGCAGAACCCCAGGCTTGATTGTTCGATTTTTTTTTTCATTTTAAGTACCCGTTTACTTCCAACCGTATTATAGAAAATTATAGAAGTCTAATTCGGAGAAAGGCATGTAGAAGCACTGCACAGCATTTTGATAATAGCCGTGTGCCCGATGAAATTTCCTATCGACAAAAATTACAACCTTCTGCATGCGTAGCATGACAAACAGATTTTGTCAACGGAAGAATAGACAGAATGACAGATTGTGATTGTTTATCTGTCATTTTGTCTATTCTTCCGTCGACAAAACCCGTTTCTATTCTGTTCATGCTAAGCGTGCTGTACCAAGACAAACTTTGACTTCCTATTTAACCCCTTTGGGAAATGAATTTTCAAGAATCCTTTCTAGTTCCCACTTTAATTTTATTAATAAATAGAACTCTTGTGAAAAATTTATTTCTTCTAGACCCTGCAGTGCTCGTCAGTGAGAGAATTTCATATTTTTTAAGATCTTGAACGAGAAATATTGTGTCTCTCAGCTGTCATTCGTCAATCTTTAGAATAGAATACAATATTGTTTATTGTCAGTCATTTCCCTGCTTACGGGTAGCCGAAGCGCGAAAGTCTGACAACTTGTAAGGTCGTGTACCCAGTGGTTTGAGGAGGTCAGATAGGGAGTGTGGTACTTCATGTTATTTTGTTTAAATAGGTTTTTATTTATCTTTTATAGATTCTTTTATATTTTATGAATGAGAGAACGTAGATTTTTTAGACAATTTTCTATTTTATTAAGTACCTACCTAGGACTCGTTCGGTTGTCAGGCCTACACTGTCCTCCCCTCAGAATAATAACTAAAGCAGTCCTCCCATAACTATTAACAGTATAATTTAACAACATTGTCAAAGCCAATTATTTTTTAAAGAGTAACCGTGGAGTTTCTTGCCGGCTGTGCTCCATAGGAAACGACCAATTGGAACCGTGCACCGAGCTTCTGACCTTTCATAGTTATGTCAGTCTCCGTATTTCTTATTTTTCTGTGTACTTCTTAATTTGCGTAATGTTAATAATAACAATAATATGATGTGTGTGAACATTACTGTCAGCTGTGAAGTTAACTTATTTATTAAATTAATAAATAAGTGCCGTGCCTATGTAGGTTTATGTGACATTAAATATTTTGATTTTGATTTTGGCTTCCTGGCAGCGAAACTTTGTAAAATTCTGCTATTCATCGCTTTCCATCAGGCGAGATCCCGAAAAAAATTAACAATACTTGCATGAATCCCACAGTATTTCTGGCATGCCAATTAAATCTTCATCCATTCGTCCGACAGATCGTTTGTTGGATTCTAATCCACGCACTTAATGATTCTAATCAAAGAGATCATTAAGTGCGGCCAGAGTGCGAGGTACTGGGGACTCAGCACGTGCAACGGTGCGTGGGGGCACAGCAAACAGCCTGTGCTTTCTGCCGCAGCAGCAATTGTCTTGGACAAAGAATCGAGCCAGCACAGCATGCAGGACAGGCGCGTCAATAGTGCCAAGGAGCGTCTTGCAGGCTATGGTGAGCTGATCTCGTGCTTGCCTTACCTCTAATGAGTTAAACAGAAATTTAGTGAGATAGAGGTAATGATAATAACCGTGTGTACGATTATAATATAATCACCTAAGGACCGATTTTGACCGACCGAGCAATGGTAACTAAAACTGTTTGGGCCTACCATAAACTGAAATCGGTTTTTTCATACTTGTCCTACTCTTTTGAATGAATTACTCATTCATTATAATTATTGTAAAAAAATGAAATTGTTTAGGTATTCTGTAAATAGTATAATTATTATCGGATATTTTTGTTTAACTAGATGGAGTCGATATTTCTTTTTGTCTGACTTCTGAGAAGAAATGACGATAAAAACTCTTGAGTTTGACGCTTTTAGAGTCTAGACAAATCTTGGTCAGATAAATAATGATAATTCGAGTAGGTTTATCTAAATAGAGACGATTAGGTTCACTTTTTTTGCTGTAAGATTCAACTAGATGGAATAAATAAAAATCGTCAGGTTTACATAATTTCTGTTTATTAACCACCGTTATACATGTAGTTTGCAATCAATGTTACAAAATGGGTGTAGAACTGTAGATAAAGTAATCAAATAATATATGCCAAGTTGCCAAAATAAACTCGGGCTTAAAGATAATGTACACTAAAAATATGCGGTACCTAATTTATTCAAAAATAAAATTAACAAAAATGATAAAATAATTTATATTAACAATAGTTACAGTTAAAAAGAAATAAATTGCAGGCACGTCGTTGCAAAAATCTTCAACAAAAATACTTTGATAAATACAAATTAATTACAGCGTCATCTATATTTAAACTATCAAACAAAACTGAAAAGAATCCGAATTTGACATGAAGTAGTTACAAAAAACTCCGCTAGGTGGCACTTCATGCAGTTTACAAATATTTCACTAGATGTCACTGTCTATACAATAAATACTCCAGCACTTCAACAGGTGGCGTTAATTTAAATTAATTATAAAGCGGACACAACCGCGGAGTGGTTCGATTTCAACTTTTGAAAGCATTTAATATATTTAAACGCAATATCCACCGCTGGGATCGCTTTTGAGCTGAGACAGCTGTCTATTTGCTTCTCAGTCTCGTTTTTTACTGAAATAAAAAGCCAAATAATTAAGTACCTACCTACCTTTCCACATTTCGCCAGTTATCTTATTAACTGGCGAGGTACACCTCTGCATAACCCTGCGGGGATTACAGGCGTGATATTTTTATGTGCTAGTTAAAAAAAAAGTTCTAGATTCTCGTTTTTTTTTATAATTTATAGATCATTTTCGATAACTCGGCAACACATAGAAACGGAACTCATTTCGTCCTGTCCGACTGTTAATCCGTATGTCACACAGCCTATATACTCTGAGGATATTTTTTTATGAATGCATAATCATACGGAAGATGAAATACAGTAACGTAACTAAAAGTGGTCAACTGATCATGGACTGCGAAAAAACCCTACTGTCACGGAACTCCATAATGACGAACAGTATTCCTACCTATTGTGACTGGGTTATCGTACGGTAGGTGAAAAAAAATTGCAAAGTATTATATTTCTGAACTTTACTGGTTTGACTGTACAATGTAAGCTTGGTAGTGTCGTTGAAAACAACACTACTGCTAGTGCGGCTGGTTAGTGTCCTTGCCAATAAATGACATTTTATGATACTAGGGCGCAGGATCCCTTCCTAAAATTGAATTTTTGACAGTTTCTCCATAAATAAACTGTCAGATGTCAATTTTATTCCACGGATAAAAGATATCTGAATAAGGTAAAATCCGCCCCCAGTATATTAAAAAAAAATATAATTATGTCATTATTCTTACCATTCATAGGCACAGTTCGCAGAGCGACGTCGATTTTATAAACTCCTTGTTTTGTCATTACCCCAGATTTCATTAAAACGCAAAGAGCCCAATCCTTTACTAGTGGTATTTGCTTCTGAAATAATTACAATTCTTTATAAAATCAATTGTATACCTTTCAATAATAACAACTATATGTCCGAGGTAAACAAGATCTTTCACAACTTCTACTGTAGACTCTTCGATCTTCATGAGTGTGGGTGTCCCATGCACATGGGCGTTTAACAAAGGTCAAGTTAGTTTACAATAGGTACCCTATTGCTATTGACCGGACAAAAATTGAGACCCTGGGCTGCTACTAAAATTTATATCAGAAGAATTCAATAAATATTTGCCGTGGGATAGCACTAAGTTTAGGGGTTTTTGGAAATTCAACCTTTAAGGGGTTGAAAAGGGGGGATTTTGTTTTTATGAAAAATCTTATTCCTTCTCTTTTCATCACCCTATGATAATTTTTGAAAAGTTTATTATACCATTATTTGACTTATAAGTTATTTATACCAATTTTCAACTTGAGGCCAGAATGCATAGCTATTTAGCTAGAATTCATAAAGATCTTATTAATGTTCGAAAACTACGCCTTATAAGGTTCGAAGGGGTAGTAAATAATAAAGTTCAAATTATTCGTTTTTTTTAATCAATATAAGCCCTCCAAATGGGTTTAGGGGGTGTCGAAAGTTTGTATGGAAATATTTTAACAAGCTGTCGATTTAACGGTGAACTGTGTTTTTTATAAACTTGAAAATTGACCCGAATGCTGAGGAAATGATAAGATCGTTTTATAATATAAATGAGATAAAAATAAAATTTAAGGGGCTGAGGTTGGGTTTAAAAAAATTGGGGAAAGATGAAATCCACGCGGATGAAGTCGCTGGCGAAGTGCTAGTAGTTTGAAATCGCCTCTCCAAGGTAGACCGCGAAATTAAAATTTTCTTAAGTTTTTTGCCATTTGCAGGTCAGTATCAGGTTGTAAGTTGGTCTTAATATAATATCGCAGTCGCATCAGATATTAATTACAGAATTTATAGTAAGAAAGATCATCAATACAAGTCTCAAGTTCATATTTATTATAATCATATTGAATGACTATTTCATTAAATCATGACATTTGAGGATTATTCTAACTTAAGGAGTTGTATTGCTGATGCTAATGATTATAATTCTGTAACGCTAAAATATTTGTTACGGTCGCGAGTCATATTAAAATCAACATACAACCTGATACTGACCTGCAAATTGCAAAAAAAGTAAGAAAAATTAAATTTCGCGGGCTACCTCGGAGCATCCACCTTAAGAGGGTTTATTCTGAAAGTTGGCAACGTCGCAAATAGATGTCAAATATTTCGCTGTTTTGATTAATTTGATAATATTTCTGTATGGAAATAAGAAATGTGGCTACCCAATTGACTAGAATATTGATTATGAAATGCAATAATTAATATCGTAACACCGAATAGTGAGTTTTAGATGTAAAAAAAGTATTTGGTAACTGTCCAAATGCCTTTTTTTCACCTAAAACGGGTACAACATCAAATTCAATGTTATAATTGCAATTCATTATTAATATTCTAGTCAATTGGTTAACCACATTTCTTATTTCCATACAGTATTATTTCCAAATTAATCGAAACAGGTAAATATTTGACAGCTATTTACGACGTTGCCAACTTTCAGGATGCACCCTCTTAAGCGTGGTGTTTTTATGGTGTACATAATAAAGAGTATTCTATTCTATTCTATTCTATTCTATTCACGGTCGGCCTACTCTGCATGAGAAAAAGCCTTTGCCCTGCCATGGGACAATAATAGGATGTATTATTATAAACTAGCTACGTATGTGCAATCTAGGTGTACCGCGGTAATCCACCATCTTTGGTTCTTAATTCCAATGATAACATCCGAGTTAACTCTTGTTTCTTCTATGCATTCCAACTGATATCTCGTCAGCAATGTTACTGGGTCAATCGTTGTGTGCTGGAAAACCAAGAAAAATTAAATAAAGATAGTTACTTGTTGTTATTTTGATCCTGCTATAGTAGTAACAACAGTGCATTCAACAGGAGAACAAAAAAGGAAACCACCTAAATAGTAATAATTATTATTAAAATGTCGTTGTCATAAAGGTCTTCGCACAGATATCGGAGGTCGGCGTTAGATCACCGTCACCTCACCTCATCGACTCGCCGCTGCTGTCACCCGTCAACCAAGTGTCATGTGGACGCAGGAACGTAACCAGAGTGGTTTAGCACCTCCGAGATGACGGCGCAGTGATGACTGGTCCCCCAGCCGCTGTCAGCTGGGTGAAAACTCGCTGACCACTTAGATGACGGCACAGATGTTCCACACATCATTATTTAATCCCTCTCGGCGAAGGCGAGACGTAAGTGCGACCACCCGACGTAAACGCGTTGACTTTTGACTTCACCATGAACCGCATACGGTGCACTAGCTTGACTAATGCGAGGCGAGGCCGTTACGATGCTGATTAGTGGGCATTGCAATATATGAAGTTTCATAAAAAGAATGCCGGTGCCGATGACCTCGATCCTGATAACGGTGACCTTATTGACGATTCTGAACTTAAGGGAACTTATAGACACAACCACAGATGAGGACATATAGTTTTTTTCATTGAGCACCTTAGATTCTGAATTGAGCTACATGATAACTAGCACGTGCGGGCGCTGTCGTACCATACATATATAAAATCACGCCTTCTTCTCATGGGGGTAGGCAGAAACTACAGAACGCCACCTGCTACTATCCTTACATACTCCTTTTGCCTCGTTTACGTTCAGACATCTATCTGTTCATACACGCACGCCGGTTGCGAGTACTACGCACCTAACCTATCTGTAGAACATCAACAAGAAGGGCAGTATAATAATATCCTCGAGGGCGTTCCGGCGTTGTCTTATCACATCATTCCTCAACCTATCATTCATAGTCACACCATACATGCTTCGCATGGTACGAATTTCCACAGCATTTATTCAACTTTCATGCTTCTTTTGCCACACCCAGCATTCACTTCCATACATAAGCGTGGGCACCAGCACACCATTGTGAACAGTCAAGCCTTTTAGGGCATCAACCTGTTGGTCTCAATCCCATTGAAAGCACCATTCACTTTATTCCCGCATTTACTCTCCTTTCCACATCTTCATCAATCTTTCCATCCTTTATAAACAGACTCCACAAATATACAAACTCACTTACTTGATCCACACTCTTATCATTAATTTTCACATCACACACCGATACATCCTCTACTCTTTCAAACACCATGACCTTTGTCTTGGTGAAAACCTGTCTGCACATCCCATATTTTCTCATCTGTCACTCTTATTACTCTAAGACCTTCGCATACAGTTTGACAACACTCAAAAGACTAATGCCGCGGTAGTTCTTACACTCCTGCTAAGAGCCTTTTCCCTTATATTTGTATAGTGGTACGATTACACAATTGCACCAATCATCCGGGACACGGCTATTATCTCCAACACATATTGAAGATCCGGCAAAACACGCTTGCTACCACCCCGTCACCGCCCTTCAGCATTTCAGCAGATACTCTGTCGTACCCTGAAGCTATCCCAACTTTCAACTTTGTTTTGAGCGGCGATCATCGGCAAAGCCGCAAACATTTGCCTTGAACTGTAGTCGGCTCGGAAACACCGACTTTTTTTTTAATGAGTTTTAAAGCCAACCGCACTTTACATTCGCAAGGGGGTGCAGCGCAACGCATTTACATACAAACGAGTGCGATGCGGCCCGCCTGTAATGTGCGTTGGTTCATAGAAAACGTACGAAAGTGATGGACGAGTTTTTCAATAAGTTGCGTTGCGGTGCGGCCCGCCCTAATTTCCACTAGCCTTAAAATTAATATTTATAACCAATGTATAATCATTATAATTATTTAACATTAAAAACGCTGATAAGTTTATAACGACACTTCAACTACACATTCATTCTCCCAATCATGTTAGGGTCGGCTTCCAGTCTAACAGGATGCAGCTGAATACCAGTATTTTACATGGAGCGACTACCTATCTGACCTCCACAACTCAGTAACTGGGTAATACGATACCCCTTGATAAGACTGGTTGTCAGACTTTCGGGCTTCTGACGACTCGTAATGACTGTCAAAGATCCACGAATGACAGCCGGGACCAACGGTTTAACGTGCTTTTCGAAGGACGGAGGAGTCTCGGTATGTTAAAATGGTCATCCATCCACGGACCAACCCCGGCAAGCGCAGCTTAACCTGATGGATCGACCCGTGCGGCTGTTATTACTTAGCCACGAGCTCCTCCACTACACGACTTATTAAATAACAAACACAATGTTTTATTACCTCCATCTCCTTATTGAAAATAGTAGTCAGAAGAGCGAGTAAAATTGCAATCCTGATCATCTTTAAAAAGTTCACAGAACTCCAATAGCACGACTAGAAATAATACAAATGAAAGACGATTGTCTCCCAAGCCCTTTTTATGGAGTACTCGGAATGAAAACAATTTTGCTAGGATCATAACATTATCAGAGATAGCGCGTATGCTAAGAGCTTGTTTAGACGAAGAATTTGGCGCATCAGCACTATCGGAAATGTTTGAGATAAATGCAGTATTGAGTTTACTTGTTTGAACTTTCGGGGTTTTATGGATCTTCTTTAAAATTATTTCAAAAACTGTTGAGGCAAAAAAGGGCACAACGTGATTATAGCAGCGCAAGTCCCATCATGACGGACTGACTTGAGAGGCGGCATGGTACCCTTACTTTCCGGCTGACGCAGTTGCTCTTTGGACATGGGTTTTCATGAAGAAGCTGTGCCAAGAAGATAGAAAAAGAAGGTGGCGAAAAGGGAGTGGGGGCCTGAAACGTCTTTTAATAGGCAGCAATAGGCATAAGACGGTGGCACGCCGTGTTCCGCTGTAGAGTGTATGTGGCGGTAGAGGGTAGCTGAAAAACACCGTGTGGTTTTAGTCATTAAGAGGGTGCATCCTAAAAGTTGGCAACGTCGTAAATAGCTGTCAAATATTTACCTGTTTCGATTAATTTGGAAATAATACTGTATGGAAATAAGAAATGTGGCTAATCAATTGACTAGAATATTAATAATGAATTGCAATTATAACATTGAATTTGATGTTGTACCCGTTTTAGGTGAAAAAAACGCATTTGGAAAGTTACCAAATACTTTTTTTACATCTAAAACTAACTATTCGGTGTTACGATATTAATTATTGCATTTCATAATCAATATTCTAGTTCGCTAGTTAGCCACATTTTTTATTTCCATACAGAAATATTATCAAATTAATCAAAACAGCGAAATATTTGACATCTATTTGCGACGTTGCCAACTTTCAGAATAAACCCTCTTAAGAGTCTGAGAGATACCTGTGCCGCAGTCTAAAGGACAAATGAAAAATAGTCTTGAAAAAACCATCACGTAGAGAACGACGGAAGATCCGAAATATTTGAACATCGCAAGGATTTAGGAATAAGTAAAAATAAAATACAATTGAATCCTGCCCAAAAACCGCTCCATGTGCGCAAAATCTCATAAAATGATAGTTATAATATTACTTGGTTTTCATAATAGTTATTGAACGCTTTGTTGGAATTTTATGAATAGGTGACAGTTTACGCAATTCACATCCTATGTTATTTTTTTATTGAGTGACTTGCCTATATCTCAAGCGGTATTGTAACATAATATTATTATGTCTTGAATAGTCTCGTCCCAGTTTTCTATTATGACATCCTGTTAACTGTGTAACCCAGTTTTGAATAAGCCACCAACACCATCTTTCTTATTGTGGTCATCGTCGTAAAATTTTGTCAAGACTGTTGCCCTACAGCTCGCCCCTCGATCGTTTCAATCAAATAGTAAAGCCGCGTTTCCACTAGGCAACATTTGGCGCGCGACACATGACGCTCAACATGTACGGCAACGCTGCACAACAGCGCGCAACGTTGTCAGCTTGCGCGCAACATGACGCGCGGCTTGTTGTTTGTTTAAAGAGCATCGTTAGTTGAGCATCAATTGTTTTCGAGTGGAGACGAGTGCTCAAATTAATCGAACTCGACGACGTCGACGACTGACGTAAATTAGTAGATGCGTAGACAGACATCGTTGTTCAATAAAAGTCCCGCGCTGACTTTCAACATGTTGGGCAACTTGTTGTGCAACATGTTGTGCGTCAATTGTTGCCTAGTGGAAACGCGGCTTTAGTCATAGTAAAAGCTATGATTGATTGAAGCGACATTTCTAGTTTTATTTAATGTCTTCTTTTCTTGTTTATTTATTTTTTTAGACGCCATTTGGGATTAGACCACCCATCCATATATTTTAATATTCGTTTGGTTTATCTTGGTTTACAACTTAGAATTATTTGAGTTCCTCTCCGGTTGGAGGCCATCCGCGTTCGATTGAACAAACAACTCAGAAATAACTCACGTTTAGGGTGAGCTTTGGCAATATTAACGGGCATGACATTTTGAGATGGGACTGCAGAGCCAAAACTAAAGTATTCGATAGTGTAGAATCCCTGTAATTAATTGGCCATATTGTTTTTATTAAATAAACAATGGTGTCTGAAAAAAAAAAAACTAAGTTGATTATATCACTTGGCCCTCTTGTGGTTATGTAATAACAAGCCGCACGGGGTGTGCGTTACCCCAGTCAGTAATGGTCGAATATAGTCATTTGAGTGTAATAGATAATTAGGACATGCTTGTAATTATTGTGTAGATTTTTCAAGTTGTGCTAATAGTTTTTTTGTCATTTACAAAACGGTTTTGGCTGCGGTAACGTTACCGTGTTCATAAGTTTTGTTTTTTAATGGGTGTATTGAAAAAGATTAGACGAAGTAAATGTTGCGACTTAATTTGTGGTTGTATATTATATATTTTATGGTTGCGAAGATATTCCAGATCATGCTAGGGGAACGTACGTGTTTGCTATAGATCTCTGAAACGGTTAAGCGCACTTTTACAATTTCACACGACATGAATTTTCTTATCGATAAAAATGCACTGAAATAATTATGAAACAAACAAAAAGCGTTTTAAGCCTGTCTTACAAAAACTAGGCTAAGAGAATTAGAATGAAAAGGTCGGAGTTAGCTTTGAGGCGCATCGGAAGACGGTTGTGATCACGACACTAGCTGTATTCGAGCCAAAACTGGTAAATAATTCAGCATTTTGTAAGTGAGTTGTAATCTAATTCTCTTAAAATGAATTATTCGGTAAGTGTTAACTTTATTTAACTTGTATCTTCATTGGTAGTGTGTACATCGTAGTTACGGACTTCTCCATTAAAATAATTCTTGCAAGTTGATTTGTGTTATTTATAGGTAACAGTTAGGTGATTTCGCTAACGAGCTATTAATGATCATGTTTTCCAAAAAAGGCGAAATTACGCTTATTTAGTAGGTATCGTATGTTATCATTAATGCTATTTTCTCGTGTATTACGGGTCCATCTGCTAATCCGTTCCTTGGAAGATATTTTGTCATTTGGATTTGGTTATAGGGACCCGGCAAAAGCATTACTATACTTGAAACTGAGCACTAACGCTCCTGACTTTTGATGACTATTGACCTTGAGCGGACGCACCACATTTGTTAGGCAACTGTTAATACTCACAGTTCATTTAAAACAAACTAGCCTATACGGCCGATCTGTTATTGCATCATAAAACAACCAAACGCTAATGATGATTCCTGTATACAAAAAGGTCTCGCCACATAACACTTTGCGAGAGGCTTGTTGTATGCACATTTCCAGGAGAGGGGGTAGGCTTCACCAAGTATCCCAAACTGAATTGGTAGTTATTCTAGGAACGCTAGGGACCGTGTCTCATTAAAATCGACACTATTTAGTGTGAAATGACATTTGGACGCTAGCCACAACGCACCTACGGGGCAGAGTAAGAAAATGTGTACTAACTAAAAACCACTTTGGTGTGGACTAAGTACGATCGCAATGAATTCTGCTAGAGACTGAATCAACGGTGCGCTTGTGCCAGTTTTTTGTTATCTTAGTAAAAAGAAGCTAGGCCTCCGTAAGGGTATATTTCACATTAGTATAAGTTTTTAAAGTCGTTAGAGCTCCTGTTCGAAGTGCTAGGACCGAGCATAATTATTTATATTTATTGAAATTACTTCTAAATGGTGTTTTATTTTATTTTTTATAAGCAAATTCAAGGTAATTCAAAATCAAAATCAAAAGTCATTTATTCAAATTAGGCTGAGAATCAGCACTTTTTGAACGTCAAAATTACATAAGACAGTCCCCCAAAACGCCCACCCTTCACCACTTCCTAGTGCTTTAGCTGATTTAATTCTTAAGAAGTCATGTGAAAAAATATAAAAGCATGCTTAACCGTTTCAGAGATCCAGCAAACACGTAAACGTGGGAAACGTTTAGGTGTAGCAGCATCAAAAATATATTTCATTCTTAATTTATTAATAAACAAAACATCTGGCCACGGTAACGTTACCGCAGCCAGAACTGTTTTGTATATCCATTATCTAAAAAAAACCGGCCAAGTGCGTGTCGGACCTCGCACAGTGAAGGGTTCCGTAGCTGGGATGAATTTATCCCAAGAACAAACTTAACATTGTAGTTGAAACATGATTTTGCAACTGCAAATGTAAGTTGGTCGATAATTACTCGTTAACTTGTAGAACCTACTTAGCTGTGATAGTTTTCCTTTTAATTTCGTTAAATTAATAATTATACTACTGCTGTGAATTTTTCCACATAACCAGAACTTACCATTTAGCTGGCAGTAGACTTGACTATAATTATATTATATCAAATTAGCACTTTAAAGCTTATTTCAGAAACGGCTTCTTCAAAAATCTCCCTTTCCAAAGATCTCCCGCAACATGCGATAGACGAAAAAAAAAATATGTCCCCATTTTACGTGTAGGGGAGGTACACAATTTTTTTTTTTTTCATGGTTTTATTTTACCACTTTGTCGGCGTAATTAATATGTATACTCATGCCGAATTACAGTGTAATAGTACTAACAGTTTCTGCGCTAAGCCGAGGACAGACAGACAGACACGGACATGGCGAAACTATAAGGGTTCCTTGTTGACTACGGAACCCTAAAAACGATTAGCACAACAAATTAAAAAATCTACGCAACAATTACAGAAGCTGACGTCCGAATGATCTATTACACTCAAATGACGTCTGGCTGGGGTAACGCACACCCGCACGGGTCAATCGCTTGCCAGGGTTGGTCCGTGGATGGATGATCACCTTTACAGACTGAGACTAGAGTCCCAGCTGTCATTCTTGGATCTTTAACAGTCGTTAAGAGTCGTCAGAAGGCCAAAAGTCTGACGGTTGTCAGACTTTCGGCCTTCTGACGACTCGTAGTCTTACCAAGTGGTATCGTTTTACTCAGTTACCGGGTTGTGGCGGTGAGATAGGGTCTCACTCTGTGTAAAACCTGGTATTCAGCTGCATCCGGTTAGACTGGAAGCCGACACCAACATAGTTGGTATATATGATAGTGAGCCTCTATCACACCAAGACTTCCGTAGAGGGCCACTTCACCTTTTTCTGCCATTTTTTGTGACTGAAAGTTGACATTAATAGTGATAGCAGCTACCTAACTACTTGTATGTATGAGACAGTGTTTTGTGGTGTTAACATATTTATTAATTACATACACCACAGGCTTACCTATGTGTGATGATCTTTGTGATCAGACCCTAGAGTGATCACAAAGATCATCAGTAGAATGGTTGACTGGATAGGACGGTGATCGGCATACTCATTAGTCAATAGAGCCAAATATCAACACTATAACGACTAAGATTTCTTATATTAGCCAGTCCTTTTTGTGTGTCCAAAATGTCTCAATACAGATAATGTATTTGACTTCGCGGAAATACATGATAAAATACAATAGATGTAGATATATTTAGTAAACTATTCCGCTTAACTATTAAAGAGTCCTAGAAAACCCTGATAGAAGACGACTTTCAAAGAGGCATCCTCAGGATGACGATTGACTTGTAGCGAACCCGTTGTGCTGTGTTGCCACGCCGAGCGCCGGATGCAAAGAAAGTCAATAGGTACACTTTTCTCAATCAAATCCGAAATGTGTTCTGCAGTGAGAGATGTACGATATTTATTTTTAATGTATGAAAGAGTTGAAGAGTTGGCCGGCCGAAGTGCTGCCGGGCAAATTCAAATGCCTTAGCGGGCCAGTTCATGGCCTGCGTGCCTGGGTTTGGCCGGCCTTGAGCTAGAGGATGATGATGGAAAGGAACAAACCATAAACTAAATAAAATTCAACAAATTCAAATGTTCTTTTAATGATGATTTAATAAATTCGTAAAGGCAGCTTTTACAAATAAGTCAATTTCTTACTTCAAATAAATTGATCCCTGTATTCCGAATTATTCCTAAGCAGTGCGTTTTTACTAAATTACTTTTTTTCACAATTTATTTTTTATTGTGAGGGTAGGAAGAAAAAAAAGACATAGAAAGAGACATCTATACGCGTTGAAATACAATTTTGTCAGTTGCAAGTTGAGCGTAGAAGATTGCAGACGTCACTGAGCATTCTAATTCCACATTCAAATATAATGAAAAGTCTGTTTAAATCATATGATTGTAGCAGAAAATTCTTAGGAAGAATCCAAATGCTGATGGTGTTCTGCAATTACAAAAAAATCGCGTGCTTGGGATCTTTTTCATGGTAACACTTTACGTAGTTCCAGGCAGTCTGGTGGGGTGTATTGCCCTTGTTTGCGAGGCAGGCGTCGATCAGTTTCTCCACTGTGGGTTTGTCAGCTGGAAAGAAGAAAGAAATGTAAGAAAACCCACCAAATACGAATGGATTGAGTCCACACAATAGTTACTGAAATATGGATGTTGCGCTAAACTAACAATAAAACGTACACTGTGTAGATGCCTCAGCCATAAACAAAGTTTTTTTTTTTTTAACTGTTTCTAGATTCAGGGGCTCGTGGCTATATAATGTCAGCCGCACGGGTTGATTGAAGGTTAACCTTTGCTTGCCGCGGTTAGTTCGTGGAAGGGTAACCATCCATTACATCCCAGTGGGTCCCAGCTGTCATTCGTAGATTTTTAACAGTCGTTACTGATCGCCAGAAGCCCGAATGTCTGCCAACTAGTATTACCAAGGGGTATAGTGTTACCCAGTAACTGGGTTTTGGAAGTCAGATAGGCAGTCGCTCCATGTAAAATACTGGTTCCATGTAAATACCTATCGTAGTTGGGAAAAAGCTAAGCAGACTGATTCCTTTTGAATTTTAATTGTAGAGATCACGAAGCATTTTGTTAACCAGTGAACGCTTGCGTATTATTAAATGTATTTTTCATAAATAAATCGGGTTTAAAAATATTCAGATTTTACCCACATTAAACGTGCACGTTACGTTGGGGTGGACACATCTAGCTGTGGATGTCATATACATTTTCTTGTATTACCGTACTACTACTATTGCCAAAAGTTTAGGTGCATGACTTTGGAGTCTTACCTGCATTAGGAACCTTAGCCAGAGCGACGTCCTTCTTGAACTTGCCGTCCTTGGTCATCAGCTCCGACTTCATCATCATGCAGAGGGCATACTTCTTCAGGGCCTCGCTGTCAGTCTGAAAATATGTTGCTAGTTATTCAAATGATTTATATCTGAAGTGGAGTAGTACTCTCTAGCTCATGATGACACTCTCTTAGAACACCAAAACAACTGACACAAATCGCACCACCATGCATACACTCTTTTTTATACCTATTTACTAGGTACAGTCGAACAAGCTATATGGTATGCAGGCAGCTAGCTGGCAACTACTTTTAAACAATGTTGTGAGTGCCGTTCAAAAAGTTATTACTTACAGAATAGAAATTAATATTGAAGTGGAATGATGAATATTTTTGCCTATATACAAATACCTTGTTTGACAGTACATACTTTTTTCCAAATAACAAAATTGTCTACAAAACGCTGTACAATTTTGATGATCGTTATTTAAGATCTGTCAGCTTCTTACAGATTTTTGTTCGATTTTATCAGATGTTACTATCGCTTGTTACCTATCGATCAAGGTTGAAATGGTTTACTTGTATCGGTCGACAAAAACTATCATAATAATGATCAACAAAATAATTTACTAAATTTTTTATGATCACAAGAGTCAAATATTTTGCAAATCCCTCACACTCTAAGCAAGAGCACCTAAGTTTTAATAATTCTTACCTTGTAGTCACCTCCCTTTAGCTTGTTGACTAGCTGTTCTTCAACTTTGGTCTCATTCAGACATTCTGTGCGATGCTTCTTAAGCTTTTCCTTCTGTTCGTCTGTGAGAGCCTGGACAAAAGGTTAACTAGGTCAGTTAAATCCTCCTAATACTAATATACTATTAAGAAAATGTGATAAGGAAGACTAAGTGTTTGGATGTTTGGATGTGTGGATGTTTGGATGTTTGGATGTTTGGATGTTGGGATGTTTGGATGTTTGGATGTTTGGATGTTTGGATGTTTGGATGTTTGGATGTTTGGATGTTTGGATGTTTGGATGTTTAGATGTTTGGATGTTTGGAAGTTTGGGGGTTTGCATGTTTGTTACTCAATCACGCAAAAACGGATTTGGATGAAATTTAGCACATAGATAGAGTTTATAACCTGGATACTCCTGAATTAAAACTTTTTATCCCGGTAGTAGATTCCCGTGGGATAATTTTCGACCTCAACGCGGGCCAAGCCGCTGGCAAAAGGTAGGATTATAATTATGTTCCTCCTATCCGCTCTTTGAAGTGCCCTCTGTTGGGACAGGCAACTAAAAGCTGCAATGGCTGGAGACATGGCCCTAAATTATTAGAATCACATATCTAAAAATTATTAGATATATTGTTTGGCCTTAAATAAGACCATGATATTATGAAGAGTTCGTTTCTGCATTTCTTCTCAGGGACCCTACCTATTTTAGAAAAAATCATCAGAAATAAACATCATTTCATTTTATTTCACTTCAAGTTAATTTTAAAATTAAATTAAATAAAAATAATTTGTAATGCTAATATTCAATTGCGGGGTTCGAATGCACGACTCATGCGCAGCGTAGTGCTCAGCCATTCAATTGCAATTGAGTCGTTAAAAATAGGTAAGCAAAGTTTTCCATAAACCAACTCTTCTTCATTACTGGATACTCAGAATATGATCCATTGCACAACAACAAATGAAAATGCATTAAAAAAAAAACAATATCAAATGAAAAATATTGTCACATTTTTCCGAATTCAATTAAAACATACTTGGAAAAATAGCTCACTTTAAATATTAATGGAATTAATTTCCAAACATTAGGTACAAAAAATCCGTATCCGAAAAAATAAAATCGCAGTCAACAAAATAATTAGGTCAAAACTTTTCCACTAACCTGGGCTAACAGAATGCAGGCAGCGAATACTAGTAAAGTCTTCATCTTGATAATACTTGTTGGTTGTACTTGCAGCTTATTGTCTTGGATGCGCAGGAGTTGTGTGGCATGCCCCGAGGGCATCAAGCTTATATACCAGCCAGCAGCCAGATACAGCGTATTGATAATAATCACCGGTGGATTTGTTATGTGGGGTCGTCAACATTTAAAAGATTAACAATTCGCGTAACGAGAGGAAAGTTTTGAGTTTGAATTTGGATAGGAAAGAAGAAAGAAAATACATTTATTTAGCACAGACTAAAAGGCACACAATATAGTAAACAGCAGATAAAAAGATAAAATAAAAATCTGATAAGAATAGAGGAAAAGTTAGCTCACGGCTGGAGTGAAAGATGCTATTATGGCAAGAAAATGGATTGAATACTGAGTTATAGACTAATAGAGAAGTGTGGAAGAACAAACAATGTCATAATGCTGTGTCAAATATAATTAATGGGATACGGGCTAGAGGATATTTATGAAATTAGGGCCATATGGCTAAAGAGGGATAATACAATCTTTAGTTTAGTATTGTGTGTGATAATGCTGTTGAAGTGGTATAATGGTTATCATTGTAATTATGGTATCGGATTGGCTGCTACAGGCATTAATTTAGTTACCACACACCAATTTATTCAAGTGTGAGTGTTATTTGCAACGTACTCTGTTCCCCTCAGATTATCATACACAAATGTATTTGGCTTTGAAGCCATGGCAAAACCGAATTGAGAAAGCAAAACACTGTAGAAGTTGCTTGTTGGGTAGTTGTACATACAATGTTTCATAGTTTTCTGAAGAAAATACGCCTCAGTCCTTTGTACGGTATCTTTTGTACGTGTGCACAAAGTTTGAATAAATAATTAATAAATAAAATTAAATAATATTATTTCACTTTAAAAAATCCATGTCAAAAGTTTACGACTCCTGCCAAAGCGTGGGTCGATCTGGAAAGATCCAAGCGAGTCTTGTGTATATGTACCTAATAATAGCGTCGCGGTCACAGAGGACGCTACCTTTGTTTTACAATTTTTTCTTCAAGTATTTTGAGAAGATTAAATCATAATGGTGCATACAATTCAGTTTTGTCCTTTCAACTTATAACAATATTAACCTTAACATTATTATAATTATGGTTAATGATTTTGACATTCTACATGATTAGTACTTAATTATTACACAAAATTTGCCAAATGTCTGTACTAACGCTAGTTTTTGAGATGTGTGTGTAATTACTAGCAAATTGAATTTTATGATCTGGAAAAATAAATGATTTGATTTGCTATGTATTCCATGGAACTACTATAGTAAAAAATGGGAGGGGAAAGAATCATAGGGCATCGAAGAATTCGTCCGCGTCGCTGTCAACAGGAAAGGTTGAATCGTCAACAAAAGAATCAACTACCATAGTTGATTAAATTTCAGAATTTTTCATTTTAGCACGTTCCGGGTATTTCTGAAATAAATAAGTTTTGGATTTGTAGGAATAATTTATGTTCCCTTTGAACTTAAGTGGTTCTGGCGACATAACTCCGAGATCAATGCCATTGGTTCTCAGAAGCTCAGAATATTGGTATAATCAATATTGATCGTCCTTTTTTATATGAATTTTATTCTCTCAAGATAGCTTCTACTGGTATAAGACGTTTGTTAGCTATGGGGGATATTCTTGTAGTTGGCAAAGGTTTTGGACATAAGGAAGCCGTTTTAGCAGATCGTCATTTTCGACTTAACTTAACCAGAATTATGTTCGTATAGATGAATTTACAGCTATTAATCAAGTCCTAAGATACTATGAAGAATCAGCGATTCAAGTGTTGTCTTTTTAATTTTCAACGTAGTTGAGAATGCTGCTTATTGACATTACGTCACCATAATTTTTCAAGATTAGGGTTTAAGATAGCGTCTGTAACTTGAACTCTGTAACTTGAAAAACAACTTTAATTTCGGAAGTCGGTGGCAAAAAACGAAAATACAAAACCAAAGACACCGACTTCCGATAGTAAAGTTATACTTACTCGTATAGGAGGAGCTCGTGGCTAAGTAATAACAGCCGCATGGGAAGATCCATCAGGTTAAGCTGCGCTTGCCGGGGTTGGTCCGTGGATGGGTGACCATCTTTATATACCGAGACTCCTCCGTGCTTCGGAAAACACGTTAAGCCGTTGGTCCCGGCTGTCATTCGTGGATCTTTGACAGTCGTTACGAGTCGTCAGAAGCCCCAAAGTCTGACAACCAGTCTTACCAATGGGTATCGTATTACCCAGTTACTGAGTTGTGGAGGTCAGATAGGCAGTCGCTCCATGTAAAATACTGGTATTCAGCTGCATCCGGTTAGACTGGAAGCCGACCCCAACATTATTGGGAAAAGGCTAGGCAGAATGACTTACTCGTATAGCTGAATTACCAGTTATTAATTTAGATTCATAAGACACAATGAAGAGCCAGTGATTCAAGTGTTGTCGTTTTAATTTTCAACGAAGTTCAGTATGCTGCTTACTGGCATTACGTCGCAGAATTTTTCAAAATTAGGGTTTAAGATAGCGTCTGTAACTTGAACTTTTTATATTCAGGTTTACTTTAGGTATAGTTAAATTAACACTATTCTTCGTTATAACATAATCTATCTCGTAAAATAAGTCAGTTCGAATTAAATTACTTATTAGTCTATTAGGGTGTAATCAATAAATTCTTATTAATACGATTTATTCCGGTCGGATCCCCCGAACCGATCCCCTGCTATTCTTTTGTTTTTTATATGATAGGTACAGAAAAAAAAGTGTAGTAAGTAAAGTAAAGATTTATTGTTCAAACTAGGACCAGATTACATGGCAAGATAATGTATAGCACAAGCATGTTTCTAAATCTAGTTAATGGGTGCCGTACTGTTCTTCTAGAAAGGTTATGAAAAATAACCTGTGGGTGTGTGTAGTGTATCTATGTGAACACTGTCTCACAGAAACAAGTAGTACGATAGTGGCACTAATGTTAACTGTCAGTCACCACGAATGGCGGGAAGACGAAGGTGAAGTGTACCCTGGACAATTAGAGCTTGGAAGTGATGGTGTACCTGTGACTCCTGAGAGTAATTCGTGACAACAGCCCTTCTACAGATATTAACGGATACTACATTAGGTCATTTCATTCTGCCTAGCCTTTTCCCAATCATGTTGGGGTCGGTGAATACCAGTATTTTACATGAAGTGACTGCCTATCTGACCTCCACAACCCAGTAACTGGGTAATACGATACACTTTGGTAAGACTGGTTGTCAGACTTTCAGAATTCCGACGACTCGTAACGACTGTCAAAGATCCACGAATGACAGACGGGACCAACGGCTTAAAGTGTTTTCCGAAGCACGGAGGAGTCTCGGTATGTAAAGATGGTCACCCATCCACGGAGCAACCCTGGCAAGCGCAGCTTAACCTGATGGATCGACCCGTGCGGCGGTTATTACTTAGCCACGAGCTCCTCCTACATTAGGTAAGAACTTAAAATTAAAAAAACACACAGTGTGTCTACCGCCTAAGTCCCTAACTGATAAATTGCGAGTGAACAATCAGACTAACGACATAATGCAATAAACGACGGAGAGCTGTAGATTTATTGTTGTACGTTGACCCTTATGCCCTCTGATGCTCGCTTGCTTTTCACAAATTAAGACCTTTTTCTTGAAGTGATCTAGTATTAGGTACTAGTATCACCCTGAAAACTGCTGAACATGATCCAAACACTAAAAAGGAACATCGAAACATTGAGCATGCTTAGCAATGTGTTCACAGATTATTGTTATTGATAAACAAAAGGAGACAGCTACACACATGTAGGTACAAAAGTACAAAATAAATTGAGTAGTAACTAATCAAAAACTTCACTTAAACTTCATTTTGCATATTTTTTTCAGAAAATCATAAAAACCGTATAGCATAGTGTAAGTAATAGAACGTGTTTGTAGGATGTTGATCAAACCATCGACTTTTAAAATTTTTTTTCAGAAGGATTTAAGGACTAGTTTTTGAAGCGGTTTGTTGGTATTGGAATGAGTATTTCAACATTGAAAAGCAAAAAAAAAAAAACATGTCCTGATCAATAACGGTTTTTGTTCCGTCACTACTCAATTGGTTTATAATGTTCTCATTGTTGGGTCTCAAGCCTCCTCTGTGGGATGGACTAAGGCATATTAAAGCCACGTCTCACCTTTCCTATTGTTTTGTTCTAGAACATGTTCTTTTGTTTTCTTTCTACGTTTTTAGAACAGGCTATGGCTGCCTATAGTTTTGTTATATTATATTCAAAGATATAGTCTATTAGTACTACTATTACTTATGCCATCCAAGTGGAATGATATAACCTAGGAAATCTTAAAGACTGTTTGTTCACATGTCCATCCAAGAGCATGAGACATTTTTAGCTTTGTCTTATAGAAGTAAATAAAATTAAATCGCTAGCTGGTTTGCCATCCAATAACAAAAACAATAAAAGAAGAATCTGGCTCAGAAGATGGTTTATTCCAGTTGTAACCCAAAATCCTTCACTGGTTTAAAAGGACTTGAACTGGTATTTTATTATCGTTTTATGAAGGAGGAAGATTTAATAGGAATTGTCTAGATTAGCTGCTAACTATTTCTGTTTCTACGTTTTATTTTAATGGAGGTTGTGTTGGTTACATTTTACTGTCTGGCTGTTAAATCTTCAGTTTAACTGTGTCGCAGTTGTTTCTTACGTGTTAATTGTGTGGGAAAGTTTAGTTGTGTGAAAATGTAGTGCAAAGAAATAATAATTTATTTAACGACAAAAGGAATTGTTAAAAAAAAAAAAGTAAATCACTCTTGAAATGTGATTCACATTAGGGTTTATGTAACATAAAGTTTATTATAATGCTGCTAAGGTAAATAGATCATTAAGTTATTAAAATTATTTTTCAGGCCACCACAAACTGCTGAAGCTGAAAGAAAAAGATGAGATTCACGAAATACGAAAATGACAATGACAGACACTAGTTTTGATTTCTTATGTTTATTTAATAACTATCAAGCACAATGCTTTATAATAAGAAATAATATTATCTTCTATTTTTGTGTGTTACGTGCAGAAAAGGCAAACAGAAACCGAAAAGATGAATATTGATGTCTCCAAACAAGACAATAATGACATTAATACACCAATATTTCTGCCAACTGCAATATTTTGGAGAAAGTCGATGAAAACGTTGCAAACCGTGTAAATATCGCCGTAGAAAATTTTGGCAGTACTTTTCGCATGCGCGGGCTTGAGCAGGCTTAACCTAAAACATAAAGTTTTGGACACCGCGGCAAAACAGCTTGTTCCACCGGCCTGCGGTAAAATGTAAACAAATGAATTTCGAATACAGTGACACGGATTTTGAAAACATTGGAAATTGGAAAAATATAATTGGATATATTGTATGACGAATTGGAAATGGATTCAAAAATGTGCGTTGCGTTACAAGTAAGTGGTAACTGTTTCATTATATTTTAAATGAAGTTCGTTTTAAATACTCTTAGTAAGTGTGCACCCATTTATGCATTCTGTAATAAATAGTGTAGGATGACTTTGAAATTTGCATGCATGCAAACAATTTGTAAATAGGTATCTTACCGTGGAAATACCTTACAATTAAAGTCATAAAAATTAATTGTTGATTTTATAATACTTATGCCCAATATGGATACGTAGGATACGTAGATAATTTTCTAACCGTTATAATGAACATTTTAATGTTTGCATTTATTATTAGGTATCCAATTTATTCTTTTGAAAATAACAAAATAATATTAAATTGAGACTAATATTATTTTCTCATCTAAATTGTGGATTCATCACATATTTTCGTGCCGTTGAATCGTTGTTGTATTTCTGCAAAGTTACACGTAAAATCAAACTTAATTTTGTTATACTTAGGTACCAATAGTGAATATTGTAAACAGCCCATTCAAAATTGGATTATTGTGTGTATGTAATATGATAGTTATTATTATTGCAACGTGCATAATAATGGCGCCGCAAAATAAAATTTGGTGGAAATCATAATCAATAAATAATAATCAATCATAATAACTCGAATTGTTAGTTGGCCTACCAGACGTTCCTACCCTGAAAATTATTTGAGTATCAGGCTTTAAGGCCTCCAATATTGTTCCTGAATTTATTATAAATTCTATTATGCATTGCTCAAAAACTTTATAGAAACTTTAATAAAGCCATAATCAACCTAGCTTGTATGCAGTAAACAGACTACCAACGTCAGACTGATACAGAAACTCCGCATTGCGCAGGACAACTCCGAACGAACTTCACACCAGTGAAAAATAACACACATCAACGCGAAAATTGTACATTTTAAACAATAAGAAATAAATTATCTACATCTGTGATAAAACAATAATACACTGTTTTCTAGAACTCACTTTTTGTATTGAAAAGTTGGTATTATTTAGTGGACAACGTGTTTCTATTAATTGTTTTGATATCGGAAAACGGAGGCGTGTGTGGCTGGTAAGTCCTGTTTTTATATATTTTTCTAGTGTCAATTCTATTCTTTTCAGTCTTCACTTTCATTTTAATTGTACCTAAAATTTTAAAACACAAAATTCCAATGAAATTCGGCGTAAAAATGAAATGAGCATCGTAGTATTTTTCATGTTATAATCCATTACACCAGTATGTTCATAAAAATGTCAGTCATTTAATTTTATAATTGTAGCTTTCTGTAATAAGTGAATTATATATGATAGCGCTATGTGTAAAATAGTATACAATATTTTAAACCTGTTGATTGAGACTTCTGATACCGAAGACTATAAGAAAGCTTCTCTATTTGATGAGCATAACAATTAAAACTTCCTTTAAAATAATTAGTAAAAAAAAAAATTGATAATTACAAAAAAAAAGTTCTAGACCAAAACCATGACGCATGCTTTGTTTACGTGTCCTCTATACGAACAAAACTATCTCTCCAACCAATAAGTACATTACATCCGTTCCAAAATTAGACCGCAATCAACATCATTACTCTCATTAAAAATATCACATGGCATATCCTCATTCATTAGGCATTGCGTGTACATATTTTATATTTGTACCTTCCGGACATTGACATGTTTATAAAAAAAATCCCTACCACCGAAGTTGTCCGCACTGCAGCGTCAGATCGATCGCGGTACCACGCATGCGCAAATAAGCTACATTTACGTTAGTGGTCATAGAGCGCGGGTAGGAAGTCGACGACATGCCGAAACCGACACCCGTCGAAGATCTCGTAGTCCCTCCACAGGACACGAAAATATGTGGAACTATCTGCATCTGTCAGATGACAGCAGTTCTCAGTGCGGTATCCTTGGTGTACCTTACAGTTGCGATCTACATGCCGTATACCAGAGCCATCGCGTCCGGAATCGACCCTACCCCGATTATGTGCACGACAACACGAGCCATCAACAAAGACAACTGTGACTGGGGATCCTGTGGTGAGTGGTGCCTCAGCAAGACCTCCGGCGCCTGCATCCAGATCTACGTCAACGTCAGGAAGAATGGAACGTCTTTACTATTGTCTGAGTGTGGAAGTGCTGCCAACAAAACCTGCTTCGGTATTGACCAAGAAAACGCCAAGAAGTACCACTGCATCAGAGATGAATGTAGGAACTTGACTGGAACATTCAACTGCACTGAAGGAAAATGTATCAACATAACAGACGCTTTCGAGTGTGCCTTCAGAGAAACGGATCCACCATTAAAATGTTCCGGTAGAAGAGGGAAAATTACTTGTATAGACGTACATGGACTTTTCTCTTGTAACAGAGGAACTTGTCGAAAAATAAGAACGCCTTATAATTGTGACCGTAGATGCGTCGACATTCCTACCCGTAACAAAAACGTAATAGTTCTAAGTGGGGACAGAGTGTTTTTAGCAAGATGTGCGAAATTAGTACAAGAAGAAAACAGTACGGTAGTGTGGACTGATTCTGGGGAAGAAGTTCTAATGTTGTCGTGTCATGCAGTTCACAATGGAACGCAAGGAGTTGTTGCTGTTGACTGTATTAATGCTGCCTTACTGCCACGCACAGATATAGCTGACCTGACGAATTTCACATACCTACAATATTTATATCAATCTAGAGCAGTTCCGAATCGTTACATCGCTCCCTCTGAAGTGGAACTGACTTTAGCAAATGACAGCCGCCTGATGATAAATCTAGAAGGATGTGTGAATACCTTAGCTGATGAATGCAAAGATTTCTTGAAAGATTTCGGCCGCGATGGTGCTGATCACAACGCTAAAGCAAGATTCCCTTGCTTCTATATGGAAAATAGCCCTGATACGGTTGTCGCCCGATTCGATCTAGAAAATACGTACCGTCAGTTCTTAGTCGCCTTGGTGTTGCCTACAGTGCTGGTTGTTGTCTCTTGTGTAACTTTGGTGTTCTGTCAACGGACCATTGAAGTTGGTGATGATGCAAAGATGAGATTTAAAGGGTGCGCTGCTGGACAGGCTGATATGCAGTTGCATCCAAACGATCCTGTTTCTCCACTCTGAGATCAGTCACGTGAGATAGCCCACTTTCGTAATATCATTAATATTATGTCTTACTTTTTATTTTATCATTTACCTAGATTTTAACTATTAAACCACGAGACCCTTTTATTAGTAGAAATACGGGACGTATTTCTATTAATTAAAGGGCATTTCTATTAATATTTCCTTTATTCCATTAAATACATATATTTTACATTTTTAAATATTAGAATATAAAAATTATAAAAACATTTAAAAATATAAAAAATAGTAGCCCACCGGTATCGGGAACAGGGTCCAAGCTACCGGTGGGCAGGGCTCCAGAGAGAGGAACCTCCTGACAATGCGAGCCGTGTCCAGAAGTACCGCTTTCTGAATCAAGCCCTTGATCCAGCTACCCAACGAGAGCCTCCTCAGGTGTTGGTCGAGGCTCTTGGCTATTAGGCCATTGGCTGTCACGACTATCGGCTATTCGACTATTAATATTACTATTATGGCAAAACGCATCAGTACATTTTTATAATTCTGTTCTACCCTAACATTCACTCGTAGGCTCTTACATAATTGAACTTAAACTGCTAACACGTGTCTAGAAAACATAAGGACTATGTCCGCTTACTCGTTTTAGCTTAATCAATAGTACCAACGGTGAAATACGTACTGGCCTTGACACAGTTCCGTGACTCAGGGGTGTTTATGTACTGAATATTTTAAGGTACTGATTTAATGTGATAATTTGAAAGATTTGCGTCAAACTGTTCCAGTTAAGCATCTATGAATTATTAATAGGTCTGCTGTTTTTTTAGTTTTTTTTCGCTAGTTGCGAGGTGTAGTCGTTTTGTGACAGATTTGGCTTTGTCGACCAAAGTTTCTAATTATTATAGCGAATACCACATCGGTAATTATAGTGTCTAGAGACAGTAATTTATTTATTGTTCTGCTGCTATGACCAAATTAATAAATTAATAATAATTAATTTGATTCTTTAAAAATGTTAAATGATGACAAATTTTGTAGATGAATGAGTGAAAACAAATTAATAAAACTAGATTCTACGCCAGTCGATGCGCCTAATTTTTTATTAAAATATTCTTGTTTCTCTGTTTCAGGCGTTCCCCTCCTTTGTGAGGGTCCGGCTAGTTCACTAAGAGACGACTAACCTGCTTGCAATGCTTTCTACTGGCTGACACTCCCTCCAGATGTCTACTATGAGCAGATCCAGGGCGAGCCTATCACCAGCAGCCTCAGAAAGGTCGACGTTACCTATGGGAGCGTCCGCCGAACCAGGCAGCCCAGACTTCAAGTCATTGGAACAACCGACGAGGGAGCAGCTTCTAACCCACTTTTTTGAAAGATTCAAGTTCTACACATCACTCTGTCTCGGAACATCAGCCATACTTGCAGTCTTTGCTTTCCTCTTCTTGATACCGTTCGTCGTCGAGCCTGCTATACAGACAATACTAGCAGAGTACGTGCCAGAAGCTGGTATCTGCTCCGTCTCTGAACATGTGCACGCGGAAACTTTGACAAATTGCACCTGGGCGTCGTGCAGGGAAGGTTGTACGACCGCTCACACAAAATGTCATAAGATTCGTGTAAATTTAGCTAGAAGACCGTTTGTAGAGAATGCACCAGTGCCGACTGAATGGGATGAGACTGATTTAAAGTTTCTGATCAACCCTGAAGGTTGCGGGTATCCTCCGCGAGTGAATTGTTCAGTATTTGCGATTGACTACGCGGGACCGAGGGCTCCGAAGATATTTCCTTGCTACTATAGTTTGACGAGGTCGGACTTGGCGGTGGCAAGGTACTCTTGGGACACGACGGTGCGAGGGTTGGTGCTGGCTCTAGTGCTGCCGACGACGGTGTTCGTGTTCAGTCTGAGTGTGCTCGCGTACTGGCACTGTCGTTGCTGCGACAGGGCGTGTAACAGACGAGTGCACGCCGAATCGTTCGCGAGTAAAGAAGAGTAAGTGTTTCTAGCTTTCATTTTTGATGTTTTTTGGTTTGGTAGTTTTTTTTTTATATTGTCAGAAGTCAATTGCAATTCACCTCCTTTTTTCTAGCCATCACTGATTTTAGAGTCAACAGAAAAAATAACGTAACTTGACAATATTCTTTTTTGTGATTTTCTGACAGTACCTAAATGTAGTCTTTTTCTATTTTGAGTAATTATAACATATAGTGTACATTACTGGACTTTCAGGTCCTATCTCAAGTATGGTGTTGGAACATCGTAGTTTTAATGGATTATAGTAAAGTACGTTTTCTATTAGAGTTTTGCACTGTGGTGTGTGGAATTTTAGTAATATCGTAGATAAAATTGGTAAAATATCACTGTATTTTTGCTCTCGTAAATAGTTCACGAAATGTTTTGATTGGTAATAAAACTATCTGCTTCATCCACGATAACATTCACTGTAAAATATGTAGGATCCCAATTATTTATAGAAAAATTAGCACATCCAAAGTATTTAGGTACGCTACATTGTAGAATAAAGATTTAGTTAAAACATACAACAGTTTGATAAACCTATAATTTCCCAAAACTCTAATATTCCACCTACCTTCAGAATTTTCATTTTTATATTTTAAAAAACATACTTATATAAAAAAAACAAAAACAGACGCAATTCATTCTTCAAAATTGTCAAAAAAAAGAACATTATAATTTTTAATGTTAAATGACTAACGTTTCTCCCTTTTCTATGTTTTCAGTAGCAAACTGTTATGCGAGTTGGATGATGACCCGAGTGATGATGTGTTCTGACGCCGAGCTTCAGCCGCCCGCCGCCGCGCCTCCCCCCGAAACCCTGAAGGCTACGTACAGCTGTAAACCTGCGTGGTTGCTGCGTGGTCACTGCGTGGTCACAGCGTGGTTACTGCGGCATCTTCCCGTAGCCTTATTATAGAACTTACGTACCCGATAATTTTCAATTCAATAAACGAATCGGTTGAAAAGTTTGCCTCAAATTGTAAGGTTGTGACATTTAAGTAACACCATTGAAATTCATAGATACTATATTGCCATAGACATGTTAGAATCTATCAAAAATAAGATTGCTTTAATGTATTTTCAGTAAGATGGTCCATATTAAAAATCAAAACTATTGATATTACATTTTTCACTTTTCAACCGATATTCTTTCCAGTATAATCTCGTCTAATATTATTTTATAGAGCATTTGCGAAAAAGGCAAGTGCAATTACCTTAATAAAGGCTGCAAATAATATTGGGGAGGGGGTAAAATCAGAACAGTATTAATATATTATGACTTTAATGGCGGGCAACAAGGCTTACGCTTTAAAACATTTATGAAAAATTTAAGAAAAAATACTATTATAAAATAACAACGTCTCTTTATTCTAAATCTGAGCTATGCCGGATAGTATTAAGTCCTTTTTTATATTTTTTGCTTCCGGAAACGCGTGATATTTATTTTGTTTTTTACTTATGTATATTGAATAACTTATTATATAATAAACATATAGATAGAAAAAATAATATCATTCAAATACCATGTTCAAAATTAAGTACCTTAAAAAAAATTGTGGATCATAAATATTATCGTCCGCATTTTTGAAAATGTTCATTATTGAATAGAACATAATAACGACAATATTACGAATTCATTTTGAAATATTAAAAGTAGAACACACTTTCACAACTTTCTTCACATGCCTAATGTAGCAAATACAATTATTGTAAATAATATAATAATTTATAACAATTTAATTATTAATAATTTCAAACAGTTTGCATTTTATTACTATAGTTAAATTTTTTTGTAGTGGAGTTTTTTTTTTTTTTAATAGGTAGCTTTATAAGTGTCGTAATTACTTTGACAGCTGTCCAGGTGGTAGAATAAAGTTTTATTAAGTATCTTAAACTTAAATGGGTGTAGCACAACTGTTATTGGAAATTAGCTTTCTCATCTCTAATTGTTATGATTGTAAATGTAAAAATACCAATAACATTCAGTAAAATAAAAATAAAAACTTTATAAATACTTTAAAATAAAGTCATATCAAACAGATTTCTAATGACATAAACATTTTTCCGATTATTTCAGGGAATTTCCAATTACATAAATTCCAATTATTTCATGTTTTTTAAGAGAGCTAATTTTAAATAATCTTGCAATTAATTAACGTAATATTTTAAACTTTAGCTTCTATTAGCCAGAAGTAATATTAAGTTAAAAAATAAAAATATTGTTGTACATAATCTGCCACGTTTTGTGATATTACATTTAATATATTGTTCAAAGCTTTAAATTTAAATCAAGCTCTACTTGTGTGTTGTAAATGTGTTATAAATTGTTCATAAATGTTTATTTATTCAATATGATTATTATTTAAAAAATAAATATAAATTAATTTATCATTGCAGTCTTCTGTTTTTAAATATTGTTTCAAAAATTGTATTTAATAAAATATTATATTCAAATTGTATTTGTAAAATAAATATTCAGAATGTTATTTGCTGTGAATTGTAAATAATTATAATTATAAATGTTTAATTTGTTTGAGTCTAATGATTAGATTTTAGGTAATAATACGCAAATGATGCATCAAAACTGCAACTAACACAAAGTGTAATGACAAATAAAGCTTATTTTGTAAATTGGTTTTATTTTGTAATGAAAATGTTTCAGTTCCTTCATCATCATAATTTCAATTGAAAGTTTAAAGATGTCCCTCTGCTTTTGGGATCACCTAAAGATCGGTCACACTAGTAGCTACTTTCGAGTTCTATGTAATAGGGGGTGAGCCTATTACCTATATCCGAGCACAACAGAAATTTCTAATCGAACCCAGTAACACTTTACCTGGCTCAGCAGTAGCTTAACGAGGCAATCAAATAGAAAATAGATATTAATTTTAAGTGGTTCGATTATTGATAAAAATCGCGACTGCATTATGACTTGGGTCACTCTGGTTGTAGAGAACTTTGATGACATTCACATTCATATTTCAATAAAAATTCTGAACACAAATAATTGAAGATGATTTTATTTACTAACTATACTATTTCCAACCATTTATTTAACTTTTGACATATTATACACGCTTATGAAGTTCCGTAATGATAACATTAAAAACCATAGTGAAAAAATGAAATGCTTTATGGGCACTTTGTTTTTTATTAGTAGTGTCGTGACGTTTGACGTTTTAATAATAGCTGTCAAAAGTTAAATAAATGGTTGGAAATTATAATTATTATTCAACTTGTTTTACCTCCTCTTCGCTCCGTAAATAGGCTTTATTGCATCTATAATACAGAACTTTACTGCTATCATCCCTGTTGACAGACTCCGGGTTGCTCCTGAGAAATTCTCGATGGGAAAACCCATTAACACTTTGCCCAACCTGGGAATGGAACCTAGGAGCTCATGCTTACTAAGAAAATGTATTTATTCGACAAGATTTATAATAATTATATCGCATAATTTTTAGATTGCCATCTAAACCAAAAATTGCTGGGTTAAATTCGAGTGTTCGATAAGTTTACAACTTGAAGTAGTTTCAGCAAGTTTGAATAGATGGCCACGGCATAATGTGGCAGAGTAAGGCATGAATAAAATAACATAACATCACGCCTTGTTCCCCCGAAGGGTTAGGCAGAGGTGTGCCCATAGTAAGTATACCCACATTTCGCCAGTAATGTTTAAGTCCCATGTACTAGGCGAGTACTTATAATAATCTCAAAATATCTGCTACAGCATACCCCTTCTGAAATACAAAGGCTATTGACGAATAAATGCGTAAACGAATAGAAATCAATCTCTCTGAATAAATAATAATAAATTCTTTCAAGCCTTCACATATTCAGCAGTACTAATTATTTATTTCTGAAGATATACATCAAACTATTTACTACGTTACCTAGGCACAACTAGGCATAATAAAAATGCTTGCCACGGATCAATAAAAAGTAATAATTTAGCACCTTAGACGCTGAGGCAGGGTGTTGAGCGGAGCGGGTTACTTTTGTCAACTTGCTATACCACGGAGAAGGAATGTTTAATTCCAAGTCGGTATTTTTAGCCCCCGACGGAAAAAGAGGGGTGTTATAAGTTTAACGTGTGTATCTGTCTGTTCCCTCGTAGCTCCCAAACGGCTGAACCGATTTTGATTATTATTTTGTTGTTGAAAAGGTGTCTTGATCGAGAGTGTTCTTAGGTAAAATTCAAGTTTCATAAATCATTAATCAATCATTAATAGAACTCTCTAAGTTTAATTTTCCCTACTGAATGACTATTTCAGAAAATCATTACATTTAAGGCACACCAATTGTAATATCTTAGATATGGTATTCATGGTTATGACAATTATGATTCTGTAAACACATATTTGTTAAAGTTGTAAATCATATTTTAATCACAAGTTAAAATTAAAAATTTAAATAACCCCCAACAATTTTCCAGGTGATCCTGCAGTATCGGTTCATGGTTACTATGTTCTTCTAATATCATTGAAGTACCAGTATACTAAATTTCGAACCGATCAAACCTGTGGAAGATGCGCACATCCAATTATCAACTAGAAAAGAGCTGATAATCTTCACACGACTGAACCGATTTTCTTGAATTGTAGCTCAGAATACTCTCGATCAAGACACCTTTCAAACAAAAAAATAATAATCAAAATCGATTCAGCCGTTTGGGAGCTGCGAGGGAACAGACAGATACCTACACAGATACACACGTTAAACTTATAACACCCCTCTTTTTCCGTCGTGGGTTAAAAATACAACCTGACACTGACCTGCGAAATTCAAATTTTCAGGAGGGTGAGAATAATGAAATTCCACCGCTTTAAGAAAATTTCACTCCACGCTAATCGCTCGGCTATACGACTAAACCATCACCCTTAAGCAGAATTGCCAGTATTTTAAAAGGGTTCAACGACCGCCTATGGCACGGTACCTTGCGTTTGACTGCATTGCCGTGGGTCTACGGCCCAACACCATATTATGTGGAAATATTCAGTACATACTCCATACTTGTAAGTGGTAGTTGTAGGTACGTGACATAAGAAACTGTATGGTCTATTTTCAGCATTATTTATGGCGACAACTTTGAATAAGGAAGCTTATAAAAGATTGGTATCTTTTGAAGTATTTGTGATATTTCCTTTTACGTAAAGGAATGGTACTTATGGGTTACATGGTAAACTACTATACTACAACTAAAGTCATTTGTAGCGTATTTTTTTTCAGCCACTTTGCTTTAATCTATGTCTGAATCTCACCTGATGGTATGTGATGACCAGGCTGAAGGTGGAAGCGAGCTTCACCCTGTATCCTCAACCACAGAGGAACTGGCTATCTTATCTCTAACTGCCGAAACACAACAATGCTGCTAACATTGTTGTTATGGGCTTTTTCTGTCTGTAGTATGGGTTAGTCAGAAGCCCGAAAGTCTGACAACCAGTCTTACCAAGGGGTATGGTATTACCCAGTTACTGGCTTGTGGAGATCAGATAGGCAGTCGCTTCATGTAAAATATTTGTATTTAGCTGCATCTGGTTAGACTGGAAGCTGACCCCAACTTAGTTGGGAAAAGGCTGGGCAGAATCGAAGGCTTACATAGTCAACTTTACCATCTTCACTAGTTACCGCAATTACAGGCACAATAAAATTCAATTGGTTACACGTCCTGGCATTCAGTGATTGGAGGGTAAAGAATCTTCTTCTTCTATACATCATCATGTATGGAAGAAGAAGAGCCGACACCACATAAATAAGGATAAGGGCAGGAAGATAAGGGATAGGATAACTCATTGGTAAAGTAACTTTACCAATGAGTTGAAAACTCATTGGTAAATTGGTAAAGTCATTTGAGGGGTTTTTGCAGATGCTAAGATCACAAAGGCTGAAGTAGAACATGAATTTAAACAGTTTTGATCGGAAACTGGAACATAATTTCAGAAACTTGGAGTTGTGGGTAGGTTATAAACTGAGGGACAAATCCCGTGTTTTTGAGAACGTTCGCATACGCATCTCATTCGCAATCTGTCAAAAATGCAATCTATCAACCTACCAACTGTTAAATACGTAACCGGTGGTTTGAATGTTGGTGAACACAGACCTAAGCCGTGGCAGGAAAAATAATATAATTCAACACATGCGCCACCATCAGCGAATCAGCGAGACATTAGAGTAAGCATGACATACCTACTCTCAGCCGCCAGGGCACATTCAAGTCAATGAAAGACGTACCCAGTATATTACAATGCAAAAATTGTTTTTAAAATCTTCAGCAGCTCCAACTATTTTCAAATTCTAATCAATTAGTTTATGCGCCCATGTGGAGCAGGACCAGCGTTGAGCCAAGCATTTTTATCAGCGATATAATCCCCCAGCTTGCAAGCTTAGCTGCATAGTGTGACCTTTATTTAAAAGATATACTTAAAAGACTAGAATGTAGAGATATAGCTATGATAGCTATCGTTTGTTATCTACTTAAACATTTAATAATCGAAGTCGAAAAAGGTTTCCGAATAGTATTAAAACTAAATAAAATTCATGGATTTCACGAAAAGGGCAACTTGATAGCTGATAAATATTTCATTACACGGCGATGCGGCCTTGAGAACTGAAGTGGAAAGAATTTACCGCTTAAATGGTTTAGTTTCTTGTTATTTGAAACATTTGAAATTACATTTACAAAGAGTTTGGCTCGAGAAAGTATTGCTTTGGTATTTATTTTATCACCACTGCTCTCAATCACTGCGTAGCTTTGAAACGCCTCCCATAAGTTGGACCAGTGACCTTGTGAAGGCAGCAGGAATCCGCTGAATGCAGAAAACACAGAACTGGTCGAAGTGGCGGTGCTTGAGGAAGCCTTTGTCCAGTAGAGGACCATTTTGGGTTGAAATGATGATGACTGCTCTCAAAACGGTCAAGGAAAACATCGTGAGGAAACCGGCATGTCCTAGAACCAAACATTGGAAGACATGTAAAATCTGGCAATCAAACTCAAAAAACTCAAACTCAAAGCATTTATTTCAAACTAGCTGCTGCCCGCGGCTTCGCCCGCGTGAGTGTCGGAAATTACCCCATACATCCCCATGGGTTTTAAGTATAAATATTGAGTTTCGAGTTAATCGGACAGCGCGTTAAAATTCTTCCATACAAACATTGACACCCCCCAACCTTTTAGGGGGTAATTTAGAAAAACAAAAAACTACAAACTTTATAATTTATTTAGATAACTATTCGTGCGAAGTTTCATGTTTATTACCTCAAGGAATAAGATTTTTCATACAAACTTTCATCCCTTATTTTACCCCCTTATAGGTTGAATTTCGAAAAATCCTGATACACGTTATTCTTAATTTTTGGGTTTAAGTATAAATATTGAGTTTCGAGTTAATCGGACAGCGCGTTAAAATTCTTCCATACAAACTTTGACACCCCCCAACCGTAAGATAGGGTACTTTTCCGGGATAAAAAGTACCCAGTGTGGTGCCCAGGATATTAAAGAATAATTATACCAAGTTTCATCGTAATCGAACCGGTAGTTTTTGCGTGATGCCTGAACAAACAGACAGACAGACAGACAGACAGACAGACAGACAAAAAAAATTTTAATCAAATTTTTGGGTTCGGTGTCGGTCTAGTAACACCCCCTGCTATTTATTTTTTTGATATCTTCAATGTACAGAATTTTCACTTCTACAGATTTATTATAAGTATAGATAAACCAATTACAGGTACTTTTGAATTGTCAAGGCGTCGGTCAGTCAGAAAAAATGAAGCAGTGGGCCCACTCCCTCTTATTTATAGGTCTGTATCACAGCAGTTCATTATAAGTAAGCTGATAATGCTTGTGATAAGTGGATTGTTAGTTCTTTATTGGGAATCAAGTGGTGAAATGTCTTTTCCACCAACTTCATATCCAAAACCTTTGAAAAAAAAAACGTTTACAATGTTTTTGAGAGATAGGGTTATGGTTATAGGTTCCTATATGGGAGGAGCTCGTGACTAAGTAATAACAGCCGCACGGGTCGATCCATAAGGTTAAGCTACGCTTACCGGGGTTGGTCCGTGGATGGTTGACCATCTTTACATACCGAGACTCCTCCGTGCCTCGGAAAGCACGTAAAGGCGTTGGTCCCGGCTGTTATTCGTGGATGTTTGACAGTCATTACGGGTCGTCAGAAGCCCGAAAGTCTGACAACCAGTCTTATCAAGGGGTACCGTACTACCCAGTGACTGGGTTGTGGAGGTCAGATAGGCAATCGCTCCATGTAAAATACTCGTATTCAGCTGCATCCTGCATTATTTAGATATTATTTAGATTTGTTTAGATAGAGTTTCGCTAACTAATTTAATTTGAACCTGTATACAAAACTCAGCTGCTACAAAAAATATCCTTCCCTTGCACAGTGGAACAGAAACCGTCTCGTGCATCAGGCAAACTTTAGACAACTCCACTAATGAGGCAGAAAATACCTTCCTTTTACACCAAACATGAGTAAGTCCTCAGTACTTGTTAAACGTTTTTCAGTTTTCAGTTGCATGTAATTCAGAAATGGGTCAGAGCAATAATTACAGCTTTTCAGCAGTCACGGCAATGCAATTACTGGATACAGGCTGTTGAACTTTTTTCAGATGTCGCTGTTAAAGATAAACTGCGTTTAAAGGTGTATGATTTGTTCGTTAACACTTCATGAAGACATGTGTGTACTAATATTTTGTAACATATGTTTTGATTTAAAAGAGTTCCCGTGGAGTTTCTTGCCCGTTCTTCTCCATAGAAACCTACTACGCTTTGGAATGGGCATAACTAGCTTCATTTTTCTGACTGACCGACCCCTTGACTATTTAAAAGTGCCTGTAATTGGTTTATTTGAAATAAATGCTTTGAGTTTGAGTTTGAGTTTGTGGAATTGAAGTCATTTGGATAGTCAGGAATGTGGGTATGCTTACATGCATAACTAAAAATATTCTTATCAATGTTTCTTGCCATCGGTCTCTATTTCTTGTTCCTACCCTAACAAAACAATACATTCTAACAGTAGTAAGTGATCATAAGCTTTAGGGCAAAGTGACATGTGACCACAATGTGGTCACATGTTACTAATAAGAAAACGTATTATTAAAAAAAAAAAATGTTCTATACAATATTTTGTAGGTTCATAAAGTGCATGAGACGTGAACAATATAAGTAAGTTCAAAAACTAAAACCCGGATACTAAAAAGTCACGCTCTAAAATGTATGAAACAAGAAAATATTCTCACCTGAAATAGTTTTGTCTAAGTTCGTATGCTATAATATGTATTAGCATAATCAGGCTTAAATGTTCCCACTAGTATAGTTTTTACAAAACTATTTCAGATGAGAATATTTTCTTGTTTCATAGATTTTAGAGGGTGATTTTTTAGTAACCGGGTTTTAGTTTTTGAACTTACTTGTATTGTTCACGTCTCATGCACCTTATGAGCCTACAAAATATTATTTAGAACTTTTTTTAGAAAATTTAATGTACTTACAACCTACTTTAGACATTACTGTTCAAGATTTTGCATTTCCACAACAAAAAAGTCAGGAAATTTGCAACAGCTGCATTTCTAAGCGTTCTAAGCTAAATTAAAGTACATTTTTACGAGCGATATAAAATGTCATAATATGGGTATATGAGCTATTCTCGCAGAGGCTTATTTAGAGATATTCGCCTTAGATGCTCGTTGTAATAATCATAAAAGGGGTATTTTGTTCGTTAGTGGTATAGGATGAGGCGATTGAAGAGAATCGAGCTTGTCATAATATCCTGATATTACATAGGAAGAACGCAGCCGCCAAAAAAAAAAAAATTACTCTCCTACGGCAGCTAGGGGGTTGACAAAACATTATTGGGATACGGGACAAACGATTTCACATTGGCCTACCTCCATACCTCTTTGGTATAATTATGTGCGTGTGGATTGAGTGCTTCTTTTTAACCGACTTCCGAAGGGGAAAAAGGGTCTATCTTCGTAGAGTATGTATGTTTTTTTTTTTAATGTATGTCCATCGATATGTTCGCCAGTTGTGGAGGGATTTTGAAAATTATTTTTTTATTTGGTAGAAGAAGACGCTTGCGCGGTGGTCCCTTAAAATTTGCGATCCTCATAATGTGATTGTATACATTTTATTCAAGACTAGCGTCTGCCCGCGACTTCGTCCGCGTGAAATTTCGGCCCCCGACCAACCGCGTCGCATCCCATTGCCGCCCGCCCTGTTACTTCATTTTAGCTTAGCGTTCTTCTGACATTTTTTTGTTTTTGCTCGGCTCCTAAGGGTCATAGCGTAATGTTACATAGCCTATAAACTTTCTGAAGGATTTGGCTCTCCAATGCAAAAAAAATCTTTCAAATCCGACTGGTAGTTCCGGAGATTACCCCCTACATACAAACTTACAAACAAACAAATACCTCTGATAATATTATTATTAGTATTAGTATAATAGTATTCGTATAGTAATATTAGTATATTAATATTAGTTAATTCGTATATTAATATTTGTATTCGTATATTAATATTAGTATTCGTATATTAATATTAGTTAATTCGTATATTAATATTAGTATAAATTAGTATAGAAATAACTACACACCCAGTTAAAATTCAGGTAACCAGTACCTGGTAAGAAACCAAGTAGGTATCTCTGAAGGATTAAACAGACACAAACTCCATACACAAGCGCATGTCTGGTCGTGGTCATAATCTCTCTTAAAGAACGCATGACCCACTCCTTAAGAACACAACCTGGCACAAAGCCAAGTAATACAAGGATAAGGAAGAGCTTTCCAGTATTTTTAATAGGTCAGATTAAATTCTTGGACATTCTTTATTGAAGTAATTTTTTTGCAATATTGCAAAAATAACCCTGATTGATAGCTACCTCTGGGTTTGGTTGACTGTATCAAAATGGAATTTGAACTAAAATAATAAAATTATGAAAAATAGGGACAAAAAAAAAAAGACTTATCTGAACCACAAAATTGTAATAATGTCCTAATCTTTTTCGTAACATGGACATGATAATAATAATTAAAAATAATCCTTAAAATTTTATTTTAAATAAGTTTATTTACTTATATTTATCGTAACTACAAACCTACCCCAAACAGAAGTCATTAACCCATAAAACGTAAAAGCGTCATTCAGTGCACTCGAAACTCTATCAAGAAGACAAAGTAACCGAACATTCCCAGCGCTGTTGCCCAAACACCCAAGTCAGAGCATAACGTCCATATCTGTATGTCATAAAGACACGTTTCCCCTTAAAATTTTATAGAAATAGCCGTAAAGAGTGCAAGGAAAAGTAATCTCAATAACATTCAGCATTGGGACCTCAGAATTGTAAAACAAGACTGTCTGTCGCCGTACACTGTTGGAACACATGATACCGCTGTATCGACCCGACAAAGCGACGCGCGCACTCAAAAACCTACGACAGAGCGCCAAAATATTTCAAAAATGGAATAAAAAACCAAACACTAAACAGTCAAATACATAAAAAAATAAAATGAAAAATGAAATTCTAATTCAATATCATTTTTGCGCATTTAAATTGAGTATCAAAGTGAGTCATCGAATAATTTTTTTTGAAAATGTTTGCAGATTTTTTTGGATTTTTAGTTATACTAAAGGGTAGGTTTTATGGAGGTTGTTTATGGGATTTTTATGTGTTACGTAGAGTTTTGAGGTGGCTACGAGGCCGACAGGGACGGCCTGCGCCCAGTAGTATTCGAGTCGCGGGAACGCGTCGACGTCTGACGAAAACCAGACGTCAAAGAAAAAAGAATTTTCCAAAATATACGTTTTTCAACCCAGAACATAATGATATAGTGTCAAAAGACTACAGTGTTTTACAACATATTGTTTTCTTCAACGTGTTTTGTTTTAAATGGTAACAGTGAGATACGAGCTTTAATGAGGCTGGTTAAATGAATATCTAGACCTTTATTTATAGTCTACACGATACATTTAATTACCGATTACAATACATTAAGTGTTTCAGTCGATATTCCAATGAATAACTTATTATTTCATAAGAAAAACGCCTGAAAAATACCGTCAAGTCATTACTGCATTATGTCAATCTGCGTAAGGTATTTGCTCGAGTATTTTCTTATTTTAATTCTGTATTAAATTTACTAAAATCAGTTTCAATTGATATGAAAATGTTTTCACAAAATTATGTAACTTGAAATGTTTGTTTCATTTGAGTTATAATTGAAAAATCATAACAGAATTATTCGAATACTCTCTGGTTGCATGTTTGTTAAACATTTTCGTGTTTCTATTTCGATAGTGTTCCATTGTTTTAGTGGCGTGTGACGTCAAAGCCTTGTAGTTTGAGGTTAGGTTATGTAATAGTGCTTTTAACGTATAAAAAAGGTCTAAGTTTTTCAGGGATCATTTTATTCTAGTTTCTTCTTATAGTAGTATTGACTGGCCAGTGTAAATTGGTGTGAAAGCGTTCGATTAGCATAAACCTACGCGTGTGTGAAATGAAGGGTTATGCGTTAATACACTACATTAGATTAGCTTTATACGCACTTTTTAAAGATTGTTGGCAAAGCAGTTTTATATTTAAAGGGTATTTATTGCCTTTTTATCCGTTTTTTAAATCCGATTAGGTGTTATATTGCTGGTCTTGTATCAAGTAAAGCAGCTGAGTTGTGGAGGAAATTTATGATGAAAAGATATTATGTAAACTAGTACCTAGTGCAGGAATGTCATTGTATCCTTTAACAAAAGCTATACGGCGCCTGAATCATGCTAACATAAACTTCGAAGCAGGGTTTTGCCTCCTGGTATTGCCATATTTAGTAACTACTTTCATTGCCCGCGACTTCGCCTGTGTGAATGTCGAAAAATATACCACGGGAACGTCCTACCGGGATTAAAAGTATCCTATGCCCTAACCCAGCTATCAAATTGCGTAATACATTTTCGTAAACGCTTAAGACTAATCTGTTTCATTTTGACAGTTCAACAACATTCATTGCGTTATTTACTTTGTTGAGCAGATTTTATTTCGAACTTATGAAGCAATGGATTAGCAATCTGTTTTAAAATGATTCAGATTGTGATAGGTCGAGTATTACGCAATTAGACTGCTGGTCTACCCATGTGCCAAATTTCACCAAAATCTGTTCAGCCGTTTTAGCATGAAACCGTAACAAAAAAACTCACTTTCTCATTTATGATATTATGGTTAGGAGGAAGAAAAATGTCTTGATAAAAATATCCTGCTGATGATAATTATATCTATAAATATATATACAGGGTGTCTCAAACGGTCCAAAGGCAAATGAGGTGAAGCGAAGGGGTCCACCTATCATAAAAAAATTAAAAACTGGGATATTTTGAACAGTTCAGAAAATTTCGCTATTATTATTTAAAAAAAAAATTACACTAGGCATCTTCCAGCCAGATTTGAACTCGTTACTTCGAAAATACATAATTTTCGACGTGTGACGAGTTCAAATCTGGGTCGAAAGGGTCGAAAAATCCATAGCAAAATTTTCTGAACTGTTCGGAATATCCCAGTTTTTATTTTTTTTAATGATAGGTGCCCTTTGCTTTACCTTATTTACCTTTGTTATGTCCTCCACTGTCCACCCTGTATTATCAATATTTACATAATATCAGCCTTTAGGTACACATCTCTCGGCAGGGCAAAGACCTTTTCCCATAAAAAAGGATACCGGCATTGAACACACGGGCTCGCTCCTTATTGGCCATTTCATAACATTACATCCTTCCGTTTTTTTCTAAGATAGATTACCTTAATATCTTAATAATAATTATAATATAGTACAATAATACCTCGTGGCTAAGTTATATTACAGCCGCACGGGTCGATCCATCAGGTTAAGCTACGCTTGCCGGGGTTGGTCCGTGGATGGATGACCATCTTTACATAACGAGACTCCTCCGTGCCTCGGATAGCACGTTAAGCGGTTGGTCCCGGCTGTCATTCGTTGCTGTTTGACAGAAGAAACCGAAAACCGAAAGTCTGACAACCAGTCCTACCAAGGGGTATCGTATTACCCAGTTACTGGGTTGTGGAAGTCAGATAGGCAGTCACTCCACGTAAAATACTGGTATTCAGCTGCACCCGGTTAGACTGGAAGCCGACCCAGTTGTCCTGACTCTGCTCCAAGCAGCCTGAGCATTGCATTGTTCAAGCAGCATTGTTATGTTTTGGTTTGAAGGAAATTGGTGTCAGCAAATTGACAGGTACGCCCCCTACCCCTAAGGTCTTCAAAGCATCAGGAAATTTCTTGACGTGAAGGCCCAGTAGTTTAGCCTCTTCTCTCATGCACGAGGTTTTGGTCCAAATTCAGGCAAGGACTAATGTGACTTTTTCAATTCTTAATTACACTTTCTGAGTTTATCTTGGACTTTCCATCTGGACGTGACGGCCTACGTCACGTCGACCAGATTCAAAAAAATGAGAAAAACCTACTATAAGAGCTATTTCTATTAAGATAAACAAAGCCACTTTACCTCTTGAAAAATATCGAATAAAGGGTTAAATAAAATTAAAATAAATTTTGGGGTAAAATATTATATTTTTGAAATGCGATTATTTAATCGTTCGGACAATCAAGACACTTCCAACGATACCTCTTTTGTCAAATTATTATGAGTAGTTTAGAAGTTATGAGGGAACAGATGAACATACATACAAAAATACCGGTCAAAATCATAACCCACCTTTTTGCTTCGCCGTAGTCGGGTCATTACATTTTCACCCTTCGTTCGTAACTGCAACAATAGATCGACTTCCCCACATAAGTAGCAAGTTCGGATCTATTTTTAGTCGCCACTTGTGGTGTGTTAATTGTATATTCATCTGGATACCTATTTTGTTTCACGAGCTCCTCTATTACCCTCTATTACTCCTCTATTATCCTCTATACCTATTTTGTTTCATTGTCGCCTGAAATGTGTTGATATCATACGGGTAATTAAAAAGTAGAGGGCAATCAAGTATCTGACCAGTGGTAACGTAATCCCCATTTTATAGTAAAGTAAATATGTAGGTACATAAAGAGCAGTCAAAATCTTCATCATGCGTGCCTAAATAAAACATTTACATTAAATCTAGGAGGGGCTCGTGGCTTAATGATACCAGCCACAAGGGTCGATCGGAGGTTAAGTTATGCTCTCCGCGGTCGGTTCGTAGATGGGTGACCATCCATTACAAATAAAGACCCCTCCATGCCTCGGAAAGCACGTTAAGCCGTTGTTCCATTCGTAGATGGATATTTGACAGTCCTTCCGTGTGGTCAGGAACCCAAAAGTCCGACAACCAGTCTAATCAAGGGGTCCCACTGAGTTGTGGGGGTCAGATAGACAGACGCTCGATGTAGTATTCAGCTACATCCGGCCAGATTAGAAGCCGATCCCATAATAGTTGGGAAAAGGCTAGGCAGATTGATTCAATTTAGGCAGAAAAATTATTTTGTCGACGGAAGAATAGACAAAATGACAGATTGTGATTGTTTATCTGTCATTTTGTCTATATCTCCGTCGACAAAACCCATTTCTACGGTGGTCATGCTACGCGTGCTGGGTGTCTGAAGAATAAATATTGCGGTTTGACATATTTTCTATGCAGAAGCTGTCAAACTTCCATTTTTATTTCTCCTAAATTAGTTATCTGACGCTTGAAAAATCGGCCCTTAGTCTACTAACTTATAAACGTTACAATGGTCTCTCAATGGCATCGCAATGGCGAATACATAATAATTGACTTTCATACACTTAAGCGGAATAGGTTACTAAATTTATACCTACGTCTATTGTATTTTATAATGGATTTCCGCCAAGTCACGCCTGAATCAATTAACTGATTAATGTTCAAAAAACACCCCCATAACTTAAAAAGTCTATCTCCACTCTCATGAAGATTCTTACAAAAAAAAAAACTATTCTAAACAATACCACCACAGCTGCCTACCCCGCGACGATGCAGATACAAAATAAACAATAGCAGACCACAGTTTTCCGTTCGCTTGAATGACACTATGATGTCTGTGTTTCTGCTTTACAAATGGTGTCCCCGTTCCGTTTCCTCGCTATTCTCAAGGTTTACCTTCAGCAGTTTTTCTTGATATCGGTCGCTAAATAGTGGTTATTTTGCTTTGGGTATGTAATCTAGTATGGTTTCATGCAAGCAATACTCCTAAGGGCGGATTCGACCAAACAGGAATAAATTTTATCCGCGGAATAACCGTTCTCTTCCGAATAAATTTGGAATTTTTGACAGTTTCTCCATATGAAAACTGTCAGAAGTAAATCTTATACCGCGGATTTTATTCCAGTTTGGTCGAATCCGCCCTAAGTGATATTTAAAAAAAAACATTTGGCTTTCAGAGGTATGAGGAACAGGGTGTAAAGTCTCCGACCAGACGAGTGTCGTGTCTGGCGGGCAACTGCCCAACGATTCATGTCTTATATATGCTGATCGCGCGGTAAACTCTGATTGCGCGATGCAGGATTTGTGTGACGTCAGGTCTTTGATGCGTAGTTCGCATGTGGCGTTGCCGTCACAGGCTTTTGAAAACTCCTTTTGTATTGCACCTTTAGTGAGCCGTGTCCAGGAGTACCGCTTTCTGAATCAAGCCCTTGATCTAGCTGGCCCAACGAGAGCCTCCTTAAGAGGTGTTATTACTTTTATTATTATTTGAATTATTTTGGGGCTACAAACATAGACGTAGATAACATACAACAATAGACGTAGATATATTTAGTAACTATTCCGCTTAACTTTTCTAAAGAGTAATAAAAAAAACCCTGTAAGAAATCGACACGTGTTTCACCTCTCAACGAGGCATCGAGGTTCGGGTTCAATCGTTATCCTGAGGATGCCTCGTCGGTGGCCTATTTTTTTTAATGTTTTTATAATTTTTATATTCTAATATTTAAAAATGTTAATTATAATATATATGTATATTCATGAAATAAAAGAAATAAAAACTATAACCCAACTACGAACGTTTTAGTTTTTATTACTTTTATTTTTATCCCTTATCGATACAATTACATGAGTAGAGTTACAGAAAGTTAGTTTTCATTTTCATTGCACGAAATTACACCTAAAAAGTCCGTGTGCAAGTATTAAATGTCAGAAATCCAAGAACTATGTTAATAATGAGCTTGTGAGCTTTAATAGAGAAGCCTTAGAATCTTAACCTGTCCGGCTTAACTTGTCAAAGTAAGCGAAGGTATGACGTGCTTAACTTAACTACGACTTAACTGTTATATTCATAAGGTTACCTTCGTAATAGACTTTAGATTACCCATCTTAAAGATTTTTTTAAATTTAAATTCAGAAATCGAGGAAATGTTTTGAAAACTTATTTAATTTAGTGTCAAATCATAGACAAAGGCACTTTTATCACAAAAAAAATATATATATTTTTTTTCTAATTTATTGATGACGTAAATGAGGTTAAGCTTCGTGTTCTGTTAATTATTTAATTTTATAAATAAGTTCTATACGTTATCTTTCTAGTTTACAAGAAATTTATTTTTTCACGCTGTCAAAATAAAATTAATGGAAGAAAATAATAGAAGAATATAATAATTATCGATAGGTACCTTTAAGGTACAGTTAAATGGTATTTCAATCAAACTCACCAAGGTGATAGTAGTGGTTCAGTCTTATCAAAGTGTATGGGTTTTTGGTGTGGAAGTCAGATAGGCAGCCGCTCCATGTAAAATACTATGGTATTCAGCTGGATCCGGCTGGACTGGAAGCCGACCCAATATTGTTGAGAAAAGGCTAAGCAGCGATAAATTATTATGGTATTTTAATGTGTCAATTGAATGGCGCAAACTGCAAATACATACAATAATAGTGTTCCAATAAATAATCACTGATTATATATGCTTAATAATAGAAATATTTGATATTTTATGTTTGTTTTAATTATCAACTTTTATGTTCATTGTTTTGTGGCCTCGAATTAAATGACCACTATAATTAACTGTTTTGTTTTGACACATTCATAAGCTATTTTAAGTAATATTATATTGTCACAAAAAAAAAACTTTAATTCAGACCTAAATTAGTCCATATGTTGCTAGTGGTTAGTAACACGATTGTGTTTATATTGCTATGTTAGTACTTAAATACAACTACAAACCTATTTCTATTTTTACCTAGTACCTTTGGACTTAAAAATCATTTAAACACATAACTATTTTCCTCGATTGGTTAAAATATGTAATCAGTGGTAGAAACAGGAAGACTAAAATAGAGGCTTCGGACTAAATACATAAAACTTCCACCAAAATAGATTGTCATCGATATGTAGGTAGACGTGGTTTATTTTTCGAGTGTTTTCCGGTCGGGCCTAAGTGCCATCAATCAGCCTATCAAATTCTGTTGTTTGACATAAGCCTCTCCATGCAGGATTATTCAGTATAAGAGTATGTATTTCTTCTGCCGAAACTAGAATGATAAAAAAGAATAGGTATTTAAAGATTATTTGGAAATAATAGTATTATTATTAACGCCCAACAATGCAAATAATTCATATTTCTTATTCTATGGAATAATAATTATAACGAAAAATAATTTGGTAATTATTTATGAATAATACAATATTATTCAACAATAAATTGAACATGAAATGAACCGTGAAATGTTATTTTTATTTTCGTTTCCACTTTGACACGGAATCTGGACACGCACTTACATGTTAATATAAAATTCATAATCTAATGGCCTACAGCGATAAGTTCAGGGTATCTCCATGAATAATCCAATTGAATTTAAAAGTATTTTTAATCTAAAGGTCAGTGATAGAAAAGTTATAATACCTTGTGCCGGTGAACATAAAACACGTGTTCTGTTATGGCCACTTTCTTTTCAAGGTCCTTTTGTGTCAAAGACGTCAATCATAGCAGTCGATTTGTCATTATTTGTAGATGCACATTTAGATAACGTATAATTTCTAACTGTAACTGCATTGAACAGTTGCCTCAGCAGCTCCAATTTTAATACATTATTTTATTTTATGTAAGATTTACAATAAAATTATAAATAGCTTTCGTAAATTTTTTGTGTTGTCAAATCCAATTCGTCGTCATCACTAGAGTATAAATCAACTTGATTGCCAGGGTTACACGTGAATTAGCGAAAACTAAGTGACACTCATTTTTATACCCTACATATATAATTGTCTCTGACGCACAAAGAACTTGGAACTGCCCGTTAATACATTCCATAAATTATGAAACAAACAACAAAGGTTGAAATTTTCTCACTCAAAGCTAATTAATCTAAGGTAAATAGCTAGCACCGGTCTGTTCATAGGTATGACGTGCCGAAAAATGTTTGTGCCTATATTGTTAATGCAAATTCTAGCCCAAATCGATACTTAGATATTGGATTGCTGGCCAGACAGTCTGGCGTCCCGGTCTAAGTATGTGTGTGGTGCCAGTTATCGCGCCTGATTTATGTAACGTTCTTTTTTTACTTCAGCTATATAAATTTAAAGCTTTGAAGAGTTTCGAGAAAAATGCTCTGAAAAAACTTATTTGAAACTTTTAACATCTTCCAGCAATTCTTAACTTTCACGCTTGGTTAATCATTTTAGCGACATAAATTGATATTCAAATGAACACTGTCTTTTGCAAGTCTCCTTAAATGTTGGAAATATTTGCCTTCTTTAAATATAGGTACTTGAACAGTAGGTAGGAGTAATTATTTTATTTCTATTAATAGCAACTGCATTTATAGGTTATATTTTACCATGAGGACAAATATAATTTTGAGGAGCAACTTACTGTTATTACAAAACTTTTATCTGCTATTCCATAATAATAGCAGCTATCTGAAAGTTCAGTTTTATTAGAATCTTGGCCCATGCCAAGGTTCAAAACGAGCATAAAATCCTCCTCGAAATCCACATTTTCATCGTTATTGGTCGGTCTGTCCTTGGTAAAACTACATTTTGTTCTTCATTCACAGCTGTCAGTCAGACCATACCTAGGCGCAGTTATTGTCGCCTGTCAGTCTAGACCGAACCGTAGTTATGCCTTTCGCTGTTCGGAATGTTCTGCCGAATATGTCAAATGCCAATCATGTTATTTGGTTTGCCTACATTCTAGGAATAGTTGAGTTGATGTTTTTGTTGTTCCAGTTTACATAAATTGTAGGAAAGGAACCGAACAGTGTTAGTAGATTGTCGAAATGCGATCTTTATGTTAGTGGTGTTTAATATTTAATTAATTAGAACTTCTTATCAGATAACAGTGCTAATGCTAAATAAGTTTCAGTCTTAAAAGACTCTTACTTTTTTTATTTTAGTCTTAAGATAGACACAGTTACAATATAGTGCGGTTTATATCCTAATCCTAAAAAAATGCAATACATTATAAATGTTTTTAGAATATAATTCTAAGTAAAACCAAGCCTCATCAAAGCTTTCTCAGGCATACCAACAGATAATTATGTAAATAAATACTAACAATCCAAAAAAACGTTCAAAGACTGAAATGGGATGTAAAATGATATGACACAAGCGAGCTGAGACAGCGCTATGGTCGCCCGTAGCGCTCCCACACCATGACAGACGAAGAAATTGTACCCCCAACTTTCGCTGAGAAACTTCTATTTTATACAACAGCTACTTTCGTTCTACTTGGGACGTTTAGCCTATTTGCGTTTCTCTTCCTCGTACCATTCGTCATAGAACCGGCCTTCACTACAATATTCATGCAATTCGATCCAGTCGCAGCACTATGCGTCACGACAGGGGTGAAGCATCTCGTTGGCGCCAGCAATTGCTCCTGGGCATCTTGCAGGGAAGGTTGCACCAAAGACCTGTTTGAGTGCACCCAAATTCGCGTCAACTACAAATTGGGCATATACCCCAATGTAACTCCCACTGATATGGATAATTTAATCAGAGCCGAGAGGGCGTTAAGGAAAGACTACGAATACGAGAATTACGAGGTAACAGCTGATAAAGCGTATCCAGAAATGATGGAAGATGATCTACCTGATGCTGTACCTACTGGATTGCAAGGAAACGACTCCGAATGGTACTTTACTGGTGCCCGACTGTTTCCAAATGTGAAAGGCTGTGGGTACCCGCCTATCCTCAACTGCACGATCTTCTACGCGAAGCACAAACCTATTGGAAACAATTACACATGCTATTACAGCCGCGTCGATCCAGGGTTGGTGATCACTGAGCTAGACATGTGGCAGAATACTTTAAACCTGGTATACGCCATGGCAATACCAATACCGTCGTTCATAATTTCGGTGATATATTTGACGTTTGCGTACTTTAAGATATATAATACTGAGGAAGAGTCTGAACAAGCGCCGTTGAAAAGTGATGCTGAGGCGATGGCTACAGGTGATGATGAGAAGCCAACGACCCCAGGGTCTGATACGTTCAGGGAGGATCTGGCGTGTTTCGGACATCAGCTGAAGATGCAACTTGCTAATGAAAAGCCTAAAGAAGGCTTTGAATCCAATAGTCCGCCGATTTCCAATTCTGCTTCTTTGTCTGGGTAAGTATGCAACTTATGTAATTGGTAGTTTTATTTATTATTTATTTTATTTATTTCACTCAACATACAATTTAAAAAAAAATACAAATTGAATTGAATTGAGAAATGATTCATTATAAATTAAAACAATATCTTAACAGTCAAATTTTTCAAGTAGCGGTAGGGTATATTATTTCTTTTTGTTTTTATTATTTTCTTTATCATTTTAGCCATTTAATTGCAAACCAATTTTTTGTTTTACTTTTGAATTTAATGAAAGCGATGTGTTTTTTGTTTTTGTGCTCACACCATAAACTATTATTATATGTCTACACGTGAGGATTTATAATTGGCTTTCTGGTGACTATGGTTTCCTTTTTTGTCTGTTTTTATTAGCTGTAAGTCCTCCATGTACTAAATAAATAAATAAAAGTAGTACATGAACCATGCAGCAGTGGTTCACGTACTGGCAGTCAAAACAAGTCCTCTATAATAAACAGATTTATTTTTCATTTTCTTTATCTGTTTTTTTTCTTATCAAATTAATTATCTATTTAATTTCATCTCAGGTATATGATATGAAAAAGCTTGCAAGTTTCAAGAAACATTCTTAATTGTTACACACAATTTTCATTTTGATTCGATGTGTTAGGAAAAAATACAGACCTGCAATAATTTTAACCTAGGAAAAAAATTTGAAAACGTTATATAGTGAAAAGAAAAAAGCTTCATTTGATAAAATCCCAAGTAAAACCGTGTTCTTCAGATTCTCATAAAATTCTCTGCATCCGACAGGACCAAGTCATCGTTCGTGAACGCCTAACGTGACTAACAACAATATTACACAGAGGTACGTCTCTGGTGGCTTGTGCTTTCTTAACTTATGCTTAAGGCACAAAATTGTATGACTCGCTCGCGCACTTGTTATATTGCACATAATTTATAAATAATTATTAATTTATTATACAAATAAAATAAAAAAACATATATTACTACAGCTTATCAGCTTATCACTAATATTTACAAGGAAAATAATAATTATTCGAATTTTCTCTTTTTATTTTAATTATTTTTAACCTTTTCTGTTTTCTTGACAATAAAAATAAAGAGAGTACCTATGCACAGACAATTTCATGTTATTTAAATCAGCTACCTATTTAGTCAATTTTTTTTTTCTTATTAAATTCCTAAAGAAAGTAATGGTAACATAAAAATGTTAGTAAAGTAATTAGCTCCATTAGATAGTCCCCACCCTCTGTCATCCATTATGTATGAATCAATACCTACCATACTGGTAAGAATAAATGGAAAGTTTTGCCCAAGCTTAACTTAATGTCATTCATCAGGTGGTAAAATATCGAACATATTATAAGGAAGCAAACTTTCAAAATCATCAGCCTTAATGGCTGGAGTATACACACAATTTCAAATCACAGCTGCTTGTACGCCTTTTAAAGTTGGTAGGTACAGTACAAGCTTTTAAAGTTCTGCGAAAGCTCTCAAAAGTATTGATAAATATGTCTAACATGTGATTACATGTATCAGAAAGCTGAAAAACGCTCCATGGGACCAACATCGTAATCGCAGAAAAATAGTAGCGTCCCATACATTTGGGTCGGTCGAGTAGATATTGAAGTTTTGTATGGCACAGTTTATAGTTTTTCGTGATTGGGATGTTGGTCCCATGGAGGAAGTTGTACAGTTCTTAAATGACCACACCTTTCTCATACATGCTGTATGTTTTGCTTTATCGTTGGGTGTTAGAATTCATTATCGGCCGACATACGAGCGAATAACCAAATTCAGCAGCTTCGCTTTAAAAATACAAGACAATGTATCAAAGGTATCAGCGTTGTATTTCAAAATTTATTTTCAGCCAGCAATTAATTTATTTTTGTCAAAACGTCCCAATAACACTGAGAATATTTTAGCGCTTCAAAAGTAAAAAAGTACCATTTTAATGAATTTTAAAGTTACTTTTATTGTCTTTTCAGATGACAGGATTCCTGAAGAGGCGGCATCGGATACAGAGTGCATCACGAGATGAGCTGAGCAATATGAACAAACTCTTTATGATCTATATTGTGCTCGACATGTGATTTTAACACGCTTGAGTATTGCTGTTCCTCTCATTCTATTCTGTAAGAGTGCAAGAGTGAGAAGGTAGGATAGACACAGTATGAAAGCACGACTTTGAAAAGGTCGAAAACGGGCGAAAGATTTTTTTTATAACGCGTTGTGAAATAAAAAAATAATACTGAATATTTTGGCGGTGACATCTTCTGTTTTGGTTAGATTAATTATTTTTGAATAAGTGTAATGAAAAAAGAACCGACTCAATTTTTCAAAACAATTATAATAAATTAAATCCCACCTTTAAATGACAATAATTCTTTCAAAATAACTAAATTGTCCAAATTTTTATGAGCGCCAATTTTATGTAACGTTATGTATTTATATTATAATTAAGTTTCAAACTACCTTCCACGGAGAATTATTGCTCAATACAGAAGGGTTTTAACAGAACAGAAGATATCACTGCGACAAAAGATTTATATTAGTAATAAAAGAATTTTATCTCCTAATAGTAATTATAAATAAGGTTTTAATGCTCGTACGCTAATGTGTCAAAATGCACGCGTGCTGTTAAAATTATATTGAAAATATAAAAAGTATTGTATATTATAAAAAGTATGTATAAAAGCAAGCTGTTCAAAAATAGTGAAATAATTTTATTAAATTGTTGATTTTGAGAAACATTATAGTTACGACAAAAATCGGTCGAGAAATAGAAAATATTTAGAAGAAAAAGGTATATTGATGAAAAAAAAATGTTTAAATACATCGACTAAAAGATATAAATAGCGTTATCCCACCAGTACAATTCATTGATATCATTTTAGTTGTAAGCTAAATTAGTTTATTTGAGAGTAATAATGCACATTATATTTTAGTTTTAGTTAGCTAAATTACCCAAAGCTTGACTGAAGGTTTGATATCTCTGGTTAGAAAAAATCTCGAATAAAATTAGGTCAAACGTGTATGTATAATACGATCATAATGTACGTACGTTGAGATTATTGAATTCCTTGCCACGCGCTACGCGATATCGATTCTCCGTCCCGTGCCTCGACTATTCAAAAATTCATTAACACTGTCCATACCGATCCGAACCGACATTGTACCATTATATTCACCGAAATAGAATACATTAATCAATTATATCGAAATTAGGTTCTCTATTTCATTGAAACGTTTCATTTTTTACCGAAATTTTCAGCCAGCCCGAGCATTGCATTCATCTATCCGAAAATTTCGAATAATAATGACCCATGGTTGTAAGTGATGCATAAGTTTTTTTCGTAATTATATTATACTATAAAACAAAAAGGCTTGTGAATATTGCGTAAATTCTAGAGTAATAAATACGCCGTCGAGTTGCATTTTAAATTTTAAACCCTGAAAGATTTGTATGGTTTTTTTTTCTGGTACAAAAGCTTGAAAGCTCCTTTTGGAATTTTTACCCATTATTTGAGATGTCTCAGTGATTCCAGGGCTATTGCCAGAATCCACTTTATTATGAGGAGTCGACCGTGCTTTCATCACAAATGCACGACCATTTCCTCCAGGAATTATGTGAACTACCAATATGTTTTTCGAACAAAACGTTTTATTTATTTAATTAATAATATATTTGAATAATTCACGTAGACTGGATGAATACGTTAGATACGCTAAAAATCTACGCACATTGTCTAGTGTATTGAATTCAATGAATTATAATTATCAATAAGTGTTTGTATAATTTTGAAATCCGATAGTTAGATACGCCTTTGTAGTTTTACTATGTGTTGTATGTTGTATGTGTGGATTTATCCCAAGTACCTAATTGTAAAAATAGAATATTACTTTTTATGGTAATAAATGGAACCCATTGTATTATTTTATAAAATAATTACTAGTAAATGATAACGAAATTAAAATAACAAATTATTCTAATTAAAAAATACGTTTTCTTTAAATAATCTTAATTATTTACAAAATCTGATACCTACGTACATACCTATTTAAAAATGTTTTTGTCAATTTGAAATCGCATCTTTTTTTACAAATAAATATGCAAAGGCAATCTGTATTACAATAATCATTATCTTTAATCAAGCCAGTGTACCTACTTGAATAAGTTTGAAATGTTTTCTGCAAAATAATAATTTTGTAATTGTTCACTACTTAAATACAAAATAATATCTAAACTTCAAATAAAAATTAGTGTTAGTTAGCGCAAAAGCAATGGGTAAATAATATCACAAAATGTAAACCGAAGTCAAATTAATTTTTAGCCATAATTTGCGTTTCCCTTGTGGACGTCTGAATTTCGGTTGTGTATAGTTTTTTAGTGATTTTAGTGTTAATAATACGTATTTTTAATAATTCCAAAGATATTGTTGTATTGCAATTGTATGTAAAATGCTTTAATGTGATGGTAAAGTTAATTAAGGCACCTTCGGATAGGTTCTCACGTCGATGCCCTTTCTTCCAGTAAATTATTGTAAAGATGAGGTTATATTTCTATTTTTTTGAAATTATTAATACATATTTAAATATTATGACTGAATGTTGTATAAAAATCTTAAAATATTATGAGATAAAATATCTATTGTTATAACATGATTTTTTATTTTGGAGTTCGAATAATGTTATTAAAAGTTATTATTCGAATAATTTATTGTATTGTACACCTTGACGTAGAAATATGACCTCGCCTTATTATATTTCATAAATGAAACACGTCTATTACACTTTTGAACACCCTTACACTATTATTATTACTTTCGAATATTTTCCGTGTAATTTACACCTGTCTATGATAAAATCGATCAATATTAATTTTATAAAAAATATAATATTGATAAAATAAAATTGCTTGATGTTTTGTGTATTTTGTTAAACTGTTTAATGGGAGCGATAGCTATTTCAATGCTTTTTGGCTTGAAACAAAACACTTATATGTATATAAGAATGATATATTAATAATGAACATTATCATCAATCTATCGACCCATGAAAGTGGTCAACAGACTAGTTAAAAGTCCACCTAGAGGTATTTTGTAAAAATCGATGAGATTGGTTTCAAAAATTTAGATATTTGTAAAAGAATTAGGTGTTAAGAGCATAACTATTAGAAGTTACGCAATTTGAGTCAGTTACACACATTCATCCCATTTTGTTTCCCAAAGAGTTGACAAAGCAGCAGAAAGTTACGTAACTATGCGACAAAAACTTGAACAGCTTGGGACACAATTTCTTTCAAACTGACCAAATGAATAAAATTGAATGATACCAAATAATGATTTAGGTAACTGTAGGTACGAAAAGTGATGATAACAATTTCTAACAGTAAATTGTCAATGTTAGAAAAACCGGAAAATCATTATTCAAAGGCAGTATTATTCCAAAGGTTAATTATTTCTGGCCGTTTTCCAGAAAACCTTGGATTTTGTCCGATTCCGAAGTTTTTAGGTTTCAATAGGTTACACAATAAATTCTAAAGTTGTAGCAGATGGTAACAAGTACCTACTTCAGTTGTGTCGTGATTTAGTTCTCGAATATTTTAAGTTTGATTTCAGTAAATTGAATCAAATTAACTTAGTTTTGTCACCTACTTAGTAGCTGAAAAATCGTGTTTACATAATCTGCCTGTAGATACTGCTATAAATGTAGGTACTGCTCGGCGCCTGACACGAAAATGACAAACTACAATTAAAAAGTTTGATCAGTTTCTTCGAAAACCTAATCAAGACATTACTGCAGTTCTTCAGTCAATTCCGCAGTTTTATTCGAATAAATAAATAATAATTCTATTAACATGACTTGAATTATTTATTCGAATAATATAATATAATAAATAATAGAATAAAAAATGTTGTTGTTATGTGTGTAACTGGCTCAACATTTTGAAGTGTGGCGCAAATTTTCTTGCTATTAAAAAAAAAAACTAACAAAAGCGAAAATGTTTGAATTATTAATATTCATCGTAAAGTGCGTTTTCATTCATTTGGAACTGTTGCCTTATAACCGTTTTGTACATAAAGAAATAAATAAAAAATCGTTAGTAGGAAATAAAGTACACTCATTGGCTTCAACTGTTTGTTTTATTTATTCAGTCCTTCGATATTTAATTCTTTTTTTTCATGTAACCCGTAAATAAAAAATAAAAAATACATTATTTAGTCTTACTGTTAATTGACCGATGGCTGTCTCATTATTATAAATGTTTACAAATTTTTAATGCATAGATACCTACTAAGGCTTTTACTTAATTTTAATTATGCCGTTATAGGTCGTGTATCTTGTGGGTTTTACGCTGTAGTATAAATCAAAACATGAATCAGTTTAAAATATGTTTATTTTGCATAATTGACATTAGATACATTATTTTCATTACGCGCAGAATAAATTGGTATAAAGTTTTATTAAAATATTATTATTATCTTGATTAGGTCTGTCAGAGTTTGTAAAAATAAATACCTTTAGCAAAACGAATTCTCTTATGAAAGTTCTTTAGTTACCAATCCAGCTGGCCCTTGGCCTACAACAGGCGCTAATCCAGCCACGGCCACCGCTTTCAGGGGTCTGAAAAAAAGAAAAGGAACATTTGTGACAACGCCATCTATGCTCGTAACTTGAAACAAACACTAAAGGTTTCAATATCATTTCCCTAGATGGCGCTTTTTCAACATTGTTTATGAATGTAGTACGACGACGACTTGCTAGGTGGCGTTAAATTGAAAATGAAATATCCTTACTTGAAACCAAGTTCCTCTTTCGGTACTCCCAACCTTGCTAGTTTAGCTTCATAGGTTGCCAGAAGATCATCATGGGCTTTACGCAGACGAGCTGCTTCGTATCGCAGATCATCTATCTGTGTGTCTTTCAGCTTTAGAAGTTCCTGTAACAGTCACATCGGTATTATCGGTGGTGTTTGAATTCGGAATGGAAGCGACTAGTCCAAGTAGCGCCAAATAGGAAACACATGATTCGATTCCGGTTGTACTACAGAAGTAAGCCCATTCTTGATACAAGAAAATTAAATATAAAATTTTGAGGTGCAGAAAAAATATATCATCGATAAAGCGAGGACATTGACACATTTAATCAAAAATAAGCTTGCCCAGCTGTGGATGAAATTGGGCAGAGAAAGACGAAGATTTCTGCTATCACAAAAAAAGAAAGAATAGTAGTTTATGAAATTGGTGCATAATGTGGGGGGGTGTTAAAACACGTGTGTGTGTAACCGAGCCGCAAGCGAGGTCTTTATTAGTATCACACGAGTGCTTTAATACCTAGTTATGTGCAGTTTTATACATTACCTATTTTATCCACCCTCATACATTGATATTGAACCTACTAAATAAAAGGAAGTTTTTTTCCACGGCATTCAGTAAAACAAAACGTATGAATGGCGCCAAAACCTAGCATACCACCGCACATGCGCTAAAGCGGGCGCTGCCACAGACAACTAAAAAATAGAATCAAAACTCTTTTGTAATGGTAGTTTCGCGCAAACTTCGGCTTGCGGAGGTTATCGTTACGTGTGTTGTAAGAAATTCGTGAAAATATCTTAATGCTATAAAAAAAGCGCACCGCCGAAAAAAAATGACCGCGCGTACCTACTCTAACAGGGTTGCTACTTCTTTTTTACATGTCAATTCATTAAAATTTTGTTCGACTATATATAACGAAGCCACCAGATAGGACAAAGTTGCTACTATCTATATAAAATCTATAAAATGTGGATCTTACGTGAATCTCCTTCGGCCCCACATCACGACCTTCCATGTTTCTCAGCTTGGTTTCAAGCAGCGCAGTCTTCAGGGATGCTTTCTGCTGTACCTCCAAAACAGCTCTTGAGAACCTGTTTTTAAGCTCGTCTCTCTCTTTTAGGATTCTGTCGAAACGAACTTGGAGAACCTCGTACTCCCATTTCAGGACATCGAATTGTTTTTCTAGCGACGTCAATTGTTTTGATTTGGCCTGAAATGATCAATCATCTCATTTATTCTTTTGTAGGGTTCTATAGCATTGGAAAGGTCTTCGTACAGGTTGATACTCCTCAATCTATCTATTTGTCACCGTAAGATTGTGAGCATCATTAATTTATAATCCATCTAGCAAGATTATAAACTATCAAAAAATTGTGATCAATTACAATATGACGCATTCATTTTCGGTAGTTTATACTATCAGTGTCAAATCTCGAAATAGTGAACGAACCTACACTTATCAACAGGGTTCTTCATCGCTCCGATTTTATCTCCCGTAAAATTGTGAACCGTCCCTGATTGGTAGGTTACTAAGCCAGGGCACCTCGACCGAATGGGTTAGGTTAGGTTACAATGTAACCAACGGCGTTGTTTCTTCCAACTTAGTCGCAGTTACTTGGCTATATTTCGCAGTATTAGCGAAAGGTGCGCTCTTCACATGCAAGTTTGATACCAGTTCACAATTTGTGGGTTTGCCATGGATAGATTATAAACGATCGAAAAATTATACGTTTAACATTGTTAATGGTTTGTTGCAGTTCACAATTTTTCGATAGTTTATAATCTCGCCAGAAAGATACTAGCGTAATAGCGTTGTTCTTAATCATATGGTGACATACACATATTATAAATTAAAGTCACTTTTCGAGTTTGTCTGTGTGATCGCGATATCCTTCTGACGCAACAGATTTTGATACGTTTATCACCATGCTTTAAAAAATGTATTTTGGAAGATTTATATGTTGTGCACTAATCTATTTAACCTACGAACAGTCTTTTTCAAACAAATATGGTAGGTACTCACAGCTAATGCAGCTTTATCTCTGTCATAATTTGACATCTGTCTCTTAAGTTCCTTATTGTCAATAATAGCTGCTTCCAATGGTTCTCTGATACTTTTGGTTTCAGCCACAGCATCTCTTGCTATCTTCTCTGCTCTCTCCTTGACCTTTTGCATTTCCTCCATTTGCTGTTTTAGACTACTTATTAAACCTAAAAGTAGCAAGCAGTATAATTAAAAAGATTGGTCAGAATTCATAAATTGACACTGGAAAGATAAGAAGTCGTCAACCTAAATTATTCAACGTGATGTCATTGTAATAATTCTTCAAATCCGCGAAAGCCCGGTCATGATGATGAATTAATTCTGATAACTGCTTATTTTTTCTCTCTTCAACCTCTGCAATTTCTGTTCTGTGCTTTACTGTCACTTGTACTTTAGTCTCGTTTAGTTTTTTATCAGCCTTATCTTCTATCTGACGAGCCCTTTCTTCAAATTCTTCTCGAACTTTTGACACTTCTTCTGCGTGAACTAATTTAGCTCTTCTTAACTCATCTTGAGCTGCTAGCATTTTCTCTCTTATTTCTTGCCTTAGCATTCTTTTGTCGTTAAGCAATTCAAGTTCCTGTTCAGCATGCTCTTCTTTAGCTGCTTTTAAGGCTACCAAGTTTTCTGCTCTCAAAGCTGCCCCTGCTGCTGCCTGTTCATACTTCAAATGCTTTATCTTCTGCTTTTCAGTCTCCAAGAGTAATTCATTTTCTTCTTGCGCTTCTTCTGTAGCTCTTTCTCTGTTTCGCAATTCTGCTTTTGCTTCTTCCAACTGTTGTCTTGTGATCTCCCAGAATGTTCTAATTTTATCTCTTTCGAGTTGGAAGTAATTACGTTCTTCTCTCTCTTTGTCCAGTTCCTCTTTAACTTTGAGAGTGAACTGCTCGAGCTTTTCTCGAGTCATTTCTGATGTATCCACTCCATCAATGATGATTGCTGTAAATAAAAAAACATTGTATTTGAGTGTTTAGGATTTGTATATTGTACGAATGTCTTCACACTAGTGCCATCATGTACTGGAAGTTATGTTATGTTATCACTACTTAGTCTTAGTCAGCTGAAATTACAAATAATTGATTATTTTTACGCACCTGGTGCCTTTTTGGGCTTTCCTCCCTCCTTTTTGGCCGGCTGAAAAGAAAACAACACTATTAAAAATCCGTAAATAATCCCACAGTATTATGAAAACACAAACTTACACCATTAGTAACAATTAAACGTTCAAACAAGCAATTTATAACAAAAAATCTTTGGAGTAGGTAATCGAAAATACATACCATTTTCTATGTTTTTGAAACGGGAAGCAGAAAATAAAATATTATACAGAAATATTCACGAACAGTTTCGTTCGTTTGTTGCGATTTAATCTTGACGTTGTCAAGTTCAACAAATCCGTTGTCATGGTGATTGTCAATGAGGGTACTTTGGCATTACATTAATCCATGGAATTTGTATGTACTATTGATCGTATAATACACACATGATAAGTATATGAACATAAGTCTTAAGAACATTGTGTTCGATTTTGATCAGATGTATCTATATAAATAAAGATCAATCTTTGTATGTTTGTCCTCCATGCGTTCCTAAACCATTGATCAGAGGGACACGACTCCATTTTTGACAAGATTGACAGATTGCGGCTTGAATGTGAACGTTTTTTAATAGAATTGGCCTTCAGATTGTGATGAAACTTTGGTAGGATGTTCTGAGGACGCCCGCGGTATCTGGCTGAAAAAAATCTATATAAGTAAATAAAAAAAAGTGGCATTGTAGTGCGTGATATTATAAAAGTAATCCTATCAACCGGGAGTTTGTGGCTAGCTTTATCATTAATGCTTTTCCCCGATATCTAATTGTTGATACTTTTTCAAATAAACTAGTATTAGGTACCTAAAAAAAATTAAAACTGTTGAAATATATTTAAATTGGTGGATATCCCATTGAGTATACTGTAGCATTAAAACAGAGGGAAATCCAGGCTCAAAGTTAGTTAACAAAACAGTCTAGCGTTAAAAATAAAATTATTTCAAAACCTTCTTTGACTATTTCATCAATCTGACACAAAAAAATCAAAGCCAAATGTCGACCCGTCAATCAAAACCGGAAAATTTTAGAAATTGAATGTGATACAATAAATAATGTGATTCAATACGGCAAGATAACTCACGAACCTTGGCTAAAATGTTGGTCGAGGCAATCAGTGCTGTGATCTACGGGGCAGTGTTCCTGAGCCTGATTCTGATTGACTACGTTCTTGGCCATGGGTTCGTGGACATGTTCCAAAAGGTCTTCTGCAAGGTCGCCTGCTTTGTTAAGAAAACTGTGAGGGAAGAAGCGAAGCAAGTGGTGGTTATACCGGAGAATCCCATCAGTTTGCCCGTGCTGTTCATGGAGATTTTTGTGCTGAGTTTGACTATCGCTGTGGGTATTTATAAGCAGTTATCAATCATCACGATGTTTTTTATTTATTTATTTGTTTCAAAAGAGTTACACAAGTGGGTATTACACAAATCTTCTGCCAAACTGCAGGCCAGTTTATCGGCAGTGTTCTCGTGGATACAGCTCTTAGTTTAATTAACAATTACAGAGGTACGGGAACACATAGTTTTATTATGATAAGAGAGGCACATGGCCTTGTCTTCTAGTGCGCCGTATGCTCACACAGACGTACGCACCACACTGCGCCTAACTGCACACATACTCGAGCTCGAGAGATCTAACAAAGGAACAAATATACAAGACACGTCAAATACCAAACAATAGTGTCAATTCCTACTCTACACAAAGACGCGATGCATAATAAAAAGTAAAGGATATACCTTCCGTAGCTAGCGAAACATCGGTTTCATTAGAAATACATAGAAACCAGTCGTGTCGCGGCGACTCATTGCCTGCTGCTGTCGCCTGCAACCGACTACGGAATAGTACCTTAAGAATAAAAGTCAAAAAACCCCATTAAACAGTCTCAACTACTGATCAGTTTCGTCAGATCTACAACTTTTGCTGTATAGTCTGTTATATCATCTGCTGGATGTAGAGTTCATTTGTAGCATTACCTCTGGTATCTAATTGCGTAAAACGTTTTTCGTAAAGGATTCCGATTAATCTGTTTCATTTTGACAGTTCAACAACAGTCATTCCGTTATTTACGTTGTTGAACAGATTTTTTTTTCGAACTTATGAATCAATGGATTAGCAATCTGTTTCAAACCGATCCAGATTGTGATAGATTGTGTATTACGCAATCAGGCTGCTGAGCTCACGCCCACAGTAAGCTTTCTATCCTATCAAACGCTTTGATTTATTTTTCTTGCAACTAACCAATTCTACGCTAATTAAAATGCATACGCCAAATCATGATCATTTCATGATGAATCATGAAAGATATATGATAGACTAATAGCATTGAGGTTTAATGTAAACTGGAGCAGACACCGTGAACAAAATTTTTGCACAATTTTTTTTTGTCTGGAACAACGTCTCAGTCTAGGTGGTCACATTTGACATCCATGGGGACACATCTTTTTTGTTCGAATAGCTTCTCTGGTTTACATTGAACCTCAATGACTAATAGAAACAGATCATCTTTCAGTTCCTGAACAAATACAAGAAGTTACGCAGCAAAGACCGTCTTGATGACCTTCTTCACGAGAGCAAGGAGGCACTGAGACAGACCAACGAGTTCCTAGAGAAGTGGAGACTAAGACGGGTTAGAACAGGTTTTTTTGTAAAGCGTTGACTACGTTTGCGTACAGCCGAATCCAAATTCAATATCAGAGTTTCGGCCGTAGTTAATTATTTCAAGGTCACTGCCGGGATACAATACTGTTACTTTATTATACTGTGGTATATTGATTAGTTTACAAGTAGGTATTTAAATATTGTTCTCATTTATGTGAAATGTAACTTTCTTCATAAGAAATAAAGGCTCGTTCATACTGGTGCGACAACAACAACATTTAGCTATCGTGGGCCTCTTCACGATAATTTAGTTTTATTTTCTTTTAGTTTATAAGCAATGCAATATTAAGTTTTGTATAAATTGGCAGGTGCCAACTGAGTATTCTTACTTGGATGACGAGCCGCAGGAGATCAAACCTCTGAAGATTGAAGTGCCCATCTTACACATGGCCATCATTGACGTAAGTGAATCAGTGATAGTCTTACTTTGGGTAGATCAGCTAAATTTATTAAAAATAAATATTTTTATTCATGTAGAACATTTACAGCAGGTGCTTATGAATAAACAACACAAAGTTCCAGCAAGGCTTTGCATTGAAGAACCACCGGCAAGTATTATTAAAATATTGCTGAAAAGTATTTTCCATTTGGAAGAAGGATATGCATGTTAGGTAGGGAAATATGGAAGGAGTGGAGAGAGGCCTCTGTTCAGTAGTGGTAAAGAATAGGCTTGCAAAATAAAATAGCTCTCTTTAGAAAACTGAACTGAATCATAACATTTTGAGGCGACAATTCTTGCATTCCACTTACATTTTGTGGAAGTAAAAGATAAGTAAAGGATAAAGTGTGTATATAATCGACACTAACTAAGCAAGAAAACGATTTGGGGTGAATTTCACCAATAGTACTGAACACGATCAGCACATCTAGAACGCGTTCAGTTTCATTGGTAAAATCAGCTCTGACATGAAAGGCTGCTGACATAAAACCTGACATCAACAAATCGTCATAAAATCATTATCTTTCTTTCCAGACCTTAGGAACAACAAGAAGTCAACCAGAAAGAGGGGATGCTGGAGATGCAGTCAACATCACAGACTCAACGCTGCTGTCAGTCACATCACTCCTTGATGATGACCTGGAATTCATAACAGAATCACCCACCACCGAAGATAAAATGGCTGAGGAGCCCAGACATGTTGAGTTTAGAGATCGAACACTATGGGATGTTATGGAGGAGGATGCAAATACTTTAGAAGACTAAAATGTTTAAACTTTTTGAAAAAATCTGTAATAGGTTGGTTAACTAAAATGCCAGTTGTTTATTTTAAAGTGTGTTGTTCACTATCATACATAAAATAATGACAATAAAAATAATAACATCAATGTTTGTTTTGTGTATCTTAGGCTATTTTGATAGGTACCTCCTGGGTATTTATTGGAGGTTAGAATTTATTTTGAAAATGACATGGTTGACAGATTTGACTACGTGAGGCTCGCCTGCACCTCAAATCACATTTTTTAAATTTTATTCGCAATGTGGAATCTCTTGTCCTTCATCTCACCTGATGGTAAGTAATGATCAGGCCGAAGGTGGAAGCTAGCTTCACCCGGAATCCTCAACTACAGAGGAACTGGCTATCTTACGTCTGACTTCCGAAACACAACAATGCTGCTAACATTGTAGTTATGGCGACAAGCTTAGATAGGATGGTGGTAGCTAGCCAGGCAGACTTAGAACAAGTCCTACCACCAACCAAACCGAGCAGAAATTTTAGCCCCCACTGGGAATTGGTCCTCTGGGTCTGAGACAGGTGGTCTAACCACAGGACAGGTGATCACAGAGGCGGCCAAAAATACATTTAGTGATTTCTGGTGCAATGGGGCTTAAGTATCAAACTAAAAATTCACCAATGACTGCGTATCGATATCACTACTCATTACTAAGATCCAAAATATTTTGGGAAGCAAATATTAAATTCTCAAATCTTACTAGAATAAATTAGAACCAGATAATTACCCAAGTACGTAGAACATTGTCTCCCTAGCTCATTTGTCCTTTAATCCCTACAAAGGTCTTTCTTCATATCGCACACTTATAGTGTCAAATGCTCATAATACTGTTCAAAGAGCCTAAAAGCTGACAGATATTAATTCCAAACCTCAATACCAACTTAATTTTGCATACAAAAATCATACAACATCAAAATTTTCAACCTTATTTAGAAGGTCCCAAGGTTGATTTTGAAGAGGGTAAGGTTATAGAAGTGTATAAGTAAGTTGGTCCAGGGGTGGCTATCCGCATTTGCTTTGATGTCATATTATCAGCAGGGTGTCTGCAATGATGGGATGTAATTAAAATTTGCAAATAGCAAAGTAGTTCTGCCGTAATCCTAAAAGTTTTATAGTACTTCTAATCCGTGAATTCCGAAACCCTGACGTGTCTCATTCGTAACTAATAAATGATACATGATAAGACTTATCATGTATCATTTGATAAGTCTTATCATGTATCATTTATTAGTAAGTAATCGTTGATATACATTTTAATGACTATTAAAAAACTTGCACCTAACCAGCTAAAAGGATTCTTCAGCAGAAAAGATCTAGATTGCAGTTATATTATATGTTTCAAAGAAGTAATCAACAATCACAATCACATAAACGATCCCGATATTAAAACCCAACGATTTTCAAATTGAAATAATCATCACTGGATCCAATGGTATATTAAAAAGATTTTTCAGAGAAATCTCCGGTAATCCTAAAAAAGTCAGGCTACAATGAAGCGAAATAATTCCAATTATTTTTAATCAACACCATAGTATTTGATATAATCAAGCCCAAGCAAATACAGAAACAATAAATAAAAATAAATCCCCTCCTTCCCCGCTCTAATAGGGATTATATCAAATAGGTGTCTTCTTTGAGGGTTCAAGGGGATTTTAGCGGGAATCATTGCGTTTGTTGCTGGTAGTAGGGATTACTTATGCGACAGTGATAATAAGTTGCTTGCTTTACTTACTTATGCATGGTTTTTATAAACAAACCGGATCGTTTTGCTTACCAATGGTCACTGTTTTTATTACCAAACTGGGCATAAACATTGATTCGTTCGCTAATTTTACCTGCGCTGCTACTACCTACGCTGCTTCCATATGGGAGGGTCTACCGTGTAAAGCTCTGAGGTCTTTCCTTCATTATTGGTAAAGATACAAGAGTCTTAATTTTAAAAACCAAGGTCCGTAAATTATAGGAATGGGCCATTATTAAATTTGCTTTCGTAATGGGTATAGTGTTAATGTTTTTATTGGTTTGTCGTGTGTTTTTGTTGGTATTTATTGATAGTGCTTGCTTCAGTTTTGACTGTTGCATTGTTTTTTGTATTGGAACTATCTAACTCTTCATGTAGAAATTATAACTTTTGAAACGACTCAAAAAAATCTTATAAGGTATTTACTTTTTTTTTTGTATACTAAATATATAAACACTCCTTTGACGGACGAAAAATGATTATTCTCTTTTCACATAAATGAAAGCTTCAACCAATTTCTAAACAAAACGACAATAAATCGTCTGTACCTAATACGAAATCATCCAAGTATACTTAAACCGTAATTTGGTAAAAACCAAACAATGGTCACGTGGCTGAAGCTCGACGGTTTTCAACCCTTGTTCTGTGATATAATTATGGTGTAATGATGGTAAACTATGATGGATCGGGACACGCCTTACGGTTTTGTGGGAGTTTTAAGGGTAAGCTTGTATTATAGGAAAGGATTTTAAACTTTAGGGCTAGAATATAAAATAGTGTCTATCTTCAGGTTTCAATGTTTTACAGTAACATTTGTACCTACGTAACTAACGTGCAAATGTTACTGTAATGACTAATATATATGACAGAAAGGCTACCACTTTATCATTCAGCATGACGCTGTACTATGGAGAGACCCAAAACACAGCACAATTAATAAGGTATTGACAAGAATTCAACGATTTACAAGACGACATTTAAAGGTGCATGAACACACACATCAACATCAAGTCGCGGATCAGTCATATGAAAAAAATTTAGTTACGTAGAAGTTGTAAGACTCGGCTACACACATCAGTCACGTCACCTACCGGCGCATCTCAGAGTCGACGTCGCATAACCAGCAAGTCTAAACTTGTATTGCTACGATGATGCAGGCGTTGCTATTACTGACTGACTGCCTGTTCACACACGTTCCTGAAATTGACGTGACTGATCACCAGCGACTTGACGTTGACGTGACTGATGTATGTGAATGAACCTTAAAAATTGAGTTCATTCTGCCTAGCCTTTTCCCAATCATGTTGGGGTCGGCTTCCAGTCTAACCGGATGCAGCTGAATACCAGTATTTTACATGGAGCGACTGCCTATCTGACCTCCACAACCCAGTAACTGGTTAATACGATAAATGTCAGACTTTCGGGCTTCTGACGACTCGTAACGACTGTCAAAGATCCACGAATGACAGCCGGGACCAACGGCTTTACGTGCTTTCCGAAGCACGAAGGAGTCTCGGTATGTAAAGATGGTCACCCATCCACGGACCAACCCCGGCAAGCGCAGCTTAACCTGATGGATCGACCCGTGCGGCTGTTATAACGTAGCCACGAGCTCCTCAACCTTAAAAATTAAGTATCGTCACTTTAATCATTCTTTACAAAAAAATGATTAAGACTACCTTGTCTGCCCTTTCCAGTAAACAAACTTGATAACCTCCAAATTCATTTTCGATTCCCACTATCATGTTTCCAGTCCAGGAAGTAGCATTTCGTTCGCAGACAGAATTGACGGCTCCATCATTTATCATTATTGTGGATGGCTTCTACTTTGCTGTGTGAAGTTCTGATACCTTTGTACTTGTTTGTAGTTCATTGTGTTTGTTTATTTTTTGAGCTTTGCACATTGAGATATTTTTGTACTAGTACAATAATACCTCAATGGCTTTGCATTGGTTCTGTTCTATTGTGACGTCTGTTGCTACAACTGAAAAAATATGTTAAATTCTTTTCTCCTTCCAACCCTTTCTATCATTTGCTATTTTGCTGAAACTTCCGAAATAATTATAAAATAACATCAAATTATTCCATTTAGATCGGCCCTTAGTTGACATTTCAAACTCTTGCAATGTGATCCTTATTCCCATTTAACACAATTTCTTTCGGGGTTTGCGTTAAAGATGTCTTAACAAGTTGGAACCAACATTGGTTGGTTTCTTCCAACATCTTTCATCATCATACATATTGATGTATGAAATAATTGCTAGTTACTTACAAACTTTGCCATAAAAAATACCTAGAAGAAAAAAATAAAAAGGAATCTTGTCACTTTTTTACACCTCTCAATCCAAAAGGAAATTAATTAGCAAATGCCCAAGAAACTAAAACCAAAACGCAAGGCGACGGTGATCAGCATCCATTTATCACTTCAAGTCTTTTTGTCCCTCTCTATTCAATACTTTTTGCGCGGAAGATTAAATTTCGCGTCTCACCCGAGGTCCAAAACCATTAATACTCTTCCACCACTTTATTAAGACCTTCCCTGCTTCCCTTTCACATCTCAAACCAGATGCTTCAACGGTATTTGATGTAGGTTCAGAGGCCAAGTTATAATGGTCTATCCTTCGCCCCATCTTGTCATTGAATTTTTTATTCTATTTGTTTCACCACGTCTGGTCGCTGTAACACTTTGATTATGATTTTTGCGGGTACCTAAATTACTGAACGGTAGAATTGATATTTGATGACATGAGACTTTTTTAGTTGTTTATTCCAATTTGATGGATTGAAAAACAGTTGTCGTTTTGTGGCGTTGAATTTGTAACGGTGTAAAGGGTTTTATGTGTTTTATTTTTTATGTTCCCCGAAATTGTTTTTTTTTTGCTGATTTTCTCGCGGAACTGGATACTAGGTATATTTGTGTTACAGGGCTATTAGAAGCCTGTCTTAGATAAAAACGGTTTAAACATAAAATGGTTTATGTTTTCCTATCTCCCTTCTATAAGCGCTCTCAATACCAAATCAAACCCACAGTTAAGAACCACACAATTATTGCACCAAACATTCATCATTTATTCATTCTTTATTAACAATTCAGTGGCCAGTGATAATAGTAACGTAAACCCAAAATTGCCTATTATTAACACCTACACAACGAAGCCACGTGGCCAACAAACAATAGCCAACAAAATAACTAGAATCATCGTTCAGAAACCGCCTAAACATTTTACAACTACCGCACATATTTGTACTAGCTCCCATACAATCAAATTGCTTAAAACTCCACCAAGAAAAATAATGCATTTACGAAAATCCTTAACACAACAGCTTAAAACCTATTCTCAAATAACAGAACTGCTTTTCGAAATTCAAATCGAATTTCTAATTCGGATGGTTGAAATAATGACCGTTAATTCAACCAGTATACCGAGACTTATTATTACGAACACTTTTCTTCTTGCCGAGGGGTCAAAGAAAATTGGTTTTTGAAACCAAGATGGCGTCGGTTTATGCCGCCACGTGCAAGTCACGTGACCAGTAAGAAAAGCAAACGCGTCGGTTCGGAATAACAGCGTAAATGCCGTCATTAGGGATTTGATTATATTTTTTGTGTGCATTGTTTAAAATTATAGGATTTGTAATAGATAGGGGTATGACTAGACCGTGGGCTGTGTTTCTTTATTTACCAGAACAAGATGACTGATGGATTTGTGCCCGGTTGATGGCAATAGGTTCGCCCCCTTACATGGGACTTAAACATAGCGAAATGTGGGTGTTCTATAGGTACACCTCTGCCCAACCCTTCGGGGAAACAAGGCGTGATGTTATGTGTTGGTAGACGAAGATAACAAAAAGGAGCGACTGAAATACCTACATTACATAAAAAGACTTTCCAAATTGTATGATTTTCAACTTTATATAAAACAGTAAAATGGAGTTGGGACTTTCTTGGAGGAGAAGAGGTTTTTTCCCTCTAGTAAAACAATAATAGGCTGGAACAGAGTCACAGATTATCAGATAAATCACTAACTACTACCTACCGGCCCGCCGCCGGGTCGCACGCGACCCATTTCTCAGTGGGTTGCAGACAGCCGCGAGGCGTAAAAACTCACTTTACGCTTGTAAGGTTAGGTACATTTTCGTTCGCAAAGTCTAGCGAATCGAAGATGCAGGCTATTATAGCAGTAGGTATTGAACATTTTGTAAGGAGTGATCTATCTGGTAATCTGTGGCAAAGTTGCGTTTAGATCTTTGTACAAAATTAACAATGTATTCTCTCAGAACCTCACCGTGAAAACTGACGTGAAGTGAGTTGTCAATACTAGCCGACCTATTCTGTAAATATCTCACCGTGAACGCTTAAGTGAAGTGAGCATGAGGTGACCTATCAATAGTCTCAATCCCTAGCATCAGGTGGAATGACAGCTCACTTCAAGCTCACTTCACCTAAGTTTTCACGGTAAGAATTTTACAAAATAGTCCGACTAGCATCAGCTGGAATGACAGCTCACCTCACCTCAATTTTCACGGTGAGATTTTTACAGAATAGAGCCGCTGATAGTTTTGAAAATCCACCCAAACCAATCAACTCAGCCTATCGCAATTCACTGCCAGGCCTCTACCAGGGTCCTAAGTCTACTAATTTATAAACGTTACAATGGTCTCTCAATGGTGAGTTTTTGACAGATTTGCCATACAAGAACTGTCAAAAACTCACCATTGAGAGACCATTGTAATGTTTATAAATTAGTAGACTTAGGCCCCAGGTTACGCCGTCCTCCGCCTGTCCATATGTTCTAAATCTCCCACCCAATGTAAATTCACTAATAGTCTATCCTGCCCTATCTTTTATTACCACCTACTGAGACAGACCCCTGTAATACCAAATCACTAATATCTCATCACCATATTCCCACAACCAATGACTAAGTAGAAAATGATTAAATATCTTTGACACGTGTCAAAAAATTAGCCCTTTTTATAATTTTACAAAATAATGGTCGTGAACCACACCTTTGTAGGTCGCCATTGTGATTTTATCCGTTCGGAGCTCACGAGTTGAATGGATATTAATTTTAATATAGTAATCGGCATGTAATGGGATTAATCGTTGATCTTTTTAGTTGTCTATGGGTGATTTATTAATGTGGTAGGTGTAAAAAAGGATAGCTTATTTTTTTGTCAGTTCTTATTTTTTCCCACAGCGGGGTTGAAATCTAGTCTATCAATTTAAATGCCTAGCCTTTTCCCAACTGTGTTCGGGTCGGCTTCCAGTCTAACCGGATGCAGCTGTATACTAGTATTTTGGAGCATGGAGCGACTGCCTATCTGAGCTCCACAACTCAGTAACTGGGTATTTGATTCCTCTTGGTAAGACAAACATAATGGTCCAAATGTAAGAAATTTACACTTCCACTTCGATTTTTCGACCCTGTGAACATAATTTTCGACGTAACGAGTTCAAATCTGCCAGCTTGAACAAAAAGTGCAAAATTTCTTGAAAATAATAATAGCGAAATTTTTTGAACTGTTCAGAAGAGTTCTAGCTTCTCGTGGCGGCGTTTGTGGTTGTGGCCAGTGGTCGGTGTGCGGTGACCCTTACCGTCTTGTTTGGGGTTCACTGGTAAATAATTTTGTAACCTAGATATAGGTATTATTTTAAGATACTCATGTAAACCCGTAAACCTCTTCCTGTAAACCTGCTTACTGTATTATCTGGACAATAAACTATTCTCTATTTTAGGTATTTCAGTGATAAAATCATAGTTTGTGGTTAGCGGTACCTTTCCAAGAATTATAAGCTTATAACTTTATTAAATCTGCTGATTACAAAATTACAAATTACTAATATTGTTCCCCATTCAAATACAAAACTTAATATGTAGGTATATGAACAGCAAGTTCACCCCACAAGTGAGACATTTGCATTGATATTGAATGTCCGGCCATAGCCACTGCTGCCGACAATCAAGGGATGATTTTACAACACAAAGACTAGAAATTAGCAGATGAGTTCAATGAAATTGTAGAGCCAATAGATTATTCATATAGGGTTCAACACTGAAAATTGTTGTTTGATGATTTTTAGGGTTCCGTAGCCGCAGGGTGCCAAACGGAACCCTATTACTAAGCCTCCGCTGTCCGTCTGTCTGTCAGCGGGCTGTATCTCATGAGCCGTAATAGGTAGACAGTTGATACTGTACTTTATTACAATAATACCTCAATGGTTCATGGCTACACTTTCACTTCGAAGTTTAAAATACCGATGTACTGTATTCATACTTCCTTACGAATAAATGTATTTTAGCAGGTGAATAAGTTACGGTATAGGAACACACCGTTTTCTCTCTTTCAATCGTCAGTAATTTGACTATCGAAAGAAGAAGACAAAGCGTTGTGTAACTACACAGACGGTATACAACGTTTATTAGTAAGGAGGAATTTTAAAAGTAGCGCACATTCTAAACTTACGTAATTCGAAATTTTAAACTTTATGAATACAGTAAATCGGTATTTTTAGACTACGAAGTTCAGTAGTACAGACTATGCTCTGGTCGCCATGGAACAGAGGAAAGACACCACTATGGCATTAGAATCCAATAACTTTCCCCGACGGAAAAAGAGGGGTGATATAAGTTTAAGCGGTGTATATGTGTATCTGTCTGTTCTCTCGTAGCTCCCAAATAGCTGAACCGATTTTGATTATTATTTTTTTGTTTGAAAGGTTTCTTGATAGAGAGTGTAGCTACAATTCAAGGAAATCGGTTCAGCCGTTTAAAGATTATCAGCTCTATTCTAGTTAATGATTGGATGTGCGCATCTTCCACAGGTCTGATCGATTCGAAATTTAGTATTCTGTTAGTTCAATGATATTAGAAGAACATAGTAACCTTGAACCGATACTGCAGCATCACCTGGAATTGTGTCGGGGTTTATTTAAATTTTTAATTTTAACTTGTCTCCTATGCATTTCATGACGTATTTCACCAAAATCCTACCAACAGACACAGAGCTACTCTATGATGCCACAACATGAATATTATTAAGGCTTCCCATTTGTAGCGCAGCGTGTTTAAGTGATATTAGACGTGAATGTCTGCGTGTCATGATTGATTCCACACAAACGTCACGCTGGTGACTAGCGAGCTAGTATTACACAGTGTTTTAGGGTTTGATTATGTTAGATAGACAGGGACGTGATTAGATTTGGAACACGTCAATGGCTTAGTGATGAGTGGTGAAAGGTTTGATTATTAGTGAATGCTTTTGAGTATCATATTTATTGAGGAAGGGCAATTGAATGATTTGTTTTATTTGTGTTTATACAACGTGTTCTTTTTTATATCTATAATAACTCTAGGGTATTAATGAGACCATGTCAAAGAGTCAACTGGCATATAATATTAGGTCTTTACCTATGAAATTGCCGTTCTGCAGTACTGGCCATTTCAAATCAAAATAATTTTTGTTTGGCTAAGAATTCTAATTTCAAATTAATTTTATTTTAAAAACATGGTTTTTTTTTTTTCAAAAGTAGTCATTTGTTTATTGATTAGTGTTACATTTTCATCGCTTTTCAATCTTTTTCGTCATCATGGATACGTTAAAAATTCGAGTAATTATGGAATATGAGTACCGTCGTGGCAGCAACGCGGCACAAGCGGCACGCAACATCAACGACGTTTACGGAGCTAACACTACAAACCAACGCACCACCTGTTATTGGTTTGCTCGCTTCCGTTCTGGAAATTTCGACCTGAAAAATGAACCTCGCGGTCGTCCGACGACTTTGGTCGACAATGACGAATTAAAGGCGATTGTGGAAGCTGATGATACACAATCTACGGCTGAATTAGCAGCAGCTTTCGAAGTTAGCGTCAAAACAATATTGGTCCATTTGCGTCAAATTGGCAAGGTAAAAAAGCTTGACAAATGGGTGCCCCACGAACTCAATGATCGCCAGAGCGAAGTACGCGTCGAGACGTGCCTTGCACTGCTCAACACACACAAATGAAGGAATTTTGAACCGCATTGTTACCTGCGATGAAAAATGGATTCTGTTTGATAACCGCAAGCGCTCAGCAAGTTGGTTGGATCCTGGTTCAGCACCTAAACAATGCCCTAAACGAAAACTTACCCCTAGAAAAGTGATGGTCACTGTTTGGTGGTCTAGCGCCGTTGTGATTCATCACAGCTTCTTACCAAACGGGGTGAGCATTACTGCAGATGTGTACTGTGAAGAACTGAACACAATGATGGAGAAGCTGGCACATCTCCAACCAGCATTGGTCAATCGCTCGTCTCCGCTGCTCCTGCACGACAACGCGCGACCTCATACTGCACAGCAGACGGTCTCCAAGTTGCAAGAACTGGGGTTGGAAGCTCTCCGTCATCCGCCCTACTCACCAGACCTTGCGCCTACAGACTACTACTTTTTCCAGAATTTGGATAACTTCTTGGCGGGAAAAAAATTCAATACCCGAGAGGCAGTACAAAATGCCTTTGAAGAATTTGTTGCCTCCCGTCCAGCTGATTTCTTTAAGAAGGGCTTCAATAAACTGCCACTGCGATGGCAAAGATGCATTGATTGCATGGGTGATTACTTCGATTAATACAAATAAAAAATACATGAAAAAAATTCGTTTAAATTTTTTCATACAAAACGGCAATTTCATAGGTAAAGACCTATTATTATGAATTATTTATCAACTGCGTGTTTTTCTAAAAATACAGTAAACATTACATGAATGTGGTCTGAGAGGGGTCGAGTTTTCTCCGGTTACATTACGGAGCTTGTGAAGATTTACACTAAATTCTGAATATAGGGCTATAATATATTACAAAATGATAACGTAAACAGGATAGTATACAGTAATGCTCCCACAACCCAGGCTATCAATCTGCTGATTGCTCAGGAGCCAGATGTCGACTAACAGTAAATCTATTTAAAATGTTTGCATGAAGTTTTTTAGCTAAATGTTATGTTGCTGGCTTGCTGCATACTTTGGTGTTTACTGTAAGTGCGGCAAATAATTGTTGTATAAATAAATAAATAATAATGTGTGCTGCATTCCACAATACCAGCGATCCACTGTAGCAACGATTATTCTGTAAAAATCTCACTGTGAAAACTTAGGTCAAGTGAGCCTGAAGTTAGCTGTTATTCCACGTGTATCGATCTATCTTTTCACGGTGTAATTTTTACAGAATTGATCGATTGAATATTTTTGAACGCACAATGATGGCCCGGAAACTAGATTGGAGGGTCTCTTTTTAAGCTGCAATGTGTTGGAAATCATAGATGCAACAAAACAAACAAAACTTTTCATTATGCGCCAAAAAGCTGTTTACTCAGTACAAAGCTCATTCCGATACCATCTACCTATACATCTACATAGCAAAACACAATAACCCACAAAAACAAAAAAATGAGACATTCGTTCTGCATATAATGCTACGTAATGAAGTAATACGACGCGCCGATGTTGGACACAACCCCTTTATTTTGATGGACGCGTATTCTGGAATTGGGAATATTTTCATATTTTTGCTAATACGCATTAATTTAAAAAAATTGGCAATTTTCAGCTTTAGAGAAAGACAGCAGTCTGTTTCACAGATTATTAAATTGTAAAATTATTGTGTCATTCCAAATGATTAATAAATGTATGAAAACAATAACCCAGTCGTTACCTTCGAAATCTATGACATGTGATACCATTTTTAAATTATAAAGTGCTATGGAAAAACATACGTACTGATGTGTAAAGGTACCAGTTTAAGTACAAGCTCGGGTATTTTTATTCAATCAAACATCAGCATAGAAATGGAAAACATAAAAAAAATACTTTTAGAATAAGCCTGTATCACCCAGTCAAAAAAGCAATATGTAACAAATTTGTTTTTCAATTTCGTACCAATTTTGCATACGGGACCCCGTCGTATCGAGCAAATAAAATGCGGTATTGTGGTTTTTACGATGCGTAAATATTTTTTCTTCGTTTTTTTCTACTTTTATTGGTCGAGGTGGGAATGAAAAGCGGATTTTGTGTAATAAACTGTATGTTATTGTCGCCAAAATTCTATAATAGCTTGTCTGGACGATATTTTTTCTTTTTTTGTACGCGCTTTGGTAAACTTGATACCCTTGATGAGCTTTCGCGCGACGTGCGATTAATTTATGATTCAGAGTGAGAATATTTCATGTTCATATTTTTGATATTGGTATGCGCTGCGTCTCGTATTACGGATATATATTATATATATTAGGTAGGTATATGCACTTAGTATTGTGAAATGAAAATGTTAATTTGTATGCGACTGTGATGGATGACTTAAATTGAACTTTCTTGCAGTCAAATCTTATACACAAAAATGTATTGAACCATGCATTTCTAACATCAGTATTTTTTTACAATAATGTAGGACGAATACCTAATGTATTCTACAACTGATGAAGCTCAATAAAATCTGGAAAAAAATAGAGGAAACGCAGTTTCTACCACTAAATAATATAAATAAGGAAATAACTAGGCATATACTTCGCAGTTTGCATGTATATTAAAAACTTATAAAAATAACACAACTTATTCAGTAAGCATAATATTTTTATGTAAGTACACACATGATATTTATATGATACATATCAAGACAGCATTACACATCTACAAAACGTATATAAACTCCTAATCGTTTCCGTTTGACACATATTGACTGCCATAACACATCTGCGCCATAATTGTGTTTCGATTAGCGCCATGTCAGACGGTATGCACTTATTGATTATAGGAAGCGCCATTACATTATAGGGAAGCCATTATTTATGTAATATGTCGAGTGATTAGACTGGTTCTTGATGTCCGATGTTGATTAGGAAGGTTTAGTACCAATATATGTGGTCGATAATTAGTGAGATGTTGACAACAAGTGTGTTATATTGTGATGTCATGTCATGTAGTTTAGTAAAATTTCACGAGTAGATAATTAACAATAATTGTTTAGTAAGAAAAACACATCTGGGGTAGCAACTGGATCAGAGGGACCCAGGATCGTATAAGACGACGTGTGATTAGAGAGGCTTAGAGAGGCTTAGCTTCAACAAGGAACTGCTATAGCTGGGCATGATAATGACGACCAAAAATTGTCATTTATGCATACAAGCTTTAATCCTAACGAATAAATTCATGACTTATTAAGTAAATATGATTATATCAGTCTCTTTTTTTATCAACGGTGGTGGTAGAATGGTGTAGAATTTTCTTAATTTCTTGACACGAATGTCTTTGTGCGCTCTTTCAGCAATCTTCCATCATAATTATTATATTTTAGTATTTCGTATTTGTAGAAAAATATGGCTAAAGCTATTCTATCAGAGAAAGTCAAAGTTAATCCCAACAGGCAGAACAAACTGATCAATCACACACCGCAGCTTCGATTCCATTCAAATAAAAAACTTCCGACATGCAACATCCATTACAATATAAATTGCAAATCAAAAACTTTTCATTGTTAAAAATGTGTGAAAATAACGACCCCAAAGGATTTAATCATTTCGACGACCCTAGTATTAAAATTATCGGTGATCGACGATCATTCTTGTCTATATGCAAATCTCGATTCAAAAAATTTGAATTTCAAATAAAACATATATTTGTTTATTTTTCCGATACGCCACCTAATAGTGCGTACTACTGCGATTGCGTATTCAAAAAATGTTATTTGTGGGGTATGCCACTTTGCATGTCGGCGAATTTAGGGTTCAATACGATTTTTGACGGATGCCAATCATTGTCAGTTTTGTTGGTGACAAAATTGATTGTTGTATTGAAATTAATAATAGAATGATTTGGATAGTCTATGGAAATTTTGCGTTTTGTATAAAGCTTATTAGCAGGAAATCAATCAATCAGGCATGATTGCTTTGCCACGCCACGTAAGTAAATGGTATAAAAATAAGCCTATTGCTTTCGATCTGACAACAAGTCTAACATGACATGTGTGGATGGAAATCATTTTTATCCTAGTCGACCAAGTAAATAATGGTACCCACACACGTAACGATGTACTAGTGCAAAAAGCTTGTGCAAGTAAATCGTTACATGTATTGGAAGAGTTTTGCGCATGTTTCTTCCAACACACGTCATGATAATACTTGCGCAAGCGAATTTGTTTTTTAATAATTATACCACCAGTTTTATAATAATTATGTAGAGACAATACTTATTTCTGCCGATATAAATCTCACCGCAAAAACTTACGTGAAGTGAGATTGAAGTGGGCTGTCAATAGTGTCAATCCCTAGCAATATATGGAATGGACAACTCACTGCAAGCTCACTTCACCTACGTTTTCACGGTGAGATTTTTATAGTACGATAGACCGCCTCATCTCTAACTAAACATTTGCACCTACAATTTTTTATTCCCGCATTCAGAATATCCTTTTCCTTATATATCACAAAATCAATAAATACGTGATAATCTTTGTGAACAGCCAATAAATAATAACCACTTAAAGCCCTTATTATCACACAAAAAACTTTAATAGTTCCTAAATATGCGCAAGCACATCTATTTTCTATGAAGATCCAACCCTTAGCTCAAAATGGCGACTTTGTGTTTATAATCTACAAATTGATTTTGATCGACACGCTTTCTATAGTTACCTGCAGTTTTCCCACGATTAAGTATTTAAATATAAACATTTATATTGAATTGAAGACCAGTTTCACTAATAATCATGCCACCGTGCAATTCCATGTGAGGTATAAAATCCTAAAAATTCAAAATAATGATGCATCAAAAGAAGTTTTTATGCAGTTTTGACGCCAACATACAACATACTATAAACAATGAACTGGACATCTATCCACTAACCTTCCGCGAATGTAAAAACACTTTGACTAAATGGCTTAAGTTAAAGACTTATGACGAAGTGGAAAATCTAATAAAATCGATGAGAATGTAATTATAACTTAATTTATGGGTAAGGGGTGTTACGCGGTTAATGGAAAATGGTGTTTTACATCATTTTCCGATCCCAAGAGCAGTCGTAGGGTAAACTCGCAACACTCGCAACACCGAACTACGAGACTTTTCCTCTTTATACCATAACATTAAATCCGTGTACTTCTCTAAAACATGCACTTTCTTTGACATATACGCACAGATTCATATATACATACACAAACGCATACACGTACTCACACACGCACACACACACTCACACACACACACAACACACACTTTCCAGACCCGACTCATCCACAATAACTAGCGCGCTTAATATGTTAATCTTTTTCAAACTCAAACTCAAACTCAAAACTCAAAGCATTTATTTCAATTAAACCATTTACAGGCACTTTTGAATTGTCAAGGAGTCGGTCAGTCAGAAAAATGAAGCTAGTTGCCCATTCCAAAGCGTAGTAGGTACCTATGGAGAAGAACGGGCAAGAAACTCCACGGACACTCTTTTAAATCAAAAAATTGTTACAAAAATTGGTTACATCATTCATGTTGAAATTACTTAAGTATACATGTGAGAACAATGTAGAAAGACGTGCATGATAAAAAGCGTCCGAAGATATAAACAATTCAAAAATTAAAAATAAACCATGGCAGCTAAGAGATGACCAGCCCCAACTGACGGCGCCCGTTCACGAACATGACGCATGGATTAGCACCATTCAGCTCAACCATTTTGAAGGGAGCTAAATGATCCAACACACACGCCACCATCAGCGAGACATCTTAGCGAGCATGACATACTCACAGCCGCCAGGGCACATTCAAGTCAATGAAAGACATAAAATTATCCGGTAAATGGAAGCTCTATAGTACATAGTACTCACACATGTGCTATGCAATTATATAATGCAAAGGAAATTGAGTTTATACAATGCAAAGATGTTCTTACAATCTTCAGCAGCTCCAACAGACTTTCCAAATGTTAATCAATTAGTTGTGGTTGTGGAGCAGGACTAGCATTGGCCCAAGCATTTTTATCAGTGATGTAATCCCCCAACTTATAATATGCCTGTCTGCATAGTGTGCGTTTTAAACATGTTTTGAATTTCGTCTCATTCAGTTGAAGTATGTGGGGAGGAATTTTATTATAACATTTTAAACAGTACCCCATGAAAGATGAGTCAACTTTAGCCAGTCTGAAACCTGGTTGAACTAATAGGTCCCTATTTCTTGTACTATAGTTATGTCTATCACCTCTTTTACTAAAAAGATGTACATTTTTTCTTACATACATGATGTTTTCATAGATATATTGACAAGGTACCGTCATGATGTTAATATCTTTAAACAGTTCCCTTAGAGAATCGCGCCTGCGGAGATGATATATGGCTCTGATTGCTCTTTTCTGCAGAATAAAAATAGACTCGATGTCTGCAGCTCGTCCCCACAGTAAAATACCGTAAGACATGATACTATGAAAGTAACTAAAATAGACCAGTCTCGCGGTATCTACATCAGTAAATTGACGGATTTTTCTGACAGCATATGCTGCTGAACTTAGCCGTCCTGCAAGAGATGTTAAATGAGGACCCCATTGTAGCCTTGAGTCGAGCGTGATCCCCAGGAAAACGGTTTTATCGACGAATTCTAGTTTCTCTTGATTCAATAATATCTCACAATCATTACTTTTTACATTTGGTAAAGAAAATTTTATGCACTTAGTTTTTGTTCCATTTAATACTAAATTATTAGCAGTGAACCAATTATGGACCTGCAGTAGGGCGTTATTTACGTCGTCAAAATTTGTAGCACGTCTATCTACCTTAAAAATTAATGAAGTATCATCAGCAAATAACACCATTTGTGGTTGATTTTTTAATAAATGGAGTAGATCATTAATGTATACTAAAAAGAGGAAAGGACCCAATATCGAGCCCTGCGGAACACCCATTTTTACTTTTAAGCCTAGTGAATTGATACCGTTTATTTGAACTTGCTGTTGTCTATCATTTAAATAAGATTTTACTAAACTGAGCGCAAGTTTTCCAAGTCCGTAATGCTCTAGTTTCAAGAGTAAGGTTTCGTGATCGACGCAATCAAATGCCTCATACTACATACTTTATTTTGTTACTTGGATTATTGTAAGAATACCCTACTTGTCAAATTTCTTAAAAACTAAATACTACAATTATTAATGTAACCTGGGAAGAGCGGAGCATCCTGACACAAGCAAATTAATTGCTTAATAGGAGGCTCCTCATTGTAACTAGCGTAAGGTATTTAAGCTTATAATAAACATTTTTGATTTTGATTTTTGATTTTGATTTTTTGATTTGACATACTGGCCATCATTTTGATGTCGTCATTTGTTCCGAATTTGAATTCACGGTCGTTTTAAAAGTGCGTGAAGTGAGTGAATGTTTTGTAAGTGTGTGTGTGTGTGTGTGACTTATAAACAAAAAGTGCAGGCTGGTGGACCTGGTGGTATAATAAGCTTATAGAGTTCTCACTGCTAGGACACAGGCCTCCTCTCTGTGAGAGAGAGTGGTCATAATCCACCACACAGGCCCAGTACAGGTTTTTTCTGTAATAAATCAGGTATTAACTATGTTTATTCTTAGACTCTTGAGGCAAAATTGATTTAAGGATGATTGATTTAACGGCACGCATTGCAGCGGATCGGAAAGGATACGGACGTATGCGGCGACAGCCGATCGCGTCCGGCAGGATGGTCGGCATACGATCGACTCCGTACCGGTCGCTTGCGAACGTATCCGTTTCTGCGCCTAGTCAAATAGTTTCATTCCTACCCTGTTGCAGCCAAAAGGTTCCAATAGGATAAGACGACAGGCGAACGGACGGTCGCGCGTCGTAGCATACTTACGATCTACGGCTACGATCGTGTGTCGCGGAAGACGCCCGTGGTCAAGCTGCTGCCTATCTAAGTCTGTCGCCTGACAACAATGTTAACAGCATTGTTGTGTTCCGGCAGTTAGAGGTAAGATAGCCAGTTTCTCTGTGGTTGAGGATTCCGGGTGAAGCCCGCTTCCACCTTCGGCCTGATCATCACTTACCATCAGGTGAGATTCAGGCCAAGGGCTTCCCCGTTGTGGTTAAGAAAACAGAAAAAACAAAAGCCGAACAAATAATTACGTGATTATTTCTCAAAACGTCCTCAATTTCCCCCATACCACAAATTCTTGTCGTTGTTCAGCGCGACACTATAAATTGCTGTAATTGTTCTAAGCATCAATTAGTGGGACATTTCAAAATTAGCTCTTCTAAACTATTGTCTTTATTTTAAGATAATTGGTAGGAAATATCTCAACATAGGTGGTATATTGCTTCTGTGTCGTTAGAAGAAAATGTTTTGGTTTTTTTTTGTATTTTTCTATTCTTACAAGCGGAATAATTGTTTGTTTGACAATTATGAAAGTTCTTTATAAAGGAGCTCGTGGCTAAATAATAACAGCCGCACGGTTCGACCGAAGGCTAAGCTACGCTTTTCATGGTCCGTTCGTTAATGGGTGACCATACATTTTATATCAGACCCCTAAGTGTCTCAACTATCATTCGAAATCTTTGATAGTTGTTACGGTTCGTTAGATACCCAAAAGTCTGATAAACAGTCCTACCAAAGGGTATCTTGTTACCCATCAGTTACTGGGTGGGTTGTGGAGGTCAGATACGCGATTCATGTAAAATACTGGTATACAGCTGCATCCGGTTAGACTGGAAGCCGACCCCAACAGAGTTGAGAAGAGGCTAGGCAGATTGATTTTTTTATAATCTATTGTTTGGCAATGGTGCCGATTCCCTTGTTCACAAACTAAACTAAAATTAGTTCAGTGCATCTTTTTCGTTATATTTAATTATGAAGAGGACAGAAGATACATTTTAGTTTAGTCCTGTCAAAATAATCAACGCCTGTCACTACTCCATACAAGTTTAAAAACTTGCCTACTAAAATTACGTCAATTTACGTCAGGCGCTGGGAAATCTTTCTCCATTATCCTGCTTGTAAGAACAAGCAGGATAATCGAGAAAGATTTTTTCAGATTGATTGATTATTTGTTTTTTTTTATTCGTGGGCGAATCGACAAGCCCAGAAATCGATACGCCTACAAACTTAACTTCGTGATAATCGCCTCAAGACAAATAATATTATTTGAAAGTGTAAATTCGGGCAAATCCATTCGGGCGAATCACCAATACGGCATTTTATCTTATCATAATATTGCGCTGAAATATCCTCAATTTTCTTTCAAAGGAATGATCCTCCCGTCGAACATTTTCAGGCTGCACTTCTGCACAATTTCCTAGACTACTTCCATCTCCCTCCTTTATACCCACATTACCAAGGAACACATACGAAGCATCCACTTTAAAAATCTAACTTTTATCGGAACCATAAAGCTTCCAAAGTTACATTTAAGTGAAATACATCAAGTTTAACTGACCGCATTAAGTTAACCGCAACTCTAGCGGATAATGTTTTTCTAAGTTAAAGTACATAAACTTAGATGGATGGTGCTCAGACACACATGAGTTTTATAACTTAAAACTTTAGATAATGTAACTTATTTTTCAAAATGGTGGTGAGTAGTTTCATGGGGTGTTGAAAGTTTTAAATGGCTTTATTTTGTAACAGCCAATTTAAAATTTACTATTACCTATCCGTTTAAATTTATTCTGGTATTTCTGGGTAGACCTACCTATATACCTTTTAGGATCTCCAAATTATCATTAGTAGTAAAAATAAAGTCAGATATATTATAAAAAGTATATTTTCAAATAAAGAAATATCAAAACACAGAATATAATAATTGGCAGTTGATCTGAAAATAATTACATAAAGAACTTAATTAAAGTCAATTGGTATGACTGTTATACAAAAAACATGCTAAATAAAAATGTCTAAAAACTAAAATCTAATTCACTAAAATCTTAAATTAGCTAAAATATACAGGCCATTTTTATACACAGTGTAGATCACACGATTTTTACTAAAAATAAACTACGAAAAATTGTTTTTACTGAACAATTTTTTTTGTTTAATTTTTGTTCGTAAAATAATAATTAAGAAAGACTTGGTAGTGAGATAATTCTTACACACTATGAGTAATTACAATTATATTGCTTAAGATTTTATAATTATTATATCATTACAGTTATAATTATAATGTGATTACGGCAGTAAGCATGTTTTTTAATGAAAAATCTGTGTGGAAGTTGCAAAAATATTGACTACAACAGTTTCTTTAAAAAAATCAGTAGTCTTACTACTTTTTGTCGCAAATTACTTAATATCTTTAATTTTAGGATACCACAGTTTGCCCTTTGTGCTATTTAATAAAAATAATTTATAGATAATTTTTGCATCTTCCATACAAATTCAATTTGTTCTCGTGTCAAGCATTATTACTATGGAAATTTAGAAATTTTCGCGACTACAGATTATATTCTTATAAAAAGAGCATTAAGCATACCAATTTTAATTTATGTACAGAACTCTTAAATGCGTTTTTTCTGTAATATTTTCATATGTTTTGCTGACAAACATAATACGGAAGGTAATGATGTCTGTAAATACCTACATTTTTTTTACATAATTTCGCCTTGTGGATATGATTAAAAATCCGTTAATTACTTTTCTAAATGTATGTCAGCAAAAAAAAATGAAAATGTGATCAGCAAATAAGAGTTTCCAAGAGATCATTAGGAAAACTTCTTTTTTTTTACTTTAATCGTTTCCTTAAATAAATACATATCACATTTGAACACATTCTTCCGTATATTTTGTAACCTTAAAATAAAATTATTGTAATAAAAAACCATGGTATCAATAAAAATAACTTATGAATTGTTCCCAAAACGTTTTTGTTCCCATATTTTGTTAAAAAAAACAAATGCAAAACTGGAGAAAAAAATACAATTAAATATTTTCTGGAAACAATACTGTGCTTTTTAAATTCAAAGCCTCGTGTGTTACTTAACAGTATGAGTTATCAGCTAGCAGAACTAATGGAGTATTTTTATTTACAAATCTACTTGATAAAGGCTAAAAAATATCCATTTATGTGCTGGTGTCATTGTCAACTAAACGTTGCGACAAAAAATACCACTGGTCTAGCCCGCGTTGCCCTCAATTTGATCAGTATTACTTAATAATTTAGTTGAATTCAGTAATATAATTGAATTCGTTCTAAATTTTGATACGATTTAAAGATAATGACCAATTTTTCTAAAACCCATGTGTTCAAATTTTATTATTATCATAAAATAATTTTCCTAGCTTATCCAAGCCAAATCATGAATTACCCATCAATTTTGTAACGTATAAAATACAAATTGATTCCAAACAATCTTTGTTAATTATTTGATTTTAACAAATTGGTTCACGATCAGACATGACAGAACTTATCAATCAACCTTAACTAACTTATATACAATTAATGATCATAATTATCAAAATATACCATCTCATAAAATCTCCATTGAAATAACTTGGCACTCACCATACAATGGTCTAACCCTAAAATATTTTAAAAATAAACATTTTTATTACACAAAAAAATAAAAAATGAGATCAATCGATAATAATTTTTAGGCTGCTCTCTTTGGAACAATTTATGGGAAAACGGACTTTATCATGTTTTAAATAAAATCTATTTTTCTATAACATCGCTGGTCCATTCTTCTGAATACTTCGAAATTCCTTAAATAAGTATGTATATTATTTATAACTATAGTTATGAAATATTTATGGATATATCAACATCGAAAGCGGAATGTAAATTGACAATATAAGAATTATTTTTATAAAATACGGTTATTTTATAGGATTTTTCCTTCATGAATAGTTTTCAAACGTGAACATTTTTGTTCTACAACAGCAATTATTATAATAAAGTGGCGTAATATTTTTATAACTTTGTGCAAATTTTTGTTAGCCGGTAAATATGAATAATATTCTACGTAACCAGAAAAAACAGTTATAACTCGATGATTTTTTGTTTACAATGATTCTATAATATTTTTTAGATTTTTTTGCTGTTTTTGTAAAAACCATTTGATTTTATAAAAATATTTTCTCCTAATTATACGTAATAAAATCAAATGCACCCTTTTTTTATAAAAATTAAAATCCTTCCACTACCGATTTCTTTTTATACATTTTATTAGCAGCAAGTATATATTTTGCCATGGACCAAACATTTTAATTTATAAAAATCACTACGTATTAATTATAACATTATACAATAAGTGTGCGTTCGACAGACGATACACAAACACACAACTTTATATTAAAGCTGTGTATGATTACGTCTAATAATTATACAAAAATTGGATTATTTTAATAATCCTCAATAAATGTACAAATTGCAAAAAGCGTAGCGCAGCGAATAACATTTCAATTTATTCATCGTACGCTTATGAATATAGTAGAAATGTCTTATTAAAATATGTGCCATGTAATACATTTGTTGTGTTATGTCATATAAGTACTATCTTGAGCTAAATTCTATTATGAAATAAAAGCAATAGAATGAACATTGTAAAGGAAATCATTTCAGTTTTTCGGTAATTTCCTTGAAAATTTTTTTACTTTGGAAATTGTAATTTAAAATACAAAATTTTGTCACATCTCTACAAGATTTGAATTCAGAATTGAATGACATAGAGCAGCACCCAACTGGGTTGTGGAGGCAGTCGCTTCATCTAAAATACTCGTATTCAGGTCATCAAGTAAGGCTGGAAGCCGACCCCAACATTCATCTGTCCCCTACAGTCAGTTGGAAACAGGCAAGCCAGGCGCTGACGATACTGGCAACATTGATAAAAACCAATTATCACGACACATATTTAAATAAAACATTGCCTACAATAAAATCCCATCACAGCAACATCAGTACAAATAGTTCACCGTTTATTCGAGAACAGTTTCCATCCCAGCATGAACAGGACTGCAGTGCAGATGGATCCAGAAAGCTTGTCAGGAATTATGGAAGAGAATATCGACCCTGGCTCTTTCTCAGCTGCTGATGGCGCGTCAGTCTGGAATGAGAGAATGTTTGATGTTAATTTATATGAAATCAGAAGATGATTTTTGGTGGAATTGTTGCTCTGGACGGAACCAAGACATTTTTGTATTTTTTTCCTTAGGAGAAACGGCTGTTATTAATGCAAATCTAGCTACAGGCAGTTTCAAATGGGATTAAAAGATCTTAGGTCGAAAAACAAGTAAAAAAATAAACATATTGTTCGCATTGAAAAAAAAACAATCGAAAATATAATTCCATGTATCACTCTAAAATAAATTATATAAAAAAACAATACAAACAACGCCCCTAAACAACAATAAACTTAGCGTGTTCATAAAGATCGCAAACACTGAAAGCTATAAGAAGTTCTCAGTAAAACTAAAGTGGGAGCAATTTTTATAGATATTAATAAAACAATACTGCAATAAAGTTTAGTACGTAAGACATTTAGATTATACGATACGACTACGATACGACGGTTTATGCCAGACAAGTTATTCGCCTACGACTTTGTACGATTGTTGAATTGCTTTACAAACTTCAACGTCATGACGTCACTCCTTTTGGTGGCTAAACAGCCACGTAGTATAAGCATGTAGATATGACCCCACCATTAAGGGCTGACTTGTTTTAAAAAGTGTGTCCATTTTCTATCCAAGGGTTAACCTCATCAGGTCCCTAGCCTTTTCCTAACTATGGTAGGGTCAGCTTCCAGTCTAACCAGATGCAGCTGGATAACCGTAAATTACATAGAGTGACTGTCTATCTGAGCTCCACAACCCAGTTACTTGGTAATACGATAACCTTTAGTAAGACTGGTTTTCAGACTTTACGATACGACTGCAGTATTAGAGAATTATTTTATCCATTTATTAGAGCAGGAATTTATCTATTTAATTACTAAGGAATTAGATGTTTCCTATAATTAGGAAGTTTGATTATTGGTTGTAAAGCATTAGATTTGTTTATAGTTTATTAATGGTATGATCACAGGAATTCTGGTGAATTGATCGTATAAAACAACTGTTGTCTATAAATAATTATAGTAATTATTCCAATAAATGTTTATGTTTATTAACATCACTTTCTCGATTTGAATGAACGGAATTTGAAGTGTTTCACGTTAGACGTATGCTGCAGGCACTATTATAAAAAAGAAGGACGAAGGTGTTTCTTAAAAAATAATTATAAAATGTATAAAAAGTTAGAGTATAAGAATTAAATCCTTATTCAGTAAAAGGTCAAAGTTAAAACATTTATTTCAAACAGGCACAAAAAAGGCACTTTTAAATGTCAAAAGATACAAGAAAAAAAAATGTGATCCTAGTCGCCCTTTCCAAGAGGTAGTTTCGTAGACTTTGGAGGAGGCCTTTACTTGCGTTTCTTGTAAATAATACAATATATTCCCTTATTTTATTAATATTTCACCTTCCAAGATATAATTTCGCTCCACTGCGCTCCGATCCGTACTAAATAAACAAAAAAATAAACAGTAATCGCGGGTAGGGGCGCGGGCGCGTCTTCGTGGATAACACTATCATAAGGTCAGTTCCCTCTAGATGTGACTACTTGAATCCAGTTGTGGCCGGTGTTTTTTTGAGCTCATCTTTCCAACTAGCTACAGGTGTACCTCTCCTTCTTTTGCGCTGTGGACCTTGCCAGCTGTCCCATACAAAACTTTAATAGGTCTACTCGACCCGATTTTTTTGCGACTAAGATGTTGGTTCCGTGGAGGAAGTTGTTCATTGATGGTCTGTACCACCTTTAATAATGACCACACTATGATACACACTGTACATTTATGTACGTATATCATAAATCGTGTACTATAAACGACTCTAAGGTAATTCAAGTGAGTGATACACTGGGCTATTTTATTGTTAGGATAATTTGAATGGCATTTTTATTAGAGGATGGAAGCGATGCAAGTTATGGCAGTATTAAACCGTGTGCCGATCTGTTTGGCGATATTGCACGAAAGCTTTTGTCTATTCACATTGTCATTTTATTGATTAGAATTGTGTAACTTTTTGCCGCTGATTTTTATTGTATTTTTTTGATTAAGTGCCTGTTAATAATGCTATATTTTGTGTAACGTAGACTGTGTACTGTAAACTGTAAACCCTTTACAATAGTAATCTGCCTAGCCTTTCCCAACTATGTTGGGGTCGGACTCCAGTCTAAACGGATGCAGCTGAATACCAGTATCTTACATGGAGCGACTGCCTATCTGACCTCCACAACCCAGTTACTGGGTAACACGATACCCCTTGGTAATACTGGTTGTCAGACTTTCGGGCTTCTGACTACCCGTAACGACTGCCAAAGATCTACGAATGACAGCCGAGACCAACAGCTAAACGGGCTTTCTGAGGCACGGAGGGGTCTCGATATGTAATGAATGGTCACCCATCCAAGCGAACGCGGCAAGCGTAGTTTATTTAACCTTCGATCTACCGTGCGGTAGCTGATATATCTTTAAGTACATTATGAGATTTCAAAGGATCTTGCTAAGCAATTTGAGGTATTATAGGCCATTAAGAGGTTTCTAAACCAAGTCCTCAAACAAAGGTTGGAGGCTTTATTTCCCCTTAATTTAAGTACATTACCAACCATAGGTAAAGGACACCCTTATGCATACAAAATTAGAAAAAAAAATCCTCTTACAATACATTTTATACGAAACGTTAGCGAAAATCTGTATAATTTTATTATACCTAATTTTGCTTTGCCAAATTGAATACGGGACCAACAAATTGCTTTCATTATTACGAGACTGCGGAAAGGAAAGCCAAATATAAAATCTTAAAAGACAGAAAGGGACGGTACAGCCACCTGATAATCTAGCGACGAAGCATCAATCGCAAGGAATCATTTGAATTTGCATACATTTTAAGAAGTAAATAAAAAAATAAATTGAGACAGCGGGAAATGGTGGCTTGCACCCTTGTTATTTGATATGCAATCAGTTTTGATACTTATCTGTTAACAAACAAGGCTCAAAATCAAATGCATAAATAGCGATACCACAACCAGATCGAATAAAAAATGTTCTAAAGAAATTGTAACTTATTTATTAGATCTTAGATTGAAATTCCGATAGCAGACTTTAGATTTGTTGTTCAAAGGTAAAAAAGCGGCCAAGTGCGAGTCGGACTTGCACACGAAGGGTTCCGTACCACCGTACAATATTTATTGCAATTATTAAGATCGAGCATAAAACGTCGAAACAAACACGGTTCTTTTATTTCTCCTTTAATTTTTAAGTTTATATATTTTTTATCCTTTACAGATATACACACTCTGCGAACATTTCAAGTAGTGTACCTACCTACTACGGTTCAAGCCTACGCAACACCGGTAATTGCGTATTGACGCCACGCCATAAAAAAAAAATGTTCTACCGTGAAGTTTTCTTAGAAATTGTATTGTCTGATTGGCGCGTCGCGCCAGTCTGCACGAGGCTTCAAAAGATACAGCCCTGTGCCACACTGACGGAGAGTGGAGCCTTAGTAATAGGGACACTTTGCCACCCTTTGGATACGGAACTCTAAAAAGGTTTTATTTGTGAAACTATTTCGTGTGTTTATTATACAAATATTATTGTAGGATACGTGGACGGGTTTTTAATGGTATTGGTAATATTGAGTAAACATTTTGTCAATATCCTTTAGTTCTTCTTTGATGCTTTATTTATCAATGCTGTTGCTACTTATTTGTGGTATTCCAATATTTGGTCGTTGTTCTTCGGTTTATTTTTGTCTCTACAGTTATCATAGCTAACTTAACATCACGCCTGATTCCCGGAAGGGTTAGGCATAGGTGTACCTATAGTGCACCCACATTTCGCTAGTTTTTTTTAGTCACATGTAATTGGGGCGAGCCTATTGCCATTAACCGGACACGAATCTGTCAAAAACTCACTATTGAGAGACCATTGCAACGTTTATAAATTAGCAGATTTTGGCCCAAGGCTGCTAAGTGCTTATATATCATAAATTAATTAGGAAATAACTGTATACCTGGAGTGAAATAAAGCTAAATAAAGACGTTTTTTTTTAAATAAAATCCATGATGTTATTAAAAATCCAAAAACCAATTTGTTTCCTAATAAAGTGAAACTCAATATAATCTATCTAAACACAAATAACAATCGTATTACAACCTCCGACTCGCGAAGCGTAATAATAAAGTAGAAAAAAAGTCCTTTGAAGATGAACAATACAATGGTTCAACATCTCACGACAAATCGGTTCAAAGGGATTCGAGCATATAATTTTCACTCGATACCGATCTTGCTACTTGAAAAAACCTTTCTCTTATCAAGGCAAATTCAACTTTATTTCTAAAGTACAAAGTTGAAATTCAAAATAGAAAGTTGAGTCAGGATATCGATACAGCTACTGGAATTACGCTTCCCTTAAACAAGCGAAATTCAACTTTAGATCTAAAAGCACAAAATTGAATTCAGAATGTTCGTATTTCAGTAATCCATCAGGTTATTTACAATGTCGCATAAGAAAAGATTCTGTGAAAGGAGTTCCGAAATGAATTTTATTTAATTTTTCTTTTTTTTTTTGTTTAGCGAAAGGATGCTCATTGATGTTTGCAAATTGGAAAGGGTAGGTACGTCTGTTTGATTTGAGTTATTATTAATATTGATGAATGGATTTAAAATACATTTTCTACATCATAATGTATCAGAAAGGTGTAGTCATATTTAAGGGTGTGGTGGTACAGACCATCAAACTGCACAACTTTCTCCATGCTACCAACATCGAAATCGGGAAAAAATTATCAACTGTCCCATTCAAAACTTCAATACTTAGGTTCTCGACCCAAATGTATGGAACGACTGTTTTTTTTTTTAAATCACAACGTGGAAGCTCTTGGCCTGAATCTCACCTGATGGTAAGTGATGATCAGGCCGAAGGTGGAAGCGAGATTCACTCGGAATCCTCTACCACAGAGGAACTGGCTATTTTACCTCTTACTGCCGGAACACAATGCTGGTAACATTGTTGTTATGGCGACAGACTTAGATAAGATGGTGGTAGCTAGCCAGGCGGACTTAAAACAAGCCCTACCACTAACCAAACCGAGCAGAAAATTTTGCCCCCACTGGGAATCGAACCCGGGACCTCTGGGTCCGAGACAGGTGGTCTGACCACTAGACCACAGAGGCAGTTAAAAATTGTCTGTATAGTCAAAACATATGATCATTCTTATGACAAAGACACAAAGGTAATACTTATGTCCCACTTGTCCATTTAGGGGTATGAGGAACAGGGTGTAAAGCTCACTCATACTCTATGGAAAAGGGAGGATCCTCCGACCAGAGGGGTGTTGTGTCTGGCGGGTAATTGCCCAAGGCTTGATGTCGGATAGTCTTATATATATGTTAATCGCTCGGTAAACTCTTATACCGCGATGTAGGATTTGTGACGTCAGGTCTTTGATGCGTAGTTCGTATGTGGCGGTGTAGATGTCGCCACATCTATATTTTCTTTATTTCATAGAGCAACCCAATATAGTGACAATGTAGGAACACTGAGATAGTTCTGACATAACTTTTCAAATAAAACTTTAATATCGATAAACGCGATCATAGTGAGAAGTATTATTATATTATTTTACAGTCCAACGGTTCAATTTATGACTTTAAAAGTTGGTCGTTTCAACCGTGAAGTATTTAGCGATATTTTGCTTATTAACATTGCAATAGTGACATGCTCAACAAAAGCGTGAAACCGCTAACAAAATATCAACATTGTAATTTTTTTAAGAGGTATCATTTTGTTGTTACGAATAAGAATAACAATCATAAAAAATAACAAAAATATAAGTTTTTCAGTGTCTCGTAGAAACAACCCTGTTAAAAGGTTCAAACATGTAAACTTTTCGCCAATGGTATTGTGTGGTTTCGAATGAATTAGATTTAACTTGTTAATACCCAACTAGCACAAACTGGTTGCTTAAGAGCTTTGGAGCCAATCCGATTATTCCCAAAGGCGCCAAGCTCAAGCGCCAGAGCGTGCACTGCAGACCTTATGCAGCCGCTTTGAAGCCAAAGGGGCACAACTTTTTGCAATCTATAGTTCCATTAGAACTTCATAATACTGGCATAAAAGCGCTACAGGAGCTGCAACTAATAATTAACACCACACTAAAGCTCTTGTGGCGCTTATTGAATGAATGACAAGTTTAACTGAACGAATAAAACATCACTGATCATTCACCTTGTCTCTCATTTATTAAATACATCTGTTGTTCCTGAGTCAGACATTCTGAATACAAATAAATAATAAGTGAAGTGAAGGTAAGTGTTTTTGAGTTATATTTTGTATTATATGCAAGTGGCTACAAACGCAGATCAGTTTATCGTGCATATAGTTGATATTATTGGAGTATTTTTAACGCGCCTCAATAATTACCTCAGAATATCGTAAAATATGTAAAATATTATTATATAAATATTATTATATCACATACCTACACGATATTGAAATTACATACTTGACTACATTTGTATTTAGTAAGTTGCTGGTTCTATATTTAGTTATATTTTACTACAAATTGCGAGAAAAACCTATAAATTTCTCAAGTAATGATAAATAATTGTCTTGTAAACATGTCGTCTATGAGAAGCAGCTTTAATTTGCAACTTCAACCTTAATACTTCCTCTCTGCGCGTCAAAGCGCTAAGTTTCACTCTTCTGAAGGTCCAAGTAATACCTGTACCACTAATGCAGTTCAAGTCTTTACAATCACTTTTATTTCGTACTTACTGCAGATATCGAACCACACTAATGGTTATTTGTTTAGAGATCCGTAGAACTCGTTGAAAACCCTAAAATATGATGATCATTTGTAGCTGCTTCTATATTTTTCGCTCTTTCAATTGTTTAACACTTACTATATCTTACCATGTTTTCAGAATGCCTTTCAAAATAATTCAAACTTATAATGAACAACAAAATAAACAAGAACTTTGCATCTGTCCATCTAAGTGGGAAAAACATGGAGTGTTACACTGGCCGAACAAAAAAAGTAAAAAATTATGTAAAATAGAAGATTCAACTCCACAACCAAACTGGACTAAAATAAACTGCATTGTTAAGAGGAAAAATATTATGTCGTACGAAATTGCTGACAAACAGTTGACAGAAATGTTAGATAGTTCGACAACAGAACAAGAAGCCACAGAACTCTTACCAGCGCTCTCGCCACACCTTATCGGACCATACAAAACATCTCAATGACACTGATGTTTTTCTATTTCGTATGTTAATGCCATCGTGAAGCATACTGCCCATTTCTTCAATAAAAACTTTTAAAAATTCATGCAAATCTTTTGGTTTAGCTGATCCTAGATAAATTCCACAAATAATAGGACTTATGTGAGGCGTTTCAAAAATACTGCACAATATAGGCCAAAATTGTTGTTTGGAGCTTTTGTAAATAGGTAATCCGTCTATGTTTACTAAAATCGATATATTTTCCAGTATAACTTTAGAATTTTCTAAACTTTTTATAATACTATATTTCAAATTATTGTGCCAGTATTCACCTGGATCGACGAAGTTTATTGTAATTTCTTTTGGTGTACCAAGTAGTGTGCGTGGATCTTTAGGCATAGCGTTAGGAGTAATTTGGTTTAAAATTTGAAATAAGTCTTTTAAAGCTACATGACTACATTTGTGTTTCAGCGCCCAAATCCGTATTTGCTCGCGATAGCTCCATTTTCTTTCACATTCGACATACTCTAGTTTATATTCAGTATCGCTGTCCGAGTCCAGTCTAGAAAAAAGAAACAATAAATTATGCAAAGAAGGTTATTTTTATAATATAACTAACCACACCAAGCTATAACTTACTTTTCCTCAGTAATTGAGATAACAAAATCTACGGGACCCGGGCTTGTGTTTGTTGAACTCGAACTTGGCGCATTATTTTGGTTTGTTTCCAATGAATCCCTTAAAGAATAAATTAAATGAATAGAGTTTTATAAATAAAAGCTAAATTACTCTCACTTAATTGAGTTAAAAAAACTTACGTGTTATTTAATATTTCAATTACAGAATTCTCACAAACAGTTGCCTTTTTTAATTTCTGCATATTTTGATAAACTCTCCGTACTTTCTTGCGATATCCACCAGTTCTTTGTTTGAACTTCCATGCTTTCAGATCCATATTTCTTTTAAACTGGCTTAAATATTTTATAAAATCTAATTTCTCTCTATTTTGATTTCAAATTAGTAGTCAATGTCCATTACTCTCCTGCTTCTATTGTGAAGCCTTAATGTCGCTATTAGTAAAACAGTCGATCAAATTCCTACTTAAGTCTGCGCAAACGAACAAATCACTTCTGCAATGAAACTTTCAGTGGCAGAACAGTGATAAATATATCTTTTATACAGTTCCGTTAAAAAGTCTGCAATTCAAGTCTTTATGCAGTTCTGAAGCGTACAGCAGCGGCAATAGAAGCTTTTTAGAAGCTTTAAGCTTTAACATACATGTTTTAACTCTCTTTTAAAGCTATAGACGGCAAATGGGTTATATAATGAACTCTTATAAAACCTAGAGTGGCATTTGGTTCAGTTTCTGCTACCCCTAGTGATATTTACAGCTATGAGCAGTTACGGAAGCAATAGTAGAACTTAAAACCACTTTCTGAACCCCTAAAGCGCTACTGTACAGCTAAAAGTTGCAAAATAGACTGCTATTTCCACTAGTGTGCTAGTTGGGTAGGATAAGAAAAAGTAAAATACTTTTTTTTTTTTTAGTTAGTCGGCACTGTCCCACAGCTGAGCAAAGACCAAGTCGAAATAAGGTTTATGTGAATTAAAATACTAATTTTAAGTATTTTCTTCTTAACAGTGATAATGTATATTTTATCTTAAATCGCCTCTAAACAAGGTTGCACAAAAGCACGTAATAAAGCAACAATGTGGCTTCAATCGCACGCTGCGTTCGAATCGCTGCTAAATCGTAATGTCGATCGTCTACTACCTCATTTTAGCAACGTCATTGAAAATTTTATTGCACTGCTGTGGAGATTTAATACGATTGATAGATTTAGCTGATACTAACGCAATTTTAGAAGTGTTTTAACCATTTTCTCGATTTTATTTTCTTACACGAAACGTCACCGCCTCGCACCGGTGACTAAAAAGATGTGAGGATTTTGGTTGTGAAGTGAGAAATGATGAAAAAATGGTGATGAAAGATTTGAGTATGAATGTGGATCCCTCTGTCTTCCCCTACTGTATGAAAGAGGATATGGCTAGAAAGGGGGTGACTATCGAAATGGTGACTATTATGTAAGTGTGGAAGAAAAAGACATGTGCCCCAAATAAATTGGGATAAGGGCAAGAGAACGATGATCACCACGAAATATCAACGCAGATTTCGTCAATCCTAGATAAATGAAAAACCTTTGACATGCTAATGTTTTGGGTTTGTTAGCTTTAGCATTTGTTTTTTATCATATACGTACAAGCCTAAATGAAGTCAGTTAAAAACAGTTCTGTTTGGATTTTATTAAAATACACACATAACCACTGAGTTTTATCACTTGGTCTTCTTAAGCCTTCTAAAGGACACCCGAGGTGGTCAATTGAAGGACAGAAAAAAAACATCGACAAGCACAATTTTTTTTAAACGGTTTTTTAACTTTTTACCAGCACACGCTTAAACATCTTTGTCAAAGCAAAGCCCTCTTAAATGTCACATATATTTTACCATTTCGCTAATAACTAACATAAAAGATCGTCCAAAAAATGCCATTCGCAATCAAGTAAGAGCGTCGTTAAAAACCACGTGCGCAACATGTAATAATCTCAAACGTATACGTCAGTTGACATTTACGACGACAGATATAAATTAGAGTCGAACATAAAAATACATATCGAACCGTATCGAAGCGTGGCGCGTCACTATTAAAAGTTATGTGCTTTTGAGGTTCTGCAGATTTTGGTAAAAAAATTGGTTAATTTTTCGGCTTTCTACTCACTAATTATGTAGGTAGAAATATTTTCGTTTGCATTTTTTTGGGTGTGTTGTAAGCGTCATTAAGGTACGTAAGTACCTACACAAAACTGCGTAGCGATGTCGCATCGCAAAAATCAGTGACAGCAACCTAAGATTTTCCTAAAGTTTATTTTAATTTTTTCGCGATGCGAACTCGCATCGCTGTTTTGTGTACAAACCCTAACTCATTAATTCTCTGTAGCGATGTGACAAGTTTTTTTTTTTTAATTTTGATATTCATCAAAACCACAAAAACATTTGTCTTCTTTTTTTAATTTTACAAATAGTTTTTTTTATTCCGTTACTTTTGTATTTTTACTGCAGAACCACAAAACCAAAAAGTACAGTCGCACCCATAAATGCGATACAATAAAAAAATAGCATCATTATATTTGTCAGTTATGTTTTTTTACTCGCATTATTTACGGCCAGTCGTAAGCATCCCGGCCATCCCGGCTAATCGCTGCCTCGTCATATCGAATCTTGTAATAAAGTAATTGTAGGGTTGTGTGCTTTAGTAGTTAAAAAGATGAGATTAAATCATTGTGGCTGGTCAATTATGATAAAAATAATGTAATTACTGAATATAATTAAGTATCTAAACAAAAGAAAGGAATAGAGCGAGAACATAGCATAAACATAAAAATAGAGTATTTCTAAAGGTAATTTAATGGCCTGAAACAGGCCTACAGGTCCAGCAATGGACTGCCATTCAATTCAGTCAATCAACTTAGCCTGAGCTGTTTGACTGATTGAATTGAATGGTTTTGCTTTTCGAATCCGACGTGTAACCACACAATAATAACCTGCAAATGCAATGCACGCCGCTGAAATGGTCAAAACAGACCCACAGCCACCCCAAAACGTAAAACACAAGTACCCATAAAACTTAAATCTCATCCACTATAAACTATCGGGGAGTCTCGTAAACTGTTTATAGATTGGAATATATTATCTGTTATGCTTTTATTCATCACACTTGCATCGATATTGTTGTAAAATTAATGGCGAAGAATTGAGTTTTTTCTAACTTTTACATGATAGGTATTCTAATTAATAAAAATGTTAAATTCATTCACTGACAGACTAAACAACTAGGTCTTGAGTCAAGCATGAAATTTTGCAAAAAAAGAAAAAAAAAGCGACTTTGCAACGACAAAATAAAGTGCAATTCAGGTCGCGCACCGCTAATTAGCTACAGTTATACACCTAGAAGTTGTCTCTCTTTCTATCGCGTAACTCTTATATCTTCTGACTACGCCCACTGAATTCGACAAATCGGGCCAGCCGCTTACCTACTTGTAGCTTCATACCTAAAATGCAGAGTGAACCATCTGTATTAATCTGTGACAACAGTTCCTTATACAGCGTGTTTAAAAAATGTGTCATATTTAAGACTGTGGTAGAGACCATGAAACTGGACAATTTTCTTCAAGGGAATCAGCTGTTCCATACAAAACATCAATACCTACTCGACCCAAATGTGTACAAATGCGTTGGTTGGTGTAAGTATGTTTGAAACAGTTCATAAGTTATGAAGACATTTCCAGATGACAGAGCCCACATGGCATAACATTACTATCATTATAAACTGACATTAAAATAATATCATTACAATAAATAAAAAATAAAATCACTCATAAACCAATATCCTTCATCTGTAAAAGTAATAAAAAACGTACGATTAGCATTAAACACCAAATAATACTTTATCACTAATTTCAGACGTACATTAAATTATTTACACCCTGTATGACATAAAAAGACGTCCCGATTTGCGCACGCGTCGACTATAAAAGTCATACAGAACTGTTAATCTTATCATCACAAAACAGTTTGATTACAGAAGATCCATACAAATAAAAATCCTGTTACTATAATAATATTATGACTATAATAAAAGCACGTAGAAACGATTTTTTTTTTCGTAACCATCTTTATTTTTTTCTGTATACCTACAAAATGGTAAGCTTTTTTTTTCTTAAATGGTTCTAGATTGGCTCTTAGAAACTATCATGAAGAGGGAATCTAGAAATTCTCGGATACTGAGCCAAGTAGCCAACCCACTGTCATTCAGTAAAATATTATGAATTAAGTTCCTTAAATAACATTTAGATGAGACAGATAGTAATCTGAATATTAAATTAGTATCAACAACGAAAAAACCGTTCTGAACAGACCAGGAGTTTTAACTAACTTCTGGAGGGAGGTGGGCTGGTTGGAATAATCACCGACGGCCGCCATGGCCCACGCACAATGGTCCACTTTCAGGGTCTAAGTGCGGAAACCAAATCCCTAACATAGAACATAGATAGTATTGAAACTAAGCTTGATAAACAATGGTGCTATGATGGCAATTGACAGGGGCCTAAGTCAACTAATTTATAAACGTTACAATGGTTTCTCAATGGTGAGATTTATAAGTTAGGGGATTATATCACTGATAAAAATGCTTGGGACAATGCTGGTCCTGCTCCACAACCACAACTAATTGATTAACATTCGAAAAGTCTGTTGGAGCTGCTGAAGATTGTAAGAACATCTTTGCATTGTATAGACTCAATTTCTTTTGCATTATATAATTGCATAGCACATATGTGAGTACTATGTACTATAGAGCTACCATTTACCGGGTAATATTATGTCTTTCATTGACTTGAATGTGCCCTGGCGGCTGTGAGTATGTCATGCTCACTCAGATGTCTCGCTGATGGTGGCGTGTGTGTTGGATCATTTAGCTCCCTTCAAAATGGTTGAGCTGAATGGTGCTGATCCATGCGTCATGTTCGTGAACGGGCGCCGTCAGTTGGGGCTGGTCATCTCTTAGCTGCCATGGCTTATTTGTAATTTTTGAATTGTTTTTATTTTTATGTACGGACGCTTTTTTTATGCACGTCTTTCTACATTGTTCTCACATGTATAAGTAATTTCAACATGAATGATGTAACCAATTTTTGTAACAATTTATTTGATTTAAAAGAGTGTCCGTGGAGTTTCTTGCCCGTTCTTCTCCATAGGTACCTACTACGCTTTGGAATGGGCATCTAGCTTCATATTTTCTGACTGACTGACTCCTTGACAATTCAAAAGTGCCTGTAATTGGTTTAATTGAAATAAATGCTTTGAGTTTGAGTTTGAGTTTGAGTTTTTGGCAGTTTTTGTATGGCTAATCTGTCAAAAACTCAACATTGAGAGACCATTATAACGTTTATAAATTAGTAGACTCAGGCCCCAGTTATAGTGAACAGGCTGTAGTGTATGTGTGTGACATTTGACATTGTGCTGGTCTGGATCTTCTATACCCATGTTACTCGTAAGTACCACCAATGACTTTATGACGTCATCCTCCTAATTCTTTTTTTCAAATCGTAAAAGCGTGTTTATTGACAGTTAAAATTGTGTAATGAGTTCGAATCCAAAAGAGGTATTAACATTTCTTATTTGACGTTAATTTTTATTGTTTGACAGTGATGATTTCAATTGGATACGGTGATAAAATTAAGTGTTTATGTAATGAGGATTGTTAAAATGGCTTAATACTTAAGAATGCGTGGAGGTATGTATTTATTTATGATTTTAGCGGTATGAGATAATACGTGGTTCTGGATTAGTGATGGTACCTTATTGGACCAACAAGTCTTGTTGTCGATTGTGTTGTGAGACAACTAAATAATTAAACTCGTTAAATAGCTAGCAATATTCTTTAAAAGAGTGTACCTAATAGTGTTAAGCACAACACTATTAGGTACACACGAAAGAGAACTTTAATTAGGTATCGATAGTAACTTGTTTGCATTTTTAAACCATCAAGTTACAATGTTCAGGATTTTGCTTAAATTATTTATTTAGGTAATTATTAAAACAAATTATCGCGGACACCCTACTTATATTACGCATTACAATTTTTGTTAAAATCTTCTTGAACCCGGTACAGACAATCACAAAATTGTGAGTTAAATTGTTAAATACTCACTTATTTTAATTTATTCTTAAAAACCTTAAATCATAGAATTATCAGGTTTTTTTTCTGCAATGGCTTAAGAATCTTAAAAACCGTTATTGTTCTACATAACAATATAATTTTTATCATAATATATTTTTTTAAAGCTCATCACTTTCCTAATAAAAAAGATACCATTAAAATACTTTTTTACAACCGGACTTTTTAAAATTCGAATTCTAAAATAAAATGGCGGGTGGAACAATAACACGAATTATATGATTACCCGACCGATAAGGGGGAGGTTCGGTATTTCTTAAGAGTTTAATTTTTATAACAAATCTTTTATACCCCAGTTTATGTTAACAGTAAAGTTTCTATGGAGAATGTTAAAGGTACAATAAAATAGGTTACATTCGTAAGGAAATAATAATAAATAAAGTACTTAAGCAGGATCAGTAAGAATAAAGGGCGGGATTGAATTTGTTTCGATCGTTATTTTTCTAAATGGATACGTTTTAATGTTGGAAAAGGGATATTTTGGCACTCTCTATGTAATTGAAGTGCTTCAAATGAAAGAATATTTTTTATTTTTTTTATTTTATTAATTTATTTATACATAGGTATTTATTTATTCATAGGTTATACTGTAGATACTAGGTTCATTACGTAGATTTTTACGAACATAGCTGGTAGTTAATTGATTGGCGGCGCAACACGTCGTGTTCGGGTTCGCGACAAGTCAATCGTCATCCTGAGGATGCTTCGTTGAGAGGTGAAACACGTGTCGATTTCTTATAGGGTTTTTTATGACTCTTCAGGAATATTTAAGCGGAATAGGTTACTAAATATATCTACGTCTTATATTGAAACGTATTGTATTGAACATAGCTGTTTACAGTAAACACAAGGATCTGAAAAACTATTTACCTAATTTAAACTCCAGGAAGTTTTAAAGGGTTTTATGTGATTAACACTAATCTTAAAAAAAAAACGAAAAATCGTCATCATAGAAATAGACCTAAACAAGGAATTATTAAGCTCCAACTTAAAACCGGCGATTTTTTTTTTACGATAGCGACTTTCCGAATGAGGATATCTGGACCAGCCGGTTTATTCTTTAATAATCTCACCGTGAAGACTTAGGTGAAGTGAGCTGTCAGAAGTGGTCACTATTGACAGCTCACTTCACCTAAGTTTTCATAGTGAAATGTTTACAGAATAGACCGCCTGTAACAAGCTTCGCAAACTTTTTATTTATTTCTTTACAAACTAAATCACACAAACGATTTTATTTATTTCCATGAAACGATTTTTATATACTCAGATATATTTTATACTACACACGTGCCTTCGTCGTCTAAATCCATCGTTTTATTTTAACTACTGATATGAAATTCGCATTTTCCATCTCCTGCTGTAAAAAAAGTGAGTCTTAAACTTAATATCGCTTTTATTACGCAGATTACAATAATGTTCCAATGGGGTTGGATTCATTTTTATTATGTTGTGCAAGGTGGTTGGATTTGTATTAGTAAAACTTTATATAAGTTTAAAGTTGGGTAAATTGTATGAAGTACGTGCAGGATGTGTAAACCCATCTTGAGCCAGCTGGTGATCTATGAAATTAAATAAAATGAAATTGTTTATTCTGTAAACAGGTTCTCGGAATCACTTGTACACGTCACAATAAAAAAAACCTAGATGAGGTCGGCGCTTCCTATCTGACTACTCTGAGAAGAAAGGCCGAAACAAACTCAGGTCACAGTCTCTTTTAAAGTCCAGACATGATCTTGGTCAGGCCATAGGACTATGTAGATTAGTGTCTGAAATGGTATTTTGAGCTATGCTGGTGCCCTCTCTGTAAGAGGCCTTTACCCTGCAGGGAGACAATAATAGGCTGTATTTATTTTAGGTGCACATCTCTAAAAATGTATTATGTTTCTGTAAATATTGATCAATTTAATCATGAACGTTTGCTCAAGAGTTTCACAATAGCGTCGCATAAATATATAAACTAAATTGATAGTTTTGAGTGTGACTGTACTAAGAGTGATGTTAAAGGCTAGTACACACTGGTGCGACTTGTCGCGCGAATTAGGACATAGGATATTTTTTATCTCGATATCCCCACGGGATTAAGACTCAAGGCTCGTACACACTGGCGCGTTATCGCGGGCGCGACAGGCAACACGACCCTTGTCGTCTATCTATCGTCTAAAAAAATATCCTATGTCCTAATTCGGGGTCGTACCCTTTATGCGGGTGAAATTGCAGGGCGCAGCTAGTAGGTATATCATAAGTATAAGGTGTAATTAGAAACCGCACAACTAATAAGACTAAGAAGAAAATTTTAAATTTAAATTTTAATCGAAAAACGGCAGAATATTTCCAACTGCATGAAGAATTCAAAAACCCGCTCCGATACTTCCCACCAACACCAACAAAACAATATATTGCCAAGTATAATGTGTTGATATGACAAATGGTGCCGTATGCAATTTATTGTTCATAATAACTCGGCGCCTAACGCATTTGTTATCAAAACATTTTACACGGTCGGCGCCTTTAAACATTTTTATTGGAGAGGTGTGGCGTATGGGGGTTTCTTGAGGGTGATACCTACGTAATGTTATCGTAAAATGGAATGTGTGTTATTACAACAGTTTGTAGTATCAGGTTAAGCTAAGCTTGCCGGGGTTAGTCCGTGGATGGGTGACCATCTTTACATATTGAGACTCCTTCCTGTCTTGGAAATCACGTTAAGCCGTTGGTCTCAACTGAAATTCGTGGATCTTTGACAGTCGTTACGTCAGAAGCCCGAAAGTCTCGACAACGCGACTTACTAAGGGGTATCGTATTACCCAGTTACTGGGTTGTGGAGGTCAGATAGGTAGTCGCTCCATGTAAAATACTGGTATTCAGCTGCACCCGGTTAGATTCGATATGGATAATGGACCCCAAGATAGTTGGAAAAAAGCTAGGCAGATTGATTGTGTTATTAAAACAATTGTATTAGGGATTGTGTATTTTCATCATCATGTAAGGAGTTTTGGACACAATCATTATTTTTTCACGGAACATAAGACATTGAAAACTTTTACTTTGTGATAATAAAATTGTTGCAAGGTCATGTTCCTGAATATGAATAAAATTAATGATGTGGTTAAAACTTTTATTTGAAATATACGTATCTTTAACGTTCCTGAATATGAATTAATAAAATAAATAAATAATAAAATTAAAATCATTTATGACAAAAAAGTCCATAAGCAAGGCAAGGTTGTTAGTAATAAGAATTTTGCTTATAATTAATGTTAGTAATTAAAAAGTAATGACGTGGGTAAAATTTTTATTTGAAATCGACGTAACTAGCTCTAATTTTGTGTAAATGCCTATATTAGATACAGGAGCAGTCTTCACACGAAATTCTATCAACTTTTACTCACAATAAATTGACTAGGTATACTTTAGATGTGCAAACAAGGCAAGGACTATGCAAATAGGACAAAATATGCTTGTCTTTTACATAAATTCTTGTAAATCGTCTCCATTCAAAGGTAAAAACTGCCATATTTTCCTTATAATAATTAAACTGTATTATGAAATTCATATGATTTCCACCCTCTTTACTTATCTGATGGAAAACGTAATAAAAACATGGTGTACCTACCGGGGGAAATCTCAATGGCTGTCTTTTTTATCTTTTTATTCTTTCTCGACTCCGAATTATGATGTCTCACCCTGTGGAGTTTTTGCGAATTTTTTTTCTGTCGTTTTTAAGACTTTTTTACGTTACGTTTTTTTTTTTGTTGGATTTAAGGCGATGCGGTTTTGTTTTTTTGCTTTTGATTTTGTTTTTCTAATTTTGTGGTGACTGATGAAGAGTGAACGGGTGCTGTGTAGTCAAGGTGTCGTTAATTTCTTTTTTTGATTTTGGACGAAGTAATTGTTGGTGTAGGTATTCAGTTTTGACATAAAAAAATCCATAATTTTTCTTAGAGGCACCTAGTATTTTTTTAAATTATGTGTGTTCCATATCCAACTAAGGGTTTATATATATTATTTAATATACAGAATAAGCTACAGTGAGCACCAAACCGCTTGAAAATAAAAAGTTACTAAGAATTGTTAAAAAATAATAGTTTTTCATTTAAAGACATAATTATGCTATGTTTATTTTTAATATCAGTGTGTTTTTCAAATAAAAATAAAACTAATAATTTTCAAATCATGCATTAAATTTCTGTACTCAAACCCAGCCAATCCCAATATAGTATTTTCCCCTTAACCATCCCTTACTCGCGCGATTTCATTACGATATCTGAAAGAACTGCATGATTTATATTCGTTGGATTATTTTCTCTTGTATTCGTTCCTGTCGCATCCAATATCTTATTATGAGCTCTGATCGTATCGTACATATTGTTTACTTACCTGTTATAGACTTATTTGAAATGTAATATTTCATTACATTGAAGATTTTATGTTGATGTGATCTCTCTTTGCCTTTTTCCATACTTTCGGAGTATCGTATTTTTTTTTGTCAGAATTTGCTTAAGACAATAGTCTTCTTGCCTTTCTTCTAAAATAAGATTTACATTGAAATTGAGCCTACAGAACATAAATGTCTATATCAAATTAATTGAACTATAGTTAAAATAGTTAACTGTGTCAAGTGTTAGTTTGACTTTCCGTATTTTGTATGACGATACTAGTTTTATCTATGTTTTTAGAATCTATTTAAACTATGGAAGTTTTCTAACTTTCTATTCTTTCATTTTCAACCACCGTTGGAAGACGTGCATTTTAATATAAGATAAGATATTATATTTATTTTTCAAAAACACATGTAGGTTTAGAATCAGTTGGAACGATTACAAAAAAAATAAAAAAGTTTAAGCATATGTTTTGCCGAGAAAGGCGTACAAATACAATAATTATATATTTGTAAGTACAAAAAACATCATAAAATCATAAACTTACGTCGGATCAATGAAAATAATAATAAAAATGTCTAACGTAAGTACATCATTTAGATAGTCATCAACATTATAGTAGAATTTATTAATTAAAAGTTTCTTAATGCTTTTATTAAAACTATTAATATTTAAATCTTTGTATGCCTTTGGTACCTTGTTGTATAATTGTGGGGCCATGCAGAATACACTCTTCCGTATGAGAGCTGTTTTAGCACTAACGTTTTGTTTTCGATTATTATTAAATCAATCAAATTATTTTGCATAAAGTCTAAGTAAGGAGTTTTATCCTTTATTCCTACATGTTTGTGTCATCAACAGTTTTTATTAAACCAATGTGTTGCCTCATTTAATTCCAATGCACCACTTGATAATAAATGAAAACAATATGCCAAACAAAAGAAAACCGTCTCACTCATAACCCCTTGATGCTCATTCCCATGAAATAAAACAGGTGTTAAAGGGTTACCTTTTGTTCACTTTATTGTATTTGATGTTATTAATGGATATGAATAATGGGTCGATGATTTTGCGTGTCAAATTGGAACTAAGCCGTGAATTTTGGATCAAACTCATTCTGATGAATTTAAGGGGTAGAAAAAACCCTTACCAGTTAATTATGGGAGGTAAAATGAATAAACTTTAACATTTTTACCTGCAAAATGTTTGCCTGCTGCCTACCCGGAGGCATTGATGGACGATCGTGACAATCACACATACGTGAGTCCTTCAATGCCGGTTGCGGTCAAGGCTTCTTTTTTCTCAAATAATACGTAGAATTTCAAACTAAGTAAATTAATTACAAATTCCAGAATCTATGAGTAACAACGATAATTTTTCACGCGCCAATAATATGTTCATTTGTTTTTTCTTTACTTTAAATAACAGACTCTATTTGCAAGCGAAATCGAAATTTAAATAAAATCTTTGGTTACTTCCTTGGTTGCCATATTGTGTTTAAGTAAAAAAATTCGTTCCATTTTTGAACAACACGACATTTAGGTAAATGAGTTTGAAATACTTTGCCAGCCACTCGCATGTATTTGATCAGTACCACAATTTCGATTTATCTCGAAGAAAGTTGTCACATAATGCTCGAATTTCCAAGCTTTTTTGAGAAAAATCATTTCATTCCATACTGTTTTCAAACATGACATTAGATGACGCAAAGAAGCTGTCTCCCCAATTAATTCAGGCTAAGCGAATATTAAGCGCGTTGAGTTCACCTCTCAAAAATCCGAGCGGTGACACCACTCACTTTTTTCATAAATAAAGAAAAAAAGATTAACGTTAAAAAGTCGAAAAAATCCGCCATCCACTTCGAGTTAATGATACGGCACGCTGAGTGGAGAGAAACAAAGGTTCGGGAGCAGCTCACACCGAAATGTGACGAGTGTGACTAAATAGAAGATGGATTTGGACTTTATTTGCACTCATATTGGACCTTTTTACAGCAGTTCAAAAGTATAGCAATTAATCTATTTCAACGTCATACGGATATAACTCACCGTCATAATCACAATCCTTTTCATTGCTTCAATGTTTGAAAAGTTCATCTGCTCGATAATATAGATATCGAATGACAATTTTTTTTGTGTGTTCGCAATTGGGCTGAAGAGTATATTATTTAAATTTAATTTACATGTTATCAAGGATTGGTTGAAACAGCAGCCCCACCTGTACTTTAGGGACCTCAGATACTATTTCAACATTCACAAAAAATTCTGGAATATCCGAAATTTGACGATCTAAATCTTATCCATCCAATCAAGTCATCTTGTCCGTCCCCAGTTCGGTGTGACATAATCCCTCTAAGACTTAAGGTTCAGCGCTTGAGACCTCGCTAGACATGTCTCGATTTTTTTCTCCTCTATTTTCGATCCGTTTCCCGAAGGTTTTCGAAAGCGTCTGGCGTTCCACTTCAGGGTATGACTTCAAGGCTCGCCTTGGACTGGCGAAGGCTTTGTGTTGCCTTTTTGCCTTGTCTCAGCATGAATATTTATGGGTGTGAAGATCTTTTGGTTGTTTGGAATCTATTACGGTACCTATTAAGTTTGGTTGTATCTTTTTGGAAGTCTTTTTAATTTTCCGTAATTTTTTCTTCTTGAATTTTTGGTGGATTCATCTTTGCTACTTTATTTTCATCTGTTGGATTACTACACATCGCTGAGATTCAGTTCCTTTTATTTCATTTGTTTCACGACATGCTGATTTTTTCGCTAATAAGACAGCAACCACAAATATGACGACCAATTACTAAGCGGTATTCCTAACGTTATCAGTCCTGGACTTTGAGGCTACCCTATGTCTCTCCTCAAACCTTATCTCCTAATTAAAAATTCAGTCCAATCCAAAAATTCATTTCGACGTCTCTCTTGACTCATCCAAGTTACATCTACCCTCAAAATAAGTATTAAAAAGAAAATGTCGTCCCATTGTAAGACCCACTTATACACAGAGCAATCATCCGAGACGCCGACGAAACATAGGTAAAAGATATAAAAGAAAAGATATGGGGGGTAAAAGAAAAAGGAAAGAAATGGGGAGTTTTGAGGAACGTAATGGAGATCGCAAAAGACGTGAGAGGTCGTTACTGTGTGACGGATTTCAATGATTTTAATGTGTTTGTAGTGGTGCAAGGTTTTTTGGTGATAAACTTAGTACAAAGTGACAATTGAAGACAAAACGATGAGGATATCTTCATCCTTACAAAACATTTGGATCTCGAATTAAAAAGACTGAATAAGATTGTGATCAATTGTGAAAAAAACAAGATAATTTTGGAACGTCTTAGAATAAAATCATGGCCAAATACTCACTATAATTTGTATTCTGTACATTAAAATATTCTATGTTTTACAACCGATATAAGGTAAATAGATGGCTGTTGGATTTACAACGCTCGGCTAAGCGCCGAAAGTTGAATATCTTTTAACTTATATCGTTAAGGTACCACTTGTACCACCTTTGATTTTTAGAAATCACAATTACATCGGGTATATATTTTCTTCCCAAAATTTCCGATTACTTTCCTCTTTCAAACACAAAGACGACGACACAAACATCCTACCACGATTGTCGTTGAAATCCGATCCCCAAAACGGAGTAATTTACTTATGAATATTAATACAGATGATGCGAAAATAAAAAGGAGCTCTCAGGGACTGAACACGGTTCACAAAAAGAGAGGAGGGCCCTTCACTGTTACCTAAAATACGAAAACACATTAGACGGATGACGGAACACAAAAGGTTATAGAAATTGTTCAAGTAATTTTATGCATGTTTTAATATTTGTGAGTGGAAAAGGTATGAAACTTGGAGACGTTTTTCTTTGGGTTTTGTTTACTTAAGCTTGCGTAAAAGATTTTCTTATAGAGTTGATCAACTGTGAACATGCTGTTTATTTTGGAAGAAAATAGTGGAAAAAATGATCAGGAAGGGCTGGATGCCCATTCATTTAATATCGCGTCCAGCCTTGTTATTAGTAATTTCCTAAGAACTTCGAACGTTTTTCTAATGATATCGGTAAATTGTAAATGTTTTGACGATTATGACATTGAAGTGTTAGTGAATCAGCGTAAGGGCGTTTGTGCACTACAAGGAATTTTACGGTCCGGCAGTCCGATTTTCAAGTAAATATCACGTGAAATATTGGTATGAGATTTTGCATCCGGAAGGTAAAATTCCGTGTAATGCACAAACGCCCTAAGACTAGAAGCTAACACGATAAAGCTTATGATGACGATGATCCCGCATAATTTTTTTTAATGATATCAGGTGCAAATCACTACAATTAAAGTGAGATATCCGTACTGAAGACGTATATGTTTATAAGTCCCCCGCTGTGATTCAGTTGGACGAAAATAGCGTAGCGTGATACAATAATATTTGAGTTTAATTTGTTCTGTCAGTACGTAGTGAACTGGCCTAAATTATAGTGTGCCGTGTATGTGGGTACTTGGTTCGTAATCATAAATTTTAGTTCACTGACTTACTGGAATGGAGTGGTTTGGAAAGGTTCAAATTCATAAAATTACGGATTTATGCTTAAACTTACAGTAACGTAACCTATACTTTTATCCTATGTATGCCTGCAGTCCGGGGATTTTCAGGTTTTATATGTAAATGTATTATACCTGTCATATAGCGGGATTTATCGAGTTGTATCAAAATTGAATTGTTTTTTGTTACCACAATTCCTCATCATCATCATCATTTCAGCCAAAAGATGTCCACTACTGGACATAGGCCTCCCTCAAGCATCACCACTTCGACCGTTTCTGTGCTTTTCGCATCCAACGGATTCTTGCGGCCTTCACCAGGTCATCGGTCCACCTTGTAGGAGTACCTACCTCAGATACAGGGGATTCAGTGTCGAACAATTTCGTGCCATGTGCGAAGCACCAGTTACTGTCACCTGGACATGTCCTGCAAATGTGCTAGCTGACATATGGCTAATAATTAAATGATGAAATCTTTTGTGTTGCGTAATGTAAATTAAAATAATTTGCGTACAAGTTTAAGTTTTTTTTTTTAATCTGTACAGACACCTGTACTACTAGGGAGTTTGTTGCGCCACTTCTTCCTAGCTAAAGCACTAGGAAGTGTTGAAGGACGGGCGTTTTGCGGGACTGTCGTAATTTTGACATTCGAAAAGTACTGATTCTCAGCCTAGTTTGAATAAATGACTTTTGATTTCGAAATGATTATGGTACGGGCCTAGTAGCCAGTATTCTTCAACCCAACAACACACCATATCAAAGGTTGGTCTGCAGTTTAAGCACCCACTAAACCCCGCACCGGGCTCTGTTGTTACAGTTGGCTGAAGCCGACTTGTGCCCGTTTATTGCCGCCAACATAAGTATGACTATATTTGTGACCAACAAGGTCATAAGTTTTATGCGAGTATGGTTGGAATAGTTGGTCATATGACCGTGAAATTCCTATTTGGGATTTTGGAACCCAAAGCAGTATAGAAGTAAAACTGGGATGGATCCATTTCTCACAGTAGTAGAAACAATATAATCAAGGAGATAAGGACGAAATCACAATTATCCATACTAATATTGTAAATACGAACGTTTGGTTGTTACGCTTTCACGCTAAAACGGCTGAACGGATTTGGATGAAATGTAGCATATGGGTAACCCATGACCTGGGTTAGGTTATAGGATACTTTTCATCCCGACATTCCCGCGGGGTAAAGACACACGCGGGTGTGACCGCTGAGCGCATATAATAATAGTGTTATATAATTTATTTTTAAGGTCAATGAAATAACATCTTAACCTGAGAAATCATAACTAGTAGTTTTTAACCAACGAAAAAAACACGTATTTTTTTTTTTTTGTATGACCACCCTTTTTGAATGACTGATTTGAATGATTCTTTTTTTATTGGGGAGGGTATACCTCGAAGTTAGTCCCATGTTACTTGGGTAGTTTTTGAGTTAGATTCATTAAACGTATTTTTCCCACTTAACCTATGTGGGTGATGTTCTAATAAGTTCCTGTCACTGTTATTTTCATAGCAGGTCGTGATAATCGAAAATGGTCGTGAAAAACACCGACTTCAAAAAAAACCCTACAAAATTAAAGTTATTTTTCACTTTGTAGTGTTTTTTTTGGAAGGTGGTTGTATTTTTTTTTGTAAAAAAAAATTGAAGAATCACTCGATTAAATATTACAGTATAGAATTAAGCACGCCAGCGCCACCAGACGCGCGCAAACTTATCTGGCGCGCTTTAGAAAGATGCTTAACTATTTTCCTTCCACTCAATCCCCCATCGAAATGACTGACAATAAAACCAGATTTATTCATCACTCAATTGTAAAGAGTATCGTTAAATTTATTGGTAACATTTCTTTTTGACTCATCCTCTTTTCACGCTGGGCTAATAAAACTCATCGCTCGTCGGCCGACTGGGCAATAATGTGAACACTAAATAGTGTAATAATGTTCATTTTTATGTGTAACGTAAAGTGTTAAGAGTCAGAAAGAAAGAATAGACTTTCATAGGTATCTGTATAATCTCCTTAGGTACAGACAGGGAAGTTGTCATCAATTGTTCATGAAAATTTAGACTAGAATATCTTAGCCAATAAAGCCATGTGGATAGCGTCCATATTTCATCCGAGAATCCCAGAATACATTAAACTGTCCACGTCCAATTTGCCATCAAAATAATCAACAAGAAGGAAGACTTATTACGAAATAAATCATCACACAGTTTCTGTCAAGCTGTGACCCAAATGTGTCAAATGAACTAAGTTTATCGAAACGCAGCTTGTAAACGAAGTGAGAACTATTTATACGAAGCACGATTGCACAATGTTTACTACGATTAACATCGGCGTATAGTTTGGCGCGTGTTTCGTTTTCTATGTTGGTATTAATAAGGCTACCGCAGACAGGCGTGTCGCGACGGCGCGACGGCGACGCGACGCGACAACGGTAGAACAAATTCCGCGAAGTTTTCATAGAAATTGTTCCACTAGATTCACGTCGCGCCTGTCTGCCTGGGAGCCTTTATGCTCTTTTGTTTTAATTAATAATAATATTATTAATTATCCATAGAAAACATCATTGCTTGCATTTGTTGCTTCATAATGAATGTTGGTGTCCAATCATTGGTCAACGCTTTATAATATGTGTATGAAATATAGATAGTTGTTTCGTTTTAGCATAGCAATAGTGATCATTGACCCTTCAAAATTTTCTAGAATTTTTTCTTTAATAGCTGATATAAAAATGCTAGAAAATTTGCAGCGGCCGGCAGCGACGTGGCGAGCACTTTCAGTGTGAAATAATTTTAAACTTTATCTACATACTTAAAAGACCAGTATCGCTTGAAAAGCTTGAAAAAGTTGCGAGCGTGCCAGCGGCGTCGCCGCCGGCCGCTGCCATCCCGGTGTGACTCGGCCCTTACCGTCCTGAATCTATATCAATCGTGATCTTCAACATGTTCCAATAACGAAAAACCATACATAGTTTTAAAACCATACCATTTATGTTTGGGTTCCTACCGAGAGATATTTGGGAAAGGACAATGACCGCTTTTGCCAAGCTAAAATGCGACAACTATAGTAGACGGAATGGGTTGCTTTAAAGTCGAATCCAATGTTCTACTATTACAATGTGTCTTTGTTTTTCAACCAAAAATTACTACCCCACCACATCATTAGAAATACACAAAAAACATAAAGCTTTTAAAAAAAAGAAAAAAAAAGCTTTTATCATGCATTGTCACGAGAACCAAACACGTATGCCAAATTGTGTGAAATATTGATTGCAATATTCCAGGACATAGGTAAATACAAGTTATCCTTTTTTTTTTTTTTAACTTTTATAATTTAATCATGCATTGTCACGAGAACCAAACACGTGTGCCAAATTTCAGCCCGATAGCTTCAGTGGAAGTGGGTGAAATATTGATTGCAATATTCCAGGACATACTCCCAGGACATAGTATGTCCTGGAATTGTTATCTTCACTTGTATGTATTATAATACAAGTGAAGTTAAATAAAAGCTTTTAAAAAATGAGTTTAAAGATTCACGATGGTACGACACACAAGAATTCACAAAACAATGAAGGCACAGTGTTAATAATGTCTTTAGTTGGAAAACGCAGAAAGATAGGTAGGTATCAAACGCAGAGTTTGGAGTCTTGCCAAGAAAATGTACATTGAAAGTTTAAAATATGATCTGCCTATATTTGTTTTAGATTTTCTGTTACAAAATCTGCAAGTAATGGAACCGCTTTTGTTTATTGTTTGTGAAGTTCTAGTGTAAATAGACGTCAATCATGATGAGATTTGAATATGCGAAGAAACTGAAAACGTTATTCATAGATAGACTGGCTGACGTTTGTGATACTATTTAAAGTGTTTTAGATTGGAGTCCTGAAAGATGACATTCTAGAAGAAAGGCTTCTCAAGGCTTATAAAATACTAAAACTATATTATAGTAGCTGCGAACGGCAGTTTCACCCGCATAAGTCTAGATATCGTGGGAATATCGGGATAAAAGGTACCCTATGTCCTTCTCCAGGTCTTGGTCTAGCCATGTGCCAAATTTCATCCAAATCCGTTCAGTAGATTTAGCGTGCAAGCGTAACAGACAAACAAACTCTCTATGGCATTTATAGTATCAGTTAGGATGTCGTAAGTATGTAAAAATAAGTACGTAAAAGTACCTAAGCAGAAGAAAGTAACTAAGTACCTATCTAGAAGTACTGTTCACTGCTCACCTCGTAAAAATAACAGCTTGAAGATACATGCATATCGATGTTTCTTTTATAATGCATCAAAGCAGTTTCTGGATACCGTGTTAATTAGAAAACTTAGTTTACTTTAAACTTGGTAACAAGAAAATCTTACTAGCGCCTGACAGTTTTTAATAGCAAGCTGCTGCGCGTATGCAACTTTTATTTTTTAATCAGGCGTCACGTACAAGTTTAGGATCGAAAATAACTGAGTAACAAGGATTTAGCGACTTTGGGAAATTTTAGTTATACAGAACATTGTTGCAAAACATACAAGGCATTCGGATGTTCATGGTACATTCAGGGTAATTCATTCTATAACAAATAGACATATTACCTAGGTACATCAATTTGCTGTGCATTTCATACAACTATAACAAAGAATGTCTGTTGTGATTGAAATATAAGGGCTATTTAAGAATTTTACGATGGAATATACGTAGGTACCTATCCTTACTATCCCAGTGCCATCACGACTTATGAAAAAAAAAACTAATGAAAACTAAAATCCAACTACGGCAAAAAAAGTCAACTAAAAAGAGACATCACAGACAGGGAAATTAAAAATCCGGAGTCACACGTCGTGTTAGGGCATTTGCACTCCGCATTTTTAATTTGTACGATCCTACCAGTCAAGATCATAACCCTCCTTTTTGCTTCGCCGTAGTCGGGTAATCAAGCAGAAATTAAGTTGTATTTTTGACAGTAACAGTCTAAACGCTTTACTACCTCTATTACCAAATTCCAGAACGTTCCATCTGAACGCGTTGTAGACTGCAATATAAAAACATAACTCAAACTCAAACTCAAACTCAAACTCAAAGCATTTATTTCAATTAAACCAATTACAGGCACTTTTGAATTGTCAAGGAGTCAGTCAGTCAGAAAATATGAAGCTAGATGCCCTAACGACATAGTAAACAGCTATGTATCATAATATTTTCTCGCTACAATTTACTACAACAGTACGTATCTACCTATTAATACATACTACAGTACTATATGAATCATACAGTAAACAAAGAGTTGTTGGACACGTGCCGCCGTTTTTACAAAAACATCTATTTTATTTAAACAATTTATTTTGTTTTTATTATACATATAGTGCGCAATTATTTTATTAATTGGCGATTGATTTTATGGTTATCAGTTTTTAATTGGGACAGTTTGGGTGTTAATTACCTTGTTATTATTTATTTTAGATTTAATTGCAATGTATGTTATTATAGTACTCATGGCTATTGACCTTTGTCTGCTCTGTTATCTGCATTTTTGCATAATGGTTATGAAATCATCGTCATCATCTTGCTGCTATCATCCCTATAACTTTACCGTCATAGAAAACCTAGTTACCTACTTGAGTAACTAGGTTTTGGCTCATTAAGGTGCAAATTAGAGAGCCGCACGGGTCGATCCATCAGGTCAAGCTACATTGCCAGGGTTGGTATATGGATGGGTGACCATCGTTACATACCGAGACTCCTCTGCGCTTTGGAAAGCACACTAAGCCATTGGCTGTCATTCGTAACTCTTTGACGACCCGTAACGACTGGTACCTTACCAAGGGTTATCGTTTTACCTAGTAACTGGGTTGTGGAGGTCAGATAGACAGTCACTCCATGTAAAATACTGGTATTTAGCTGCATCTGGTTAGACTGGAAGCCGACCCCAACATAGGTGGGAAAAAGCTGGGCAGCTGGGCATTTTAATAATATTGAACACATTTTACCCTACCTAAGTTGGGCATAATTTTAATGAAATGACTGACATTTTACAACTGTAGCTATAGGTACCTATTGTTCGTAACCTATTCTTAATTAACTACAAAAAGAGGATCCCAGATAAAATTTCGCAAACGAAGCAATTTAATACGCACACAATATTAAAAATAAACATCAACTTCGAACTTCTTATATGAGCGTAGTAAGAAAATTTAAATTTAAATTGTTGACGTAACAAAAGTCCTGCAAACTCTTCGAACGAATCTTGTTGTCTCTTTCACTCAGCTAAGGAATATAGAGGGCCTTAGGGTAAATTTGCAAATGAGTAAACGTAACTATCGCGTTTGCGTTAAGATTATTATTCTCACCTTTATATTCTTAGCATTATGATCTAGCAGTCAAATCTTAACGCAAACGCGGTAGTTACGTTTACTCACTTGCAAACTTACACTAAGGGCTCTTTACTAAAAGTCTCATGACTCACCTCATCAGTTTCTCTTTCACTATCAGTATCGCTGATGCCATCATTTCGCGTCACTCCATCAGCCACGTCCGTCCCTCCCTTGTCCCTCCAATGTTTCTCACTGGTCACCGAGAACGTAAACGTCCTTTCTCTCCTCGGACTTAAAAGAACTCCTGCAGGAGTCCTAGGGCTCCCATAGCCGAAGATGTCCAGGTTTCGAGTCGAGAACAGGTCGTTGGTCCTGTCGGATCTTGGTGCGAAGACATCGTCTTCCAGGTCAGAATCGAGGGTTAAAGTGAGGGGGGGTGATGACGCTGATCGTCGACACTGCTGGATTTGTGGTGGCGCTGTCTGCGGGATGTCTGATTCGGAGTAAGGGCGTTCTGTGGACAAGAAGATAACGTTATAGAAGAAATAAACGCAGTGATACAGGAGGAGGAACAGTTTTAAGAGTTTCAAATACAAACAGTAATTTTCATGTACAGCAGAATCTCACGCAAAATGCTGGCAATTTTATGAGGAAGAAATCAGGATAATAAAACCAGGTTTCCCTAACTTTACATTGAGCTGAAACTATAGTAGGTTCGATAGAACAAATCCAGTAACTTTTAACTCTACTAGCATTAATATAGTAAACAGTAAGAACTATCCTCAATCGATTCGTTCAACTCTCTCTCTCCCTCTCTTTTTTATTCCCTTTCACGTTGACACAGTTAATAATAAAACTAATTAAATTCAGCCTATCTCCGCAAACCAGACTATTAAAGTGAAAAAGAACATTAAAAGCAATATCTCTTGTTATAAATCAAAATGTTTATTAGCAATATCGCCTACGTTGCGCCTGCGCATAATGTTCACGTGGGCTGTAACACTGGCTTAGTTTTGGGCGTTTTATTTTTAGCGATTTCTGCGACTTTTAGGTCCGATGTTTCTTTTAGTTTCTACTTTTTTATTTAAAGTGTCTCACTCTCAGTCAATGATGTTCCGGGTATTCTGACTTGTTACTATTTATCTTATGGTTCTGTCTTTTACCCATCATCAATACCTTATATCTTAGCTGTTACTTTGGGCAAGGAAGACTTCGTTCCATGGAATAACCACAAATCGTAATGTTCATTTACCATATTATATACCATATCTCTAAAGTTTGATGATGATGTTGCGTGTAGAAACAGGATATCAATTGATTCAAAAGAACTCTCAGATTCTTTCTGCTTTATTCATTTGTTAATATGTCTATACTCTACTAAATCCTAGAGTAAAGAGCTCTCAATGAACAATGAAGAAAACTTTGCTATGATGTTCCATTGCGAGCAGCCATTGTAGGACTTGTTCTGTCCGTAGCAATATTTCTTTACCTGATTCCACTTTCAAGTAAATCGTAAACCAATACCACAGACCCAAGAGAAGACAATGACAACTCAAAATTTACAACTTCTTAAATGTTGGGAAGGTTGGGAAGCTGTTATTTTCTCCAAAAACAATTGTGGTCATTTTGTAACACAACGTCTCTTTGTTCGTACGTGTGGTCAAACAATAGGGTTTTGACCACAGAAATGTGCAGTAGCTAATGATTTTGTTGGTCAATAACTTTTTATGTGTGGTGGGTACATGAATGTGGTGTTGGGAATGGGAGAAAAATATAGTGTATCAATGGGTTTTGTGACGTTGGCTCTTGGTAGCTAAATTACAACTTCATGATGGTAGAAGTAAGTCTCTGGTACCACTTTGAACTTGAGCTGGCCTAGAGTAGTACGGAGTTTCAAAAGAAGAGTAATATATTGTCATTCCAAATCTCCCCACATACTGTCAATATTTTATTTAAAAAAATCGAACAAACTAATTCGTCCATTCTCGGTGGTAGTTCTACGAATACTAACGGGCGAAATGATTGCGCTCCACACACTATCAGTATAATATCATTACATTGTCAGTTTATCAATATTGACGTAAAACTATTAAAATATTTAGATCACATCATTATTTACCGTCATTTCTTCATTCCAACCACCACACTGTCAATAGTAATAACATTAGTTGAATGTAATGTTATTTTTATTACTGATAGTGTCTAGTCCGCTATAAACTCAACCCAAATCATTCCATCAATCCTGTGCAATACCGTCTCAAAAGATACCATTATTAAATTAACTTTTCAAACATGATTCATTTTATTCAAGAACAAAATAATTTGTCGAAAAATAAAAGAAGTTAACTTAATCGCTGTACCGAAGTCGATTAACTTGATTAAAAAGGATCATCATAAATATTGGAAACAAAACGCTTCGGGCCGTATTCTGATGTGCTTGACTCGAGATTAATATTTCGAATACTTTTGTATCTGTTATTTATTTCTGGATGTTTTTGTCGTGTTCAAATAGGATGTATGGCAGATTCGTTTATTTTTGTCTCGTGCAGTTCGTCTGAAAGATACCTACATCACAAGTTCATCTGTTGGTAGATAAAGTATCAAATGACGCTGAAGATTTTTTTGCATTTTTGTTGGGAGCATTTTTTTTCCTTTTCTTGTTTTATAACGATGGTCTCGAAACACTTATATCCACATACAGTATCACTGAAAATCTGTAGTAAAAATTGGGTCACGTGGATAAAAAAACCATCCTTTGAACTTGAAGTCACAATAAGGTAATAAGGTATACAATATTAAACCATAAATAAATGAACGAAAATATTACGAGTAGTAAAAAATATGACATTGCTCTCGGTAACATTATCTAATCAGTTGAACATAATAATATTACAATGGCCGCACTTAATCAACATTGCAAAAACCTAGACCCAATCATTCAAAACCGTCGCTACACAATTCATCACATCAGGTAGCATTCAGACTAGCTTTATTTGACCTTATTTTTAAACAAAACAAAGACGCCATGACAGAACAAAGAAAAGCAATTTGTTATCAACAATATCGATGGAGCGAGTACCAGGCGAACAGGAGCGACGAAGAAGTAATATACAAAATATATAAGAAACACAAATTAATAAAATCTTGGGTCCGTCCGCGAGCGAAACCCGTTTCCATGACACACGTGCAGCGAGCGACCGGTGGGGGACAAAGATAGAAATATAGCTGTCTTGCTTTATTGCAACCGTAGGAATTGTGTGGACCTTGCAACTTGGAAATATAGTTAGTTTAGTTGTAGGATTCGAAGTTTTACTTTGATCAAGGAAAACTTGACAACGGTCCACAGTGCACATCCTAGTGTTGTAATTTTCTTCCAACTTTTTTTAATATATCGGTGTTAGCACATAACTTTGTCCTTTTAATAATCTGATAAAATACTATTAAATTCTATGTTTGCATTTAGCTTCGTCAGCATCATCATCTAGGTACAGTATCTTTATTATTATCCTAAAGTTGAGCTGGTTTTGGTCTCTATTTATAGAAATCATTTAATTGTAAAACTGTCTTCTTCCACTCATATTTGAGTTACATCTGCACGCGTAGCATGATCACCGTAGAACCGGGTTTCGAGGGGGTCGACGGGAGAATATACCAAATGAATGACAGATTGTGATTGTTTATCTGTCATTTTGTCTATTCTTCCGTGGACAAAACCCGTTTCTACGATGATCATGGTAAGCGTGCTGCAATTATTAAAAACTTATTCCATTCTTATACCAGTTGGTTAAGTGTTACTAAAAAGAAACGGTCAAAAATCCATACTACGCCAACACAGTGAACCGATAGGCGAGTCAGTTCATTTTTTTTGTCTTATCCACGATAGATGCGTAACACAGGTGTCCCTGGCTTACGCCTATTTACAATATCACTGCTTCTGTAATATTATTACTACCTGGTGTCCTGGCCATATGCTGGGGTGGAATGGGATTTGAAGGGACAGAGTACGGCTCAGTATTTAATAAAAGTTTTAGCTAGGTATGTGCGAGCCAAAGGACCAAATTGAAAACCTGCAATAATTAGATTTATTCCTTGGAGTCGAGTTGTGAATCATGAATTTAATTTTAGGAGGATGTTATGAATGAATTCTTCAAACAAATAGTGATCCTTGTGAATTTGATAATTATAGGTAGCTATTAAATGATGGACGATTCTCTACACGATTTTTTTTATACATTATTCCTTAAATTATAACTATCACTGTCAAAAACTAGAAAATCCTCACAGGAAGTGAGATGTCAGTGCTAGTCTAAAATATTGCTCAACCGATAAATTCAGACCATAAATCAAAGTAAAAGCCATAGCTAATCCACCAAACCAATCTGCAACAAGCACAAACCGGTCACCCATCAATTTACAAACCGCGTTGACAATTGCTTAACCTCTTCTTCTAACACCCACATTTAATACTTCACTTAAAGACAATAATTATTTGTCTACAAACTAGTAATACTTGTTTTTAGAACGACTTAAGCTGTGGTTTCACTGCGACGACTTTGACGACCGATAGTGTATCGATACTTGATTTATGTCTGTCGTAAAACTGACCGTTTTATTGGCTTTGGCGTTTGATGCTACTTCTATGTTTACTTTTGAACAAAGTATTATAGTTGTTTTAAATGTTTTTATTTTGCCGCAAGTTAGTGTGAACTTTGCAGTAGTGAAGGATGGATTGAAATTTTCAGTGAGGAAGTCCGAAATTGATTTAACTTTTGATATAAATTGAGACTGAATAGCGAATTTTCTTTGGCTCGAACAAAAATGTGTTGATAATAGATATAGAGCAACTCACAATGAAAAAAAAATTGTTCTTTGCGCACAACGAAAATCACTCCAACATATTGATTCTGGAGACACGGAAGTGCATTATCGAAGGCCATAAATTGAAAAGTATAACTAAAGTTTAATAATATGAGCACTAATCATGGAAACCAGAATGAAACAAGAAATGGGTACGCAGCTGCTGTCATTGTCAATTATTACAAAACAATCGCTACATTTTTTTTTAATCTCAACCTGTCCCACAATTAACCATTTAGTCGTCTTAATGAAATCCCCCTCACTGGCGACCGAAGACTTGCTCAAACCCGACATTAAGCATTTCCAACGAACGCTGTTAGCTGTCATTAGTAAGAATTACATACGAATTAGCGAATTTGTGTACCGCAAGAGTAAACGAGTGATGAAATTAGAAACGTTTGGATGTACGTGTTGCGGTTAGCCTTTTTTTCGTAATGGAGTTTGTGATTTTTTAACTACCTACTTCAAGGGTTGCTTCTGCTTGATGGAAACAAAAGATAGTTCAGACAGAACAGAATACTGAGTATTCATTCGGATTGGTTAAAGTTGTAGTGACAACCATGTCATTTGGTTTAAATCGTTTTTTATTCTTATTATAGTTTAAATAGTTATTTATTCTTTATATAGGTTCCTTTATATTTTGTGAATGCGAGAACGTTGTAGGCTCAACAGACTGTCGATTTGCAGACTATTTTCTATTTTGTTAAGTATCTTGTTGTCAGGCCTATACTGTTCTCTCCATCTCACCCATTTGTTTTTAAAAGAGTAACCGTGGTTGGTTGAGTTTCTTTCCGGCTCTTCTCCATAGGAAACAACCAATTGGAACCGTGCACCTAGCTTCTGACGTTTCATATGTGCCCATGTAGGTTTAGGTACATGAATTAAAATATTTTGATTTTGAGTTGGTTTTGGCAATTTGTTACTTTTAAATCGCTATATCTGTTCACGCTATTTATTTCTCTATTTTAGGTTGATGAAAAAAGAGATTTTCAGTAACCATATTTATTTACTCGCTGGATTTAGCGCCTTTTGAAATCAATAACTCTGTATCAAGATGATCAGTTCTACTCACAACCCGAAAACATTCAACCCTCATTCTTGGATGTTGTGTGTCAAGTACCAGTTACTGAACAACAACACTCACATCACTCACATCCAACAATTACTCACTATAACGAACTTCAAACAGATTCTCACAAAATCATGTTTCAATTCCACACATCACTGACCGATGACCAAAACATTTGTGATTCTAAACCCATTTTGTCTCAGTCCCACAATGTTTTGTCCCAAAACCGTCTGTCCCACAACGATTTGTCCTAAAGCCGTTTGTCTCACAATAGTTTAAAGGATTATATCAAAAGGACATAGTGACTCGACACAAATGACCATCACCAGTTCAATGATTAATCGTTTGTTGATTTGAAATTTGGAATCACGTTTCGGACTTAGGGTTCAATACGTGATTGAAACGTTTTAATTTTTTTGGGAGGTGAGAAAAAGTGTGGAAGAGATAACTAAAGGGTTTGAGAAAGAACCGTGTGTTCATGATAAAGATGTGTTGAGGAATTCGAAGTTCTTGGCCAAATAGAAATTATTCGAATTCGTCTTGATCGAAACAAAAAAGCTGAGGCATACAACAGAAGACAAATGATCCCAACAAGAAAGATTAAGGTATAGTTTCCAAGAAATCGATTATCGATAAAGAGAATAATAAAGTAACTTACAGAAACAGCAACATATCATGCAAACTGTTACATGCATCCTAGGAAACACTTGATATTTTATTACTACAGGCTGATTTTGAGAACATGCGACAAAATTTAAGGGAGTGTTCTACCCATCAATAAGAACAACTTTTACTATTACGACCAATTCGAATTCAAAAAAAAAATTTGTCTTTCCTTTAATAAAGGTATACCCGATTGGACCATTTTGTATAAGAAGGTCGATTGTTTTTTTGCGAATTCTTATTTGGTGTCATAGTAAAAGTTGGTCATATTGATGGGTCGAACACCCCCTTAAATTTTGTAGCATGTTTTCAAAGTCAGCCTGTATATCCTAAAACGAATCAGCTTAACCTCCCAAAAACCACAGATAATCTTTTTCCTAAAGTTCACATATAAACTAGTCAACACATAGACGCTGTAGGTACTTCACTTAATTACAAGTCACTTCCTTACTCTTCAAACGGTTCTAAAGGACTCAGAAATCCCTAAGGCAAAAGCAATCATCCATAAAGTGTTTAGCGAACCGCAAACATTAGTTGGTAAGACTGCTCAACAGCATGCACCTATTCGAATCACTGTGATTATAGGAACAGGTTCTTCTACAGTTATATCGAAGTATGGGATTAAGTACTTAACAATAATTATTACGTATAATGAATAATTTCTAGTAGGGAAGCTATTGCAAGTAATGGTAACTTGAGAAATGGCTTCTGAGATTTTTGATGCAAAAAAGTAATGTGTTTTAGTTGATGCTACTTTATCAGGATCGTAATAATAATTGATAGAATCCTGTTAAAAAAAATACATACTTCGCTTTCTCCTCAGTGATTTATAAACTGTTCTTATACATAAATGCATAGATATATTTTAATTTAAAATTCCAGGACCCCCACAAAATTTTCTACATTTCTATAATTATTTGAACTGTGTATGCAACAAGCAGTGACGCGCAATTTTAAATTAAACTATCTCTACTTACATATTAAGCATCCATTTCTGAATATATTTGATGCAATATATGCTAAAATTCTAGAGTAAATACTGCTAGATGTCCACTACCTGATCTAATCTCATATTTATTGCAAAAGGATAATTCCTTTTTCAATAAAGTTTATCAATAAATGATACATTTAATAAAATAAATTTTTAATAAAGTTTATCAATAAATGATACATTTTCTGCGTAGTAAAAAAGTACAAAGGATTTAGAGATATATTTGAAAATACCTGAAAAAAAAAACCTATATACCTAAACCTAAACCCTAACCCCCCTAACCTAATACCTAAATACCTATATATCTGATACTTTTGACATCAACACAGAGTAGTTTAAATAAACAGAAACACCAACTACTGTCTTATTGCCGTCAAGTGCTTCAAGATAGTGATAATAGTGCCGTTAACCTAATAAAACAGTTTATTAGTACCGTCTAGCGTCTGTAGTAAGACACTCCTGCTTTAATACCCACTATTTTAAACTCCCCGTGGCTACCACTAACTGTACCTACCTCACTACAAACAGAAGCGGCCTTGTAAACCTCCAAAGATATATTACTCTGAATTACACCTAACCTTATGATATAATACCAGAACATGGTTTAGACCATTTCCTCTCAATTAAACATAATTAAATAATTGATTTACAGCAACACAAATAATTTTCTAAATGACTCCAAATAAGAAATAAAGGTGTAATATAAACGGTTAGACAATTACCTATTATTAGAGTTAATTGTTGAACCCATTGATGTGATACACGAAATGATACAGAACGTACTATTAAACTGTATGTAACCATCACTTTGACCATAACATTCAACATTAATATTTTACTTAATGACTTTCAAAGATGTAATTTTTACTATAGAATCTGTTTCGATGTTACTATTTTTATTTGTGTCTATCAATTTTGGGAGAGTTCTCAAAATTTTGGAATCAATTATTTTAATAGGAATGATTCTGTTGTTTATCATTTGTTGATCTGTAATTTGAGTTTTGATTTAGGTTTGATAATTAATATGTCAGCTACGTACCCTAAATGTTATTTAGATTTTTATCGTAATATTTCATGAAATTACTCTGTTTTTTTAATAAAATAAAAAAACAACGGTTTCCCAATTTATTTAAACTAACTACTACTAACTAACTAGCGTGGTAGACAACTATACTATAAAACATACCCTATGACGCGCAATAGTGTGGCTTTCTACCAGTGACAGAATTTTCGAAATCAATACTTCCTCAGATTACCCCATCATCCATCATCCATCCCACATCCATACTTACACTTTACCTCTTTATAATATTAGTGTCAACTAGTCCACCTCTCACAGAAATCACATTAAAAATCCTCCATTAAATTGAAAAATTGGCAACCCTCTAAAAGACAAAGCAAACATTCTAATTCGTAAAACTCTTTGCTAAACACAGAGAGAAAAAAACATTACATGGACTGTATAACAAAATGATGCGCATTTCAGAACGCACTCGCGTCCAGACGAGGCATTGTATGCAGATGCAAGTCAAACCTCAAACTTATTAATTATCATGGGTGAGCACAGCAGTGAATAGTAATTAGTTTTCTACGATCTGTCAAGGCAGACGAGCGATTGCTTCGTGACGATTTATTTGAGTGGCATTGCAAGTTATTGGGCCTGGTTTATTTATTAGGTCAGTACGGTTTTCTAAGAGCTTTGGATACTAGGACCATTTTGATCTAGGTATACAAGGACTTTGGTCCTAGTATCCTAGTGATGCAGATGACCGTAGCTTATAATTTTAGTTTGTATGCAATCGATCGACCAATCCATCCAATTAGGACGATTACTTTTGTGAATTTCGTTATTCGTAAGTTATGAAAGAAAGCATTTGAAAATCGTTTAATTTGACAAATAAATTTACTTGCACAAGTACGAGTCATGTCTGATAAACCATCCTAGTGACAGTTCACGAGTGCCCACTACTTAGCACCATCAGGACTAACAGGCAAACGATTTTCGCCCACACATTTCCTTGTGTCATTACGTGTCCATACAGGCCTCTTAAAAACTCTTAACTAAATAATAACAGCCGCACGGGTCGATCGAACGTTAAGCTAAGCTTACCGAGGTCGGTCCGTGGATGGACATGGAAGGATGGATACCATCCGTTACATATCGAGACCCCTCCGTGGCTCGGAAAGCATATTAAGCAGTTGGTCCCGGCTGTCATCACAGAATCCCGAAAGTCTGCCAACTAGTCTCACCAAAGGGGTTTTGGTATTACCCAGTTACTGGGTTGTTGAGGTCAGATAGGCAGTCGCACCATATAATATACTGGTATTCAGCTGCATCCGGTTAGACTGGAAGCCGACCCCAACATAGTTGGGAAAAGGCTAGGCAGATGATTACAGTCCTCTCAAAAGCCATAAAATTGTATAAATCCTCCTAAAATTATTGCTCAGTCATTATTTCCCTCCACTTTCGCATTACACATGCTGTTACTCACTTCAACAATCCCTTTCTTATTTCCAAACAGACAGAAGATTAATGATTCCTAATTTAAAGCCAGTTCACGGTTGCCGATAAAAAATCGCTGGTCTGTGTTCACATTTTACTTAAAGGAGTAAAAACGACTGGCTACCGTACTACGCTCGCCTTTCATATGGTAATTCGTTCAGCTATTGTTGGTCTGATGTATGCCAAAGATGAAACTTAAAGCATTGTTTGACTTGTACCTCCTTATTGTTGGTACTTTTCTCTGGTTTATGTGGAGTTGTGAAGGTGTGTCTATTATTGTGGGTAGTTAGAATTGTTTTTGTGGCTCGGCACAGTTTTATGATGGTTCTAGACTTAATAAATCGGTGGCTTAATTTATTCTTATATTTGAACTATCTCCTTTCCTAAAATCCTCGCTTTCGTAAATAAACTTTGTGAAGCTTAACTAGTCGCCTTTTTGCTGTAAGTTTTAAGTGAATGTCTATGTTAGAAAATGGTATAAAAATATACTATGCGTTTATTAACTCTATACTGAAGATATTCTTTTTTTTTCAACAAGGTGTTCGATTGCTTTTAAATTCCAAGGTTAAAATATTTTGTTTAGTTCCTGACCATAATTATGTTGGGTTCGCTTTCATATGCAATATTTGGTAAAGGGGTTAGTAATCGTCTGCCACCTGACATAAAAGATTATGGGAATAAATCAGAATACGACTCTGTTATTTCTTTGAGTCTAACTGGCTAGCTACCACCATCTTATCTAAGTCTGTCGCCATAACAACAATGTTACCAGAATTGTTGTGTTCCGGCAGTAAGAGATAAGATAGCCAGTTCCTTTGTGGTAGAGGATTCCGGGTGAAGCTCGCTTCCACCTTCGGCCTGATCATCTCCTACCATCAGGTGAGATTCAGGCCAAGAGATTAAAATGTGGATAAAAGATAAAAATAAACTGGAATTTACTCGCTGTAAATATGTAAACAAATAATTTTAGAACGTGCCGAATGATGAAAATTACTATAGGTACTACACTATACTAATCACAAATGCAAGTCGTATTATTGGTCCTTTTATTCGAATTTGCGATTTGAAAGACCAAAATACGGTTACTTAGACCTTAAACGAGAAGAGACGAACCGAGAAGCTAACCGCATGATGCCGAAAATTGGCCCGTATGAATAAAACCAATTCAGGTAGCTGTGGTTTCCAGTCAATACAATATTTTAATAAAAGTTACCTTCTGTACAAAATTATCCCGAATGTAAATCACGCCCCTATTTCTGCCTTCATTTTTTTTTAAATATTTTTTGGGCCAGTCTTTATATTAAACCCGTATCCGATATTCAATACAGGGAGCTGCGGTTGATAAATTTTGTTGAGCACTAAATCTTTAGATACATTTTGGCACGTCTTCATCGTTTTTGTGGTTTGTAAAGTAACAAATTACCGAATGTATTTTTTCATCAATTTGGCTTTTGTTCAGCTTATTGGCATTGCCAGGTTTCTCCTTCCTCCAGGAGTAATCGAGTTTGGTCTCTGCTTTATCATTGCCAAATCCAGCAAAATGAGGTTCTTATTATTATTAGTCTTTTGAAACCTGGAGCTTTGTATTCACCTGCAAATTATTATTTTTATCAGTAATCTGTGGGCAAACTGACACGAGATCAAGATCATATTGATCATGCGGTACCTATAGTCAGATTAGGCTGTTGCTTTATCTGACTAATTGAATATCTAATTCCGTTTTTTCAGTGTTAAAATCTGCGTCGTATCGTTGCGGTTTCATTTTACGAGTGTTATAATCTCTAAAAGGGAGAGTCTATGTCGTGATTTGTGATGACGGTGATCGCGTAGGCGTTGCGCTGGCTACCGTGCTGAGGCGTAGTGTTGTGACTGCGTAATATCGATAGACAGGGCAAAGGTGACGATGACAAGAGATAAGGAGACTATATTTGCAATAGTGCAGATATTGTTGCAATTACGTGCAATGTTATACAAAGCCTTTCGTTGAGATTAAGGCAAGTGCGTGCAAATGTCGTGGTTTAAAAGTGGATAGGTACAAAGAATTATTTTGTTTTTGTTTTATATTATTTTCCGTCTGACTAAATGTTCTTGTTGACTTCCCTACTAAATCTTTACCTGTGCTTTTAATTTAAATCCCCTGTAAAAAGGTTATTCTCTTCACAACCTTCGAAGAATACAAAACCCTTAAAGTGCTTTTCTTACTCGTTGTTGACAACGGCCCTAAAGTTCACAAACCTGGTCCTTCCACTTTCACATGAACACCTGTTTCGTTATTCATCATTAAGCGTCTTCATTATCGATAAATTAACGTTGTCCCGGCTTTTTGGATGGACATCGCATCGTACTGGTTATGGACAATTACATATAAGAGTAAGTTAAAGACTATAGCTTTAGTTAAGAGTTGTAACTGTATAATCATCTTTTGAAATCGGCTGATCACAAAACTATTGAAGATTATAAATAACTCATCTTAAAAAAATGATCGTTAGTAGGATAATTTTCTAATGAAGTAACTAATGAGAGGTATTGTTACAACAATGACTTGTAGATGCTCTAGAATAAAACGAAAGACGTCTTACTTTTTTCTCCTGAGATCACATAATTATGTATTTAAATTAAGTAGGGGCCATATTTTACAAACTTTAGCATTTAAACGCGAGGTGCTTCTAGGCATGTATCTGGTTAAATAAAATAATACTGCTCTGCAGCACCAATCGAACAGGATAACAAATTATTATAAGCCACATCGATAGATCAAGCCAATTAATAAACATACATTCATAAAGACCAATTAATTATACGTGATAAATAATTCAAACACACTGAATAAACCAAGAAACTAGATCGTGTGGAAAATCAATAATTAAATGATAAAACATCATAATTAGCTAAAGAAAAAGACAAAAAAAAACATTCAACACATCAGACAGACGTCATCGTTTCAAAGAAGGAAATAAAAACAAAAAAACATCGATATCGGCACAGCACATCTCTAAAGGCCAGTGACCCAAAAAAGGTACAGAGTGAAAAAAAAGATTATATTTTATTTTCAAGATACAAGTACTATCAAGGCATAAATTAAAGGTTTTATTATTTTCTCTTTTTCTCGCACCACGTGTATCGATGTAAGCACGGAGGCTTGGCGACTTGTATGGTCAGCACAAAAACTTGTTTTTGTTTTTTATTTTAGTAGTACAAGGTAAGGCTTTGTACAGGTTTTCACTGTTTTTAGGTATTAAAGTGTGTTGATAACTTTTTCACTGAAAGTGGATTGCAATTGGGTTAAACACAATTTAAAAAAAAATTGTCGCAATAAGCAGTTGACATACTTTGAAATGACGGGGAACTTTGTTGTTTTTTCTGCATGTTTATGAGTTATCTAATTCAATTTTGGCTAAATGAATTATCCAAACCATAACCTGTTAACAAGGTAATCAGGCCACTACAATGCAGTTCCCGCTTTACATTTTAAACATCAAAAACCCACACAAATTCATTCTCAAGACTACCCACTACAAACACCGCAATAATTACGTACATTTCAACTAACAAACAGCCTGCTGTCCCTACACAACAATATCACGATTATTACCGTTGAGTTACGTATAAACTGGCCCACTACTGGACTTACGCACCGCGCATGTGCGCGTACTTATACATGCGCATGAACGCGCACATGCGCGGTGAATGTGTGCGTGACAAGAAACTTGTTGTTCGCTGCGCAACAGCATGCGTACGTTGTTTTTAATTTTCTATTAGATTTATTTGATGTCAGAGATTTTATGGGTTCGTGTTTATATTGGTTAAGTTTTGGTAGTAACTGATAGGGATTTAAATTCATTTGGGATTTTGTTTTATTTTAAGGGTGCTAGTAGGATTCTATTACACCATAATTATGTAGGCAATCGGAATGATTTATCATCTTTAACCAATTTTATGAAAAAAATAACATGCCGTCTCGATTTCTGTCAAAAAAATTATCTGTTCAATATTAAGACAACTCTTCTAAAGATTTATCGGAACTCAGAGTAAATCACCCAACAACAGATTCATAGATTCAGATTTATAGATGTGCCTCAATTTGCAGACGGAATTTTCTACAGGCTATTTTAATTGAACTGGCAAAAAATAAGTTTATAAAAATCTATTACAGACCACTAAAATAATACCCACAGCAAACAGCAAATAAAACAACACACACACATACATACTTAATATAAAATATACAGCTGCACACAATTTTACTGAGACTTGTACCGTTAGCAAAAACAAAAGACATACGACACAACCTTAAGAAAAAAATTGTCATATAATTTCCTGTTACTGTATTTTGAGCTTTATTTCCTCAAAAATAAGTGTCGTATCTCAGTTTTTTTGGTAGTAAAAAATAATGGTTTTTAAAGTAGGTATAATCTTAAAACGAGAGTGTGGCAATACAAAAATAATTTAATGACAGCGATATCGTCTCCAGATCGTTGTGATTATGTTATGTTGGTCGCTGTTGCATGAGTTCTAACTCGCATATGATTGTTTACAAGTGGGACATTAGTGTTTTGAATTATATGTTCATTTTTGGTGTAGTGTAGTGTGGTGTGGTGTAGTCTTTTGTTTTTTTCGTTATAAACAATGACGCTTCGAAGAAGTAGTGATCACAGGTGCAGGCCATCTATTCTGTAAAAATCTCACTGTAAATATATTGAGTTAAGTGAGCTTGAAGTGACCTGTCAATAGTGTCAATCTGTAGCATCAGGTACAGGACTGACAGCTCATTTTACTGATTTTTATTGAATAGACCTGCTGTTTTTCTCTGTAAACTTTTAAGCTAAAGGAAATCAACATTTGGTTTGTAGGTCAAATAGCAGCTGCATCGTAAAAGACCAGTGGCTAGCCATAATATAATAGGTGGAGTAGGTACCTAACTGAGCTTAAGATTGCCATCAAACGCACGCACAATAATTCGAATAATTGAAAATTCTCTTATCGATATCAAAACATGATAGAACAAAAGAAAAAATTCAAATCATATGCAGTTTCACTAGCTAATTTAATTTGACCCTGTATAATTATCTTCTCGATATAAAGCTAATAAGCCTATTAATACCAAACCCGTATATTTAATAGCAAGTGTTCATAAAATAATGTAACTATATAAAGAAAATCTCAGTAAACTAATCTTGAATAATACGATTTTACGCCAAAGTATCATTAGGGTGACGTAATTCTATTCTATCCCCAAATAATAGTCGATAATACTGTGTTGATTATTTTACACCGCAGTGCACAAGCCTTTGTATCGTGGGCTTACTGTTTATTATTAACGAGAAGTACAATAAATTGCAGGCACGTACGTTTAATATGAGAATAAAACCATCGTTTTTTCTTAATTTCTTGGCTTATTTTTAGTACCTATAGTTGTTTTCAGATTTTAACCTTCGTAGTGTGGTCAGTTAAAGCCAATAAAAAAGTTTTTAAATAAGAAAAAAACATTTTAAAACAGCAATAAAAAATCACCTGTCCTATTGTAAATTGGAAGAGGCAAAACAGTAAAAAACTGCACTTTAAAACCATCTAGAAACAGCATCCACAAAAACATAACAAAAAAACTGCGCAGACGCATCATAACACTCGTAACCTGCGAGAACCAAAAATAACAACTAACCTAATAACTTTAATTGGTAAGTTAGTCTAAAATATAGCTAAAAGCAACGAAATAAGCCAAAAAGGTTGTACAAGAGCAACAAAATGAAATAAAAAAAAGATCCGTCACGAGCATAGGCGAGGGAGAGCAAAAAGAAAAAAAAACACAACATAAGTTCAACGTTTATTTTGGTTGCGTCCTTTTCGCGCGCTTACAGTTACGATATCTCCGTCTCTTTCTATCGGGCCGAGCGTTGGACACCTGTGCTTTAGTTTCCCCTGAGTACCAACGACCTCTGAGGCACAGCGAGACGAAACGTCATATGTAGAAGGGCCATAGTACAGAATATTGCGTCTTAACTTTTTTACTGACGGTACATTATAAATGCATGTTGTCATAATTACAGATGCGTCGTATTTCGAAGTAAAGCAATCATTGTCGTATACCGATTTGATTCGTAGCGAGATGGAGTATTTTTTTTAGTTTAATACGTTATACTAATGTATCGTCATAATAATGAAAGTGGCACACCTGTTTACTAATCCTATTGTTAGACGCTCAAAGGAAGTAAATTACGGAGTTTTTGGTGCAAAATTGTAGTTTTTTTGGCTGATTTTTGTAAAGGAAAAATAGGGCATGATGGTTTTTGCGTTCTATGAAAAAAGGTGGGTTTTGTATGTCAGATGTTGTTTGTGTAGTGAAGGGTGAACTTTTGTCAAAATTAAGGGCGAATATGTTTTTTGTTTACTTGCTGTTACTTCAATTCAAGAGTTGCATTAATAAATATCGATAACATGACTTCAAAAATATATACTCAGGCCTATATTCTGGACCGGTAATTGGCCATAAACTTACTTACCATTAGGAGTTTTGATTCTAGGTAGGAATGACAGGACAAAATGGAAAAATACATTTTGCTCCGGTCCTAAATACCATATCCGGATCAAGGCAGGCAAACAAATAAGATATTAATCTCCATTCAAACTTTCAATCCACCGTGAAGAACAGAAACCCTGAAAAACCAACCTAAACTGATCTTTGAAGTTTCTATGCAGAATCAGAATCAGAACTTTATTTGCTACTAGCTTCTGCCCGCGGCTTCGCTCGCGTTGTATGTCAATAAAAAATATCCTATGTCCCCCACAGGGTTCAAAGTATTCCCGTACCAAATTTCATCAAAATCGGTTCAGCCGTTTCTACGTATTGCGCTATCAAATAAACAGACATACAGATAAACAGACAACCAGACAAAAATTCTAAAAATGTTGGAACGTGTTCTGTTATAGATTTTAGGTATCCCCAGACAATTTTTTTTAGAATATCTTCCATGTAAAGACTTTCGACCCTCTGCAGCTTTCGAATATCTTCCATGTACAGACTTTCGACCTTCAGCTTTATTATAATTATGTATGTATAGATTATCTTCACTAAAACTGTCGATAGTCTTCAAGAACTCAAATTCAAGCTAGGCACCACCACAGCTACAACAACCAGTATCTACATATACGATTTTCTGCACAGGCACACGACCAGTTGTTCAGTTGATACGGCAAGTTCTGGTTTTACGCGAGACGAATGGCGTTTGACCTCTATAGCCCTTGCCCTTGGCCAACCAGGTTTTAGCCGTTTAGTATTTTATACAGGTTACTTATACCTTGCCTTTTCTCTAAGACTATAGTCCTTTACTCCTGTACCTTGGCCATAAATATGGCAGCAACAATTTAATTTGGAACAAGTAATAAATTGTCTCCCAATTTTTTATGTGCTGCAATGGAAATATTGAGCAGTGGTGGCCCAGTAGTAACGGAACGGCCGCGGCTTACGATTTGTAGGTCGTAGATTCGAACCCTGACAGATGCATTACTTTGTGTAAATTATTTCATCACCACTGCTCTCAAAACAGTGAAGGAAACCAGCAAATCCGGGAACCAAAAGCTTAGAAGACATGACGTAACAACGGCCCACAGAGGCCTGTGTCACAGTCCGGGGAACATTATAGGTTGATTATGCTGAAATGGATCCCAAGTCTTGAAGGCTATACAGTGAGACAATTAAGTTCGGCTACCGCGACCCATCAACATATTACTCCGTGTGGTTCCGTCAGGTAAAGAACAGATAGCCTTTTAGAGGCGTGAGGAACAGGGTGTAAAGTTCACTCATCCTCTATAGAAAAGGGAGGATCCTCCAACCAGACGGGTGTCGTGTCTGGCAGGCAACTGCCCAAATATTGATGTCGGAAAGTTATATAATAATTATGTATATGCTGTCCGCGCGGTAAACTTTGCTTGCGCGATGCAGGATTTAGCGTGACGACAGTGTGACACGTAGCTCGCCTGTGGCGGTGTAGATGCTGCCACAGCCTATTCGAAGTGGGCCATAAAAACGACGATAGTAAATAAGAAAATCAAGAGAATTGACAGTCGCTTCTTCCTCTCGGAAAAATCCTTCTGATATTATGAAGTTAGAGAAACACTGAGATCTACATGATATGACTGTAGTATTCCAATATCTATATGCTATTGGGTACACACTTCTGACAACCAGTCTTACCAAGGGATATCGTATTACCCAGTTACTGGGTTGTGGAGGTCAGATAGGCTGTCGCTCCATGTAAAATACTGGTATTCAGCTGCATCCGGTTAGACTGGAAGCCGACTCCAACATGATTGGGAAAAGGCTAGGCAGAATGATTGTGTATACACTTCGCTGGTCCTTCCTGGCTTCCTTTAGGTATTCTTTCACATACCCAGCCAGTATTTAAAGGTCCACCTTCGTTACATAAGAATGCTGTATTAAATACAAGGAATTCGTGATCCTCAGGACCCAATCCTCAGTGCGTATAAGGTACCATATGTATAAGGTTTTTTGATCATAGGATTTCTAAGATCGAATGATGAATAACTAGGAATTCAAACAGGCAAGATTACGTGTCCAAATCATACAGTCATTGTTTATTGTTGCACGGCCGAGAATAGAACCAGCGAGCTGTCACTATAGCGTGACGGATTTAGAACCAGCGCGCGGCGCCTGTCGGGATTGGCGTCATGCCTTTAAGGTATCGGTACCTACAGTTGGTTTCAAAATAAACGTAAATTTAGCAAATTAACTTGGACGGACGTGAGCTAACTTAAAAAAAAGGATAGTGTAGGTATGACTTTTAACTAAATTCTATAAAGGCGTATATAAACTTAACTTAAAATTCAATCATTTAAACGACGTATAACTGTAACAAAATGTCAATGCAGCTACACGACAGCTAGGTAGGTTTTAATTTACAATTGACTTTAAAATGTACAGCCAAATATTAACTGGCTTTAAAATGTACAGCCAAATATTAACTGACTTTAAAATGTACAGCCAAATATTAAAATACACTACTAACCAAGCGTAATAATAAGTGGTGTTAACTTAAACAAAATAATTATGATGCAACTAAACAAAAAAAAAGAAGTACAAAAGAAGTACCTAGATCACTTTTTGTGACGTGACACTGTCATACGAATTTTTATCACCTATTCATGGCCTAAGACTCCAAGGTAAAACTAATTTCTTTACGTCCAACATTTTATTTTTGCAGAACATAAAATCTTGTATTTTTAAACAATAATTTTGTCACCGGGACGTTTACGGCTTGCTGCGACAGTGATGAGCTATCAATTTATTTAATGACAGTGAGTGAACCTGTCACTACGGGTGATAAATTTAAAACAGTCTAGTTATACGTTTTTGAACTAAAAACATAATTAGTGTACGTTGTTACATTTTATGTCTGTTTGTTCTTTGCTTGGTTTAGGGTTTAATTTTGTTGCTCATTTTGTGATGATTTTTACGACAGATTCCGTGTAATTTGGTTTCCTAAATTCAGTATATAGTGTAAAAAAAAATACAAAGAAAAAATGTGTTTAAATTACAGAATATTCATTTCATTCATACTTTTTGCTGATATTTTCAGGACAGTGAATGTTAAAACATCAACAATACAAAATAACTGGCTTATCCAAAAAAGTACAATACATTGCTTTGGTTCATCGAAGAGTTTATTAGGTCAAGATTTGAACTCATGACCTCTCAAAAGTCAAGGGTCAACGCCTTAGCTGCTTATGCTTATTGATTTTACCATTACCATATTGAAAACTGTTCGTATAATCTGTTCTGATACGGAAATACTAAATAAAGTTTACATGAGAACAGAATAGAGAATGATCAAATAACCAATGGTATATTGGCGTTTGCTAACTGACATGTTATGGTTCATAATTTAATGTAATTATGTTTTGTGTTACGTAATGTAAGTGATTTTGCATACTAATATAGAAAGTCAATTTTTTTCTTAATTACATGGAAATACATGGCATACCAGGAGGAGCTCGTGGCTAAGTAATAATAGCCGCACGAGTCGATTCATCAGGTTAAGCTACGCTTGCCGGGGTTGGTCCGTTGATGGGTGACCATCTCTACATACCGAGACTCCTCCGTGCCTCGGAAAGCACGTTAAGCCGTTGGTCCCGGCTGTCATTCGTGGATCTTTGTCAGTGGCTACGAGTCATCAGAAGCCCGAAAGTCTGACAACCAGTCTTACCAAGGGGAATCGTATTACCCAGTTACTGGGTTGTAGAGGTCAGGTAGGCAGTCGCTCCATGTAAAATACTGGTATTCGGCTGCATCCGGTTAGACTGGAAGTCGACTTCAACGTAGTTGAGAAAAGGCTAGGCAGATTACATGGAAATACATGGATGGAGACATGCTTTGAGGATTTCCCATATAAATTGGGTTATAGGCATGAAAATGTGAATGTTATGAACTTCACTCTATTTAGTTATTTGTCTGCTATTTCCAAATGACGAATCTTAAAGCCTCTCGAAACCAATTTGGACCTAGACTTTGACCAGAAATATTTTAGTTACTTAAATTACTCCTTGAAAATTAACATTCGCATTAACGTCATTTTGAATTCAAAGAACTCCAATCCTTTGATGTTATTGGCACGGCCGTGGCAAAAGCCTAATAAATCCACTCTTATACACTCAAACACTTATTGACAGGACTGTACTAAAGTGTAAGCCGTAAACGGTCACTGTTTTACACAAACAAACATACAGATCATTAATCTGAAATAGCCAGTAAGGCAATGTTTTGGTGGGTTTTCATAGAAAATGACGTATTAGCAAGACAGTTGGTCTTGAGCAATAAGCCTCTGAAAAACTTAACTTTAAAAATTCTAGTGTTGACTAAATATAGCTACGAGAAATATCTACAATATAGTAAGGTTATTTATGATTGTTTGTTGCAATGTGTTATTTTCAGTTTATCTTTTATTGACTAACAGTGAACGGGTAGCATGACCGCCGCAGAAGCGAGATACAAAATTACCGATTGTAGAAATATTTCTAGGTACGGCACGATATCAAAAATATCTGCTCTGCTTTGGGCAACCACAAGCTGGTATTATTTAATCATATTTGGTGACTTTGCATTGACTCAAGAACATAAAATAAACACAGAACATAAAATTTAAGACCCAAACCCCTTCACACAAACATACATACACATACGTCATAACAAAACGTAAGCTAATTATGTCCTGTTGAGTGATACGGCTTGCTAATGCCACGGTTTTGACACAAGTTGACACGAGTTCCCGTGATTTATGCCCGCGTTGAAAGTGTGCTCGTAAGAACGATTTTATATGCAAAATATTTATGGGTACGAAATTAGACTGATATTGTGGGATTTATTGTAAGTTATTAGAACTTCAGTTTATCGTAAAATCGACTGGACAAAATATACTTACGTAGGTACCTACTTTAAAGTATTTAATATGTTTACCTGGTCGACCGAGGAGCTCGTGGCTAAGTAATAATAGGCGCACGGGTCGATCCATCAGGTTAAGCTGCGCTTGCCGGGGTTGGTCCGTGGATGGGTGACCATCTTTACATACCGACATGCAGTACTTTTTATCATTTACGATACCCACAAGTGGATTGGAGGTGACGTAGACATTTGTTTCTGAGAACCAAGGACCCACGAAAACTATTAGATTTTGAATCTGCACGATAATAATATTGATTGAAAAATCAAGAGCTGGGTTTTTTAATGCTATAAAAATTATTTTATTTAAAAGACCAAAACTAAAGTAAGAAAGCCTTAAAATATTACTGAACATGAAGCAGCTCCATAATTGAAAGCTTCAAATAATAAACTTCAAGTTTTTATACCAAAAAAAATCCAATCACCCGACACTTATGAGAATAATGTCCTGACAAAAAACCATGACCCCGTGAGCTCCCGAATACAAATTTAGTTTTTTTTCTCTCGAATAAAATTTGAATAAATTTCTTGATACTATGAGTTTAACATTTTGATTAATGATAGGTTACCGATATTCATATCGTTGACATACCAAGTGTTAAGTCTAATTGATTATTTTCTAAAGCAATTTTTTTTACTAATTTGAATTTGAATGGTGTGAATATGGGAACTTGTTAGAAGTATCGAGTTTCAATTCTGAATTATGAATATTTTAAGTATAGGTTCATCTCATGTGCTTTGAACAGGTTGTCATAAGTAAGATTTTCTGTCAAAGCATTGAGTAGGTACCTCTACTTACTTTGAAATTGAGTTTTGCATAAAGGAGTGAATTGGTACGAAAGATTAATTTTTTTTCAAGTTAGTAACAGACAAGTGGCTATATAATGGGATTGCTACCTGAGACATAAAACCTTATGTCGACTCTTGTCCCTTTTCGAGTTGGAGATATCATTTATTTGAACTAATTTTATACCAAAAACTTCATTAGAGACAGATTTGGTATTTAATATTCTTTAATTGTTAAGGAATTTTCATCCCACTTATTAGATACTTTCTTAGTGTTTAAACTCGAATAAAAAAGTGTAGATATCCATTGGAATTTTATTCCCTATAACGAAATTCAATTAACAAAAACAATCTATCGGATCACACCCAATTTTCAAGTCAGCATAAATATTCAAAATAATAAAAGGTAGCCTTCGATCCAAATCATAGATTAAAAATAAAGATTGAAAAAAAGATAACTGTGGCATTATTTATACTGTATTAAAAAAGGTAAGTGTATCATTATTTATATTGTATTAAAAAGTTGTATGGCTACCGGGCAGAGTTGATTGACCCGCCGGTCACTCGGCGCGGCGCAAGCGCATCTCTCTAAGTTTTTTATACCACGACACATGAGACCTATTGTGTGATAGTTTTTGATGGGATATTATTTTATGGTGTGAGATTTAAATGGTCTTTCGATACGGATGAGATTTAATGTTAATTTTGTTTTTTTTTTTCGGATGTTTTTTGTTTTATATCTGAATAAGCCAAGAGTCAATTGATGAAGAGCAGGTTATCAGAAATAGCTGATGGATCCATTAATCAGATTTTGGTCAAATAAAATTTCGCCTCGTGGAGAAAAGGCTCTCAGAACAACTGGCTTCAAAACTATATGAAGACAAAAACATTTTCATTCCACTAAAATGACTTATTTACTTCACTTACGACCTGACGAAACGATTAAAAATAAAAGAATATAATTTTCCTACAGACCACGTGTACCGTTTTATTATGTTTTGTATAAAAACAAACCGTAAACTTGGCGCCTGATAAATTGTCCGATGTAAGTGCGACGTATTGTAGGTCGAGCGGCCCAAGGTATAGGCTCAGCGATTTATTTTTTATACCAAAAACATTAAACTCCATCAATCTAACCGCCTCTGTGGTCTAGTGGTTAGAGCACCTGTCTCAGACCCATTCATCGAAATTTTCAGTCACCGGTGCCACTTTCAGACTTTCTCTAAAGTACTGTTTTTTTATCTTTATTTGGAATAAAAGGCTTTAATCGCACAGCGATTATGCCAGCCTCGTAGTTTTAAAAAATAAATATCATTTTGGTAATAACCTTAATTAATTTATCAACGAAGTAATATAACTTAATAGCTACTTTGGGTGTAGGTTTAGACAAGATCAAATTATACATGCCAATATCCCTTAATCCAAGTCCCGCTTCTGATTCCAACTTTGCTTTTTCTCTCCGTTCTGCTCTAAAGTACTCATTTGTAATTCTATCCATTCGCGTAACACCACATACTCTACCAAAGTTTGATCCAAGAATAAACTCTAAGGGCGGATTCGACCAAACAGGAATAAATCTTATCCGCGGAATAAGCCTTCTCTTTCGAATAAATTTTGAATTTTTGACAGTTTCTCCATACGAAAACTGTCAGAGTAAATCTTATTCCTCTGATAAAATTTATTCGTGTTTGGTCGAATCCGCCCTAAATCGAGTAAGTACGCAAAGTTATGTTACTTAAGTTCGATGTGGGTATTTCTTTGTACCACACAAAAACTCAGTTAACGTAAAAACCGGTAGCAATACAATTTGCAATCAATTCGCATGAGATATTAGTAATTTTATCACGCAATGGACGTCCATTAACATCGTCTGAATTACGGCTGTAAAAATCATAAAGGCTCATTTTCTCAAACTGGGTGAGTGTTGTATTTAACCTGATTATAGTGAAGGATATCTTCTGTAAATTATGTTTGAGGATTTATGTGTGACATTTCAAGCATAGGTAGGTCATTCATTCTGCCTAGCCTTTTCCCAATCATGTTGGGGTCGGCTTCCAGTCTAACCGGATACAGCTGAATACCAGTATTTTACATGGAGCGACTGCCTATCTGACCTCCACAACCCAGTAACTGGGTAATACGATACCCCTTGGTAAGACTGGTTGTCAGACTTTCGGCCTTCTGACGACTCGTAACGACTGTCAAAGATCCACGAATGACAGCCGGGACCAACGGCTTAACGTGCTTTCCGAAGCACGGAGGAGTCTCGGTATGTAAAGATGGTCACCCATCCACGGACCAACCCCGGCAAGCGCAGCTTAACCTGATGGATCGACCCGTGTGGCTGTTATTACTTAGCCACGAGCTCCTCAAGCATAGGTAGGTATGCCATAATATTAAGTTATACTTTTGATCCAGATCATAATTAGTCTATACTGTTACCACTGGTGGGTCACAGGCCAAGCTGCGAGTTGATAGATGTCACATGTCTTCGAATTTTTGTTTCTAAGACATGCCGTTTTCCCCACCTTTCCTTCACCGTTTGAGAGCAGATCTATCCAGAAGATAAAGAAAAATCCCTTATCTAGGTAGTTGTCTAAAGATAATTTATGGGAAGCCAAAATCGGAACTAATGACGCCATCTTACATTTCAATACAATTTCTCAAAACTATTTCACAAAATGTTTACCACCACCGTCCTCCTCTCAATGACATTTAAGCAATAAAAACCTTGTATAGCACAGTACCGCATAGGTGTGTGCTGCTGAGTAAGACACTGGGTGTCAAATACATTTAAAACCAAACCCAATAGACGCATAAAACAATTTAACCCAAACTCTAACCTATATCATTTCACCACGTCCACCTATTCTGAAAATAGCAGCACCAATTATAAATTTTACGACAATACGCTCAGACACTACGCAGACCGTACCGAGCAGACCCGAGCATAGCCGAACATTGCCGAGGGCGGTACAAAAAGTGACGCCAGATGGTCATGACCTGCGTCAACGTGTTTACGAACTTACATTTCTCATAATACTAGGTTTGGTTGCCATGTTGGACTGAAAAGTTGGGACTGAATTGCTAAAAATGTTTACTGCACACTTCAGAATCTTTCCTTTTGATATTTTAACCAAGACTATTAATACCTACCTACATTTGTTTGAGAATTTCAAGAAAACATCAATAACTAATTTATTGTCATTATCATAATCATAACATCATGCCTGTATATCCCGAAGGGTTGGGCAGAGGTCTATTAGTACTTCCACATTTCGCCAGTTATTGTTAACACATCGTAACACACAAATTGCTCAATTTTCACGTGTGCATTCTGATTGTTGATGACAGGCTAATTATTCTAATGAGCTTGCTGAATGAGGCTATTGACACCCTTTTAGCATAATTTAATAAGCGGTGAGTAGTGGGTGACGTTGGCCAAATTTACGGCCAAAATTTGGCCAACGTCACTAACATTACTTTTATTTGTTTAAGTTAAACTACATAAACAGGGTGTCTCAAACGTAGTGGTCCAAAGGCAAATGAGGTAAAGCGAAGCGAACCTATTATTAAAATAATTAAAAACTAAAAATTAAAAAGGATATCCCATCCTGAAAAGTTCCGAAAATTTCGCTATGTTCAAGAAATTTTACACTTTCAAATCTGGCTGGAAAGCCTTGCCAGGCATCTTCCAGCCAGATTTGAACTCGTTACGTCGAAAATTATGTATACAGGGTCGTAAATTACTTGAAAATAATAATAGCAAAATCTGAACTTTTCAGAATATCCTAGTTTTTTATTTTTTTTTAATGATAGGTGGACGCTTTACCTCATTTGCATTTGGACCACTACGTTTGAGACACCCTGTATAATCATGAATTGAAAAGTCACATGAGTACTTGCCCGGATTTTAACCCTCAATATCGTGCAAGAGAGGAATAATCAGAGTTTTCATAGAAATCATTACATAGAATTATTTAATTTCAGGACTTATCCACAACCACAGAATAGTACAGACACTGAACATAAACAACAAAACGCCAGTACCAAAGAACTACCCGCTGTATTTATCAAACTGGAAATAACTTTCGTATTGTAAACAGAAATATTTTTGTTTACAACTTTTGCTTCGTTGAAAATTGACGTGTAAATTAGACGGTGCCTTTAATTTCAAGTTTGATGCAAATTGAGTTGTTGTTCTAAATGTTCGGGGAAGGTTGCTGTAAATAGTATTTTAATTGTTGAAGGGATATTATGATCTCAGAAAAGTTGTGGGAAGTGTTGATTTAGTTGCTGTAAATGGTATTTTAATTGTTGAAGTATCATGGTGTCTGAAGAAGAAAAGGCTTAAGAAATACCTACTTTAGTTTAAAGCTGATGAGGTCGTTAATAAATTAAGTTAGGGAAACTAAGTTACGAAAGGTTGTCAGAACAATCTATTAGTGATGCTTGAAACTTGATATGACAATTATATAACCTGATTTGAATTACATATAACCTGACTTTCAGCTGATGCCTACCTATGAACAGGGGCCGAAAACCTTTATAAATGACGGTACAGGTGTCGAAGATTGTTGGTAACTTCTACGACTAAGGTTACCCCTATCTAGGTAACTCAAGAAGAAGAAACATGTTACCTCTTTAAGGTTACCGTTTTACACACACAGGCGTTGCGCGCCCTTTGACTAATGGCGACGTAAGATAGAGGTAGTTTTTATTTCGGCTGATCGTATTCAATTTAAGGTAACCTTTAAAAATAGCTCTAAAAAATAAAAATGTTTTAACCGAAAAATTACCTGTATTATTCATACCGGTTTCGGTCCCTGCTTATGAAGTGCAATTTCATAAAGTAGATTGAAAAGAAGCCAGGCTAACTTACAATGAAATCAACTAGTAATAAACTCTTTTGCAAAAAAAACGGGCACTTTAGATTTTTTTCTCTACTTCAATGAAGAAGAACAAGAAATAGGTTTTGTTAATTTGACGATGTATTGGCATGTTTTTTGAAGCATCCTGGCATGATTCTTTACGTTCCAAATTTAAAATTTGAAATTATTAAAAGAAAAATAATGATTATTGTGAATTATTCTAAAATTGCTTTACTAATGGCGCAAATTGCTGAAACGATTTTTAACTGATTACGATATTTTAAAACTTTTTGGATATTTTCTGCAAATTAAACAATTTAATCTTTCTTTTTACATTAAATACCACTTTTTGATATGAGTGATAAAGCGATAAGGGCCGGTAAAATTATAGGCCTACTTGAAGAAGGTTGTTCGTAAACTTACGTGTCTCAGCGGCTAAATGTGAGTCGTTCAACTGTCCAGAGGACTTGGCAACGGTATCAAGAGACTGGTTCGGTCAAAAGAAGACCCGGTTCGGGGAGAAAACGATGCACAGAACCAAGAGAACCGCTTTTTGGTGAGTCAGGCGTTGCGTAATCGTAAGGCGTCAAGTGTGGACCTGAAGAAGAGCCTTGAAGAAGTAAGAGGAGTAGAAGTTAGCTTGTGGACGGTCAGGAGGAGGCTTTTGGCTGCCAATATCAAGAGTTACCGCCCAGCTCGGGGCCCTAAATTACTCCGTGAGCACCGTGTTGCTCGACTTCAGTTTGCTCGGAACTGTGCTTCATGGATTCTGGAGGACTGGAATAAAGTATTGTTTTCTGATGAAGCTAGAATCTCTTTGTGTGGAGAGGACCGACACCGGCGAGTGCTGCGAAGACCACGGGAACGCTATGCGGAAGTGTGTTTCGAAGAAATCACTCCTTATGGCGGAGGCTCCGTTATGTTTCTGGCAGCAATTAATTTGACGGAGCGTACGGAGTTAGTTTTCATAGAAAATGGAACATTAAATGCACACCGGTACATAATGGAAGTCCTAATTCCATATGCACAACCCACATTGACTGCACTTGGGGAAGATTCCATTTTTATGGACGATAATGCTCGCCCGCACCGTTCTGGCGACGTGGAAGCGTACATGCAAGAAGTTGGGATCCGTCGTTTAGATTGGCCAGCTCGAAGTCCTGACCTCAATCCAATTGAGCATGTGTGGGATGTTCTAAAGAGACGGGTAAGATCAGTGCAACCTGCTCCACAAAACATCAGGGAGCTAAAAAGAGTCATTGCAGAAGAGTGGGAACGTATTCCTCAAAACGTTATTAAAAACATCGTGGAAAGCATGCCCAGAAGGATTCAAGCTGTGATTTTGGAAAGAGGAGGTCACACTCGTTATTAGGTTTTTACATTTGTAACTTTATTTAATTAAAAAAAGTAAAGAAAAACTTGTCTTTATTGCCGACCACTTCTTATTGTTTGGGCGTGTACATCGATTTTAAAGAATCCATCGTTTTTTTTTCTTTTAATTGCTCGAATTCACTTCACGCGCATTAATTTACACGATTATAAGTATACAGACTACGTCAAAAAATAAATTTCATTTAATTAACTAAAATCGACCTTAGAACATAAATTTCCTTAGGTGCCCGTTTTTTTTGCAAAAGAGTGTATCTATGCAAGCCTAAGCACAAGTTATATCAAGTTGGTAGTTGAAAGACTCTTCTTATTACTTCCACAATACATTTAAAACACGTAAGTAAACACCGCTATAGTTTCGAACAAAGCAATCAACTCAATAACGAAGATACAGCCAAAGTTAATTTTAAACAAATTGCTCACAACATTGTCATAAAAACCAGTATAACAACAACCATCCATTTAAACACTAACTTCGAAGCTAAGGACCAAATTGTATTGGTCATATTACTTGGGAACACCAATTAAAGTAGACCTGTTGCTACGAATTCAATGGTTGAAGGTGAGAGGTCAACTAGTGCTGGTGGTATTAAAATATTTTATTCACGTTTTGACACAATCGGTCATTCGCCTTACGACCATGTACGTGGTTGGACGTGCGTATGCATGCATATGAGACATATAAAATGAGAAAGCCAATATTTTGCTTTGTTTAACAAAAGGCACTATAGTTAAAATAGTAGTTTATTACGTTTTATATTGTTGCAATGTAACTGTTTAGTCTGTGTAAACAGGGCTATATTAGCATATGTTTGCATTAACATGTCGATTTCAATGTTACCCTCTTTGTATATTATTGTGTCTGGTCTTGAGACTAATTTTACGCCATCTTCGTTTACATCCATATGATTAGAGAAAGCTCAATCTTTTTCTGGTACATATACAACTCCACCATATACTTTTTTAAATATCCCATTACATCATCATACTATTTATACACGTAAAGGTACACGTAAATATCAGTCATCAGGACCTTATCAAATACACATTATAATGGCTTGAGTACCACGATTATTACCCCCGTTGGGTCTTTTGCTTCTAATAGTTTTGAAAACACCTAGTACACACTTTAGGTTTAATCATTAATATAATCTAGGTTTACGCAAAGCAAGTTCCTATAAGTATATCTTAGTTCAATCACTGCTCCTAATACTACCAATTCCGCAGTCTAGCTTAAGGAATCCCTAGCCATTTAACTACAAGACATGATAACAGTTAAATGTGAATGTGACTTAATAACTACTTATTAAGTGCATCCAATCGTTTGGGCTTAAATACGTGTGATCTTCATGTCGTCTGCATGTCATCTTAACGACTGGACCTGTATCTAAAGTTATATAATTTGACTTGACTAGATCTTGGGCTTGGCTTGGCTTGTTAGAATCTATCACCCCTTCGGCGAGGTCTGTAGTTAAATATTAGTGGTTTGGTCTTTTTATCCGCGGACTAACTCTTCGATTTTAAGTTTACGTTAACGATCAGAGCCCTTAGTGTAAGTTTGCAAATGAGAAAACGTAACTATCGCGTTTGCGTTAAGATTTTTATTCTCACCTTTATATTTTTAGCAATAATATATGATCTATCAGTCAAATCTTAACGCAAACGCGATAGTTACGTTTACTCACTTGCAAACTTACACTAAGGCCTCTGAACGCCATTTCGTTATCGATACTAATGATTGTCAACGTAAAATAGGAAGGCATGATTTGACAAAATGTCATACATCTTGAAGTTACCACAATACAGAGTCAGGCAGTCATAAAAATAACACCGAAAGGTACAAAAATACGTAAATACACCCATACAAACTACAGACGAACATAATCAAAATCAATGCGGCGTCCCAAAATTTATAGCCCCCTTAATTTAATCAGAATCAAGAAAACATAGCTTTTAAGGTCTTTTAATGTTAAAAGACCCAATAAAAACTCAGACAGAATAATAAACATTTCACTATCATTATTTGGTTCGATTTAAAAATCGTTGCCGTGCTGGGCAAAGAACTGATAAGTTTTATTGGGACAATCAAAAAGTATAATATTCAGGGGGATATGGCTAAAAATAAACAGTAAACAAACGTAAAGGTCGCAAATATAGAACCTGTTTAAGCAACAGGTTCTGGTGTAATTTATGAGAGGGAAGCGACCCGGAAAGGTTTACCTAATAATATTAGGTAATTGGGAACTATTATGTTCTCAAATACGGGTGAAAAGGGGTGAAACTAATTCTAAGTTAAGTTGGTTAAAATACACAAAAATATACCAAATCGAACATGCTCCATGGGAAAACGAATAAAGGGTAGGAAATTAACAGTTTGGATTAGACTGATAGGCGATGGATCCAACGGTACACTGAAAACAATAGGCAATCACAGTAAGTAAAAATAAATAATATTATATTATGTGACCACTATATTGCAGGCGTGGCTCGTCCGCTAAACATACTCGTAGATAGGTCACCAGTATGTTCTCTTGTTTATCGCTTTCTGCACATCACTTACGCCACAAAACCTGACCAGACTGGCAAAGATCCCGTTAATTTTACAGTCCCTACACAAATAACACATTACGATTCGGCCTGGGTTGCCGAATTCGATGGCCGATAATCCATAAATGGTACTCCAAGACAGTTAGGTTGGTGTCAACATAACACTTTCAACATTAATGTAGAAGCTTCTGAATGTAAAAGTTTCTAATGGAAGATTATTGTAGGTTAATGAACTTGGGTGGGCAGGTTGAGGATCAAGGGCAAAAGGACCAAGCTTCTGCCATTGAAGATATTAATGGAATAAGGACCAGGTGGGTAGTAGCATCCACCTGTGTATAGATAATATCGGACTGTGAAAACCTGATTAATCTAAGGGTGAAGGAGGTTAGACGGCAGACGGTGCACGTAAAACAAGTACGTCTAAATGATAAAGGAACCGGTCAGGCGCGTGCTGATGAGCCCAGGACCAGTTTGCGCACTTCAATATAATATAATACGACTGAATGCTAAGATGAAGAGGAGGATAACTTATCGACTGTATACAAATCTTAAAATAAAGCATTGCAAAAGCTAAATAAATTGAAGCAAATAAACTTGATTAAACTGAGACGCCGTACTGACGACAAAATTGTAATCTATTGGATTTATCACACCAATGTGCCAGCAGACGATAGCAATAAAATTGATAACGTATAAAAATAATATGCACATGTATATATAAATGTAAACAAAATGTTGACATTCAACTTGTGCAGACTTGTAGACCTTGATTACTATAGCCCTACGCAACAGTACAAGTGCAGAAAAAACCATAACAGTATCAACCTTTATGGAAAATGCAACCTTATCTCCTGGAAGACAGGCTTGAAAATAGCTAAACCAAACACAGGTGGTTGAGACAAAACAGATTGTAGATCCAAGCGTGCATGTGTGACTTGAGTGTATCAAGGCATGTTTTTACTGAAAATGGAAACTGGAAAATCGTTTGTCGATACAACTGCCCTTGGCATTACTTGAGCCGAGTTTATTTAAACTTATAGGTATAGATAAATATGATAATATCATTATACGCACAGTCAAACAGTATAACAATAATACTTTATGCGTATGTATTACATGAGAATAATCTGCATTAGTCATTTTGCAGAAGTTACGCAATATGGACAAAAAAGACACGTTAGCTGTACCAATTCAGGACACAGTATTTATGTTGCAAAAAAATATGGGCACTGTATTATTTTTCACCTACGTGTTTAATTTAGTAATACTAACTCTTTGGGAGCCAAAAGAAACCACCTTATGGTTGGACTTACATTTGCACAAAGCATTTACACTTTCGGTGATGAGTGAAGTAAGCCTAGTTTTTTAAAATCATACAAAGAATATACAAAGAATATATTAGCACCCAGTTGCGTCCTTCTCGCACTATAAAAGTGGATGTAATCCACAATAGCTTTCTAGAATATTGGCTTAATGCATCAAGCGACCACGAAATTAAAACTGTAACATCTTTTCAAAGTTTTCTTCGCAAACTAAAAATCTTATAATAACGCCCACTTCACGCCATTACTCATAAACACGTGTGAGCAGACAGCTTGGCGTCTGAACTCTTTGTTTGCCATAAACTCACGTTCAGCTTATGAATAACAGCTTGTATACCTCAAGGCCCGCGCGCGGCCTTTGCAAATAATATTGAAAACATGTGTGTTTTCTGGTTGAAGAGAGTAATTTTGTTTAAATAATTGCAATTAACATATTAACTGATTCTTGTTAATATTGGCTCCTGATAGCCACTGCCATCGAAGGGAAATTAAATTGATCGGTAGATTTAGGTGCGAAACGCAACTAACGTTTTTTTTTTGTAGATGCTATACATAGGGAGATGATGACTTGCAAACATTAAAATGTATGAAACTTAGAAAATGATATAGAATCAAGCTTTAAAAATAATCGAGTCCTCAAGTGGATTACATGAGAACTGAGTTATTTTTAAAGCAATAGGTAAGCAAAATTGTAATCAGTATACTTTCTTGGACAGAGAGCATATTGTAGGTAGTAATAATTAGGAAGATAATTATGGCAGAGTTTGCCTACCAAAGTATCCATGCAACCTTTTCTGTCAAATTAATCACTGCCCATTCTTCAACAACATTCAAAACGACCTCAACAGGGTGTTCATAAATCTCCATTTCAGTAACCAAGCCACCATTAGTGGTGAATTCCATTAGGACAGATCACGACCACCAGCTGCGTGCGCGCATGTGTCACTGTACCACAGAAATAACTGGACTAATCTTGCTAGACTTTACGGCGTCGACGACCAAAATGGTCAACGGGAGTACCAAAGTTGGACATGGAATTTTCTACTCAAGAAATGTAAAAATAGAGGCTGAAATCCTGTGAACTGTAGACGATGAAGAGAGTAATGTAAAATAAGGTTTAAGGATTGAGGATTATGGTGGAGAATCCAATGGAATGGAAGTAAGTGTAGCCTGTATTGTCATTGATGCTGTTAAAGTTGCAGCAAAAAGAACAATACGTACAGTTCTGTTTGAATTTGTATGGTTGTAACGTTTTGAGAAGTAAATTGAAGAAAATGTTGGACGTTTGTAAGCTAATACTAAATTGTATTTGTAGCCTTCAATGTTGTTGGCCACGTTTACTTAGAATTCAAAGAAAACAAAGACTTTAAGCTATTTCCGAAACTGCACACGTTGTGAGCTAACTTATAGAATGACGTATACATAGATAATTGTAAGTTAAATGGTCCGTATGGATTTGAATACGTCTAGATATACTCATAAACGTTATGTAATAATCTTCAAACCATAATTATCCTTTCCTTCTCGGGTAATTCCTTCAATTGCTTTATTAACAAGAATGGCAGAGAGGGGAGCACAATCTGTTCCAGAATAGAAGCCTTCTGTAAATTTTATATATCTTTCCGTATCTATCTGTATTACGATCATCAGGGTAAGCATTATGATGATGAGTGCCATCACAATGAACTGATATTATAGTTTTGTTGTATTATAAACCAACATCGATCACTTTGTTTAGTGATCGATGTAAACCAACCTCCAATCTACCGTAATGGTTCAATTGATCTAAGTATTTGTTTCAATTGCTTTAAAAATTGTCGTTATAATAATTTGTTCTGGTTGTAAAAATGGTACAGCTCTGATGGTAAAAATATCTTCTCAAGGACAGACTTTTAATCATCAATTCCTTTGCATCTAAACGGAACATCAATTTACATATCCGATTAAATGCCTCACTATTACCCAGATTAGATATGGATAAGCAATTTACTTAGAACGCAATACTGTCTACTGTCGCAATTTCTGCATTCACGACGCGCAATTGTACGATTTTGATAGCAATTAGGTATGTTTTCAAAATTTATCGCCGCCATTGTCATTGTATTTTGTTTATTACCTATTTAGATAACAATCGTAATTGTTTCATAGTCTAGTCCGTATTTAATTGAATCTATTGTTATTTAATGTTGCTATTTTGTCAGGTGGTTGTGAGATTTTGAATGGATCTGAAAAATTATTGGCTACGTGTATTTTTTATCTTTATGATCCACATTTAAAAAGAGTAATTCTAGAATGTATTATTGTTCGTATGAATCGATTTGAAGCACTTTGCCCTCCTTTCTATATTCATGTGTGCTCATTATAAAATCGTAAATTGCTGGTTCAACGCGATACTTATTATGTTTGTCTTAATTTTACTCCTCGCGCCAAGGTTGAAGCCTTTTTACAAAATGAGGTTTTAGCTGCATAAACTATATCTATCAATGCAACACTTGAACCTTTTCAATTCTTATTTACAGCCAACACTCGATACCAAATTCCATTACAATATTTCAGAACAAATGTGTAATCTAAAATTATCCCCAAAAATTCCAAATAGGTACTATTTAAAAGCACGTGTCATGTCAAGATCATGACAAATTCGTGGCATTCCTGAATGAACCTTGTTGCTTTAAGAGTGATCCCGAATTTCTAACAAAAATACTTTAGGGGACTTCTGTCATTTAACCTGAAATTAAAATGTCCAAAATCAATGTCTCTGTCTCCTTGTCAGACGGGAGAATGTAAGTCATGTTCTGGATTTTTTCCCGAAATTTAGGGATATTTCTCACTTTTTTTTTCGGGTTCATCTTTGGGGAGTATCTTATCTGCAGTTCTTTAAATAGTTGTTGAAAGGTGATGACTATTGACAGCCTAATTGAGTTCTAATTTTGTACTTAAAAGTGTGGTTTTATGTTGTATGTAATTGGAGATTGTTTGTCATGTGGCTATTTGTTGTGGTTAAGATCTCAAGTAACTTATTGAATAAGGAGAATCGTTTTAAGATACAGCTGAATATAATTATTTTGATCTTCCAGAAATAAATGTATCCATACTTTAAAAGCATTTTCATTATTATGTCAGCATCTCATTCACTATACTCATTTTGTTCTACATAAATATTCAATAAAAATATTACAACGAACGTCACCTAATTATAACATTCAGACTTATTATGAATTTTGAATAACACGGTCTCAATTATACAAAAATAATTGAAATCATTTATCAAACTAACTATAAACACAGTTCCTATGACAAAGATTTTAATAGTAACCCTCAGAATAGTACAAAAGAATTAATCTCGAAAATCTTCATAATTTAAAATGAATATTAATTGGGTGGGGACAAAACCCCTAAAGACGTTAGGGGAGAGGAGGGTGAAGGAACCAATGCTTCGCTACGAGTAGAAGGTAATTAATAATGGCATTATTGTAGGTTTAGTTACACTTGCATTCTGTTTCTGCTTACAAAGATCAGAAATTTCATTCATCATTTTACAGATCCAGGTAAAGAGTTTTTAAAATATGGTGGCGCATATAGTTACTATTTAGTTGCCGACATACATAGCTTGCATTAACTTTTATTGAGGCTTCACTTATGATATGCCACCGGCAATTACATCGCATAATGTAAATCAGGGTTTCAAGTGATGTACTAGCACATCCTCCAATATTCTTAATTATATAAGAACTTCAAAACCCAATTTACATCATTTAATTATTTTTCGGTTCTTTTTTTTGTGTTTGTCAGTAGAAACTTGTAAAATAATGGCCTTCAATTTTATAATAATGTTTAAAAACTCTGTATAAATTAGGCAGCGGCAAGTAAACTCATATTTCGCCATTAAAGAATAAAATAATTATGTAAATTTTATAAAAGTTACCACCAACTAAGACAAAAATCCGACGAACCAATAATAAATACCAACCAACAATTGGCTCTGCCACCCTATTTAGAGGAAAATAGAAAGTCAAAGGACAAAACACTACTTAAGTCTGACACCCGACATTTAGATTAATGTTTCTCTTTTTGCCCCGTTTTTTTTTTCTTTTCGAACTTTTTTTTTAGTTTTGACAAAAGACTCCTTGGTGTTGCCAGACAGTTAATAAATTCCTGTGTAATTATACTCTGTAGTATTTTGTTGAAAGCTCATTTGAAGGTTTTCTGTCGATTTATTGGTACGATTCTTTAACATAAAAGATTGATTCGTTTTAAAATTTTGTCTTTGGGGGACGGTAATTAGGAGATGTAAAAACGGGAGTTTAGAAAGATCGTAGAAATGTTTAATAAAGTGTATAATTGACACTTGATTAATCAGCACCGGCTAGAGGATTTGACGGAAGATTGATTCAAGTTTATGTTAGTTTAATTGAATTTGCTAAAATGAGTAAAATAAACACGCTCCCGAGTCTTAGGAAAAAAAATGGCCCATATATTTTCAGAAAATATTCAGACTTCTTACAAAAAAAATGAAAAACTATTGAATACTCCATTCAAGCCTGGATTTAGTTTTTGCGGAATTAAAACTAAATATTTTAGCATAACATTATAATTATATTACTAGCAGCGCTCCGCGGTTTCACCCGCATAAGTCTCGATCCCGTGGGAATATCGGGATAAAAAGTATCCTATGTGTTAATCCAGATTATAAACTATATGTGTGCCCAATTTCATTCAAATCCGTTCAGTCGTTTTTGCGTGAAAGAGTAACAAACATCCTCACAAACTTTCGCATTTATAATATTAGTAGGGTTCCATACAATATTCGATTAAACCACATCTGGAACAATACCCAATGATTAACTTCCAACCCAGCTCACCAAATAAAACCATAACATTTGATAGCGACATTACAAGCATTAAGGTCTAGTTATTAACGAAATTAATGAGCTCTTAAAAGAAGTTTCAAATAAGCTTATATTCCCAGGCTTTGCTTGATAGGCTGAAGCACCGATTCCACAAAGTTAACTCCATATAGATGACAATTTACCATCTTCGGTCGTAACATAAAAAGTAATGATTGAACTTCAGTTCAGTTCAGATAGGAACTCAATGGGAAAGGATTTCAAGAAGGGTATTTTTATAGGTAATTTTTGGGTTAAAAGTGATCTTGTGGTATTTTGTTAAAGCTGTGGAAGGTGGTGATACTTTTGAAGTTATTGAGTAATACCTTATTAAGGAGTAATCTTTGTGAAAGGAATTTATAATTTAAGATTTTTAAAGCAAAGATTTTGAGTTTTGACAATTTTGATATTTAAATTTCACCCCTTATTTTTTTCTTATTTATTTCAACACAGTTAAGTCTCAAATATACAACAGAATGCCAATATTTTTTTACTATAGACAGGGTTATTGGTTCTAAGTTGGCAATCCGATAAGAGGATGTAGGAGAGGTCATTTGCAACCAAATTACCCCTGATGACCCCTATACCAATCATTTTCGACTGGTTCGACATATTTATTTGCATATTTGAATTGCCGACATATAGCCAGTATCCACCCTGTATCCATCTACAATTTCATCTTCGTAAATATTATTTGTAATTCCCACATTTCTTTCCACAGATTTTATACTTTCTATTTCACCATATTCCCAGCTAACCTAAAAAAACCTAACGGTTCATAACATAGCATAATATCACGCCAGTGTTACGAGAAGGGATAGGCAGTGTCACCCACATTTTGCCAGCCAACGGTTCCTCTACTAATAAGACTTTATTTATACTCTCCTCATAGCACTAAGCATTATCTAAATTGAGCGGTAACTTGGACACAACAGCTTACTTTGTATCATCCAAGCAGTTTCGTGCAATGAGGTGGAAAGCTATGTTTATTAATATCTTCATAGCATCTTGAGAAGGTCGTATGCTTCAGAATATTATATTCCTTTAAGAAATAAATGGTGTGAGGATAAGTGGCTCCATATCGTATTGGATTATAGTTTAAGTTTCAAGTAAAGTTAATCTTAAAACAATATTTAACTTGGGTTCTAAGTACGGAATTTTTTAAGTCCATTGTTGAATATCGCTCATAGATGCTCGTAAAAAGAAATTACATTTCTAGATAAAAATCTTTAACTTTTGATTAGATGGAGGGATTAGTATTGACTACTTGAGAATAAACATGTATCAGTCAATACGTAAACTCTCAATAAGTTTTAAATTTTAATAAACATAATTATATTATATTTTTAAATACACGTAAACTGTTTACAAACCACGTTCCTATTTATTTTTCTAAATTAACATTGTATTAAATAATATAACATACAATAATGCACAATACATTCACTCCTTCAACTAAAATAACTTACCCAAACAAAACAACTGTTACTCACAATTCGATTCCAATCAAAATCAAAACACAAATCACTTCAAAATTTTCGGCTACCAAAACATTCCCACAGTACAAAAATAAATTAAAGTTATAACAAGTATAAAACACTATTAATGCTCTAAGGGCTGTTTAAATGCGTAAGAGCATACAAGACGACCACTTATCAAACCTCGAGTGGCTAGAAAAGTTCTCATAACGCCAAAAATAGATGAATGCCTGTATGAATTAATGTATTTATTGTCCAATATGGTGATGCCCAAAGGAAGACTTATGAATATGTACGTAAGTGTACGTCAGCTGAATTTGTATGTGACAAGACTGTTTAATTGGTAACGTATTCAAACAAGCTATGTTACTTTTTAGCGAAGACCTCCCATTGTAACACCTAATGTAACTTTTATAGTTTGATGTGTATAATTAGTATACAATATTGACTTCACTATGTACTATGTACAACAAAAGTATTGTCGTCATGATCAGCATGCAAGTCCCCTGCAAAAATAAGTTCTTCTAACGTTTATAAAATTCTGTACTTACGTCACGTTATCGTGTACGTCGACGTCGATTTTACCGTTGATTTTAAAACCACGGTGTAACGTTATCGTTTTCATAATACTTCCATACATTTTACATCCCTGTCTTATCGTGATGACGTGGAAGACCACAATATCGTCGCGTTAGCAATTATAAAAATGCCCATTGCCGTAACCTAAACTAACCCATTTCACTCAGTTCACAATTTTTCAACAGTTTATAATCTTTACTATTTTATAAGGTTACTGTCATTCGTAGATCTTTACCAGTCTTTACGGGTAGTCAGAAGCCCTAAAGCCAAAATAGATAAATATCTCATAACTATGGAGCTCGTGGCTAAGTAATAACAGCCCCACGGGTCGATCCATCAGGTTAAGTTATGCTTACCGGGATTGATCCGTAGATGGGTGAAATAAACAAATTAACATCCTTATCACGCCTGGAAACTGCATTGATCAACCTAGTAACTCTCAAAAACGATGAAGGAAAGCTGCGAGACGAAACTAGCATATCCTAGAAGCAAAAATTTGAAGACATGACATGTCCTGTCCATGACATGTCCCCGCTTGGTGAATTACGGCCCACTCCCTCGCACAGAGAGGAGACCTGTGTCACCAGCAATAAAGGCTGATTATGCTGCATCATAATTTTAGCGGAAGAGCAAGCTAGAGGACACTGTTGAGTCTCTCGAGCTACCCAATCTCTTAGATTTTTTTTTATATATATTTTGACTCGTGACTATTATGGCTCGTGGCTAAGTAATAACAACCGCAATAACAGCCGCCCGATGGAACCGTCGATCCATCAGGTTAAGCTGAGCTTGCCGGGGTTGGTCCGTGGATGGGTGACCATCTTTACATACCGAGAGTCCTCCGTGCTTCGGAAAGCACGTTAAGCCGTTGGTCCCGGCTGTCATTCGTGGATCTTTGACAGTGGTTACGAGTCAGAAGCCCGAAAGTCTGACAACCAGTCTTACCAAGGGGTATCGTATTACCCAGTTACTGGGTTGTGGGGGTCAGATAGGCAGTCGCTCCATGTAAAATACTGGTATTCAGCTACATCCGGTTAGACTGGAAGCCGATCCCAACATGATAAGGGAAAAGGCTAGGCAGAATTAATGATATATTATGACACCATGATTAAACAAGAGATAGTTGTGAGAAACTACATATACATAGTTTATTTACAAAATTAATAATCGTGCATAAATCTCAAAGTTGACAGCAAAACAAATTACTGATTAATACTATATGTAGTTGACGCCACGCGCCGTGCTTATAATGTCAGTTCACTTCAAGCTCATTACTGAATCCGTGACTTGATTCTTCAGCTATCATAATAGTAATGTTTGGATCTATGAAAAGACAGTTATGTTTGCACTATTAAGTTTGATATTATTTACTAGTAAGTTTATATGCTTCTGGACATTTTGTGGTATCATTATCATTAACAGCCTTGTTTCAGCCACTGGTGTGTTTAGGTCTTCTTTCCTTTAGTGCCAACTCTCAACCAGGTCTGACCTAAGATCTTCTGAATGTCATGCCTTATTGATTTGATTGGTGGCTTATTATGTGGCGGAATTGTCCAATGGTCTATGTTTCTGTCATGTATTAAGTGAAATTGGTTAGTTTCATTGAGATACGTCATGTTTGCCTTATATGTATACTTGACCAGAAGTTATTCATTAATTGGTACCTATTTTCCAGGAAAAGCCATTTCTCTAATCTACTAGAACCTTCTTCTTTAATGTGGTTATCTAAGCCGAAGATAACGAAGTAGCGAGAGTAATTTGAAATTATTATAAATATATTGTACCAGGCGTTCGATGTTGATCTTCTTGTGTTCTTGTCTATACGCGTTAAAACCACAAAGAACTCAAATGAGCTGCCAATCGTTATTTTAAAACTGTATTAAAAATAAATTTCCCGACGCTCACTAAGCTGGTGGCAAAGATACCTCATTATAACGGCTCAGGGGCTTAGAGGAAATCCCTTGCATACATCTAAAAAATCACCCTGTAAAACATTATAATGAGTTTTATAATCCCTGTTACGGTATTCGGCGATTTATTCCTTATTTGTCTTATGATTCTCTCTATGAAGATACGGATTAGAGAGATCTGATTAGAGAGACACATGATTAATTAAATGCTTGAGCTTTTGGTCCCAGCTGTCAATTGTAGATCTTTGACAGTAGTTACGGGTAGTCAGAATCCCATTTTCTGGCAACCAGTCTTGCCAAGGGGTATCGTGTTATAGAGTAAAATGGATTGTGGAGATCAGATAGGCAGTCTCTCTATGTAAAGGAGGCAGACCCTAACTTTTTGGGAAAAGACTAGGCAGATGATGGTGATGTTAATGATGAATCAAATTCTTATCGACTTTAACAGGTTGCGCAAGAGTACTTCTTGATAGTGCATTTCAAAGGAAATTGGTAGAATTGCTGAAAAAACTGTCCAAATAGCATCAAAGTTACTTCTTTTTTTTAAAGCAAGTACTATTTTTTTAAAGCTTGAATCCAACGAACCATTTGGGTATGATGATGATTTTAACGATTTTATACAGTTTGGAACTGTTTTAATCAGGTTTACCTCAATTTTAACTTACACAAAAAAACCAGCAAGTATTTTGTTAACTTTAGTATTTATTTCGATTTTGTGTGTATCCAAAAACAATAAACAAATAGTAACGACTCCAGCCAAACTACCAGGAAATCATAACAACATTGGAAACAAAAAAGATCTCAATTACAACTAAACCTGTCATTTTGTAACTGATGACAGAGCTGTCTCTTTCACTCCTATTGAAATTGAAGTCGTAGAAAGGGAGGGAACGCGGTAAAGACACTACGGCAATAATTTTCCCGCAATCATGGTAATTGGTGAGCCCGTATGTTTTTACTATAATATGTTTATCGATAACTTTTCTATTATAGCCGAAGACAGGTTTTAACGATCGTGGTTCAAAGTGAGTGTTAAATATACTTTAAAATGTAGAAGTACATATTTTAAGTATTAAAATTATAAACAAAATAATTATGGACCCCCTTTATAAAGGAATCACAAAATCTTAAATACGGTGGTAAATAAATCTTTAAGTTGATTATCTATCTTATCTTGTAAAATTATCCGTTTATGCCTTAAAAAAATCAAAACCTCGACGCTACAACCTTTTCAAATCATCAAGTCATGACATTTTATACTTATATAAAAATCAACTATTGGTTGGTTGATATTCTCTAAATTGGTACATCTCTTAATGTCCCTATAGGATCTATAGGGACTGTAGAGATCTATAGTATAGGTAATAGTGCTATCAATAATTACATTATACTATTTCCAACCATTTATTTAACTTTTGACATATACACGCTTATGAAGTTCTGTAACATTAAACACCATAGTGAAAAAATACAAAGCTATGGGCACTTTGTTTTTTTATGATTAGTGACGTGATGTTTGATGTTATAATAATAGCATAATTATAAATGGTTGGAAAGATTATAACTATAATACATGTGTTCATCGTAAAATATCGATATCATCCACAACACTACTCCCAGTCTCGCTGGCAAGTGATTCGTTATTTGCATTGGACACACCAGTCGTACGCCGAGCACCGTAGAATTGTACCGGGAATCAAGATTAACTGACTGTGAATGTAAAAAGGAGAAATGAGTTTATGATTCTTGTATGTCTGTATGTTTTGGTCAGGCTTTCAGTTATAACAAATTTCTAGAGCGTAGAGGGGGGGACTTTATGATCAAATACACTATAGTAATCACTATAGTCGATAAATTGCTAGATTCAAGCAAACTGGTTATGGAAACTGAAAGTCGGCTAAATCAGTGTATTTAACCAACTTAGAAATAGGTATTAGAACAAATCTGTAAAGTTTTTAGAGAAAATGAAGGTTAACTTATTACAAACCTATTGTACTTATTTTTGTATTTTTTTTAATTTGTTTTTTATATGGATCATCTAGTCTGCAATAAAGATTTTTATTATTTATACCTAATAACGTTATAAATATAAAAATTGCAGTATATCTAGTTTTATACTTCAATATTTATTTACTGTTAAAACTTCACGTGGGAATCCAATGTAGCAATATAGTCACCAATTTCTACACAGAGACGTCACTCAAAACACCAATTATACACCATCTCCAACAAAATTGAAATGTTTTAAAACATTTTTGAAATATAATTAATTTAGATTACTTATATAAATCGCTACTGCAAGGTTAGGGCTAATGGACGTTACAATTTTACTTTAGATTGACAGAAAACAAACTGAATTATTTTAAAACTTAGGTACTTATTAAATGAAAATGATACAGTATTTATTTGAAATAGATTCAAATCATGGTTTATTTCAAATTATTTATCAATAGCAATAACAATAAATGTTGTGTAAAAGCCGCTGGTGCAAGGTTAGCTCAACTGCACGAAGCCAAAACAACTTTTGCAGAACTCAAATTGAAGTGTCCCACGATTTCCTATTTACGTTATAATCACTAGAATATTTTTTTATGTCAAGTTCACCCTGGGCAGTTTCTTGACGAACAGACGTAGTTGAATTATATTATCACCTTTTACGATTTGCTACCGACGACAATAAAATAATAATTAGCCCACTGCAGGTCAAAGGCATCAATCTCTTTTTTCCACTCAACTCGATCCTTATTTATTTACCTATATATGTACCAATCCTTCCTGCGTCAAGTCGACAATCGAAGACGACAATTTACTTACAAAAAATCTTAAATTCATTCACCCGTGGGTCTAGAAGCATGTGCGCAAGAATTCATTATACATTTAACAAAAGTAGGAAGGAAGGGTTTTTGAAAATGTATCGCTTATGACCAATTCCTATCATTTACGGACCATTATTGGTTAATTTTAAGACTCTTGTATCTTTACCAATAATGAAGCAAAGACCTCATAGCTTTGTACAGTAGACCCTCCCTTATGGAAGTAGCTATCACAGGAAAAATTAGGTTACGAATCTATTTATATGCCCAGTTTGCCCAATAAAAAAAAAAATGCTATCATTGGTATGCATAACAATTCTTTTTTTATAGGAACCGAGCATTGAAGTTTATTTGGAAGTTCATCATTTTTCCTATGGGAAATTCCTAGGATTGTCAGCAAAAAAGATTAAAAACATTATTTGCTGTGTTATTCAAGATGTTTCTGTTTAACCGTTGATGCTCATGCCCAGATTTGAAGTTTATGTTTAAGATTAAGAAAAGACAACATTTAAATAAGATACCTCAACGAACAAACTAGCAATATCAATAAATATTACAAAGCTTATATAAAAGCCGCGCCGCGCGCCGGTGCAAGGTTAGCGCGGCTCGACGCCGACATTATCTAGCGATTAGCGAATCAGCTAACGTTGTGGTACTCAAAGTTTACTTATAAGCTTATTTTCAGATATTTATTTTCTTATTATTGCCCTGTTAAACTTACCAAAACTTTGACAGTGTCTGTTAGAACTCTTCAAAACTTCAGCACAGTCATCATTCTCCTGCCCTTATCCCAATTTATTTGTGGTCGGCGCAACATGTCTTTTTCTTCTATAGGTACTTCTCTATTGCTCGTCATCTCGGTAGTCACCCCCTTTCAAGCCATATCATCATTCACACAGTCCATCCATCGCTTCTTTGGTCTTCCTCAAGTCTTATAGCCATTGACATTCATACCAAAAACTTTCCTCACGACATTTTATTTATTTATTTATTTATTTATTTATTTATTAGGTACACCAACAGCAGTACATACAAAAAATTTAAACGGTACAGTAATAAAATAAAATTACGGGTATGCATGCCTATTACAGGTATACACAGCATTCACAAAACAACATATTAATTATAAACTAAAAATAAAATAAACATGAAAAAGTAAAATATAACAGTAATAATAAAAATAAAATCTAACTAAAGGTCGTCATAAACTAAAAAATTCACAAAAAATATTTATTTTTTATTTATTGTTTAATGCATTCCCGTACCTCAGAGACCGATCTTCTAAACTTGTTCAGTGATACGCCGTGTAAGTCAGTTTCTGACGATTTACAAAAACTGTTGTAAGTTCGGCACATTCGGATCAAGGGAGCGTTGAGACCAAGATTGGATTTGCGGAAAGGGATATGCAACAACCTGGTGATGGGATGTCTGGGAGGCTTTGAGGGGACTGAATATTGGATACGCTCTACAAGGTCGCTACATTTTACAAATCCGTTTGCAACTTTGTAAAGGAAAATTAGATCACGTGAACGGCGACGGTCTCGCAGTGTTTTTATATTGTAAAAGTGTAAGCGCTGTTCGTACGGACAGCGATGGCTAATTTTCCTGGATGTAAAGGCTAGATGTTTTGTAAATGCTCTTTGTATTCTTTCAACTCTTTGCGAGTGAACTGCGTAAAATGGATTCCAGGCAACACTAGCGTATTCCAATCGGCTTCGCACCAGGGTATTGAACAAGACTAGTCTGGTCTTTGTTAGTTGGAAACCCCGGGTGTTCCGTTTAACAAAACCCAGCATTTGTGCCGACTTCTTAACAATGTCGTTGATGTGTGGCTTAAAACTTAATTCGTCGTCGAACAGAACTCCTAGATCACGTATTTCACGTACCTTAGACAACGAGGTGTTGCACAGTGTGTAGGTAGTAGAAAAGGATCACTTTTTCTTAGAGAAACGAATAAAGAAACATTTGAGCGTGTTTAAGGTCATATTATTGGCTATGCACCAGTTTTCAATATTAGTTAAGTCGCTTTGAACGAGATTAGTATCTGCAGGCCCCGTTATCTTCCTATAAATCTTCAAGTCATCAGCGAACAACAAAGCTTGACAATGCTTGATTTGACTTGTTATGTCATTTACGAATAGTAAAAACAAAACTGGACCGAGATGGGACCCTTGCGGGACTCCAGTGCGGACATAAAATTCGTAAGAAACATAGCCATTGACTGCGACGAATTGAGAACGATTTATAAGATAGGACGCAAACCACCTCAGCAGCGATCCGTGGACACCACTTAGCTCGAGTTTTGCTAACATGAGTGGATGGCTCACCTTGTCGAATGCGCTGCTGAAGTCAGTGTATATTGCGTCGACTTCGTGCCTGTCATCAAGTACTTCAGATATGTCAGATAAATATCGGACTAGATTAGTCTCGGTAGATCGCCCAACTCGAAATCCGTGTTGGCAGTCGGAAAGCTTAGTCTCCAAGTAATTGGTAATGATGGGACAAACGAGGCATTCAAAGAGCTTGGAAAAGCAGGATAGGATGGAAATAGGCCTGTAGTTTTTGATGTTGCTAGTGTCGCCTTTTTTGTGCACTGGCACGATTCCATTCGTCGGGAAATACTCCCAACTCTAAAGATCGATTAAATAATAGAGACAGTGGCCCTGCGAGCGCTCTCCCACATGATTTAATAAAAACTGGTGGAATAGAATCTGGACCGGCACCCTTGGTGGTATCTAGTTTGTTAATTTTAGCTAGAACATCTTGTTGACATTTTCCTCATTCCTCCGCATCACATGCCTATACCATGCCAACCGATTTCCGCACAACTTTTCAGTCACGGGTGCCACTTTCAGACTTCCTCTTATGTACTCATTTCTTATTCTATCCATTCCTGTAACACCAAACATCCCTCTTAGCAAAACTTCAGCACATACATCGTGAAAAGTTTTCAATGCGTGCTGTGAAAATAGAGAAAAAAAAAAGAGAAACTACACCTGTAACTGATTTGCTTGACAACAGAATCCGTCTGTAGTCTAGAAATAATCCTTTCACAACATAAATAAAACGAAAAAAAAAGCTAAGCTAAGTTTTATCAATATTTTGATAAAAAAACGATATCACTTCCTTGATCTTTTCTCTTTAATCCAATCCTACAACTTAAGGTCTGCATCCACTACACTGACTACACCCAACTCCCATAAACAATCATAAACGTTCAGCACCACTGTCACAAACAAACCATAAACAGATCCAGTATCTATCTGCACAGCAATCTATCGTAACACGAGAAACGTTCATTTTTCATTGCGTGTGTGTGTGCGTTTTTACTATTGTGTGTGTGTCAGCGTGATCGTCGCATGCGCGTGTGCAAACTGTTTTATGCATAAGTTTTGTGTTAGATTATTTTGTTTAACTTTGTATTTTATACTATTTGATTTATTGGTAGGTGTGTCGTTTCAAATTATTTATGAGGTAGGAGGAGGGAGGAAAATGAAAAGTGACAGTAGTAACTGTTTTATAAAACATCTTCTATTCCATGCTACAGTTCAGTTGATTTGGAATTTGATATCGTAGGATTTTTTCAATAAATTCACCATATATTCAACATCAAAATAAAAAGTATACAATAATAATTATAGTCTACTATAGTCTATTATTTTTGATCAGCTACTTTTGAAATTTTATGATACGACTAGCTGCTGCCCGCGGCTTCGCCCGCGTGAGTGTCGGAAATTACCCCATACATCCCCATGGGTTTTAAGTATAAATATTGAGTTTCGAGTTAATCGGACAGAGCGTTAAAATTCTTCCATACAAACACTGACACCCCCCAACCCCCCTTTAGGGGGTAATTTAGAAAAACAAAAAACTACAAACTTTATAATTTATTTAGATAACTATTCGTGCGAAGTTTCATGTTTATTACCTCAAGGAATAAGATTTTTCATACAAACTTTCATCCCTTATTTTACCCCCTTAGGGGTTGAATTTCGAAAAATCCTGATACACGTTATTCTTAATTTTTGGGTTTAAGTATAAATATTGAGTTTCGAGTTAATCGGACAGCGCGTTAAAATTCTTCCATACAAACTTTGACACCCCCCAACCCCCCTTTAGGGTGTAATTTAGAAAAACAACAAATTACAAACTTTTTCATTTATTTTGATAATTATGCGTGCGGAGTTTCATGTTTATTACCTCAAGGAATAAGATTTTTCATACAAACTTTCATCCCCTATTTGACCCCCATAGGGGTTGAATTTCGAAAAATGCTTGCTCATTCCTTGCCTACATTATAAAGGGAACCTCTGTGCGAAATTTCAGCTTCCTAGCTCCAAGGGTTTGGGCTGGGCGTTGATGAGTCAGTCAGTCAGGACTTGTCTTTTTATTAATAGGTATAGATATCGATAGTAGGATAGGATACTTTTCCGGGATAAAAAGTACCCAGTGTGGTGCCCAGGATATTGAAGAATAATTATACCAAGTTTCATCGTAATCGAACCGGTAGTTTTTGCGTGATGCCTGAACAAACAGACAGACAGACAGACCGACAGACAGACAGACAGACAGACAGACAGACAAAAAAAATTTAAATCTAATTTTTGGGTTCGGTGTCGGTTTAGTAACACCCCCTGCCATTTATTTTTTTGATATTTTCAATGTACAGAATTTTCACGTCTACAGATTTATTATAAGTATAGATATGCATGGCTATGTACCTAACTACATAGACATGCGTTCAGATAAGCCTTGGAAGGAAGAACCATGATCGAAATAACCCAACCGTCCCAATTTGTGAACGATAAACTGTCGTCGCCTTGCATAATAAAAAAGTTTCCCTTTAAAAGTTTAATTAGCATTACAGATAATGTCCATGCCATAAAATCATTATTAATTACCATTTTATACCAAACATTTTACACGCTTAAGGAAAAATTTATTACACATAAAATACGACCCACCTGAACTCTATAAATCAATTTAAAACTATTAAAACCTGTGACAAACAAACACACAGTTTTACTCCAATCTATTTTCTTAACATTTTTACGCTCATCTTGTTTAAGCTTAGTGTACACTAACCACACCAGATGCGCAAGTTCCAAAAATTTTATGACAGTGTAACACGTGCCTGTATTATTTTGTTTATAAATAAATATCGCGCGCGTCTCTGTAGTGTAAACACACCCTTAGTTAGGGTGTTTTTTGGGTACCGTATATTCTAAAAATGTTGTTCTGAATAAACAACAAATAGAACAATAGGAACAATGGTGTGGTCAAAGATGGTTATTATTGAAATAAGAAGCTAATGAAAATAATGGAGAGGAAACATATTTTTTGCGAAAAGTATCCAGGCAGATAGAATGGACCATCTTATACCTATTCAAAGTTCCAACTTGACAGGCCATGAGGTATTTGTTCAAAATTGGTACGCAAAAATCCACCTTAAATTCTTAGTAATTAGGTATACGGGCTAGTAAAACTAAATAAAGCATTTTAAAATGATTACTTCGTAACTATCCGGAACCACGATCTTCCTAACAGAGACGTTCTAAACACGGTGTGGGGCGCACTTTGATGTTCAACTGTTTATATTTTTTTACAAAAAAAAATTACGAGGTGGGGCAAGGGATCACACATGAAAGGCTCTCAGTAGCCTAGGGATAAATATTTAAGCGTAGACATTATGAAGGGTGAAACAGCTGGTGAAGGTGGCTGGTCGAAATTGGTTGGTTTGAAGTTATCGTTTAGAACTTTGACCGTACGATAGCAGAAAGCAAGAGTTAGCATATATCCTACACAATATGGAGACGACAATACAACAATAAATGACAACATTTGCAATATTAATGAATAGGAGTATTTAGGAGATAACAAAGAAAAATCCTAACATTGAAATTAAAAAAGTGATTTTCTCTAACTTGGAGATCATTGATTGAATTTTCGTATGCAGACTGGGACCGTCATTAGATGTACGGTTCAATTTATTGTTGTATTGTCGTCTCCACCATGTATACATGTCTAATTTATTAATAACTAGCTTCTGCCCGCGACTTTGTCTGCGTTAGGTTTGGTAATTTTTGAGTTTATCGCGTTCAGACAGACAGACGCGGCGGAGGGACTTTTTATAATAGGTAGTGATGTGGTCAACCGTTGAAGCGATTATCAATTAAACAAACAAATAACCGAGTAAACGAGGTGTAACAAAACTTTAATTACTTACATACCATAATAATATGAAGCTTGCCCTAAGGGGTAGGCAGAAGTGTACCTGTATTACAACCACATTTGGCCAATTATAGTTAAGCCCCATGCCATGGAGGCGATCCTATTGCCATCAACCGGGCACAAATCCAAACTCCGGGGTGCTATTGAGAAATTCCTAATGAAAAAACCAATTAAGCGTTTGACCGACCCGGGAAACGAACCCAGGGCCAGGGTCAGCAGTTCCACTTGTGACCATAGACCAACGAGGCAGTCTACAAGGTAGTTTTAATTAAAAACACCTAAAAAGGATTTGGTCAGTTTCGAAGTTGACAACCACAATTTACAGCAATATTTACTACTGTTTAGAACTAATGAACTTGTTCAAAAACAGATTAAAAACATTGGCCATGCTGGTCCATAGTGTAAAGGATCGAAGCAGTGAATGTTGCAAGAGTCAAGCGGCAGGAATTAACTATTTAACCGTAAGCGTAGGCGATGTACTAACTTGTCCTTAATTATTGTGCAATTCGAAAATCTGATAGTTTGGTTGGGTTGAAGAATAATGGCGAGTTGTGTCCTTCAAGGCAATGTACGGATTGTGTATAAAATACCAGCTGATTACTGTCCCACTGCAGGGCAAAGGCCTCTTCTCGTATAGAGAAGGCATGAGCATTAATCACCACGCTTGCTCAAGACGGGTTGGCGATTTCAGACTTATATTCATTTTTAAGTGTGATTCTTTATGTGCACATATCGAAATGAGAGAATCTATGCTTAATCAAAGGATAAAAAAAAAAAAAATACCTAATGTAAAAAAGCGGTGTAACTTTTAAACTAAATGATCTATCGCGATGAAACTAACTCCATAATGATTGGTAGTAATTAGGCACAAAACCAGACTTGGGGCTGCTTCTGAGCTGATTGAAAAACCCAGTAACACTTTACCCAAACTGGGAATCGAACCCGGGACCTCATGCATAGCGCTTGCTACCACTAGACCAACGAGGCAGTTCGTTTTTTTAGCGTTAAAGAGCAAAATCTTAAGAGCCGTCCTCATGACGTCATTGTAATCAGCAAATTAACATTTATAAAATCAAAACTTAGGAAGCTGGTCTTAAATCTCAAATATGAGTGGCTTACGGTTTGTCCAGAATGGCCAATTAAGGCCAAATAGATAGTATTTTAATAATTAATTAGTAATACGAGTACTTAAGGGAAATGGCTATACAAGTAGGGGAAGACCAAAGAAACGATGGATCGACTGTGTGAAAGATGATTTGGCTAGAAAGGGAGTGACTACCGAGATGACGACTAATAGAGAAGTATGGAAGAAAAATACATTTGCGCCAACCCCAAATAAATTGGGAAAAGGGCAGAAGAATAATGATGTATATAGATAATTAGTGTTACAAATTAATTGTAATACTCAAGCTCCGTATAACTCAAAAACAACTATCGATTACTTTTAAATTTATCTTTGTTCAAACAAATTCCAATTTACCAGCTTCACAGTTGTGAAAGTGTTGGCATATCACGATAACGGATGAGGAGCCTCAGCAGAGTTCGTCACGACATCTATGACATTTCATCGAGCGTGTCGGGACCTGGATTGGAGATTACAATGCCTTAATTGTGTGAATCTTCATACCCTTTTGGGTGAGGAAGAAGTTTAAAAAGCTCAACGCAAAAGCAGTACTTAATTGAAAGCCTGAATTAAAAGTCATTTATTCAAATAAGGCTGAGAATCAGAACTTTTTGCATGTCAGAATTACATAAAATAATCCCCCACCACCACTTCCTAGTGCTTAAGCTGGGAAGAAGAAGAGGTGCAAAGAACTCAAAAAAAAAACCGTTTTAATACAAACAACCCCTGGTATAAATCTGAGTTGAAACCAATATTGTGGTATTAGTTTTTGGTAATAGAATGGAATGAATAAAAAAATATTACCTACATCTTTTCTCGAGTTGGCAGGAACTATGGTTATTATGAGGTCATCATCATTATCCATCCAATTTCAACCACTGCAGGTTTAGGCTTCTCATTATTTGTGCTACTCCCCATGCTCCTGTGCCAGTCTCATCCAGCGGAGTACTTGCATAACTGACATTAAATGGCATCCGATCAATGCCTTTCATTTTGAGGGTTCAGCCACGTTCATTGTGTTATTTACGTTGTTGAGTATACGAATTTTTCAAATCTATAAACCAATGGATTAGGAATTGCCTTCAAAACCCTTAGATTATTACACAATTAGGGGTGCAGGTTATACCCACAATAGCAACAATGTCATCGGCCCATCTCATCGCTATGTCCTCATATCGAGGTAAAATATTTGCTACTCTGGAAGGCGGTAGTGGAACTGCTTAGTGTACCCCAGAGGTTCCAAGTATATTGCCACCTGTGGAGTCTATTAATGCAGTGCCTACAGATAGTTACTTAACTACATGGTAAGCAATATCTCCGCTACTTTGTTTGTGGAGGTCAGATGACAGTTTACTGTGGGTAAGCACCAATTTAAAGCCATGTAATTCAAGATCAAAAATAAAAATGTTCAAACCACTATGATGATTATACATAAAGTAGATTTGATTGGAATAAGCAAAGAGAACATTAACAAACGAAAACGAAATAATGGTAAGGAGAAGAAAATGGATTTAGAAATATTAGTACCCTAATAGCGATCAATGATAATCTGAATCTTTTTGAAGAATATCGCTAATCCATTGCTTATTATGTTCGAAAAATTAGTCTGCTCAACAACGCAAATAACGCAATGAATGTTGTTGAACTGTCAAAATGTAACAGATTGTGAATGACCATATCTTTTCATCAACCACTAAAGCCAAAAACCTTGTACCAATAAGCAAAATACCATAAACAAACCTGCCCCGGCTCTATTACACCACAAAGCCTAACACCCTTGAACTAACAAACCAACCCAACTATCAATCAGTCAGGCCAGTCGCCGACCAGTCTACACTTCTACCTAGAATTCTAGTATTTTCCTAAAGGCAACAAAAACATAATGTAATCGAAGAGCTATTAGCCACAGGTGTGCAATATTATCTGGTGGTATACGTGCCAAGGGCTTGCAAAGGACATAGTGGAAATTAGTTTTGTTAGTCATTTGCGTTTGTGATTGTTGGAAACTATAGGTTCAAGGTGAATGGATGATGGTGGGGGTTGGATGTAGATTTTGTAGTGGAAAAATGATGGTGACGTAAGCTGCATCATTGACCATGAACTCGCTTTTAATTTATTGGGTCAAATTAAATTAGCTAGCGAAACTCTGCAGACTTGAAAGGTATCGTATATCTCAAAATGATAAAATAAAAAGATTTGATATTTCTTTTATGGGACTCTTCGACCGCTGCCGCTGGTAGTGTTGTTACTTGAATTATGAGTTGGGAAAATCTGTTTTCTTTTATTTTATCGTGCTAGATAACGATACCCACCACATAAAAAAAATGATTTTTTTAATTAAAATATCAAGTTTGACTAACTGTGGTCGGCGAATCTACAAAAAAAGAAACCCTTTTTTTTTTTCTTTTTTTTTTGTTAATTCTCAATGTTTTATTGCGTACCATAATGTATACAGTTGTCAGGGAAATAATTATATTAGTCACAATTATGGACCCTGTCGGGCACAGCATAGATCAAGTAGGAGAGAGGAGGAAGAACAAATAAATAAATAAATAAACACTGGGGGCGAATTTCACCGATAAAAACGCGATCAGCACATAAACCACGTTTAAGAGCTGTCAGTGTCTTTATTTTCTTTGTGATATTGACACTGACAGCTCTTGAACTCGGTTTAGATGTGCTGATCGCGTTCAGTTTCATTGGTGAAATCAGCCCTGAGTGTTTAATTTAAATAGTTCTACTTCTGTTTTACAGTAAGTATTTTCAGATCATATTAAAACGTTATCTCAAGTTTATAATTACGTCTCGTACAGTCAAGCCGACGCCTCTTGGTGTCAGATTGCAACTCAAAGAGGCCGTCTGTTGTACCAGCAACAAGTTTGTGGTGTAAGTTAAAAGAAGTTATTGTTAAGAAAATGTTCATCTGTAATGTAATACAATTCTTGCAAATAAATTTCATTTCATTTCACAGGCCATCCATCATTTTTTTGGTCTTCCCCTACTCGGGTATAAACAACAAAAAAGTAACGAGAAAAAATGCTGATCTGAATAAAAAAAGCGCATTGATAAGTTTTCAAATTGGTCCGATTGTCATTAGAGATTTGCAAGCAAAAATTGATATTATAGTTAAATTGAGGTGTTTTAATTTCTCAAATTAATCTCGTGGCGCAAAGGTATGCCATTTTAATGATGATTTATTTTGTTAATAAAAAGCTGACTAGCAGCATAAAAAAATCACAAGTAAAAAAGGTAACCAATACTCAATATATTTATTGATTCGTTATGTGAACTTGGGTGATAGGTTTTTTTACAAAATATGATCATTGTAGACCCTGTCGGGTACAGCAAAAGTAAGAGAGAGGAAGAGGCCCGGGCTTTTATTTGGCCTTTGGATTAGGCAGAGAATCAAGCACTTTTTTACAATTTTTTTTACCTATGAATATGTTGCTGGAAATTTTCTTTAGATTGAGTATCTACTAATTGACTGTCTACTCGCTATAAGCCTCTGTCCTACGCCATACACGCACTAAACCACGGGCTGCGAACGTTTAATTCGTCTGTAATTAACTGTAAGAAGCGCCAGGTTCTAAGACTTTAGTGTTTTACAAGATTTCTATCTGTAGAAACACGATCTGATAACAATATTGCAACTAAATATTTTGTAAATTAATACTACTGAGAGTAAAGAAAAGTAGGAAGAACACAGATTCAGATAGATAGAGGACCATACAAATCTAGACCTTAGCCCGTAGTTTGGATTTACATAATATCACGCCTGTATTCCCCAAAGGATTAGGCAGAGGTGTACTTATAAACAGTATTCGCTTTTATAACAAGTTGCCAAAGTCGGTTACAGAACTTAACGATGGAAAGTTCAAAACCCACATAAAACGTGTCCTTATCAAAAAAGCATATTACAAGATTAAAGACTACGTTGACGACAAGGAAGTTTGGCAATAATTCCTTCTGCACATGTGGCCTCCCTGGTAGGTACCTCATTAACGGCATAATTATGTAAATGTCTATTAACTGCTCCCAAATTACGATATGTAGGTATTTTATTTTACTTTTTTATTTAGGTACTACTTGACATGTAGTTTCATTATTTGACATTATATGCCTACAATTCAAATTTAAACTTAAAGTAGAGACTTGTGGAATACGGGGTTCTCATTCGGATTGGTTAAAGTTGTAGTGACAACCATTTGGGTTAAATAGGTTTTTATTATTTTATTCGACCTTTATATAGATTCCTTTATATTTTGTGAATGTGAGAACGTTGTAGGCACAACAGACTGTCGATTTGCAGACTATTTTCTATTTTTTTTATTTTTTTTAAGTATCTTGTTGACAGGCCTACGCTGTCCTCTCATACCTATTCAAACTGTACATATTTTAAAGCATTGTAAAACCCATTTATTTTTAAAAGAGTAACCGTGGAGTTTCTTGCCGGCTCTTCTCCATAGGAAACGACCAATTGGAACCGTGCACCTAGATTCTGACGTTTCATAAGTGCCCATGTAGGTTTATGTGAAATAAAATATTTTGATTTTGATTTTGAGTACACCCAAATTTTGCCAGTTATGTTTAAGTCCCATGCAATAGGCGGCAAGCCTATTGTCATCATCCGGGCACAAATCTAGACTCCGGGCTGCTACTGAGAAATTCCAGATGGAAAAACCCAATGACCCCGGGAAACGCACCCAGAACTTCAAGCTCAGCGGTAGCGCTTGCAACCACGAAGCATTAGGCATGCCGTATGATGAGATCAATATATTTATTCTCTGATATGGTCTCATTTTAATACCCTAGAGTTATGGGATATAAAAAAACACCTCGATCGCTTAGGTACTCTGATAGGTATTATGGCTAGAATAGAATAGACAGTACGGAATAATTATTGTTTTTAGGACCGGAAAAAAATCGGAATAAGGGCAAGAGCAAACTGAGTAGGTAATTTCGAGTAAACAGACGAAAGAAAATCCTAGTACTTTCACAGCCCAACGAGGTTAACACTTTCCAAAAAATCAATCAGTCTGCCTAGCCTTTTCCCAACAATTTTGGGGTCGGCTTCCAGTCTAACTGGAAGTAGCTAAAAACCAGTATTTTACATGGAGCGTCTGCCTATCTGACCTCTACAACCCAGTTACTGGGTAATACGATACCCCTTGGTAAGACTGGTGCTCAGACTTTCGGGCTTCTGACGACCCGTTACGACTGTCAAAGATCCACAAATGACAGCCGGGACCATTCCGAGGCACGGAGAAGTCTCGATATGTAAAGATGGTCACCCATCCACGGACCAATCTTGGCAAGCGTAGCTTAACCAGATGGATCGACCCGTGCAGCTGTTATTACTTAGCCACAAGCTCCTCTCAACACTTTCCAATTAGACCTATTAACTTTTTCATTCCTTTCCCAAATGATTCACAAGATAATGTCCACTGTCAGTCACTTTTAATAAAAAACAGTTTCCTCAAGCTTAGTAGTAAAAAGTTAAGTTTAAAGACTATAGTATAAAAGCTAGTATAGCTTATTATGTACACGTTTGCTATCGACGATCGTTCCTGGCTCGTGACTGGCTCTTGAACTATACAGTAGCTGTTGTACTATTGAGTGGTAGGGTTGAACCTACAACCAATTTCACCAATGAAACTGAACGCGATAAGTAATATAATAATAATAAAAAAAAGAATAAAGGAAACTATAATAAAAATATTTTTTATAATCTAATATTTTATATAGAATATAAAAATAAATAAAAATATTATCCTTTATTTCATTAACATGCGTTTATGTATGTTAATGAAATAAAGGAAATAAAAATAATAATAAAGAAATCGGTAAAAAGGTTAGGTCAGTACATCATAACTGCGTTCAAGAGCTGTCAGTGTCAAAATTCCTCCACAATGATGGCACTGACAGCTCTTGAACGCGGTGTAGATGTGCTGATTGCGTTCAGTTTCATTGGTGAAATCCACCCTTCGATATTTACTGTATCTACTGTTCAGTGTCATATTTATTTAAACTTTTCGCACTCAAAAAAGGTACAAAGGTGGACTTAATGCCTTAGGCATTCAGCGGGGTAATTTCATAACACACTAACAATTGCAATGCAATTGCATGCATTTTGATAATTCGACATTCATTGCATTATTTATCAAGAAGACGAATTTTTCAAACATAATACGTAATATGAAGCAATGTATTAGGAATTTCATTCAAAACCCTTCGGATGGTGAAAGAAAATTTTCACTGAGAATTATTGCTGAAATGATTTCATAAGTTTGCTTCAAAAAGTTTTAAAAGTTTTTTAATTGTTGAGTCAAATAAAGATACCATTTATGAACTCCGCCAGCCCTAATACCTGCCCCAAGCTCCGACACTTTTTGCCTCCGATATCTAATGACAAAGGCATCATTATCTAATCACGGTTGTCGGTTTTTTACTACAACTTGCTACTCATAGACTAGACGTACTCTATGCTGCAGTGATCAATCTTTGGCTATTTTAAAATGGTCTATGGTTTTGTTGCATGCAACTGACTTAAATGATTGGTGGTGTAACATAGCATAATATAATGATTTGGTAATGTGGTAGTTTACTATATGTAATATCATTTTCATTAAGGCGAAAAATATAAAATGTGGAAAATATGTTCGAAGATAAGGTTTCAAAAATATAATGTGAAATAAGTTATGGAGATAACATTAATTGAAAAAATATGTGTAGTTTTTTCTTTGTGGAGAAATTGTATGTCGTCATAACCTAACATTACGCCTTTATTTGCCCGAAGGGTTAGGCAGAGGTGTACCTATAGGACACTCACATTTCGCCATAATTATCATCTAGATATCGTCACATTATTATCTAAATAACCTACGCATTAACCATCAAAGCAGAAAGAGACTTCATTTTAGGCATTTAACCCCCCTACCAACTACTAATTCTTTAAAATTCTGGGCTGCTACTGAGAAATTTCTGATGGAAAAACCCAATTTACACTAAGCCCGACCTGGGAATCGAACCCAGGAGCTCACGCTCAGCAGTAGCTTTTGCGACCACAACACCAACGATGCAATCTTCTTACTTTTAATAATACAAAAGTAACGTGAGTATGCAAATTACAAAGTGTAGGACGATGGTGAAACAGATACCATATTATAGATCGTATACGTCATAAGATAAAGCACAGATTAGTATGCAATTTTATATTAGTATTAGCATAAAATTATTAGTTACTAAACCTTTTGTAGCACGACTCGACAATAGATAATAATTTGATATGTAGGTACAGTCAGCAGAAACGTGAGTACCCAATGGTTTCGACGAAATAATGACTCGAGTTCAGTTTTTGTTTTTTAACAATTTCTTGCAGATATACCGCGATGTTGTTAGTGTCATATTTTGCTGATGGTGAAGCTTTGCGTCGATGACATCGGCTCTTGTTATTTTTATTTTTTTTCTATGCTAAGAAAGGCCCATTTACAACAATTATCTTTATCTTTTAGGACATCTTATGCTATTTTTACTTTATATTATCGAACCTTATATTCTTGATATCTAATAAAAAATAAATCTCCATGTCAGTTATGTATTTCAACTTTATTTCCGCCTGCAGAGTCTTGCGAAAATAGCATTTAAAGGAAGAAAAAACAGTAAAAATCTTAAAACGTGTTATTTTATAAACCAAAGCTCAATATAAAACCCATCATCATATTCCTAAGCTGTCCGTACATAAAAATGCACACACAGACAATTATTTATCAATTTGACGTAATGATAGCTGCACTTACGTACGCATACTCGACGGTAATGACTTCAATTAGTATTACTACCAACTGATCGTTACAGCACAAAATCCATTCTGACACATAAATTGTATAGACTATTATATCATTGTTGGTGTACTATACAAGGTCAAATTAAATTAGCTAGCAAAACTCCGGAGACGTGATGAGTAAGTATCGATATCTAAATGAGAAAAAAGTAAAAAAAATAGAGGAAAAAAAAAGCTTGTCAACGACCGTAGGTAGTGTAGTTACTCGAAATATCAGTTCAAAAATCAGTTTTTTTTGTAAACTTTACAGAAGATACCTCGATATCTAAACACGATATAACAAAAAAATACTGATTTTCTCACCTCATACTATAATAATTAACGTACCTACCATAATATAAACCTCTTTTTTATTATTTATGTTTTATTATGTCTGGATAAATCGAAACGGATTACATCTGTCGAGTTTCGCTAACTATTTCAATTTGATCCTCTATAGTAGGTACCTACATACACACTAATTCTATGCATTGTTATATATTATACATTTGAAAGATTAATTCGATTGGCTGCTGGGTAATTTTTTTATTGACTGTACATGTTGTTCGAATTTTGAAAGTATAATTTTGTGTGATTTGTTTTGTATCGTCTTTTAATTTGGTCGAGTGGATGGGTATATCACGCTTCTCTCATTGAGGAGGTAGAATCTTTTTTAATAGTTGCAGGCGCAGGCGCAGGTAGCGTAGGGATATCATCGTGTTTACTTTCACAACTTCACATTGAACTATAGCTTTTTCCCGCGGCTTCGCCCGCGTTTTAGCCCGAAATTACCCCAAGGGAACTTATTACCGAGATAAAAGGCATCCTAGGTCATTGTCCAACCGTGTGCCAAATATTATCCAAATCCATGACAATACACTAAAATTCCTAGAGAATTTTCCATGCACCCTAATTCCCACACTAGAAATAGGGCACACATAATCATTACACACATTTCTACTACTCTTCACCAATATTATTCACCTCAGAACCAAGAACAAGCCACATCGTCACGACACATAACGGTTCTATTGCTATGCTATCCTAGTATCATAGACACGGCCTAGGTAAGCTGTTTGAATAGCTGATTGTGTCACGAAGACAGCTGGATACGGTTAGAATGCAAGTTGTCTGATTGGGTGGTGGTTTGTTTTGATTTTGTGCGTGAGGGATCGGTTGGAGTGTACAAGGTTGTGGGGAGACTAAGCCCATGAGAGCTCTAAAAGTTAGCGATATTGGATACAATAGGCTTATAATGAAAAGAGCATGCTTAGATGGTTTCGTCATGTTGAAAGGATGAATGAAAGGCGACTACCAAATACCTTATTGGTGATGTTCTTCAGAAAGGTCAGGTGCGTAGTAATCGCAACTGGCGTGCGTGTATGACCAGATGTATGAACGTAAACGAGGCACAAGGAGTATGTAAGGATCGTAGCAGGTGACATTCTATAGTTTTTGCCTATCCCCATATATGTGTAATTTCTAGTGGTTTATTGTGACAGCGCGAATAAATTTTTTGTTTACAGGGTATAAGGGACAGCCCTCTGCAGACTGACACTAGACAGTGGAGAAGGGTGGGCGTTTTGGGGGATTGTTTTAGTTAATTTTGACGTTCGAAAAGTGCTGATTCTCAGCCTAGTTTGAATAAATGGGGTTTTGATTTTGAGGTTTGGCCCTTCAAGAATTTTCCAGAATGGTATTTTTTTTAAATAACATTTTTCTTTTTATTACAAGACAGATTTATAGTTAAAAGACCGATGTGACTCAGAAAAACTCTTAAAATAAGGGCTGGCAATGGCAAGCGGTCCAAAGCCAAAAAATGCTACCTAACTACAATAACCAACGATAGTATGTATTTACATACATAATTAAGATCGCAAATAAAATAACCATAGTATTATTAATAACAAAGCAAATAAATACGTCATTACCTAAGCCATCTTACGATGATCGCAGAAAAATGATTCACATCTCGTACTTGACCTAAATGCATTCAAGCGCGTGCGCATGCACTAGGAAATCATTCAGTTTGCATGTTTATCTGTACGGTTTTTAAATGGTACTGTGGTATTAATATTTTACTTGAAATTAATTTATTTTTTTGGTGTAAAAAGATCTCTGGTTTTATATTTTCTCTGTTTTTATTCATTATTATAATTATGATGATACAAAAGGATGAATAAGAACTTTGGGACAAGGTTTGACTACGCTTAAAGATAATATATTTCTATTTAATTAAAATTAAAAGAGGACATAAGCCTCGTGCATACTGGCGCGACAACGGTAATTGTTCAACCGTGAAGTTTTCTTAGAAATTGTATTGTTAAAGTCGCGTTAATTTTGATTTGGTAATAATGATTAGTATCAAACGCATTTAACTCTTAATGATTTAATGATATTTCAGATGCTTCAGAAGTTATTGCACGACATAGGGCAGATTCGACCAACCAACATTTTATCCGCGGAATAAGATTTACTTCTGACAGTTATCGTATAGAGGAACTGTCAAAAATTCGTCGCGGTTAAAATGTATTGCTGTTTGATCGAATTTCCCATAGTGATGTGACAAAGAATATTCCCATATTAGGATAACTTGGCACAGAAAACCATCAAGCAGATTAATTCCGGTAGATAAGCTCCAGCATCCACAGCACCTGATTACCATTCGCAATATAACCATCCTTAGTTCATGTCTAGCGTGGTAAGCAGTGCTTCCTACAACGTTCCCATACCCCAAACGCATGTCCAGAATGTATTATTACGGTTTTCCCATAGTATTTTCTATCACCGTTTGAACCTGATATAAATTTAGATTTAAATTGCAAAAGCGTTTGCCGTTTCGAAGCATGCTTGGACTGCACTGACGGGAATCAGATTCTGCTTGATAGTAAATTGAACGCATTACAATTTATTTCCATTTTCAAATTCGGGAAAAACTAAACATGCTTTTTTCTATGGGAATTGCAAATTGGACATGGTAAATGTCCAAATTATTGCAATTAAAAAAAGCACTTTCAGTGTAAGCGTATGTCGGGTCAGCTAATAATAAAATAAAATCTGATGCTTCCCTCACCCATCCCTGATCAACAGAAACCCTTTAAACCCAACCCACCACCACCACAATACAGCGACTTGTTGCCATATTTTTACGTTGGAAGGCCAGTTCAGACTTGTTTACGAACATGTCGCGCCTACGTAAGCGTGGGGAGACTGGTCGCAGGTTGCCAATTCGACTCGTTCCTTAAGCTGTTAGCACACTGACGTTAACCGCTGAGATTTTGCTAAGAAACGCGACATTTTTACTGACAAATGCGTGCACTGATTGGGCAGGCCCACTCAAATCTGTGTAGTTCTTTCTTCAAAAGGCCATTTCAGACACTAATCTACATGATCCTCACATGATCTGATCAAGATAAATCAATTCCTCTAATAAATTATTCCAATAATTTATTAGAGGAATTGGAATAACCCTGAATTAGCTGATAACTCCGAGTTACCCATGAACGCGCAAGTGGGCCTTACAGAAATAAAATAATTTATCTTTTATCGCTATCGCAGTTTTGCGTCAGTATGCGAACAGCGTTATATCCATTGGTCTAGAAGGTAATGAAGTTATGTTTTTACGGTGTTTTTGGCTGGTGAAGTTTGCAAATTTACACTTAGTTCTTGTTTTACCTAATGTGGATGAGCAGCTGCCTCTAGTTGTATGTAGGTACATTTATATGGACGTATTTCGATATCGTAATATTATATAGAATACTAATAGTATTATTGCAGGGCTTATGCCTGGTTCGAGACTAATTTTGAATAGGTAGCATCATAGTCCAAGATTTTTTTTAGGTTTATGCGGCTTTTAATGTCTCAAGAAAGCTGGTGTAGTCAAGAAATTGACAAATACCACCTGTAACGATGAGTATTACTATCTACTATCACCTTTTTATTTTAGACTAAGACAGTCTTTATAAATCATAAAATTTGAATTGATAAAATTACAGACAAAATCGAACGACCCGATTTAAATTTAAATGTCACCAGGCACGAGCCACACGTACAGTATTCAGCACAAGTTTACGACAAAATTATAACTATTTGTATGTATAATCAATGCAAAATAATAATTGTCACTTTCCTACGCATGATCCCGTTGGCGGCTGTTGTGAAATAACACCTGCGCTGCTGGTGACACACTGGTCTCGCGTATGAAGGATAAAATAGGAGATACAGTTTTTGAAGAAAAAATAGGCAAAGGGGTAACTATATTACACCCACATTGCGCCAATTATGTTTAAGTCCCATGTAATAGTAGATGAGCCTATTGCGCAAGCGCTTCTTATGAGCATGAGGTCCCGGATTCGGCAAAGATTGGGTTTTCACATCTGATTAGCAGCCCGGAGACTGGATTTGTGCCCGGTTGATGGCAATAGGCTCGCCCCCTGTTACTTGGGACTTAATCATAAGTGGCGAAATGTGGGTGTACTATAGATACACCTCTGCCCAACCCTTCGGAGATTAAAGACGTGATATTATGTCTTATCTTCCAAACCAAACATCATTCTATTATCAGTTATGCATAATTCAAGTCACGAAGCATCAGTGTGCTCATTTGTCATTACAAATGAGAAGAGATGGGACATTCTATTTTTAGTCGAACTGCGCACCATATTAAAATGATCCGTCTATTTCATCGTTGAACTAATTTGAACTCAGTTGTTCAAATTGGTCAAGCGTGAGTAGTCTATTTAGGTCACCCTTGATAGATGACTATACTGGTTTAACTTTAATTATTGCTTTAACACCACTATTTAGACCTTTTCGATGGATAGCTTGAATATCTTAAGGAATTATTTATGAGGGAGTATTACAGATTCAAGTTTTGCGTAGTTGTTAGTGAATTATCAAGTTTAATTGGTCTATAATTTTAGTTTAAGGTTTGATTTGGTTGGAAATTGGGCGATGAAAAAAAGAATATTGGTAATTTCGAATATTACCTGCATCCTAATTGCGTAACACAGGGTCAATCACAATCTGAATCATTTTGAAGGATATCGCTAATCCATTACTTCATATGTTCGAAAAAATTGTCAGCTCAGCAACGTAAATAACGCAATGAATGTTGTTGAACTGCCAAAATGAAAAAGATTGTATTGATCGTTTTATGCAATTACGGTGCAGGTTATAGATAGCATCCACGAAGACGCGCCCCACTCCGCTCCGTTCCGTACTAAAGTAGAGCTTACAGAACAGTAAAATAAAATAAATAATAAAATAAAAAATCTTTATTTATACAAAATCCGTCAACAATGCTTAAGGACAGTAATCGCGGAGTGGGGCGTGTCTTCAAGGATTGCACTATCTGTAATACATATTTGCTGGTTCATTGATAGGTAATGGTTATGGTTAATCTTAACTAACATTATAAAAAGTGAGTTTATTGGTTTCTTACGCTTTCACGCTAAAATGGCTAATCAGATTGGGATGAAATTTGGCACATGCGTTGTCCATGACCTGGGTTTAAGACGATACTTTTTATCCCCACGGGATCTAGATTTATGCGGTCGAAACCGCGGGGCGCAGCTAGTCCTAACTAATATTATAAAAGCAAAAGTGATTTTGTTTGTTTGTTTGTTACGCTTTCACGCTAAAACGGCTGAACCGATTTGGATGAAATTTGGCACATGGGTAGACCATGACCTAAGTTAGGTCATACTATAATTTTTATCCCGATATTTCCACGGTATCGAGAATTATGCGGGTGAAACCGCTGGGCGCAGCTAGTTTATTATAATTTATTCGCCATCTGTTGGCTAATAAACTGGAAATTAAATTCCAGTAGCAGTGCATAGTGCCTTGAACGAAACCATAGCGCGATTTATTTCGACGCCAACACCATTTATCGAGCTTCGAAGAAATACAAAATACATTAAATAATATAAATATTTCGTTATACCTAGGTACTTATTTTACTTCTTCAGAGTAGCATTACAAATCGTTACTGGTTATTAAAGATTTGATTAACTGCGCGTTGGTATCATTTGTAATCATGTTTTTTATTGTAGGTATAATAGGTATTAATTTTACAGCCGCGCCGCAAAAAAGTGAGACTGCGCTACGTAAGCGCAGTCTCACTGTTTCTTGTTTTTAACAATATTTAAAAAAAATACTAGACAATATGATATAATATATATATTTTTAATGTCTTCGTCAAGACCGTCCTTTTTATACCAAACATGTCATGATTAAGTTTTTTTTTTTTTCAAGGTCCGTCTTCTAAAGTCCACTTAAATAAATTTAGGATGAATTTATATAGCCCATGTCACCCGGACTATTATTAAAAATCTATTGATATCTCATTCATGAAAATCGGTTCAGTCGTTTAGGCGCTACGTTGAACACTGGTAAATACAAACATACATACATACAACATATGACTGCTAAAATCATAGCCTTTCCTTTTGGCTTTGCCGTAGTCGGGTAAAAATACTAAATGTACAGTTTTGATTTCGTTACTATTTTAGTATAATTTTATGAATTTTTGTGGGAATCCATATTACAGAAAGAAGTGAAGTTGCTGACTCGATGATTTAGATTTTTTTATTACATACATTTTAAAATTTACAATGTTAAATTACTCGAAAATGTTTGACATTGGCATACGAGTCATGAGCGGTCATTTGGTTGCAAATGACCTCTCCTACATCCACTTAACGGATTGCCTACATGTAACCATATAGTCCAGTATAGTACAACAGACAAATGTAACACAGAAAAATGTACTTTTTACAACACCCAATAAGCTATTCTGCTCGATTATTAGACCAAAACATTATTTAAAAAATAATATCTAATACATAATATTCCAAGAAAACCGCGCTAATCAGAAGTACCCGGTGGTCCAGCAACTGTCTCGACGCAGTACAAACGCAATAAATACGCGCGTATTATATTACAACTTGTATTTCGACGCGCGTGCGCACATCAAATCTACCATCGGTTTTAATGCATCCTCTCAACAAGTAAGGATGGGATTTGTCAATGTCGATGTTGCGATGAAAACTCAACACACGTTTGTCGGATAAGCTTGTATCAGTTTTTCTTGTTTATTACTTAACAAGATATTTATTTTTAAATTGAAATTTAGTCAGAAGGATAATAATAATTTGGCTAAGTAGACTAGAGTAAGTAGATAAACATAGAAAGGCATTCCTCAGCCATGTCTCTCAAAGGGGATACGCCAAGGTACCCCAAAAATCAAATTATCTCAGGTTTTTTGCAATTTGCAGGTCAGTGTCAGGTTGTAAGGTGATCAAAATAATTATGATTCCTGATCATCACCGTAAAAAATATGTATTTATAAAATTATAATAATAAGAATTATCAATGTACCTTATGGCTGTCCCATTAATAGTTATATTATTTTATCATCTAGAGAGATTAATATTTTTTTTGGGACGGCAACAGTATACATTACTATGATTCTACATAGTACACAATACTTTAGGTGTATACTATTCTTCTTTGTTATGTATTTATTTATTAAAACTTTATGTACAAGTAAATAATACCGTACAAAGGCGAACATAATGCCTGAAGCATTTTCTACCAGTCAACCTTAGGGTGATACAGAGAGAAAATAATTATGGCAAGTGTAACGTAAATAATATGACTTCCTTCGCACTTGATATAAATAAAATTAAATAAAACTATCGACAACACAATTTCACAATCAGGCACATCACTAGACGTTACCAGTTTGTCCTATCGAGCAAACGGTGTTGCGGTAAACCTATGTTAAATATAATATTATGCGGTCAAGACATGGTGAACGTAACCCGACCACGCAAAGTTAATCTATAATCTAATATTGAAATAACATCGATGTTTTTTCTATTCAATGGTAGAGTAATATACGAAAATAGTGATTTTACAGTAGCATTGTTCTGCTGAGTTTTGTAATATCGTGTTAGAAAATAATGTGGTTTGATGAATTATTGTTTTTGTTTGACGTAGGTAATATGATAAGTGGAATTAGGGTTTAGGTTATTGGTAAAGAAGTAAATAGTAAAACTCGCTGTGCCACGCGACTATGCAAGCGTTTACTTTTGTTCAGCATATGCATAGCATAATCAGTCTATGTTTCTATTGCGGGGACACAAACGTCCTCTAGGTGAGAGGGAGTGGGCCGTAATCCACCACGCGGGTCCTGTGCGGGTTTGTGGATGTCACATTTGGTACTTAAGGGGTATGAGGAACAGGGTGTAAAGTTCTCTCATCCTCTATAGAAAAGGGAGGATCCTCCGACCAGACGGGTGTTGTGTCTGGCGGGCAATTGCCCAAGGATTGATGTTGGATAGTCTTATATTTATGTTAATCGCTCGGTAAACTTAAATAGCGCGATGCAGGATTTGTGACGTCAGGTCTTTGATGCGTAGTTCGCATGTGGCGATGTAGATGCCGCCACATCCCTCCCCTCTGGAGACCGGAGGTACGGCCACAGTACCAACTAGCGGGAAGAGTAAGAAACTTGGATTGTTGGCTTTAAACGCAAGCGCAAGCAAATAGTGCAGTGAATAATACTATAGGGTTATTGGTTATGTCGGCAATCCATTAAAGGGATGTAGGAGAGGTCATTTGCAACCATATTACCCCTCATGACCCCTATGCCAGTGGCAACCGTTTTCGAGTAATTTTACATTTAAAAATTTATGAAATAAAAATGTCAAATGACTCGTTTTTTTTAAAATATTTTCATAGGAGTCAAAAGGGGTCATTTGGTTGTAAATGACATTTCACACATACCTACCCTTAATGGATTGCCGATATACAGTGTGATTCTTCATAATGTGCACATATCGAAATGGGGGAATCTATGCTTAATTTTATCGACGGAAAAAATAAAAATAAATCTAAATACATTTTTTTCCATTTTTTTTTTATTTAAAAAAATTCATCTTATTCAATTTTTTTACAAATATTGTAAAAATTGATTAAGAAAAAGAGATTTTTGGACGAAATACCTGTTTATTTTCAATTGAAGGTTTTTTGGTTTTAATTGGGAGGGGTTTTTCCCACAATTTTCATTTTATAAGAACACTTAATTACTACCAATCATTAGGTATGGAGTTTGTTTCATCGCGATAGATCATTTAAAAGTTACACCGTTTTTTTACATTGGGGTAAAAAATACAAAACAAAAAAAACAAAACAAAATATTTCCGTTTGTCAAATTAAGCATAGAATCCCTCATTTCGATATGTGCACATTATGAAGAATCACACTGTATAACCAATAACCCTGTAGATGAGTTATTTCTCCAAGGACCTTCACCCCTGCAGTGTGATAATTTGTCAACACTATTTTTTTTTTCGTGGAACGTTTAACCCTTATACAGGATGTATCAGAAAGGTGTGGTAAAATTTAAGGGTGTGGTACAGACCATCAAACTGAACAAATTTCTCCATGGGACCAATTAAACGAGAAAACACTATCAGCTGTCCCGTAGAAACCTTCAATATCTACTCGACCCAAGTGTATGGGATGGTTGCCATTTTTTCTCGATAACGATGTTCGTCCCATGCAGAAAGTTGTTTACCACAATCTTAAATTTAACCACACCTTTCTGTCTGATACATCCTGTATTTCAATTCCCCGACTACAGTTCATAAATAGTCTGTATTTCAGTAGGTATAAATAAGTAGGTATAATTTTTATCAGCGCACATTATACTCGAATAAAATTTCTATAATATTATCGCGTGCCACCGTTTGGTTTCCTCTGATAACTGCAGTGTCAGTTAACATTTTGTTTATATTTAAATTTTAGTTAAGGCGCAGTGCTTTTTTTTCAAATTATGTTGATATTTTATATGTCTATGCCAGGTTTTAGTCCCGTAGCGGTGGTTGTTTAAAGTTCAAAGTTTGATTTCTAGCATTAGTCTTACATATTCTTCAAAAGTCACATAATCTGTTTCTTTGCTCCAGGCATGAATAAATTCCTTGGGAAATGTCAAAAACTACAGTTTACTTTGATGTAAAACATAAAATACATTTCAAAGATTATAAATAACACAATAGTACAATATTACTAACTTCAACTAACTTATAACATTATTCTGTCAAAACATCCCGTGATCTGACACAAAACATTGGCACATGTCACATTCCTGGGTCAATAAGGCATCCATATTTATAAATATTATTATTCTTATCTTTGTTACAATACTTAATGCCATTAAATTATTACGTATTTACTCATACAATGCATTTCTACTATAATTATAGCAATTATTATCAATTATTATTACAAGTCTGAGTCATTGTTTTTGTAATAGGAAGTGTAATGTCTGTGTCTGCCTGAAGTCTTCGTCGTCTGGGACGAACGGGAATAAAGAAAAATGGCGGTTTCGGTGTCGCTTAATTTGAGAAGCGTTCATGAATGAAAGTAGGTAAATTATATGAAACAGTTGCAGGGCTTTACTTTGCATGCATTAGCCTTTTTTATTAAACTGCACAAAGAAAAAAAGATAAAACAAATATTTTATTAAACCAAACTTTCAAAACGACACTCTAATTGCATGGAATCCTGCCATTGTTCTGTGTTATATTTTTTTGAATTCCCGTTCGTCCCACCGTTGGGAAGACGGCTGTGGGACGAACGGGAATACACGAGTTATTTGGCTGGTTTCCTTCAAACAAAAGAGTTATTTGGAGAATTTGTCTCTTGTCAGCGTCGGCGTCGCCTTAACAGTAATAACGCAATACGGCCTTATCGCTCCGACTTACTCGTGTCGTGCGTAGTACTCAGTTGTAAAATTATCATCTACACCAATGTTTATGCTTACGTAGGTACCTACGTGTCATAGTATTATTGTGTTTATGTACGGTTATAATGTTATGTGATATTTATTATTTTATTTGCTTGCGTAATAAAATATAAATAAAGTTTACTTTGAATCGAATCTTCACAGGGCTAGAGGGCTGGCTTATTTTTTTGCTAAAGAATCAGCATTGCCATGCAATGTGGCAATGCTGCCAGCCTTTTGAGCACCTTTCCTGTTGACAGAGATGCGGGCGAATTTTTTTATGCCTTAAGATTCTTTCCCCTTTTTATTTACATAAAATTATTATTATTATTTTAAGTCTGTTAGCGTTTATTGTATATTATGTAAATACTATGAAAGTAAATCGTCTCGTTGGTCTTGTCGCAAGCGCTACTGCTGACCGTGAGGTCGTGGGTTCGATTCCCGGGTCGGGAAAGTGTTATTGGGTTTTTTCCATCTGGAATTTCTCAGTAGCAGCCCGAAGTCTCGATTTGTGCCCGGTTGATGGCAATCTTAGCTAATTTTTGTGTTGATATTCATTCCAGAAACTCGGTGGTAAAAGCTCTCTACTAAAACTTTGATTCATTTTGTGATGTTATATTTAAAAAAAAAAAAATGCCTACTGCACTACACACCCACATAATAATAAAATTATTGAAACTAAAATACTAGGAAAACATCAATTAAAATTAACCTATTGTAAGTAGGTAAATAAAAAATAGTGAAGCTAATAAATATGTACGGCGTAAATGTTTGTAAACCACATAACCACAATAAGATAGGTATTTTAATGATAAATTATATAGAATTAATACCATATTGGACTTCATTGAAATGATCTGCGCGTTACAATTTAATTTATTTTATTGTTTTCCTCAATTTTTTTTTTTTTTCATAAATAATAATTATTACGTCCCTATCTGAAGTTATTGTTAATGAAAATGCAAGTGTTTCCTATCTTAATAATGTTATGATTATATTTTGATTAATTGTTACGCTTTGATATTATTAATAATAATGATATATCTGATGTTTCTGTAAGGTCAAGTTGCTCATTGTTTGAATGTCAATATTCTTGATGTACTTACATTTAAATAGATAATTATGATAGACATTTACGTAATTGTTGTAATGTTAAATTGACACATTATTTTGTTGCGATACGTAGTAAATTCTATACATAATAGTTTTATAATAAGATTGCAATAAATAAATGGGTTACACATTTATTATGATTTATAACAAATATTGTTGTTTGTTTTGGAGACGTAGAAATGTGGAATCATAGGTTATATTTATATTTTTATGAGATATATTCTTAGCTATTATATAACATGCTTTAATAAAAACATTGCATTTAGCAAGATCAGGACCTTTTGAAATAGGTTTGATTTGTCCCCACAATTCACATTTGTCTAATTAATAATCGATTTAGATTAGGTCCCATTTTACTCACCGTCATTCAAAAATAAAAGAAACTCTACAATAATATTAATAACTTAACACTTCAAGATGTGAGTCAGTGAAACTGATATGAACACGATGTCAAGTGTATTGATAATCCACTTAAATATTTTGCAATATGAAATATTTTATCTAAGTCAACAACTGGTGCACTTACCTTAGCAATCATAGTGTGGGAATCAGAATTGTTTACTGAAGATAATTATTTTTATTACCTATTGGTACATCGTTTGCAACCTATTATTGAAAAAACAAAGACCACTAAAAAGAAAAAAAAAACACCCAACAACCACCACCATAATTCCAGGTGATGCTGCAGTACGTACAGTCAGCTACAGAGAAATCTCACCCCCTAGCAATGTATTTTTTCATTGCTAGGGGGTGAGATATATCTGCAGCTGACCGTACAAGTACAAGACTCTCGCAAAATCCTTACTAGGTTTATAACTTCTTAAGCGTAATCTTCTAACCTTTGTAACATCTTCGCTTCTGCAATAAATCCTTGTAAGAACAACGCTTACAATAGTATTTTTACGTTTGTTACCTATAAACCTGAGCCGGGGGAGATCGAACATAATTCGCTAAGCAATAGCTAGCTGGAGGGTTAGCTACTGTCTGACGTAGGGATGTAAGCGATGAGCGACGAGCGATTTTATAGCTAGCGGGTGATTCTTAAGACGTTGTAGTGTTACGTTTTTTATTTAAAACAGTGTCCGTGGAATTTCTTGCCCGTTCTTCTCCATAGCTTACCTACTACGCTTTGGAATGGGCAACTAGCTTCATATGTTCTGACTGACTGACTCCTTGACAATTCAAAAGTGCCTGTAAATGGTTTAATTGAAATAAATTGAGTTTGAGTTTGCTTTGCACAACAGACATGGCGGAGTTTCTTACTGAAGTGGAACGACCAAATAAACAGTGGAATTTTGATTACTATAACATAACATAACATCACGCCTATATTCCCCGAAGGGTTAGGCAGAGGTGTACCTATAGTACACCCACATTTCGCCAGTTATGTTTAAGTCCCAAGTAATAGGGGACGAGCCTATTGCCATCAACCGGGCACAAATCAGACTCCGGGCTGCAACGGAGAAATTCCAGATGGAAAAACCCAATAACCCTTTTCCTGAACCGAGAATCGAACCCAGGACCTCAAGCTCAGCAGTAGCGCTTGCGACTACTACACCAATGAGGCAGTCAATTCTCATTGAAATGCCATTAGTATGTTAATTAATATGATCTATGAGAAGCTTTTTGCCATGGAAAGACGTAAGACGCGTTGAGTTAATTGATTATTAAATAGGCTCTTTTTTTTTCTTCGGCACCTGATAACAAACTGAACATGGACTTAGACATGTAATAGATAATTACTTATACATGTAATTTAATTAACATCATCAATGTAGCAAAATCTATACTTTTAGATAAAAACAAAACGTCTCAAGCGTCTCAAATGTCTCAATATTTCAAAGAAAATTATGACAGTGACAGCTCTTAAACATGGTGTAGTTGTTATGATCGCGTTCAGTTTTTTTTGTGAAATTTTCCCTCTGTTAAGTTTAAACTGATATTTCAAGTAACTGTCCCCAACTCCAAGAATTGACCCAAAAAAGAACATCTTCAAAGCAAGTTTTTTTTTGTTTCATTTAATTAGACCTTGTATTGAGAGATTTGATCCATTAAAAAATATAAGGCATCGACATTGTGACAGGCTATGACTTCATGAGTGAAAATAGTTTCTTCTCATTCTAAAGTTTATAAATTGAGCCTCATCTAAACTATAGTATTACCTACAACATTATAGTGCAGTATACACGTATGAACTTTCGCAGTGGGCAACGGCAGAAGCGGTTCTGAAACCGGTTCCAATACTGCAATGTACTGCGACTTGACTCGAACAGAGTTGTCGAGACTCCATGGATGACTAGGATCATTATAATAAGTTACTCCATCGTTAGACTGGTGATCAATGTGATGATGGCCTTTCTTTCTGCAAGAGATAAGTACGGATTTTTGGAATCGATTTTATCAAGGTCATTGCTAAAAAGTGCATTAATTTTTGATAGCTTTTGCACGCGGTTTCACCCGCATAAACCTCAATTGGGACAAAAATCCTATCCTATCCTATGTCCTAACCCAGGTCATGGTCTATCCATATAGCTAAATCTCATTCAAATCCGTTCAGCCCTTTTGGCATGAAAACAAACAAACAAACTCACTTTCTCATATTTTATTATTGTTCATTGGTGGGTTTCTGTTTTTCCTAGAGTCATTGGTACTACCGTGATATATTTTTTGGATCCTACATCCATCCATATGTTGAGAACTACAACTCGCATTGTAAAGTTATCAGCCTACTCTAATAGTGGCCTTTGCCAATATTCCAATACCAACGTCTTTTCTTATAATAACATTTACGCATTTCTTGTATCATCACAAATAAACTTTTTCCAAGCTGAACACCGTAAAGTAGTACCAACAAAGATTTTTTTTTAGTCACCATTGTACCATACTTACCATACTCCACAGTTTCTTTGTTCTAAGGCTAGATTTAACTGTGAGGCGTCTTTATTACTTCTTGTACTAAGATAGTATCGTACTGCCTACAATCACTTACTATAACTATATTGTGTCCATACTGTTTCCTGGTTCAAATAAAACACGTTTCTTACATTGTTCCCTTGCTTTAATGTTTCTGTTTGACTCTTCTAGTATTGCAGAAGTGGTTACCTTTATATTGTTTTGAGGAGGAATGGTTTCTTCATGGGTTTTAGCTTTATGTTTACTATCGACTTCTTTGATGGTTTAAGTTGTACTCGCATTATTAACCGTGCATGGTTGGTTTATTTTAACTGCTTTGTTAAGAAATGATTAAGTGAATAGTTTAAGCTTTTGTGGACTCTGGATCATAAATATCTAAATGTCTTAACCAGTGTCTTTGTGTCGTTAAGTGTTTCTTCCTACTCTTACCTCTTCAGTATTATGTGTCTATTTAGGATTTCGATGGTGTCCTCTTATGAACCCTTGATTCAAAGGTATTGTTGTAAGGAAAGACTTTTGTATCCTCAAGAAATTATTATTTATTGTTTGTTTACCAACCTGCTGAGATCTGCCAATCCAGATTTATCTAGTCCGGGACCTACCACCAGCTCTTAAAGCACTATTATTTTAATCCTAATTGAGTGTGGGAAAGAGATGAAGCTAGACGTCTATATAGCTCCATCGCTTTCTCACACTAAAGTAATATAAAAATAATACTGCTCTAAGAGCTGGTGGTTCTCCATGTGACAGTACCTTTACCCTAGTCTGATAAAATGTTCGTTTTTCCTAACTATGTTTATTATGTCATGAATAGATGACCTTATCCAGTGACTTCGTGTAATAGTATTTCACTTATCATTAATATTAATCTAGAGATACTTAGGAAAAACTTTTTATCAGCCTAGGGTAATTTCTGATCCCTATCTTCCAAAACATTGTTCGTCAAAACAGCTTTGAGCTTCTAATCTCCCATGCATAAACAGTCGTTAAATATCAGTTCTGAAGCGATTTCAATGACATAAGGTTGTTTTACATCTACAACATTATTTTGATCTCCAACTTCATCAATTTTGAACTTTATATCTTCATAGTAAGGTTCTTTTTCAGGTTTTCGGTGTTGGTCTGTATGTTTGTCAGTATAGTCTTTAGTTTGCGTAATACTTGATGTACTGTTTTGTATTATGTCTGCTAAGTGTTGGTTTATTTGACAATTTGTTCTACTGATCTATAATTACTTTAAATTATTGTTTGTGGTTTTAATAATTGGTTTCGTTTGTTGATTTTTGTTTTAATGATTGTACGTAACGAGGAAAATTGTTCATTGGAAATTAGGTGAAGCGTTTCTGTTCATTTCTGAACGATATGTATAATATTACGAATGTATAATTTTGAACGAATAAGAAAGAAAGAAAAAAACGCGCGAAAGGACACTTGCTAGAAAAGATATTTCCGCGAAGTTACTTTTGCGTGAATGGACATTTGCGTGAAAGACACTTGCGCGAGTCGATTTGCGCGAAAGGACAATGGCGCGAAAAAGTTACAGAAATGAGATTCCTTCATAACATCACGCCTGTATTTTTTCATAGGGTGTGCAGGGGTGTATACGGTCAATAGTACCTGCACACTAGTACACCTACAATTCGCCAGTTATGTTCAAGTTACAGACACTGTACTGTAGTGTAGACTGGCAGTAAATCCAGAATTTCTTTTTATGTGTTTTCGACATGGGTGTCTTTTTCATGGCTTTCGAGGTCGCTGAAAACAAAACGGAATCCACTGGATCCGGGAAGTACGGAACCGATCGAAGTGGTGGTGCCTAAGTCCAGCAGTGAACATGGTCTTTCGGCTGCAATGATGATGATGATTGATAAAAAACTGGGGTAAAAAAAAGAGGTTTTTATTTTGTCAGTGCCCGATACGATACCCATGACGAAAATAAATACAAAGAAACAAAATAATAAAAAACTACGACAGCAACTATTGACGCTTAATCTGACTATTTACTTCCAGCCTGCAGACAGACTGGAAGTAAAAGTAAATGGATAAGTACCTACTACCCGTAAGTATCCATTTTTTTGCCCAATTCATAACCCTTAAGTCGGAAGTAAATCTAACCCAATCCAATAACCTTTTCATCCACCAATATTTCAATTAACGGTGCCATTAACTTACGCAATCTAACGACAGTTAACCCCATGACGTAGCGAACCGTTAGTTAACCGATGGTTTAATAAATCAAAGTTAAACGCGGGCTTACTTGTTGTTCCTGTACGTTATGCGGCCACTTAGCGGGGTTATGTTTACACCGTCGTGATGTGGTGAATGTTACGGCGAGAGAGAGAGATACAAAGTTGCATTATGAGAGTGAGAGGAAGCACCAAGACTATCTTGAGGGAGTTTGCTGAAATTCTGGATAGGTTTATCAAGCTTCATGAACCTATTACATGAGGCTTGGAAACTATCTCTGTTCGATATATTATTATTACCTTGTAGTCGATACATTGTGTTACAATTATATTCTAACATAGTTTATAAGATAATTTAGACACTAACACAATGTGGGTCTATGTAGTCTGTCAATTTTATTTTTTATTTTTTATTAATTATAAAACCTTACGTGCGAGTTCTTGTAAAGGCAGTAAGAAGTTTGGTGTTCTTATTTCGACATCTAGATTAGTAGGTATGTGTTAGTAAAAGTATAATATTTACATCATTTAAAAACTAAAAATAGTCTTAGAATAACAATTATAATAATGTAGATACACGTATATAAAAAAGGGGAGGGGAAATAATCATAGGACATCAAACAATTCGTCCGCATTGTTGTCAATTGGAAAAGTGCCCAAAAAGATGGCAGCATTGCCACATGTGGCAATGTATTTGCGCATTGGGTAGCCCGCTGCGCTGATATAATTATACGAAATTACGTGAGACAGTTCCTAGGGCCAGTTATTGGGCCAAGTTACACTTTGGTGTAACACACGGCCATCAAGAAATGCGAATATTATTAGTATAATATATGTTTGGTAAATCACCTGTAAGATAGAAGAACCCGATCCAAAACCAAATTTCAGTAGAATAATTTTAAAAGCGTGTAACGTCTTAATGTGTCCACCGTTTTTTTTTTTTCCTAAAATCCGCTTATTTTTGTAAAATCTTTAAATTAAGTAAATGTATTTGTGATAGTACTTATCAGCTCATCTTAAAGGCGAGATTGTTACGCTACGGTGTAATACGCATCCCCAAGCTCAATGCTATGCTCGCTACCGAGTTTATGAGCACAGTTTAGAGCAGTTAGCTTGACTCGACTTTGTGTTAAGCAATTCTAGACGATTTAGCTGACCTAAACACCGGCAAGTACTTTCATATGATTTATTTAAGTATAGTCCTTATTACTCGTTGTTATTTATATGTGTACAAGCTGCATCCCGCGGTTTTACCCGCATAAGTCTCGATCCCGTAGGAATATCGGGATAAAAATATCTTCTGTCGTAATTCAGGTCATGGTCTACCCATGTGGCAAATTTCATCCAAATCCGTTCAGCCGTATTAGCGTGACAGCGTAACAAACAAACAAACTCACTTTCGCATTTATGATAGTAGTTAAAATTATCGTGGTATAAGTATACGTAGTGGTTTAAGAGATAAAAAAATGAGTGGAATTGTGTGATACAATTTTGTGATAAATTCAAGCTACCAATTTCGGAGTATTACTACACTACGGTTATTTTGTGATATTTTATTTGATTAAAAAAAAAGGTAACGCACATATTACATATAACATCATGCCTAGTAAACAATTAAGATATTTCCTATTAAAAGAGGGCACACAACACACAATTGAAAGAATGGAAACAACCACACAAAGAAACGCAAGTAAGATTTGCACTTCATTTTCCTTGAGCCAAAGTAATCCACAAGTCAAGTTGAATCCACAATCAATTTATAACTTAGTTGAGTGCAACAAAAACTGCATTAAAGCCAAGAAAAAGCTCGGTTAATAATTAACTGAAGATCGTTAGAGACGTCATCGCATCGTGCTTATTGCTTATATGACGAGAGATGTGAGTTATCTATGGGTGGAAAAGTTAGGGAACTTGTTGGCAAATATGTTGGCTTAATAAAAATGATGAGGAACAGGGTGTAATTTTCAATCATTGTCTATAGGGAGGATCCTCCTACCAGACGGGTGTTGTGTCTGGTGAATAACTGCCTGACAATTGATGTCGCTAGATCGTATACTCGTCGCGCGGTAAACTTTGCATGCGCGATGCAGGATTTGTGTGACGTCAGGTCTTTGATGCTTAGTTTGCATGTGGCGTTGTAGATGCCGCCACAATAGTGGTGAGAGAAAGAGAGAGAGTCATGGTCGTTGACCAGCGACTGTCCAAATAGCTCAAAAGACATTTTAATCATTATAGCAGTATCAAATCTTTCTATCACATCCAGACATTCTATCTGTTCATAAAGGTACGACGTAGGTAAATCTTGGTTGCAAAATAAAATTCATTAGTCAAAACTTGCATTTCCTAACTTTTCATTGATAACTCAGTGCGAATTTCACCAATGAAACTAAACGCAATCAGCACATCTAAACTGAGTTCAAGAGCTGTCAGTGTCAGTATTCCAAAGAAAATAATGACACTGACAGCTCCTAAACTTGGTTTGTGTGCTGATCGCGTTCAGTTCTTATTGGTGAAATTCGCCCTCAGTCTATTTCTGTTTTCTGCTAAATATTAAAAGCTCTTCTAGTATGTAACAGTTGATTTTTCATTCTTTCCGTCCATTTCAACCCACACAATAATCAAAATATTTTTTACCCATCACTTTAAAACAGAGGGAGAGAAAGAGTACGAAATATATAAAAAACAACCTACGAATAACCTAATCATCCTTTCCAACCGTAAACCACATCACCGGTCCATTAAGTGGATATAAAAATTATTTCGTTATTCCACAATCAAACGCAGTTATTGCTGTGTGTCACGATGACGCTGCGCAGGCGACGCGTGTGGCTGTCCATAATAATGTCATAGTATTATTTTGCTGTTGTAGTTTCCAACTTTAGACCGTACGGAGTTTTATTTGAAATTATGTTAAAGGTTTTCAGACCTTTTTGATTTTAATTTGTTTTTGACACGATTAAAATAATAAGCTGTTGACATTTTGGTTTGTTGTCATCTAATAAATAACAGATTATTTAATACTTGGTTCCTATAAACAAGGCTTGCGTACTAATGGTAGATTTTTTTTATTGCCAAACTGGGCATAGATTCGTAAGGAAATTTTACCTGTGATAGCTACTTCCATAAGGGAGGGTCTACTATGCAAAGCTATGAGGTATTTGCTTTATTAATGGTAAAGATGCAAACGTCTTAATTTTAACCAATAACGGTTCGTAAAATATAGGCATAGCGATTACAAACAGTTTGTTAGTAGTGCAGATTTCAGATAAAAAAACCGGCAGGCAAAAAAAGATAGTCATGGGGAGTCCTACAGAAGTGGAAACTTAGAACTGCTATTAGCGCCATCTATGTTTTATGTTACGGCACTATGGCGCGCGGTGACGAGAATCCATAAGTTTACCCCCTACCAAAAATCACTCAACGCGTCTAAATAAAATTTTCGCATAAAAAAAGTTTTTTTTTGTTTCAAAAGGTTTCATTTCTTTCTCATTATTTTTCTTTATAGTCCACTGCGAGCTATTATGGTCAGATTTATCCAAAGAAGACCATGATGCAGCCTATTGCATTAAAAGCTCATTGCTTTCTTTGCTTAAATTAATTTCAAGCTTTGACCACACAAAAAAGAGTCTTTAAAACCAATCAAATACTACCTCTAAAAATAGTAACAAAATCACAGTGTCTGTCCGTGTCAATTAACAAAACATTGAGCATGGCCACGTGCTATGTTTTATGGTAGTAATCAATTAATGTTTTAACAAACCCATGAAGGAATGATTTACAAGAGCGTGCCCCATAAGTGCCATGATGTCATGTTAGATAAGGCTTGAGCAATAAAAAGATGTTAAGTGAAATTGTTAGTTGGTTCTTATGGCCTTTTGGGCACGTGTTTAATGTGAAGTGGAGGTACTTATGACTGTAAAACAAAAGACAGTAGAAACCGGCCGAGTCGAAATTTAAATCCTAACACTAATCAGCGATAGTGGTGATGGTAATGTATATTTGAGCAAACATAATCATGGAATTCGTAGTTGATTCTATAAATCCGGTTTATCTGTTAAAACCTCACCATGAAGACTTAGGTAAAGTGAGCATGAAGTAAACTGTCAATGCACCAGATGGAATGACAGCTCACTACAACACTCGCTCACTTCACCTAAGTTTCGGGTCACGGTCAGATTTTACAGAATAGATCGGCAGTTCAGCGTCTATCACCAGTCTAAACTGACGATTCTGCATTCATATGAAACATTCGACGATAAGTCAGCAACATTAAGTACCTACTTTAAGCCAATGAGCCGACACATCCACCTTTTATTCCAGATTAGCTCCTATCAAACCACTTTCATCCCACTAAAAGCTCATCCCAACGCATAGATATGAAATATTGCTAATTACCAATGAAATATTACAGCCATACAGCAGTTACCACAAAAAGACGTGTCATATTTTAAATCGGGACGCTAAAAGCACCATAAGTAGCTGGCCATCAACGTCATAATATCATGTCGATAATGTGTCACTACAGCATAATGCACAGTCGTGACTATTTGTAAATGTTGCGTCCATTACTCGTGGATAATGAGCCCAGAGAGAGATAAGCATTTTGACAAAGCAATAGATGGCATTAATATTGCAGCACTATGAATACGTGTGACAAAGTACGTAGATGGTTAATGTAAAATATGCAAGGCACGTCGGAAAATAAAGAAGGGCAATTTATATTAGTCAGGTTGTGAATATTTATAGGTAGGCAATTACTTAGTAGCTAATAAATGTATGTAGTTAATCACAGGGGCATAAATTAGGTTAACTCCTCGTTAGAAATTGAAGATGCCGTAAAGTTATTGATCGTCTAAAAATCAATCTTCCTAATCTAAGTAATGATTAGACTGGTAGCTAGAAACAATGCATTAAAAATAAATCTATGCTAAACTTTTATCTATATTAGAATATCAAGAAGACAAAAAAGCTAGACTAAATTAAACGAAAGACAAAATAAAACTAACTCATAAATCAAATCCAACAAAAAACATCAAAGCTAATCAGAATCACGGTTGGTCACAATTCATATTTCCTTGAAAGCGCTTAGCAACATTATAACAAAGTACCACTATCGGAGCGTATGCCATCAACTTTAAACGACGCTGCAGTCCCATTACGTCGTACAATTTTTAATAAAAACACACAACACAGACGTTACACATGATGAATTCGATATACTTTTGCTAAATGAAGCGCAACGCCCATAAGCCTTTGGTACTAGACAATTTCTTACTATTCATTCCTTCTTATTTTGTTGGTGCATCACCAACTTCTATTTGCTGTTCTATAACTTCTATTACTTCGAATTCTGATCTTTATTCTCACTCCCATAAGATTTTACTTTTCAAATTTCGGTTAGCTTCGATCGTATATGTAACATTGTCAAGTGCAACATCAGATATTGTCTATTGGAGTTTGCTTATGGTGTTACTTGCTATGATTTATGGTTTCGTTCCGGTTGCATCTAAGTTTTGTTGTGCTAAACTTTGTTTGTGTCGATAAAGGAAATTACCATCAGATCAAAAACGAATGCAGTAGTATTTCAACGGATTGGTGACTTAAGTTCGTTGCACTGAAATTAACTTAGATGCACATACAGGCCGAAAAGCATACATACAACAGGTATTACTTATACGTATGCTATTAAAAATATCAGTGTGAAATGGCTTTGATTTATTCTAATGATTTTCGAAAACTACGTTTTCCGGCATTTAACTAGTTATTGGTGATTCCAATTTCATCCTGTTTTGCTCTAACCACAAGTAGTAAAAACCATACAATATCGTTAATAGAAAGAGCTCTTTATTTACGCATTGTAAATTTAATAGCCAGAAATAAACCACCTATTATGATCGACATTTAAATATAACACCATGCTTATAAAGTGCGCATTATTTTTATTTTATTTGACCTCATTTTGTAGTTATTTTTGCCACACAATCACATTTTTAATCCTATTTTCTAGTAACACTTTCTACCTATTCTGTATTATCTCATTATCTAATATGGGTCGTGTCACCTTACTGAGTTCATCTGGAAAGTTAATCTGACGCTTAATAAACTTTGTATGATTGATCGGTCAATACTGAGATATATTTACCGTTACCATCAGCATCGTCTTCTTTGTTGATATCCTTATTTGTATCGATATAAGGATTAGTTTCGAGGTCAACCTTTGTAAGGATATAGAGAGCACTAACGTCATAAAAATAAAGTTCAAATTCTCAACGTTTGTTTTCGTTATCCGTAAATGTAATTTGGTCATTGGTTACGGTCAGTGTCACAGTTTTTTTAAGGTTGAGTTTGGTAGTAACTAAAGTGTTTGAACTTTATGGTTGAATTGATTCAAAGATGACGACGATATCGGGTGATAGAAAGTTAAATGTGTACCTTGATGTAAAAGGAATTGTCATATTATACGAATGAACTTGAGACTTACCATGTCATTGATAGCTGGGAACAATTATTGTTAATAATAAAGTGCGTTTACCTGAAACAATAACATATAACGAACATAAAAGAATTGCAGTAGATACGTTTTAAATGAAGACTAACAAGAAAAAAATAAAAAATAAACTATACTGAAGTGTAGGGCAGCAGAATATAAGCTAATAAAATACAAATAACATAACAACATAACATAACATCTGTAATCGCCGAAGGGTTAATCAGAGGTGTTAGTACCTTATGTAACACCCACATTTTGCCACATATTATTATGTAGTCAATACTCAATATCTTTATTGCTTTACCATAATGTGTACTTAGGTGGTTTAGGTGATAGCTATATAATTGAGATCATTATAGACCCTGTAGGGCACAGCAAAAGGGTAGGAGATAGCAAGTTGTTTAAGGAGATCATTACTGTTATAATATACTAACATTCCACCTATCTGTTATTTATGTATTATTTTATCTTTATTATAATTGCTATTTTATTTAATTAATGTTTTTGTTATATTATTTATTCATTAATACCGTATCGTACCCTATGTTTAAGTCCCATGTTGTTTGTGGCGAGCCTATTGCCATCAAAAAGGCGCCAATCCAGACTCCAGGCTGCTACTGAGAAATTCCTGATAGAAAAACCCAATACCACTTTGCCCGACCTGGGAATCGAACCCAGGACCTCATGCTCAGCAGTGGCGCTTGCGACCACTAGACCAACGAGGCAATCTAGCATAAAACTTTTCCTTAATTCCTTCACGCCCTTTTTGCCAAAGTTTCTGGAAGTCTTCTCTCTTGGAAGCTCGATTATCACGAAGATACTTTGCCAAGAAAGGATACGCAATCTAAAAGGTTTCTGAGAAAAATATCAAAACAATGAACTCGTTTTCCTCATGTTATAGACATTGGAAGGAAGTCGTCGTTTGTGGTTTTTATTACTAACTTGGTATATCATGGTTGTTAATGAGTTTTACTGTAGGTGGTACCTAGGCATCAAAAGGTATATTCACTATGAGTACGTATTGGTGTATTTAGTCATCAATGTTTGTGGTTTTGGATAGTTGTAGTATAGTAACAATAAATATAATACAGGTAAATAAGGCCATGACATGTTTTGTTTATCAATCATAATAGATACATAACATCACCCTTTGTTTCCCCGATGGATTGTGCAGAGGTGTACCTATAGTACACCCACATTTCGCCAGTTATATTTAAGTCCCATGTAATAGGGGGCGAGCCTGTTGCCATCAAACGGGCACAAATCCCATACTCCGGGCTGATACTTAGAAATTCCAGATAGAAAAACCCAATAACACTTTGTCCTACCTGAGAATCGAACCCAGGACCAGCAGTAGAGCTTGCTACCACTAGAGCAACGCTGTCACTTTTAAATAATATTATGTTTTCTTGAGGCGATTCGCATGAAGTAAATATATTTGTAGGCGAATCGATTTCTGATGTTGTTGATTCGTCTACAATTTAATAAACATCGTGCGTGCAAAGTGACTTGCCTGACTTTGCATATCTAAACACTGTCTCTCGCTCATCCTAAACTAAAACGCTGCCGCCGTAGAGCCACACAACAAAAGCCAGTGTTGCCTGAATTTATAGCGTCGTAAAAAAACAGGTTCCTGATTGGCCCCAAAACCTGCCTTAATGACGGGTTTACGTATCATAACTGTGTTTACAGTAATTTCTCAACAGGGATCTTGTCACGACTCTGTTAATACCCTAAAATGATGGGAACTGCGAGTTCGTTTGGTCGCGTTAATCTCGGAAATTATTGCACCGATTTGTATGTGTTTTGTTAGACGGGCTCGGGCATTTGGCTTCGTTTACGTTGCAAAGGTCTATATTATTTTTTTGGGTATTTTTATGGGAATGCTGGAATCAACGTTTTGTAGCTAGAATTTACACTAGTTTTATTGTGTTTACGTGGTTTGTGAGAAAGGGACATGGCTAACGGCTGAACTAGCACAAACAAATAGATAATTATATATTTTTAAATAACTGATAATATTTAGAATCGCACCACAGCTTTCGTTACTTGGCAAAACATGGCAGAAATATTTCAATTTAAAAGTCTTTAAAAGATTATTGTTTCCAGTTTTGGAAATAATTATGATGGTAATTCAAATCAAATCAAATCAAATCAAATAATTTATTTGCTTAACACAGGTGTATAAAACAGATGTTACAAAAAAAATATATAAAGAACACTGTATCATTACCTAGTAAGGTGTGCAAATATTGTATTATTCTTAATCTATTGTAGTTATCTAATTAATAATATTCCATTACAAAAATTCTTAAACTTAATATTAAAAATCTCACGTACTCTCAAGACAAGTCAAGAAGTGAAAATATAATAATTTTGTAGGTAAATGTCAAAATAATTCAAATTTAAATAATTAATTATGATTTGTAGGAGGAGGAAGCAAATTACATCACATTACAAAAATTACAGTTACATGTCAAAATTTATCTGATAAAAAATCCAATACACTATAATAACATTTGTGACACAGCATACTTCTCAGTTTTTGTTTAAATAAGTTAATAGGTAGATTTTTTAGCTCTTTTGGCAATTTATTAAATACAACTGGTGCCATGTGAAATACACTTTTATACATTAAGGCAGTATTCGTTTTTGGAACGCACAGACGACTTTCGTCCCTTTGGGTCCGATTGAAAGCTACAGATGCTAAAGTAAATAACTGAGGATTTTGTTTAACGAAAGCCGCTACTTCAAATATGTATAGTGAGGGTAGTGGAAGGATACTATGCTTCTTAAAGAAAGGCACGCAGCTCTCCGTTGATTTTAAACCAAACATAGCCCGAATGCATCGTTTCTGTGCCTTAAAGGCGAGATCATTGTCGGTGGAATTCCCCCAAAAAATTATTCCGTATCTGAGAACAGATGCCACTAGCCCATGATACGCAATTAAAAGGGCACTGGTGTTTATTTTGCTTGCAAGTGTATGTAAGGCATAGGCAGATTTACTAACTCGCTTGCATAATTGTTGAATATGCGGTTTCCAGGTCATTTTGTTATCAATATATAGGCCTAAAAACTTACAATCATCTACTTCCTCTATTGTTTGCATGTTAAAATTTACATTTAGGTTATTTGGTGCTGGTAAACGCTGTCTAAAGTACATTAATTTAGTTTTGCTTAAGTTGGCTTTCAGATTATTAATAATAAGCCAATTCATAACAGAGCTCAATGTGTTATTTATGTCATCCTTAAAAGTATTTATGTCTTTACATTTTATCGTTACTGTACTGTCATCCGCAAAAAGAGCCATAGGATTATCAGTGGCATTGGGTAGGTCATTGATGTACAATATAAAAAGTGATGGCCCCAAAACGGTTCCTTGAGGAACACCGTAGTTTAGTTGACGTACACATGATCTAAACGTTTCTTCTTTTTTTGTTAGGATATTCACTCTAGTCAATTCAGTGTATTGGTGACGGCCTTTGAGGTATGATTCAAATAACTTCAGTACATTACCTCTTATTCCATATTCATTAAGTTTGCCCACCAATATGTCATGTTCAACGTAATCAAAAGCCTGTGTCATATCCATAAAGATAGAGCAGACAGGTATTCTTTTGTCAACATTAGCCATAACAAAATCCAGAAAGTCATATATGGCCATATTTATAGATTTATTGTGTCTAAAACCTTTTTGTTCTTTTGCTAGAATATTGTTATTTTCTAAATAGTTATTAAGTTCTTTGCAAATATATTTTTCAAATATTTTGGAAATAACTGAAACCAAGGCAATAGGTCTATAGTTTTCTAGACATTCTCTATTATCTTTTTTGAAGATTGGTTTTATGACAGAAGTTTTTAATTTCTCAGGGTAGATTCCAGCTTCAATACATAGATTTATGAGATAGGAAAGATGAGCAGAGATATTTATAGCGATGTATTTCAAGACCTTAGTTGATATGCCATCATAACCTACACTATTCGTGTTTTTTAAACTCCTGATGATTTGAAAAACATCATATGGCAAGCATGGTTTTAAAAACATAGACTTTTGCTTAGAAGACATATAAAATTTATACTGCATGTTGAGCGAATCATCCTTAGGTACTATTTTATCGATGAAATAATTATTAAAAGCATTAGATATTACACAAGGGTCGGTTATGGTTTTATCATTTATTTTAATGTTAGTTACAGTATCACTTGGTAGATTTTGTTTAGGTTCGTTTATAATTTTCCATGCCGATCTACTTTTATTATCCGACGCGTTAATTAAATGATTATTTTGTGCGAGCTGGGTTAATTTTATTACTTTTTTATATCTTTTTGAAAATTGCGTCAATTTAGTTTTATTTACCTGGCTGGGTTTTTTCCTATATTGCCATAAAAGATCACGTTTTTTTAAACTACAGGCCTTGATCCCTCGCGTTATCCAGTTAGCTTTACGATGTGTATTAATGGTGATATATTTAAATGGAAAGCAAAGATCATAAAATAACTTAAACAAATCAATGAAAGCATTATAGGCTATATTCGGATCAGAGGCTGAGTACATTTCCGAAAAAGACAATTCCTCTATACAAGTTCTAAACTTCTTAAGATTTTCCTCACAATAATCTCTACGTTTTATTTTCCAACTTTTTATCAGGCACACCTTTTTGACCTGACACCTTAATATCTGAGCAGTGTGATCAGATAATGCTAAGTCAATCACTTCTGCTCTACACTTATTGTGGTAGTTGTGAGCAAAATTATCTATACATGACATGTTTTGCTGATTTTTCTGGTAGGCTCGGTTATCTTAAGCCTTAGGTTATAATTAAGAAGTAAACATTCAAATTCAGATGTAATATTATTTTGTTTTAAAATATTAATATTAAAATCCCCAGCTATTACGATATTATGCTTATTATAGGTTCTATTTACATATTTGAGCATCTTGTCTAATCTTTCAAAGAAATTACTTAAGTTACTAGCAACCGGAACCCTATACAAACAGATAATAATTACTTTGTAGTCTATTAGTTCTATGGCAGAGCATTCAAAAATTGAGCTCTCAGTGAATAACACCGACTTTGGAATCGCTTTCCAATGATGACCTGTCTTCACGTAGATACACGACCCTCCTCTGTTCGAATTACTTCTGCCAAAGTAGGCAGCTATGCAAAAATTGGGTATCCTACTATCCTACTCCTACTAATATTATAAATGCGAAAGTTTGTGAGGATGGATGGATGTTTGGATGTTTGTTACTCTTTCACGCAAAAACTATTGAACGGATTTTGATGAAACTTTACAGTGATCTAGCTTATACATCAGAATAACACATAGGCTACAATTTATAATGATTTTGTTTGATTTTGCCATAATATAACGATAAGTATGAAGTAAGTCGGAAAAATTTCTGCCCTCTGAGAGCTATCTTGGCGTGCGCTGCCTAAACCGTTAGAGTTATACGAAGATAATGTATCGTGGGATTGTTTGTCTAAAATAGTTCTAAATAAAAGTCCGCGACAGCATATATCTATCTTTTATGTGGAAGCCATTATAGCTAAAATAGTGAGCCATAAATACATTTAAAATGGAGACTTTTTTTACATTGCACATTTTGGAGTATTTAGTTAATTCTTATCAAAATTAATAACTTCATCGCTTTCGGTATTTAATGTAGATAAACTTTGTCTTTTACACTAAGACATTTGGAAGAATAGTTTAAAAGTTACAACGATAAGAATGAAGCGGGGGTGAGCGGTGGGCCAGATAATGACGCGCCATGGTCTAATGACAATTTTTTGGTAGTATTTAAAGTAGAAATATATTATAGTAGTTTTTATTTTAATTAGATATGAGAAGTCTTTCTTTTTTTGTTAGTTTAAGAGTAACGGTTAGTTTTAAAATTCAAATTTATGCTTTAATTAACGTCGTGAATGTCGGAAATTATCCCACAGGAACGTGTTACATGTCCTATATCAACGGGGTAATTGCGTAACACACTTACAATAGCAATGGGTTTCATTTTGACAGTTCAACAAAATTAATTGCGTTATTTACGTTGTTGACAGATTTCTCGAACATAATAATTAATGAAGCAATGGATTAGCAATGTCCATAAAATCATTCAGATTTTGATTGATAGTGTGTTACGCAATTGGTTTTTATTTTAATTACTTATATTATCCTACTAATATTATAAATGCGAAAGTTTGTGAGGATGAATGGATGTTTGTTACTCTTTCACGCAAAAACTACTGAACGGATTTTGATGAAACTTCACAGTAATATTGCAATTTATATTTTTTTGTTTTTATACTAGCTTCCCGCCCCGGTTTCGCACTGGTAGCACTAAGTGCTTATCTACGGCACACCTACCTATCCACCTACCGTACCCTACCTATCCATCTACGCTACCCTACCTATCTACTTATCTACCTACCCTACCTGCATACCTACCTCTTTACGACCTATTGTCATACCTACCAAATAAACATAAAATTTTCGTAAAAATCGGTCGAGCCGTTTCGGAGGAGTGCGACCACAAGCACCGTGACACGACATTTTTATATTTATCAATTAGCCTACACCGTCCCATTGCTCAGCAAAGGCCTCCCCAAATACTTCCAAGCATCTTTCTTCAGGGCCTCCTCGATCCAACCCTTGCGGTTTGCGTCTAGGTCGTCTCGCCTCCTCTTCCTAGGCCGGCCTCGGCGGCGCCGTCCATCCTCAGGCACCCGCCGTGTGGAGACTGTTGCCCAGCGGTCGCTATGCATGCGGCTTACATGACCCGCCCAATCCCATTTTAGCTTGGCAGCCTTTTTGTCTACATCAAGAATCCCCGTTTTAGAGCGCAGCGTAGTGTTTCGATAATTGTTAGTTCGTTTTACGCCTAGAATGCTTCGTTCCATTGCTCTTTGGCAAACCCCAAGAAGAAACTTTTGCGACTCGGTAAGTGACCAGGTCTGCGTACCGTAGGTTAGGACAGGCAGAATACACATATCGATGAGTGTTCGCTTCAAGGAGATCGGTAGATCGCCTTTCATTACCGTCTTCAGAGACCAGTACCTTTTCCAGACATTTTCGATGCAGTGATAGAATTCCTTTTGTTACCTGTTTTCGAAAGCAACTAACTGGCCCAAGTAGATGTACTTATCGACATGTGTTTCCTGCCCATCTACCTCGAAACTACACTTAGTGCTGTTGGTTATGGTTTTTGTTTTAGACCGATTCATCGTGAGTCCAACCCTGAGGCTTGCCGTGCTTAGGTCTTGAAGCATAGTCCGTAGTTCCAGAGTTGTGGGGGCAAAAAAGTACTATGTCGTCGACAAATCGGAGGTTTGTCAACCTCCAACTACCGACTTCAATGCCCTTGGTCATCCATGAGGCTGCCAGTGTCCTAAATATCTCCTCGGGAGTGCTCCTACTTACTAATATTATAAATGCGAAAGTTTGTGAGGATGGATGGATGGACGTTTGTTATTCTTTTACGCAAAAACTACTGAACGGATTTTGATGAAACTTTACAGTAATATACCCACTTAAAACTTAATAATGACGTAATCTTACTGATATTATAAAGGTGACAGTTTGTATGTTTGTGTGTTTGGATGTTTGTTACTCAATTATACAAAAACGGCTAACGGATTTGGATGAAATTTGCAAATTGATGATTTATAACCTCGATAAAGTACCTACTTTTTTCCCCGGAAGTACTTTCCTGTAGGACAATTTCCGACCGCCATGCGGGCGAAGCCGCGGGCGAAAGCTAGTTATACATATATCTTCATGGCCAGACATCATAAAATGTTCAGTCAGGCAAATAACATCAATATCAGTATTTCTATCCGATAATTCTTGTAAGCAGATTGTTAATGCATCCGATTTGCTCCTCAAACCTGCAATATTTTGGTGCAGTATGGTGATATACTTATGACCGAAAAAGCATTTGCGGAGTAGGTTTTGGGGTGTTATTTTGACTCGGTGACATTTCCTCGTTTCGGTCAACTCCATATTTACAACTAGTGGTGGAGGATTCTATATAAACAGTCATTCTATAAATATCCTTGAACAATAACTGCATTCCGGCACTATTTATCGCGCCAGTACGTCTATCGAACATCGTGTCGTCATATCTCAAATTCTCGTTGCTGTCCAAAAAGTATGCGTGTTCGTGAGTAATTGTATCCAAATATAATAAATTGTTAAAAGTTTCTACTCTTGAATTGTACAAGTAGTTATTTGTAAAAAATTTGTACGTAGGGGTGCAGATAATTATGTTAGTGTTTGTGATTTCTTGCAGGACTTGTCTTATCTGTAAAATACTATCTAAATATCTATTTGTGACTTTAAAGTCCTCTTCACCAAGTAGAATAATGCAGAAGTCCAGTGAGGTGAAATTCGCTAACTTTTCTTTAATACCTTTCAGCAGAACTTGCATACTACCATGGGGTGTTATGTAGTGACAAAGTTCACATTTCTCAAAGACGATTTCTGCAGTATAAAGCAAGTTATTTTTGTTGTCTGTGCTTATAATACATATTTTGTTGCGTTTTGAATCAGTTTCGACTATATTTTCTCTTTGTAGTGTTGGTTTATTAATATTATTTATCTTCGATTTCGGTGTTTCTGTTTGTGCATGTTTATTGTTTATAATGTTACTGGTTTTGCTCTTTTTTGAGCTGGACGACTTCAGTTTGGCGGGTGTTATAGTTACTTTCTTATAAAGATCATTATTTTTACTCAATTTTTCGTTTAAAGACTTGAGATTACTATTTTCTAACGACAGAGTTTCAATTTCCGAGTGAGCGCTCTGTAGGTCTAATGTAAGATGAGTAATTTGTTCACGAAGTTTCATAACTAAATCGTCTTCATCATCGGACATTTCTGGTACACTGGTAACGGTCTCATTCATTGAAGGTGTAGCAGCTATTACTTCACTGTCGGGACAATTGGGACATGCTTATTATAAGAATTGATATGATTTAAATGTGTAATGTGTTATAACACTACTCTGTTCATTAATGCTCTAAAAACCCTTTCTAGCTAACTATTACTAGTATAATAAAAAATATAATAATAATATCACTCAAAACAATACCAAGAAGTCATCACACTGAAATAATAGCCTCAAGAGTTCAAACCCAACACATGTCACAAGAATGCTTTTAATAGTTGTAACGTAACATCCAAGTAATGTTAATTGTTCATAAATAATAATAAAAACAAAACATTTCATTGCATTAATGTGCAATGAGCTGTGTTATTCCCACGTTTATGTTTATTATTGTTATAAAGTTATTATACTTTGTGTATAATGTTTTAATGCTTACTATGAGGCTATTAGGAAAATTAAGTATTGTTATGGACGGGCATTTTCTTGTGTTCATGCACTAGTGTGGTGTTCCATCTTTTCCCATGTAAGTATATTATGTCACCGTCACATTGTGAGTCTATCGTTAGATTATAAACTGTCGAAAAATTGAAAATTGGGTGAAATAGGTTAGGTTAGAACTATAAACAACAGCGAGCGAGCCGAGCGAGCGCTACTACCCACTTGCTCGCTAGGCAGGCTGTTTAGTATTATTGCAACGTGCGTTACGTCGCAAGTAAATTTGATACCAGTCGTTCTATTCTGCATAAATCTCACCGTGGAACCTTAGGTGAAGTGAGCGTGAAGTGAGATGTAAATCCACCTTGTGCTAGGGATGACACTATTGACAGCTTTACTTCAAGCTCACTTCACCTAGGTTTTCACGGTGATATTTTTACAGAATAGCACACCAGTTCACAATTTGTTGGTTTCCCATGGATAGATTAAAAACTATCGAAAAATAATGAGTTAAATATATAAATGGTTTGTTTCAGTTCACAATTTTTTTTAGTTCCCTAAAAACTAGCTAAAGGTATAGTCCCATAATTCTGAATAAATAGCTACCTACTCAAACCAGAAAGTAGCAAAAAATATACATATAAAGATTATCAACCAATAAATCATCAACAGCTTATAATCCAACTAATAGAAGAATATAATATGGAACACTCCCAAAACAGTAAAACAAAGAAAAATTCCATTATAATTATTGTGACCTACTCCTGCAAAAATATCATTCACCTGCACGCCCAATTTGACCTTACCCTAAATGATATCTGATAGTCAGATACAAAACTTGACACTAAACTCAAACCAATTCTAACCCGTCAGTGCTCAGCACAATTATGTCAAGACACAATGGGTCTAAGAGGCCCTTTGTCTCACTATAATTACTAACACGTGGTCGGTTAGCTACTTGAGACATGTTGTATCATAGCAAATAAAGGTAATTATGGCTTTGGGGATTTTTATGTTATTGATCCGATGTTTTTGGTTGGTATATTGGCGTGTGCTAGCTAACATAATGATGGCTAATAATAAAATGTATGTTATTTAATGTAAATGATTTTGCATACTATTGTATATAATAATCATTTAATTTTTTCTGCTGGGGAGTTTATTGCGCCACTTCTTCTTCCCAGCTAAGGCACTAGGAAGTGGTGAAGGGCGGGCGTTTTGGGGGACTGTCTTATGTAATTTTGACGTTCGAAAAGTGCTGATTCTCAGCCTAGTTTGAATAAATGACTTTTAATTTTAACTGAAAGGCAAACTAGCTGGTGGTACGACTGCCGCACGGCAGTCGTACAAAACCAGTCTAAGCTGGCCTCTTATTGTATTGAAACTCTAGGCCAGCTGAAGGTCAAAGTTTTACTATCACAACATATTGACAATTTAGTTTATGGCCATTTGCAATAGCAAAGAGATCGCAGGTGCGTTGCTATACTAGAGGCAAAGCTGAAATTACCTTTCAAATCGAAACCCGGGAACTGCTCGGGTCAGGAAGAACTATCCCCGGATAAAGTCCTTCACAAAGAACTCTGCCACAAATTCTTCGAAACATTCTATCACTCGTTGTTTCCACGAAGGTTAGGAGGTGAACCTATAGTACACCCACATTTCGCACGTTATGATTAAGTCCCATGTTATAGGGGGCGAGCCTATTGCCACCAACCGGGCACAAATCCAGACTCCGGGCTGCTACTGAGAAATTCCAGATAAAAAATCTCAATAACACTTTGCCCGACCTGGGAATCGAACCCAGGACCATGCATGGTCATGTTCTGCGTTTCCAACAACTGGACCAAGAAGGCAGGCGACCAAAAAATAGATATAGTTTGATGTTCAGTGTCATTCAAATATAACGCCTAAGCGTGACTGTAATGTACGAATATTAAGTGTAAGTCTTTTAATTGATGCAGTTCGTCATAATAATTTGCACCTGTTGTTATAAACTGATATGGGAGGCTTCATGTTTCATGCAAAGCCATTATGACCAGATTGTCATTTGACCTTTGTGACTCATAGTAACACTCGATAACAACAGTTTAATAATTTGGACTGATTGATTTGAAGTATTTTATTATTTTAATTATTGTGAATGTGAAGACTAATGCGAGTCACTGTTTTTTTTAACTCTTTTTTCTTTTCGTATTTTAATCATGGTGTGGCAGTTTGAGTACTTTATGCGGCCTACCCAAATGTCCTTTCTTTGGTAGTGTTCATCGAATCGTTGAGCTCCTTGAGTTCTGAGTTGAGCTGCGCTATTACTGACAAATGCGTGTACTGACTGGACAGGTCCACTAAATAATCTGTCTGGTTCTTTCCTCAAAAGACCATTTCAGACACGAATCTACTTGGTTTTCACATGATCTGACCAAGATTATGTCTGAACTTTAAAAGAGACTGTGACTTCTGAGTTTTTTACAGCCTTTCTTCTCAGAGTAGTCAGTTTAGGAAACGCCGACCTCATCTAGTTTAAAAAAATGTGATAGACATGTAAAAGTGTTTGTACAAACCTAACTTACAGAAAATAAATCTTTATCACGACACCTTTTTTATATTTCAGTCAATCAAACAGTGTGTCGATATAATATAATTACAATAAAAAAACAAAGACACTCAATCTGAAACTGGCCAAAAAACGCCAAAAATATTTTAGACATGTATAATAATTAATCCTCGTCGTAAAATTCGATATGGATATTTTTAAAGCGCCCAAAAACATAATCAAAATGCTATAAAATGGGCTTTAGGCTCGTAACATCAAGGTAGCAACGGTTTTGAGGTCAAAAAGGTTAAACCAGCCTTACTTGACCCCCTTGTCAGCATAAAGTGTTATTGTGTTGTTCATCATAAAAGGATCTTAGTTAACTGGGCAGTCATAAGTGATGTTGTGTAGCAAAATTATGTATTTTATGATTAAAACAATATCAGTTTTCGTATTAAAGTTTCTTTTAATGTCAGATTAATTTATTGTGGAAGGGATTATTTATGTTTAGTTATGATGGAGAAATGAGGAGAGGACATCAGTTCCCATAATTTTAAGTAAAATGAGCCTTAATAGCTTAAGGAAGTTACTCATATATTCATAATGTACACACGGCTACATAATAATATCACGCTATACATTTCCAGTATACGCTGACCTCTCGATATACGGAAATCGAAAAGTAGAAATACGAAAGTACCGTATTATACTTTTATAAATTATGTATTTAGTAAAAAGCTGTTTTTTTAACATTACAAACAGACATTTCAATGTGTAGTATACTATAGTACATATTTGTAGTATGCGGTAGGTATGTATAGATGACTATGCAGCAATAATACGGTATTCTTATTGCACTGTTACATTGTAACATGTTCAGACAGGTTGCTGGACAATTGGTAATCAGACCGCTAAGCAAAGTATTTCTCCAAGTTGACTCACCAGTTAATAAAATGCAAGCGGTAAACATATTTTTTTCTACTTCGTATTGTTCTTATTCTAAGGAGGAGCTCGTGGCTAAGTAATAACAGCCACACGGGTCTATCCAACAGGTTAAGCTACGCTTGCCGGGGATGGTCCGTGAATGGGTGACCAGCTTAACAATATCGAGACTCCTGGGTGCCTCGGAAAGCACGATAGGCCATTGGACCCGGCTGTCATTCGTGGATGTTTGGCAGTCGTGACGAGTCGTGACAAGCCCACCGCCATACCACCGCCCATAGTCTGACAACCAGTCTTACCAATGGGTATCGTAATACCCAGTAACTGCGTTGTGGAGGTCAGATAGGTAGTCGCTCCAAGTAAAATACTGATATTCAGCTGCGTTCGGTTAGACTGGAAGTCTACTCCAACATAGTTGGGAAAAGGTTAGGCAGATTGATTTTTCTTATTCATAAAATAACATCGCGCTTGTTTTCTCCGAAGGATTAGGCAGAGGTGGATCTATAGTTTACCCACAATTCGCTTGTTACGTGTAAGTCCCTTGTAATAAGCCTGTATGTGAGGGCAAGCCTGTTGCCATCAACCGGGCACAAATCCAGACTCCAGGCTGCTACTGAGAAATTCTTGATGCAAAAACCTGATAACAGTTTGCCAGACCTGGTAATCGAACTCAGGACCTCGTGCCCGGCTGTAGCGCTTGCTACCAGTAAACCAACGAAGCAATCAATCTTATTCATGGCCAGTCTAGTAAAGTCCACGGCTAGATCCAGTCCTGTAGAGTGCTATTCTGTAAAAATATCACCGTGAGAACTTAGGTGAAGTAAACCGTCAATGTTGTCAATCCCTAGCAGGGTGGAATGACAGCTCACTTCGAGGTCAAGCTCACTTCACCCAAATATTCACGGTGAGATTTTTACAGAATAGCACTACTGGTTGATTATGATAGAGTGACCACGTCTCTCCAACAAAGAATGAGAGCCACTCGCAGCGGCCTCCAGCAATTCTATTCAGTTGCAAATTGGAAATAACGAATCCCGTTGAAAATGCAAAAAAAATACTTCACTAATTAAACAAATTCACACTGCATAATATTTTGACCTATTCAAAATTGAACTACAACAGTAAAATTTTAATGTAAAATAATAACATCTTACTGAATCTTATTATACAACCCATAAAATTAGTACAAAGGGGTCATTTTGACCATATTAACCTACACAAAGATTCCCTTCATCTTGTTTTGCGGTTGAAAAGTACCCTCGATCCTTTGAGCAGGTGCTTTAAATAATAATAAGAGTGAAAGGCTACCCAGCTTTCAATAGTAAAGTTATGAAAAAAAATATGAAGGTAGTTTGTTTTTGGACAGTTTAAGATTAGGTTACACAAGATTTTGCGATGACTCTAAAACCTCTTCGTGTTGAATAGTTGAATTTAATTAAAAAATAACAGAAAGACTATATTCAAAACATGAAAAACAAAATTCAAACATTTAACCCTATACCAGCTACTGGTATAAACTTCCCAAAAAAAAAAAACATCCAAATCACATAAAACTCTTTAAAATTCAGAGTCCGTTGCAATAAATTATCATTCGTTCCACGGTTCCTCCATAAAATATAATAAAAAAAACATCAAAATATACCAAATCGGGGCTAGGAGCGAACTCAGACAAAGCTCTATTGAACTTGTCTGAACTTGTCCTTAAAAAAAAAGAACCCAGGCACCTGTTTTGGACACCACCTGTGGAATATATTAAAGTCTCTTTAGAGAGACTTCGAAAAAAAAAAGATGGTAGTACAGTTTTGTACGGCACACGGTTTTTTATTGTTTTTTTTTTAGTAAAAGTATTGATTTACTCTCGTTTAGGCGTATTGTTATTGCCCATTTTTGTGTTAAAATATATTTTGAACGTTTTTTGTTTTGATCCTGTGAAGGAAGAATACTTAATGAGTTGGAAGTCAAGGAGTGTTTAGTGAGTGTGCATGAAAGTGGCTAAACAATATGAAGTATAAATATCTGTACAAGTGTGTTTTTTTTTTAGAATCCTACTAAGATATTTTTATAATCTTATTTGACGGAATTGAGATGCGGAACTGGAAAGTTGATGTTTAAGTAATATAAATATATATCACTGTTATATTTCTGTAAGTAAATAGGTCGGGTAGGTAGAACACTTTTACACGACAAAAAGAAATTATGTTTTATAACACTCTACTTCCCTATTTCCTATCCGACTAGTGTGAGAAGAAGGACCGAAACGAACTCGGTTAAAGAATTTTAAGGCTTTTTGGTGACACAAGTATAAGACAATTGAAATAATATTTTGAATTTGTAAGTTAGTGTAACTTTATTGCAAAAAAATCAAAATGTACCAGCTGTCTAATACGTATTTCTAGAGTTGTCGATTCACCCACAAATAAATTAACACGTGCAAATCGCCTCAAGAAAAAAATAAAATAAAATAATTAAAAGTGTCGATTCGCCCTTTTTGGGCGAGTAAATTAGTGCGCGTCTCTATCAATTCCATCAATTTTAAAGGATGGAGCTTATAAAGCCCCAAAATCTTATTCTTTTTAGGGTGGATTCAACCAAACACGAATAAATTTTATCCGCGGAATAAGACACGCTGACAGTTTTCGTGTGGCGAAACTGTCAAAATTCAAAATTCACTCGGAAGAGAAGGCTTATTCCGCGGATAAAATTTATTCCTGTTTGGTCGAATCCAGCCTAAGTAGATTATTTAACTACGGAATATTAACAAATAAAATAATTGTAATTAAGAAGTAGACCCATAGTTTTATCCCAGTTATTTAATTTAATAAAAGTTTGCAGAGATCTAAATCAAAATTGGTATAATACTCTAGAATAAAGAGACAGAGGTACAATAAAGAGATATAATCTAAAACCGATAAACCTAACGAACACGAAACAACTAAAGACAGTTTTAATATTAACAAATTAGAATTCAAATCTAATCAGTTTGAATAATTTATTCAAATCTGTGTACCGTTTGAATTTCAATGTATCATTTGTTTGAATCATTTAAGTATTATCATGAATAGTCATTCCGAAACCAAATTATTTTATTGAACATAATTATGACAATGTATTTATTATGTTGGTGTAATTGCAAAATTGCTACATGCAAACGTACCTGATTGAAAATCGTCGTACAAAATTGCTATATTTGACTGTTTAGATTCTTGCGTAGATTATAAACGAGAAGTAAGGGCGAATCATTAGGCAGTTAATGTTTGTAGGAGGTGGATTTGAAACCTGTTACTACTGTAATTGAGTGGGCTGATGTAGTACTATTTGACGATAGAATGGACAATCATTCTACCTAGCCTTTTCCCAATCATGTTGGGGTCGGCTTCCAGTCTAACCGAATGCAGCTGAATACCAGCATTTTACATGGAGCGACTGCCTATCTGACCTCCACCACCCAGTAACTGGGTAATACGATACCCCTTGGTAAGACTGGTTGTCAGACTTTCGGGTTTCTGACGACTCGTGCCGACTGTCAAAGACCTACGAATGATAGCCGGGACTAACGGCTTAACGTGCTTTCTGAAGCACGGACGAGTCTCCGTATGTAAAGATGGTCACCCATCCACGGACCAACCCCGGCAAGCGCAGCTTAACCTGATGGGTCGATCCGTGCGGCTGTTTTTATTTAGCCACGAGCTCCTCGACGATAGAATGGACAATGTAACTATGAAATAAAGTGATATGTTCTACCACATCAAAATACTTCATTTCACATATACCTACATGGGCAATTATGAAACGTCAGAAGCTAGGTGTACGGTTCCACGGTTACTGTTTTAAAAATAATTGGCTTTAACAATATTGTCAAATATTTAAAATGGTCGCAAGCACTACTGCTGAGCTTCAGTTCCTGGGTTTGATTCCCGGGTCGGGCGAAGTGTTTTGACGTTCGAAAAGTGCTGATTCTCAGCCTAATTTGAATAAATGACTTTTGATTTTGGTTTTTATTTTGTAGTTTTGCCATTCACGATGTTTCTAAGTCAGGATGATATTTTTTTTAAATAACATAAAAAATATTTTATTATAAGACAGATCCATAGTTAAAAGACCGATGTGGCTCAGAAAAACTCTCAAACTCAATAAATCTTAAACCGAAGCTAGTACTGTAACCTACCTACATAATGTGTGAGCATTATTACTGCTATCTTTAGTAATATTGCTTCCGTTACTTTAGCTGGAAGCTATACTCACTTAACCCTTCTAGTCCCGTCAGATTCGAGAGTTATAATTTCCATAACGATCGTTTAAGTAGCAATTTTACCATGTGCAGCAGTGTTTTGTTTTAAATCCATAAATTATAAGCAACTGCTTCGTTGGTCCAGTGGTCGCAAGCAGTGGTGCTGAGCATGCATTCCTGGGTTCGATTCCCAAGTCGGTCAAAATGTTATTGGATTTTTGGGCGTATCATTGACAAATCTGACCAATGTAAATAATTTATGTATATTGTGGTGAGAAAATAAATTTGATTGATACTTCGTGTATACTGTAGGTACTATAGAAAGTAGAGGTTTTGCAACATGTACATGTGTCAACATGTCGATTGAGAAAACGAAATAATACCTCACTTATTTTCAACATATTTACTGTTTACATAGTTATGACTTTTGATGAAAATTAATGAAACCATTCCTTTCTATTACACAGGTCACACAAAACTTCAGTTTTCTTTTAATTCAAAGCACTAGTAAAACATTATTATAAATGTGTTATTATATGTGTTATTATGCTGAAGACATTAGCTGAGAGTCAGAGTGTAATAAATCTAATGTAAACAGAATTCGACCACTGAGCACAAGTATCGCTGACAAAGTGCTAATTTTGAACATAAATAGACCAAAATTATCATACAGACGGAGCTATAAATTATAAGTAGTTAACTCTTGGCTTGTTCTGATATACACATGGTTTATTGGTGACTCGTACGAATTTCCTCGCCCGATAATATAATTTTTTCTCGAGGCGATTCGCACGAAGTCAATTTATTTATGGGTGAATCGACAACTTCAGAAATAAGTAAATGTCGATTGGCATATTTTGAATTTTATGCAATAAAGTTAAGAAAACAGTACACTTCAACTTTATTTATTTATTTATTTAATACTTCAAGCACACAAATGTACAGAGGCGGACTTAATGCCTTAGGCATTTTCTACCAGTCAACCTTTGGGTGATGCAGAGACAAACAGTGGTAGGTGCAATAGCGAGAATTCAAGAGATAAATATTTATTTAAATATATGGATTTAATACCTAAACTATCAATGTAATATATACACCTAATTATATATATATATACATTATATATTTATATATAAACACAAATAAATACACATAAATATACTACAACAAAATAAGACAAGCAATGGGAAAACATTACCGTTGTGATAATACTGCCAGCTATCATATATTTTAAGTGTTATAATTTATATGATCGTTTCCGCCATGTGAGCGTTTTCATTGATAGGTAATATTAGTTTCATTTGTATTTCGCTTTCTTTTAGTAGGTGAAGATGCCTGAGAATTGTTTTTTAACGGCATGTAAAGCTAAGTCAGATAGAGAAGAGTAGATAATAATATGCAATTTTTTGTCAGACTTCGGAAATCGTCAACTTTTCATAAGATAATGTGAAATACCTATTTAGGTTTCACGCAGGTTATTAATTTTCTAATTTATGTGTTTCAGGCTCCAATACATTCTATGTCAATGAACGTAGCTACCCTATCAATGGTCTTGGAAAATCTTTTACTCAATAACACGCATATCAATAAAGTATCTCGGTGAAAGCTTACAGTAATTCATAAGCTTTATCTACCTTTTAATTGCTGCTACTGGATTTATTCTGCCTTCAATGAAACATCAATGAGACATCAAAACTATTATTTCTTGATTACTTATCCAATTGCTTCACCGAAAAAAGAAGCCATCGATACTAACAAAGGCCGACGGTGATATTATCTTTGACAAAACAAAATAAAAACTTTAAAAACTGTTGAACCGTCTCTTTCCACTTCAATAGTAATCGAAAATAAGTCACTTCTTCAAAACCGTGACTTACTTTCTCGACAAAATTGTACTTGCCGTTTTTGAAGAGCACGAAGACAGTCATCTCTAAAGCTATGGGATGAAAGACATAGACATTTTGAGTTCTTTAAAAGCAAAACATAATTTTGTTTTCGCTTTTCTAGAGACCACACAGATTAAACATGAATTTTGCTTTTTGGTTTACCAATGAGTGAAGTTCGACGTTTCTTTGATTTTTTTATAGCCTTATTTTAAAATTATTTAGTTGGCAAATTTTTCCTAGTGCTTCCGTGTCACCAGTATTTTTTTACAACATTTTCCTATATCGTTAACATTACCATCCGTCTAGCCTTTCCGCAACTTTATCGAGATCGGCTTCTTAAGTTATTTATAAAACTAAAACTCTTGCAAAGCTTGCCTCTGTTGAATGAGACTCACTAGACGTTCGTTGGTGCAAAAAATGTATATAACTTCATATTACCGTCGAGTTTATGAGCGCGATGATTATTCGTAATGCAATATGCAATACATTTCATATGGTTTTCGATTTCTTCGTACACGATCTGTCCAGTTGCCATCGATTTTCGCTTTCGATTGTCGAGTGCTATGCATCGAGTCCATTGCCAACGCTTAGTCATGGTGTAATGTATGAATTGTTGGCGAGAATTCTTTTGTATTATTTGCAAAGTTATAGCTTGTGAATCTAATGCTTTGGATAATTGGAATGGGCTTTGAATGATACAGTCGACTCTAGCTGTTGTTATTAGACAAATTGTTTTTGTGGAATTAATGATTGGAATATCTTGTTTATCCATATACATGTGATCTAATAAGATCAATTTGTAAGATTAGGTTTTTCTATCCTATATTATTTATCCAACTAAGAAATATATTTCTAATAAGTTACTCGACCTGTAGACTGTTACAAAATAGCTATACATTTTTTTTCCTTTAGCTATGTTTCTAGCTGCCTTTGATTTGCATGTTTTATCTCTTTATGTCACTCTTTTATTTTCAGAAACAAAGGTGGCTGGATTACGAACTTTTTTACAATCAAGAACATTTTGAAATCAAATTCCAAGTTTCTTATTCTTTCTTTCTTTAAAGTTACCACGAGTACGTAAGTTAATAGCCAAGTTACGAGATAATTTTGTAGAACTCACTTAACATAATACGTCATATTTCTAAGTTAAAGTTTATCACTTGGACCATGCCGATTCGTGACTGCAACCACGATTTAGAGCGTGCCAAGTTTACGTCCCGCCAAGCCTGAACTAGTTCATGTATCTCTTAACGTTTTGAAGTTATATATGTAGTACTGTGAGCTGAATTTTAAGTGTGTTTTCAGTAGCTGTTCTCCTTACTACTTCTAGTGCTGTATCTACTGCGAGTTTATTTAACATTAGACCTAGACAGACCAGTATGGTAATTTATTTTAAAGTTTTAATGTCTGAAACATACTGGATGACACAAGGGATAAATATTATTCCCGGTCTATTATTACACCGGGAATAAACTTAGCACAGGTAGCCAAATACACTTTCCTATTTTAAACCAATTTACGACGTTGTAAATTATAATTATTTTCCTCATGAAAAACAATATTTTTTTCAAATAAATTTATGTTTATATAAACCACAGCGTAGGTGTTTAACGCGTGTTATTTATCCTGTCCCCACAATTCAGAACTAGTCGGAACATGTCCCTCTGACTGAACAGCGATGTAGCGTAAACAGCAGATATTTTCGACTTGATTGACGAGATGCTCTGACTGCGCAGTCTAAACACGGGTTTATGAATTATGTTCACCGTTAAGTTCAGATTTAGATTTTGCTGATTTGCAATTTATTGTGTTTTTCTCTTGACAGAATTCTTTTTTCAGCAATTAGATTTTTTATTTTATTTTGTCAATGTTATCACTTTTGGTAAAAAAAATTGTAGCACTTTACTTTTTCCGAATCACTGTAACACATATTGCAATAAAATCTTATTTCGACACACTACCTACAGACTACCTACCTAATTATTTTAGAGTAAAAGTTTTAGACACTTTCAAACTCGTAATTTTTATTCAATTAGGTGTTTTTTTTTAATGATTGCTATGTACTTTATTTTTTATGATATGATTCTAGTCTTTTTATTAAGTAATTGTTCACCACATTTAGTCGGGTTCAGGAAGTATTGCAGAAAAAACAAACATAATTATGTTTTTACAAAATAATATTTATTTCACAATTATTACCCCATAAAATGTTTGGGTGACAAAAATTAACACAATCCAGGTTATACGATTTGATTACATGCGGTACTTAACTAGAATAGGTACTTGTAAATAAGTATGAATGCTTATCAAGAAAAAAAAATCACAAACTTTTAAATGCAATATTTACAGGTCAATTAATTAATTCTATAATATATTTATACAAATTAGGAAACAGTTTTTTTTTTCAAGTTTTTTACACTTTTTGGAAACAGTACATTTTGAAGCAAATTGTATGGCTTTAACAAAACTAAATTCACTTGATGTAAAAAATACGTCAAAATATTTACAGTTGTCCTATAGTTACCTAATTAATAATTATACCTACATACATTGAATTAAGGGGACATTTTTATAATTTTAGTCCTCCTTAAAAATGATTTCAATATCTTTTAGGCTTCCATAATTACGATTTCGTAAATTTAACTAATATTTGGTATCTAATCGATTCCAATGAAAATAATTAAATGAAAATGAAACTATTTATGACTATCGAAATGATTTGGAACTAAAATAATAATTGAGATCTATCAAGTAAGTTAATCTAAGATCTAATTATATTTTCACCGTCAAATAAATGGAATAAATTAAACTAGATTTAAATGAATCTAAAATTGATAAACAAGAGATCAAATGGAAAATGTATCTAAATTAAAAACTTAACAATACTAAAATAATTTTAAAGTCGCAATCAATTACAATACCTATTCATTATCATTTGCAATTTTTGTGATCACTGGTATTCTTTTTAAATGCAGCAGATATTATTGGCAAAAGCACTTACGAACATAGTTATAGAAAAATACTTCCGTACGAATAAACAATTTATTAAATGCATGACATAAGAAAATATAATTACTACTTTTTTTTAATTCATGAGGCGTTTTGTCGAACTTCACTCAAATTTGAAAAAGCAAAATTCATTTTTAAAAAAGCGGAATAAATGTTAGAATTGCAAAATCGAATTAAATTGAGCTGCGGGGACCTCTCGATTTAATTCGGACGTAACCACCATTTACAATTTAAGTGCAGTTGGACACAACATCTCTTCCAGAACAAATAGGCACAAAATAAAATACGGAGGGACTTAAAAATACGTAACAACAGTCCAGACCTGCTTTGCAGTATCACTGTCAACAATACTTATCTAGTACAGTACAATCTTCATTTTATCTGATGGTATTGAAGAGAGACGACGCGAGGGAGACCTTTATGATGGCCACGACCATCACTAGGTTGACGATGTAGGTCGAATTGCATCTTAAGTGGTAAGGTGGTGTGTTATGCTCACGAGGACACTCACCTCGCCTATTGTCCTGGACTTCTTGGCCAGGCTGTCGTGATACCAAGATGTGGCACAGAACTTCGTACAGCTCGGCTAGAAGCCGGTTCAGCCGCGAAAAGTTCTCCTCTGTTGCCTCTCTCTCACTCGGTAAGTTGAATGCTATAGCCATCTTTGTCTTTCGCAACGTCTTTTTCTACGGAAGAAGCGTGGACAGATAGCTGTTTGTTTGTTATGCATAAATGCTGTGTGGCTGTTTGTGTAAAGTTCCTTTCCGCTTTTGGATCCACTTCTCCGTTTTTCTAAAAATTTTGTATGAATCAGAAATGTTCCTCCAAACTTTCAAAACCGTCCTCTAAAAATTTTATAGGATCTAAAATTCCTTCTCAGGTTACTTAGATTTTTTTTCAAGTGGTACAAAAGTTTTCTCGGGGGAAAAAATTCTCGAAAGTCAATTTTGCGAAAATATCACTCAAAAAGTTCACTTTGACACACCAAATGGCACAGAGTCCAAAATAAAAAATACACACAGTTCAATTTGGCGATAATGAGATCACAGGTAAAGTTCCGACCTCAAAAGTTCACAAGTTCACAAAAAGTTTTGGCCGCAAAAAACTCGCGCGGTACATTGTCTGTAAATCACTCGTAATTTTGGTGTAACCAGCGCACGGTCGATGACACAATTGCGCTAACTAACGCACTATGCATCGCTGTGGCTAACCGTCGTAAACAAACTGACTTCGCACGCCGCTCTACAAAAGAGGTCGACAGACGACTATTGCACGTGCGGCCGGCAAAGGAGCGAATCGTGTAATAGGGGATAATACTTCGTGCACATCATTGCCTCGCTCGACGCGTCCCCCTGTGTTGGTGCGCTGCATAACGTGTGCACACACGCACACTAACGAAACCCATTTGATTATAAATAGTGGAACGCACGGTAGCACGCTCCCTTCGCACTCCACTACTACAATCAACGTCCACACCGCTGTCCCCGTCCCTTTCCCTCTCTCTAATTCTACATGCATCTATCTCTTTTCAATCAGGTTACATCATGTTACAACAGCAATGGACAAAGTGTGGCTCTCTCGTTTCGATGATACAAAACCTTCCCTTAGTGGAAGCGGAAGAGATGATAGTGTCGATTTTGGATTTTGGATATAGAAAGCGCGCCAAAGTGAACTGGCCAATCGGAGGTCTTGATTTGTATGGGGTGAGGTGACGTAAGAATGGAGGACTCGAGACAACGGGGTTGTTAAACGGAAAGCGTTCACTCGACCACTGGCTCTCGCCGCAAACCTACTATATTTTGTTTCGCGATATTTTAACTGCTCTTTGTTCAGGAGATAGACGTAAACTTGATTTCGTTAGCCTCGGGGCCTCGATACTGTGACAGGAGTTAGCGCGTGTGTTTTATTATTAGTAATTCGGTAGTACGTTCGTAAAAGCGGTATAAAATGGTTTTAATGATCGTGGTTTTGCCATACGCGTTGGTTTGTGAAATCAAGAGGTGTTTTTTAGGTTTATTGGCGTTTAGGGTCGAGTGGAAACCTTTGTTTAGATTGAATACCGGCAATAAAATTGATAACCGAAGTTAAACATAAAATGGTAAATAAAATAGCCATTTGCGTGATTTTGTAATTCTTTTGTGCTTATATGTTTGTTTGTTTTGAAAGTGACTTTAGATTTTTTGCCAAATTAGATTGATAACCATTTTTCTGACAATCACTGTTTTGTGAAATAAAACGCGTGAACATTTAAATAAAATTAGGTAATTCAAAAAATCGTTTTAGAAAAATTTTAATCATAATTCTAGAAAAATCAAATTATTTAAAACTTTTTCGAAGTTACAATAGCAATAATTGCGTGAAAAAAAAATTGTTTGTCAAATGTCGAAATAAATAAACACGGCACTTTCTGCACTCATCAATTAAAATGAATATATTAACACATTAAAATAAAAAGTTTTGTTTCTAAATCCAGTTATTATTTGTCATCGTAAAAAATTTAGGGAAAAACGTTTCAGTAGGTAGGTCGAGTTCTACATACTTACAAAATTGAAATGAATGATTTTCAGGTTACAGCGATGCAGTACAAAAGGGAAAGTATATTTTTTAAGTAGAAAAAAAACATATACCTAATTATAAACAAATAATTGGGTCCTTTGCTTGTTTGTCTATTTATTTTTACATGTTATCACAATGACATCTAATTTTATTTATTTTTATTATTTTATTTATATTTCTTTTTTATTCACTTACATTGTCATTCTCACCTACCACACTATCACAGTTCTCAATATCACCACAGTACCAATCTAACACCACTGTCTTCATCAAACATCGAATAAGAACTAAAACGACAAATCAAAAAGATTTTGGCTCTGCCGTAATATTAGTCATAGCAAACAAAGTCGGACCAAGGACTGCCCGGATGATTCCTGACTCATTTTTGTTAAATTAAATTAAATAACACGAACGGTACATCTCAGAAAATTACAAATTCAACCGAAGTTAACAAAGGCTTGAAGAACACCGAGATTATTTTTATAATTGTGATTTTGAGTTTTATTCGATAGGGTGGGGTAACTATTAAGCGTGAGGTTTCAAAACTATAGATGAATTACATAAATAAGAAAATCTGTTTGCTGGAAGAGGGTCATTGTCGACAAAGCAGGTGCAAAGGAAGCTGGTATGATGGTGTAAAAGCATTTATGAGATATTGACCAGGAAAGGCTATAAATAGAGAATTATGGAATACTAAATAGGATACCTACTTTGCCCACTACTGGGATGAATCAGATTGAAAAAATAATATAGAAAATAAACTCTTTGATTTAGGAAAGGTCTTTCAATTGACATAAACTACAAAGTTGTAGTAGGTAAAATATTATTACGTTAGAAATCTAACAATTACATCAGCCAAAAAGACATCATCTTGGAGTCTCCAGAGAAATTCTTATCTTACATTTGAAGATTCTCAAATAAAACAGAAGTTATTTGTTTGGAAACATTAGTCAGACTTCGGTAATCACCTAAAAATTCAGAAGCTAGGTGAATTGAATTATATTAGTAATTGAAAGTTCCACAAGAGCACATACTATCAACTAGATTATGAAGGAAATAATATCATGACAACTTAAGACTATCTAATCCATTCGAATCAATTCAAATGACCTATTAAGAACTTGAAAGCCATTGACACATTAGAATTTCATTCAGTGCAATCCAATCGCTGCCAAAATACTCCTACCTCATAAGTAATATTTATCCATACTCAATTAACATCTCTGAACAATCAGAATGATAAATAATTATAGTGAAACCAGGAGCACGTACAACTATATAAATATTAAACTCAGATTGTAGTGCTAAAAGATCAAATTTTACGTGATTGCCCATTAAGAGTGTGCAAATAACACCTGGCCTGACAACTTAAAATGTAGATGTGATAAGAATTGTTAAACAAGTTAACATATTGATGGCTGTTCATTTTCCCAGAAACTAAGCTAAGTACACTGTTAAAAGATTTTTGAATGATGTAGATGGTAGTCAAGTGGATATATTCTCTAGATAAGCGATATTGTAGGCTGGTAAGGAGAAGTTGTTTTTGTTTCTTGAAAATAAACCAAGGGCAGAACGATAGTGTCATGAAGATGAATTACAATTCAAGATATAAGGAAAAATGTTCCAGATTGATTTAAAAGTCATTTATACGATTCCTTCCTCAATAATTAATAGGACAGAAAAAAATGGAAGTCATTCTTTATCCTTTAACTGAACTGGTAACTAGAGCCATAAACTGCATACCACCACGCTTGACTAAAAATTAAATAAGGAACAATAAGTAGATGATGATAATAAATAACATACTATAGAGCCTGATAATGAAAAATAACCAGCCAGGCATAATCATAAACGCTTTACTATCGACACAGCAAGTTCAAACGTGTTCAGTGAAGCGATCGAGTGACTTAACATATTGAAAGTAGGTCATACGAGAAATGACTAACAGAGAAGCTATGAGAGACTACGTGATGCTACTCTTGACTTGAGACCACCTTTTGAAGGGTAATTTGTTGAATCAATTAGCAATTATAAATGATTTATCAAGAATTTGTTCTTTATTGTTTATAAGGAGTTCTATTGTTCTGTTCTTGAAACAAGATGAGCACATGATTATGTAATTAAAAATGATTATACCATGAAGTTAAATAATGTTCTTTGTAATTCTTTTAATAACAAGTTCACCAGTTTAGTTATTAAATCTCTTTAAGCATTGGAATTTACAAAACTTGTAACAACTGCATATACAAAAATGGCTAAATATAATTTGTGTAAAAAACCCAAATAATTAGAAACGCTGCGTAAGAATTTGGCAAGCGTTCCAAACTATCCAACAATTCCACTCAATAGATGGCGCTGCTAGTCACTCCCGCTAGGAGGGGAGCTAGTTTTCGCTTACTTTGGCGACAAGGTTAAATGCTATTTTTTTGTAGTTTGTTGATCGCTTATCCGAACTTACTAATTATTAAGGACATGATCATGGTTTAAGGAATTTATTCATCTAGTAATCAGTACAAGCTAAAATAGTAGGAGTACAGCTGTACAAAACGAGGTACTTACTACATAAACATTTCTGTGTTTCCCGTATTCCAACCGATTTCATATTCCGTTAAATGCGAGTAACACAAACAAAATAAGTGCAGCCACAGATAAATAATTCAAAATATTAAATAATCAGACATAATGCACATTAAGTTTTACACCGCAGAGGTAGAGCTGGGCGTAATAAATATTAAAATTGATATGAATGCATAATGCGGTAATGGGAAAGAGGTATAAATTCGTGTTAATGCGATTGACAACCGCTACTGTAATGGTCGCCAGTCCAAATGCAACGTTATTTGAGATATGGCTCAATATACAGTAGTTAGCGGGATAAAATTTCTTTTTGTGATGTGAAAGTTATAACATTGGTTGAAATGTCAGTTTTAGCTTTAATATTGTAATTCTCACTGTCGTTGATTGTCATTTAGCAGTAGCAAATAAATTATATAATTTCATTGTTTCCAACTATGTTTCAATTGAGCCTTTCTGATTAGCTCGGTATGTGTCGCACTCCCGCAGATACCGACCAGGAAGGATCAATTGAAATATAGGCGCTCGGTAGGTGCTCGGTAAGCTTTCGGTACTGCGTATATCGAGCATGCTGATGTCGCACCGCTGCTGTACCGACCAATCAGAAAAGGGCCTTAATGTCAATGATGTATAAAACGTCATTGCTTAATGTACTAGCTGCTCACTTCGATTAGGCCGTTACCTCGCCGCGCGCTCACCACCACTTTTAACTTATTAAAGTTAAAAAGATGATTAACAAGGCGGCGGTGGTGGTGTTATTAATATACTACTTTCATGCATATAAATCACCATGTTTGTTCCATGTATATATCTTATGTTTTAAATTCTTTTTATAATTATAAAATGGATACAGTAAAAAAAAAAAAAAATGTCAACGTTATTAGTAGTTGGGCCTTTGGTTTTAATTTCGATTACGGCTAACTCGAAGTGAAAGACTAGTAGGTATCTACATTGCACTTTGATTCTGCTATTATAGTCTAGTATTCTAGTAGTATTCAGTTATTAGTTATCACTTCTTCCTTCTCATTGTCAGCATGGCTGGTAACTGTTTTTAGTTTTTAACGACCTTATCCTTCTTTTTTATTTATAAATATTATTATGTCTTAATTAAGTAATATGTCGTATGCCCTCAGTGTAACAACTTATTACAGTTTCTGTCAATACTGTGAAAGTTTATAGAAACTTTCCTTACTAAAGCTTTCCAGTTTTTCCCTCATCACCTTTATTTTTCACTGTCGCTGCATCTTCATTCTTAAACCACTCCAAAACCACGACAAAGAGCAATCAGAACGAACCCAAAGCCGTGAAATCGGACAGTAGCTGCCACGGCGGATTACGATTTAGCTCCAAATCGGGACTCCTTGGTCAAAGTGTAAAAGTGAAGATAACACAATCAATCTTTTTTGTTGACCAAAAAGTGTAGGATTTTTTTTCTATTGTTGTTTGCTTGATGAACTAGGAATGAAAGAAGATATCCTAAGGTATAAGCTACAGATTTAGTCGTTTTTTTTTAAATTATGTTATTCAGTTTAAGTTCAGAGTATACATTCAAAAATTGTAAAGAAATATCTGTATTTTTGGGAAATAAAGATATTTATTATTATTATTTTATCTGCGACATCTTTCATTGACGAGTTGCCAAGTAGACAACGAAATTATAAAAACAATGAAATACCTGAGATATTTATAAATAGTCGATAGGTATGGGTTTTTTTTTTTAAACATCCATTTTCGTGCCAAGAATCCGCCATTTAGATTTTTTTGTAATTTTAATATAATATCCAGTGACACTCGCGCAATAAAGACGAATCTAACGACATTCATCAAAATCGGTTCAGCCGTTTAGTATTTACGAGGGAACATGAAGACGGACATACATACCTACATACATACATACAGGTGAAACACATAACCCTCCTTTTTTGGCTTCGCCGCAGTCACACAACAAGAAGAAATGCATCTGCGTAACCTGTGGCTACGCGGAAGCAATAATAACAAATTATGTTTTTAATTTCATCAATTTTAACACTCGTTTTATTCTTCATTTATGATGTGACGATAAAAAAAGTATTGTGGTAGCCTCTAGTCTTCATAAGTGGCAATTTGTATCATTAATTATTAATTAATAGTCATTATTTCTTACAAAATACTTTTTAATTGTTGTGTTCCGTCAAATTAGCTTCTAGATTGTTATTGTTTTTTTTAATGTCCCTGGGGGCTTGTAGACTTGTTTTTTAATTTTTTCAGTGTTCAAATCACGCTGATTTTTTCATTGATAGTATAAAAAATATGCCCCTATTAACTCACCTCTCTATTAATAGAAAAATGGTATTATACTGATCAAGATTATATAAATGATAATTTAAAAAAAATAGTTTATTTTTGTTTTTTATTGTTTGTTTTATTTAGTTTTTTAAGTTTTTTTAATTTTTTATATTATATTTTAATTGTTTGTATGCCTTCGCGACAAAACATAGCGAACAAATATGTTAACCTAACACCAATATGTAAATACCTATGTTTAACAAATAAAGATTCTGATTCTGATTCTGAAAATTGATGACACGGATTTCATACCTAAAACGACATTAAAATATTAAATAATAATATTTATTTAATAAATAAATATAAAAAAGTCTGGAACCTCTTATCTTTATTCAGCCATTATTAGAAAATCTTTTTAAATAACATGGTTCTCACTTCATCAGTATTTTCATAATATTCACAGTGTGCAACCTCTTGAAAAATAAAGAGATCTTTAAAGAAATGCCACTGGGAACACTTTTCCCCCACTGATGTTTGATAAAAATATAGATCTGGCACATTTTAGGCAGTTTTCCGGTATTAGTTATGTACCAGATTGATGACTGACTAGTTTTTTTTTTAAACCACAAAGGGGAAGCTCTTGGCCTGAAACTCACCTGATAGTAAGTGATGATCCGGCCGAAGGTGGAAGCGAGCTTCACCCGGAATCCTCAACCACAGAGTAACTGCCTATCTTACCTCTAACTGCCGGAACACAACAATGCTTTTAACATTGTTGTTATAGCGACAGACTTAGATAAGATGGTGGTAGCTAGCCAGGCGGACTTGAAACCAGCCCTACCACCAACCAGACCGAGCAGAAAATTTTGCCCCCACTGGGAATCGAACCCGGGACCTCTGGGTCTGAGACAGGTGGTCTAACCACTAGACCACAGAGGCGGTTGTACTTTACCACGGCTTCAGCTATTCTAATTAAGTTTATGTCAATAAATCTAGAGAGAACAGGAAAGTATTCAATAACATTCTTCTCAAATCTTAAAATTGTTTCTGCAGAAAGCAGCAATGTTAATAATATTATATTTTCATTAGCGACATCTACTATAGTGTCCAGAGCGACAATTTCCGTATTTTTAAGAACATTCGCATGTCATTCGCAATCTGTTAAAAATACAATGAATTTACCAACATTTTTGCCAAGTTCGCGACTTGACGGCTCGTGCAGATCGGCGCGACATCGCGGGCGCGACAGGCAGCGCAACCCTTGCCGCGCCCGCGATATTGCGCCAGTCTGCATGAGTCTTGAATGTGAACGTTTTTTTTAGTAGGTACGAGAATTGGCCTTCTGATACACTCCGCCAATATCCATTATGACACCATTAACAGCCAATGCGGGATCATCAGTAAAAGCTCTTGTAATCATAAATTCCTTTGCATCAGCAATTTGGTCGGTTAATAGATTGAGTGCATATTGATTGGTGTTGCGGCGAGGGCACATTGGCGTGTAATAGTTTCAATACAAGGGTTTTTTGTGTGGTTAAGAAGTAATAAAAAAATGCAAATGTATGTAGAGACTAAATTGTCGGTTACCACCAGCATTTTAAGTCAAAGGTGGCTCAAAGATGGAATATAAAATTGAACTTTTCCTGAGTGGCTTTTGTAGATGAGTCACATAATGGTAATGTTGTAGACAGAATATGTGCCAAAACGTTAAACAATAGTGCAGGACTTCGTAACTTTTCAATTCAGTATTCCGTCGTCTCATTGCAACTACTTTTCGGTTTTTTACCGACTTCAAACAAATGGGAGGGTTCTCAATTCGGTTGTATTTTTTTAAATTTGTTACCTCTGAACTCCGTCGTATATAAACCAATTTGGGAAAATCTTTTTTTGAAGTTATGGAGCTTTGTAGAATGCCCATGCCGAATGATTACTGTTAGTGAGAGAATCGTTAGGTATCAATTAATATTTTCGAAAGTAAAGGAACTGAAGTTTCTTTGAAATGTCGCTTCTTGATCATTTTCCTTTCAATACTTGATAGTAGAATTATAGCAAATTTGTGATACCCTTTTACACGACACTTACAGTTAACTATCAACTAATTAACTATTCACGAGCCGAGTACCCTACTCTGAACAATAGTATATTACAGGCTGACACCAGGTGTCCCTTTGAGTGAGTTACTGCCAAAATATATAGCCATTAAAATTAATTGTGTCCCAATGTTCGGCCAATTGCTTCGTCGCGGTATTGACTTATAGCCAATTAATTGGTTTCGCTAAAGAGTTATTGCTAGATTTTGACTTGGAAGTGCTGATTTTTTATTAACATCTCATGTGATAGATATGTCATGTAAGATTGATGCGGTATTATTTCCATTAGATTATAAAATTCGAAAAAGGGTGAACTCGCTCCGCTCGCTCGGCTCGCGCGTGGTTCTAAGCTAATAGGTTAGGTTAGGTTAGAACTGTGACAAAGCCGAGCGAGCGTAGCGAGTTCCGGTGGTGCCGCAGCAGCGGCCGGCGAGGGCTGATTCCAAGTTACTCGCAGCTATTTAGTTTTAGCGCAAGGTGCGTCGCAAGCAAGGTTATACCAGTTCACAATAACGGAATTAATACCCATCGATTATAAACTAACGAAGTTCATAAATATACGATGAAATATATAAGTACACTCATGGTTTAGAAGTACTTGCAGTTGTCTATCTGAAGAGAAATACACCCAACCAGAATTTTATATTATTTGAAATCCATAACACCTCCATTGATGTTTAAACTTTTGTAATGCATGTACCGTATTTTTTTGTTCGAGTTTCCTAAAAAAATATCACAAACTTTAACCTAGTCAAGTCTATCATTTAAAGTTGTTCATCTCTTCAACACCACGCAAAGCAGAGCTTCTATACGCCGTTATTACAAACAATAAATTTGCTCCCACAATATTGGTGTGTATCAACACGGATGACTGCAAAACTATTAAATATCGGCCCAGGATTATGCATGTTAAACTGAAACTACCCCTTTTTCAATCATGAGGGCTTACAGCTGACGGATATGAAATAGTTTTCAGCAGACATTGTGTAAACATGATAACTAGACAGAACATATTGCTGTTTTTGGGGATAGGTGATGTAGGTAGTGTGGACGAGGGAATAAATTATTAAGAAAGAAAGAAAGAAAAATATTTTATATGGGACACGTCAGTACAAAAGAAGAAGAGGAAGTCGCGAAAGTATGCTCTAGCCTTAATGCGAGTTCATAACCACATGATTATAAGGTGTAAGGATTAATAAGAAGGTAAGTAAGGATCTTACCACGAAGCATAGTTTCTACAAATCCTCCAATAGAAGAAACGAGGTGGTATCTGTGAGATAGTGCCCTCCCCGGACTCCTGCCTCCTTGAGCAAGCATGGTGGTTGGCAGATAATCGACACGTGTTTCCTTCGTGCGGCCAGCGCTCGGCGTGGCAACACGTCGTGGTCGGGTTCGCGTCAAGTCAATCGTCATCTTGAGGATGCCTCGTTGAGAGGTGAAACACGTGTCGATTTCTTACAGGGTTTTTTTTTACTCTTTAAGAATAGTTGAGCGGAATAGGTTACTAAATATATCTACGTCTATTGTATTTTATAATGGAGGTCCACCAATTCACGCCTGAATCAATGAACTATTATTTAAATAACTACATTAGCACACCTTCAAATCTTAACAAGAGAAAATACAACATCTCATCCTCAGGCTCTCTCCCTTTATAATCCAATAAACCATCTTGCTCAAACAAATCCCTCCGACATTTAAAATTGAATTCGCAAAAAATGCTGCGCGGTCAACCTGGCTGGACACATGTCTACTGTGCAGTTAATAAATTGCAATCCGAGTGATGCGCACAGATTAGCGAGCACCGCGGAAAGTTCAATGCACTGGGTTTCTATAGAGCTGTGTGTACGATGTGAACTGTGAGCTAGATGATAGATTTTTTTAAACATATTTTTGATAGATCATAAAGGATAAAGGGACTCGCCATTTGGATCTCTCGTTAATTTCATGTTTTCCAAACTTTTTTGTACACTTCGGTAATTTATGGCTCATACCTTCTCTCTATAAGAATGGGGCTCGTGGCTAAGTAATAACAGCCGCACGGGTCGATCCATCAGGTTAAGCTGCGCTTGCGGGGGTTGGTCCATGGATGGGTGACTATCTTTACATACTGAGACTCCTCCGTGCTTCGGAAAGCACGTTAAGCCGTTGGTCCTGGCTGTCATTCGTGGATCTTTGAACGTCGTTACGAGTCGTCAGAAGCCTGAAAGTCTGAAAACCAGTCTTACCAAGGGGTATCGTATTACCCAGTTACTGGGTTGTGGAGGTCAGATAGGCAGTCGCTCCATGTAAAATACTGGTATTCAGATGACCTTCTCTCTATAAGAAGAGGTATTTGCCTGATCCTTTGTTTCATGCTCATGCATTGATTGATCTGTTATCTTTAAGTTCAAACTGTTTCAAGTTTTGTAACTTCATGTCAATGTGACAATTACCTTTCACACCAAAACAATCACAATCACACTACCAATAACAACTCTATATCCTCCACTTAATCTGCCACATTTAGTTCATATTGCGCCATCGCACCTGTTATTTGAAATACATATTATTTACTATGGTAAACCCATGGGTTATCCACCATAACGTTTCATTAACAACTTTTGCTCAGCTTTTTGTTATGGCAGAGTGAGTTTGAGCGAGAAAGCCGTGGGAAGTTGAAAATGAAAGTTTTTGGGGCGTAGTTGTAGATTATAGAGGAGTCGAAGAAATGAAGATTTGTAGGAAAGACTCGGGTTTCCAGTATCCAGGCCTATGAGGCTTCTATCTCATGAACTGCCTTGTTTACTTAACGTAACACAACATAACATGACGCCTTGTTTCCCCGAATGTTTGGGCAGAGGTGTACTATCGCGGTCATGCATATCTGAACACCGTAAGGACTATTCCTTCTTGCAGCGCTCGGCCGCTTACTCAACCTCAAAGCTTGATTTCAATTAAACCATTTACAGGCACTCTTGAATTGTCAAGGAGTCGGTCAGTCAGAAATATGAAGTTAGTTGCCCATTCCAAAGCGAAGTAGGTACGGAGAAGAACGGGTAAAAAACTCCATGAACACTCTTTTGAATAAAAAAATTGTTACCAAAATATTTGTTACATCATTCATGTTGAAATTATACATTTGAGAACAATGTAGAAAGATGTGCATGATAAAGACTATAATATGAAGACGATAACTTTAAAACGTGAACGTATTTTTTTCATACATTGCTAACTTGATTGACAATGGCTGGATTGGGACGAGAAATATTCATCTTAGTTGGTTCCATGTGAAGCCCATGTTTTGAAACAGATTAACTCTTCCAAAAAAATATATTGTACGTCCCTCGTCCCTTAAAAAGTGGACCTTGTCCGAAAAAGGTCGAAAGATACCGAAGACTGGACCGGTAGTAACTTGTTGACACAGGTCGTAACAGGTTAGCAGGCTATTATCTATGTGTACCATAAAATAACCCGGTTTCCTTATATTTATATTTTTTTCCAAATTATCTTCTACGGATTAAGAGTTGTTACGATGGCTTATTGGTGATTCGCCCGAATTTACTCGAAAACGAATTTCAAATTATATTATTTTTTCTTGAGGCGATTCGACAATTCCAGAAATCGATTTGCCTACACATAAAATAACTTCGTGCGAATCGCTTCAGGAAAAAATAATATTATTTAAAAGATCGTCGATTCGCCCGTTCAGGGCGAGTAATATCGGGCGAATCACCAATAAGCCGTTACGATGTGCATCATGATTTCCTCCTGTTTTGAAGTCGAGTTAAAACAATTATGTTCTACTGTTCTAATGTTTTCTACTATACAAACCCTACCTACGCAGGTATTGACCCAAAAGAGTATTTTGGAATTATCATATTCACCCCATTTTTTCCCCTTTTAAAAGTGTCTGACAAGGTGATAACTAAATCGTAACTGAATCGGTTAAATATTTACTAAGATTATCGTTGCATCATTATTTATCTTAGGTAGGTACATTTTATTTTTTATAAAATGTGGGTACCTAAGATAATTAGAATAATTAACACATGCAGTAACTTGTCGAAAAAATATCGCGTGTATGCTGTAAATAAATAAAAACAATCAGAGGGGGATGCGCTACGATAGCCTGCGAAATTCTTTCCTAATGTTTTTGCAATTTGGTCAATATCATGTTGTGATCCACGGCCGTAACAAATATGGCTTTACATTATTATAATCATTAGAATCAGCAATACAACTTTTTCAGTTAGAATTGGCCTCAAATGTCATGATTTCGTGAAAGTCATTCAATGGTGTGATATTCTTTAAATAAATCTTTTTTTTTTTTTTTTTTTACTACTTGATATTGACCTGCAAATTGTAAAAAACGTAAGAAGATTTGAATTTCGCGGGCTACCCTGGCGCTTTCGCCTTAACACTTAATACGTTTCACGCTACGCAGTAGCTACGTCTTAATACTCAAAAACCTATAAATAAGAGTTTTTTTCGGTATCCGTATTACTTACTACTTCTTCCCAAAATATTCAAAAGCTTGTCACTACTTGACTCTTTTGAAGCTTTCGAGTGGGTATTTTGTAGAACGATAAAGGATGATTACCACCAAACGGCTCGCATCGCATCGGATCGGAAAGGATACGACCGGATACGGGGACAGCCGATCGCGTCCGGCAGAATTTCGACGCATACTATCGGCTCCGTACCGTCGCTTGCGAACGTATCCGTTTCTGCGCCTAGTCAAATAGTTTCATTCCTACCGTGTTGCAGCCGAAAGGATCCGATCGGATACTCATAATTCAACTCTTGTTAAGTTATTATACATTGTTATTATGGTCCAAATAACAGGCATCTAGCCGCGGGACGGCTCTGGTGTCATGTAATACAGGTTTTTTTTATTTCAACCTACTTCAGGCACCAGTGTCTCACAAAGTTAGCTCCTTGTTCCTGCAATATTGTCAAATACTAGCATTAAGTACATAACTTGTCTAGAGAAAATAAACGTTTTATATTATAAAAAAATAGCGACGACAGGCGATCGCGCGTCGCAGCATACTTTCGGCTGGATAATATAGACTTTAAATACTGTGTACACGATTTAAAATCCGATGCGATGGAAGCCGTTTGGTGAAAATTATCCTTTAATGTATCTTTAAAAAGCTACGCCTCTTAACTCCCGAATGCTAACTTCATAATTTGTTGACGGCCTACTCAAAAACATCTTAAATACTTACCAAAAACTCTATCAACAACCCGGTTACCTACCATACTTGGCTAGCCAAACAACCAAGAGATAACTAATGTTCAAATACGAAAAAAATCACTACGAAACAGCCCTATGAGCTTCGGTTTCTGCCTACCTACTATTGAGCAAAAAACTCATCCACAGCTGAGGGAGACAAAAAATGTAAACAAAACTTTTTTTTGACACATCTTCGGACATGTTGTGGACTAGCTGATAACCTTTTTGGGGTGGAAGGACCAATTTTTGTACATCGCTGTAATTAAATTCGAAATAAATATACAAATTCGAAATTTACTTTCAGCACAAAATGTGATGCTACGACAAGTTGAACAAGAAGGTGATTCAAACTTAATAGATTTCTAGATATATAGCTTTATCATCATTTAGCCTTGAGGAATCCACTGCTGGGATATAGGAGCCTCCCGTAAACATTGTCACAACGACCGCGATTTGCTAACCCACGACTATGTTCGAACTTCTTCGGTTATCAAAAGAGTAACAAAGTTTTTAAATCATTAATGTATGAGCACCTTTCGCAGGATCTTTGCAAACAGAAAGAATATTTATTTCCCAAAAGACACGTCTTATAACAAAGTGTATCAGAAGTCAGTACACAACTTTCCATTCCAGAAATTAAAGAAACTTATTGGTATCAACAGCCCTTTTCACCCTACACTCACAAAACTACAACGCAAAAGAATACTCGTAAAATCGACCTCGCGGTTAGAGTAAAAAATGGTTAAAAAAAACTGTAACTTTGTAAAAGTTAAAGCCATTAACTGATAACACAACCATTAGCTAAGGGAGATAAACTGAGTTATTGTTATTGAAATAAACAATTATGTGATAAAGATAAGGGATAATGAAATGATTTCACTTGCTTGTGATTGTGTCATTATACGGGATTTACTTTGTCAGTAAAATGTATTTGGTTCCATTGGAAATTGTGTCATCAGTCTGCTGTCCCTATCCCAATTTATTTGGGGTGGGCGCAACGTCTTTTTCTTCCATACTTCTCTATTAGTCGTCATCTCGGTAGTCATTTTTTTCACACAGTGCATCCATCGATTTTTTGGTCTTCCACTACAGTACCTACTATCCAAATTCTGTCGATGAGCTGCGATCGTTCATACTTTACGCTCTCTCGTCACAAGTCATAGGTAGTCTGAAATGTACTAACATTTACATTGACACTAAAACCAGCTAAATACAGCCAAATAATAAAAAATAATAATTTAAAAAAAAACATTCTGTTTAACGAGGCAAATCTCTTGAATTGGAGCAGACTTGTGGACCAAGACTTAGCATACATGAATATGGACGAAATGAGAGTTGAAGCAGCTCTGAATTAGCAAAAAAAGATACTTTAACATCCTCAAATGTTAAGAAATGTTACATGTTTTTTTCTGCTTTAAAACTACTTAACGCAAATCCTTAAGTCTGTGTTGCTATAGATTTTGATGCAAGTATTCCATTTAGAGGACCATTTTAGCAAAGCCAGTCTCTTTGACTGTATCAGTAACAATAAACCTCTCAACAAAATCAAAAGCGTACCAAAGGACCACAATTTTGCATAAATCATGACAGATACACCATTCTGCGTAACAAAGACATCAAAAATTTGAATGACAATAGAGACTTGCTGAAGTAAAATAAATAAAAAGTTCTACTAAAAGAAATGATCCTAAACCCTTCGGTTGGCACCGAAACCACTCCCACGCTGATCGTTCCTTGCTACTAATCCGACGAACAATAAGACACAGCTGCGTAAATATAGAGGTCAGACTAACACGGAGATGTGCGAGAAATTTTAGAGAACTGCTTGTCAGGTTTTTGTTCTTAGGAGTATAGAAATGACCTTAGTCAAAAGGCAAAAATATTCGGATAGGAGAAACAGAATTGATAGTTGTTCGGAATTCCCTGCCTCAAAAACAAATGAATAATGATTACAATGCCATTACATTACAACGTTGGCAATCAGCAAGGCACCTCAGCAATTTTGCTACCATCCACATCAGAGGTTATCAAAGCAAAGATTCAAAAGATGGTTTTAAAAGCAATTAGATATCGTCATCGTGCTGTGAAAAATAATGTGGGTCGTAACTAGGATAGTCCAAAATTCTAAACAAACATGCTGTGTCTTATAAATAGAAGCAGCAACATGTCAAAAGTGCTCACTCAAACTCAAACTATCTATTTCAATTCAACCATTTACAGGCACTTTTGAATTGTCTAGGAATCGGTCAGCCAGAAATATGAAATACACTGGAAATAGCAAATCGATAAATAAGAAGCCCCTTCTTAAGGGGGATGCGCTATGGTAGCCCACGAAATTCAAACTTTCTTATGTTTTTCTGCAATTTGCAGGTCAGTGTCAGGTTGTATGTTGATTAAACTGTGATTCGCGACCGTAACAGAATTAAGGCTCGTTCACACCGGCGCGACTTGTCGCGCGACGCGACTTTAACAATACAATTTCTAATAAAACTTCACGATTGAACAATTGCCGGTGTCGCGTCGCGCGACAAGTCGCGCCGGTGTGAACGAGCCTTTATAATAATAAGAATCAGCAATACAACTCCTGTTAGAATTGGCCTCGAATGTCATGATTTCATGACATAGTCCTTCAATAGGGTAATATGAACTTAGAGAGCGGTATTGATGATTTATATGATTATAATTCTATAAAAAAATATTTGATACGGCCGCGAATCATATTTAGATCAAAATACAGCCTAATGAAACAATTAATGCAAAAAACGTAAGAAAATTTTAATTTCTAGGGCTACCCTGATGCTTCCGCCTTAACGTAGACCATCAGGGCTGTCATCACTGCAAGTCCTAAAAACACGTCTAAACCTAATTCACAACCATAAAAGCTTTACTATAAAGCACAGCTGTTCAACGTAAACAATTCTAAGACCTAGATCGCAGGATAAGCCCTAAATTGTCGTTCAATCAACCTAGTTTCGAACAAACAGATTCCTTTGTTCTATAACCGGTTATAACCGGTATTTTAACTTTTAACACGAAGTTTGATGTTAAGGTTGCTAAGTTAGGTTTACTTTATCGGTTGGTACTTAATCTTGGGGTAATGCATTTGATAGAGGTAGATTGGTTTAAGTAATGTACACTGGAGGTATTATTGTTGATATGATGTAACTTTAACACGTAGGAAGATAATGAACGCACACACACATAACAGATAACATGGCGCCTTTATTCCCCTAAAGGGTTAGGCAGAGGTGTACCTTTAGTACACCCACATTTTGCCAGTTTTGTTTAAGTCCCATGTAAGGGCGAGCCTATTGCCATTAACCGGGCACAGATCCGGGCTGCTAAGGACCATGAAGATTAGTGTCTGAAGTGGTCTTTTGAGGAAAGAACAACACTGATTTGAGAGGAGCTGTCCAGTCGATAGGATAGGGTAAAGTACCTTATACTTAACCTCGACTATAATCTAAAAATGGAGGACTTCATCATAAAAAGGACGTTACTTCTGCTGCTTGACGTGCTTCTGAAGGAACAACATCGTAAACAAAATTCTGATTAAGTTACTTTAAAAAAATCGAAAAGCGAATCTTAATTTCTATTTAAATACCTTAAATATTTGTTGTTACTTTTGTCCCAAACTTCCAAGGGCTTAGCAAGACTAGTCATCGTCATCATTGGTTTGAAAATAGTCTCACTTAACAAAGTAATGGGCAAAAGGACCAATTGAAACCCGTTAAAAACTTGCAACAAACAGGAAAAGCGGAACCTTGCAACAGTTTGCAACCCTACCCTTGACCAGACCATCAGGTGGATTACTTAGCAAAAAAAGTAACAAAATATCAACAATAGCACTTTCGAACAATAACTTTCAATCCTAAACACGTGCAAGTAACACAAAAACCTTTTTTTTTTGCAAAACTACTAGCAAGTTTTGCAAGGTCAAAATTGGGCAAAAAATACTAAACTAACTTTACTTTTGCGTATGTTGTGGACTTTATTACTAGCCAGCAAAGGTCAATTTTGTTTACACCAACTGATTTATAATATTGCTTGAGTGGAGAAAGAGTGATAGTTACAAAGTCTTCAATACTGTTATTGGAAATCTAAAGGTCTAAGGAATAGGGGTGAATTTTATTTGTGTTTTGATTTGGTAAGTTTGTTGGATAATACTACCTGTTACGCAAAACAGGGGTGGTTTGGAAATTAGTTATGGTACCAAATACGATGTTTTGTTAAGCAAAATTGGCTTTGTAGTTTTTGGGCCAAGTTCGTACGTGTCTACCAATTGATTAGTCAGTGAACGAGTGTATTTCCGAATAAAGGTTTCTTTTTGTAAAGACATGTATGAAAGACCCATAAAAATATACTTTAGTCTTTCATGATATGGTGTTTCTTTTGATGATCGCTTCTATTGGATTTCAGGTCATAATCTAACCTAATCAATTAATTAGTCTATCTTAGTTTTAATTGTACAATACTAAATGCTTATACTTTGCAAATATAATTATTATATTGACTTTTGAAACATGAAATGAGAAGAGCTCGTGGCTAAACAGCCGCACCGTTCGATCCATTAGGTTAAACTACGCTTGCCGGGGTTGGTCCTTGGATGGGTGACCATCTTTACGTACCGAGACTCCGCCATGCCTCGGAAAGCACGTTAAGCCGTTGGTCCCCGGTTGTCATTCGTGGATCTTTGACAGTCGTTACGGGTCGTCAGAAACCTAAAAGTCTGACAACCATGTCTTACCAAGGTGTATCATCGTATTAACCAGTTACTGAGTTTTGGAGGTCAGATAGACAGTCGCTCCATGTAAAATACTGGTATTCAGCTGCTTCCGGTTAGACTGTAAGCCGACACTGACTTAGTTGGGAAAAAGCTAGGCAGATTGATCGACTTCTGAAACATGAAAAACTAAAACTGTAGTAGGTGTTTTAATTACGGTAGTAGAGATGTTATCCTTTTGTGTGCAGAGACATCCTTCACTCTGTATTCAATAAAGTTTCTTGTCACACGCGATAATGTCGGAACCATTTTTTTAGGAAAAAACACTTTTTGGAAAGGAAGCCTTAATTATTTTCACACATTGAATCACCCCCGATACACATCGTTTCAATTTGCAGTGATTGCAATCATCCCAAATCACCCAAAAATAAACAGAGCCACATACATTTTTGTCGAAAAAAGAATCACTTTAGCCAAATTTTTATTTTGTCGTTACTCCAGTGCGTACAGACTACGCTTCTTAGGCTTATTTGGTTTTTAAGAAAGCAAAACTTTAAGAAATAAAGAACATGATTGCCTTTCTGATATTCTTCACATGATCTGACCAAGATTATGTCTGGACTTTAAAAGAGACTGTGATCTCTGAGTTTGTTTCGGCCTTTCTTCTCAGAGTAGTCAGTTAGGAAACGCCGACCTCATCTAGATTTAAAACATGTGATTGACGTGTAAAAGTGTTTCTACAAACCTACTTACAGAAAATAAATCATTTTTCATTATCATTTATCATTTATATGTCGGAAAACTTTCAAAAAGCTGCCTCCGACAAAAACACAACGTGTTTTTTTGATCAGGTCTATTAACATCACTTTTGGCTGGGTGTACATCAGCATAGTATACTACGTAGCTCTGCGTAGCCTCTACAAGAATATCTTCTTCCATTCTTATAAAATCAAGTTTTCCTATGTCTTTTACTATACCTTTTTTTGGTAACTGATGACCATATTTTTTCCCGTCACCATCTCAGTCATCTGTACGTACACTAATGTCCAAATTGCGTGTTGCACCGAAACTGAACAGATAGCGCGGTGCTAAAATAACAGATTGTTGTTTAACCTAATTTATCGATTCGCCTGCAACCAACTTTTTAGTTACGCCTTCGTGGTGGAATGAATCTTCATATTTCATTACTGCTTTCATAGAACATAGTCTTTTGTTTTGTTATTGTGTTCTATTTGATAGCCCCTAAATATCGTTTATCTTCTCAATCACCTAAATTAGCAAGGAATCGTCTGGTTTAGTTATCTTATCTGCCTTTTTTGATCTCTCATCCTTGGCTGTGATAAGATAACTAGCTCTAGATATTAGCCGCAGTACGGTTTTTTTTAATATGTGTAGCCTATAAAATCCATATCGTACCCTAGAAATGCATTCGCTGAGTAATAAGTTAGGCACATAAGAAAATAGTAGGTAAATTCTCATGAAACAATATCATTCTGATTCCAAAAACATACTCTGCGTCCGGCGCTCGGCCTGCTAACAGGTCGTGTTCGGGTTCGCGAAAAGTCAATGGTCATCCTGAGGATGTCTCGTTGAGAGGTGAAACGTGTCGAATTCTTACAGGGTTTTTTAAGAATAGTTAAGCCGAATAGGTTACCTACTAAATATATCTACGTCTATTGTATTTTATTTATAATGAATTTCCGCCAAGTCACGCCTGAATCAATGAACTATCCAAAAACATTACCAGAATCAATATCATTCCCGATTAAAAGCAACAACATAAAACTTATCAAGTCCATTTTTAAATAACGATCACAACCGGAAACACTAATATAATGTCGCTTAACATTCATTTTTGTGTTCATAATGAGTCACATTTAGTCGCATTAGACTAATACTCGTCATATCCTGTGTTATATTTGTTAGAGATAATGGATCAACCTGTTCTATTTCTGGTTTTTGATTGAAGATTTCATTGAAATCTATTAATAAGAAACATATTTTATTTTTAACATGAAAAAACTAAATTGTGGACCAGGTATGTATCTAGGGTTCATTGTAATCACGTCAAAACCTTAACTAGGTACTAAAAACCCTATCCCCTTTCCCAGAAACCGAGAAACCTCTTTACCAGCTAATTATCAGAATCGATTGAGAGTTTGCATTTGCATTTATAAAAAAAAAATCTATACGAAACAAACCAAACGAAAAAATAATATTAGAAGACTTAATAATAGTATCGCATGGGACATTCAATTATGGGGACATCGTTAATCTAATGAACCATGGCTATGGAATCCTATTTAGATTTTCCCATGCAGGTATCATAATGATGTTTATCATAACGTTGGTTATTATCTGTAAAATAAGTTAACCTTATGGTGTTTTGGAAGGTTAAATAATAGATCGAAGGACCAAAAATTTAAAATTTGGTATCACGTTCTAAAGATGATTTATTTGCAGCTTTATTTATTAAGAGAGTTACTAGTTTTCGTGGCTGTAGTAAGTAGGATTAGATAACTGCTTAACACATCATAAATTCTGATGCGACAGAAAATATACTAAGTTGGATTACCAAAGTAGATATCTTTATGAGTTGGTATTTTTTTTCGCCAGATGAAAGAAACTTTTCATCTTAGATTATTATTTGTATGTTTAGGTCTTGTCGCGCTGCAAAAGAACTTAATCGAACACTTTTTTATGCTGATGTGCGTGACACGTCTTACACTCGCGCCACGTCATTGTGCTGTCATGTGCTTTTCTAGTATGCGTGAATTTAGCGGCTAACAGTTGGACGCTCAGTTTTCGATGAGTTCATAGATTCGACGGTCTATCCAGACATAATTATATCTTTGCTTCCCATCTTCATCGCATGATCTTTTTACAAGCTTTTTATTCTCAAAGGCATACGCTTTTGATAAACACTGAACAAGAAATTGTAACGACAAAGGCCAGATCTTAGACTGCAAGTAGGCTCAAAATATTCGAGCAATTAAACCCCACCTGGTGCAACCTCCCACAGTACCCACCCAAAATAAGCAGCCCATAAGTACCATCCATCTATTGAAAGACAAAGAAACAACTTTATTACTAACTAATAAAGCAGAGTCAATAACTCACTGAAAACCCATTACGAGGTTTAAAACTGACAATTATACATGGTGTGTCTTTAAGCATTCTTTATTGGGCTCACACTTGACATATTGTACACAGGGTGTTTTATTTTAAGCGTTTTATGTGTTTTCACAGCAGTCGGGTCTGGATTTGTTTTGGTATTCTGTGCTTTTAGACTAGGGTACAGGGTAATTATTTTTTAGCACATATTTGTCGTGTTGTCACAAGTGATGCCGCTTGATTTGAGTTAAGACTGCAGAATTTCAGTTTGTCAAAAATATTCAAACATTGTCAGTATTAATTTTATCATTATGCAGTTCTAAGTAATTAATCAACGGACTATAAATACCTTTATGAATAGTATGTAATGCTAATGGGTAATATCTATATCTTTAAAGTTTTGAATATAAGGATAGCCATCATATACATAATTAAGTATTCACAGTTCCTCCTACCTATAACAGCCTGCTGTTCCAAACCAAAACACAGCAGCAGCTGATCACCTCATAAACAACGCATTTTATCTCCCTTTTACGGTTCGCCATTTGAATAATACCTGACCATCCTCCCATCAACGTCTTTTACTAACAGCAGTTATCACCGCACATAATTAAAACCATTGTCTTGCACCAAAAATTACGGTCCCCATAAATAAAAGCCGGGTTTCGTTTAAGATGCCATATTTAAAATAGTGCCATAAAAACATTTTCTGTTGTTACACCAAAAAAACTGGTCCTCCGAGTCGTGATACTTGTAAAGTGACACGGGTCAAGTTATTTTGGTCCTTCGATCCCAAAAACGTGAAGAACCATCGATCTAGCTGCCTCGGGTACATGTCGGTACTAAATATTTTATTAGTACTTAAAGTCTCTTTATTATTCAAGTCAGAGATTAGTGTAATAGGTATAATCATTAGGGTGACAAAGACTGAAGACTTTCTCTGTAAGGGTGTTAATTTTATCGCAAAAGATGCTACTAAGTTGCAGAATGAAATATCGGCATCGTTGGTACAGTGATTGCACTGAGGTTCATAGCTTTATGAAAACAGGTTTTCCTAGTTAGGTGTCAAATAGACGAGCAGCACTTTGCTTGCAACAGAGCCAACTTCAGCTGTCAACAGAGGCAACTGCTGCCGTCGACAAAAGCAATTACTGCAGTATTCGACACGCCGACTGCTGCCCGCTATGTCGACAGCATGAACGCAATGAACGCTCGGTCTATTTGAAATCAACTGACAAGGCAGAGCGCGCGCTGCGCTTATACTGTAGCTGTCGCCATTGGTCGGCGTTTGCTGTCCACGTATCGACGGCAAACGCCGACCAATGGTGGCAGCTGCAGTTGCCTCTGTCGACAGCTGAACTTGGCTCTGTCGACAGCAAAGTGCTGCTCGTCTGTACTTTGCCTTAGATGTAATTAATTTGAATTAAATTATGATCAATCTTTAACAGGTAAACGGTAGTTAACATCATGATAAAATGTAGTCGGTGATAATATTATTATTGAATATTCTGCAGTGGCCGAGTAAAAACATGGCGTTATATTACCGTGGGTGTTGTAAAAGCTAGTTCAATTATAAGAACAGATTGTAAGATTATGGACCGCAGCATTTACTTATCGTTATGATCGTGACTTTACTCCTACTGAAAAACATGGTATAAAAGTCCTTGTATATTTGCATGATTTTCTTGATTTTATCTTGTTTTGAATTTGTTTTCATCAGAATACGGCAAAGCCAAAGGACAGACAGACAGGCTATGTATTTACATTATGTATGTATGGTTGTTTGTATGTATGTATGTACATCTGTTCCGTCATAACTCCTAAACTACTCGTCGTATTTTGACAAACGAGGTATTGTTGGAAGCGTTGCGTTGTTCCACGGGTGCATAGCCTATAATGACGTTTTTATTAAATACATACATAAAATTCAAAATGGCTACTTAAAGCGGATGAAAAGTGATACCTACTAATTTTTTTAAGTTTTTTTTATTTTTAATATTATGATGCTTGGTATCTATGCAATAATTGGTCATTAAAAGTACTTTCTATGATACATTTTGTTCGGCCAAAAGTGATTTGCTGTGTATCAGCAATATTCAGAAGGTTTTTCCTAAAATTAAAAGAATTATGTTCGGTTTCAAAATTGATGTGACACTCAAACATCCAGCAAAGTTTATCTGACCACACATTACGCATTAAAGACTTACTTTTTTTTTCTATTCACGACGGGGAATCTCTTGACCTGAATCTCATCTGATGGTAAGTGATGATCAGGCCGAAGGTGGAAGCGAGCTTCACCCGGAAAAACAAAAATTATGAGACGATCTAAAGGGAGACATTGATACACAAGGACAAGACAGAAGCCAAAAGCCAAAGACAATAGAAAAAGATATTGTTCTTATTTTAACTACCAAAATTCTTCAAATAGGTACCTTAAGTTTAGACAACAGGAACTATCAATATTCCTGTTTATACCAATCAAAATTAATGTTCTCGTAAATATTAGATTCCTTTGTGAAATCTCAAGGGGTTCGGAAGCTGAGATGTTTGGACATAAAATCAATCACAAGTGGTATTGACGTAAATACAGTTATATTGGGATTGGGACAGTTATGGGGCTGTTAAATGTGTGAAGTCCCTTGACAGTATGTGTGTTTGATTGTTTTTAAACATGTTTGAGTAGAAGGTTGCTATGTCGGACGTATATGCAGATCTGCGGGTCGTTGAGCTCCCTAAAATTGGGTTGAGCTACACGATGAGTGATGTGCATGCATGCCTTCTGTTGAGTCAGGTCAACTCAAAGCTGCAATGGTTCTTTCTTCAAAAGGTCCGTCCAGACCAGACCCTGCGTTGATAGACTCACATAAAATCCTAATAATCTAATGTTTGAACTTTAAAAGAGATCATGACCTCTGAGTTTCTTTCGGCATTTCTTCTCAGGGATCAGTAAGTTTTAAAATATCGACTAAAATTACAGAAATAAATATTTCATTTCGATAGAGCTGGTCGTTCTTTCGTATTTATCATCCAGTTTAATGATGAACCAGAATAGTATAAATTCGCTTTTAGAATCTTGCTACTGCTATGAAAACAGTTGTACCAGCGCACATTTGACGAAATCTTCCATTGTTATCCCCAAAGCAATTTAAAAAAAAATATATGTTATGGGCCAGCTCTTGATCTCGATCTCGCCTGATGGAAAGCGATGGATGAGGTCTATGATGGAACGAGCGTGCCCAGAACGTGCCTGTTCACTCATGCTTTAAAGGCAATAGCAATACTATAAAGAACAGCCGATCTATTCTGTAAAAATCTCATCGTGTAAACTTACGTGAAGTGAGCTGTCAGTCCATCCCATGCTAGGGATTGACACTATTGGTAGCACACTTCACGCTCACTTCACTTTGTTTACACCGTGAGATTTTTACAGAATAGACCGGCAGGTCTATTGAGGAGTTCTAGGAGTTTTCATGAGTACTCACACGTACCATAATAGGCTACTGGTATAAAATGAACAAAAACAAAATTAAAATAAAGCCTTTAGTTCCTATAACTCTTTGTACATAAACAAATTCTTATAAACTAATAACATTTAATCATAATATTATTATTTCTTCAAATTAGCTATTAATTGCTACCAGGTCAGGCTGTCTTGCGACATGGGCCTTCTCTATTTCCCTCCATTTATTCCTGTCCAGAGCTGTTCTTCGCCAACCTTTTGGCAGATTCTCCCAACTTTTCACCAGTCTTCCTCTACGTCTCTCTCCAGAGGCTACTGGTATTAAATCTATAATTGTCAGCCTCTGGGCCGCAAACCACATTCCATACTGTATACTCCTAGAAAACCAAACGTATCTAGGTTTTCGTCAAGATAGGTGAAAGATAAACCATAAAGTTTTCAACCTTAGTACCGGTAACAACCCGCAATTAAATTCAAATACTCCTCCAACAGCCAACAAATAAATTGAAATATCACAACTGAAACTGTGTTTCGATTCAAATCGTATTGAGACAAAGACAATAGACTGTAAACAGGTTTTAGACCTTGACAGTGTAATTATAAAGAGCCATTTGCGCTGTAATCACGAAGCGAAGGGACCGCTTTTAAGGATTTAGGATTGAGTTTGATTTGCGCGCTGTGGACGAATGTTCGACGAATTTTACGTCTGTGGCACTTTGCTTAGCACCACTACTTCGAATACTTGGTATATTCTTTTTATTTATTTATTTAAACTTTTCGCACTCAAAAAAGGTACAAAGGCGGACTTAATGCCTTAGGCATTCTCTACCAGTCAACCAAGGGTGGTGAAGAGATTAGATGGCAGGTGCTCTGTTTGAGATTTTTTTTAAATTAATAATATATCATAATGTCGTAATATAATTTATATTTTCCTTACAACATGAAGATTCAATATCGTTCCTGTTTCTTTTAAATTGTTTCTTTACTGCTGAGAGTATGACCCAAGGTAACCATTACCTACTGTTAAGAATAATCTCATCATCTATTTTGAAGGAAGGTCATTCTAGATCATTACATGTCATGTGGACTTGAAAGCTGTGCTCAGTGTCCTCAGTTACAACAAATGTTTCTGGTCAATAATATTATAAGTAAAAAGACGTAGATAGATTACCTACCCATCATAATATGATCTTCAAAAATGGCACATATGGAAGTAGGATGGCATGTCGTAATTATGAGGAGCGAAAAAGGGACAAAACGAGGAAAACTTGGCTTATTAGCCAAGTTTTGACATGCCACTTGCGGAGCGGGTATAACCTATCTACTTCTTTTTACTTATAAATCATTGTTTCTGGTTGAAAAATATCATGAAATTATCATCGGAATATCTTTCTTGCCCGTTCTTCTCCATAGGAACCTACTACGCTTTGGAATGGGCAACTAGCTTCATCTTTCTGACTGACCGACATCTTGACAATTCAAAAGTGCCTGTAATTGGTTTATTTGAAATAAATGCTTTGACTTTTGAGTTTTTGAGTTTTGGACTAATAAAAGCAAACCTATTTAAAATGATCACTGCTATAAATGATTTGAGACGCGTGAGACAAACTTAACCCTAATAGATTTGTCGCCGGCGGGTGTGGCTCAAACTCAGTTTTTACTCATAAATTTATTGCTACAGTCGGTACAGCTGCTCAGTTGCGTGCGCCGGCGCAGAACAATAGCTGTCATCGACATACACCAATCATAGTTTATTTGAAATTAACTTTTGTAGTAAGACCTAAGATTTTGCAATCCTGTTTGAAAAATAAAACATATTTTTTAAATGACGTGTGTATTTTATTGACATTATAAAACAGCAGTAATTATATAAATATAGTGGTCCTTGGTTACGAACAGGATAAAAATATTTATTTCATGTTCCTCCAGATGAAATCGTTCTATGTGGATTTTGAAACTTACATCAACCAATTGACTGCTTGGGACTTGAACGTAATTGGCAAAATGTGGGTGTATCTAATAACAATATGTACATCTCTGCCTGACCCTTCGGGGAAACAAGTCGTGATGTTATGTTAGTGGTACCCGCAAAAGTAAACAAAGCGTAACCAATAAAACGATTGAATCAAAAGACTAAAAAATTCACCAACCCGCTATTAATAGTTACTAATACTCATTTGCACAAAAAACTATAGTAAATTATATACAGTTAGCCTCATTAATGACCTAGGATATCACGCTCGAATTGTCTGCCTGTCTGAACTTGACCTAACAACATATCAGTAAAAAATTCCACGTTCTTGAACAACACCTATTGTACTCCGCTGAAAAATAAATACCGGCAGCAAAGAACTTAGTGTTCAAGGAATAAGGGTGGATTTTGATTGGTGTGGTGGAAAAGTTAAGTTTGTAAGTAAAGGCGTGTGCCGTTACAGATTATGTGCACGCGACTGCAGCCGATAAAGAGAAGGTGATAAGTTTTGAAAGAGGGTTTTTTGGGAAAACTGAAAGGACACTTGAATTTTATCTTCCAAATGGTGACACAGAACAAGTACAGGGTGGTGATTAAGCCATCTTCATCCGTTAATGGAGTGATTCTACCCGATATACTACATAACTTTCACCATGAAACTCATATCCCTCTCTCTCTTATTATTATCCAATTACCTACTGAAAAAAAAAAAAACTTTACAGCAGGATTCATAGCAAAAGTTGTTTGGTATGACATGTAGAATCAGCCCTTTGACGGATGCAGGTCATCGCCAACCTTTTGTCAACTCAAACTCAAAGCATTTATTTCAAATAAACCATTACTGGCACTTTTAAATTGTCAAAGGGGACATAGGTAGGACCTATTCTAAATGTATAATAGGTAGTAATGTTTATAATAAGTTCGCGAATCACTGGTCAGTTTCACTCGTCAGTCTATTTAATTCACCAGTCTCGTTGATTAGTCAGTATCGCTTTTTGGTCAGTTTTACAAATTAGACTGCTGCGTCATCTCGAAAGTTTTCAGTTTTTGGCAGTTTCCTTGATTCGATATAATTCTTGGGTTGTTCCATTTTCATACCTGGGCGTAGCTCTGAACAATCGATAACTTTTTGCTTTCTCGCTACAGTTAGCCAGATATTTCCCACGACCATTGTTTCCAATAAAAACATAATAGAAAGCATACAATAACCATATTGTTTCTATCATGTGCGATATTGAACATTATTTCTTAGCACATAAAGACTGCAGACCATTAATAAGAAATCCAAATCCGTATCGGGTTAATTACTGAATTATTTTGTTTTTTATAAAACGTGCCGTATCCGCGTTCTTTTTTTTGCGACTATAAAAAAAGAATATCACGCATACTGTTCCATTTCTGAAACTGAGTTAAGTATCCCTTTGTGTTTTTTTAAGTTTCACACACAGCACATCTAGAACGCGTACAAATGCTGTCAGTGTCAAATATTCCATAACAATGATGACACTGATAGCTCTTGAACGCGTTTTGGATGTGCTAATTGCGTTCAGTTTCATTGGTGAAATCCGCCCTTACAAAGATTATTAAATAGTTTAAAGAAAGAATGTTGTGTATTGGATGAGATAACCCTTTAGAATCAAAAGCTCTAAACCTAATCTCTTTATTTTGTCATTTAACTGCATAGGGTTGGCAAGGGTAGGCCTTATATTCTGTAATAAATTCATTGTCAACATTTTCTAAGTTATTTCATATTCAAAACCATTTTAGAACCCTTAAAATTACCAACGTCTTTCCACCAGCACCTTATTGCAAGAAATAATTTCAAGAAACCAATTTAACCGTCAAATTACAAGAGATATTACAATTTTTCCAAAAGAATTACAATTATTGTTTTTTTTATTGCGGCAATATCAAATACTTGGTACATTTTTTATGATGGCAACATTAGAATAGACGTAGGCTTTTTAGGGGACCCTTGCCAAGTGCAAAAATACGCAGTTTTTATCATTAAAATTAATGTTATTGTACAGGATAATATCTGTGGAACTGATGGAGTAATTTGAGGGAACCCCAATTTTTGTGTTGTTTGTTCAATATGGAGGTCTGGAAACTACAAAGGAGATTTCTAAATAAAATTCAACAATTTGATTTTTTTTTAAGTTTTAAATGAACTCTTGCAGCATTTAAAGGAACATTACGTACATTATCTTTTGACATCAATGTTTTAGTTGATAACTTTTTTATATACTTAAGCTTTTTCCATACCTATTTTTAAAGAAATATCCTATGAATGCATTATCATTAGTAGGTATTGTCATAACAACGGACAGTCATTACTATTAGAAAAGTAATTACGAAACATAATTTTCTGGACCCAAATTATGATAACAACTCATCATAATAAAACTCGTCAAAAATCTCGACGTTTCACTCAACCCTCAAACGCTTACAGGTTATTTATACCCCCTCACTCTGCCCCCTAAATCGAAACCGTAGCTCGTTCAAATGACCGAAAATAATGACCTAACTATTGTCCTCGCCCCAATGTTTGCGAAGCCTCATTTATTTTTATAACTCTACGGGATTTTTAACAGAAAAAAGTATAAAAAAATGGTGGACATCACCGATGATGGGTAGAATTGATGTGTCGTGACGGTATTCGAAATTTAAATGTCTCGGACATTTTTTTTCGGCTTTAAATGTGACCCATTTGGCAGTTAGAGGGTTGGGTATTTTTCTGTGGTGTGTTGAATGGTTTGTTTATGTTGTGTTATCTTGAGTATGTGATGATACATTACGATAGATGATTGATCATCTGTATTCGTTTCGTGTCAAGATTTTAACGATACATTTTTGCCATAACTTTTTCAAAAAGTATAAAAACAACCATTCAAAGAATACCTGCAAAAATACCCACATTCTACGTCACTAAACAAATAAAAAACAATAATCCCCAGCAACCTGCCATCTTGAAAAAGGGACTGGTCAAATATAGACAAATTAACCGCTACTCATCTGCAAGCCCACTCCTGGGGTACGTACGTAGCCCAATTATTTTCTACAGTCGGTGTTTGCGGAGATCTTCACAGAGTGCACCAGACTTGGATGGCCACTCGAATTTTGCATAACCAATTAGTTTTGCACAAACTAAAACAGACGTCTTTCGGGTGATACTCGAACAGAACCGAAGTGGAGTTGACAGGGTTAACTTTTTTTATGTCACCTTAAAAAATGAAATTTAGTAGAGTCTACAAAACTTAGAAACACGATTATTTTACTGAAATTAAAAAGCGAAAACTATTTCATTTATATCAAAAACTATTTTTTTTATTTCTTTTGGGTTTTATAACTTAGTTTTAGGATATTTGTGTTTCAAAAATGTTGCTTGCCTGATGTTAATAATAATTATCAGTTAATCTTGTAAATATTTGTAACAAATAACTTCTCAGACAATTGTGATTTAACTGATTATAGTATTTTTTGTAAACTTAAATCAGCTCCATGGTTTTTCTTCCGGTCTTCTAATTAACACAGCTTAATAAGGTCGTATGTTGTGGTTAATCATGTTTAAATCATGTCATTCCAAAATCCACTCTATGTCATTTGTCTTAAGATTGTTTTATTCCTAAAAGATTTTAACAATAATAAATACGTGGGCTCTGAAATTAAAAAATCTGCTGTTCCATACATTTTGTCGATTTAAGTGAACAGAAATGTATGGAACAGCTGTTTTTTTTTTCACGATTTCAAGGTTGGTCTCATAGAAAAAGTTGTTCAGAATGATGAGTACAATGACCCCTTTTCGGGTTTAGTGTAAACAAAAACTAATGTTGTATAAGAAAAAAAACAGGATTTTTCTCTTAAGACTCGAAATAATTTCCTCAAACTACATACATAACCCCTCAATCAAATACGTATATTCAATTGTTCCATCCCGAACCACTATATTACCTCTTCAAAACGACACACCAATATCACCCTTAATCACGATAATATTCTATTAACCCTAAGGGTTAATTTACCTTCACAGGGGTAGTTTCCAAAGATAATGCCAGTAGCAGTGTTTGCATATGCAAAAGGGTGCTTAGAGTTGTTTTTCCTACTGATTAAGTTGATAGTGATGGGACAGTCGAGAACAGACGATGTTAGTTGGAGGATAATAATATTAGCTTCTCATAATATTATAAATATTATAAGTAGTTGAAAATGTCTAGTTGTGGGATGGTGCGATGATCTTTTTTGGCAGTCGTCTAAAAGATAACTTTGGCAAATGATAGAACGAGTAAGTTCAGACATTGGCTTTGTTGTTGTCATTGTGCTAAAGGTTGGATAAATGTAACAAAATATTTGTATGCACATGGGATTTCAAAAAAAAAAAAAATTACCCGTATAATGGCTCGTATAATAATAAAACATCGTGAATTTGGGCGTTGTTATTAATTGTTAAACTGTTGGTGCTGCTGCTTTTCAGCTGTGTTATTGAGCCTTAAATTGCCATAATATGTAGGTATGTGTAGATAATGTAGATATACATTATGACAAAATAAGGGTTAATAAAACAGCTCTTAAGATGGGATTTATGAATACAAACCCTGGACTCAAACTGTAAAACCCCAAATCAAATCCATTTATTTACCGAAATGTAGGTTAACAATGTACGATCTTAAAAACTATAACGGTTCCTTTACATTCTACCATTCTTTATGGTGTGCAAATATTTAATTTTATATTGCACGATGTTATTATTTTAATTAAAAAAAAAGACAGCTACAACAAATACAGCTCATGCATTATCCCACTCTTTAAGTCCGTATAGAAAACTCGCAAATCGACCAGGGGCCTAAGTATACTAATTTATAAACGTCACAATGGTCTCTCAATAGTGAGTGTTTGACAGATTTGACAAACAAAAACTATCAAAAACACACCATTGAGAGACCATTGTAAAGTTTATAAATTAGTAGACTTAGGCCCCAGGAAATATGTCATAACCATTTTCTTCCCGCCTGTACTCCCAAAAGCAAATATTTAGTTAACAGCCTCCATTTATTCAAATCGCCAAAACTATTGCACTATAACAACTTCGGATTGTCAATTAGCCGACTGCGCGGAGTTGGGGTAATGTGTTAAACTGTCCTTTGCATACAGATACTGTTTATTTGGCCTGTCCAAATTCTAAGGTGTTATTTCAATAAATAGTCGGTGTTTGGATTTGCTACATTACGATTATGTAGATATTGGGTATGGTAATGACTTCCTCGTTGGTCTAGTGGTCGCTAGGGCTACTATTAGCATGAGGTTCTAGGTTCGATTCCCGGGTCGGGTAAAGTGTTATTGGATTTTTCAATCTGGAATTTCACAGTAGCTCGGAGTCTGGATTTGTGCCCGTTTGATGGTAATAGGATTGCCTGCTATTAAATTGGACTTAAAACATAACTGGCAAAATATGGGTGATGGAAAGACCCAATAAGTAATACTTTGCCCGACCTGGGAAGTGAACCCAGGACCTCATGGCCTCAGGCCATGGCTCATGGCCTCAGGACCGCATCACCTAATAAAAGTAAACAGTTAATATTGTGTGTTATAATAATTTAATTTTTTATTTAGTTACACACTGTATTTTTTTAATGACTTGGCTTAGAACTCCAAAAGGCTACAGAGAGAGTTTAAAGTTAAAACAATAAGTCGACACATCAAAGATAAACAACTTCAAATACTCAAATCCGCCACTTTATCATAAATGTATATTGGAATCTCAACAAAACTATTAACCCGTCTAATGCTGCACACATTATATTTACGACTCATTATAAACATTATGTACCATCAACATACATCAAGGTAATGCATGAAAACACATAAAACTGACTCACGAACAATATTTTCAATCGTAGCCAATAAATTCTGTGTGTAATCCTAAACTTGTGGTGTAAGTTATAAAACATTGTGTAGACATTGCAAGAAGACCATTGCGATAAAGCCATGCCATGCATGCAAATTTTCACGCCTCCCACTTAAGATTTAGGCCAAATATTTTTTGATATTCGGATAGTTCATGACCTTTAGAGGTGCCATAAAAAATATGAATTTAAAATCTCGACTAATTAAAAAGTTATGCAACAACCCATTTCACAGGTACCTGGTAAAGAAACAATAAGATATAGTTGTTGAAAAAAATCATAAAGCCATTTAGTAACTACGAAGATTTAAAAACAAGAGCAATAAAGTTACTGTAAAAAAATATTACAAAAAAAAAACCAGATTACCTGTGACTCCGAATTTTTATTTTTATATTTTGGAAATGTGCTAATGAAGACCTTTCATTTTTTTAGTTCATGAATTTTTGTCCTCTACAGTTCAATATGTCTATAACCAGCCGACAGCCGAGACGCTTCCAACGATACCCCATTTGTCAAATTATGATAAGGAGTTTAGAAGTTATGAGGGAACAGATGAGCATACATACATACTTGTCAAAATCATAACCCTCGTATTTACTTCGCCGTAGTCGGATAACAAAAGTAAATTAGAATATCCGCTTCAGCTTATCCCATACACCAAGCGGTCGTTAACTTAGAACCAACTGACGCATATGTAAATGACTGTCCATGTTTATTATTCCTAGTTTTAATTGAAGCCGGCACAGCCACCATACTGCCATCACAACACCAACACCTGTGCTCTGTATTGTTCCATCGTTTATGAAGATATTGAGTTACAAGAGTTTTTGTTGTAGGTTCCTTTTGAATATGCAGGGATATCATGTGGGGTCAATGCTGGTTGATGTTCTATATTTTGGATAATGTCGGTGATATTCTGAAACCGCGGAACTAACAGTGTTTAAAACCGCGATAAAATTCACTGCCTTAGGTGCAGTGAATTTCACAGGAACGAGGAAAAACGTAATATTTACTTAAACCACTTGACTTTCTATTGTTTAAACTTTTAAATTGTCAAATTATAATATTATAATTTGACAATTTAAAAGTTAAATATTAAATATTATTACGTTTTTCCTCGTCCCTGTAAAATTCACTGCACCTACCTTACGCGGTTTTAAGCACTGTTAGTTCCACGGTTTCAGAATATCACCGACGATATTACTTATAAAAACACTGTTAATGATTTTATAGGTCTGGAATGAACTAGATCATCTACAGTAGGTGAGAGTTCGTGGGTAAGTAATAACAGCCTCACGGACCGATACATCAGGTTAAGCTACACTTGCCGGGGTTGGTCCGTAGACGGGTCACCATCTTCACCTACATATAGAGACTCCTCCGTGCCTCGGAAAGCACGTTAAGCCGATGGTTCCGGCTGTCATTTATGGAACTTTCATAGTCGTTACGGGTCGTCAGAAGCCCGAAAGTCTGACAACCAGTCTTACCAAGGGGTATCGTATTCCCCAGTTACTGGGTTGTGGAGGTCAGATAGGCAGTCGCTCCATGTAAAATACTGGTGTTCAGCTGCATCCGATTAGACTGGAGGCCGACCCCAACATGATTGGAAAAAGGCTAGGCAGAATGAATCTGGTTTTTTTTGTTCGTTCTCTTAACTAATAAGTCATTAGAAGCAAAGATACGAAAGTCTTGATCATAATAATTTATCCTTCCACTTCCCTTATTGTTATTAACTTTGGCTCATAGATTTTTTTTGTTCATTTTATATATCATTATCTTGTTCTAAAATCTATCAATTTTCTTTCCTACCACCTCATTAGAAGTTTAAAGTGAAATTGATGGTATTAATAATCCTTGGGGTATCAAATGCTTTAAGTAGAAAACTTATTGAAAGTTCCTAACTTATGTTATGAATGATCACCTATTAGTAAAAGTTACAAGAAAGTAAAATTAAAAGTGTGAAGTTTTTAATTTCTATAATACGTGGCTTATCAAAAAAAAAAAATTGGAAGTTTTGACACCATTTTAGGAGTTCATAATTGTCTGGTCTTTTCCAAACTGTATTATTAGCTTTATATAGATGAAACGGTAATTTTAACTAAACTGGTTGTCAGACTTTCGGGCTTCTGACGACTCGTAACGACTGTCAAAGATCCACGAATGACAGCCGGGACCAACGGTTTAACGTGCTTTCCGAAGCATGGAGGAGTCTCGGTATGTAAAGATGGTCACCCAACCATGGACCAACCCCGGCAAGCGCAGCTTAACCTGATGGATCGACCCGTGCGGCTGTTATTACATAGCCACGAGCTCCTCAACAAAAAAAACAAGATTGATATGCAAATATTGATGCATTAGAAAGTCTAGTGGTTAACGTCACAGGACTGAAAGATGATACTACGCTGTAGCTGGTGACAGAGGAATTATACAACCGTGACGTATCGAGCTTACGTCACGCTTCTATTCCTCAGTAAGATTAGAAGTAAACGATACTTAATCCGAAGCTGTGGTAAACCTTTCGTAGGTACTTAGTTGGTGTGATTGCTTAAATACTATTATAATAATATCTGTTGAAGATGTATATAGGGTGGCCAGAACGTTGACGTCCAAAAATAAAATTTAGTTCCCTCGTATCGTGGGGTATCCGAATCACCCCCATGTACCTATGTTCCGCGATTTTTGATAGTTTTCGTGTTATGATTTTTTTTCTGAAATTTTGAGAATTTTCGACTTAACCAATTTAAAAACACATTTACGAGATTTTTTTTTGCAACTGAATCTTCATGAGTACTACTTTTATGCATAAAATAATCAGCTTCGTAGCTGTGATGAAAGTTATGAAAATGTTGGTCTAAAGTGAACAATTTATGTTTACTAAATTGGACAATTTATTGGTCTAAAGTGAACAATTTATGTTCGGTAAATTATGACTGATATTTTTAACTTTAGATTAAAAATCCTAGTACCTAGTTCAATTTAAAGTTGGAATTGTAAATTTTTACTTTAGAAAACAGATTTTCTCAACTAATACTTCAAGTACCAGACTACCATCCGTCGTTGACACCCAAAAAAAATACATCAAATCTTGTTTTTTTTTATTTTATCACTAGCTGCTGCCCGCGGCTTCGCCCGCGTGAGTGTCGGAAATTACCCCATACATCCCCATGGGTTTTAAGTATAAATATGAGTTTCGAGTTAATCGGACAGCGCGTTAAAATTCTTCCATACAAACATTGACACTCCCCAACCTTTTAGGGGGTAATTTAGAAAAACAAAAAAACTACAAACTTTATAATTTATTTAGATAACTATTCGTGCGAAGTTTCATGTTTATTACCTCAAGGAATAAGATTTTTCATAAAAACTTTCATCCCTTATTTTACCCCCTTAGGGGTTGAATTTCGAAAAATCCTGATACACGTTATTCTTAATTTTTGGGTTTAAGTATAAATATTGAGTTTCGAGTTAATCGGACAGCGCGTTAAAATTCTTCCATACAAACTTTGACACCCCCCAATCGTAGGATAGGGTACTTTTCCGGGATAAAAAGTACCCAGTATGGTGCCCAGGATATTAAAGAATAATTATACCAAGTTTCATCGTAATCGAACCGGTAGTTTTTGCGTGATGCCTGAACAAACAGACAGACAGACAGACAGACAGACAGACAGACAGACAAAAAAAAATTTAATCAAATTTTTGGGTTCGGTGTCGGTCTAGTAACACCCCCTGCTATTAATTTTTTTGATATCTTCAATGTACAGAATTTTCACTTCTACAGATTTATTATAAGTATAGATTATTAGATATCGATTTATCACGTTTGTGAAGTTTCGCCAGCTAATTTCATTTGACCCTGTAGTTCGGGCTGATTCGAGAGATGAATGCAGCTCGTGATTTTTGTGCACTTGCAGAATAGTGACTAAGATATTCAAATTATCTAGTTGATTGATTCAGGTATGACTTGGCGGAAATCCATTATGAAATACAATAGACATAGATATAATTATTTAGTAACCTGTTCCGCTTAACTATTCCTAAATCATAAACGCCGTCATAAACGCCGACCGCTGGATTATGCGTCCAGCGCTCAGAGTGGCAACACATCGTGTTCGGGTTCATGACAAGTCAATCGTCATCCTGAGGATGCTTCTTTGAGAGGTGAAACATGTGTCGATTTCTTACAGGATTTTGTATGACTCTTTCAGAATAGTTAAGCGGAATAGGTTACTAAATAATATATCTACGTCTATTGTATTTCAAATAATCTATAGTAACTCACTATTGATCATTTTCTACATTCGATTTTACCTACAGCAGTTAAAATTGTCAGTTTTGATTGATGATCTGAGTCATCACACAGATTATTTGATGTGGATTCACAAAGCAAATAATGTGAAACATGTAAAGCAGCTTTGATTTACAAATGATAACAATACAGAATTGAAACTGTTGAGTGAATTTGTGGATTTTATATAAAGTAAACAACGTTTGTAATATTTATTGACGCAATCTAAAACTCAACAGGCTTAAGTTGTAATTTGAATTATATGTTTTTGTAATAATTATTTTCCAGGAATCCTTTTAATGTCCGGGATTATTTCGAGATTAATTTCATCTCTTGTACCGACAGGAATTGTATTAGAATAGTCAATGCTTTAGAAAAAAACTTAGTCAGTTTCAAGCCATCTAGTGGGGCTTATACAGGTTCCACAAGCTATTCATATTCTATAAAATATAGCTTTTGTCACTAGAAACTTAGATGACTATCTAGATTTGTCACCAATAAACTCGTTTTTTTTTCTTTTTTTTTTGTTAATAGGCTCGTGCTTTACCGGTATTTTTTGTCAAATCACAACGAAGAAGGAATTGATGAGTACCTTTATAGATGATTCTCCTTTGAACTATATCCTTAGTAATAAAGTAGTTCATAACAATTCCCTCCTTACGATCACAAACATTAGAACGCCTAAGCAGTAGAAATAAAACAAACCGTGGAGTACCGCTAGGCGCACGTGCGCTCGCGCCCAACGTGCTAAGCGTTCACTTGACTGCCCATATCTCTTTGATGAATACGTTTGTGTATTATATTCATGTGGTCTCTACGAATAGAACAACCGATCAATTGCTGTGGTGAGAGATGGGTGGAGGATTAAACTAGAATGGTCTTAGCTTTGTGTCCACTTTTGTCTTTACAATCTTTGATGGTCTTTGCAGTGGCTCTTTTATTAGTTGGCTCTTTTCGGCTCGTCCAAATACTCCTTGTGAAGAACGATATACAGAAATATACATTCCTAATTTTTCTACATTTTTTTTTCTTTTTTGCTGTACATACGCTAGCACATACCTAAAGCTACCCGAAACTGTCAAACTTTCCCAATCAACCTTGAACCTAATGCTTTAGCGGTAAAGTTTAATCTTGATATGCTGGCGACTGTACAATTATTTTTAATGAAAAATTCGACAATTGATTTAGAGTGAATATTCCATAGTTCTATGACTGATTTCTCTCTTGCTTGACTGAACTAAGGTGGCTGGATCTGCAGATCATGGATAGTACTTAGTACCTAATACCTTTATAATATGAAACTTATGCCTCGCCGTCGACCTCTACTTACTACGTTTTTTGACAAAAAAAATCTTTAAAAAAAAAATCAAAATGTACCAATTGCCTAATACCTATTTCTGTAATTGTCGATTCGTCCAGAAATAAATTAAATTCGTGCGAATAACTTCAAGAAAAAATAACATAATTAAAAAGGGTCGATTCGCCCATTTCGGGCGAGTAAATTCGTGCGAAACACCAATAAGCCCTTTAAGTTACTAACATGACGCTTAAATATAGTCATGACCTCGATACGATTGAATAATACCTATGCATAGTTGGCTATACGATAGTACACAGTCGTCGTATACTACGGTATACATAGTATACAATATATACACAATAATTATGGCTGTGTTGTGTTAGTATAGTGTAAGTTGCACGTACGTTGTGCCACTATAATACTTGTATAAGCGAGATGATTGCTAAGGGCTTGGTCACATGGAATTATTGTAAGATTTTTTTTATCTTTTTTTTTCCTAAAACCCTTTAACCTTTTCAAAAATTTAACCACACAACGAAAACCTCTTAGGGTTAATCTGTGTGCTGGCGAGCCGTGCATCAAAATTTTACAAAAAATGTTAATTACCACAACGATACATCGAATACTTTTATACACAATATTATAACTAATACTTACGAACTACAATTAATACACTTAAACATTAGGAGAAATTATATTTTTTTTTGTTTTCAGAATGTCTGTACTAAATGATTATAATTACGAACGATTTTCTTCAGAATGAATTATTTTTCCGGCTTACGGTTAAGTTTTAACTTTTAGTCAAGTATAATCAAGGTTACAAAAATAGATTATAAGAAAATGAATAAAACAAAACAAATATAGATGTAAGAACCGCCAGTTATATTTTTAAGTGCCATGTCCCATACGGGGCGAGCTGAGAAATTCCAGATATAAAAAAACCAATAACACTTTGCCCGACCTGGGAATCAAATCCAAGACCTCAGCAGTACTAGACCCACGAGGCACAGTGAATGAATCACGTAATAAAACTTTAGGAGACACACTTCAAACCCAATTATCTTGTCACTCCCCTCCGATCGATACATTGAAAACTAATCTAGACATAGCCACATCAAATATTAATCCTAATTCGTTCATGTGACACATTGTATTAGTAGCTAGTACTAACATGGAAATGCAGTGATTCACTTACCAAGAAAATGCACTGAATTAGTAATTTGAAACACTACATCAACCATTTCGTTCGATGTCCATTTGATTTAGGGTAAGGTGTTTGAAAATCAAAGTGGTTTGTTACGTATTCTCAGACATTTTCGAGTGAGGATTCATTTATTATTTAGAAATTGGTAAATCCATTGACAGTTTAGCCGCTTGTGGCTTCTAGCTAACAGTATCACAAAAGTTATAAATATCAGTGATGAGTTGTAGGTACCGTCTATACGTTGCAAACATACTTTCTTTTATCATCATTGTTTCCATCTATGAATCACAATTTATTTGTCGTCTCATCTGATCTAGGGTTATGCCATCCAGATTCCTTTATTTTAGAAACAGTTAATATTTCATTAAATTAGTTTTGGTTTCTTGTTGTTCACTAACTTCTTACATACCTACCAGCCGCTCTCCATCAAGGACATAATATATTTTCTATCGTCGATCTATAACTTCAAACCTAACCTCAACCATCCCCAACATGAAATCTCAAAAATAAAACCCTCCACGTACAAATCCTTTTCCTTTATAAACGTGCCTTAACCCGTCGCAGGCGCAGCTGCACGATGCGCACACGCTACCGGTTCTGCGGGCTTACGACCCCTCCCCCCCGCCTTGCCCCTCCCGCCATCGATACTACCAAACGGAAAATTTTATAACCACATTATTAGATTTACGTTTTCATTTTATGGCAGGTATGTTGCCATAGTAATAGGGAATGAATATTGTAGTTCAGTTTATTTGAAAATGGTTTACTAATATACGGTGATTTTGTTAGAATTATCATTTATTTATTTAACGATGTATTATAATTATAATCATGAAACTGATGCTCCGGATTGACTTGGAGAAAACTCAGTGATATCGTATGAACTCGAAATACATAATTATGGACATTTTTTTTTTACTGTTTTAATATTTTATCGGGATAAGACGGAGTCCTGTCCATGGGGAAAGAATCGTCAAATTAACAAGGTCTTAGACCCCTCAATTCAGGAAAAATCAACTTCGCCAGTTGGGTTTATGCGCATAACACTTCTAGAATTACAATAAGTGCAATCAATATTTATTTAAACTTTTCGCACTCAAAAAAGGTACAACGGCGGACTTAATGCCTTACAAATTCTCTACCAGTCAACCAAGGGCGGTGAAGAGATTAGAAGGCAGGTGCTCTGTTACAGAGGAACAAAGTTTTTTTTATAATTATTAAAAATATATCTAAATGCATTTAAAATAATATTGATCACAATTTAACCATTTGTTGTTATACCTTGCTGATAACAGCTGGATGAGAGTGACCAAGGGCTTGCAGTTGAAAAGGTATAATATGCAACAGTGAACTTAGGCTATAGGTTTATGATACATCCATAAACTCACGCGTTCTGCCCGTAAGGGTAAGCACAAACTGGACAAGATGTATCAGAAAGGTATACATTTGGATCGAATAGGTATTAAAGATAAATAATTGATTTAGGCGTGACTTGGCGGAAATACAATAGACGTAAATATATTTAGTTACCTATTCCGCTTAAGTATTCTTAAAGAGTCTTAAAAACCCCTGTAAGAAATCGACACGTGTTTCACTTCTCAACGAGGCATCCTCAGGTTGACGATTGTCTTGTCGCGAACCCGAACACGACATGTTAGCGTCCAGCGCTCGGCGTCTATTGTATTTTCGAATAGGTATTGAAGTTTAGTAGATTGGAGACGATGATGGTCCCATGGAGAAAGTTATTCAGTGTGATGGTTTGTACCACACCTTTAAATTTGACCACACCTTCCTGATACACCCTGTAGAACACGCCTACGCTCCATACGTATACTCCTTTTGCTTCATTATGATGATCAAGAATATTGTGACATCAGAGAGGGGAATGATCGTAAACTACAATAAAATGTGTCATGAGTTTTGTCATATTCAGTCCAACACACTATTGAAGACTCCACAAAATATGTGACACTAGCCGCGTTAGTGCGTGCTACTCAATCTAGCACAGATCACCCATCCTTATCAGGAGACCACACGTTGCTTACCTACGGTAAAAGTCAGACCTTCTACTGAATTAAGCGATCCCTTTACAAGATCACGTTAACATAGTCGCTATTTCGCAATATCTTAGATTCTGATCTGACTAGGTGGTCTGGTTCTTGTCTATCGGACTGGTCGATCTTATTCAGTCAGTCTGTAAACCTATCAATTAATTGTTCTATGTCGATGTAATCTTTCTTAAACTTGTTTATTATTATTATTAATCATTTATTTCGAGCAACAGGACTCATAGTGTTAGTAACAATATACTTACAAACTATGTTAGTAGTACACTTACAAACAAAACAAAACAGAAAACAGATTGCGACATCATTGCTGCAAGGTGACAGGCCCAGCCGAAACCTTGCAGCAGTGGTTCACAAACACACAATCAAGCCTACTTGCAATCATAGACAGGATGCTGTTGGCGCTGCCCCGCACCCCACGGACCAAGGATGCGCACCTTTTCCGCATCACCGTGTAGAAAGAGTCTACGTGTTTAGGGAGTTTCGATTTTACATGTTTGGAGTTAATTGCATAGGTTCTAAGTATCATTGAGTGTTGTTCATCTATTAGGATAAGTTTATGACCTAGGATTAAGCTGCCTGGTTGGTTGTATTCAGGAGTTGTTCCCTTCAAACGCATGACTGGTTAAGCTATTGTCCAATAACCGGAATACCCGCGTTTTTTTTTTCTTTTTCTTTATGACACCTCTTTAGGTCATGAGCTATCGGAATATCAAAAAATATTTGGCCTAGGTCTTATGGGGGAGACGTGAAAATTGATTCGCTGTTTCAATGTTCAATAGATATTTAAACAAATATCAAGATTTAATACAAATAACACCAGGGTCATTTAAACATTTTGCCAGATGCTTCTGCACCAGTTCTGAGAGCCTGAAAAATAATAACAGAGTCAGTTAGAACAAATCCTCTGTTGATATTATTATAATTTTAGTGTAGGTAATAATATACCGTTTTCAACCAACACTGTTGCTGTAGAATGTAAATTTACAATCCACCAAATCCCTTTAGCGACGATACTTACTTTCAAAATCTGTCAATATTTTAACACCATCGAATCCTGTCAGATATTTACAGCAACTACCATCAAATTTTTTACGATCTTTCCTGGCATTAAGCTTAAATCTCAGCGATTGACTCGTGGAACATCGTCCACATCAAACTACTGTGTACATTGCGAATCGTATAACGTACAAACGCGATTCTAAATTTAAATATCGACGAGAGAACGAGACGGAGAACGTGCTTGTGAGCATACGGATTATGTTGATACTGGATAAGAACTTCACAAAAAAAAATATGCTGTTGATTTGAGCTGACTGGCAAGAATTCTCCTAGTGGAGAAAATTATTTTATAGGAAGTCGAATTAGTAGGCGCACAGTTCTTGACTGAAAATACCTGTAGTTTTATTTTATTTATTATACGAAGTTGGAAGCAAGCCTCACCCGGAATCCTCAACCACAGAGGAACTGGCTAACTTACGTCTAACTACCGAAACACAACAATGCTGTTAACATTGTTGTAATGGCGACAGACTTAGATAAGATGATGGTAGCTAGCCAGGTGGACTTAGAACAAGCCCCACCATTAAGAAAACAGAATATTTTGCCCCCACTGGGTATAAAACTAAAAGGGATACTCTTGCGCCACTTATTTGCTGAACCATTGTTGACTCAAAAAAAAATTGTGTGATAATCTTGACCGCAAATCGGCAAACGTAAGGTAGGACGCCTTCAGGCTAGGTGGAGCGACGATCACAGGGTGGCTGGTAGAAGCTCAGTAGGCAGCAGTAGACTGCTGTAGGCTCATTATGATGATGATGATGATCATTTTCCTAACGGTTTGTGAATATCATACATAAAACAAGTCTTTCATACAGAAACTGCAATCATCATAACATCCAAAAACAAAAAATACACCCTTCACATCCAGTCCTAACCTAATCTACGTTAAACAGACTTGTCTTGCGCTCGCGCACCGCCCTCCCCGCTCCCCTATACCCCCCCGTGCGTAAACGTGACCCCGAGACGTGAACTCAACTACGCTTCTTTGTTTTTTTTTTTGTTTGTATCTCTCTGCCACGGATCGTTATTGTATCGGTGTTAGTCACTTTTTCTTTAAGTGCCTAGATTTATATTTAGTAAGGAGTATGGATGTGTGTTATTAGAGAAGAGCTCGTGGCTAAGTGAGAAGAGGGCTAACAAATAACTCGTCATTCCTCCTCGTAAATAACAGCCGCTCGTGTCGATCCATCAGGTCAAGCTGCGCTTGCCGGGGTTGGTCCGTGGACTGGACAATTGCTAATCAGACCGCTAAACAAACTATTTCTCCAAATTGACTCACCAGTTAACAAAATGCAAGCGGTAAACATATTTTCTACTTCGTATTGTGTCTTATTCTAAGGAGGAGCTCGTGGCTAAGTAATAAGCTTGCCGGGGTTGGTCCATGGATGGGTGATCATCTTTACATATCGAGACTCCTCCGCGGCTCGGAAAACACGTTAAGCCGTTGGTCCCGGCTGTCATTCGTGGAGCTTTGACAATCGTTATTGTTCGTCAGAAGCCCGAAAGTCTGACAACCAGTCTCACCAAGGGGTATTGTATTACTAAGTTACTGAGTTATGGAGATCAGATAGACAGTCGCTCCATATAAAATACTAGTATTCAGCTGCATCCGATTAGACTGGAAGCCGACCTCAACATAGTTAGGACAAGGCTAGGCAGATTGATTGATGTACTTTGTGTAATTATAGGAGTGTAAAATTTCCAGTTGAAGAAGTTTGACGCATAGGTAGTCACAACAAAGCTTAGGTTTCCTAAGATTGCGGGGGCCGCTATACAGCGTCCGCAACGTACCGTCGAATGACGTCATTGAATTATCTATGAAAGTAAGGTTGTGTGTTGCCATCATTTTTATGACAGCTGTCATAGCGGCCGATATGTGGCGGCCACTGGTCTTCTAGGAAACCGTAGCTTTATCAGCCATAACGTATAATGTTCTATCTAATGGGACACAGAAATTCCTCTGTGAGAGGGAGCGGGGCCGGTGCGGGTTGGTGAATATCGGGTTGGTATACGTGTCTTAGAAAAATTTCACGACTTTTTCCTTCACTATTTTGAATGATGCTGTAAATATTACACAAAGTGAAGTGCTTGCCGCAGCGTCCACACATATCGCTAATGTATAGTCCAGTATACATTGGTGATACTCTACTTTGCTTCGCTCTTGATAGAGCGGTCGTGGTCATGATGACAATCTGTGTCCAATCGCAGGTGTAGTCGTTGCCCGTCTCACGATCTCTCTCCATCTGGTTCTGGAACATGACAGTCTGGCGCAATCATTAACAGGGCCTCCAACCACGGATTTTATTTGATCGGTCCACCTCATGGGATCGGATTCTTTGGTGATAGCATTAATCTTTGGCGAAACGATGATTGTACTTAGTACTTTTCATAATTTCCCGGTAATTTATTGATTCTTTGTCTGATGTGGTTTCTGAAAAGTCTTCGGTTTCCTGAATCCAACCGGCACCTTTCATACTAGACACCTTTAAACCTCGTGCAAACTGGCGCGACGCGACGGCGCGACGCGACTCCGGTAATTGTTCTACCGTGAAGTTTTTTTAGAAATTGTATTGTTAGAGTCGCGTCGCGTCATCGCGTCGCACCAGTCTGTACGAGACTTTACGTGCAAAAACACCTTTTCTGGTTCGGGTTTTTAGACACTACAGTATTTTTATTTAAAATAGGTTTTTAAACTACATAATTAACCCACCAACAACACAAAAGCCATAAGAAAATTGGTGACATTAATACTTTTTTCACGAATACTTAGCAAAATTTATCGAAAAAAACACAATAAGTATTATTGTTGACACATTCTGTCAAATTTTTATTAATCAGTATGGTTTGAAACGTCAAATTATCCTGTACCCCACCTCTGGTTTCTCACCTAAATTTTTCGTAGTTTTAACATTAATTACAATACCTTTGAGTCCTTAAAAAATATGTGCAAAAATTAACTGCGTCGGAATCTCCCCAAACCGCAATGATCCCAAATGACATAGTATTTTGGGACATTATATTGTTGCCATATCGAAAAGGAGGATAAAATTTAATGTAAGTTTAGTGAGTTCAGGAGGTTCACCTCTTGATTTCGTTTTTAGATATGAAACTGCATTGTGTTTCTTATCAGCACTGTCTCCAAGGTGTATCAAAAATATATTATAACAAGCTGTGCGCGCGCTCTGATTTCCCATTGCCAAAAATAACGATCTTTCATACCCTATTAGGTAACCTCTTTAGAGGATGAATTTTCACAAATCCCTAATTAGTCACCTTTGTTATACAAGGTGGAGACTTAAGACTGTGCATAGCTTCTCAGTGAATTTAAGATTTGTATAAATGTACTAAATTTTCCCCGTAGTTTCGCCCACGTGGACGTCGGAAATTATCCCAAGGGAACGAACTACTGCAATAAAAAGTATTCTATATCCTTACCCAGGTCATGTTCTAACTGTGTGCCTTTCATCTAATCCGTTCAGTCGTTTAACAACAAACAAAATCATTTTCGCATTTATAATATTAGTTAGGATTACTAACTGTTGCCCGCAACTGTCTCTCTCTCTCTCCCTATCTGAGTGTATTTGATTTTCATAATGTTTTATACAAATATCCAGGATGAAAAGTATAACGTTCTTTTGATTCAACTCAGAAGTATGGAAGAAATTTGACTGATTTGGCCTCAAACCCATTTCAGGATTACACAGGAATAAGACTTGAATATTTTCCTCTTTTGACCGAAATTCAAAAACTATTAAATGACGAAATTGACTAGAAAGGTATCCATAGGAGTTACAAAAAATATAATTCAAAAACCTGATTTTCAGTAACTAGCAAAAACGTGCTTGATCCCTAGATACATTTGATGTATGTATATTATGAAATAATTAAAACTTAATTTTAGTTAAACTTAAACAAAATTTCATCTTTACAGCGGCTGCAATGGATCAAATCTTCATGATTGAGGTATTCGTCAAAAAAATCGTACTAAAATTAGAACCACCCGAAAAAGATGAATATGAACTGGCACAGGAAGCGGAAGAGAGGAGGAGAGAAGCAGAACTACTTGCTGCTCTAGAAGCTGCCCAGAAAGCGAAAAAAGGCAAAAAGGGTAAAAAAAAGGCCAAAAAACCGAAGGGTAAAAAAGGCAAGAAAAAAAAAGGAAAAAAAGAAGCAGCTCTTCCATCGGAAGAGGAAATGAAGTATATGCAAACATGCTCAATGCAGATGAACTGTCTACCCATTTTTGATTTCAATGTAGCGCATGATAACTTTGTTGCACCTCCCCCACCCCCTCCTCCTCCAAAAAAAGGTAAAAAAGGCAAAAAAAAAGCTAAACCCAAACCAAAAAAGAAAAAAGGGAAGAAGGGCAAAGTTAAAGTAATACCATGGAAGATTGTGCTACCATCCGAACCATTACCTCAACCACCATACTTTGGCGTCGGTAACTCAATCATGTTTCTTGAAAGACCTTCAAAATTAGAGGAGACATTAAGGAAAACTCCAATTTATATCACCGTATGGAACAGAGATCAAGACTTTGGCTGCACTGGTTTTTGTGTTGTAGAATGGCACAAATCATTTTTTGAATGCCTACAGAGAGCTGCGGAATTAAACCCCATCAATTTTGACTTAGGAGAATATAGGGACACCAGCAAACCGGAAATGGTGACGAATACAGTAGAACTGGTGCGACCATTGCAATGTGAGGAAGATTTGAAAGCATCGGGTGAAGTTGAATTTTACATTCGACTCACGTGTTTGGGCAACAGAGTGATCAGTTACTTTGTGGCATTACCAGAGATGGAACGGATACCAGGACGGAAGTATCTGTACGATGATATGAAAGTGAAGGACCTAGAGGTTGTCAGACATTGGGAAGGTACCGTGATTGAAGAAGTACCTCCTGTAGCATATTTTTTCACTGCTCCTGATATAACTAGAGAGCCAATAAGACCAGTTGAAGAGCTTGTACAATACGAAGAGTTTATCGCGCCGTATACTCGAAGTGAACTGGCGATTCTAGCTATGGGCTTCCCGAAGGGTCCTTGTGGTGGTACTAATTGCCTTAAGAGAATGGAGTACAGAGGCAGTCAACACCAGTTCATTCCAGGTGAATATGTTAAAGGGAAATACCAACATGGTCAGTTTGTTAATAAGCGAGATATACATGGTCCTTGTGGTAGAATTGACTGTCCTCTTGCAAAGAAGATTCGTACTTATCTCTGTAACGAAGGTAGCTACAGGCCCTGCATGAAACCTTGCTGCAAAGACTACTATTAGCTTCAGAAAATTAATAGTTTTTGGACATAAGTTTTTTTTTTTTTAGGTGACTTTCAAATTTGATATACACGGCCAAATTAAATTAACTAGCGATACTCCAAAGATATGAAATGGTGACAAAACAAAAAATTATTTTATAAAGTCATAATTTTAAATAACTACTGCTGCTCGGGGTCAATGACTTTGAGACGCACAAACTATGAGATTATAATAATAAGTTCTAAAAATTATCCTTTTTTTTGTTTAATTACGACTTGATTCCCCGTCACGACTATGAAGTTTCGCTGATTAAATTAATTTGACTATATTTTAGTAATAAGATATACAAAAAAAACAAAACTGATAGACATTAAAATCATACAAAATATTATTTGGTTTTATTATTGATTCATATTTACTCATTGATCATGCACTAAAATTTAATTATCAACCTCATCGCATCCATTCATTCATGTTACAAATAAAGTTATTCTGATTCTGTCGACTAAGGTCGGATTCGACCAAACAGGAACTTTATCCGCGGAATAAGCCTTCTCTTACGAATAAAGAATGTTTGACAGTTTCTCCTTTATGAAACTCTCAGAAATAAATCTTATTCCGCGGATAAAATGTATTCCTGTTTGGTCGAATCCGCCATAAGTGGGAACTGTTGGGTCTAAGAACTACACTTATTTATGACTGTTTGCAGTAAGTTCGCACAGAAATATGTTTAAAATCATTAGCAAGGAGTAGCCATTGCTTATTTTAGTTTAAGAATCAGATGAAACTTCAAAGTACTGTTGTCTGTTGATCGAGCTATCATCTTAACAAGATCTTTGAAGTCATCCATCATCATCATTGGCAGCTTTGTTTCACCTACGGCCGAATATAGGCCTCCTCTCTTTTGTGCTACACTTTTCTTGTCTGTGCGAGTCTCCAGGTTTTTCCCACGATCTTCTGTAGGTTGTCCACCCCTGGCTGTTGGTCTGCCAATGCTCCTTCGGCCGTTTTAAAGTTATTTTAAGTACTTTTCCCTTTTGTATAAAAACTTACCAAGACTTGGTGGACAAAAACAAGTAGGTAATGATTCATTTAGTACACTTTCTCTTTTTAACTTCGCACCCAAGGCTAATGGGGGCAAAACAATTATAGCATGAGATCATCGTCAGGTCATTATTCTGAATTGAATAAAATAAAGACAGTATTTTTGACTCGACAAAAGTTCAAAAACGTCTTAGGTAAGTAGGTAACTAATGATAGGTAAAGTATTGAGTGAGAAACAATTGACAGAATTTATTGAGTTTGATATTTGCTAGTAGGCCCATCTGCTTTTATTCTCAGCCCCACAAAAATAGTCATAGCAATAAGAAAAATTTAGATTGCTAAACCTGCAGAAGTAATATTTCTTGCTATCCTGCACTCTTTGGTTCGTCACTGGGGCTGCAGTCTCGACATAGACAGCGATCGCTATATGACCAATTTGGCCGCAAAGTCCTAACGGAGTCCCTACACGCACGCAACGTGCTTCATAAGCAAGTGATTTTTTCATGATTGTCAAGGTATTTTGACCGTCTAGTGTCGCCATTAGGACTTTGCGACCGAATTCGGTCTTAAAACGATTTGTCTATGTCGAGACTGCAGCCCCGGTTAGGTCTATTTATTATTGTCGCAACATTCTTAATAGGTACCTAGCTTTTGTCTCTTTCTTTGCCTATTGCTATAGTATGTTTTTCTTTATTATGATCCAAAAGTTCATTCCAAACATTTTGGCCTTTGGATCACAAAAATCTACAGAGTAGGTAAGTAAAATTACCCAGATAATAACTAACGGTGAACACCCGAACAAATACGCGAACAAAACGAAGTCAAACATTCGTAATAACACGTTTTTACAACAATGGCCATTTAAAATACCATAAAAAATCCTTCATGTCCTAATTGCGTTTTTATCCTCACCAGCAAACCGTGACGCTGTCCAAATCTCACTAATAATGACAATGATTGCCAAAACTACTTTAAGTTTACGACCAGCAAATACTATATCAACCCTTATTTTAAAAGGATTAAGGTCTTTAATTGACAGAGTAATGGTAAACGTAAGTTGGTTTAAACGACATGATATGGGCCAAGGAAATTGAGCTTGTAAATCTTGCGTGTTGATAATTTTCTTGGAAACAGATTTTCTGAGCGTATTAAGGATTACATTGTACTTAATTTGTTAATGTTGGTTTGTAGTTTTGTAATATTTCCCTAGTAGAACGGAACACACGCACTTAGTGGGTAAGTATTTCAGGCTTCTATGATGTAGTAACGCCCCCGGCTTCGCACGGTTGCAATTTACATGTGAAAACGGTATTCTTTCTGTTCACGACATGTTGTGCAGAAGTTCTGGGCAGTACCTAACAAAAAGTACTAGGCTTGCATGAGCTTAAGATAGTATTTCTACTTCTTTTTGTATATACTTACATAATCTACGTCCATCTTGAACAATGTAAGTACCATTCAAATGGTGTTTTTTTTTTCAAATAGGAGCTCCGTAGAATTACCTTCCGCATATAATACACAAACTCACAAAATTAGCTCTCTAATAATATTAGTTTGGATAATTTACAGCTTTAGTTGATTAAAGCCTTATTTTCTGTGTCACGCATTTTAAGAATGGTTCAGACGTTATCATAAAAATAAGAAGTCACCGCACAGAAATAAAATCAAATTGTAGTTTCCATGTATTTTTTCGTACAAAGAATTTTTGGGAAATATCGTCCATTGTTATGAGTTTTTAGGATGCTGCTTCAATGCAAACCAGCCGGTCTATTCTGTAAACATCTCACTGTGAAAACTTAAGTGAAGTGAGCGTGAACTGAGCTGCCAATAGTGTCAATTCCTAGAACCGGGTGGACTGACAGCTCACTTTACCTAAGTTCACGATGAGAATTTTTCAGAATAGACCGTTAGATTATTATAACCTACAACACTAAAAAACAATTTAAAAAAAGCAATATTACAAACACACACACAGCACAGAAAAAGCAATATTTGTTACGTTGCACAACATTTCAAATTGGGCTTAGTCCATACACATCCCTAGTTCGAACTCGCCCGCATTTTTTAGCTTCACATGTAGGTATACTCTATTTGAAATAAGATTAGGTTTGGAAGAACGAACTGTAAAAAAGGTGTATTTCAAATGAAGTATAGATATATACGGACCGGGCGAGTTCGAACTAGGGATGAGTATGGACGAAGCCCAAATTGAAATGTTGTGCTACGTAACAAATATTGCTTTTTCGTGCGTGTATTTATTTGAACATACCTGACATAATCCCTCTACAGGCTGACTTTGAAAACATGCTACAAAATTTAAGGGGGTGTTCTACCCATCAATAAAAAAAATCTACCTTCTTATACAAAATAGTCCACTCGGGTATACCTGTATACAGAAAGGTCGATTTTTTTTTTGCGAATTCTTATTTGGTCCTATAGTAAAAGTTGTTCATATTGATGAGTAGAACACCCTCTTAAATTTTGTCGCATGTTTTCAAAGTCAGCCTGTATACACATACGAAGCCAACGAGACACTCACATAACAATTATTTTTATCAAAAAGACCTTGCAACTATACTTGCATACAAAAGCGCATAATGCAGCATTGTTTATGCCAATTTGAATGCATTAGACTAATCGTCGCAGTCGGTTAGGGCAGCGACTCTTAAACTGTTGTGTGTGAGATGATAACGTAGTTAATGGATTCTTCGTGAATCCCAGTAGAAATTGAATGAAAATCAAAAGTCATATACAGGCTGACTTTAAAAACATGCTACAAAATTTAAGGGGGTGTTGGACCCATCAATGTGAACAAGTTTTAATCTAGGACCAAGTTGAATTCGCAAAATAAAATGACTTTCCTGTATAAAGGTATACCCGATAATGTACTCGATTGGACCATTTTGTATAAGAAGGTCAATTTTTTTTTTGCAAGTGCTTATTAATGTTCCCCTTGTATCAGCATTGAACGAATGACGAAAAAGGTAGCTTACTTACATTTTTAGGGCTCCATACAAAAAGGGTGCCAAATGGAACCCTATTACTAAGTCTCCGCTGTCCATTAGTCTGTCTGTCAGTGGGCTGTATCTCATGAACCGCAATATGTTGTTTTCACAGATTATGTATTTCTATTGCCGCTGTAAGAACAAAAAATAAAATAAAGTAAAACATTAAAATGTAGAGTGTCATCGTCTAGAACTCACCGAGTAGAGTACATTTTTTTAATTTTATTTGTTAACTGTACCTCTACCTCAACAACTAAACAAGTTAGGAATTTGAAACTTTTGTATATCATGTACCATATTATAGCGTATTTAATCAACAAATATTAAAAACGCCGACTCATAGGGATGATATTTTATTTATGGGCGATTTTCTGCAATTGCAAAAAAAATACTTTGTAATACAAATTTATCTTTAAGATGAAAAATATTTTCCGTTTAGTATTTATTTTCAATTAGGTAATTGAACTAAAAAAAAATACGATATGGTACTTGGAACCCTTCGTGTGCGGGTCCGTCTCGCACTTGGCCGGTTTATTTCAAGCGAGAGGAACTTTGACTAACACTGATACAGTACAAAATAAATTTATGTTGAGTTGTGCTGTATGGTAATTATAGTCTATGGAAACTTCCTATGTAAAAACTGATAGTTTGTATGTATGTAGCTTTTATTAGTTCAGTAATCGAGTTATGAGATACTGCTGGTTTATAATGGCGGTGCTAATGTATGTCAATGAAGCTAATCTGTGAATTAAATTATGTGTTCATGTTAACAGATGTAAGGAATATTCACATCATAAATAATATGCTCTTCGAAAGGAGTAGGCAGAGTTCTACGGCCACATGTTTCACATTTATACAGTTTTCGTTTGGCTGGCCTATAGCTAGACAGTAACCAGGGGCCTGAGTCTACTAATTTATAAACGTTACAATGGTCTCACAATGGTCAGTTTTCGACAGATTTGCCATACGAAAACTGTCAAAAACTCGCCATTGAGAGACCATTGTAACGTTTATAAATTAGTAGGCTTAGGCCCCAGGTTCAGTCAGTGAAATTAATTATCAAGCAAATTGACACACTACGTCAATTTGCCGTTTTATAGCCATTGATACAACTGTCAAAAAATAAAGTTATGATTTGAATTTACACACTACACACAATTCAAGTCAATTTATTGACCACCAATCAATTATTTTACCTGAATTTACAAATCCTGAAATAAAAATGCAATAGTCTACTGCCGGGCGGTATTGGACCCAAGATACTCGTTGCTATAGTGACCATGAAATGAACGAGACTGACCCTGTTTATCAGGTAGGAAATAAAACCAATCTAAAGCAGGGACCAAAAACCTTTATAAATTACGGTACAGGTATCGAAGAATTTTGGTTACTTCTACTACTAAGGTTACCGCTATCTGGGTAACCTAAGAAGAACAAACACGTTACCTCTTTTAGGTTACCGTTTTAATATCGGTTACACACACATACAGGCGATGCGCGCCCTTTGACTAATGCCAACGGCACGTTTAAGCTAAAGGTAATTTTTATTCCGGTAACCGGTACCTATTAATACTGGTTGTATTCAATTTAAGGTAACCTTTAAAAATACCAGCACAAAAATATAAATGTTGTAACCGAAAATATACCCGTACTTATTGATCATACCGTTTCGGTTCCTGATGCCTTAAGGCTCCCACAAACAGGCGCGACGCGACAGCGCGACGCGACTTTAACAATACAATTTTTAAGAAAACTTCACAATAGAACAAATACCGGTGTCGCGTCGCGCGACAAGTCGCGTCAGTATGTACGAGCCTTTAGTGTAAGTTTGCAAGAGAGTAAACGTAACTATCGCGTTTGGGTTAAGATTTGACTGATAGATCATAATGCTAAGAATATAAAGGTGAGAATAAAAATCTTAACGCAAACGCGATAGTTACGTTTACTCACTTGCAAACATACACTAAGGATAAAGAGATCTATTTGTTATTCCATAAGGTGTACAATAAAGAATAGGCATATTATAATAATATAAGAACTTACGTAAGTCTATTTAAGATCCCACACAACCGCAGGTTTTTATCTCGCTCGCGCCATACTACTTGCGGACTGAGTGCGAGCGAGACGGAGGCGACTCCAAAGCGGTAATAGTTTAGGTAATTGCTTTTTACGGCGAAAATAATGGTAATTAAAAAAAAAAAAACATAGTCGCTGTTTTATAGTTAGTTCAGTTAGTATGCAAAGTTTCATTTTCTAATTTGAAATATTTTTGGAATAGCAGCGGTTTATTGTTCTATTTGGAGGTAGTAGTACTTTGGATTTTTTTCTATCGAGAAAATTTTATGAAATCGTGTTTTCGGCTAACTTAGTCCTTAACATTAATCCTCAACTTTAACATATATTTATTTCAAAATTAATGCTGCAGGAGTTTCAATGTAACGGCGGATCTTGCTAATGAGATCTTGCAATTTGAGGTCTTATAGGCCCTTAATAGGTAAACTAAGCTTTTCTGTATTCTTCTTTGTGTTTGTTATGAATTAGCAAACATACCACATACAAGGACATCTTTGATCTTTTAATCGGATATTGTGTGTCTTTTGCAGTGTGTAATAAGTGGCGTTCTGTAGTTTCTGCCTTCCCCCATTATCACGAACGCGTGATTTGATGTACCTATGTATGTTTTTTAGTCCCAGTAGAGGAAACCAAATTAGCAAAGTATGTAATGAGTAGTCTGTTAATTAAATATTAGCTCCTGCTTTGATGAATTTGGAGAATCTTGAAAGTCAGTAAATTTTTACAGTAGGTAGTCCCGGAGTCTGAATTTGTGTCCGATTGATGGCAATAGGGTCGCCTACTATTACCTACTTTCATGGGACTTAAACAAGGGTGAAATGTGGGAGTACCTACTACTCTACCTTACCCTTCAGGAATTACAAGCGTGGTGTTATGTGTAAAGCCTTTTTTTAACACAATTACGTAGTTGAGACAAGAAATTCACTTTTGGTCGGGGAATGGGCCATACGCCTAATGAAATTGAATAGCAAGAACTCTCCTTGCGCTAAAGCCTTCTCGGATAAAACTTTACAGTCAAAGGCTTCGCTCCTTCATACTTAAAAGATCATGCTTTAAAAATGAATTTATTATTTTAATGGCTATGGAATCATTGTACCTATTACTGTTACTTTTTCAGAATGCTTGGAAACATGCTCGTCCTGCTTCGTAAGACAATCTAGAGTCCAGACAAAATCAAACTGATTGCTAGTTTTTTTTATAATTTATTATTTTTATGACATTGATTTTATATTCTGTGATTACTTCCTCACACACTTATTTATTAATTGTAAAATTTGAGGAATTAGGGTTTGTTTATTTTTACAATTTCTGTAAATATGTGAGCACCATGTATCATCTATGACATATAATTAATTTATCTGTTCATGTATCATTTTTATTTATTTTTTACCTAATATAATGTAGTAATTTAATTATAGGTGCATCGTCTTTACAATGCTTTTATGAAAAAATGTTTTACAATATTAAAGTATACAAAATATTGAACATTTTTAAAAGACTAACGATGGAGTTTCTTGCCCATTCTTCCCCATAAAGAAACTACTTTTTGGAAGGACCGACTAGAATCATATCAATTTTTTTCTGTAAATTTTGACCTTCAATAAATTGCCTTAGATGTGCCTATTTAAAATATTTAATCAATTTGACTTTGAGTTTGACAATTTAAGCTGATAGTCATTCTGCTAAACTGACTGGTAACTGGTTGAACTGGAAACCGACTCCTACTCTTGCTTGGAAAAGGCTAGGTATATGATGATGAGTCAATTTGCTAAACAATTAATTTCCCTAACTTTACGTACCTTTATATCCCAGATTTCCCAGGCCTAAACCGTCTTTTGTCTTCCCCACAAGTGCATGACTCAACGCAGGGGAATGGATACTCAATAGCGTTAATACGTAGGTTAACAACCCGTCATTACCTGCATACTTTATTTCTAGCCTTTCTAACTGTACTATTAGGTTCTAGTTAATTAGTTCAGGCGTGACTTGGCGGAAATACAATATATATCAGTAAAATACAATAGACGTCAATATATTCAGTAACATATTCCGCTTAAAGGCTCGTACACACTGGCGCGACTTGTCGCGCGACACGACTTTAACAATACAATTTCTAATAAAACTTCACGATTGAACAATTGCCGGAGTCGCGTCGCGCGACAAGTCGCGCCAGTGTGTACGAGCCTTAACCAAAAACCCCGTAAGAAATCGAAACGTGTTTTTCACCTCTCAACGAGGCATCCTCAGGATCACGATTGACTTGTGAGACTATGACTGATGAGACTGATATGATAAGACTTCTTACCAACCACAGTCACATAACCAACATAACAGCAAACAAAAATGACTCACTGAATCACACAGCTTTTCAAGCTGATGAATTTTCAAAACGACATCACTATCCATATTAACCCTTCTCCTCTATAAGCTAAGGTTGATTTCCGTTTGTACGGAGAAGATACTGATGAAATGAGCGTGTTCCTTTACATAGATGATTCATCATTGATCATTGTGGGTGTGGCTTTAACAAGTTGAACCACGAGAAAGGGTTTGGCAGTAGACATTTTTTGCGTGTTTTATTTTTCTAAGTGATTAGGTAATACATGTTAATTGTTTTTATTGTAATTAGTTTACTATAGTTTCGAGTTCTGCTAAGTTTGATTGGGTTTTTTTCGTGCGAAATAACTTGTTCTTGATCCTTGTCAACATAAATAAGTCATACTTTCTCTTTGCTTGGCTTATTGGTGATTAAACGAAGTTAATTTATTTGTAGGCGCTAATCGACAACTCCAAAATCGATTCACCTACAAATAAATTAACTTCGTGCGAATCGCCTTTTTCGGGCGAGTAAATTCGTGTCAATCACCAATAAACCCTTAGCTCTGGAAATTGCCTCTGCTGAACCAGAAAACGGTTTTTTATAGCAAGTCTAAGTTTTCTTAGTCCAAAATTGTCCTAAAAATAGTGAGTAGCGTAATTTTGCCTATTTTATTTATGTTTAAGATGCACCATACGACCCATATTTTTTTATTAGCTTCAAACCTAAGGTCTGAAACCATCATTCTTTTACTGAACCTGCAATGTCATGAAGAGAGAGAGAGAGAGAAATGTTACAATGTCGTCTCCACCTTGTATAAAAAACAAGATAAATATTATTAGCAACAAAAAACTACTTTCGAGAAATTAACCCGAATACTACATTTCAAAGACTGGTTAGTGATTCAACAACTGCTAATCTTAGCATAACATTTTACTTGACTAACGTGACCTGTTTACTAATTTGACTGTTGTTAGCACTGATGGCACTGATGTAACCGGTTCCAAATGTGGTTGCAAAAAACGTAAACAATGATTCACTGTCGTTTTAGTTGGTTAGCAACAAGATTGGCGATGGTTACTATGGAAGCTGGAAGTGGGGAAACGAGTCATCTTTTTATTTTGAGTCTCAAGATATTTACCTAAAGTCAAGCAGGGTATTTTTTATTTTTAGTACATAATAATAATTAAGTATAGTGATACAAGATGATTTTAAAAATAAAGTGGTCTATATTGAGCTCACTCTTGCGAAAATCTTCGTGTAAGTATTTGTGGTTTTTTTTCTGGACGGATAGCATCCAATTGTTACCACAAGGATTTTCCCTGGAGACAAAAAATAGCAGTCAAAACATAGTTTAACCGTCAAAGCTAACAGAATCTAGTTTAAAATAATATCTCCAAATAGTTACTTTTAAGTCATTGAAAATATTATATCTTCTTTTTAATGTGGCTTTTAATAAATTTATTGTTGTCTTCTAAGTCTTTTGAATGTTTGATGTAAATTCATGGCCTGAAACACAAGTTTTCATAAACCTAGATCAGGCAGGTCTACAGAATTACATTTTCCTCGATTGTAATTAATCATAATTTTACTTTACACTTCAATATTTTTTTTAATGTTTTTTTAGTTAGTAAAGCAATCTACCTTTTATTTTTCATTTGGAGGCCTGTGTTAACCTTTGATTGAGCCAAACTACCCACAGAAGTCTCTATTAGATAAAAAGATGTTACTCACATTACCACTCCACATCCTGGAGACTTTTGGAACTTCACGTCCATGATAAGCTGCAAGTTCTACTTCAGACCACAACTAACTTAAATTGTTTGAATCATCGTGTTTGCAACTACTATGAACTCGTAATAAGATTAAAAGCACATATCGCTTGAAGGCATTAAAGTATGGCGTTATCTGATGTGTAATTTCTGACACACTATTAGGGCGAATTTCACCAATGAAAACTGAATGATCAGCACATCCAAACCGAGTTCAAGAGCTGTCGTTTCAATATTCAAAGGTTTATTTGCAAACTAAGTGTACATTTTGGTGTTCTTTTACATTGTAGGTAGTTACAACTTAGCGGCCTTTTCCAGGCATCGCAAATTTGAGGGTTATTTTGCATTAAAAAATTAATATAACTATGCTATTCACACGATTTTACAGTAATCATTAAAATAATAATAATATACACATTTTTATGATTAAATAATAATATAAATACATTGTTTATTAATTTTAATTTTATCAATTCGATCGCCTTATTAATTTATTTAGATTAGAATAGGAAGACATCTAGGTAGTTGTTTTAGTATGTATAATGTCTGTGTACGTGTGTGAATGTGTGTGTGGTACTTTTTGGTTTAAAAATTCTTCAATTGAATAGTAACAATTTTTTAAAAGGAAGGTTTTCAATTTATTGGAGCAAGCCTAGTTTCATTTTTAATCTCTTGAGGCAGCTTATTATATATTCCAAAGCAAATAATTACACTGACAGCTCGTAAACTTGGTTTATGTACTGATCGCTTATGTATGTTTTTATTGGTGAAAATCGCCCCGAGTTGCTGTTTCACCCCGTATTCTGTTCTAACAGTCTCATAAATCAATTTTCAAAGCATATGTCCAATCACTTGTTTAAATAGTAAATACACTTTAAAAAGAGTCCCACTTTTTGTCTGTTTGTCATGATATATTTGTTCTGTAACTGTTCTGTTTGATACCCCGAGTTAAATTGTTTAATTATGACTATACATAGTGCACCTGTTACTAATGTTGGTACTTATTTGATTTGGGTAGTGTCACCAGGATGGGTTGGTAAAGGGTGATTCATTGATCTGAAATTAAATCCATGATTCTATTGTCTTTAAACAAAAAAAATGCAAGATGTTGGCGGCGGCGGCGCGGGGAGTGCCTCAGTGCCGCGTTTCAATGCATATTTTTATATGGAACTGTTGTCGCTCCCCGCGCTCGCTGTCCGCAGCCTAAAAGATTTCCTCGCTCAAGAAACGTATAATAGACTGTAGGTAGGTCCCGTGTAAGTAGAGGCTCCCACAATCAGAAGCGACAGCGCGAAGAGACTATTACCGCTGTCGCGTCGCGCCGGTATGTACGAGCCTTAAGAGAGATAGTTGATCGCTTACTGTTCACACCCCCTCGCGGCGGCGAGTATAGATACTCGCCTGTCACAGCGAAAGTCATTTATTCTAACTAGGCTGAGAATCAGCACTTTTCGAACGTCAAAATTACATAAAACAGTCTCCCAAAACAAGAAACCCAAAAGTACTTTAGCTGGGAAGAAGAAGTGGCGCAACAAACTCCCCAGCAGATATCAAATCGATATCAAGGAGAGTACTCGGTCAGCGACGCTCGCTTAGCGGGCAGAACTCTCACGACTGGTACATACGCATGCTGCGGCGCGGCGCCGGAAAGGTGTCGCTGCGGCTTCCTACATACGAATGCCACACAAAAACCACACGGTATGTTCCGGCGGCGTCGTGACGCACGTCCACGGGACTTGCAACCCGCGAGACGAAGCGGGGAGGGGTGAACGCGTTGAGATGCCGGAGCGGTACCACTCACCGTCTCACCGTGTGACCGCCAATGCGACGAAATTTTTGCGGTGCTGCGCCGCAACGATTCGTGTGATCAAGCTCTTACACAGGTAAAACATGAAAAAAGCCAAAAACATTTCGGCAATTTCAATTAGTTGTGTTTCTATCAAAGGGTTACCAATTTAAAATTATAATACAATACAATATTTAACCAAACATCCACAAAGCTCTAACTTTGTATTGTCCTCTAAAAAGGACAAAACATTTTCATCAAACACCATATAATAGGACTTACTAATAAAATAATAATTAAAATGTTGAGCATCACAAAGTTCCATAATTAGTACATTACATTATGAAACATTTCGTTCACAAAATTAATAATTTATAATTAACGTTTGTAAACCATTGTGGTTTACAAACGTTAATTATAAATTATTATAAATTATTGTTTAGGACAAAAAGGTGAATTCAAAGTTTTAATTGTTTTCAGCATGTAAGGTTTCATTAGGTACTAATTGTGTAAGGTATGTCTTAATTGAGGAACCTTTTTGTCCTGTGTTCTCATTCGGACCGTCAAAAGGAGTAATTTATTGGTTTACATCAAAATAATTCGAGGAAGGAAGAATTGAGAAGATGAAAGTTAAAAAGGGCAGACAATAAAAGTTGTCTCATTTTTTGGTTTTTGAAGTAGGTACCTGGCTAGTCTACAGATCAAATTATAAAAAAAAAGTCAGAAAGTAACATTTTAGTAAGTGTAGTACCTGAGGGTCTAGTGGAATTGACTTATTAATAAGCTTTTCGTTAGCTCAAGTCATTCCCATACATTATTGACTTTTCCATCAACGTTTTCGCTGATCGTTCATCATCATCGTTTCGCTTTGTCTGTAGGTTCGATTCTCAGGGAAGAAATTGAATGTCACGTACCTAATAACTTAGAAGTCTACAGGGTCATTTTTAATTCTTAGTAAAGTCCACATCAGCTCGGCAATTTATGCATGATTGAGTAACAGCCATTTTCACTTATCATATTTTTATATTATTTGTTAAGAGGTTAGGATTTATTACAATAATAATAATTATTACCTCTCAAGCTATTTACCACAATATATCGTATGATACGTATTGACTAATCTGCGTGTGAGTTCCGTTAAAATACTTTTTATTCGACCAATGAGAGCGTGAAATCCGAAATCACCAACATACATTGAGCAAGCGCAATAATCAATGCTAGATCCGTCTTAGTATGAGACTGTTTTAGTATTGTATTAGTTTTGAATCTACGTATGGTGAATGCATGATTCACCATACGTAGATTCAAAACTAATAATATTACCTACAGTCTCTTGTTTTTGAGCGAGAAAATGGTTGATAGCAGTTACTTCTTCAACGATGGGACAGGTGCCATTACCAAAAGTCGAATAATAATATTCCAAACATTTCAACACAGCAGCACCAGAATTGAACCCATACAATTCGACCAATAGATAGCAAACTCGATAACTGAACAGTTAAACTAACCAGATGCAATCAACTGTACTGCAGTTTCATTGCAGTCGAAGTTTCAGTTCGCTGATTAAATTTGCAGTTTGCAGTAAAGTGAACCGTCGTGCGAGTTAGTAATTAGAGTAGTCCCCGTAGGGAGATGGGTTGAAGACAGCTTCTAGAGTCATGCATGTAAATTTATTACTTAAACTTTATGGCTAAAAGTATAAATGTAGGCCTATTCAGACCTAAGCGGTATTCGCTACCGTCTGCGGCAGAGAAAACCCAGTGGGTATGCGGTAATATTACTGTTCAGACCTAAGCGGTATTCGCTACCGTCTGGTATGTACCTCTACCCACAGCGGCAGCGAATATCGCTCAGGTCGCTCTAGCCGCGGTACTTGATACTAAATACCTGAGCGAAACCCGCGCGGTATGTACCTCTACCCACAGCGGCAGCGAATATCGCTCAGGTTTGAATAGGCCTTAGTCTACACACATTGAGGCCTGCTGATGTATTATGTAAAAATCTCACCGTGTAAACTTAGGTTAACTTAGTTGTCATCCCTAGCATGAAATGGAAGACCGCCCAGACGCCTTATTCTGTAGTTCTGTCGTTTTGAGTATCAAATGAAAGGGCTTATTAAGCACATTTCAAAAATATAATTATGTAGTATAATCCCAAAATAATTCAAATAAACATAAAAGTTTCACCCAAACTACGCCAAAAAGTCAGCTCAAAATGTATAATCAAGACATCGCAGACGGTTCCCTATCCATTTGCATAAAATTTTAAGACATAATATAACACGGCATACTTTTGTTTACCCTAACAATATTTACGCATAATATTACTTTCGCATATCAGCAAACGCATAACTATTTTAAGCATAATTTCTCCAGTCATAATAGTGTTTAAGCATAACATTCAAAAGCATAAATATATTTTCATCATTCTAGTAGTTTCTGGCACTTCGCCGGCCGCTGCCGCGGCGCCACTCGCTTCGCTCGCTCGGCTCGTGCGTAGGAGGTCACAGTTCTAACCTAACCTAACCTAAACCAACTAACATTACGCCTAGTAACATTATGCGAATTAAAATTATGGCAAAACAAATTATGCAACAAGATAATTATGACAAAAAATATTTAGGCCAAATTTTTTTTATGGCAAACAATTATTAGACCAAAAATACTTATGTCAAAATCGTTATGCCAAAGAATATTAGGAAAAAAAACATTATGCGAAAAAAAGGGATCCCATCGCAGACAGACAAATTAAAAAAATCCGGAGTCACACATAATTTGTTCCATTTACACGATGTCTTGTTTATACCTTTTGAGTTGACTTTTTTGTGGTAGTTGGGTTTTAGTTTTTATAACTTTCATTTTTAGTTGATAGCACTACTTGCCTCATAGGAGGAGGTCATACCTAGCTACTGTGGACGTCTTTTGGCTGAGGTGATGATGATGATCGATTTATACGTCCTGCGCCCCGAGGTTACTACCGCATAAGTCTCGATCCCGTGGGAATATGGGAGTAAAAATCCTATCCTATGACCTAACCCAGGTCATGGTCTACCCATGTGCCAATTTTCATTCAAATCCGTCCAGCCTCTTTAGCGTGAAAGCGTAACAAACAAACTCTTTTTCGCATTTATAATATTAACTTAGGATTACAGTCGAAACTTAATCATTTCAAACGCTTGCCAAGAGCTTTTTTTATTGTTTTGCTGTATGTTACGCTTAATGACGATGCAATTAAAAGTCAGGAATTAAAGTTAAAAAGAAGTTTTAATAACAATTTCTTTTAACTTTAATTTCCGACCTACCACACAGCTAAGTCGACCGTGTCATCGTAACAAAAAGTGTAATTAAGTTAAATTTATCATTGTCACAGCCTCACGTATTACGATAGTCATCTTAGAATCGGTCAAGTGTGAACTAGCCCTGAATTAAATAAGCTTTCTTTAGGACACTACGTTTAGATGCTAAAATATTTTATAGAACTAATATTTTTTTAAATAATATTACGAGATTAAAAACTCTTTTATCTGAAATTATGTTCGTAAATATGGTAAAATAATTTCAAATTAATTTTAGAAACGTACAAAAACTTTAAAACTACTCATAATTAACAATAATGACGTAAATAAGTTTTAAACTTGTTTTTTTTTTCTTTAAATTTAAGTCCAATAAAAAATGCCTATTGTATTTTTTATAACCCATGAATAACACACAACCTAATTTTAATACCTCTTAAAAATTAAATACGGAACACCAACTTGAAATGACAGACCAATTCAATACAGTTAATAAATAAAGAAAATCATAGATTACAGCATAAAGTAATCACAGTCACAATAGGCGACATTTCAAGATTAATATTGGTCATTTTGACCATTTATTAACTGTGCTAGTCAACCGTAGAATGAAAAACCAACATATATTTTACCGTCAAATATCAAAATCATTAGTACAACATCCTCGGAAGAAAGACTTTTTCGACCGCAAAATATAATTGTGGGTTCCCACAATTCAAAGGTCCTAATTATAATTTGAATCGTTTAGGAGTTAAATATTTTCGGCGTCAAATAGACAAAAAAATGTTTGAAGACATCGTCTCGTGTTTGGTCAACAGAGCGGAAGAATAGCAAAACTGTCGGGTTGTGTTGTTTGTGAAACTTTTTAGCTTAAACATATAAGTATAGATTTTTTTTTTGTAACTGATCAGACAGCTGTGCTGCTGGGGATTTTGTTGCGCCACTTCTTTCCAGCTAAAGCACTGGGCAGTGGTGAAGGGCAGGCGTTCGGGGGGACTGTCTTATGTGATTTTAACGTTCGAAAAGTGCTGATTCTCAGCCTAGTTTGAATAAATGACTTTTGATTTTGATTTTGATTCGACTAAATTAAGTATATCTACGTAATTTCAGTGCCTCGGCAAGCACGTTGAGTCTTTGGTCCCGGCTGTCATTCGTAGATCTTTGACAGGCGTTACGGGTAGTCAGAAGCTCGGGAGTCTGAAAACCAGTCTTACCAAGGGGTATCGTGTTACTCAGTAACTGGGTTGTGGAGGTCATATAGGCAGTCGCTCTATGTATTTAGCTGCATCTGGTTAGACTGGAAGCCGGCCTGCGGCCGGCCGGCGGGACAGTTGATGACCTATAAGACTAAATACATTACCTTATATTTACGCAATATTATAAACTAGCTTCCGCCCGCAGCTTTGCCCGCGTTGTATGCCGATAAAAAGTATCCCATGTCCTTCCCCAGGGTTCAAATTATTCCCGTACCAAATTTCATCAAAATCGGTTCAGCCGTTTTAACGTGATGCGCGATCAAATAAACAGACAAGCAGACAAAACTTCTAGAAACCGTTGGAACGTGTTCTGTTATCGATTCTAAGTATACCCAACCAACTTTTTTTCGAATATCTTTCATGTACAGGCTTTCGACCCTATTCAGCTTTGTTATATGTATAGATGCAGCTAATCTCACAGTAAGTCTCAGTTCATTATCGTAACTTCTTACACAATCATGAAATTAGCAATTCAAAGCGCATCCTTCATTTCCTATGTTTTATTCTTATTGATGAATCATTCTTGGAAGAAGGTTATAGTATAGAAAGCAAAAGTGCGTCATGAACTCATGAACTTAATAATCTAAATAAAGGAACGATTTATTTTTTGCAAGGTGGATAACATTTAACATAACATAACATCATGTTCTGTTAAAGTCCCATGTAATAGGGGGCGAGCCTATTGCCATCAACCGGGCACAAGTCCTGACTCCGGGCTGCTACTGAGAAATTCCTTATGGATAAACCCAACAAGGCGTTGCCCGACCTGGGAATTGAACCCAGGACTTCTTGCTCAGCAGTAGCGCTTGCGACCACGACCCGCATAACATTTACTACATTGTTCAGGTTAATTTTACTGTTAGTACTCAGGCTTCATCCACTACAGAAATCGAAACTAGCCACTCCATCCATTCAGTTCCAACCTATGACATCCAAAATATTAGTAGGTATTTACATATATGCTTAAAAAAATCATATACCTACTTAATACCCTAGATTACGATACCATTAAACAAGTCCTCCATCAAGATGAACCTACTAAAATAATTATAAATTCACAGAGCGTCTCCATAGCTTTCCTAGTTAGTTCCCGCGGATGACTCACTCGCAGAAGTAGGACGGTGGTGGTGGCCACCGCTTTAGAAAAAAACATACACCTTATCTGTTGCATCAGATTGTATACAGGGTGTTTCTGTCTGGAGATTTTGCTATTTCCGTATTATTATTTTAGATATGAAACATGTGCGGAAAAAGAGTTTTTTTTTTACAATTAGGTTTAGTTAGTGGAATAAACAAGAAAGTGGTGATTTATAAAATTCCTCATAGTGACTGTGTTATAGGAATTCAACGCAGATATCTAAACTGTGTATAACACTAGAATCTTCATAAAAAATCGAATCGAATCCTCAATTAATGAGCTTTAATAAAGTTTAGCTATAGAAATAGTGCAAAAATATGCTAAAGATGCTATAAGTTCATAGGTTTTTTATTTGCAAATTGTATTCCATCCCTCTTTTAACTTCTGCGTACAAGCCGTAACAGTTGATTCGCTCTAATAATGCTAACAGCTCAACACATAGACAGTATCTGAGCTAATCTGATGTCTCGTATACATTGTGTCTAGACACAAGTGACACAAGTCTGTCTGTGTCAACGTTGTGTGTTTTGTTTGACAAGCTCGTAAAGTTCTGTGGTTAAGCTGTTGGTTTTAGAGCTGTACGAGTTTATTAATATTGATAAATCAATTTGGTCGTGAATTGTTTCTAAAGATATATTTCTGTTTTTTTAAATTATTTTACCCTGTATTAAAATAATAATAAAAAATGAAAAAGACTTCTGAAACTATTTTCAAAATTACAGATAATCCAATATAGTGCCACAAAACCATGCTTAGAGTTAGTAAAATAATATTTTAATGTTCAAGTTAAAGGGGTCAGAAAAAAATCATAACTTATCGTTTGTCCGTTTATCATTCAATAACTGTTTCAATAAAAATAAAAAAGTGAATACTGAGTAATTGAAACGATTTCAAGATCAGATCAAACATCCTGTACAGACGGTGCGCTTGCGCCGATGACTCACATCCCGATCGTCAAACACTCTCACGACAAAGGCATAGTGAAAAATAAATACCGACGAATTTGACCGACAGCTTACGAGCATGTTCGAGTACTAAACTTTATACTATTATGTTAAGTAGATAAATATTACCTTTGATTACTTTACTTTGTAAAGCTTTTGTAGAATATTATAAATGAGACTGTAGACAAATAATTATGGGAATTTCTTTTATAAAAGCACTATTAATACAAGCGACTACGCTACGGATTACCTTTATATTTTTTGTATTAATTTAATAAATACATTTCCCACACTATGGTAACACAATTAAATAAGCCAATATTGGATATTTTAATTATCACAGCACAGTATAGGTCCATCAATCTGCCTAGGCTTTTCCCAACTATGTTGGGGTCGGCTTCCAGTCTAACCGGATGCAGCTGAATACCAGTATTTTACATGGAGCGACTGCCTATCTGACCTCCACAACCCAGTAATTGGGTAATACGATACCCTTTGGTAAGACTGGTTGTCAGACTTTCGGGCTTCTGACGACTCGTTACGACTGTCAAAGATCCACCAATGGCAGCCGGGACCAACGGCTTAAAGTGCTTTCCGAAGCACGGAGGAGTCTCGGTATGTAAAGATGGTCACCCATCCACGGACCAACCTCGGCAAGCGTAGCTTAACCTGATGGATCGACCCGTGCGGCTGTTATTACTTAGCCACGAGCTCCTCACAGTAGTAGTACAGGTGTGAACTTGTAATCCCCGAAGGGTTAGGCAGAGGTGTACTTATAGTACATCCACATTTCACCAGTTATGTTTAAGTCCCATGTAATAGGGGGCGAGCCTATTGCCAGCAACCGGGTTCAAACCCAGACTCCGGGCTGCTACTGAGAAATTAATTAGGTATTTATGATTTAATGAGAAGTGTGCCAATACGCATTTTAACCGCCTCTGTGGTCTAGTGGTTAGACCACCTGTCTCAAAGCCAGAGGTCCCAGGTTCGATTCCCAGTGAGGGTAAATTTTCTGCTCGGTTTGGCTGGTTGTAGGGCTTGTTCAAAGTCCGCCTGGCTAGATACCACCATCTTATCTAAAGTCTGTCCCCATAATAAAAGTGTTAGCAGCATTGTTAAGGCGCGTACAGACATTGCGATGCGTGCGTTGCGAATGGTTCTTCTCGAATGCCTCGGGCTGTGTGGACGTGTGTGCTCACAGTGAGCATTCGCGTCATACGATCGTTGCGAGCGCCGCCTCAATGCGAGCCGTGCGCTCCGTGTGGACGGACGGGAGTTATTTCCCTTTTTCTACTGACGATCACCGTGCGTGGTTGTTTGCGTGCTCAGCTTGAGCATGTGTCGTTCGGGATGCATGCATAAATGTACCGTCGTATGCCTCAGGTTGAGACATGCGTGACGAACCATTCGCGACGCACGCCTCGCGATGTCTGTACGCGGCTTTATGTTCCGGTTGAGGATTACCGAGTGAACGGGCTTCACCCGGAATCCTCAATCGGAACTCTCTTCCGCCTTCGGGGTTATCATCACTAACCATCAGGTGAGATTCAGGCAAGGACCTTCACGGTTTGGCAAAAAAAAAAAAACTTTCATTGGGAAGAACAAAAAAATCAGCAAGAACGGTTCTTTCTTGCTGCGGTGTTTTGAAAAAACATTATATTATTATAAACATAGAGCAACCCTGAGTATTTATTCGTCATCTGAGCATTCTAGAACAAGAGTTTTTTTTAATTTTTATTAAAGCCATAAAAGGTAGCAGTTATATGCAGTTTGATTGTAACTAAGACATTTCATTTTTTATTTCGCACTAAAATTCTAACTGCGTATCTCCCATTATGGTATAGAAAAACATAACTTTTTAATCTTTAATTTCACAGTAAAACCCATTGATACAAACATTGTATTTTATCTAAAAAATACGATGTAATTCATCATTACGAAATTTTATTTGAAATAACGGTTTAGAGCGTGACGTTTAGAATGTTGCCCTATTTAACGATTCAAAATGTCAACGGACAATAGTGTTGCCAGTTTTATGTATCGTAAATCAAAACAAACATAAATTTAGTTTCGACTTGTTATTTATTAGCATTTTATGTTGAGAAAACGTTTAACTTTTGTACTTTTATCGTTTTTATTGAGTTTTAAAAAGCGTAAGTAAATGTTAGTTGAACTTTTTAAGAATTAAGCGAGGTTTCAATGCAGTGATTTTATTTTCGTAATTTTTAACCGTTTCTTAGCCGGTTTAAGGTGATTATAATAATTATGTTATAATAATCGAGAGCCAATCCTCGGTCTAACATTCAGATGGCTCCAGATCATCACACGTTTCTTTTCGTACCTTACCTTCTTATTAACACGCATGTAAATGTTATCAATCCGTTCATTAACATAATATTTTGATGTCAATTGAGATTTACATAACGGTATTTGCTCACAAAAAAAAACCGAGAACATTCAACCCTATATATATATCTAGTTATACTAATAATTTAATAAATTAAGAATGGAGATAATATTTAGAAAAACTTTTATGTCTGTTTAAAATCAGCTGGATAAAATTTAAGGAATGCAAGAAAGCATAGATACTTTAGCGTACCTATAGGTGAAAAAGTGTAAATTATGTGTAAGTGTTCAAAAAAGGAGCTACGTCTAACAATAAGCAGCTTTGCAGTTTGGCAGAGGTAATGTATTTTGTTAAAAAAATATCTCTGTGAATAAATACTTTCCATTTTTTTATGGTCTTAGTTTTTAAAATATCTTTAAATGATTTAAAATAAGGTAATCAAATCAAAGCACTAAATTCTTAGGTACAAATCGGCATCCACAGGTACGTTTTCTGAACCATTTGTTTATATTTTCATCAGATACTTTTGAGACCGACTTTACCATTATCGTACTTGTCTAAATATTTACAATAAAAATCGATGAGATTGTCATTAGCTCCGTTCATTGGCTGGCTCTAAAACAAAGATCACATTGGAAACGTTACGAAACACTTAGTTTACAAATGAGTTCAAATATACAGCTACTGTTTGCTGAAGATAACTGGGGAGTGTGGGTTAAGTTTAAAGCTAGAGCGAGTTTAAGTCAATTTGGTATGATTCCCTTTATATTTGAAACTTTACTTGTCTTGATTAGTGTGGATTACCATACCATGTCTTCAAATTGCTTAGCAAGATCCGCCGTTATGTCGCAACTGCTGCAGTATTCATTTTGAAATAAATATATGTTAAAGTTGAGGATGAATGTTAGCGACTATGTTTGCCGAAAACACGATTTCATAAAAAAATCTCTATAGAAAGAAAATCCAAAGTTACCTCCAAACCGAACAATAAACCGCTGCTGTTAAAAAAATACTTCAAATTAGATCATGAAACTTGGCACACTAACTGAACTAACTATAAAGCAGCGACTATGTTTTTTACTTTTTTGAAATTAGCATTATTTTCGCCGTAAAAAGCCCTAACCTAAACTTTTTCCGATTTGTTGCCGCCTCCGTCTCGCTCGCACTCAGTCCGCGAGTAGTATGGTGCGAGCGAGATAAAAACCTAAGGTTGGGTGGGCTCTTAATTTTTTCACAATATTTTTGGGGATTGTTTTGTACCCCACTCAGAAAGCTTAGCATAATCAGCCTATCATGTTCTCCCTGCTGCGACACAGGCCTCCTCTCGGTGAGAGGGAGTGGGCCGTAATCTGCCACGCGGGTTCAGTGCGGGTTGCATGTCAAATGTCTTCTAGTTTTTGGTTCTAGAACATGCTGGTTTCCTCACTGATGTTTTCCTGATGTTTTACTTAAGCTGTTCGAACCTACGACCCATAACTCGGTAAGTCGCGGCCGTTACCACCTGTGCCACCACTTCTCAGAGAGTTGACTTGTTGCGCCAGTTCTTCCCAGCTAAAGCGAAGTGGAGAAGGGCGGTTTTGGGGAATAGTCTTATGTAATTTTGACGTTCAAAAAGTGACTGATTCTCAGCCTAGTTTAAATAAATAACTTTTGATTTTGATTTTTTGAGATAAAATATCTATGAAATGAAAGCTCCACTCTCAATATCTTATACCTTACACCACCAAAATCAACAGATAAAAAACTATGAGCCAACTCGAATTTTAATAATAACTTCTTTGTACAAGTTAACAGCTTTTGAGCTTTTATGGCGACATCTATCGGCGTTAATCGTGTTGTAAATGATAAGGGACTAGTTTTTCTTTGTTCTACGGTTTATTGACACATCGATATACGATGGTTGATGATTCATTAGTTGCAATGAACTTATGTAGTTTCGAGAACATGGAAAATTGTAGTTATTAGAAATACGATAGTAGAATAAGTAAGTTAATATCGCGAGAATTGTGTTTCTGTAGAATTGTTAGACTAGCAAATTAGGTTTGCATTTACAAAGTAAAGTATACGTGAAATATTTATGATTGTTTACAAATGTAAGCTCGCAAGAACGAATAAAGTTTTAATTCATTTGTTTCTATTAAGTAGGTTTCCAATCCATTAATCTATTTTTAATTATTATTCTAGCATATGGCACTCGTGGGCTTCAGCTGAAAATTAGCGTCAGGTAGGATCGTGGTATACAACCTGACGGTGATTTTAAACAACCAAGGTATACTTTGAGTTATCATCTGACATACTGATCTGAGACCGTTAACATAACTTCCATTTCGCCAGTTATGTTTAAGTCCCATGTAATGGGGGCGCGCCTATTGCCATCAACTGGGCACACATCCAGACTCCGGGCTGCTACTGAGGAATTCCAGATGCCAATAACACTTTGCCCAACCTGGGAATCGAACCCAGGACCTCAAGCTCAGTGGTAGCGCTTCCGACCGCTGGACCAACTAGGCAGTCAAACTGAGGCCGTTTTGGCAATATAAAGATTGTTAGTTTTTGTTGGTTGTTAGGTCGGATTCGACCAAACAGGAATAAATTTTATCCGCGGAATAAGCCTTCTCTTCCGAATAAATTTTGAATTTTTGACAGTTTCTCCTTAAGAAAACTGTTAGAAGTAAATCTTGTTCCGCGGATAAGGTTTATTCCTGTTTGGTCGAATCCGACCTAAGGCATCTAAAAAAATGCGTCGCCAGGGGGGTTTCGGATTGGTCTCTTGAGAGGAAAAGAGGTAGACACATAGAAGCAGGGGGCACCCCCTTTCATGTGCACCGGGGTGGTTTCAGTGAGGTACGAATCCCTCAATACTCGGTTTTTTCCCCAAAGCCCGGGCACCTTTTTAAAGTTTTCCCACGAAAGGATAAAAGAGAAAAAAAATAGGTACTATGCAGGAGCCACAATCAAATGCACATTGCCTTAACTTCAATTCGATCGTGATAAATAAATCTTGACCTTTCATTCCTTCAATTTCGCATTCCATAACTGTTTAGTCATCCTTCCCACTGGTTTTATAGCTATCTGAATCATAGGAGATCGACCTCTTAGAATTTTCATCATACGCAGAGGCAAATTAATAATAAGATTATTGTTAATAGTTAATTGATTCAGGCGTGACTTGGTGGAAATCCATTATAAAATACAATAGACGTAGATATATTTAGTAACTTTTCCTAAAGAGTCATAAAAATCTTGTAAGAAATCAACACGTGTTTCACCTCTCAACGAGGCAGTCTCATGGTGACAATTGATTCGTCACGAACCCGAACACGACGTGTTACCACGCCGAGTGCTGGACGCTAATATTTTTAGACCAGGTTTTGCAAGAATGTATAGGTATTGCAAAATATTGATTTTATGTTGGTGTTTGGCTTTGAGGGTCTCGTGGCTAAATAATAACAGCCAGACGGTCGAAGGTTAAGCTACGCTTGCCGCTATAGGTTCGTGAATGGTTGACCATCCATAACGTCCAGATCTCTTGATGAAGACACTATAACCTCTGAGTTTGTTTCGGCCTTTAAAGAAAAAAGAAAGAAATAAAGAAAATACATTTATTTGACACAGACCAAAAGGCACACAATATAAAATACAGCAGACAAAAAAGATAAAAATAAAATATTATAAAAAGGTGTAAAGTACCGTGTAAGAAAATTGGCAGGGGAGTGTGCCTCACGGCTGCGGCAAAAAGGCCCAGTTCAGCAAAAATGCCAGACAACCCTGATGCCCTGATGCCTTTCTTCTCAGAGTAGTCAGATATGAAATGTCTACATCTAGTTTAGAAAAATATTATTGACGTGTAAAAGTGTTTGTACAATGCAACTTACAGAACATAATCATTTATTTTTGCACCTCGGAAACTACGTTCAGCCATTGCGGCCCTGGATGTCATACGTAGATCTGTGACAGACGTTACGGGTAGTCAGAAGCCCTGTCTTACCGTGGGGATTCCTGTTACCCAGTGACTGCGATGTGGTGAAATCACCAACCCGTCTTGAGGAAGCGTGGGTGATCAATGCTCGTGCCTTCTCTGTATGAGAAGAGGTATTTGCTTGCAATAGGCTGTTATATAAATATATAAATAATCTACAATATTAAGATATCGTTGGAAGTTTTTTATCTGACTGTACAAACCAACTTTTTTATTGGTGTCCGAATCGTCAGTGAAAACAATCGGATTCGGACACTGTGTCCGAATCGTCAGCAAGTCAAGTAGCTTCTACACTTCTAAAGAACTTGTCAATTATGCTAATAGATCTAGTCCAAAACACATAAAAATATAATGGTTGCATACCTAGATAAAACTTACAAAAAAACTGTTTTAAAACTAATTACTAACTAAAATAGATCATTTAGAAACATTATTTAAATGATTCATAATAGTCTATTGTCTCTGGTTTACTTACAATTAGCATATATTACTGTGCCATTAGACGAATGAGTGGTCGCCTAGTGATCATAAATTTTTAAGGCGTGGACAAAAATTGTTATAGTTTTAAATTATAGAGTTTTAGCTAACAATCGTGTAAATGGTTGTAATAAGTTGAGCGTAGTTATTAAGAATATTTTTTATGAGGCCTAAACTTTTAGCTAAACATACGTATTAAGTTTGTAATGGACGTAACCTACGGTAATTAGGTATTATTTTGTGTGATTTATTACAAAATATTATTAATGCTACTACGTATAGGGCCTATACAATACTATACAATACTTTTCATTTAATTACGATCTGACCAAGATTATGTCTGGACTTTTAAAGAAACTGTCACCACTGAGTTTGTTTCGGCCTTTATCTGACTAGTAGGAAACGCTGACCTCATCTAGTTAAAAAAAAAAATGATTGACGTGTAAAAATGTTTGTACAAGTAAACCTACTTTACCTACCCTACTGTCTCTGTGAGAGGGAGTGGGCCCATAATTCACGAAGCGGGCCAACTGCGGGATGTCACATGTCTTCGAATTTTTTGTTCTAGGACATGCCGGTTTCCTTACGATGACAAAGCAAAGTGCCTTCCTGGGTTCGAACCCACGGCAAATAATTCGCGGCCGTTACCACTGGTCCATCACTACACTACACTCCACTTACCTACTAGATAACAAACCATAAGTATGTGAATTTTCCATAATTTTCCATGTTACACGCCCGTATCCGTATGTCGTATGTCTGAATCATTCTGAACAAAAGTGACCTTCATGAAACACAATGACATGCAGTGACATGGTTTTTATATGAATTTATGTCTATACGTAAGCGACCTCGTCACACTGTGCGGGAGTTTAACTTGCGATGATGATAAATAAATGTCATAAATATGTACTTACAACCTTTTGGCGCGTGGCCAAAATCGGAACCAATGCGGCCATCTTGTTTTTTCAATACATTGCACAAAACAATTGCACTAAATATTTACCAACAGCGCCACCCTGGAAATGTCATTCGAGCGCCGAAAGATTCTTCGGAAGTTATTTATACCGAATTAGAAATAATGAAGTCAGGCTGAGTTTTGTCAAAGTATCTTGCTGTTTGCTAGACAGCATCATAAGATCCTCCACAAGTACCTGACTGAATATTAAGCAAATGTGTTATTTTCTGAATACAGAATAAGTTTTCTCGATATTTCGTCGCCATCATTCTCCTACCCATATTCCAATTTATTTGGAGTCAGTGCAACATGTCTTTTTCTTCCATATTTCTCTATTAGTCGTCATCTCGGTAGTCACCCCATATCATCTTTCACACAGTCTCTTATAGCCATCGACATGCACACTCAAAACTTTCCTTACGACATTTTCCTCATTCCTCCGCATCACATGCTCCTACCATGCCAATCGGTTTTCGCACAACTTTTCAGTCGACTTGACTGCCACTTCCTCTTATGTACTAATTTCTTATTCTATCCATTCGTGTAATACCACAAATCCCTCTTAGCATTCATTTCTCGATGTTTCGTGCCTACACGAAACATGAAGCAAAACCTAAGACTTGTCCAAGATGTAGGTTTAAAAAAAATCCAACTAAGATTTAAGTTAGCTTTACTTAGTTGCCTGTTAAAGCATCTACCGACGGGAAAAGACTCGCACAGTCCAAGAAAGCCTGGCACGAAAGTGAGGCCTATATTCAGCCGTGGGGAAGTCTGACAACCAGTCTTACCAAGGGGTATCGTATTATCCAGTTACTGGGTTGTGGAGATCAGATAGGTAGGCGCCCCATGTGAAATACTGGTATTCTGCTACAATCGGTTAGACTGGAAGCCGATCATAGTGGGAAAAGGCTAGGCAGATTGAGTGTCAGTCCGCAAAGAACCATAATTATCTTTTTTATTGGATGCGCATTCGCGCAATATGCATGGTAAGCCATTATCACTTTAAATGTTGAGTCACTTATAAAAGTGATAGTCGAATACAGTCATTTTAAGACTATACAACGCAACCCTTTTCTGCCAAAAAAATATACAAGCATCCAATTTCTGACTTAATTTCTTAAACGACAAAGTTCAAATTCGTAAAAACAGTCGTAAAAGGAATTGGAACTAATCGATCAATGATGGATGTATTGAAAATCGCAGGTGTGCGCATGATTCGACTTTTTTGTAGAACGTTTGTCGATCCATTATACTGTGACTATAGTATTGTCATCGTATTGATTTGAATACGTGACGTTTATTTTGTGTATGTGATTTACGATTTTGAACTATATTTTTAAGGACATAGGGGTGTGTTTATTCCTATGGCTTAAAGGTAGGGTTATTTGTTGAAAATGACGTGGTGGCATCCTAATTATTTCAAGCATGATTTTAAACCATGCTTATCGATATTATCTTACAACACCATCACATTTTGTGTGTGTACTTTGGATAAATATGAAAAAAAAATGGTTTTTGAAATGTAAATAATATAATACCTGTACCGGTCCACATAATTACTTAGGTACCATAAAAATAATATGACACCACATAAACAAGTCCAACATACACGATTCCATACAAATTCAAAACAAAGCATTACAGTGCATCGCGCAGTTCTAATTAAATAGCTGGTAAGTGAGAATCATATTTCACCAGTCGCTTCTGCGTTGAGACGTAAGCTGACGAGCAAATATTACGCTTGCTAAACAATAGACTTGCTTGTACTGTCGGTAAATAAAATTTTACATGAAAACGTATAGAATATACAACAACAACAACGCACAAAATTACATCAACAACACAATGTACACACAACATACAACTTATACAGTGATTATTTTAAAGATATAAAAATAACTCGAAAACTACTGGACCGATTTTAAGCATTCTTTCACCAGTAGAATGCTTTATCACTGAGAAACATAGGCTATAATTGTAGTAATATAGTAACGGAACGTTACCTCACTGGAAGACTGTTACTGTTACTGTCACTGTCACTGTCACTGTCACCGATTTGCAAGGACTTGGGATTAAGAGAGGAAGTGTTGTAACATCAAGTAATAAAATATTATGATTATAAATACGTAAACAATATTTATTTTTTTACTATCTGTCTTTTTGTTAGTTTTAAATGCTCTTTTTTACTGTTTATATTCCTGTGCGTGTCCCAAATAAAATAATTTTCTTTCTTTCTTTCTTACATGTGTTTTAGTAAAAGGAACAAAACATTACATGGCGCAGCCGGTAGGATTGTAATGTTTTGTCGGGTGAAGCTTCTGGCGGAAGCTAGTGCATCATAAACAGATATGTGATACAGGCCATCAAACTGAACAACTTTCTCCATGGGAACAAAATCGAAATCGCGAAAAAATTTTTTTTTTTTAATCGAGTTATTTTTACCCATTTATTGTATCCGATTATGTACATCGGGATACAGTAAATGGGTAAAAATGACTCGCTGTTTTATTTTGTCCGCGGTACACTGCGAGTCAATATAACTGGTATCAGTCACCTCGAGTTTGGCTGCAATATTCATTAAGCGCGGCTTACTGCTGGCTATTAATTCGCCGGCACTGATGCACGCCATTGTACTAAGGTGTGCTGCACTGTTGTTTGTTTTCAGGGCTGCTAACTGAACGGAAAGTTCTTTCGTAATGGTGGATGCGCCCAGGTAGCCCGTGAAATTCAAATTTTCTTACGTTTTTTGCAATTTTTATGTCAGTGTCCTGATGTGTGTTGATTAAAATATGATTCGCGACTGTAAAAAATGTGGCTTTACAGAATTTTAATCATTAACATCAGCAATACAACTCCTTAAGTTGGAATAATCCGCCAATGTCATGATTTCATAAAATATTCATTCAATAGGACTATATGAACTTAGAAAGTTGTATTGATGATTTTTATGAATATAATTCTATAAATAAATATCTGATAAGGCCGCGAATGATATTTATATCAACCTACAACCCGATACTAACCTGCACAAAACGTAAAAAAAATTGAATTTCGCTGGCTACCCTGAAGTTTCCACCTTAAGTACTATTTTTTTACATTCTAATAATTTAAGAGAGGAGTTTCTAATTTCCACGTTATTGATGATGACATAAATACATCATTCAACACATTTAAATACCACTTTTGCCGTCCATCTTTTAATTTTTCAGCTATTAAGAATTACAGCAAAGGATAAAAGGAATCATCAACAAGATTTGAGTTGTAATTAGTAGAAAGTCAGCTTACAATCAAGATTAAATCAAAATAAGCATCGTTCTGGAATACAGACCTTTGTGTTAAACAACTTATCAAGGAATGGAAATCGTAAACACCAACAAAAAAATACCTACACTTAGGTGCAAAATATAAGACGACAAATATAATAAAAAAACATATTTATTTATGTCAACTTTGAAATTATAGTATGTACAAGTACTTATCGAAACTTAAAAAAAAGGGGGGAAGAGCTCATTGGGCATCAAAAAATTCATCCGCATCGCTGTCGATGGAGAAAGTGCCCAAAAGGCTGGCAGCATTGCCGCGTTGGATCGCAATGCTGATCCTTTGGGCTAAGAATAGGCCAGCCCTCTGGTCACGTGTAGAGTCGACCAGCCGCTTGGCGATGTCCCGGAATACTCGATGGGCACTCGGACCCCAAGGCCCTAGTGTTTCAACCCCAAACGGCTCAAACATGTAACTCCCAATAAATGAAATCGATACGAAATATCTCGTATGCTCCTACGTGTGTATGATTCATCCGACATTCTGATCTTGACCTAGATATACAAGTTTTTACAAACAAACAGTCTTGTAATGTACTGACTAACCACGAAAATATGCAATGGTATAGTTTGTCCAAATATGTGGATGAATTTGACATATAATAATAAATTATGATATTGTCGCATCGTATGACTGTTTTGCCTATGAATAAAATTGATTATGCTTGTGTTATTTTCATATTGAAAAAAATCATAAGCATGTGGGTAATTTTTTTTTTCTTACTTTGTAGTTACAATAGAAAAACGAAAAAAAAAGTTTTGATTATTTTGAAACAATAAAAAAAAATTTGACGTAGTTTGCAAACTATACTCCTACCTGTAGGACTACCATAAAAATAATAATAAACCAAAACTGAACTAAAAGGTAATAATATTTCACTAGACAATATTATTTTTTATTTTTCGTACCAACCATGCCACTGAACCCAACAAAGTGCACCAGCTATTGTCCAACCCTGCCAATGATTAATAGCATCTATGAAGCCGAGGTAATTACCGCCAACAATTGTATCGCGTGAAAAACTATCTGACACCGCCGCTGTAGCTGAAAACTTTCATTAAATTAACACGTCACCGGCATGGAATGGCTTTTAGATGGAATTTTGTTTGGTCCATTGAATTTTTAACTTTAGGAAATAAATAAAATTATATCAAACATTGATAGCAGTTACTTATCAATCTGCCTAGCCATTTCCCAACTATATTGGGATTGGTTTCCAGTCTAACCGGATGCATCTGAATACCAGAATTTTACATGGAGTGACTGTCTATCTGACCTCTACAACCCAGTAACTGGGTAATACAATACCCCTTTGTGAGACTGGTTGTCAGACCTTCGGGCTTTTGACGACCCGTATGGACTGTCAAAGATCCACGAATATTTTTCCGTGGCGCACAAGAGTCTCGGTATGTAAAGATGGTCGCCCATCCACGGACCAACCCCGCCAAGCGTAGCTTAACCTGATAGATCGACCCGTGCGGCTGTTATTACTTACCTATGTTAAGATATGTTTAAGGATTGTATCACATTCAGAGTATATTTGACTTGACTTATTATTTTAATTGTTGCCACCGGTTTTTCTTTCTAACTCCTTCCTCTACTTCCACTTAAAGAATCTTCAGTAAAATTAAATTATGAAAAACGAAAATACATTTATTTAGCACAGACTAAAAGGCTCACAACACAACGTAATTATTACAAGAAAAAAATGAACAAGAAAACAAATAAAAAGTGTAAAGTAAGAAATTAATAGGAAAGTGTGCCAAATAAAATGCCAAAATTCAAAAATGAAATGAAATGCCAGTGTGTGGAATATAGTAAAGATCAACTGTCGTTTTGTATCTGAATAAAAATTCATTTTTTATACTGTTTATCTTACACCATTCATTCCCATAACTGACAAGCTACGTTAACAAGTTTCTTCCATTATTTACATAAACTAATCCACGCATTCATTCTCATCCGTTAGGGGTTCTAACTAACCATCATTTGACTCATCATTTACAAATATCCCAAACCTGTATCCTAGATCATTTGGGAAACCAAAACGAACAAAATTCACACACTTTTACTCATTTGAATACGTCGATACTTCAAAATTTGCATACACATGTTCGTTTGACACCTTGCAAACTCCCAAATTGCACAAGAATACAAACAAATACACTCACACGGTCAATTAGATATTCGTCTATGGGTAAAAAATTACATTATTCTAATGTCCCGACATTTGTTATAAAGGAATTATTTAAATTGCAACCGATGTGAGAGAATGCAAGGGACGGATGCAAATTTGCGAATCCTACAATCTCAGTTGATCAGGAACTAAATGAGGATTTTATACAAAAATGCAAGAACAAAATCCCTCGTATTTGAGCGCGTTTGAAATTTTTGTCTCTGTTTCGGGAATTTTGAGCGGTACCAAAGAAGGATAAAAGGAATATCTTGAGAATACAATTTTATGTTTTGCTTCTGAATATATTTTAATTGGAAATAATTTTGAAATAGTTCTGGTAGATACAATCTTAACGTAAGCAAATGACCAATGAATGCAGATGTAAAACTGAGTTAAGAATTTAAAAATATTAGCAAAATAATTATTAACAAATAAATTACCTACATATTAGAAAAAAAACAAATAAAAATATGAATAATTATGAATTATAGATTCTTTGCAAATCAATGAGTAGTATGCTGTGAATGCATCACGTGCAGTCATTAGCCATTACATGCAAAAGTTAATACAAGACTTTATGTAGTAGTATTAATAAATAGATAAAAAAGAAAGCAGAAGAAGGGAATGTAACATATCATTATCATAGTTATCACAACAGACACAACAGTAACCAAACCACTTTAGCACAAAGCAAAAAGTCTCGTCAATCACAGACAGCAAAAAACATCTCATCCACACCTTACTATGCAAACAAGAAAGATCAAGTGTAAATTCACACAAAGAAACAAATCCTTACAAACAAAATAAATAAAGAAATGCAAAAATAATATTGTAATAATTTGAATACATTTCATGGTCAATTTGATAAGTAACCACATTGAAAATAAGTAGATGCAATCCATTTTGCTATATTGATATTTGATTCAAATAATCTAGCGGAGAGAGAGACAGGCGGTATTATAACAAAAAGTAAAACAGAGATAGAAGATATTTAAATTGTCAATGCAGACAGGCAAAAAGGGATGAACAATAATGTGGTGATGGCAAGGAATGATTGACTGATGTATAATATTATGTAGATTAGAAATAAGTGCAAATGATGGAATGTGATTTGCTGAAATCAGTATTGCACTTGGGAATGGACAAGTGACTTTTTTCCCATACATGATGATTCGTTTATTTCGCATCGCATTTATATTGAATTAGTTCTTACAGCAAAGTATTGGAACTTCTATATAACTTGTATTTTTGGGGGTTATAATAATATATGTGTTCTCTGTGTTCTTTTTGTTTTCTGTTTTCATCGTTCGTCATCAATTTCCGTAATTTTCTCTTGTAAATAAGAAATGTAATTTACTCAAAATACCATGTGCTAGTAATTATTAGTGCCACTTATAATATGCAAGTGTCTGTTGTAGGCTAAATGACATTATTTCCATTGTCATATGAACGTATTCAATGTCTGTAAAGAAGAAATATACTTCCTTCCGTCTTAGCAGTCGATCACGTCTGTTTCATTATGAAAACCTCATCTTAAAACATGAAATTATAACAAGTTAGTATTATAAGTTACAGTGGATATAATACCAATTTATCATAATTAATCATAGTCGCTTTTAGTTTTAATTCCGTTGCATCTAGCAACGCTATTTAAATGGGCATAATCTATTCATAATAAAAATAATAATATTATGTTTCTTTTTATGAAAATATTTAAAAATGTAAATAATAAGTTAAAAAAAAATGAAATAAAGATAATAATAATAATAAAAAGAGGTAAAGTTTGTGAGTTTGTATGTAGGGGGTCTCAGGAACTACTGATCTGAATCCAAAAATTTTTTCACTAATGGGAAGCTACAATATTGACAAGTGTCCTAGGATATACAGGATATTAGTGTGTCGGATATACGTCAGTGATTTGACTAATAGGGATGCCAGCACCGCCTAGCGTGTCCTTAGCGTCTTTCTTGTATCTAAGTATTTATAAACGCAGAGATTTCATCAACACCCTGAACAATTTTACAATTAGGTAATCAGAATTCAGCATGTATAACTAGATCATTGTTACTTTTTGAAGCATAAGTAAAAAAAACAAATCAGCACAAAAACATTTATTCTAAAACAACAAAAAAGATCTTCAACAACACTTCAAAACAATCTACAACACCGGCAGTAAACAACAACAAAAACTGGACTTTTGAGACAAAAATAAAGTATACGTACATTATGCGCACAAGAAACCGTCTCACCGGAAGTTGGGAGCATTCTGCAACGTTGGTGTGTTCCTTTTGTTGCTCTCCAGTGTAAAGAACATCTTTTGCCGGATATCTTTTGACATTTGATTAAAAGTTCGGCTTAAAATGGAGGCAATAACGTAGTTTTGTAGTTATTGGAAATCAAGTTGATGTAATACTTGGCTTCCTAGAAATAGAATATCCTCGCATCATGCAGAGTGGAAGTCTTCGAGTCACAGTCATGACGTACAGCTGCCGACTATTTCTGCTAGCTTCTTAAAATAACATCACGCCTGTATTCCCCGAAGGGTTAGGCAGAGTTGTTCCTATAGTACACCCACACTTCGCCAGTTATGTTTAAGTCCCATGAATTAGGGGCGAGCCTCTTGCCACCTTACCACCTGGGCACAAATCCAGACTCCGGGTTGCTACTGAGAAATTTCAGATGGAAAACCCCAATAACGCTGGCTTCTTTTTTCGTAAGAATACTTAGTATTTTCCTCTTAAGGTGGATTCTCCAAGGTAGCCCGCGAAATTCAAATTTTCTTACTTTAATTGCAATTTGCTGGTCAGCATCAGGTTGTATGTTGATCTAAATATGATTCGCGCCCGTATCAGATATTTATTTATAGAACTATAGTCATAAAAATCATCAATATAACCCTCTAAGTTCATATAGGTAATCCTATTGAATGAATATTTCATAAAATCACGATATCTGAGGATGTTTCTAACTTGAGTTGTATTGCTGATTCTTATGTTTATGATACTGTAAAACCATATTTGTTACGGTCGCAAATCATATTTTAATCAACATACAACCTGACACTGACCTGCAAATTGCAACAAACTTATGAAAATTTGAATTTCGCGGGCTACCTTGGAGCATCCACCTTAAGGAGATTTGGTTTTGACTTGTGAGCTCATTACCAGCTATATGACGATATCTTGAGCCAAAATGCTTAACATAAGTGCCGCCGTTCTAAACACATTTTCTAGAGAAAATGAGATTTTCCAGGTAGATGCAAGGCAATGGCTGTAATATTGTGGCCTCTATTACATTCAAGGAAATTGTTGTTATGTATTCCTATAACATTTATTTATTTATTCTGATATTATTATGATTTATTCTTAGTTTGAGGCCACAACGTCACAACAGTATCCACTTACAAAGTTATAGGAAAAACGGATCCAGAGCGAAGAATCTCATGTTGCTTTACCAAATATATCCAATAAAATCCAATCAAAATCAAAATATTTTATTTCACATAAACCTACATGGGCACTTATGAACCGTCAGAAGCTAGGTGCACACAGCAATAGACGTAGATATATTTAGTAACCTATTCCGCTTAACTATTTCTAAAGAGTCATAAAAAACCCTGTAAAAAATCGACACGTATTTCATCGCTCAACGAGGCATCCTCAGGAGGACGGTTGACTTGTCGCGAAACCGAACACGACGTGTTGCCACGCCGAGCGCTTGACGCGCAGACAAGACGGAGAGACTTCTCTGCGGCTAGCATCGGCGTGTAGTCTTTTCTTTTTTGAGCAGCTGAATGGACTAATAGCCTGAAGAAATTATTTATAGTCAGCAACGTTAATGCTGTACAGCATAAGCATAATCAACTTTTAATGTGCCCTCTGCTGGGACCCGGGCCTCCTATCTGTTAAAGGTGGTGATTTACAGTTAGTGGATCCCGCAATCAGCATCTGCTTAGCTTTTTCCGACCTATATTGGGGTTGGCTTCCAGTCTAACCGGATGCAGCTGAATACTAGTATTTTACATGGAACGACTGCCTATCGAGCTCCACAACCCAGTTACTGGGTAATAAAATATCCCTTGGTAAGACTGGATGTACAGTAAAATCTGTACTTTTAATGCCTGAGTTTTTAAATAAATACGTAACTTATACTAATGTAAATGAAATACAAAAATTACTTTCATTTATTAAACGAGGACAGTTCGGAACAAATCAACGACTTTTTCCTGTACCACTCGGGTCTGGGACCAGTTCTCAAATTATGTGCTTTTTATTTTATTTTATCACCGGATTGGTCGGGGTCAGTAATGTTTTGGTTTTTTGCCCTCAATCGTATCGTCTGCGGGCAGTTGGTGATCGTAAATCTAGACTTTTTAGAGACCCTTAGAACTTAGTAGGACCTTCTTGCTGCAGGATACGTGTAAACCTCTTTGTAGTCTTATTGATAGATTTATCAACTCATAGATCTATGCATCATCTACACTGTGTTTTCAGGCAAATTATTGGCCACTTGTTTAAAAAATTATATCGTGAAAGGATAGGATCATAATAACGTGCACACAACATAAGTCTGCGTGTGGCTGGTGGCGCTGTCGTGCTTAATTCTATACTGAAACATTTAAAATATTAAATGTATATTAATAATTTAATCATATAGGTAGGTATTATTAGTGTTAATCATATAGGTGTTATTAGTGTTAATCATATAGGTATTATTAGTATTATATAATCTCATCTTGATCTAATCTTATCATGAGGAGCTCGTGGCTGAGTAATAACAGCCGCACGGGTGAGATCCATCAGGTTAAGCTACGATTGCCGGGGTTGGTCCGTTGATGGGTGACCATCTTTACATATCGAGACTCCTCCGTGCCTCGGAAAGCAAGGTAAGCCGTTGGTCCCGGCTGTCATTCGTGGATCTTTGACGGTCGTTACAGGTTCGTCCAGGTCGATAACCAGTTTTACCAAGGGGTATTGTATTATCCAGTTACTGGGTTGTGGAGATCAGATAGGCAGTCGCTCCATGTAAAATACTAGTATTCCGCTGCATGCAGACTGGAAGCCGACCCTAACATAGTTGGGAAAAGGCTCGGCAAATTGAATCTTAGATTAATATTAATTAATTAAATAATTCTTTACATAATTTAATCTTACATAAACGACAAGACGGCTGCATACGATTAGTTCCGATTACAGCCGCGCGCAGACTTATCTTGCGCGCAGTCTATCATATTATTTCATTTGTCTGCTTACAACAAGACACAGCGATGACTCTCTATGTAGGAAACGCTGGCCAAAGAATATGTACAGTGTTGGTCAAAACATCAGCCATAATCGCGATTTACTTCGTCTTTATTGTCAAGATCTAACCTCGGTAATAGGAAAGTATCGAGGAAATACATCGATGAATAACATAATAAATGGATGAGATGTAGTAAATCTAGTAATTTAAATAACAAATGGATTCACAGTTAGTATAAACAAGAGGTAGGTAGTATAGACCTTCCTATTTACTACATATATTATAAAGTTGCGCTATGCTCTGATTCGTAATTTGCTAGACTAAAATGGCATTTGGTGTCGACATAATAAAGACTGCCTCGTTGGTCTAGTGGTCGCAAGCGCTACTGCTGAGCCTGAGGTCCTGGGTTCGATTCCCAGGTCGGGCAAAGTGTTATTGGGTTTTTCTATGGAATTTCTCAGTAGCTGCCCGGTTTTTGCGCGATTGATGGCAATAGGCTCGTCCCCCATTACATGCAACTTCAACATAACTGGCGAAATGTGGGTGTTCACCTCTTCCCAACCCTTCGGGAAAAGAAGTCGTGATGTAATGTTATGTTTTACTAAAAAAAATATACAAAATGCCGATTGTAGAGTAGAAAAACAACTACTTTTTAGACTTCAAACTTTTATTGAATATAAGACCATGATTCCTCTCCATGTTCACAGTAATGTCCAAGATAAACTCAGTAAAATCCTGGAAAACCAAAATAAACCTAAAAAAACAACCACAAAATAAATTATAGATTTCTAGCCGACATCAACATTAATTTTATTACAAAAATAAATAACGACAAAACCCGTAGCACGTTTATAAATAAGTAGACTTAGGCCCCTGTTGCCTAAGTCTACTAATTTATTTCATTTATTTATTTATTTTATTTGTTTGGGACACAAAACAGTTATACGTTACAGCATTGATTTACAAAAAGTAGTTTCATTACAGTCGAAAAAACGTATAACCCACACTATTGTCCACGAAATGACATCGAAGTATGAAACCGAACGCGTGTTAAATGAAAAGAAAGACGTAAAACGATTTGCCATACAAAAACTGTCAAAAACTTACCATTGAGAGACCATTGTAACGTTTATAAATTAGTAGACTTGGGCCCCAGATATACGACTAGGTATCTTCATCGTTGAGTCATCTGTGATGCAATGCAATCAGTGGGTCGTAGAGCTGTAATAAAAACATGATGGGCGGGGCTTATCGCCTTTGACAGAGGTGATCGTGATCTTGAAAGATTTGAGACTAATTTTACATCGATAATCGTGAGGTAGCTATAAATAGGGAGGTTCCTATTGTCATGCAGTCTTTTGGTTTGGTTACCAGCTTTTATTGAGCGACTTTTATGGCAAAAACTAATAATTTTGTTATAACTTATATCTAGGATTGTTAAACGATTAGTTTAGTAATCCTAGCTTAAGTAAAATCACTTACGTGTATTCAAAACCGTTAAGCTTGTCAAAAGTAAAACAAAAAAACCAACCACTTACCAGCATCCTATCCACCCATGGATACTCAAAACGGCTTATTCCCAAGAGCTCCATATCATTTTATTCCCGGCGGCTCCAAATTTAAAAAAGCAATCTATTACTGATTAATAAAATCATTCCCATGAGCTCCAAAATTTTTAAAGTACAGGATGCACAAAAAAAAATATTTTTACAGTAAAATTAATTTATGATTCAACAAACAAATTACCGGAGTTATGAGTCGGAGTCAGACAATATTGAACCCCAACGCAAAACTATTTGGAGCTCCTGGGAATAAGCTCTCAAAACTTTCTTTATGACATGTTCCTCGACTATACAAGTCAACTATACAGTTATAGTGTCATCATCTGCCTAACCTTTTCCTAACCATGTTGTGGTCGGCTTCCAGTCTGACCGGATGCAGCTGAATACCAGTATTTTACAGCCAGAGCAACGGCCCATCTGACGTCCACAACCCAGTTACTGGGTAACACGATACCCCTTGGTAAGACTGTTTGTCTGACTTTCGAATTTCTGACGACCCGTAACAACTACACACAGTAACTATGTATAAAGTTAAAGTGCTATGTGATAATCTCTGCCTTGGTACCTTGGTACTTCTATTATGAAGTGAGCGTGAACATAAAATTACGTCAAGATTTATAAGAGGGAGGTTAGTGAAGGGTGATGACTCAAAACAACTCATTGTTTCCTCTCAATTTACACGTAAAAATTCGCGTTACCTAACGAAGACACTGCTTAGAAAACTAAAGCCTTCCATCGTCAACTGAAAATACACCCTTTATCAACAACAACAAAGACCAATTTAGCTTAATAATTTGTATGGATATAAGATATTCTTGTGTCTGTTAACGCGTAAAGAGCACCTATGGCTCAATGGTGCAGGTGTCCTCCAAACAAAGGGGCTTAGGTTTGACCCCAGTTCGGCGCGATGTACAGCGATTTGTGAAAAAAAAAATACAAAGAGGGATATTTTGCTGTCTTTTTTGTATGAAGGGTTCCGTATTTCGTGTTTTTTTCTGTTTGAGTGCCACCTCATTCTCAAGCTTCGTTTGAATCTGTCATTTGTAATAATCAGGTGGAAGCTTTCTAATTTTCGATATGCGGAATATTTCTGGAAAAATTATTCTGCTCGTTGTTTTTTTTAAATTATTATTTTTGCTGCAGAATTAATTACAATGACTTGTTTGGGCTGTTTATTTTTCGTCTTCCTGTTGAGTCTGTGTTTTTGAAAGATTTTAGGTAGGTTTAAAAGCCCCGGTCTATTTTTATCTTGGGTCGCATCTTAGGGCGAATTTCACCAATGAAACTGAACGTGATCAGCACATCTAACCCGAGGTCAAGAGCTCTTAAACTTGGTTTATGTGCTGGTCTTGTTCAGTTTTTATTGGTGAAATTCACCCTTAGTCAACCAGAATTATTGTTACTTTGGTCAACCAATTACCTCTCAACACATACAAATCCAAGAATTATATTTTGTCTAAAAATTCAATCATCAATCTGCCTTTTCAGCAGCTGAATACCCGTATTTTACATAGAGTGACTGCCTATCTGACCTCCACAACCCAGTAACTGGGTAACACGATACCCCTTGGTAAAACTGGTTATCGACCTGGACGAACCTGTAACGACCGTCAAAGATCCACGAATGACAGCCGGGACCAACGGCTTATCGTGCTTTCCGAGGCACGGAGGAGTCTCGATATGTAAAGATGGTCACCCATCCACGGACCAACCCCGGCAAGGGATCGACCCGTGCTGTTATTACTTAGCCACGAGCGCCTCCCATTAGGGTTATACATTGTTTAAAAATGTATATAATAACAATAATATTTTCAACACCTCATCACCAACTCTAAAATCATATCCCTAACGACCATTCATCTCACATAATATCAATTCTAAAATAAATCTACAGTCCGCTAAAAGCTAAAAAGCTAGAGGGAACCCCAAAAAAGGTGAAAAGGCGCAAACTTGGCTCGCGCACAGCACAAAACTGTGGAGTCATTGTAATCAATCAGCTCTTAATGGTGCACCTCTACGTTATAGTGCGGTTTTTTACCTCTTGCCAATGATATAAACAAGAGGTATATACGGTCTATGGTGTGTAATGTCAATGTTCTTCTTTTGTTTTTCCATTACTTTTTTAGTCATGTTGTCTCGGGAGGGGTCAGGGGGGTACCACGATGTGGTAAAAGGCGACGAAGGGATTGTTTTGAAAAGGATAGTAGTATCTTCTTTTCTCTATGAAACAATTTTGCATAGATAAAGACAGGAAAGTGAAATGTTAATCAAATTGTAAATTGACTACCAAATTAAATTGTCTGTATATTCAAATTACAACTGTCATTCTTTGACAGTAATTTTATGAAATGATTATAACACGACATATTGAAGTAGGATGTGAATTTTCTTAACAATTAATTTCCCTGACTGTAGAGCACAGCAGTTCAGCTGGCACGTTTTGTGAATGGTGTGGAAGTGACGCATATTTTCCCCAACTTGTTCTATTTTGTGTTTGTGTTCTTTATTTGCGTCATGATTACCGCAGATAAACGTATTTTCTTTATTTTTCTTCCTTTCGTTTAACACGTAACAAAAAGACAAAGCAAAATATAAACGGAACAAAATCACATACTAATCATCATTATAAGCAAGTAATTACTCGAGAAAAAACTTGTCACAACTTCTTACGCCGATAAATAATACCCTAAGGCATTGTATGCGTCACCATAATATTGTGAGAACCGTTTGTTTTTATTCTATCACTTCTGTTAGATTTTAAACTGTTGAAAATTTGTGAACAGAGTGAAGGGTTATGTTGGGTTAGAAGTGTGACCAACCACGCGCGAGCCGAGCGAGCGGTGCCGCGGCAGCGGCCGGCGAGCGCTATTTCCAAGTTCCTGGCAGCTACGCAGGCTATGTAGTATTAGCGCAAGTGCATTACGTCGCAAGCAAGTTTGATACCAGTTCACAATTTGTCGGTTTCCCATGGATTAGATTATAAACTATCGAAAAATAATGAATCCGGTAAATTCTAAAGGTTTGTTCACAAATTATCGAAAGTTTATAATCTAATGGAAATAATACCGACAGATGATTGTAAACTAACGAAGTTCATAAAATATACGATGCATATTGTTCCATTTAAATCGGTATGCCGCGACTTAAACTGTTCGATACGTATACAAAACTCATTTTTAACACATTTTAATCATCCACCGTGTTGCAATTTACATACGTACAGACAGGTCGGCCTTAATTTGAAAATAATAACGTCTGGACAGGGTAGGTATAGAAGGGTGACGAAGATTTGGGTAAATAATTCAGGACAGAGTGCAAAGGTACTCTTAGAAAATTACTGTGTTTTGTAATATAGTGGAATAATCATAATTATAGACGAGATTGCGCTGAAATCTTTATCTGTGTTAAATCATTAGACTTGTCTTGAATCTAATCGGATCTTTTGACACACAACTCGTGTTAATCGATGCAGACAACCAGATAATTATATAGACAGTGTGCAAGAACTAAGAGCGTTTCTATATTTTTTGCCTTCCACAAAAGGATTTTCGGGCACTATGGACGGTCATGACCACGACATTTGGTCGAACCGACCAGCTTAACTATAGAAATCGGCTAGTTAGCCGTTGCGAGCAAATGCGCGATTTGTATCGGTTTCCATAGTTTACCTGGCTGGTGCGACCACGACTTTTTGTGCGAGATCCAGGAGTTAGGACGAAAACATAGCTCACGAAAGGGTTTTATGAACCTGCTCAAATAAATGAAATGATTAATACGTATATTATTACAGTAGGCACATAAAGCTACATAATTGGAATGAAAACCAATAACAGGAAAGTCCTAACCAATTAAAACGCTTGCTCACCGCACGGACACATCACGATCGCTTTCCGATACGATGAAATACCGAGAATCCGATTGTGGTTTCAAAATGGCCGACAAATGTTTTGCGAACTCTTTGTGTGATTACGGGAAATGATTTAGAATACACAAATAATGGAGGAAAATGTTATTTATTTTGAATAAAAATGTAGTTGAACGATTGATTTATGATTTGGTTTGTGGTTGACGGTGTCGCGTAGTTACATTTACTTATTATTATTTGTTATGAGGTTTCGTACGTAAGGTGATTTATTGACGGTTGAATTCATTTACACATTAAAGTCAATCAAGTTCTTCTAACTTAACAGACAGCTGTGTTGCTAGAGGGTTTGTTGCGCCATTTCTTCTTCCCAGTGACAGCACTAGGAAGTGGTGAAGGGTGGGCGTTTTGGAGGACTGTCTTATATGTATTTTTGACATTCAAAGTGCTAAATTGTCAGCCTAATTTGACTTGTGATTTTAATTTTTGTAAACGGATCTGGAGTAGTTTTTAGGTAAAGTGACCACGTGATAGAATTAATTGTTTTTTTTTTCAGCAGAAGATTTAAGTGCACTTAATAAATTACTATAAGCTGTTTTTTTTTATTCTTTCTTTTTCGTGTGGTTAGAGACTAACCTGGTGTTAGAGTTTTTATGCCGCCCATGGGTTTTTGACTTAGCTTCACATGCCATCAGATTTTATTTATTTCATAATCAAAAACATGGTTCAACCGACAAACTAGGAAATACATAGACGTACAGATATATTTTGTAACCTATTCCGCTTAACTATTCCTAAAGTGCAATAAAAAACCCTGTAAGCAATCGACACGTGTTTCACCTCTCACCGAGGCATCCTCAGGATGACGATTGACTTGTCGCGAACCCGAACCGGAACACGACGTGTTGCCATGCCAAGCGCTGGACACAGAGAGTGTTCTCTGGTTCCAGCGCTCGGCAGGGTTTTTTATTACTCTTTAGGAATAGATAAGCGGAATAGGTTACTAAATATATATATCTGTCTATTGTATTTTATAATGGATTTCCGCCAAGTCACGCCTGAATCAATTAACTAAACTAGGAAATGAAAACAAGAAATGGATTCTGACATAGCATTGACACCTTTAACTAAAATAGTAATATGCCTTTTCCTTAAGCAATTTAAAATAACCATACAATTTTCTTCACATAACGATATAAACGAAATCTTTACCAAACAAGTAACATTTAACTTCTTATTTCCAAAATATAACTTAAAAAAATAATATCGACAAAGATAATAACCCATTATTATCTTGTTTATGTCGAATTACAGTTCGCAAAGTGATGAAACAAACTCGTTGGCTGCAAACAATGAGTGCACTATAAACATAAACAATTGCTGTTTCTGCAGTCACTAAGTGTTGGAGTTGTGGCTATGAAATCAGCGTGGTACAATACGGCTGAACTTGGCAGTTCCGAACTTCGCGCGAAAGGCTGCGCACTAACATTTTTTAGGAACCAAATGGTGACATGAGGCGAGTGTGAGTGAGAGAACATTTTCGTAGTGCCTTGTTGACAACAGTCAAGCGTTTATAGGGTATTAGAGTTCTGACGTCTGACGTACAGCGTATTCTATTATCTACACTAATATTATAATAAACAGGAAAAAATTGTATTTTTGTTTGTAATGAATAAATTCAAAAACTACTGGACCGATTTTAAACATTTTTTCACCAGTAGTAAGCTATATTATCACTGAGTAACATAGGCTATAATTTATAAAGATATCACGCAGGCAAAGCCACTGGCGGAAGCAAGTTAACAATAATCTGAAGCCACCCATCGAAGTGCCGACAAAGTCATCGATCTGCGAGCGATACGTGGCAGAAGCGTGAAGTTGAAAATTATTTGGACAACTACGAGTAGGTAAACAAAAATATTCTATCAAAATAATGATCCAAAATAACATAAATTGTAGCGGTTGGTGGGATCCTCCGACGGCTGTGACTAGGGCGGATTCGACCAAACACGAATAAATTTTATCCTCGGAAAAGAAATTACTCTGACAGTTTTCGTATGGAGAAACTGTCAGAAATTCAAAATTTACTCGTAAGAGGTTTACTCCGCGGATAAAAATTGCTGTTTGGTCGAATCCAGCCTAAAAGCGTGTACATTCACAGTTTCATACTTTTTTCATTATTATCGGATAGATATCGGCAGACGGGATTAGTGATTACAAGTTCTTGCTATATGCAGGCAGAAAGACGATCACGATCATTTTTTTATTTAATTAATAAATAACATATCCTGAGGAAGAGAGAAGAGACTATTCAAACCACAGTTTATTTTCCATTATGCCATTATTATTAATTGTTTCTTCTATCTTTTCCCACCGCTGTTCTCATGGCCACAATACTACAGAGGCGCCATCTCTAATTGAAGTTTATTCACGTTTCCTCGTACTGAAATTAACACCTCCGTGTCTTTGTGTCTCTTTGTCTAATAAATTGTCTAGTCTTTCTTATAAGCGTAGAGAAAGCGAGATGTCTTGAATATTTGCGAATAATCTTAAAATAAATTGCTATTGTTTGTACTGATAGTAGCTGGTTATAATAAAATTGCTAGTATTATTAGAGCGAGTATAGATTGTGTTAGGTACGCGGGACTTTTCGACTTTGCCTCGCAGTCCCCTGCTATCTAATTGTGTAAGCGATTATCGTAAGTGATAGACTAATTTTGACAGTTCAACAACATTGATTGCGTTATATCACGTTGTTGAGCAGATGTATTTTTTCGAACTTATGCAGCAATGAATAAATTAGCAATCTGTTTCAAAACTATTCAGATTGTGATTGATCGTGTATTAAGTACGCAATTGGGGTGCAGGTTGTATAAGAAGATAAAAAACCAGCCCAGTGTGAGTCGTACTGGCATACGGAGGGTTCCGTACCAATATTTAACGTTTCTTTTATGGGGACCCCTTTTCATTTTTAACTTTATTTAATTTAATTATTTGTTGTTAAAGCGGCCATAGTAGCACACACTCTGTAAAAAATTCTACCTATTACAGTTCAATAGATAGGTACCTACTGCCCTCTGTAACAGACGGATGACGGGATGCATGGACGGACAGCGAAGCCTTAATAATAGGGTCCCTTTGGGTACGGAACCCTAAAAATGAACTAATGCGAAAGTTATAACGTCAAAATAGGATAAGTAATTGCCTAAATAATTTTCATACTATTTTCGTAGCTCCAAAGTACAGAACCAGAATTAAATTAAACAAAACTAAAGTTAAAATAACTCCTTAATTCAACTTCTGCACAAGAGCTAAAATAACAAATTACCTCCCAGACGCCTGGATATTATTACTAGAACAGGTGTAAGGCGAAGCTCAGCGGAGGTAATTGTGCAAACTGTTAGCTCAATAACCGTGTTTTATTGAAGAAGAATATTTGGTTTAAAATAACGTTTGAAGTTTTATTTAAGGTATTTTTTTTTGTTTATTGGTGACTCGCACGAATTTACACTTTTAAATAATATTATATTTTTTCGATGTGGCAACACATTGTGTTCAGGTTCGACAAACCAATCGTCATCCTTAGGATGCCTCGTTAAGAGGTGAAACACGTGTCGATTTCTTTTTATGACTCTTTAGGAATAGTTAAGCGGAATAGGTACCTAACTAAATATATCTCCGTCTATTGTATTATACAATAGATTTCCGCCAAGTCACGCCTGAATTAATTACGCTACACTAAAAACTTAGTTGACATTTGATAACTACACAATTTGCATAAAAATGTATAATACCTACCATTAAATTGCATTGCTAACAATAAAAATACATAAATAAAACCTAGCTATTCTCACATAACACCTTACTTTGTATTAACACAGCATTTCAAAGACGTCACAAAGAAAACTGTAGTTCATGATAAACGTACCACGATAAACAGAACGAGCAGTGAGTCACTGCTCCCCGTTAGCTTGTTTTGCACCATCAACCAACATGGTCGAAGGAAAGTGTGGTACCTACTGCAGATTTTGTTGTTGTAGTGAGTGTTGATAAAAACTTCATTTCTCAAAAACTAAGGGCTATTTTCAAGGGTCTCAATAAAATAAATGGTTCATGCCTGATCCTCACTTGTACTTTTAACCGACTTCAAAGTAGGAAGAGTATTTTTTTTTTAATGCGTTTTTATTTTTTTAACTTTGCTTGTATCGTTTTTGAGTTAGCTTCGATAATATACGTTTTTAATTCACTTTGTGTATCTTCATGATGTTATAATCATTTTATTCTTAGTTTTAATTAAGACTATTATTTATATGTATGGGTAATAAATACTCATTGGTGATATTTATATTTTATTTTATGAACTACTGAAATTATTATAGAAATATAGAATTTTGGGTTACATTTTTAAGGCAATGAGGGCATTGGGCATTGGGTTAAACAACGTGCGATTGGGAAATATCCAAAAATGGACCGCTATTGATGAACGTGATTATAATGAATAAACAATCAATGAAGCAAACATGGTAATTGCAGCAATATTTTGGGTAATAAGTAGATAATGTTTACTTTATGTTTGATAGCAATTATCGAGTTATCAATCAAACTGTTTGCCTTTTTATAATAATTTGAGGATCGACTTTTTCCACGTGCTTTTGAAATATGACATGACTTTTTAGTTATGAAAAACAACCAGCACAATTTAAAACAGTGACTTTTAATACCAAATAAAACCTTCCCAATCACCATTTAGTATATTTTGACAACACCTTAAGACAATCTTCTGTAATATTTCACAAAGTTACATTTGCAGTTACAAAAATATTTTTTCCGCAGGATTCAGTAGAAAATTCCTGTTTTTGGGTAGCAAATGTAACTTTGTACTTTCTCCTCATTTCCTATCCGTTTGGAGTTCAATTTAAAAGTCGTAAAACTGACTTGAAATTGAGAAATAGGGTGAAGGTGTAAATTAGTTTACATTTATTACTTCCGGATACTTAATAAGAATTAGAGCAGTAAAATTTGAATTTAATCGACGAAACAGTCAAAATATCTAAAATAAAAAATCCATAAATTACCTATAACAGACAAATTATACATTTTGATGGCTCTGAATTACGGTTAACGAAAAATTTGAAACAAGAGAGAATCACCCAAATCGGTTACAATTGGCGAAGATATCGATGAACATACATTAAAAAAAATACATACAGTTGAACATAGAACCTCCTTCTTTTTTGAAGTCGTTTAAAATGGTCTGAAATGGCCAACATACAGTGAGAAAGCGTGTAGATTATATTAATAGAGATTCGTTTCGGTATGTAACATTTGCAGCAGTCAGTGGTGGCCCAGTTGTAACGTAGGTTCGAACCATGACAGGCGCTTTACATTGTGTAAATAATTTCATCAATTTCAATTTCACCACCGAAAACATCGTGAGGAAACCGGCATGTCCTAGAACCAAAAATTCGAAGACCTGTGACATCTATCAACCCGCGCTGGGCTCGCGTGGTGAATTACGGCCCATCGATCTCACAGGGAGGAGGCTTTTATCACAGCAGTGGGCACAGTGTAGGCTGATTATGATATGATGCATTTAAAAGATTTCAAAAAAGTATTTAATTTTTATTAGATCCCTTCCATAGGTGTATATGTTACCTACTGTAAAAGCCCGAAGTCCGGAAAATCTTAGGATTTACCGGTAAATCCTAAGATTTTGCAAGTCTCACCGGTAAAACTCCAAATTATTCTATAATAATCATCAATTTCTGACATTTTAATATTATCTTAAGATTTAACGGCAAATCCTAAGATTTACCGCAGTTCGAGCTTTTACAGTAACATAATTATATATTATGTGGACATAGAAGAACAACATAGCTAATTCTACTTAGAAAAAAGCCATTTTCTACAAACTACAACAGAAAACACAAATTCAGTCCATTCTTCACTTTAACACACGAACTCACCATTTCTGAAATTCATGTTCTAACAGGCTGACTCACAAAACCCTTGCATAAATAATACACAGCCATTGTAAGCCAGTCTAGTCATATATCTAGGTATTATAATAGTCTAACTAATACCTATATCTAGGTAGAAGGTGGAGCTACTTTGTGGGACTTTGCTACTTTTCCGACTACATTAATTTTCACACACATTAAAAGCGACTTTAATAATGTAAGTCACTTGTGTGGCTGTAAAAACAGCGGGAAGTGAGATTGGGTTTTTTTTTTACAAAGTTAAAGTTAATGTCAAATAATTTATTTCAAAAAGGCACGTATACAGGGTGACTTAGTTAATCGATTCAGGCGTGAATTGGCGGAAATCCATTATAAAATAAAATAGACGTAGATATTATTTAGTAACCTATTCCGCTTAACTATTCTTAAAGAATCCTGAAAAACCTTGTAAGAAATCGACACGTGTTTCACCTCTCAACGAGGCATCCTCAGGATGACACAATAAAAAAAAAATGGTTTTGATAATCTGGTGACTTTGTGATTATGTATGTAGTTTTTTTTTAAATTGATTAATGAGCTTCTTACCTTTAACTTTTAAGTGTTTAATGTTTTAGAAAATTTGGTTACATCGAAAGGTTTGTTAAACTATATGGTATCCAATGGAATAGTAATGAAGGCCATTGAGTCTGAGAGTATGGAGAAAAGTCATATTTAGCGCTGAATTCTGCGAAATTTTAAAAAAATCATCAAAATTGGATTTCCCCGAATCCCATGTATTTTTGGCTAGGCTTTAGGGGTTGCTTAATAGGCGTGACACTTTCACGTCCTGGAAGGAACACTTCAAATTACAAGTCTCCGTTGAAATTCACAAAAAAAGAATTGATTTTAGTTACCCCTTACAATTTGCTCACATTATTTACAAACATTGTAAAAAAAAACAAAAAAAAACAGAATTTTACACCTGTAAAGCTACAAATCCAATCCCGCTTTTTTCATGGCCACGTTAACTTCAGTGGCAAGGATTAAGATAAGCGGATTTGAAGGAGACACATACATTATGATGTGGAGATTATGAGGTAATTCGTCACACAGGAAATAAAGTCTGTTGGAAAATATTTGGGGAGTAATTATTTGCTACTTTCGCTGCCATTTTTCCTATATTAGCTACTTGTTTTGTGATCCGTCTTTGCATAGGGTCGTACCTTGATTCTGACTGTTTTGTCGAAGGATTTACTCGTCCTTTCATTAATTGAGATTAGAGAATATTTCAGCTCCTGATGACCTGAAGAAGACATTATTTGGAGGTTAAGCTACGCTTGCTTGGGTTGGTCCGTGGATGGGTGACCATCTTCACTTGTACACATTTGGCTTATTCATAATGGATTTCCGCCAAGTCACGCCTGAATCAATTAACTTTATTATAGTTATTATCATTAATAAGCCAAAATCCTTCCCGGAATACCTAACTATATTCATGTTCCTCTGCTCGTGGCTAAGTAATAACAGCCGCATGGTTCGATCCATCAGGTTAAGCTGCGCTTGCCGGGGTTGGTCCGTGGATGGGTGACCATCTTTACATACCGCGATTCCTCCGTGCTTCGGAAAGCACGTTAAGCCGTAGGTCCCGGCTGTCATTCGTGGATCTTTGACAGTCGTTACGAGTCGTCAGAAGCCCGAAAGTCTGACAACCAGTCTTACCAAGGGGTATCGTATTACCCAGTTACTGGGTTGTGGAGGTCATATACGCAGTCGCTCCATGTAAAATACTGGTATTCAGCTGCATCCGGTTAGACTGGAAGCCGACCCCAACATGATTGGGAAAAGGCTAGGCAGAATGAAATGAATTCATGTTCCTCTGATATTTAGTTACTCATGCTTATTATTACAATGTATAACATTACTACCCGACATCATGCATCCAGAAATGAATGTACTTATATGCAAAATGGAAACTCATTCCATACGATAATAGTCATTACCACTCAAAGTTTATGGTTTAATTTCCTGAAAGCGCACATTTCATTTGTCTGCAAAGCTCAGATACGTGGTATTAGCTTTTTATGGTGTCAGCAGAGCTATAAAAGTAATTCTGTTACATGTCTTCAATGTGTTAATTTTTGATTAAATTATGGGAAGAATTTCAGTATGGATTATTCGTCGCTTAGTTATATGAAAATTGAATTTAGTCCAACTATCGAATTGCGTAACACATTTTCGTAAACGATTAAGGTTAATCTGTTTCATTTTGACAGTTGTTGAGTTTCGAAGTTATGACGTAATGGATTAGCAATCTGTTTCAAATGATTTAGATTGTGATTGATTGTGTATTATGCAATTAGTGTAGGTACTGAAAGAAGGTTTAAACCATAGTCCGTAAGAATTACACATTATATTATTATACGTATAAACACTTCCTTAACAAACAAACAAACAAACTCACTTTCACATTTATAATATTAGTTGAGCTTAGAATGGAGTATGGAATTATGAGAATATAAATTATTCCGGTCATATTATTTTACTCGAATGGCGAATGTTCATCAATCTGCCTAGCCTTTTCCCATCTATGTTGGGGTCGGCTTCCACCAGTCTAACCAGATGCAGTTGCACCTCCCTCCACAACCCAGTAACTGAGTAATACGATACCCTTTGGTAAGACTGGTTGACTTTCGGGCTTCTAACGACTTCTAACGACTGTCCACGAAAGACAGCCGGGACCAACGGCTAAATATGCTTTCCGACGTACGGAGGAGTCTCGGTAAGCAAAAATGGTCACCCATCCACGGACCAACCTCGGCAAGCATAGCTTAATCTGATGGATCAACCCGTGAGGCTGTTATAGCTACCAGCTCCTCACCCACAATCGAGAACCTAGAACCACAAATCCAAATAATGCCTTCTTCAGGTCATCAGGAGCTGAAATATTCTCCGATGCGAGCTTCTCCGATGGTGAATCATATCTGTCTAAATACAACAAAAAAAAAGCAAGATTTTATTAAAATAAAACCGACACTGTTTAAATTTTATTTGTGTCATTTTGAGGGTATCATACGAAATTAAATAGCCTTTGTAATTGTGGTCGTTACGAGAACCATACGCTATGAGGTAATTGCCAGCCTAGTTAAGTGGAGGAGACAATTGACTGACTGTTTTCCGCAAATACAAGCCGTGAGCCCGATGAAATATAAATAACGAACTTCTGTAAAAACTTTCATCTCCTATTTAACCCTTTCGGGGATGAATTTCCAGAAATCCGTCCTTCGTGCTCATCAGAGTTCCTTATAATTATAACAATTAAATAAAGAACTTGTGCAAAATTTCATGTATCTAGCCCGCACCCTATTTGCGTAATACACTATCAATCACGATCTGAATCGTTTTGAAACAAATTGCTTCAGAAGTTCGAAAAAAAAAATCTGCTCAACAACGTAAATAACGCTTACGAAAACGTTTTGCGCAATTAGATAGCTGTTCTTTGGCAGCATGGTCGGCTTTACTAATATAATAGAATATAGTCCAGTTGTAACATAATCGTATTCTCCTTAACAAAATATGCAATACTTCTCATCGCAGCATCTCGTTGCCTTTTGTTGGTCGGTAGAGTAATGACACAAAATTGTTGCAGCCCTGTCTTTTGTACGCCAACTATTTCAATCAAGGGTCCCATCCTATGGGAATAAAAAAAAAACAAGTAATAATTCCTACCATTTTCTAAGAACGCTGTAATACTTATTAAAGTAAGTTGTTAGTAAGAAATACTGAATGAAATGTTTTTGATGTATGTACCTAATTGTATGTGATTTCGAGAATTTGCTCTGATTTATATAAATTAAAAGAGTATGGTATTCGGCGCCGGCGCAGCGGCGCCTGCTTTTGCGAAATTGTATTCCAAAAATTATATAACAAAAAAAAAATGTGCTGTTTCAAGGAAACTAGGCACCTGTTTTCTTGGACCACGATAACAATAAAAGATCGAGACGGATTTATAGTTTATTTTATTTTTTTATACCAAAGTGTGAACTTCCGTTCGTCTTTAAAAATAAACAAAACTTCTTGAATGAACTCAACTTGAATGAATCGTGGTTTAACACTAAGCATCATAAATTAACACTGGAGAGGTCATTAATTAATTTACTTGTAATAACCGTTGTTAAAATCTCATTTTTCGGATCCGGATTTTAAGTGACCCGTATACGCAGTGATGTAGCATAACTAGATATGCCTCTTCAAATTAACTTCAATATTGTCTAAAAACTGTTTTGTTCATTTTATAAAATTAGTAAAAATTATTTTTAACTAATATTAAAATTTCTTACACAGTCAGAACTTTTCAGATAACTACCTAAAGCAAGATTTTTCCAGCTAGTTTTATTTTCTTAATTATCCTCATTTTATACCTATGTGATTGTAATTATATTGTAGTGAATTGTCCATTGCAATTTCCTTTCATAATGATTATTTTCAGCATGTTTTATCAAAATTCCGCGTCAGAATTGGGCGAAACTAGCCACAGCACCCTAATTGCGATCTATCACAATCTGGATCGGTTTGAAACAGATTGCTAATCCATTGCTTCATAAGTTCGAAAAAATATCTGCTCAACAACGTAAATAACGCAATGAATGTTGTTGAACTGTCAAAATGAAACAGATTGGTCGGAATCGTTTACAAAAACGTTTTACGCAATTAGATAGCAGATTGGGTTGCGAACAACAGGAACCAGACACGCGGTAGGCCCAAAAGATGATGGCTTTGTCGTGATGAGTTAGACTCCTACCTAGAGGATTGGGCTTTAATTACAAAGGAGAGAAAAAAAAACTAAAACCCAACAACTAAAACGGTTTAAGTAAACAAGACATACATACATAACGGTCAAAATCATAACCCTCCTTTTAGCTTCGCCGTAGTCGGATAAAAATGAAAAGACGGAAGGGAGGTCTTTACCCTGCAGAGACATAATAGGCTCTTAAATAATTTAATTAACAGAAAAAAAACGAAAAACAGGTTTACCACATATTTAGTTAGATGAGATGTTTTTTTTAATGCTTTTGTTTTTCTCAACCGGCGTGCTTGTATGACCAGATTTATAAATGCTAACAAGGCAAAAGGATTATGTAAGGATCGTAGCAGGTGACGTTCTGTAGTTTCTGCCTACACCCATGGGAATAAGGCGTGAGTTTATGTATGTATGCTTTTTGAACTAGCTATTCCATTTCTAGTCTACTTCCCAATCTACGTTCCCCACCAACATGGGCGTTACTTCCGTGCTTAGCCTCCATAAATTAGTTAAAAAACAAATCGTGCCATTGAATATATAAACTCTAATGTTTTGATGTGCAGTTATGTCAGTTTGTATCACCAAACTTGTTATTATATTGTTAAATGTATGCTTAAATTGTTTTTGATGTGCTGCGGGTAGTATCGCGTTTATTAATGGGTATTATCAGTTGTTAGGGCGTGGTTTTATGCTAATGGAATTGGTGGGTCGTGTGTGGTCTTGGTTAGTTACAGATCAACGCTTTTCTTTTAGCGTAAAGAAATATTTGACCTTTACCCGCCTCTGTGGTCTAGTGGTTAGTGGTTAGGTCCCGGGTTCGATTCCCAGTGTGGGCAAAATTTTCTGCTCGGTTTGGTTGGTGGTAGGGCTTGTTTTAAGTCCACCTTGCTAGCTACCACCATCTTATTTAAGTCTGTCGCCATGACTACAATGTTACCAGCATTGTTGTGTTCCGGCAGTAAGATGCGGCGGCGGGAGAAGCTCGCTTCCACCTTCGGCCTGTTTATCACTTACCATCAGGTGAGATTCAGGCCAAGAGCTGCCCCGTTGTGGTTAAAAAAAAAAAAAACCCTGTGTTCCCTGAAAGTGTTAGCAGTAGTGTATAGTAAATCCACATTTCACTTTACTCCATTTACTTTAGCATTAGACAAATAACGGCTAAATAACTACAGTTATTGTGCAATATTATCGAAATGACTGCCCTTTAGAATAAAATTTTTAATGTAACTGGTAAATAGATTACATTGCTTTGTACTTATTGTGAAATATCGGAGTTTATAATAAGTTTACATCGAAATAACGAAAGGGTGTTAACCATTATTTATCTAATATTATAATATGTTCGATAAGTAGAGAGGATGAATGAAAGGCGACTAACAAAATGTATTTACAAGGCAGATGGAGTGGGAGCGTGTTCTTTAGGAAAGTCAGGTGCGTAGTACTCGCAACCAGTGTGCGTGTATGACCAGATGTATGAACGTAAACGAAGCAAAAGAAGTATGCAAGGAGCGTTGCTGGTGGCGTTCTTTAGTTTCTACCTACCCCCATCGGAAAAGGCATGAGTTTAGGCATTTATGTATGCATAAACCCCGTGGGTAATAAGTGACTAATCCATAAAATTCAGACCAGGAGTTTCTGCAAATTTCCTGACGGAAATAGTTGGCGTAGATCGCCGCGATCGCGATCCAATTCCCGTGGACCAAGACCTTTATTAAATTTTAATTGAGTTGAGAATAAACTGCACCTGCTTCTGTTCCCTCTAAGACTTAAAGTTATGATTTTGTGAACAAAAAACGGTCACAATCATGCCCCTTTTCATTGATTATGCATCACCCCAAAAAACTAAAGCGTTTTAATACTTTTAATGTCCTATTTATTCAAACTAGCAGCTGGATTCAACGTTCTCACGCAATAACGCCAAAATACTGTCGTAAAAACGTTCCAAAATCGATCGTAAAAATCGCAAAATCATCTTAAAAATTCATCGATCGATCACAATGGGACATTACCTTTTTATTGCCACTAATGAATATCTTTTTAGAACTCACCCTTTACAATACCTCCACACTATATTAAATAATAAAGCTTTAAATTCTAGAACATAAAAATTTGTAAACGGCGTTTTGTTATTTTTTTTTTTGTTATCTTTTTATTATTGAAAGAACGAGGGGTGTCAAAAAATGTTTGTCATTCTATTTGAACTTGCCCCCTTTTCGGTTGCGACAACCCTTGATTTTGACACGGTTAACCGGTAAATGCTGGGTGTGCAAAAAATGACCTGACATTTTTACTTCCGACTTTTTTTGCACCAAAAATGAACTTTATTTTTTGAGCCATAAGAACTATACTTATTACCATTGTTAACCCCGCATTGACTTTATAAGATGAAGTAGGTCATAATTGGGATCACAATGCGAATTAAACCGTCGCTAATAGGTGGAAAGTGTAACATTTCTGTATAGTATTTTGACTTACATTGTAGATTAATTTCAAGGGTTACAGTTCATTTTTTTACCAACTATTATTTTGTTGACTCAAAATGTAGCGTGCCCAGATCACTTATATTGTGACATGCGTGTCAAACGGATATAAGACGGAGGTGCCTAAAGCGTGGAGTACCGTTTTTTTTTTCTAAGACCATAATCAGGTCACGCAACGTTTAGTGATCTGTTATGCAGTGGTTTTAGATTTCTTTGTTCAATACAAATTAATTTATTAGTTACGTAAGCAACAAATTAATGTTAATAATGACAATGTAATTAATAAATGTAGATTAATAATAATTGGGTCATAATGTTCCTAATATATTTTGCGGCACTCACATGGTTATAATACAGTGTACCTTAAGAACCTATTTATAACATCCTCTAAACCTGTGTTATGCAAATAAATGGTTTGATTGATTTGAAATAAACGCTTTTAAAATTTTAAAAAGACAAAAGCTTTTATCATGCATTGTCATGAGAACCAAACACGTATGCCAAATTTCAGCCCGATAGCTTCCGTGGAAGTGGGTGCAATATTGATTGCAATGTTCTAGGACATAAATATTCCAGGACATACATACAAGTGAAGTTAAATAAAAACTTTTAAGAAAAATAACCCACAATAATATCAGTGTTAAAGTTTTCATTTAGTAAAAGAATATTAGGGCGTTCATATAGAGCAACGTAATTTACTTAACATAATCAACCTGTAATATTCTCACTGTTGGGTCACAGGGCTCCTGTCTGTGACAGGGAGTGGGCCATAATCTACTACGCGGACCCAGTTCGGGTTGGGGATGTCACAAATGTCTTAAATTTTTTGTTTCTAGGATATACCGGTTTCCTCGCGATGATTTCCTTCACCGATTTGAGAACACTTGTGATGTTATAAATTACACAAATTGTCTGCCTGGGTTCAAACCCACGATCTAGAACCCGTAACTGGGCCACCACTGCTGTCTGTGTAATTTACCTGCTCATAATAAACATCCCCCAAAAACTTATTAAAACAAAATTAACACCACACACAATAACCTCATTTCAATACAAAACGCGACAATTAGCTGTCATCACCAATCAGCGAACAAGCATTTAATCAATCCGTGCTCACAATTACAATATTCATAACGTTGTATTCAGAAGGTAATTTGGATGCAAAACTGATAATTAACGCATTAACATCCAAATAACGGGGACAAAAGGTGTGCTTCGAGTTTGAATTAGGTTACCGTGAGTGTCCCGGCAGTGCCTCCACTGCCGGCAAACGGCAGTGGAGGGTTGGATGTGTGATAGAAGATAGTGCAACATTTCCAAATGTCGAGATCGCTGTGAATAAATTTAGAAAAAATATATTTCTGAAACGACAAACAGAACGAAAAGCTTTATTTTTTATTGGCAACGTTTTGGGCACTCCGACCGGCCAATCAGCGTTCTTATTTCGTAATAGCTCGATCCGCTTTATTATTAGAAAGACTCGTGTTTTGTAAAAAACCCTGTCTTTTTCCAGGAAGATTGAAAAATGTTTTCACCATTTTCTAATTATCCGTGTTTTCGCAATATCCCTAGGGTTTTCGCGAAAATTCGAATGATCAAATCTTCTACGAAATACATAAGAGTACACTTAGCCTTCACAAAAGCCACAGTTGCAATCCCAAAAAACATGAAAAATTCAACCCACCAACTCAAAACTCGCATGACATCATATTGCATAGCCCTTACCAACCCACTCGTCCACACTGAAGTATCCTGATTACCCTATTTATTCTATTAAGTTGGTAATTGTTTAGTGAATGAGTTGCGTTGAATCTCGTCCGTAGCGACTATTAGAGCTTATTGTGTGCCTTTGTGAATATTGTGCTAAAGTGAATATGTTTTGTGAAATGACGTAGCGGGATTAGGGTTAGAATTTTGGGTAAGACAATGGAAATGATTTTGGTTGGGTATAAAGGTATTTGTTTTTTTTAGCTGAAGATGATCATAGTTATTATTTTGCTAACGCAGAACGTATGTGTAATATCCATTATAATCGTGATTATTAGCTGTTTTGTTCTGAATTTTCGCATGCTTTGTCGCAGCAACTATCCGAGCCGTATGTGATTATTTTTTTGTCTTCTAGCTGCATATTTTATAAAATAAAAAAACCTGTTAGGGTAAACATCAAAAGAAATAAGTACCGTTTTAAGGATTTCAATAATACGTTTAGTATCCTTTTATATTGGATTTGCAAAAAAAAATATCTGAACTCACAAATTTTGAAAACTACGTGACACACAGTTTTCAATATTCTTAGCAGGTCCCCAGAGAGAAAGGATTGAAAAGCAAAACTTTTTAACAATTTCACCCTACCCTGTGAAATTTCGCAATAAAACGTTCAACGAAGAAATAAAAAAGTCAACGTCATCATTACCGTTCAAATTTAACAAAAAACTGATAAAAAGATAGTTCCCACGACACACGGTAATCATTCCAATCAATAAAAACATAAAATACTTTGACATTTAATGACAAACTTACCCATTGATCAAAAAGGAAATAAATAATAGCCACCCGATATTTACGAGTTCAAACCCGAGAAAAAAAACCGACGCACAGACAGTTTGGGGGAAAAATAAGAAAAAAACTGTAACCGCGGAATCTAAAATTATTTGGATCTTTTTTTGTGTTTTTATTAAAGTCTGGCTCACATGGCGTCGTTTTAGCGTCACATGGTGTGTTTCTATTTTTCTTTTTTTAAGGCTATATAATCCCGTAGTCGACAAAGCATCGCGTCTGAACCAGGAACGCGTTAACGATACGGTAATTAATATTAATTAAATATACTACTCATAGCTTTAGACATAGGTATCGTAATGTATCACAAAAATAAATTATAATGTTGCTAACAGGGGCTCGTGGCTAAATAATAACATCCGCACCGCTCGATCGAAGGTTAAGCTACGCTTAGCGATGGTCGGTTTGTGGATGGGTTATCATCCATTACATGTTATAGAGACCCCTCCGTGCCGCGAAAAGCACGTTAAGTCGTTGGTCCCGGCTATCATTCGTAGATCTTTGACAGTCTGTACGGGTAGTCAGAAGCCCAAATGTCTTACCGAGGGGTATCGTGTTACCCAAAAGCTGGGTTTTGGAGGTCAGACAAGCCGTCGCTCTATGTAAAATACTGGTATTCAGCTGCATCTGGTTAGACTGAAAGCCGACCCCAACTTAGTTGTAAAAAGGCGTGTAGCCTTTTTACAACTATGTTGGGTATTATGGTAACAAGATTGATTGGTGTGTTTTTATTATCTTTTCGCACCTTACATAAAATATGTATGTATATACTCAGATCACAGATCTTTTTTTTTACATAATTAAAATTATGGTATTTATTTATATTTTATTCAATATATATTTATATTTTACTTCATGTAAATCCTCTTTTATATTTTCGCAGGGTCTTCATCGACACTCGTGTTTAACGCAGGGTTAGACGCAAAAAATACAAAAATCGTTTATTTCGTTACAATTTGACCCCTCAACTGCAGTTAAGCGTCAGACCATGTCTTGTTATGCCTTTATGATTGTTGTGTTTCGATAGATTTTGATTATTTTCATTGTGTGTTAGTTAAAGAGTGAAACATGGTGTGGTGATGTTAATATTAATTATATTGTAGGTACCTACTGTATGGTGGTACATTTTCATGCTGTAATACAAATACATTTTTTTTTTTTCACAAGTTATGTACTACATCTAGTGGTTGAAGTGACCTTTGTAATGAGAACCGTTATTTGTTCAATGTTATAATAAATGGAGAGAAAGAGAAAAACGCAGTGCTTATTAGAAAGCTATATCTATAGTTTCATTGGCGTCAATTATAATATTATGATTTATATTATAAATAAAATAATAATAAAAAGCGTCTGAAAAAACATATACCACGCCTGTAATCCCTGATGGGTGGCAGAGGTATACCCATTTATTTATATTATTTAACCATTTACGCGCACACCTTGTTGCCATGGGCACACTCTAAGAAGTGTCAAAAGTGCGGTTTTGATATGCAGACCCAAAGACTCGTATTTTACGTTAGTAAGTATTAATAATCTGTAGTTTTGATGCTAAACATTGTAAAAAATATTGGAAAGCACATTTGGATACCATAGACTCGTTTATGTTGAATATTCGACCGAATAATAAGACAAGAAAGAAGATACGTACATAGACAATGCCCATTTAATTCTCACATTTTTTTTATTTTTTTTTTATTGTATTTTTTTTTAATGAATTTCAAATCTTAATTATACAATAATATTAAATTAAATAAAAAATTAAATATAGTATGTACAAGTATTTATCGAAACTTAAAAAAAAGGGGGGAAGAGCTCATTGGGCATCAAAAAAATTAATTTGCATTGACAAATGTTCATATTGTCCGGTCATTACAAAATGCGTAACAACTTGGTCCAGATGGACAACAAAGAAAGGCAAGTAGCAGGCAGTAGTTAATAACTGGCACAAGTGAACACAGTTACAGTTAATCTGAACTATGATAAATGACGATCCTACTCTCTTGACTTTACTTTAATCTACAGGTTGGGTTGAAAGATTTTTTTTTTTTTTATCTTTGAATTAATTGCATATTCGCGGCCAGTCAGTCAGGGTTGCGTCTAGGCACGCAAAAATATTTTTATATTCAATCAATCAGCTCAGCTTATCGGATTCCATACTGGACATAGACATCTCCAGGCTGCAGCACAACACCCTGTCCTCGACTATTCACAATAAATTATGTTGTTTTTTTAACCACAACGGGGAAGATCTTGGCCTGAATCTCACCTGATGGTAAGTGATGATCAGGCTGACGGTGGAAGCGAGCTTCGCCCGGAATCCTCAACCAAAGAGGAACTGGCTATCTTACTTCTAACTGCCGAAATAGAACAATGCTGCTAACATTGTTGTTACGGCGACAGACTTAGGTAAGATGGTAGGCAGCACAACACCCTGTCCTCGACTATTCACAACCAATTCTGTTGTTTTTTTAACCACAACGGGGAAGATCTTGGCCTGAGTCTCACCTGATGGTAAGTAATAATCAGGCCGAAGATGGAAGCGAGCTTCGCCCGGAATCCTCAACGAAAGAGGAACTGGCTATCTTACCTCTAACTGCCGAAACACAACAATGCTGCTAACATTGTAGTTATGGCGACAGACTCAGATAAGATGGTGCTAGCTAGCCAGGCGGACTTAGATCAAGCCCTACCACCAACTTAACCGAGCAGAAATTTTTTCTCCCACTGGGAATCGAACCCGGGACCTCTGGGTCTGAGACAGGTGGTCTAACCACTAGCTAGACCACAGAGGCGGTTACAAGGTCATTTGTATAGTAATAAGCTCAAAACACAACAATCCTGTAAGTCATAACTTTGGCATCAGCCTGTACATTAACAGGCGTGACCACACGACTGTACTACAGATTACGTGCGTAGCATCGCACTGCGCACAGATTGTACTAAACAATTATGTTTATGACTGTAGATAGGTACTTGTGTGCCTACTATTGGTGAGAGTAGAAAGTACCTAGAATGTACTTAGTACTGCTAGCGGTTTTTAGTTTGTTTTTACCCGACTACGGCGAAGCAAAAAGGAGGGTTATGGTTTTGACCGGTATGTATGTTCATCTGTTCCCTCATAACTTCTAAACTCATGATCATAATTTGACAAATGAGGTATCGTTCGAAGCGTCTAAATCGTCTATACAGCTTTATAGGCTATGTGACGTCACCTTAAATGGAATATGGCGCCCTCTAGAGGACATAGTCATGAACTAAAAAATAAAAATAAATATATGCCATGTACTCAACATAGCATTATATTTCAATCAAAAATGTAAGGGCAAATTTTAAAAATATATAATTAAGACGCAAAAATAATAATTAAAAATAAAATAATAAAACTATAACTCTCTATCTAAAAAATTCTAAGTGTTGGTTAATTGAAAACCTCATTGTTCGTTTGCTAGTTTTTCACCCGTAGATAGCATTACAGGTACCTGTAACTTTTTCTGTGTGAAAATTCTTCTCAAAAATGAAATCAAATAAAAATGGTCAAAATTGCATTCCTGAGCATTTCACTCGATGTAGGTTTTACAGAGTTAAGCCATCCCCTAAGTAAACACAAAAAATGCAAAGAAAAAAAACCTTTCGCTTTGTATAATATACTTATAAATTAAATAATACAACTTGTTTATTAATTTTTAGTTAGAGATATTTTTAGCAGGGCAGTCATGTTTTTTTTTATTATTAAATTGTTTTTTATTGGTTGCATTAAAATGGCTAATTTAAACATTTAATTTCTATACCTGCACCTAAAGGAAAACATGGCTACACCCATAATACTAATGATTTATAGGTAACGTCTAACCAGAGGGCAACGCACAAGCTAATAGTTATAATGATCTTTTGATGTGCAAAGCGATTACTACAGGGAAATTGTGCCCTTATTCTTTATAAGTTCCGGGTTCGATTTCCATTTGATGTTTTTATGATTCGACGGACATGGGTTTGATAGGTAATTTTGTTGTTGATGTTATAATGTGGGGGGTAATGTTATCAGTAGGAATTTAGTTCTTGTTAATTGACCTACCCTTTTGCTGCCCTACGGGGTCCGTATTGATCTAAATTATATAGTTACCACCTAAGTACACTGCCTGACTTCCAAACTGTTGCAGTATTTAAAAGAAGAGTGAAAGAACACTATCTTTCCATTTCGTCAAAGTTGCATAGTTATTTTAAATTACATTATAATTAAGTATATCTGTATTTATTATAGTGATATATTATTTTAGGAGTATTTACGTAAGTATATTCTCATATTGTAGGTATGTTTATAATAAATTAGTGAATTGTTTTTTTTTCTCTTTTTATGTACTTTCCAATCGCAGGTATGCTGGAAGAGATTTCTTTAGAAATAAGCATTGCCTTTGTATGTATTTTTCTGTTCCTTTCTTCTTGTCTGTTTGTATATGTGTGCATAAATGGTAAATAAATAAATAATACACATTATGGTAAAGCAATAAAGATTGAGTTTTCAGTATTGAATTTGTAAGTTTTGTTTTTTTAAAACGACTTAGAAAAATGAGGTCCGCCATTCGTGTGTACTGTACAATACAGGATATTCATTCAGATTGGTTAAAGTTGTTTATGGGTTCGCGCAGTGGTCTCATATAAATTTTATTTTACTTCAAGTGTTAATGATGTGGTTTTTTCAAGATACGAATATTATCAAATTTTGCTATTTTACACATCTGTCTGAAGTAACTCAAAAATCAGGTTACATACTTTTAGTAATTTAAATAAAATAACAACCATATTAATTTAATTTATAAAACAAAACAGTAGTGCTTTTTAACTTTTCTGGAATTCTAGATTTTCCCTTCGATTAAATTACACATAACATCACGCCTCGTTTCCCCGAAGGGTTGGACAGACGTGTATCAATAGTACATCCATATTTTCTGTAAATAGGTTTGTACAAAACAATTTTACATGTCAATAATGTTTTAAGAACCGTACTAGATGAGGTCGGCGTTTCCTATCTGACTACTCTGAGAAGAAAGGCCGAAACAAATTCAGAGGTCACAGTCTCTTTTAAACCAGTCATTTTATTGGTTAGATCATATGAAGACTATGTAGATTCGTGTCTGGAATGGTCTTTTGAGGAAAGAACCACACAGATTGAGTGGACCTGTCAGTTATATTTAAGTTCCATGTAATAGGGGGCGAGCCTATTGCCATCAACCGAGCACCAATCCAGACTCCGGGCTGCTACTGAGAAATTCCAGATACAAACCTTTGCCCGACCTGGGAATCAAACCCAAGACCTCATGCGCTTATGACCAGGACGACTCACACACACTAACGAGGCAGTCGATTATTTTAGTTTCAAGTATTCTGTAAGTAATTAATTTTTGTGTGCATCTAAATGCCATAATCAACTCTTTAGGTAATCTCTTCTATATCTACTAGGTATAAATCAAACATCCTAAATACTACCAGAAATCCTCAATCAAACAAAGCCACAAATTAACTGACGTAATCAGCTTAGTAGCTGACCATTAATATCGTCTCGAATCAACCCTTTGACTGCGTAATACCTGCAGGCAAACACCGAAGCGTAACCTATGCTAAGCTCCGGCGCAAATATAGTAAGCAAACGGATATTAAGCTGGGTTTATGTACTGGTACGTCGTGTGGTCGTTGTGGTCTTGATTTTGCGATATTGGCGAATATGGACGGATATTTAGCAGCGAGATTTTTTGCGTTATAAATATTTATTCACATAATTGAGTTACAATTCAAGGCTGCGTTTCCACCATAGATTGGCGAGGATGCGTAGCAAGCGATGTCTGCGCGTAAAACTAACCAATAACAACTCTAGGTTAGCTCGAGCTGTGACAATGATCCGATGTTATTGGCTAGTTTCATACACATCCCTCGCTACGCATCCTCACTCATCTGTCGTGGAAACGCAGCCTTAGATATCTATTATGGGAGAAAACTTTTGCTCAGTACACAACGCGTTTTACAATAATTTATACAAAATACTTACAAATTGAAAGGTTTGGTAGAATTAGGCTGTTGTAAACGTCACCTGCATGCGTAGCATGACTACCGTAGAAACGGGCTTTGTCGAAGGGAGAATAGACAAAGTGACAGATTCTGTCATTTTGTATATTCGTCCGTTACTACACTTGCTGCTTGATTGAGATAAAAAGTTTTTTTCTTTGCTTAATTATGAAATGAAATGAAATGAAATTTATTTATTTGCAAGAATATAGGTACGTACACAATGACATGGATTATGACTTGATATCAGGACAAGATATTATAAAAAAAATCGGTTAGCTTCAGCATCTATATTATAATCTTCAGCAATGACTTAAATTGACTATCCATCTGAAAATATTATGCAAACCTTAAAAGAAGAAGCAGAAACATTAGGTATTTCCATTTTATTCTTACATATAATCATCCTTTTTATATACCTCGCTCTATTTAGTTTTTCTTCAATGCAAACTACTTTAGCAAAAGAATTCTCGACGGCAAAAGAACAAAATTCAATTTCCTCCGTTGCACTTTTTGCCCCCACTGTACATTACACAGACAAGCACTTATCTGCACAGTGTACGCTCGATTGAAGGTTGCACTATCCATAACTTTAGCCTTGCTACCGTTTTCCAACTACCCACTGTGTCCGTCTTTAGTCTCAACCACTAACAAAAGATTGAAGTGTGTATCTCACAGTGTCTCTTGTGTTTCGTTTTTGAATCGTGTGTGTTTGCCGAAATTGGCCAACATTTGACTAGCAACTGGCAAATCCGCTTTCTTCATCTATTAGGGATGATATTTGCTTACTGCGACGATCCATGTTGATGCTCCACTTGACGTGAGGATTTTAATATTTTTGTCTGCAAAAAGGTTTAAAAAGTTTATGTAGTATTTATAGTTGTTGTTGTTGTATTTGTATTGGTTGTTGTTGTACATTTCCAGGATGTAATGGTAAAAGATAATGAAGTATCAATGTACTAAACTTATAGATTACTTGCCTCTCACTCTAACGTCTCGCTGATGGTGGCGCGTGAGTTGGATCATTTATCTCCCTTTAAAATGGTTGAGCTGAATCGTGCTAATCCATGCTTCAGGTTCGTGAACGGGCGCTGTCAGTGACTGGTCATCTCTTAGCCGCCACGATTAAAAACAAAAAAAAATGTGTTTCTTTTGCAACAGCATTATTGCCATGAATCATAATAATAATTTACTATCATATAATAGTTTTCAGCATTGTTGGTCATCAAGTTAAAGATTTTTTTAACCGTGCGTGTCTTGAATTCTTCCATTCTTATTACGTTCTTCTTCGTTTCAATCAAATCCATTCTCTTTTTCTTAAGTTCGACGTCATAATCTTTCATTACTTCAAATACATCTTCAACATTTTCATTGCTGTAGTGTATCTATTTAATAGATATGTAAACACTATCTCATGCACGTCAGCAGTGAGGTCGCTGTCACTAATGTCAACTGTCAGTTTACCACGAATGGCGGGAAAGTGGGAAACAGTTGAAAGTGAGGTGGTACCTGCACAGGAGGCTTGGTGTGGTGATGAGCCAGTGTAGTGATATAATCAGCTTAAATACGGAATCAACAGGATTCTACAAGTGGCGACGAAGATGGGGATAGAGTTTACATATCTATTAAAATAGATACACTACAATTGCTTTTCTTATTAATCTTCAATTCCTATCGTCCATCAAAATCCGTAATAGAATTCTGTCGACGTATCGCCGCATAAGGGCGCTCGGATTAGGCCAGAGTGTTGACTTAACTAATGCACGCCATCTAGCCGTAGGCTCGGTAAACAACGGTATAGTGTGCATGATCTATTGTTTTTGTCTGCAGGATTATTGTGGATGCAATTAAAAGGTGCTTGTGATTTTTAAAGTGGCTTTCGGTGACTGGATTAGTCTTAGTCATCATCTACCTATCTGACCTCCACAACTCAGTTAATGGGTAAGACGATACCCCTTGGTAAGACTGGTTGTCAGACTTTCGGGCTTCTGACGACTTGTAACGATGAAACGAACGTTGTTTTTTCTAAAATTATCATTACTGTAACGCAGATACTAGATACGATCCAAATAACAGGTCGCGCGTCTTCTGCAGAATTGTCGCGCATTCTCGAGAAGTAAAAAGCTGGTAGCAATTAAAGTACAACCGTGGACATTTGCGGTGAACTAGTTTTTACCCTTATGCCCTTAGTAATAAGGTTGAAACAGTGTCCGCGAAGATACAATAATGTTACAAAAACTCGTTTCCACTCAGTTCTGCGGCAATGAAAATTGAGCCTTAGGAGGAGACATCATTTTCTATGAGACTTCCTATTCTCTCTCTCTATTAATTAAAATTTTTTTTTTTTAAACATCACATTTTTCTGCATGTTTCTAGGGCCACCAAACGCGATGCATAATATTATGTTAAAAAGCTTCAAATACCTACTTTTAAAAAGAAAAACCCTAAATCTTTTTGATCTCAAGTTTTTTTCTACATACCTAAGTAAATAACTTATAGCCCCCTTCACTCAAAAGGCCGGTGGCTAGAATATGTTAAAGCAAAATCGTATTAGCAATGATTTATTTGTCAGCTCCCTACTTGGGGGTAGTTTCACAAGTCATGGAATATAATGCTTGGATACTGTCTTTGAAAGATATATCTGAATGTATCAGTCTTAAGCCTCAAGCAGACCGGAGCGACGCGACACCGGTAATTGTTCTACCGTGAAGTTTTCTTAGAAATTGTTTTATTAGAGTCGCGCCACTGTGCAAGAGGCTTTAAATATAGTGTCTTGTCATGTTTAGAAATAGGTAGTTTTATTCAATTTAGGCGCGGGCTTGGTCTAGAAGAGCTCGTGGCTAAGTAATAACAGCCGCTCGGTCGATCCATCAGGTTAAGCAACGCTTGCCGGGGTTGGTCAGTGGATAAGTGACCATTTTGCGTACCGAGACTCCTCTATGCCTCGGAAAGCACGTTAAGCCGTTGATCCTTGCTGTCATTCGTGGATTTTTGACAGTCGTTACGAATTGTTAGAAGCCCGAAAGTCGGACAACCAGTCGTCTTATCAAAGGGTATCGTATTATCCAGTTACTGGGTTGTGGAGGTCAGATAAAGTCTCTCCATGTAAAATACTGGTATTCAGCTGTATCCGGTTTGTCTGGAAGTCGACCCCAACATTGAGAAAAGGCTGTAAATAGGCAGATCGATTTTTATTGATTTTTGGTGCATAGGTACTTTAGAGGAGTAGATTATATTCTAGGCGTCGTTAAAGTATTTCAAATCTGTTATTTGCAAAGAAATGGATTCTGATGCTTAAATTCAGAAATGATGTCCCATGATAGAGGAACCTATTATGAAATCATATCAACATTACACAATAAGCTATGTAGGTATATATACGTAATTGTCTTCGGTCTCTGACCCTGACATCAGGCAATCTAATTTTTTTCCATTCTTTTTATTATTACTTTGTGCAGTTGATTATGAGGCTTTTGGCTAATTTTGTAAATGTGTGTTTTATGTAATGTGCGTTTAGTTTGTGCAGAATAAACAATTTTTCTTTTCTTTCTTTCTTATATCCTTGAGTATGACTAACTGTCTTACAAATGATTACTCATGGCTATGATTCAGTATAAATCTAGTAGGCGTAGCTTTGCAACCTTAACTTCTATGGATGGAACATTCATATTTCTTTTGATTACGACCTGACATTTACTATATTGTATATTTATATAAAGGGTTACTGGGGCCTAAGTCTATTAATTTATAAACTTTCAATGGTCTCTCAATGGTGAGTTTTTGACAGTGTTTGTATGGCAAATCTGTCACAAACTCACCATTGAGAGACCATTGTAACGTTTATAAATTAGTAGACTTGGTTATACGTCGACAATCCATTAAGAGAATGTAGGAGAGTTCATTTACAACTAAATGACCCCTTTTGAGTTCTATGAAAATATCGAAAATTTTCGAGTAATTTGACATGTTATATTTTTATTTCATACATTTTTTTTTAATATAAAATATCAAATTACTCGAAAAAAGTCAATGTTAACCATATTTTGACCTCTATGGGTCATACTGGGTCATTAGATCTCTCCTACATCCCCTTATCGGATTGCCGTCCGATGAACGAACCAAAAACCCTGTATATAATTATTATATTATATTTATTTATACGAATGACATTTTTGTTTACGGTAACATACCTACGTTAATTTATTACTTCAGGCAATTTTCCTGATTCCTAATTATTCAAATTAATTATGTTTTCAAATCAATAAATAATCACAGCAAAAAAAACACAGAACTTTGACTAAAGATCAAAAGAAAACTAACCCTATTCACTATTATTTTAAAGTATTATTTGGATTTAAGATAAAATAGTACACTTGATACCAAAAAAAGTGACACCTACAAAAATAAGGGACAAGTGCAAACGTGTTAGCTCAAAGACCGGAGAGACTTATAGAAAGGAAATCCTTAAACAAAACACTGTAGTGTAACGTCGAAAACAATAATTCTTCATTACTAGTTCGTGTTGGGGTAAGTAATAGACGTGCGCTTAAAACAAGTGCGTCGTTTCAGTTTTTACGCAGGTGTAGGGGAATGTTTAAAAAATATACTTATGTTCATCACATAGGATTTTTTATCTATTGTGATGGATCCATCGCCGTCCCATGATTATTTTTTCATTATCTTTTTAGGGTTTACATTATAAGGGGAATCTCACAAATTACTCATCCCTTGCTAGATAATAATCACTATTACTACGTTTAAAACAAAAGAAAAGATCACTTTTAGATATGAGACCGCCCGTTGTGTCACCCTATGTAAAATTTCTTCTTTTATATCTGTCATTCGATTATTTTACATAATAAAGAGTATTTTATTCTATTCTATAAACGATACAAACAAAATAATTTTGATTCCAACCCATACGTAGACACTAAATCAAAAATGCTCCCCCATCATTCCGCCGTACAAGCTATCGCGCAAGTGGCACATTCAACTTATCGGCATATTGTCCAAGTTTCGAGGGAACGTGCAGGTGTACACGAGGGTGGCACTTTTTGTGGCCGCCATTGTAAGCGTAAAATAGGAGCCGACTTAATAAGTGGTTATTTAGCAGGATAATGCTTCGAAATTTGGATTAATTCGGATGGAGTATTTATTTTTGGTCGTTAGTGTAAGTAGATTATGGTAATGTTGGTCCTTTTGTTGCGTATGTGTAATAGTGCCTATGAACATTGTAAAGTCCTGTCAATGACACGATGTACTTATAATTCAATATTTACTTAATGGTCCATAGTATAATTCTTTTTTTATTTCAACTATTTTTATTTTTTTATTTTTTTTAAACGTTGACACTAGGAATTTCTCCTGTATCATGGGTGCGTTTACAAACATTTAAATTGTTCCGTGCGGGAATTGAACCACGCAGCGCAGCAGTCCATCGCTTAACCACTACGCCAACCGTGCCGTAAAAAATCACATCATCGTTTTAAAATCGCATTTATTCATTTTCAATTCAATGTATTGAAGTATCGGTCGAAACTAGCTATATTTACTTATTAAGAAAAAACTTATTTAATTAAACTTATTTTTAAACATTTGGTAATTTACTTCAGTTATTATTACGCTTAACATTTTACCTCTAAGCTCATTTACATAAAATTCCAAGCATACTTTTGTTTTGTTATCAGTTTCCAGGAGTCTAAACGCTGCCATAAGGTTTTTGAATAAAATTACCACACATAATTAGATCGCGTTAATAATTGGGTGTGCCATATTGACCACTTTCACCCTTGTTTTATCTCTTTTCAATCTAGGTTTTAGATTTTTTTGCAGTTGTCATAATTAGGTAAGTATTTATTTTTAAATCCGATTTTTTATGAAATTGCAATTTCTCGTACTTTTTACATAATTTAACATGGCAATTATACAAACTTTCATGGAGGTTTTCCATGAAATTTAAGTTAAAATATGTACAAATACAATTCGGCTTTTCAAGTATTTCAGGAGTTACATTTCCTTACATCCTGGAAATACTTTTTCGTCCCAGTAACAAACATACAAAGGAAATAATTTATTTCTCATTCATGAATATTTCCAAAAGGCACCAAAAAACAATAACTAAATTGTACCCAATCTTTGAGATTATAACCAATAAAATATCCATTAAAACAATACTCCACACAGAATAACGACGCTATAAGAGCATAAACAGCATACCTATTAAACCGTCTGTCTGTCTATCCGTACTTTATGTCCATTCATCACGAACGAACCGTCACTTCCTACACACGAAAGCACTCAGAAACGTAACAATCATCGCTTAGAAACATCGCCATATGCGCAAGACAACTGCATACGCCCACCGGTCAAATTTGATTTACGCGTGAATTACATGTCATAACCTGTATGCTCATTTTACCCCGACCTCCCCTTTGAATCGTGCCACAGAGTAAAAATTCAACGAAACAAAAGTTGTTGAACTGGGTTTTGAAAAATATTTTTGTTCTTATTTTTTTAGACTGTGGCGGGACGGGGAGGTGAGGGCAAAATGTGTAACACACGTAGGTGTCATAAAAAAACTCCCTTTTTCCAGTCAAGTGCACCTTTGTTCGTATCGATAATGCATTAATTTGAATATTCGCGGTGTCATATGTCAAATGGTTTGTAATTTTCTGTTTATTCTTTTTTTTATTATAATGTGATTTTCTACGGAAGTGTAATAAAGGTGTGCGTTTGTCACGATTGATTACTTTGTTAAATTATTTAGGTAGGTGAGGTACAAATGTGGCATTATGATAATGGTTTTTGCACCTGTGATCTTCAGTAAAATTCACTAGGTTTATGCGGGTTGAAATGGAATTATGCAGTAAGAATAGTGAGAAAACAAAGTGTACCTAATGAACAAATTAAGGAAGAACGAGTTAATTTTTGTATACCTACATTATTTTACTTGGACACTATAAATGAAATGAGAATTCTATTTATTTAACGCGTTTGGTTAAATATATTTAAATAAAAATCTATATGTAAGCACACTCAAACATGTTTTTGCATTAATTAAATAAAATACGCAACGAACTACATAAAGTTTGTCTTTCTGAAAATAACTTTAATCAATTCCAAATCATAATTCACCGTCTCGATCTAATTTACAATACACCCTTTGTATTATCCACAGTATAACTCAACGTCACTAAACACTAAACAGGTGAGTTCATTAAAGATTACTTACGGTAATTTGCCGTACGCCGTACAACGCCATCTGTCGAGTGTGTCGATTACAATCAGACTACGCTCAGCCAATCATATTGTGCAGTTTTGTGCAACTGACGTGAGGAAATATAGAATTAAGAGGATTATTTTTGGTAAAAGGGTTGGTTTTATTTTTGTATTACTTTGCTTAGAATTTGTAATATAATTGAGCAGAGTCATCACTATCACATTTGACTTCTTTTTCTCTTCTCTTGCAATAGCGGATTATTTGAAAGTTTTTTTTCTACTCCACATATTATATTAATTCATCCATGGGAACATGTTTTTACTTTTTTTACCATAAATGATAATCACTACTAGTTTATACTTGATTTGAAGATATCATATTATAACATTTACAAAGTTTAAAAACAGTAGGTAACAGTTACCAAAACCGCATGAGTATGCTTACTCATAACTATTTCGCTGAAATCATTAACTTGGCGACTTCTTTTCTTTCCGCTACTGCAAACAGGTTTTAAACATAGCTATGTTTTTAATCTAGTCTGTTAAAAAATCTCAACATTATTTATTATTATTTTTATTATAATAACAAAAATAAAATGCTAATCACATAAGCCAAAAAAATACACATGTGCTCCATTTAACGGATCACTTAACCCGCACTCACCCTAAGATGCGGATTTGAAAATCGAAACTAAAAATCCGCATTCCATATTTAAATCTGCAAATAGTGTTTGTAAACTCGACCCCATATTTCACCCCTCGATGATCGGGGTGAGTTCAAATGTTTGAACTTTAAAAGTGAATCTTTTGTAAGTGGCGAGTTATAGATATGTGTGAGTTACACTGAGAGGGTTTTTTTATACTTGAAGTCTTGTCTTTCCTGTAAAGACTATAGGTAACCCATTTATAAACGTTACTTAAAGTTAAGTAATGGTTAGCGTTGAGAGACGTTTAAACGTCAAAAAAATTATGGTTAGACCATACATTTTTTTACTTTTAACTTTATGTAACGTTTAAGCAACGTCTCTTCTCATTAACAACTTTGGCTTAGAGTAAATTATTTATTCAAATAAAAAACAATATTATGTAATTTTATGTGAAACTGAAGTTTTACGTGAGCATAATCACTTTATCGATTTTATTTTAGACATTTCACATGGTTACAAAATTATATGGTGACATTTCATTCAATAACACACAGTATCATGTATTTCTTTCAGAGAGCAGTCTTCATATTGCTTCTGATCACATAAAAAAAAATGCAATTATCAAAAAGCGTTTTTTTTTTCATGTTTTCCACCACCATAATATTTATAGGTTTATATGTTGCACCCTGTGTATCTCAACCACTCTTACCAACTTAATACCGATAGATAGCTACCAAATGTTAGACGATATAGCTGACGTCACTGTGACAGTTCAGATCTAAGCGAGGGGGATGAGCACAAGTGACAGTCATCTTACCGGTCGGATTATAGTGGATAGAGGATGGATGGCGGAAAGTCATGGATGGGCGTAAATGGTGGAAAGTTATGGAGAAAAATATTGCTTTGTGTTGATGTGGAAAATGAAAACTTATGTGCAATTAAGGTTCGGAATTTTTATTTGAAGTAAAAATGTCGTTTTGTTTATATCATTTGGACTGCAGTCATTTTTCAAATGTAGGTTTTTTTACTAATGTTTTTTTTTTCTTTGTAATTTTTTTTTGACTAATCCATCCATGACATACTTCTGCCAGATGCTACGAGTAAATTAATTTGCAGTAATTATTTGTAATTAATGTTTTTTATATTAGATTAATAAGTCAATATATTTCTACGCACCTATCCAAATATCAAAATAAATCAAATCTCGTCCATTTTTCCGTAGCAATAATTTCCTTTCTCATTCGATTATACCATTATAACATTAGCGTATTGCCAGTCAGCGTGCGAACCATTTTTCTTCTTATACTTAAGAACCCCAAAAATTCACTATCGTGGAATTAGTCTTCATAATCCTGAAGTTAATTCATCACCGTTAGCCGAATGAGTGAGGAGTGATGAGGCGAAATAAATAATATTATATCATAAAGGCAGTATTTTTTACAAGGAGCTCGTGTCTCAATAATAACAGCACGTGTCGATCCTGAGTGTTTGATGCATCTTGAGATTGTTCATGTATTTTGCTTAAAAAAAAATACAATACAACAGACAGAGACAGAGAGAGAGACAGTGTGCTCCCGTAAGACACTTTTTTATGACAAAAAAAATGAAACAAAAGTGACTTGACAGTACCTATTGATTGTTTTGTTAATATTAATATTCATTTTTTTTTCTTTCTTTCTTTATTTACAGTCTAATAATTAGGCAAATTAAAGTCAAGATTTCAGATTGCTACTGTCTGCACCAAACGAGTCTTCAAATTACTGCTTACTTCTTTTGAAGATTCACAACCGAGCGCACATCAACCCAATGACTAATTTATTGTATTCAACTGCAAAAAAATCGCCGCACAGCATACAATCATAAATATTTTTCAACAAATACATAATTAAATTGTTAAAGCGACAACATTATTTTTATTGTAAATTAAAAGCGGTGACCGACAAAGCATAATGTACCTATATTTTTTTTTAATAGATACCAAAGATTTCAATACTTTCGGTGTCTACAAGCGCACTTCAAAGGTGCAATAAGGCACAAGATTGACATGTTTCATATCCACACCAATTTCAAAGGCGGATTACCCAGTAAAATTCACAACATTTAGCGACACCCATCCCTTTTAATATCCATGATCAACAAAGAATACCACCCATAAGCATTTAAAAAAAGAAAGTCAACCCTCAATTAGCCACGGTGTTTTAGACCACACACAACTCATAATTGGTCTTTTTGACCGGACAAAGAAATTTACGCAAAAATCGGATGCGTGTCACATTGGTCGATAAAGTTATAAAATATAAAGGCTTTGAGGCACAATGGAGGCTGTAAATTTCAATATTGAGTGTGACTGGACGGCTGGACGTTAGCCTACAATGTTGCGAGACATGGTCCTTAATGGTGCCAAAGGGAGATGGTTTTATTTACTTTATTGTGGCGTGTGATTGAGATATTGATGACTTTTTGCGAATGATGAGCTTCGTACTTTAAATCTTAATAAAGAAAACAAAGCTATTATTAAATTTTATTGAGAAGTTCGTCCCATAGTAGAAACTGTACAGTTATTTGCATTATTTATGTACGCACAATAAAATATATAGAAAAACAACGTAATTATTTATAGATTATTTATTAATAAATTTCTTCAAACAGACCTGCGGAAGCAGAAATAAAAAAACAAAAATTTGACAATAGTCTATAATCTTCAGGCAAGTTTTATTGTTTTTTTTCTTATTTTACTATCTGTTCAAGTTTACTTTTTCTTCTTTAGTAATAAATCAGGCCGATTTTTCTGATTACATATAGAATTTTAACAGGTCAAAAAAGAAGAAAAAAAATACTATTTCATTCATACAAAAATACGGGTTCGAAAATCGATAATAAAAAGAAATACAAAGTTTAGCTAGGTTATAGGTACCCAATTTAATATGAATATTATTAACCATAACCCACATAGTTCCTATGTAGCGGGTCCCTAGTCCACTCGGCACGTGCGCTTACGGTCTGAGACTTGAAATTAACGCAATAAAATTAAACCTAATGTACGACTTCATAAATTTTGTGTGACGACATTTGCGTACAGTGTTGTCGTTGGTGCTAATGGAAAACACATAAAGTTTGTTATTATGTAGGTATTAGGTTTAATACAACTCCAGTTTGAATACCGTTAACTCAAGCGTGTAAGGCGTTAAATTATCTGATTTAGTTGCGTTTTACGGCTCGTGCAGACCCGCGCGATATCGCGGGCGCGACAAGCAGCGCAACCCTTGTCGCACCCACGATATTGCGCCAGTGTGTACGATTCTTTATGGTTTCTCCGCGATTTTTTTAATGTAGATGTAGCATTTGTAGGGTTCAGTTAAAACACCCATTGTCTCAATTTAATTTTCTTTAAAACTACTAGAACTCAATAATTATTTTTCAATTCATAAATTAGTAGCTTCTACTACCCATGACTTCGTTCGCGTGAAGTTTCTTGTATTAACTTAAATTACATCATATAATTTATATCCTATGACACTCTTTTTTTTACATTTTTGTCTACTTATGAGCAGCGTTGTGGGTTATATTATTTAGTAAAACTTGTTTTCGTTAACTAGTTGTAATTTCTCACAATGCAACTGTTTGCTGTTCCTTTCAATAAAAAAAATATTTAAAAAAATATTATAGCATCCCATAACAATGTAAGAATTTTAAAAATCAGATCAGAAGTCCCGAAGATTTCCCCTTACATACAAACGTATTTTTTTTTACATAATATTATGAGTATTAAGAAGTATAGAAAAAATAATTAGACTATGCCCTGATATAGCATGTGTCATCTAAATAAACTCGTGGAAATCGACACGTGTTCATATCGTCAAAATTAGCATAATATTGATAATATGCTAATTTGGATTGTTTAGTGCTACAAAAATCTCGAACATATGGACAGTCGCACGACAATTGAATTGTAATGTGAATAATTTTGTGTTCGTATTGTGAGGCTCATTTCATGAAGTTTGTCAATTATTTTTCTTTTATAAATAGTTTAATAATAATTTACCGAATAAACAAAATGAGATTCTAGCTAATATCAAAATCCATTTATCAATATAGTATTTTTTTTATAAAGGCCATTAATAATTGGAATGATCGTTTAACAGGAATACCAGGAATCCATGAAACTGAAAATAAAGTAACATTAATCATTTCAACATTTTCAACAAATTCCAACAAAATAAATTAATCGCCCAATTAGAACGCAACCCAAACAATACAAAATGTATTCAAATTAATTCACCTTAAAATGTATCAGTAACATCGATCTGCGCTTGCACACAAATGTTCCATGCACCTAATAGCGTTACCATACGTTTAAAAAGATTTGACAAAACACCAGATAAATATTTCGAAAAAATTGTCCGGCTGTTTTAATTTTTATTTAGCTACGGATGATATTAAAAGACTGAGTGCATAACTCAGAAATCCGAAGCAGGACTCGTCACCCACTACCCGCTACCCGCTACCCCATATCCACTACCTGCTACCCGCTACCCGTAGTCCGACGTCTTGAACTACGGGTCTGAAATGGAAGTGGGCAAGACACTTGGCTAGACGTGGAGATGGCAGCTGGAGCAAAGCCCTAACAAAATGGTTGCCGAGAGACGATAGAATTAGCATTGGTAGACCTATAGAAGATCACGGGGTGGACATAGTGGGTGGAACACAAGGCTGCCAATGATGATGATGATCTTAAAAGGAGGCCGGTAGCCAAGCCTGCTGAGTAACACGCTAACAGTAGCAATGGATTTCATTTTGACAGTTCAACAACATTCATTGCGTTATTTACGATGCTGAGCAGAAAACTTTTTCGAACATATGAAGCAATGGATTAAAAATATTCTTCAAAATGATTCAGATTGTGATTGAAAGTGTGTTATACAATAAGGGTGCTGGATGCGGAAAGCAGAGAACTGGGTGCTGTGGCACAGGTTTCGAAAGCCCTAGCTAATTAGTTAATTTTAATTTTCTAGTAATTTTCCCCTGTCCCGCAAAGTTCGCATAGATGGTGACCCTACAGGCACTTGATAAACGGCCATTATGGTCATGTTCTTAATGCCCCTCTTTTATGCTCAATTTGTTATTTTATTACTACCATAAAATCAGGTGTTGCAGTTTACACCAGCTAATTGGGGACTTTTTTGTTTCCGTAAATTTTTGAAATAAACGTTAATGATAAATTAAAAATATTTTATTGCTTTAGTCTGAAATGGGAATTTATCCATTTCCTGTTTGGTCACGACAAATGGTTTTTAATTTAAAATCGTCATTATGACATTTATCTACCATAACTATAAAGTTTTACCAATATAATATGGTCTAATCTTCCTAGTCCGAATTAGCATTAAATTGCTATGTACAATTAATTCAACGCTATAAACTCTACAATAAACAAGCAGAAAAACCAAAAAATAATCTGCCTACCCTTTTCCGTTGACTATACTGAACATAGAACTTTTTACTCTGACTATACTTTAACGTGTGCTCAGAATACGTAATAACTACAAACATACCCAATGTATAATTATGTATAGTTGCCGAACGGGATTGTTGCCAGACGGGAGGAACCCTAAAATCCTATAAGTATACAATTATTTCACAACTATATAATTTTCTACAACTATCAAACACAAGCAGATAATTATGTACCTAGTAAAAATTGCGATGCATAAATCTCAACATTGTCATTTAAGTGCCAAATATCTCATCACAAATCCTAATCAACCACCAACCACATGTTACCAAATCCACATGAAAAGCGACCACAATTTATCAAAAATTACCACTGAAATGTCTACCACACATTAGGACTGTAAACATTAGTTTTGTTGACAATGATCATTTGTTTACTCGTTAAGACATGCCTTTAGGAGACGGAAATAGTAACTGTGATTTGGTGAAATTGCTTGATGAATGGTGTAATATTTTTGGTTTATTTTGGTGAAGCTATGTTTAATATTTGAAACTGAAACCTATGACATAGTGCAGAAAACAAAAAGTGTTAAAGAAGAATTTCTTTTGCGATTAGTGTCTGTTGCTGACAAGACATGACCTAACGAGTGATCTTAAAACTGGATTATCTTTAATTCCTGACTTCCTCGAAAAGTATAACTGAAGACAAAATTGTTCAGGAATTCAAACTTAGAACATTTACATATTTTTCATCAGCAGACGCAAAATAAAATGTAAACAAAAAAAATCTTGGGAGTTTGCCATTGTTCTATGTGATGATTTGAAACTTATAAAAAATAACGGACAACCTAATGTGATGCACAAAATAATGATGGAGCCAATACGGGCTATACTCAACAAAGTTGACTATAGTTAAAAAAAAGCTCTGCCCAGCCTTTTTCCGTACTACGTTGAGGTCGGCTTCCAGTCTAACCGGATGCAGCTGAATACCAACATTTTACATGAAGCGACTGCCTATCTAACCTCCAATAACTGGGTAATACGATACCGCTTCGTAAGACTGGTTGTTAGACTTTCGGGCTTCTGACGACCCTTAACGACTGTCAAAGATCACGGATGTCACGGAGGAGTCTCGTTAAGTAAAGATGGTCAATCATCCACGGACCAACCCCGGCAAACGTAGCTTAACCTGATGGATCGACCCGTGCGGCTGTTATTACTTAGCCACGAGCTAAAGTTGACTATGCTTGAATAGCAATTAATTATCACGTGCCAATCTATTGAGACTCACCTGGCTCTATCGATCGGGCAGCAAATTCGGTCGTTATAATATCTAGCAGTCAACGTTTCCTAGCTGATTTGCTGATGATTATTAATATAAAAGCCATTTTCTGATAAACAGAAATAATAATAGTGGAGTTTATGCTCGCATAGAAAAAAGGTGTGATTTTATTCGACGTTACAAAACTTTTCAGTGTAACTATTCGTGTTTAATTTTAAAGAAATATATTAGGTCAGGTTTCACGAAGGGTTTGACAATAAAATTGCATACCATAAGGGTGCAAATGTCTATGACAAATTAACTAACGCCATAACTGACATTTCTTAGAACAGTTAGACCCGACATTCACAATTTCAAAAATGCACAAGATTGCATCAATATCGCTCGCAATTTACCTGTCACGATGTTCAAGTAAATTATTAGCTATTACTCAGTAAAATAACAAAGGTATCGCATTTTAATTCCGAGTAAATCTCACGCTCCAACGATCAAGGAGGCCGGTGTAAGGATGACACACGATTTGATTGTAATGACTGCATTATACAGTTTGATTATGAGTAGGTGGAGACGAGGGGGAAAGTGGAAATATAAGAATATGTTTTATAAAAAAATTGTTAGTGCCTTTGTCCTTTATTTAGTAAGTAGTTCAACATAACATCACGCCTTTAATCTTCGAAGAGACAGGCAGAGATGTACCTACAGTAACACCTACTTTCGCCAGTTATGTTTAAGTCCCATATAATAGGGACCAGTCTATTGAAATCAACCGGGCACAAATTCAGACTCCGGTCTGCTACTGAGAAATTCCAGATGGAACTTAGATGATTAGGTTTACTTCTTTATTGGACAATGGCGAGAGGCAGAGCATCAGAACCAGATCTGTGGTAGCTTCTTGATATAAAGTAGGCACCCATTAATTTTCACCAGATTTTCGGAAACGCTGGATTATTGGATTTTTGTGGAAAAATGTCAGCTAGCTAGTAACAAATATTTTTTTATTACTTTACCTTCTCGTAGAAATAGCTAAATAACATTGTTGACTTAATCAACATTTATGATTGGTTGTGTCTCAACATTTAAAACTACTACAGCAGTTCCGGGAGAAGAATATTTTGCTCGGTCGATATTCGTGTCAATTTTGGCTTTCTTATTGTAATGATACTTATGTATTACACCTTTTTTTACAGAGTACGAGAGCTAAGTTAGGAAACGCCGGACTATTGAACGTGTCGGAGTACAGAGCGGCTACTGTATTGGTGTCTTCATGTCTGCTGTGTTTGTTTTACGGCTCCTAAGTGTGAAGACATGTTTCTTTTTCATCCTCTTCTTGTTTTTTTCTTTTTTTTATTGCGTTACAGGGCAGCTCTTGATCTCGATCTCGCTTGATGGAAAGCGATGGGTGAGATCTATGATGGAACGAGCATGCCCATTCTTCTTCGTTTCAATAAAATATCTACTTGTTTCTTGTACTGTTTGGGCCGAGAATGTAGCCACATTTATTGGGGCATCAGAGGTGCTGTCCAGAGGCCTAAGTCTACTAATTTATAAACGTTACAATGATCTCTCAATGCTGAGTTTTGACAGTTTTTGTATGGCAAATCTGTCAAAAACTCACCATTGAGAGACCATTGTAACGTTTATAAATTAGTAGGCCCCTGATTATTCTCTGTCATGATCGAGTATTATGTATTTTCAGAATAATTGCTGAGATCCGCACAACCAAGGATCAAAAGACCAGCTTCTCACGAAGTCGATAAGACAATTCTGCTTCAAAAGACTACTTCATAATTCCCGACAAAAAGTGCTGTTTAAGGCCTAAGTTCACCAACATTTAAATCAACTGTTTAGATATTTAATCAGTTCTATATTTAAAATTTCCTCAGGAAATTTGACATAAACCAACTGTTTAATAACTAACCGGCGGTTTGAATGTTGGTGAACACATGCCTAAGTAAAACAAAAGTTTAAAGTAATTCACAGTTTATTTAGCACTTTTATACAGTTTTTTAGGGAACAATACCGGCTCTTACAAAGATGAAGTTTTTAAGAGAGTGAGTTAGCAGTGTTGCCAATTTATGAAACAATTTTATACTATAATGTTGCGAATGAAAATAATATTAAGTTATTTAGTTAAATGTTGTAAACAAGTGCTGATAATTCATTCAAAGGACAAAACACAGCTGTGGGTGGATAAAAAATAACAATTGATTTCTTTTCAAGGAAGAATAATGACACACCGATACAAATACCTACAGTAAGTTTTACTTTCATTATTCTTCACACAACAGAGGGCAATTACGTAACTTCAAATTTTTCACTCACACCATTATTTCAACGCAAAGAATGTACTAATACGACGGGGATTGATGCAAATGACACCTCCTTACAACAAAAACGTAAAAAAAAACTAACCACTGCTGAAAAAAAAATCACTTGAATTTCGACCTCATATCTTAAAAGATAAAGCTCTTTGTATATTTTCAGAACTACAAAATGTAATTGAGTAAAACAAATTCAGTGTTGCTGTCACTTAACAAAATGTTCGAACGAATACCATCTTTATTTTCAGAGCGTTAAAATCTAAGGATTCTTTTATACAACTGTAAAAAATAATTTTGTAAATTGCCGGTGACATGTTACTATTGATTTAAGAAAGTTTATTCAAGGGGTGGGCAGAGACGTTTCCTTTGAAGAAATTATACAATTTACGGGGTTTAAACTTCACAGGGGTGAGAATGAAAGGAATGCTTGGAAAAATAAACTGTGAGCATTTTGTTTTCTTGTTATTTAACTTTCAGACATTTGAGGAGGAGTAATGTAGCTTGGATTAATTGATAATCTAAATAATACCAAGAATAACATAGGTACAATCTGCAAATCTATTCGGTTTACATCACACACACGGATAGCTGTGTCGGTATGAATAGTTACGCACACAAACGTTACATCGCACACACGCGGTTTATTGTCACTGTGTGCGTAAATAATGTTTAGTTTTTTCGTTCTCTTGTAAAAGCTACATCTAAGTTACGCGGTATTGCAGTATCAGCGACGATATCTAAAAAGAGGAAAAACAAGCATAGTATAGAATTTTGGTATCGCAGGCAAACGAACAACAGTTATACCATAATTATTTCAGGTTATTGGTTGTTTAAAAGACATAAACCCCAGAATTTCTAAATTCTAACACTATCATACTGTCTGGTTATTTTAATATGAAGCGTCAGAAGGTTAAATGGTCTAAGAGAAGATTTAGCTTTTGATAGCTTTCGTACATTAATTTATGAATGCTGAACATTTAAAACTATTTGCTTTGTATTTTAGATACCTATTATTGTTTGTTACATTTATTTTTAATGTGGCTCATCCCTAATCCTGTCAGGGGAGGCAATTAACTGATATCGGCTGAGTGTACAAGTAATGCGTCTTGTATAAATATTGAACCGTGTGCCAGACGTATTTGTGTGTAATAGCCTTATAATATTGTTTGTTCGGCGATGTCTCTACGTTTGGAAATGACAGGAACGTTTTTTTGTAATTATTTGTGTGTTTATGTTTTGGTTTGTGATATAAATTTTAAATGAGTTCTCTTGTATGTTGTCTTTGGTGTAAATGACTGTCTTAATGAGCATTTATGGACCAAAGATTGTTGCTCTTTGTTTTCCCAAATGTTTCAAGAGTATATATTATGTACTTCTTTTATTGAATAGGAAAATCTTTTTAATGTGGGTTTACTATAGGTGCATCTCTGCCGAACTCTACGGGGAATACAGGCTTGATATATGTGATATGTTATTTTTTATTAAATTTCAGTTTCAGTTAAATCAGTCAGAGTAATACCTATTTATACTCTGGTAATGGCCGGTAAGTAAATCGATCCTGAACATTGTGATAACTCTTCTAATCTTTAACTAGCTATAGTGACTAAACTATTGGAGATCTTTGATTGAATTTTCGTATGCGGACTGGAAATATCATTAGATATACCTACGTAGTTTAATTTATTGTTGTATGGTCGTCTCCACCTTGTATACCTTTCTGAATAAATTAAGAAAGAATAACAAGATATCGAACATTTAATTCCCAATGGAACAACACTATCTCCTCCCAATTCCCACATCACAACAGGAAGTTACAAAAGATCACCAACCGGTATTAAGCGCATGCGCATCCGTACCAAAGGTTTTTTACAGTGATCCAATCAAATGATTTTCCCTTAACCACGTGTAACAGTGATTAATATCTGTAATACGGTATTATTGTCCGGTGCATGCGCCGTTATCGTGATCGACAGTTTTGAATCATGCGGGTTGAGTGCGGATGGAGAGTGACGAATTTGGAATTTGGAGCTAAAAATAAAGAAAATACGTTTATTTGCGGCAAACATGACGCAAAGAAAAACGAGTACCTATACGAAAATAACAAGTTGTGGGGAAAATATGCGTCACATCCACGCAAAACGGCCATCGCTCAGCATAATGCTGCGTTGCTCGTGGTATGTTGCTTCAAACTTAATAATTGTCATCATCATCATCAACATTTCAGCTGAAAGACGTTCGCTGCTGGATATACTGGCCTCACCAAGCACCGCACGGTTCTGTGCGGTTATTTTTTAACTAAAAAAATAAGGTAAACATAGATTCGTCGTAGCAAGCCCGCACGTATAAGGGAAGTGTTTTATTATTGCCTTTATCTTTTTAGATCTATTTTTTCGTTGGTTTTGTTGCTCGTCATTTATATCGCATGAGCTAACTATTAATTTAATTAAATGCGTATCCATTTGGGGCTACTTTCGCGCTGTTTTAGATGTAATCATTAATTTTCTTTATTAGTTACAGGTTGTTTTGTTGTAAGCTTAATGTTTTGGAAATGAAAAAGTGTATTTGTTTTAGAATTTGTTGAGCATGCAATGTACGTCGAATTGACCTGTGAACTAAAATTAACGCTGGAATGGTTTTATTCTAGAAATAAGCTTTTAATACAATTCAAGAAAAAAAAAACGGAGAAGTTTTTATTTTCTTTACCTAATTTATTTTGTTTGACAAAAAACATTTTAATTCAAAATCAAACGTCACTTATTCAAACTAGGCTGAGAATCAGCACTTTTCGAACGTCAAAATTACATAAGACAGTCCCCCAAAACACTTACCCTTCACCACTTCCTAGTGCTTTAACTGGGAAGAATGAGTGGCGCAACTGTCCAGCAGTATACAGATTTAGTTATCTACCAGGCTTCTTTTAATGAAAAATTAGTTACCCAGGAACTAAAAGCTCAACATTATACAAAAATATTCATTCAATAAAATAACAGGAAATAAAATCTCTGTTTTTTAAACTGTACGTCTTCCCCATCACTAAATAATAATGAATCATCATTTTGCACTTTTTTTCGTTTTTCAAACTCCGTGGGAATGCGTGTAGGCATGGGGTGAAAGCGTTTTGCGGTTAATATATTTTCCATTTTTAAAAAAAGGGGCGTTTAATTTTTTTCTTGTATTTTTGGCCAGTTATGATTTTTTTTCATTATTTGTGGGAGAATCAATTTGCCATCTAATTGTGTTGGGAAGTATTTAATGGGGTTTAAAAGGTCACGGATCATTGAAAGTAATGGTATAATAATGATGACTAAATTCTATGATAGAAATAGTGTTTTGTGAACTTTCAATGTGAAGTTTTAATAGGTAATGATATTGTTAAAATACAGGTAAAAATCATAAGATTTATTTAGTAAATGAATTTATTTTTTAAGTGCGTATTAATTTTTTTTTGTTTTGGTTAATGCATGAAAATTCGTTGATTAACGAACAGATTTTTAGCAGCCTGCTGGATCTGTGCCCGGTTGATGGCATTAGGCTCGCCCCCTATTACATAGGACTTAAACATAACTGGAGAAATGTGGGTGTACTAGGTACACCTCTGCGTAACCTTTTGGGGAATACAGGCATTTTGTACACCAATCCCAACCACTTGACTTTCTATTGTTTAAACTTTTAAATTGTCAAATTATAATATTATAATTTGACAATAGAAAGTCAAGTGGTTTAGTATATATTTCGATTTTCCTCGTTCCTGTAAAATTCACTGCACCTACCTTACGCGGTTTTAAACACTGTTAGTTGCGCGGTTTCTGAATATCACCGACGATATGTTACGTCTCACATTTTTCGTAATCCAGCTTATAGTTAATCCTTCTGACCAGTAACAATCATAGCACTTGCCAAAAACATGAACTTATCCAACCATGTCCAATTACCATACCTTTATTGAGTTCAACAACAAACCATAACAGCGGTCAGTGGGTAGGCAGAGTAATTACTGCGTATAATAATAAACGAGCTATCATAAAGGACGTCGTGTGAATCGACGACACCTGTGCGAGGGTGTCAGTAGGCCTAGTAGAGCGATAGAGGTGTCATCGTGGAAAAATAACTTTATCTGCATTTCTTTTTTGCACATTTTTTTTTGTTTTAGTTACTTTTAGATCAGAAGTAGTTTTTTTTGTCTAATATTCGATAATTTATTTTATTTCTGTAATATGAGAACTGACAACCAGTCTTACCAAGGAGTACCGCAGTTACTGGGTTGTGGAGGTCTGATAGGCAGTCGCTCCATGTAATATACTGGTATTCAGCTGCTTTCGGTTGGACTGGATCCCGGTGTACACCAACCAGTACAGTATACAAAAAATGAAACAGAACAATAACAAAATAAAAATACTGGTATGTATGCCTATTATAGGTATACACAGCATTCACCACAAAACAACATCCTTTTTAACTAAAAAATAAACTTATGAAAATATTAAATACAATTAGTTAACAAAATTCAAAATAAAAAGGCATTAATTTTATTTTACTAAAAAATATAAAATGTTACCATGAAAGGTGGAAGGTAGGGAGGGGGAGGTAATTGGAGTGTGAGTGATATCTAAGATTTAATATGAATTCATAAAAAATATTTATTGGTAGTTTATGCACTCTCGTACCTCAGAGAATAATCTTCTAAACTTGTTGAGTGATACACCGTGTAATTCAGTTTCTCACCATTCACAAAAACTGTTGTAAATTCGGCACATTTCCATAAATGATTAAAACCTTAAATAACTCTGTTTTCATTAGACATTTTTTTCCACAAACCGTAACAGAATTATATTCAATTAAAATCCTACACCTATCTAGCCCTTGTTCACACTACACAATAATGAGGCGTCACAAACAAAAAGCAGGAAACGATACATGAACGTGACGGATAAAATTTCTTAGCGATTTCTCACTTCACCCCTCACACAGTCACACTACAAACCATTTGATTTGTTTAATCAAATGCGGGCTTTCGAATTAATTAGTTTGTTACGCACCTGAGCGTACCTTTATTGTGTGTAATACATCATTTTATTTGCGTTCCATAAACTAACATTCAAGCAATTGTAAACTTTATGTGGAAGAAGTTACGGTTTGTGATTGGATCAGTGGTGTATAAACGTAAGTTTGTCGAAACAAACGTATCATTATTTTGAATTAATTTCGTACTCAATTCCAAAACTTAAAGTTTTATAGCTTAAGGTTTAAATTCGTTTTGATTTGTTACAAATATAAAAGATTTTGTGGATTTTTTAATGTTTCGATACTTTATAATCATACGGTGACAGTCAGTTGATGAGTAGTTTGCGTAATGATACTTTATGACTCAATGGGTAATGAGTTTGATTCCGATTTTAAATTCCAGGAATTACCTGCAACATTGTTGTTTGATTCCCAAATTGATGGTTGTCAAAAATCACAATCATAAAATAATGATAAGGTTGATAGCAATTAGTTTTTGTAATGAATTAATGCATCTATTCAACAGTGACAGTTCCATACTTCCTATTGTGACGATAATTTGTTTAGTGTTTTTTTATTAATCAGAAAATTACTGGTTAGTATTAGAACTATTGTCATCAACAGGCCTTCCTCTTCCGGTCTCTGTATACGAGAATTGGTACAGTTAAACCAGAAATATTATGCGTTTCAGTAATCTTCGTGTTTCCGAAATAGCACGAACGTGGCGCCACAGAGTACCCCAAAAGCAAAGCTTCTAAGTTTTGTACTTCCGCTCTTTGTGGTAGTGCAGCTATCATTGCGTGTTTGTATGAACTTTTCTCTCTCTCTCGGATCACCTACGCTAGTCACACTTTGTCACCTGTCACGAAAAAAGTTTTATTTAATTTTTTATTGCATAGAGTTGTTAATCTATATATTTACAATTATGATAATACAAAATAGGAAAGTACCTACTTCCTTGGTTTTAACAGCTCTATAATAAATCTATATTCATCACGCTTTCGTATTTCCGAAGATAGACGATGATTGCCGAAGCGCAGTCTTTTTATGGGTCATCTATACTATACGGGGTATAAGGGACGCGCAAATTGTTACCACGAATTTAGTACATAATTCTAGCCCAACAGCGTTGAAAGTTTTGATCGGTATTAAAAAACCTGCCTCGTTGGTCTAGCGGTCACAAGCACTAATGCTGAGCATGAGGTCCTGGGTTCGATTCCCGAGTCGGCCAAAGTGTTATTGGGTTTTTCTATCTGGAATTTCTTAGTAGCAGCCCGGAGTCTGGCAATAGGCTCGCCCCCTATTACATGGGACTTAAACATAACTGGCGAAATGTGGGTGTACTATAAGTACACCTCTGCCCAACCTTTCGGGGAAACAAGGCGTGATGTTATGTTCCATTTTGTCCGTGTATGACATAGCATACTTTTTTTCATCCGACGAAAAATGTTAAAAACAGTTTGCATGTCGATGTTTCTTACACCATGTATCTACGAATGACAGCCGGCACCAACATGGCAACGGCTTAACGTGCATTCCCGAGACACGGAGGGATCTCGGTATGTAAAGATGGTCACCCATCCACGGACCGACCGCGGCAAGGGTAGCTTAACCTGATCGATCGACCCTTACGGCTGTTATAACTTAGCCACGAGCCCCGCCACCATAACTATAAACTAACGTGTCGTAATTCACCCCATCTCATAACGACCTAACTCCCTAATTACAACCAGACAGATAATTGACGTCACAAAACCCACGAACTAAGATTACATGAAATCCGTAACATTTAGTCGTAAACTGAGCAAATCCTATGTAACTATTACGCCCTGGTTTTACGATGAAATTTTTAATCCCGTTGACATAAAGGAGTTTATCTTGATTCAGTTTTATTGGCGACACATTGTTGTTGGTATCATGGTGATGCGTCGCGTTTATAGGGTGAAACGAAGTAGTTTGTTTTGGCAGAATGTGATTCACACATAGTATAATAAAAAAATGCTTTTGAAAACAGCCAGTGAAAACAGACTCACTCTCATGTAATTCAGGACTAACTAATATTTTTAAAAAAACAGACATCATTAAACAATTGTCCATATAGTGTTAGTACCAAAGGTCTTAAAAACTATGTTAGTATTCATTAGCATTAATTTGCATTCTCGCTTATAATAAAATATTAGGTACATAAAATAATAAAATATATAAAATAATAATAAATATAATTATCCAATCTATGTCAAAAATAATATTGATAAAAAACTCGTCACGTGAAGCCGAATAAGCCTCCCTAGCACTGCAGACTCCGGCCTTACTGATATCATCTTCATTATGCTATGTTTTTTTAAATTCTTTATCTGTATTAACAACAATTAAATACAATTATTTGGGCGACCGAGTTCTTCCCTGTTGAAAATAGAGAATGCTCATTGTATAGTATAAGATAGTTCATAAACTAATTCCATGTTGCCATGTCATTATTCTAAGGTAGCCATTTTGTTTTAAACTTTGGGCGTCCCAGCTCTGCTCGCGGGAAAATAGAGAAAAGGAATTTTCCCAGTTAAGAGACCTAGCTAATATTTTTCGCACCCTTTCATCGAAATCGTTCGAGCAGTTTTGGAGAAAGTGATTATAAAAAAAAAAATTGCTCATTTACTACATAGGATAAAGTTTGCCAAACTGCATAACAGTCTATGGGCGTATAACAATGGATTTGAAATTTAAAAAAATAATGTGCTTGTCTATCTTAAAAATGCTAAGTAGACTATAATAAAAATACGTTAAAATGCACTTTTGCAAACGTGAGGTTTGTTACAAACATAATTACAGACACAATGAGAGATAAGAGGTATATCTTTTATTTCGGTGGACGTCAGTAAAGGTAACTAGTTAAATACATACAAACATAAACTCACTTATTAGTTATGATTATTATTTTTATTTCACTCACTTTGCAAGGATCGTAGCAGGTGGCATTCTGTAGTTTCAGCCTACCCCGACATTTCGCCAGTTTTGTTTACCTACTGAATAATTAATTGTATCATAATTTGCATCTATACTTTATTACCATTTAATGTTTTCTTTGCTTTTTCATATAATATACCTAAATAAATTAATAAAAATAATAAATGATTATATAAAATAAAAATAAATCTTAACATTAAAATATAGCGTCGAAAATTTTAATTCATTTATTCAGAGAATGTGTAAAAAAATGCAGCGTTTTATGTCAAGAAGAATAATATCGTAAAAAAAATCCTATTACAAACAGTCAGTTAAATGCATAACATCTTACTGCATACATCCCTTATTTACTATAAAGCAGTACTAATAAAAATCAAAAAACTTTACGATCTTAAAAATGTTCCTTGCGTTTAATATTGCCATCCACGCCTGACATATCAACCAGGGCTTAGATTTTACTGTCCAATACGGTATTACATTTGCATAGCCGTAAAATTTACTACCTATGCATTTTGTCTTCTAATCCGAGCATTTTAGCACACTGTGCGCCCTTCAAATTACTACCAAAATCTTTTTGCTGCTGATAAAGTTTGATGTAGATCGTATTGTTTACGACATAGAGTTTATTTTTGTGTATTTTGTTGGTAAATATAAAGTTGTTTTGTAAGTAATTCGCCGATTTTATCGTCAATCTTACAGGTTACGTTAAAGATAAGTTTTTATTGTGTTTGTCTTATTTTTATTATTTTGTATGCAACGTGACAATGGTGGTGTAATGTATGTATGGTAGTATTATTGTAAGAAAAAAATATTAATTGTTTGACTTATTTTGGCATTCTGAATTTTTAAAAGGTAGCAGCGACAGCCTGAACCAATTCTGAAGGTGTAATCTTTAAAAACCACATCCATGAAGATTTGATGTTAAAAATTCATCCAGAGTTTGACAGGGGGTATCAAAAAAAAATCTACCTTTTAAATATCAAAATGAATTGCTGTTCGTTGTTGTTTTTTGTTTATTATTTATAAACAAAAAATAGGCAAATCTGCCAAATTCACGTAATAGTCCGAATTAAATTTATAAGGAAAGAAAAATTGGAAAGTTCTCGAAAAAATTCGGGGAAACTGAACGTCCATATTTGTATGGAATTTTTGCATGAATTATTAAAAACTTAGATAGGACAACGTGTGTCGGATCAGCTAGTAATTAAATAATAATTGAGGAAATGTGTTAGAAACCATTGCGATTACCTGTTCAAAACTTAACCTGTAAAATATGTTTCTACCACAGAAAAATGTTTTGGCATAGCTGGCATTGCGATTCACCGTCTAATGTGGTCCCAAATATTAATACCAGCACAACCCCCCACTACTCAGTCTGACGATTCATCACAGGACAACAGGGGTAAAGAGGGCACTTCAGACTTTACAGTCGTCAAAATTTGCATGAAACTCATCAGGGTGAGTTTACGAGTGCGTGCGTCTCTTCATATGCATTCATTGTTAGAGGATGAACAATTAAAGTTATTATTGATCCTTTTATGGGAAGGAAGGGTAATGAGAGTCTGAAGACGTCATCATTGAAGCAGAAATTAAAATGTCCTAGGATATTTTGTACTTTACCAGAATACCCGCGTCATTTCGCATTGTTGCATAACTTTTTAATTTATCGAGATTAAAAAGTTATGCAATATTTTATTCATAGGTATTCTTTATGGCACCTCTTTAGGTCATGAGCTATCCGAATATCAAAAAAGGGGTGGCCTATGTCTTACGAGAGAGGCGTTATAATTGATTCCCTGTCGTAACAGAAAATCAATTTTCACGCCTATCCAATTTCCAAATAGCCCGAAATGAAAACGTCACGTATGGAAATTGAAGACGTCATCATTGAAGCAGAAATTAAAATGTCCTAGGACATTTTGTACTTTGTATCACACGAACCAGATCACGTGAAAGTCAACCATACCATAAAATATATCCTCCGGCACTCGGTAACAGTGTAGCTGCAAATAAAATATTTTTTTAAAACGGATGACTACCTAGTTTCAGAGATTACTTCCTACATCCAAACTTTCAAACTTTACCTCTTTATAATATGAGCGTTAATCTTTATAAAAATTATGACATGATGACTTTAAAACAAATGAAAAAATGAAATATAAAATATAAAATTAATGTACTACTACTAGGTAAGCCAAACTGTAATATCAAAAAAATCTTCGTAATTTTTTTAACCATTTGTAACAATATAACAGCTTGAGTGTCAATACTGTGCTCAAACAAAGACATTTCTGGCGCTTCTTAATCCCAACAGTAACCCGAGCAAACCATTCATCACCAAACATCACATATCTTCACAACAAAGTACTAATTATAACACAACATCCACCAAATCGTCACATGGTCACAATCAACCGGTACATTAAGCGCCACGGTAATGCAAACGGTACGTTTAGTGCCACGGTAATGCAAATGGTACCAACGTCTAAATTAGGACTGTAAACAAAACGGCGATATGTGATGAATGGCTATTGTCACTAGGTATCTGTGTGGGTGGCTAATTGAGCTTTCTTCGTTTTTGCTTTGTTTAGGTATTTTGTATGTTCATTCGAGAACCAGACAGTAATACCCTTTTTTATATTAGATCTTTGTATTTTGCTCTTAGGCATAAAACCGAAAACAGTTCGATAAACCGATCGCATTATGTCAAATTCAAACATTGAACGAAAAAAATGTTCCCACCTCATTACCTCATTCTCCGATAAGTATATCAACCGACTTCCGTAAAGAAACTAATCAAAGGCTATAAAATTAAGGCAACTATAAAAGTTGGCTCAACCGGGTATCGAACCTCGTAAACAAAATGAGGACATTCGTAAGCATGGTGGTGATGAGATAAATCTTGCAATTTGCTGTCGTAACTTTGTAACGATGAATGAGGACTTTGTTCTCGGTAATTTTAACAATGGCGGTAACAATGGTAATTAGATTTTTGGTACTTTATACCTACCGGTACGCAAATATCCAAGTGAAATATCTACGCCCTTTGTAAAACCACGGCCTTCCTTTAGCCTATGGATTATTAAAAAAATCCCTGTCATTTAATACTTTATACGTTTTTTTTTTGCTTATTTTTTTTTTTTAATTCTTCCTTCAACACAATGGACATAAAATGGGGAAATGCACGTATTAATTAAAAAATACTGACCATTTCTCATCATAACAAGGAACTAGTTTTATGCAAAATACTTTAAATGATCTTTAAATACACGCTCCTCATTTAATACTTTAAAACAATACATTTATTACTTAACCTAACGTCTCACTTAGCCTACTGGGCCTGAGGCACAAAGCATAACTTAATAACTAAATACATTTTGTCAGTCCCTAATCCTAATTTATACACAAAATGTTTAAAAGCTCAGAATTAATTATGGCATCATCCCTTCTAAATACTCTTTGATGACAATTTGCCTTGGAGGCATGATACTTGAAACGTTTGAATATTACACATTGACTCCTGACTGCACTTTAGAGTAAAACATAGTTAAATGGTTAAAAATGTGTCTGTCTGTTTGTAAAAAATATATAAATATTCTATAAAAATAAAAATGAAATGCTGCTGAGCACATCACTTGAGAGAACGTTGAGAACGTTGTAAGGTAAAAGTAAGCTAAGTAAAGTGACAGGTATGAGGAACAGGGTATAAAGTTCACTAATCCTCTATAGAAAAGGGTGGATCCTCCGACCAGACGGGTGTTGTGCCTGGTGGGCAACTGCTCAACGATTGATGTCCGATAGTCTTAGTCTTAGGTTTTATGTTGAATACTATAAATATTTTCAAATTCGGGAAAAACTGAACTTTTCTGTGGGATTTTTGTATGAACTATTGAGATTTTGACGTCTGTCAGATCAGCTAGTTGTGAATAAAAATAACAGATAAAAACATTATTCTTGAAGTCCTAAAGATTTGTTGAAAAAATACCATAGTTTTTACGACATCAAAAACATCGACATCCAATAAGAATTGTACGTTATTTATCCTTTTACAATTAAATATTATTTGCTCAGTAAACAGAGTTTATTATAACGATGTAATAATTATTTATTAGGTAACCTACCTACTATTAAATAAGGAACCTAAAAATAATTTTGCTGAAATGTGTACTTCCATTGAATTAGGTTTTAAGACAGTAAAATAAGGTCAAACGAAATAATAAGTAAGCAAAGTCAGGGCAAAATAACATGTAGTAAAATATATGTCAACATTTTTAGAATATTGTAAACAGCTTGCGGCCTATTTGACAATTAAACAAATTATACTGTCAAAGCATTTTGAGATTTGCATAGCGCTAAGTGATAATATTATGAGGGTGGGCAGAAATCAACGTAAGTAAAAAAAAGCGATGCGAAGGGTGCCACAATGTTTAGCAAAAAACACGGAAAAAAAGCCCGAGGTGTCTACTGAGAAAATGACGAAATATAAATATATTAAAAAAACAAATCATCCTTTTCTCTTCAATCTAGATAACTGCTCACCCCTTTACCGACCGCATCGACATTATAATCCTCATAATTCAATCTGTCATTGGGTGTCTTCACTGACTGCACATCGCCCATTCAATCAGGGTTGTCAATTTTGCTTCGTTACGTAGAAACCGCTTTGATAAGACACGCAGATAGGATTATGGACGGTGGCATCCCTGTCCGGGCAATCATTAGGCTTGCAGCTTGTTTAGCACTAAATCCTTTGTCTATTGCTAGAAGGGGTAGGAGCTTGCGAATATTTTTTCGGATATTTCTGATTGGTTCGGATATAAGATGGGATATTTTTTATAGTGACCTGCCTTCGACAACCTACGCTGATTTATAAAGTGTAAAGGTTTTTATTAGACTCATTAAAACGCATCGGTAAAAGTAGTTATAGTTTAGGTAAAGTAGTTATATTTTCAGTTAAAGTAGTTTAGTAAACGATTTACCTATTTCAATTTGGTTAGTGAAAATCAGATAGGTACTTAAAATTATATCCATCCTACATTACACTGATACTTTTAAATCCTATTTTGATGCCAAACGAATAGAACACAGCAACATTTCAACAAGCACCAATATTGGTAATACACACTGTGTTGCAAAATATTCGTACTTTACCGAAATTCGTATATTTCTTACCACTTTTCGGATATCGTCTCGGATAACATCACTATTTCTGTATTGCTCCGGATCAATTATGTGTGATTTGGTTTAAATTGAACGTGCCCTGTGTTTAGATTGAATGTCTGTTTAGTGAGAACTCTGTATTTTAGTGTAAGTTTATTTAGAGGTTAGTTTAAGATCTGCATGTTGGTCAAGTTAAGAATACGTCGTCTGTAAATTTGTAAGTTAAATGTTTGTGGCAGTTGAGATGGTATGTAAGTCTTGTTGATATGTGTTCTGACTGTAAGGTCTCCCACAAGGTGGCCCAATGGCCTCGTGGATGCCGTAGGAATCCGATGGATGCAAAAAGCACAGAACTGGTCGAAGTGCTTGCAGCCTAAGTCCAGCAGTGTTGTAGTGACCTTAAAGTGAGTTGTAATTCCACCTGATGCTATTGCTTGACACTATTGATTCTCACTTCATGCTCACTTCACTTAAGTGTTCACTGTGATATTTTTACAGAATAGATCGGCTGATCCGTCTCTTTTCGTTTGTGAAGAAAAAAGCTTGGAAACGATCGCAACAAGAGGGAGATTAGAGTTTCAAAATGTTGGAGAAAAATGTAACACAGTACTTAGTTTAATTCACAAACCGTTCCGTTAAAATGAACACTTTTTTGTAAACGTCTTATAAAAAAAAAAAAAACAGATTTGTTCTACAAGCCATGATTTATAATACCAACAATCCTAAAGCCTCTATTGGGTTTTACCATCTGGAATTTCTCAGTAGCAGCCCGGACTCTGGATTTGTGTCCGGTTGATGGCAATAAGCTCGCCCCTATTACATAGGGATTAAACATAACTGGCGAAATGTCGGTGTACTATAGGTACAGCTCTGTCTAACCCTTCGGGGAATACAGGCTTGATGGCATGTATTAAATCATATAGTAAAATAAAATCTTTATTGAAATAAATTAGAGTTACAAAAACAATGAAGCCTCTGAAATCCAAACTAGGTTTACCAGGGGCCTAAGTCTACTAATTTATAAACGTTACGATGGTCTCTCAATGGTGAGTTTTTGTATGGCAAATCTGTCAAAAACTCACCATTAAGAGACCATTGTTTATAAATTAGTAGACTTAGGCTCCTGATCAGTGCGTTCTCTCAATTCATTACATTATATTTTTATACCAGGTAAGATTTTTACTGAACACGATAATTTTGAACATGCAGAAATTACAACAGAGATAGTACTTTAAATAGGTAATTCAAATGTAGTGTGAAGGTAGTGTGTGGAGTGTGGGTGTGGGTGTGTATAAAGAGTGGGTCCATACAGAATCATCAGTGTATTGAATGGATTTAAAACGCGCCTTCGCAAACTGTCATCGCAAGATGCTCGAAGCTTCAAGCTTGAAATCTTAGCGCAGGCGTTACTTGTGTTTGATTGAATACTTTTAAAATATGAATTGTTAAATGTAGTATTGGCTGCTTGGGCCTTAATTATGCTGACACGGAAAATCTTTTATCTTTCAAATATTAAAGTATTCATCATCTCATACGCAGTAACACTCATCACATGCATACATAAACTCATCACATTCACACTCACTCTCATCACTTGCATACTTACACTCATCACAAATACCTACACATACATTTGGTCACCTTTAAGTCCTATGTTTGATTAATTGGACTGAAACCGGTGCATTTGATAACCTATCTTTTATAATTCATATTATCTGTCGAAAGAGACTGGATCCTGCACCACAAGGTATCCTAGTGCGGGATATCCATACCCAAATATTGCGTATGAATCAATAAAACTTTTTATTATGAAATATAAACCGTGCAACAAAATATACCTATCTCTCGCTGTCGTAATCTATTAGCAACCTGAAAGTAACTACTTTCATTTTCTGCTAGGTTTGGTTGGTGTTAGGGCTTGTTCTAAGTCCGCCTGGCTAGCTACCACTATCTTATCTAAGTCTGTCGCCATAACAACAATGTTAGCAGCATTGTTGTGTTTCGGCAGTTAGTAGTAAGATAGCCCTGTTCCTCTGTGGTTGAGGATTCCGGGTGAAGCTCGCTTCCACCTTCGGCCTTATTATCACTTACCATCAGGTGAGATTCAGGCAAAGAGCTCCCCGTTGTGGTTATAAAAAAATTAAAAAAAGTTTCTCCAAATCTTAAGACTTTGAAACCATATTTTTTTATTAACAGATGAAAAGATTTAAAAAAAAATTTTTTTATTTCTACGTCTTCCTATCTACCTACGTCTTACTTTAGCGTCCAATTTAGCTATGTTAAAGGTTAAATTAATATAAGTCACCATGACCTGCAATCATTTCATTTTTAACATTATTAATTATTGTTTCTTTTTTGATGTACCTAGTCCCTAACATTTTTCAGAAAATTCGTTGACCCCAAAAAAAAATCTCGCACCTGATTAATATTGATTTAACAGTCATAAATAATTTATAGTTAGGTTCCCACATTATGCTTATAACACCTCATAAGCTCCTAATTATAATTATTTCACTAATTAGCCATAAATCAAGGCCTGATTAAATCAATTAACTAAATCAAGCAAATCAAATCAACATTACGTTGGTGATTGAAACCATGATAACCATATTAATTGTGTCCAGGGACTTAGGCGTAATCCGGCTAATCTATGAGGGCTTAGAGTGTGGTCGGTACCCTTAATTGGCTACCTGGTCACGCGGATTTGAGTGGAAAATCGGATGGTGGTAGGTAGTGGCAAAAGTGGTAATTTATCTAAGTGGTAATTTCTCTAAAGTGGTAATATAATTAGGTTCAAGGCATCAAGTGCTATGAAATCAAATTAAAAATCATTTATTTTAGGTCCTTGACCCATATTAAAAAACAGACACAAAGTCAATTTAGTAAGTGTCACTATTTTGAATTAAATAAGTGATGAGTGAAAAACAACAAGCATTACAATATATAGAATTTTGGTATCGCAAATAGGTAGGTAGGCAGGCAGGTAGGACGAATAAAATTATAATAAATATTAATTTCAGATTATTGTGAATTTAGAATTATAAGTCAAATGCAAGATATTCAAAAATGTGAAAAAATAAATATTCAAAATATATCAAAAGAAAATGTCAAAAATAAAATAAAGTTAAACCTAATTTTTAAGTTTCACACAATCAAGATGGTTTAGCTAGCCTAAAATTGATTATAATATATGTGCAATAAATAAAAAACAAGCTTCTGCCGGTTTTGTCAGAACTCAATACTTTCCCTAGCCTCACCACAATATTAACAGCGACAAAACTGCAAATCTCTGCGATAAAATGCCTTTTTTAGGTTTCCAACAAGAATTTGATTTATTCTTCTGCGGCCGCCTTTTAGCATTAAAATGTTATTCTTTCTTAATTTTTTTGTATTTTTTGTATTGTTAGTGACTAACCTGGTGTCAGAGTTTTAATGCCGCTAATAGGCCTCTGATTTGGCTTCATTATGTCGTCGAGAAATATCTCTCAGGCATGTGTTTCCTCACGATGTTTGCCTTCTCCGTTTTTGAAGCAAGTCATAATATTATACAATACGCACATGAATCCGAAAAGTCAGAGGTGCGTGCCTTGGGGTTCGAACTCGAGTCTACCCACCTCGAGTCAAACCACCAGGCTATCACTGCTATTCCAATTCCTAGAGCTAGTTCAGGCACATAACAGAACTGAATTTTCCATAGATTTAAGCAAATTCGTATTTAAAGTTTTACCTTTTTTACCTGAATAAACTTTTATTATTATTTATTTATTTATTAAATTACTTATAACCTTAAAATAGAACAGTAACTTTTTGATACAGGCATAAAATAAACATAAACAAAAACATTTATTTTTCACGTCAGTGTCATTGAAGTGTCAACGTTCAAAATTTGATTTGTGTTTCAATAACTGATGAAATATTAATAAAAAAAAACGAATTTAAATATATTATTCTAAGTATTTTATTATTTTAATTAAGTGTGTCGTTGTCAGAATGTATTTTTATAACCGGGCGCTTACCTAAGGAATGAAGAAGACAAAAGACGTAAGAGACTTTGAGGAAAGGTATTCTGCATGCTTCGTTGATTTCGGCCTAAAAACTGGTGACTATGTTTGAAATAGTTTGTTGTCATGTATGGAACATAGCTAGTGGTTTTAAAAGCCTAAAGTGTACCTGACAGGTAATGCAAATTTTGTCAAATATGTGCTGAGCATGAGGTCCTGGGTTCGATTCCCAGGTCGGGCAAAGTGGTATTGGGTTGTTCTATCTGGAATTTCTCAGTAAAAGGCCTGGAGTATGGAGTTGTACCTGGTTGATGGCAATAGGCTCGCCCCCTATTACATGGGACTTAAATATAACTGGCGAAATGTGGGTGTACTATAGGTATACCTATAGGCCCAACCGTTCGGGGAAACAAGGCGTGATGTTGTGTTAAGTCTTGAGCATTGTTCAAGATAAAGCTCCATTGACACGATTCATGTTACTTGCCTGTGGCATGCAAACAAATTGAAGTAAAAAAATGTCTAGCATCGACTAAACAGCGTTTAGACGATGCTGGTCATTTATTGCTGCATATTTTATTGTTGCTTCAACTTATGGTAAGCCACAGGCAATTAAATCGCACCGTGTAGATCAGGGATAACAGTCAATTAAAAAACTAGTGAACGCACGTCATGTTAAGCTAGGCTTCCAATAGATGGACGGGCCGACTCGCTCATACAGAGAAGAGGCTTGAGTCCGAGCAGTGCTATTATTATAGGTTGGCCTTGCTTATACTTAAGCAATGTCAACATCTCCTGTCAAATCTGATGGAAAAACATTACTTAAAGGAAGCTGTGCTCCTATATCTTAATGTATTTTTTTCTTTTAAGCTCCGGCTACACTCAGCTACTTGCTTGCACAAGCAGTTTTTGCAAACACAAATAAAAAAATGATCATAAACAAACCGTTTGCACGCGGTATACGATTTTGCACACGTAGCGACTAGCTTGCACAACAGTGTTTATGCAAACAGTATGCTGCTGATGTGTGTAACTCAGCTTTATATGTCTAAGAACTTCTTTTGAAAAAGTCAGATAACTTTTATCTCAGGAGTTAATATTGCAGTCAAGCTTTTGTATAGAAAATATGTCAAACTGTCTTATATCAATCTATAAATAAAAATCAATAGCCATGTGTTAGTTTCGTAAAAACTCGAAAATGTCTAGATCGATTGTGAGTAAACTTGGTGAGCAGAAAGTGCGTCAGAAAAAGTTCCTAACAAAAAAAACCGGCCAAGTGCGTGTCGAACCACGCATAATGAAGGGTTCCGTAGCTGGGATGAATTTTATTTATTCGAAAAACAAGCTTTATTATATTGTAGTTGTAAAACAAGTTTGTAATCGTAAAAAAAAGACTGTGTGTGATATGTAAAGGAAAAATTTGGAGTTGAACAATTTTTCTTTACTTGTACTGTGAGAACTTGCTTCTTGACAAATTTCATGATTCTAGGTCAACGGAAAGCTCCATAGGTTTTGATTTATTTGCGAGTATCAAAATATGTCTCTTAAACGGCCGTATTTATTTATTGCGTTGACTTAAAAGCTTGATTTTTTTTAGACCTCCAAAGGACCATAGACGTACGTATTTCATATTAATTTCAATGTGATACCTCCACGCTTTCCTGAGAAAAAAGATCTTGATAGTCTGACAGACAGACGTGATTTTAAAAGGGTTCCGTTTTTCCATTTAGATGTACGGAACCCTAATAATGAAAAAGGCATTGCAACGCATTACAGCTAGTCTTCAGATAAAAGTTATTTGACCACTGAAAAGACAGGCCTAAATCAATGATTTGTTTTGTTTCATGACCATTCTAACTTTACCTGCAGCTGCGGGGCTCCTTATCGGCAGCATGGTGGGCAGCTTTTTCCTTAAAGGTTATAAAAAATGGCCAATGTTCATTGGAGGCGGTCTTGGCTTTGGCATGGCTTACATCAACTGTGAGAATAGCCTTAATCAATTCCTACAGTCTATGGACCCAAAAGCTTGTCTGATAAAGTTAGTATATTTGTTTTTTTACCTTTTATCTTTATTATGAATTTCGTTATCATCATCATCATTCTGATAATCATTAGTGTCGTTAACATAATCAGCAACTTGCTTATCATCATTGATAGTCATCATAAGGAGTTACTTGGAGTCTCATTTCCTACGAGATGTATGGTAAGTGTTTTTTTCAGTTTCTGACTTTTCTAGTACTTAAACCTCAGTTGGTCAGATTTTTTTGATCCTTATAAGAAACAGGATCGATTGCCATCAAAAAGAGTTTTTTATGAAAATGGCCAATTTTCTTGCTGACTGTTTTTTTTTTCTTCAAAATCTGTGATTAGGGATCAACATTTCTCAAAAAATAAGAACATCTTCTAAGACCGTTTTCCTGTAGCTACAACGGTAAAATACAGGGATTTAATTACCTACCATCGAAATAGAAATTGTAGACAACAATAATGCCAGTGTCAATTCGCTACACTATAATTCCCACATTTTTAAAAGGAGCTACGATATTGTCACAACTACTACAATAAAAAGCTTGTAATGAGCAAATGTGCTAATTAGGCTCACTTTCTGTAAACAAAGTAATAATACTAAAAACTATTAAAAAAGGTGCAATTATTAGCGGCTCGCCATCCAACCAAAAAGGTCTACCTCCATACAAAAACGTCAATATTATGCAAACTCTCTCCTTTATCGCCATCAAAGGCAATAATTGTTTCCCGACAATTGCCTAGGAAACCATTTGTATTGAAAACTGAAGCCAATAGTAAATGAACAACAGTCTGTGAGGACGAATAGCTTTTGAAATTGCAGACGGAACTAATTATGGCTATAAAAATATAGAAAAGGGACTAAAAAGGGCTACATTTGGACAGAGTATAGTAGTCATACATTGTAAAGCAGATAATGAAGAAGTTAGTAGACATTGGACACAAGCTGCTATAAATATTGGGGGTTGTAAAAATTAGGGTTGTTACTTGATGTTAATTGGGGCGCTCAGTCTCTGAATATGATATTCTCAAAATATCATAATCTCAAAACACCATAATCGCAAATCATTACATTATCAAAACATCATATTCTCAAAACATCATATCATCAAAATATCATGATCTCAAAACACCATATTCGCAAAACACAACATTCTTTTTACATCATATTCGTATTTTATAACATTTTTTTACCTGTTTGTACTGTTATTAACAAAATTCTTTGTGTAACCTCTTTTTTGAATAACATCCTGTCCGGATCATTTCCTCTTTTGACTAATAATATCAATGTCACCTGTTATGACTAGTAATGTCGATGTCAATTCATATATTATTGCAGTATAAAGTATTTCATGTGAGACCGATTCTGAAAATGGATCAACCCAGTTACAAATTCATAACAAGTCAGAAAAATAAACCAGTCTTACTACTTGGAGGATACAGATATAATTTATATTTAAAAAATAAGTCCGGAACGACAAATTGGCGGTGTTCGAAACAAAAGGATTGCCGCACCTCAATAACGTTGAATACTAATAATGAGATCATAAGACCCGCTAAGCACACCTGTGATTCTCCTGATTTTACGCGTAATATAATAGACACAATTATGGACGACTGCAAAAAAGAAGTATGCAATAACTTTGAGTCAGCCCAGAAGATTTTCGAAACACTTTTCACAAGACATGATTTTAAGGGTCAGGAACATAAAAAACCATTGTTTACATCTAAGAAGGATACTTTATATAGAGCTCGAAAGAATTTTTTAAACATGAATAGTGTAAAAGTTACGGAGTCGAAAAATGTAAAACTACCACATAGTTTGGTGGAAGATTTTTTTTTATACGATGAATGTTATTTGGCCGAAAGAATAATAATATTTTCAGTGCTAACACGATCGGAGTTACGGGAATATTTTAAAACCACCACAACCTTATATGGCGACGGTACTTTTAAAATTGTACCATCTCCATATTATCAAATGTATGGTTTGCATGTAGATGTAGCACGGCGTGATGATATGGTGAATTTCATACCAATAATTTTTGCTCTCTTACCCAATAAAAAAGAAAATACGTACAAGAGATTGTTTTTAATACTAAAACAACAATTTCAATTAAAATTAAATATGTATAAATGTGATTATGAATTAGCAGTAGTAAAAGCCGTAAAAGAGGTTTACCCACACATAGCGGTTAAAGGTTGCTACTACCATTTTTGTAACGCCGTGTTCAAAATGAGCAAAAAACTAAAACTTGAGGAATCTGAAGATCAAAAAGTAGCAAAGTACTGTTCACTCTTGCCTTTACTGCCTCCGAAGTTGATACCAGAAGCCTTTTACACCATCATTGAAATGACGACATCACCACGTGTCAACAAATTTCTTGATTATTTCAACAGTCAAAGGATGAAAAAGATTAGCAGTGACATATTAAGTTGTTATGATCAGAAAAACAGAACAACAAATGGGGTTGAGGGTTGGCATCGCCGGATCAATTCGCGAATTCCATCAAAACCCAGTATGTACCAATTTATATCACTGCTCAAGAAAGAAGCCAAAATACAAAATATAAAATTAAAAAGAAATGCCTTACATTGCACTGATATAAAACGAAATAGAAAAATAATAGACAAAAATATTCAAATTAGAAGTATAGTCAACGATTGTGTAAAAAAAACAATCTGCATTCAAGTGTGTTTGAAACGATTATGTGCAATTAGTACATAATATAATAATTTGGACTAAAATAAGAAGAAATTTAATTTTTTGTTTAAGAATAGTTGCATTATTTTTGTTATTTTAATTTTGTTTTGTTATTAAAAAAAAATGAAAACTCCAAAATTTTATTTTGTGAAATTACCACTATCCTATGATGTTGAGGACTGTACTTTGAATGTGGTATCATAAGAATGTTGTGTTTTGCGAATATGGTGTTTTGAGATCATGATATTTTGATGATATGATGTTTTGAGAATATGATGTTTTGATAATGTAATGATTTGCGATTATGGTGTTTTGAGATTATGATATTTTGAGAATATCATATTCAGAGACTGAGCGAATTGGGGCAGTAAAATTATTTTATGGATTTAATTATTACGTTGTGTGTTAAAAACCTACGGATTTGGTTGTTGTTTTATTATTATGAGCTTGATTTTAGTAAAAAAAGCATGCGGTTTTTCCCCTTTTGCTATAAATATTTCTCGATTACACTACTATCTTATAATATTCCGTGTTCGAGACGGGCTGTGTTAGGATTCAACGTCATTTTTTTTATGAATTTATTCTAAAAATGTATTCACAAAACACGACATTGTTTTGTGAATACATTCTTAGTCAAATATATTTGCATTATAATTGCCAGTAACCTTAAATTAAAATACTTTTAAAAATATAATTTCAATATCTCTAACGGTGTATCGTGCAGCCCTACAGAAATCCCATCAAAACAGCCAAACGGTCAACACTAAAGACGTTATACCTTCTTTCTGCACAGCAGGACATTTCCCTTCGCCATTTGCGTCTTTGTTTCCACATAAAGGTCACTTACTGTCGCGTCTTCTATTCAAGCTTGAGTCGCTTCCATATTTGTATTGAATTCGGCACCGCCTTCTTTTCTTTCGTTGTTTGCAAACCTGCCGCCTATTCACCACCCACAGAGCCTTTCAACAACTTTAACATTGCCACCAGCATTCATATCATTAGATTCTGAGTCTTCATCATAAGGTTCAATTTCAAGTTGACTAGCTGCGGGAATAAGTTTGTTTTTGGACAAATCATCACTTGTTTTTCCGTTTTAAACATTTTTATTTGTTACGTTCGGATCGTTTGTGAGTCATGCCTGTTGTAGCTTTGAGGCCGTCCGCATGGGCGTTTCTATGGCTTTTTTTAGGTAAACGCATGTCAATTACATTTCGGATTGCGTTTGGTTTAGGACAATGGTTACCAAAGTTTTTGTGATGCCTTTTCAATATTTGGGATCTTTTCATACTTTTTTTGTTTGCTGAATATTAATACTCTCTCTCCCGGTTTAAATTTGCGAGTTCGTTTTTGTATTTACAAAAATCTAGTCTATTACAGACTTCTCAAGTGTATAACAAAACATTGACAACATTGACAAAACAATTACTCTAAAACTTCAATGTAACTTTACTCAAATAATATAAAGAAAATAAGATAAAAAATGAGCATTCCTTAATATTTATTTTCAACCTATCATCATTACTAAAAAAGCATTCATAGAACATAACTATAAGTGACCCACACAATAAAAACAATTTACAGAAGCCAAGACAATAAGTTCACGATGTTTCATCATCATCCTTTCATCCTATTATTCTTCTCCTTTGACCATGATTGTCCATCATCTACCATTGTTGTTGCTCCAACCATCTTTATTACCCAATAAATAGAAAAAAAATGTTGAGGACTACTGCCATATTCATCAGGTTTGAATAGATTGGAAGACAATATGGCCAGAGGCAGCGCAGTTTCAATTGATCGTGCAGACAATTGTACTGTGGAACAGGACCAGTATTATATGCATCCTTTTTATTAAAAAGAAAATGCTGGTTGTGATTAGAAAATAGAACATTTGTACGGGAATGTAAAAAAAAATCGCTTTTCATATCAAAATCATGTCCAGGTTTTTATTTGCGTTTCTTTATAAAGAACAACTAGAGGGAAAATATAAATGTACCCGCTCGCTTAAAAAGTACCTATCTTCTATATATTTCAATTCAGATCATAATCTACTTGTATGTTTTTCATTAAACTTCCTTCAGGGACAGTTTCAAACGACGATTATTCAATTTTGCGATCATTTTCATTTGAGCATCTGCCCCTTAAATTAGAGTTTCCTATAAAACTGCGTTGGCGCCACTTCGTTTGCAATTTACCGGCGAATGACAACACCAAAACGTTGTTTAGGCCGTCCGCTGGCGCCCGCGCGGCGTGCTGTTTTCTAATGTTTTCTATGGGCCGCGTGAGACGGGAGATCCGCCTTACGCAGCGCTGCTCTAAGAATGATCATAGAAAACAGCACGCCGCGCGTGCGCCCGCTCCGTGCACTCGCTTAACGCAGCGCAATAAGAAAGTAAGTTGGTGCGTTTTCCTCGAGAGCGTTTTTTGACACTGTAAAGTCAAATCCCGCTGCCATCATTTTCACAAACATCCAAACTATTTTTCTAATAAAATATTAATATTTTTTTGTTTTTTTTTTTCAGAAAGACGGCGTAATAATGATTCTCGTGATGGTGTAGTGTTGGTTTTTCAAGTTGAGTTTTGTGAACGTGAAAATTGTACTTGCCCAAGAATAAATATTTCGGTTGATTTTGTATTAGTTAACCTGTTTTTTTTATTCCTTTTAAACGTTGTCGTAGAAGTTAATTTTGAAGTTTGTATAATGATGTCATCTATAGGTTGTAAGCGACAGCTCTCTGCAAACTTACAGGGCGAATTCAGTATATCATAAATTATTTCAGGAACGTTATGGGAATCCAATATATTTTATAATAAATTTGTATACAGGGTTGTATACTAATTTATTTATTTTAAAGAGGTAAAAAAAAGAGGTTTGTAACTCTGTATGTAGGGGTTAATCTTCGGAACTGCTGATCCGATTTCGAAAATTCTTTCACTTATGGGAAGCTACAGTATTGCCAAAGTGCCATAGGATATATTACAGGTTAAAACAATAAATTTCACACGGACGAAGTCGCGGGCAGAAGCAAGTAAAAAATGTTGTAACTGTTTATTTCTGTAAATATTTCTTAATTGCGTAATACACTATCAATCACATTCTGAATCGTTTTGAAACCGGTTGCTAATCAATTGCTTCACATGTTCGATAAAAAAATCGCGCAACAACTTAAATAACGCAATTAATGTTTTCGAACTGTCAAAATAAAACGGATTAGTCTTAATCGTTTACGAAAATGTGTTATGCAATTAGATAGCTGGCTCAAATTACTTTATTTTCATAGAATCAACATAAATCGATCTGTACCGGAAAACCTGCTGCTGTTTTATTTATTTATTTTCCAGAAAACGTATAGTCTATTATCTATAAAATATCAATCTGCCGAGCCTTTTCCAAACTTGAGGGCGGCTTCCGGTCTAACCTGAAAACCAGTATATTACATGAAACGCCCACATATCTGACCTCCACAACCTAGTTACAGGTTAACACGAACCTTTGGTAAGACTGATAAAACACACTTTGCCCGACCCGGGAATCGAACCCAGGACCTTATGCTCAGCAGTAGCGATTGCGACCACAAGACCAACGAGGCAGTAAAAAATGCTTTATCTAAGTTAAATATTCCTGTATTATACACAACATACCTTCCGGAATAAATGCTGTAAATGCTAGTGAAAACCGCAGCAAAATCCATTGCGTAGTTTCGAAGATTGAAGTTTTTTATGGTAGGTGGACTCCTTCGCTTTTGCCTTTGGACCACTACGTTTGAGACACCCTGTATAAATAGGAATACACGGTCACATTCCATAATTACAGAAATAACTCGCCTCTACTAGGAGTGAACAATTGAACATGCCAAAGTCAGTAGAGCGTTGACACGTATGGTCTGTAGGTCAATAACCCATGATTTCATCAGGTGCACTCTTCCTTTGCTAGAACGTGAGTCACCTGGTGAATCATCGCTGAAGTGGACCTAACAATGTGGCGTGGAGTTGTGTGCGAACTATATTTTTTTGGCGTTGGGTTTTATTTAAAACTAATGAATGTACTAACTGATGTTTTTATTATGTTTCTGATAAGCTATGTTTTATCGAGAACATACAAAATAATAATATAATGAATGCCTTGGTTAGTTTATGATAGATTGCCTGGGTTCGATTCCCAGGTAGGGCAAAGTGTTGTTTGGTTTTTTCCATTACAATTTCTCAATAGTAGCCCAAGTACCCTTTTAATAAGCTTTTAATTGACCACAAAATGAATCAGTCTCTCTAACTATACAAGGTGGACACGACAATACAACAACAAATTAAACTGCGTATATCTAATGATGACGTTCCCAGTCTGCAACAGAAAATTCAATCAAAGATCTCCAATAGTTTAGTCCCTATAGCTATAGTCAAAGATTGTCAAAACCTATAGTCTGCGCATCACTCCTATTTAGTTTGTTAGAAAAATCATCATCATCATCAATCATCAAAATCATCATTTTTTTAATTTAATTGTTAGGATTTATTTGATAGTTCCTAAATACTCCTATGAATTAATATTGCCAGTTTTAAATTTATTTTTGTAGAGTGTCGTCTCCACAAAAAAAAATGTTGTATAAACCGTGTTTTTAGTGGATAAAGTATGCATCCGTTTAGGAACATGACAATTATATAATATCTCTAACAAAAAAAAATGTTCTATGTCGTCTCTACACTTTTCCATAAGATTCTGAAGCATCGTTTTAAAAGTTGCAGTTCGTGACATAAAATAGGCCGCACAGAGCCGACTGTTTCAAATAAACTAAATGTTAGTGTAAGAAAGCCTTTATTACCCTTTGTTGGAATAATTGAAGTTTTTATAGCTGAACGTCATAATTTACTGGACGTAATACATAAAGTTTACTTTGGAATTTATTTATGCTTGAGAGACAAATATTTGTGGCGGTTTAAAATCCATACTTTATCCATACTAATACTATAAATTCTAAAGTAACTGTCTGTCTGTCTGTTTGTATGTATGTTACCTTTTCACGCCTAAACCACTGGATGGATTTCGATAAAATTTGGCAAGGAGGTGGTGCGGGAAACGAGTTCTGTCACCACCACAAAACGCATCCATCTCGTCCCTACCTACCACTGTCTGGGACGGCGGCGCCATCCATCTTCTGGCACCCATTGTGTGGGTGGAAACTTTTGCCCAGGGGTCATAGTGCATGGACAGGTACAAAAAAAAGACCTGACGTTGGCTTTCGATTCTCAGAATCGATTTTCCATTAGATACCCTACCAACCTGATACTTAGCACACTGATTACACCACACATACAATCTAAACTTGCCGATTGAAAGCATCGATATAATGACCGGAAAAATATGAAAACTTATACGGAAGCCATTTATCTGATAGCACGCAATCAAAACGTGATAAAAACGCTTAGTGCACGCATTTCCTATGCCACTTTGTATGATGTGTTGGCCAATGTTGGTTGATGGGGCCAATAAAAAGTCGGATGTGGGGAATCAATGCGATGGCTTAAAATAAAAAATAACAGCTTTTTAGAGGAAATAACTATTGTTATTTATTGTTTTCATTTGAAACTTTTTGTATTACTTATGTACAATGTTCTTGCCAAACTCTAGCAAATACTTTTTATTACTGGGCGCTCCATTTCTGTTTTCTTCTTGAGGTTAAGCATAGATAATAATAAATGTGATTTATTTATCGTTTCGCTCACTTTAAAATACCACAAGGTAGGCGTAGGCGCAGGTTTAAGACTTAATCTCAGGAACTCCTTGATGCATTGGTAAAATTAAACGTTTTAAACAGCATGAAAACCCAACATTGGATCCAACCAACCAACACTTAGAGCAAACATTGTCGACACTGATGAGTCTTTTACATGGTTAAAGAGGGCGTGTCGGCGATAACCTGACGTAGACGGTCCACCACGCCATTCTGATATTAGCGTGATGATACAACGGTTCTGTTTGATTTGTATGAATTATAGCGAAATTGCAGGCGGGAATTCTAAATTAGTTTATACAAAGAGGGATTTATGGAAATTGTTTATATTGATAGAAGTTATCTATTTAAATATGAATGTTAGGTGTAATTGTTTGTGTCAAACAATTAGAGATTTTCTTCATTTTATTGGTTTATTGATGCCTTCAAGTCTGTGGTTCAACCTCAAAACATTCCTCACGACATTTTCCTTCACGACTATCAGCTACCTTGTAAAAATCGTCGCTCCACCTGGCCTGCTAGCTAGGTGAGGCACTCTTCGCCGACAGGACACTTCGCAGACAGGAATTTTCGCAGAAAAAGCTTTTCAGCGACACAACTTATCTCCGATTATCAGATACTTACTTTGAAAATCGATTATGCTTATAATTATACAATTCATAAAAAATAAAGATCTTGCATTGGTTTTTATTATAATAACATTAATACCTTATGTGACGTTACAACATTGTAACGTATATTATGGTACCTAATCCTCAAACATTAACTATTTTAAGATGGGAATTTAAAGGTATTTATAAAACTACTACAAAATAACAAAATCACCGTCCATCTTACAAAACATTCTTCCTTAACAACATAGTTAGTTGAAACGTTATTAAAAAGTTCTGGCGACAGTGTTTAGCCGTCTCTTCCTCGTCGTTCCAACTTATTATTATTATTCTAACAGATACTGTCATGTCCTACGTGGGTAATGAAAATATTTTCCATCTCTCCTTTATTACCTTGGATATTAAATCCAGGTTCTGTAAACATATTATTATGTGTGGGTCCTACTAAGGATTGTTGGAGAGAAGTCGTTTGGTTTGCCCATCACCTCGCCTGATGAGCAGACGGCGATGTCTTCAAAGCTTGTGCCTACTTTAACATAACAGAAGAGTGAATTTTATTTACATAACAACTTCTAAACTCATTCTGCCTAGCCTTTTCCCAATCGTGTTGGGGTCGGCTTCCAGTCTAATCGGATGCAGCTGAACACCAGTATTTTACATGGAGCGGCTGCCTATCTGACATCCACAACCCAGTAACTGGGTAATACGATACCCCTTGGTAAGACTGGTTGTCAGACTTTCGGGCTTTTGACGACTCGTAACGACTGTCAAAGATCCACGAATGACAGCCGGGACCAACGGCTTAACGTGCTTTCCGAAGCACGGAGGAGTCTCGGTATGTTAAGATGCTCACCCATCCACGGACCAAACCCGGCAAGCGCAGCTTAACCTGATGGATCGACCCATGCGGCTGTTATTACTTAGCCACGAGCTCCTCAACAACTTATAAACTACATAATTAATTAATAAAAATAAAAATATTAAGTACTAACTTAACTAAAACTATTCACAAACTAAAATAAGGCGTCGAAAAATTCATCCGCATTGCTGTCGACTGGTAGTGTACCCAAGAGTCTGGCGGCATTGCTACATTGCATGGCAATGCTTAGCCTGACGAAGATAAAAGCCAGCCCTTGGATCACGGGAAGTGACAACCAGTTATGACAGAATATCAGATCATTACCGGCAGAGGTGTCTCCTACATCCACATTGTACACCGTGTAGTATCGATGTGTTTACGGTTACCATGAATTTCAGCACATTATTCTAGACCCACCTGCATGAAATATTAAAAAAAAAACGTCTTTTCATATAAAAGTGTTGTTTTTATAATTGCCAAAAAATTTCTTTACTGAATTCATGTTTACAGTTTGTCCTTTAAACTCTGTTTAATAACGGCCACCTTGTTGTCATAAACCGTGGGGCTCAAATCCAGACACTGGGCTGCGACTGAGAGATTTCTAATAGAAAAAAATCCTATAAAACTGCTCGACTTAATCCTTCTAAGTCGAGCGGTGGTCTATCAGTCTAGTCGGTTTTAGTTTTACAAAGTATTAAAAAAAACTTGATTGAACAAGAACTTTGAACTCACCAGTTTATCACCGAACTCACTAATTAAGTCAATAGTACCTCCAAACAATATTGTAGTCACAATGTAGTCTGCTTTTTCGCCACTGCACCTAACTGCACAATGGATTAACGACATAAGTCAAACAGCAGTCTTTTATTACTGACACTGTTAAAAGTTGAGTGTATTGCAAGAACTTACTAGTTGGCGTAGGTCAGTTACGAATTTTATTATCTCACGTAAATTTTAAGATCATTGGCCAGATTTATTTTTATGCAAGGCATTCAGGTTGAGGTTCTCTCATGATCTATTCTAGAGGACCATCGAAAGCAGAAGATTTCTAAATCAAAATATTTTGACTTGCTGGCTAGATATGCTCAATGTGCGATCAAATGCGATAGCTAATGTTCTTAAAAATACGGAAACTGCTCTGACCGTGCCAGGCGTTTCGTGTAAAATATTAAAATATTGGTTTCACTGGTTCGATCCCTTCTTTTAGTATTTATAGACCCAAATTATATATATATATAAATATATACCGGGTGTAAGGGACAGGCCTCCGCAGACTGATGGGGTGAATTCAGTATATGATACTACATTAAATTATTTCAGGAACGTGGGAATCCAATAAACCGGATTTGTTTAATTACCTTACACGCAATGTATCGTTACCGTGGCAAAACTCACGTAGCGAACGGCAGCCTATTTCAACATCAATTGTTGTTTTTATTTTTATTTTAGCTGTTTCATTTACATAAATTGAGTGCTGCGTACAGATAATGTAATTTTGTAACAGAAAAAACGACAAAAAAAAAACAATTCTAATTTTTTTTCGGTGGAATATGATTTAAAAAAAAGTAGCTGAATGCACCCTGTAAGTTTGCGGACGGCTTTTCCTTACACCTTGTATGATCCTCGTCTTCACCGTATCCCGTGACAGCGACACAGGCTAATTTTCATCCCTTCTGTGAGCTCTCTAATGACTGGCCAAGTTTCAATTATGAAAACCCGGTCAAACCGTGTACAGAAGAGCTGATTGTGTGTGTTGGTATATGAAGGCTTTGGGCGACTTTTGTGTACCTAAATTACACTAAGTACCTATTTGAAGACTGAATATTTTCCACAGCAATCACGCCAGGTCATGGAACCTGTCAACGTATCTTTACAGTCTTCATACAGTTTATTGCATACGTCATTGGACGTGTAAATATCGGAAGCGCCATACAAGATCCAACAAGTTTTTATTGTCCACAAGTGATTTTTGTTTTTATTATTGTTTAGGCATCTGTCACACCGCTTGCGATTAAAAGCGAGTAGAGCTAGCGACTAAAATTAGAGGATCTCGTGGCTAAGTAATAACAGCCGCACGGGTTGATCCATCAGTTTAAGCTATGCTTGCCGGTTGGTCCATGGATGGGTGAGATCTTACGGCAAGTTAAGCCGTTGGTCCCGAATGTCATTCGTGAATCTTTGACAGTCGTTACGCGTCGTCAGAAGCCCGAAAGTCTGACAACCAGTCTTACCAAGGCGTTAAGTTACTAGGTTGTGGAGGTCAAATAGGCAGTCGCTCCATGTAAAATACTGGTATTCAGCTGCATCCGATTAGACTGGAAGCCGACCCCAACATAGTTGGGAAAAGGCTAGCCAGATTCAGAGCTAACAATAAGCAGAGAGTGCGCAACGACATGTGATTACTAGTATGCGTAAGCAGGCGAGCGTGGCCAAGCGAGTACTCTCTTTGACAGCTCTTTTTGCTGCGACAAACGAGTACTCGCCGACGACGGTGTGAAGAGAAGAGTCAGCGATCAACTATGAATATTAGGTATCTCTTTTATTTTTCGCTTGAGTATATATTTTGATTTTTTTGTTGGTATATTGGCGTGTGCTAGCTGACTTATGGCAAATATTTAATTTAACGTTTTGTGTTGCGTAATGTTAATTATTTTGCATACTATTGTACCGATTCAAGTTTTTCTAACTGATCAGTTGTGCTGCTGGGGAGTTTGTGACACCACTTCTTCTTCCCAGCTAAAGCACTAGGAAGTGGTGGAGGGCGGGCGTTTTGGGGGACTGTGTTATGTAGTATTGACGTTCGAAAAGTGCTGTTTCTCAGCCTAGTTTTATTAAATGACTTTTGATGTTTTGATTATCAACTTACACCTACAATCTTCTGTACGATTCTTGAGCGAGAAAATCCTTGATCGCTAGTCATTTCCTCGTTGGCGCTGGTACAAGTGCCTTAGTATTGTATTCGTCTTCTTTTGTCTGGTGAACTTAAGGATGGAACGGATTTTACAATCTTTAAACGATATTAAATCGTGTACACAGTATTTAAAGTCTATATTACCAAGCCTCGCACAGCAGCTTCACCGCGGGCGTCTTCCACGACACGCGATGGTAGACCAAAGTATGCTGCGACGTGGAGTCGTTACCGTTCGCCTGTTGTCATATCCGGATCTCATATCGGATCCTTTCGGCTGAAATACGGTAGGAATGAAACTATTTGACTAGGCGCAGAAACGGATACATTCGCAAGCGACGGTACGGAGCCGATCGTAAGCGTCGACATCCTGCCGGACGCGATCGGCTGGCTTCCGATCGCGATCCGTTGCGATGCGAGCCGTTTGGTGGAAATCATCCTTTAATCCAGGGTTTTCATCGTGTATGCTATAACTCTTATAGTCTGTAGATATAAACCTTTTTACGTCAACTATAGTTTTTTAAACTCAATAAAATGAAAACCCAGACGGTTGTCGTAGGTCAGTGACGCTTTCTGTTTTACGTAGTCTGGCCTGCTTTGCCAGTTTTATTTAAAGTTTTTTCTTTTCTTTTCTCTGCAGATATGGCAGAGTGGCAACGTCCCCGACTTACGAGTTGTAGGTCGTGGGAAACTGGAGCAGGCGCTTTACTTTGTGTAAATCATTTCATCAACACTGCTTACAACATCGTGAGGAGACCGGCATATCCTAGAACCAAACATTCGAAGACATGTGACATCTGTCAACCCGCACTGGGCACTCGTGTTAAATTACAAATCAAATCAAATCAAATCGTTTATTTGTGATACATGGGTTAAATGCAGGTGTTCATTACACTAATTATACACTTATAACGTTCTTACCATGATCTACCTCTTGGGCATACAAATTAATAAAAAATCCAATAAAAATATTATTCTTAAATTCTAAAGATTTGACATAAATTCAGCCCACGTAGTGGACCCAGCACTGGGAACATTATACGTTGATTATGCTATGATTATTTGTCTCTTGTTGTGTCATCGGCCAGAATCATTAAGACGATCAAAAACTACTATAATTAACTTTAGTTTACCTTGGGTGCCGCCAACAAGAAGTGGTTTAAAAAATGTTTTATAATAAATCTTTTTTTTTTTAAAGTATAACTACGAAAATAATTATTATTTCAAATAAAAAAATATTTCAACTAAAAAAATACGCAACAAAAATTATAACCCTCCTTTTTGCTTCGCCGTAGTCGGGTAAAAAAGGAAATAAGTATGAATGAATGAAATAAATAAGTAAGCAAATAAATATTTATTTCTCAATTTTCGTTATAAAATTCCACCTACCACTGTTCGTCTCTGCATCACCCAAAGGTTGACTGGTAGAAAATGCCTATCTCTATACATTTGCGTGCTTAAAGTATTTAATCAATTATTTAAAAAAAGTCATTTCCAGTGCATAATATTATTCCATTACATCTCTTTGTCAGTTTAATTTAATTTTTCGCCGTCAATGTACGCCAACATTGTTGTGGGAATGTCCCGAAATGTGTGGTTTCACATATTAACTGTGACGTCGACAGATTTTATTGCAGCCCCGCTAGTTTTAATCAGAGCTTCGTTGCGAATTGTTGGTTATCTGATTACTTCTGTTTTATGGGTTCAAGTGTGAATGAGTGGCAGTAAAATTCTGTTTTCTGACCAGCGGGTGTAATTAAAATTTGAAGCTTCGCTTTTGATTTGAAGATAGATTGTTTGCTAGAGAGTACCTTCCTTACCATTTCATTTTCCCATCGGAATAAGTTACAAAATTCCATACAAACTTTCATTCTTTCATGGATGATTTTTTTTTTTACCGTTTTTTAATGCTCACATACGTACTATAGGAAATGTTGTTGTGCAAAACATCATGCTTCTAGACCCAGCAGTTTAGTTTGCCAGGGTTGCCAGTCAGTCAATGAATGAATTTAAGATTTTTATTAAGTACTTGAACATACTTTCTTACACAGTACCATTTACTCCATGGTTACAAGGAAAAGCATGGTTCAGACACAATTTCAAATGTACAGTTTTATTTATGTTACCTAATGTTTCCTTCGAAATCTCTGTGGAGAATTCTTTAATATCGAGTCCACACAATCGTATGCCATTAGCAAGCTTTTACAAAACACAATTTATGTTGACATCTTGTGCACAGAACGTAGAAATTTTTACTCCAAGCTTAATATTTCTCTCATCATTTAGGGATGTGGCACGACGTAAAATTATTAAGGTGTCTGTGGAACGAAAAACAAAGTATTCGTTTTGTTTTTTTTTCAAAATTCGGAAATCGTTAAAAACTCTTTTGAATATTAACTCCTTTTGCCTCCTTAAGATTCATACATCTGGTCATACACGCACGCCGGTTGCGAATACTACCCTCCTGACCTTTCTGACGGATATCCCCAATAAGATCACTTGAAGTCCTCCTAGGGCAAATTTTGCCCTAGGAGGTGTATGACCAGATGTATGAATCTTAAGGAGGCAAAAGGAGTTTGTAAGGATCGTAGCAGGTGGCATTCTGTAGTTTTTACCAACCCCCATGGGAAAAAGGCGTGAGTTTATGTATGTATGTATGTAAATGCATAACATTATGTTCAGCCAAAATAACAGTCAGTGTCATTAAAAATCTATTACTCTATCTATTAATCTATTACCAATATTCTTTTCTATCGTAATATTCTTTTCTATCGTACATAATACATACATAGCATCACGCCTTATTTACCCGAAGGGTTGGGCAGAGGTGTACCTACCTAATAGTTAAGTTTAAGTCCCATGTAAAATAGGGGGCGAGCCTATTGCCATCAACCGGGCACAAATCCAGACTCCAGGCAGTTACTGAGAAATTCCAGATAGAAAAAGCCAATGACACTTTGCCCGTCCTGGGAACCGAACCCAGGACCTCATATTTAGCAGTAGCGCTTGCGCCTACTAGACCAAAGAGGCAGTCTTTTTCTTTTTTATCTTTTTATTTGGTTTAGGATGAACCTAAGGTCTAAGTTTGCTCTCCACCACTAAATTTTCCGCTGCTTAAAAATAAAATAAAATATTTTCCTTCTAAAACTCTATACTTACTGAAGCAACTGATCCCATCCCTATTTCCCCACTTCCCATAAATAATATTCTTTTCAAGGCACCTTATTGCACCGTACATATGGGGATGAAACAAATAGGGACGTAAGAACTGACGTAATGTACGTGGATACGGCGCATATACAGCAGATAGTGGTTCCCATTGTCCGGCACGCTTAGCTGACCAACGGAATTACGGCTAAGAAAATACTGAGGGAAAAACCTGTATTGTGGATGAAAATCGTGCTTCCTTGAGGTAGAGGAAAATGTGCGGAATATTTCGTGGAGGATAGCAGATGAACAATAATCATAGAAGCAAATGATAAATTTTGCTTTCTTGGGTCATCTTAAAAATATAGGTAAATTAGATAAGCAGACAAAAAATGTTGTACTAAATGTGAACTCTTAAAAATAGAGATGAATCAGAAATCAGGTATGGGACCGATTCTCTGAATTAACAATTTAATTTTTATTTGTTTTGTTTATCTGTATTTTATATGCCGAAAGGAAGCTTAATACGAAAATTGTGATATAACGTTGTTACGTATAGCATTTATTTAATATTAGCCCATATTTGAAAATAAATGAATTTGAATTTGGTAGTTTAACTTTCTTAGCTACGACATTCTATTAATTATATCCAGCATAAGTCACTTCAAAAAACGTATGACAACTGTACCAAATTCACATGTGAAAATAATCTCAACACAGAACTTTAATCTTACAAAAAAACTTAATTACATGACCGATCTTATCAGCTTAATGATCCGTTTCAAAATTATTGTCCATCACTTCTTCATTGTAAAGGGACCAATATTTTTTGTCCTCATAAAAGGGTCCTCCAAAATCATTGTTTAAATACCTTTGAAAAGGCACCACACACAATGCATATTTTGAATACATTATGACCTGTGAACTGAGGTGGCGTTCGTCTTTTGTCGTGAATATAAAAAAATGCTCCTTCTAAGGGTCATGGACCGAGGGATTAAAATTATCGTGATTGTGAGTCATCTTGGATTTGTTTGTCATGATTTGCTTTTGATCTATTTAAGACACACATGTCATGTCAGTTCAGTTTCTATAGCTGACATTATTGTCAGGTTGAGTTTGTCTAAATGCTTTCTTGTAAATAAATAAATTACCGTCAATAGATAAATTCTATAGAAATAACTATGGAATTTGTATGTTCAAGTTTGTTAATAACCATTTTTTTTATGATTTGAGTTTGTACCAAATACTTGTGAAGCCAAAAATACTCCGTAGTTATGCCTTCAACATTTTGCGAGAACAGTTTCACATCCCTTAATTATTTGGATTTTATTTTTCATACTTACTCTATTTAATAATGTGCTGTAACGTCCTTAATTATTTATAAACGCAATTTATCAACATTACTATTCCATATAAATGACCTACAAACACATCCCCTCGAGACCTCATTCCTTAAAAAAACAGAATGTCTGTTCCTTTCAATTCCAAATGACAATCATTAGACAGTATCACAATATAACACATCAATCTAAAGCCATATTGTGATACAGTTTCGTCACATATCATTAAAATAATAGTGGCCCTAAGATATCTCCTTGTGGGTCGCCTTAGGGGTCCTTTTGTGTTAGTCCCTTATCTGAGCACATCATTTATTCATGGTCATTATTTGACCATTTCAGTGTTAATGATGTGAGATCATTGTTCTTCTGTGTTAAAATGTCGTTTAATGTTTGGCGGAACGTGTAATATGATATCAAATGCGTGTAACGGATCTTCTTTGTCGACATCATTTAAAGATGACCGTATTTTTTGCTTCCTATGTGCGAATGTTTATTACATTTGCAATTATTTGTAAAAGGATATTTTTTAAGTTTACTTATATATTATAAAGTCGAAATAAAGTTGTATATTTCAAATTAACAAAGATAAAACAATCCGTAACATTATTTGTGGAAATGTAACGTATTTTCAAAACGTTTAACTCCTTTTACAACAACAATTTGTCAGACTTATTATAAATTGTTAATAATAAAGTAGTGTAATAAAAAATATGAATCGGTAGGTTCTTGTAGCTGATAAAAAATGAACAAGTGATAATTTTATACCTTTCCTTTCAATAATATAAATACAAGTTATACTTGAATTCATTACAATCACAAAACTAGTAAAACTAGTCAAGACGCACAAGATTCTAAATTAAATCCAACTCGCTAATCAAGAAACTAAAAATTATATAGCAAAATTTCTCACCACTACAAAGCCAATCATCAAAGTCGTTACATGTTTAAAATTTGTCCAAATTAATAACTTTCTCATCGAGTACCATAATAGCCATAATATATTTATCGTCCATTAAAAATGTAACTGATTCAAGGACTATTATATCAAGGATATTAAAATGTACTTCTGGTTGTCTTTCATTGTAAGTTTTGATTTTTTGCACATTTGTCACTTGTTTTGGGGCTAATCCTTTGTAAGGAGCTGAAACCGGTTTAGGACTATAATCAACAGTGTTGCAATGTTTATTAAACAAGGTAATAAGCGTGATCTCTTCAATAGATAGTTGTGTTTTGTTATTTTCTTAAAACCGGTTCACTTGATGTGTTGCTTTTGATAAAATCTTTATTGTGTGAAATATTCGCTTGTAATATTTTATGTGTAATGTCACACATTTATGGATGGACGTGCGTATGTTTGTCCTAATAGCTATTCTTCGTAAAATATTACAGTTGAAGTGAACATCAGTAATTAAAGTAGTTGCTATATCCGTTACAGCAGTAGGAAGGTGACAATTTTATTTTTTAGCAGACAAAATCGCACAAGCATTATTGTTCTTTAAATTATTGATAAAATTAATACAATTCTTAAACCCTTTAACATCGGTACCTGAAATCTTAATCCCATTGAACAAAAACTAAGCCCCCTTCAAATTCCCCCATACTATTCACACCATAACTCTTTCTTGACCCATACAAACACCCTTCTGAAGAACAGAATGTAAGAATACCCAGTAATGAGGTCGGTGCATTAATTCTAGGTCATAAACTATAGAATTTATGACCTCAGACTAGTCCTATAAAATGCGACATGGTCTCTTTTTGGTGGCACCTTTCTTTTTGACAATGTTGTTGAGTTAGTGGGACAAATTTTTACTGAGTTATTGCAATGTAGTATTACTTTAGCATTGTTTGCGAAAGGTGTTGAGTCGGTAGTTTTTTATTTGCTTCATAATGCACATTGAGAGTGAAGAAGAAGTGAAAACAGAACGCATATTTTTTATAATGTTTAATTTGAATAAAAAGACTTGATTGAACTCTTAGAAATCTATTCAATGTGCGGAGATAGTCCAGCAATGGATTACAGATTGATAATGTTGACTGTTGTTGTTGTTGGAAGCAGCATCATATTGAAAATTTCCAATTTTTTTTTTTCGTTTTTACTCCTATTTTAATTGACTATATTAACACCGACGATACGATACGTCATGAATCTTTTAACACAATTCCTTCAAAATTTGCACCAAAAAAAATCATATAAACAATTCAAAACATAAATTCACACATTTCTGAAAAAATAAAGAAACAAATCGTCTCCAACAGAACAAGGCAAACCAAGACAACTACATTTAAAACTACCGTCCATAGAAAATAGTAATGGCTCTAATATCCCAACATAATTCAGTAGGTCCGTTTGCAGGACATAATTGACCATAAATAAAGCAGATTACACATGTTTATTTCAACCCTTTCAAAGAAAAGGGGGTCAGTTGTAGACGGCCCTTTATTAAGACTAGACAAGTTACTAAAGTTAACAAATGGGTGCGGCTAAAATAGCAATAAATATTTTTGCATTGTTTGCTGTTCAACTAATAATGTAGTTTTCATTGTGATAATGTGTAATCGTTTGTTCGTTATGGCTATGGGAATTTGTTCGAATTTTGCAATTTGTTTCTTAGTCATTCATGGTCTGTTTCTACAATAGAATAAAAATAGTTTCTACATAGTTACAATGAACTGTTCTCGTTTTGTTTTTTTACATCCCCGTTAAAACTGTCTTCATTAATTTATTTCCAACTATTACAGTACTCTACGTAATAATAGCATGCTTGTCAATATCGCTATGATTTAAAGCCTTTGTAAAAAAATAAACAATGATTAGCTTCAATTTCATAAATGTATTCACCATAGCACAATGTTTTTCATCGATTGAGGAATTCATACAAATTATATTATTTATTTATTTCTTGACAATATATTAATTGTATGGAAATTATGAACTAACACAAGATAAATAGATATAAATGAAAAAATACAAATTTAATAATAACCATTTTATCGCTATCTAATCTTACTTCCTTTTAACTATAGTCATTAATTAATAGGCAACCATAACATCACCTACATCGAAAATACACGTTAAAATAAAAATTACATTTCTATTGTTTTCAAAATCTTTTACAAAAGCCACATCAATTAGGGGTTTTAAACAATTATTTGAAACCCCTTTATAATTGCATTCCCCACTTTGAACTTTGGCATCTCGTGATTAAAATATATCTGGTCACCTTTGACCTATCCTATAAAAAAGGCGATTTTTTGTCAAAAAGCGTTATATTTATATGTGAAGATTAAACACAGGTGCAGAAGATAACTGATTTTAATTTAGATTTTGTTTAGTTTGTAACGGAAAGTTTCGATATCATATTATATTATTAAAATATGAAAAGAATTAATGATAATTCTAAAGGATAGATTATAAATAGGTAGGTATATTCGTTTTAGTATTTTATTTATTGGAACGCCGATGTCTCCACTCTTGACGGTGGGCGCTAGTAAGCTACAAGACAGTTTTTTTAAACTAATGTAAAAACTAAATTTTGATAACAAACACTAAAATTTTTGTGAATATGTTGTTTGTAACAATGAAAAAAAAATGGTTTGTCCTGATTATATTATCACCATGTACAGCAAACTTGCAGATTTGAAATGAACATCTAATAGCCATGTGCATTTTTACTTCATGTACTGTATTTAGATAGGTACTCTTGAATCTGATAAATGGCCAACATCATTACAACTAGAACTAATAATGTAAAAGAAAATCCTGGCGAAAATTTTGCTTACTGAAAATCTTTCAAATCAATAACCAACTAAGGGCCGATTTTTCAACCATCAGATAACTTTTATCTGGAGAATATGTTTGACGTTTTGACAGTTTTTGTATAGAAAATAAGTCAAACCGCCATATTTATTCCTCAGATAAAAGTTATCTCATGATTGAAAAATCGGCCCTAAATCTGTCTGTCGTAGATGACTTTCGAACATTCATAATTATAACAGCATACATGACGCCTAAATTGTTTGCTATTTATTCAGTAATTTTTATCTTTTCTCTCAACCACATCCCCCATATTATATCCGAAAGTCGAATCAGCTTGGATTTACTTCAACCTTCCTTAGCAAACAACAACAAATCGACGCGATATATTTCACCAAACAACTCTATTCACTGTCATTCACAACTTGACATACATTCATTGATCTTCATAATCACGTGATCAACTAAAGAAATGGCTACAATAACCGAATTATGCCGAAGAAGAGCCCACGAATACGATAGATGTACATCATTGATATTCAACGTTGATATATTACCTTCTCTTGGACAATAGCTCCCCCCTAGTAAAGTCGCATATTTCTGCCACCCCTCCCCCCTTTGTAGGGCTGGCCACGACGTCGAGTGTCATTAATATAGTCTGTTTAAATATTGTTTGTGATTTTTAATTTATATGTTCATTACAAACATACGATTGACTCAATGCTCAATTTTTTATTGCATTCCATAATTATGTATTACATTATATGATATAACAAAGTTATGATCAATATGAACCCTGTTGGGCACAGCAAAAATTAGGAGAGTCATCGTTATCAACTTACTAGACTGAGATGCGACGATAATTATTACAACTTTATTTTCAGTACATTTTTTTTAGCTTTCTACTTTTTTTCTTTATTTTTTAAATTAATTATAAATAAAAACATATTATTAGGAATAACCAGTATCAAACACATTCCTCAACCATTTTTGTTCTATGGACGGAACGGCGATCGGTCACCGATGTTCACTCGTTAGTAATAGATAACTTTTTTGCCTCGACTCTCGTTATAGTTTCTTGGTTGTTTAATTTTATAAAGTAGGTAAGTTGTAATATTCTGTGAATTATGTAGTCGTTTGCATCAATTCAAATGTGTAAAATGTATGTGTACAAAATAAAGTTAGTTTTCAACGACATCTCATTTTATATACCTAATAATACTTTTCTCCACAAATATTGGCAACATACGTTCAAGATTAAATAAATTAGTACAAGTGCCAGCCCTGACTAGTAACGCCCTCGTTACCGCGGCGACACGCCGCCGGTCACCCTTTACTGCTAGTGATGTGCACCTCGGAAACACATCGATATTATGAATTATTTATGTTATTTTATTGGTCGATGTGGCATTTGATAAAGTTGTGGGCGTCCTTGTGAGTATTGAAAAATCGGTTTGGCGGAGATTTTGACTGTTGATTTAAATAAGGGTTTGTTTACTTTTGTTTAAAAACGAATAATAAAAAAATTGTTTTAGATACTGTTTGAAATATTTTAGTCAAACATGTGTTTGACTAATCTTCTTGAAATCACACACTAGTCTTAAAACATGTTTTTTATTAATAAGTTTTCATATTTATACAAGTTCTATGAAATCACGTCATTTAAAACAGAAAAAAACTATTTGCAGTAAAAACAGTAATACCATAAAATTACTCCATTACCGCTTTAAATGAAAACATGTAATTACAGAAAACACGGCATTTTCTTGTTCAAATATGCCAACACTTTGTCCCTTATTGGCAGTAATTATTCAATCATGCAGTGACAATGGTAGTTAGGATTTCAATATTTTATGCGAAATTATACGGGTGACTGGAAAAAAAGTATTGTTTCTATGAAACAAGTGTTTTTAAATTGCAGTTGTATGGATTTTCCTGGTATTAGATAAATACTTAGCAAAGCAAAGTCTTATTAGTGACTCGACTAAGGGTTGAATTTAATGTTTAGTGTTTAAGTGCAAAGACGAGTAACTTATTTCAGTTTCGGTAAAGAACTCTATCGCTTCTGAATCACTTTACTTACTGAACTTGAAAGAAACTAATTTGGAATCTTTTTTTTTTAGATTTTTTGTCTCAGAGATAATATCAGCGTCATCACTATTTCAGCCGACAGACATTCACTGACCACACTAACTAGAATGGTATGATTAAAGCAGATCACCTGAGCTGATTAAAGCTTTTTATTTTAGTAACATAGGTACTCATTAGATACATAATAAGTATTTAATTTTCCTAATACCTTCTATAACCACACCTAAGCAATAATACAAGAACATGGTTAACAATAATAATTGTTTTTTTTTGTTTTGAGTATTGAAAAATATTTTTAGAGAAAATGAGTAAAAACATTACTTATACCATCGTTTTATCTACGTTATATAAAAGTTCAAAAACATTTTTTTTATACAGAAAATAAGCCACACAAAATATAAACTTCCGAGAAAATAAAAATCTATGAATAATTAATTTAGCGTGTCGCATCACTAAACGGCTAGTGTTACGATGAGTCACCAAAGGCGCGCTGCGGTTACCGCGCATGTGTTGTTTAACTTTTTTTATTTAAGTATTACCGTACGATTGTGTCCGTATAATTTACTTCTATTAACGGGGTATATTAGTATTAAAAGGCTTGTAATTGTATAGGTATTTCATTTTGTTGAGGTTCTAGGTTTGGGTGATTAGTAGGTAATCATTTTGAAGAATAACTTGCTTGCTGTCTCTTTGAGTAGGTATGGGTCATCCATACCATATGATATTGGCCATAATTGTCAATTTAAACTCAGCCATATCGTATGGCTGAGTTTAGGGTACTAATTACTAATTTCTTTAATTAATTTATAGTACTTATTTCAGGTGACTTAGTACATTCCAATAAAGGATAATGAATATTATAATCGTGGTACAATAATAAAATTAAGTATCGGGCGCAAAATAACTAATATGCAGTAATAGGCTTGAATTGGGAAGGTTTTGGCGTATTTGGAGTAAGCTCGCTGGTTACTCTCATAATTTTCTTTTGAACATGTCTGTTTAGAAAAACAAACATAAATGAATTCTGCTCATCTATCAATGGCTCTTGCAATGTTACGTGCCGGCGACTGTAACTACATGGGACTTAACATTACTAGCGAATATGTGGGTGTTGTATGGTACACCTCTGCCTGTCCCCTCGGGGATTACAGGCGTGATGTAATGTTGTGTATTGATAATATCGTCATCACTAAGAAAGAAGTAAAAAAAAAAACGTTCAATATTTTTCTTTCTTTTTCTTGATTTTAGGTAAAAAGAGAGTACACGAAGTAAAATAATTTTTGTAACCTATATAATGTGTAATAAATCGAAATTTAAATTTTGACAAGTCTAATATTATTAGTAACACAATGAATGTTGTTGAACTATCAAAGTGGAAGCCATTGCTACGCAATTGCCCCTCGTAAAATAGTTTCCCTTCCGAAAAGACATGTCCTTATCTAATCTAAACGCGAGAACAACTCGGTAATATTTACCGTTTTAATTAAATTGCTGTGTCCATCTCTAGAGCATGTAGTGACAAGACTAATGTCTCTAATTGAAATACCTTTTGTTAGTGGATGTCGAGATACATTCTTTTGTAGGTAGTGAAGATTTTAGTGGACGGTGGAATACCAGGGTGTCGTTTGCCTGACTTGCTGATGACTCGGACATAATATAGTCCGCGTTCAGATCTCGTTAGAGACACCACGACTCAAAACCATTATATTTACCATTTTACCATACATTTTACCAATTAGATAATTAGTTTACCATTTTTACCAGTTCTTGTAGTTCCCTTATTCGTGACTTATCTTTTACCATATACACCTTATCCTATCAATACGAGAAAGGTGTGTTAGATCACCATAGCGCCGAGCATTACTTTCTACATGGTTCTACATTACATTCGGGCAGAGAGTCCGAATTGACACATTTTAATTTCAATATTTTTTTCACTGACAATTTATTCGGACACCATCAACTTATTGAAGCTGTTTAGTAGAGTCAGATAAAAAAGTTTTAAAATATAAATATGTGGAAAAAAACCGTTATCAAAACTATTGAAGGGTGGCTTTAAGGTGGCATCTTTCGGTGATAATTGCTTTGTGGACGTATATGACTCGTGTATCACTGTATGACTTTAGACTATAAAACATAATGTTGAAAAAAAAATCGTTTCGGACACTGTGTCCGAGTCATCAGTAAGTCGTTTGACTGTCTTCGGAGTATTTGCTTTTGTTTTCTTATTAGAAGACGTTAGAGTTATCTAACACGAAGATTGATGAATAGCAATGGAATTGGTGCAAGTTAATAGTTACCTATAAAGACACTGTGACTTTAATTGACAATTTAACCACCGCAAAATAACTAAGTATGTAACTATGTTAATTTCCTCCAATAATCAACTAATGTGAAATAATAAATATTATTCTAAAAAAAATGAATATGAATACTCAATCGTGACATGATAATGTCTTTAATTTTTTCAAATTTCATAATTTATTTTCTATATTTTTATTTGTATCCTGCCGAGTATACCCGATTCAGCGTCACCGACCCGAGCGTGACGGTTCAGTTTCCTCCACTGTTCAGTAAGAGCGGAAAGTTCAAAAGAAGTTTTCACTTGATTATTATTTTTATGAACTTTAACAAATCAGCAATCAACACCAACAGATAAAAAGATCAACTAACTTGAAACAACCCACAAATTCGCACAGTATTTAGGTGCCATCAATAACTGTGAGCTATCGCTGTTCAACATAAATCATAGCCGTCAGCTTTGTGGTCGTTTTCAACATGCACACGATTATAGTGTGTTTGTGTGAGGTTATGTTGATGAACGTGTTGTGGTAATGTTCAGGTGAGGCTAGATTATGTACCTATTGATTAAATTTTAATCAAATGATAGCAACGACCAGCATAACTATTCACAAACATTCGATACGAGTCCGTACCGATCAATGTTTTATTTTTAGTTTTATTCAAAAGGAACAAAAACAGCTATAATAAATAAAACATAAAAGTTACAGACAATATGGCAGCCCACAACTGTTCAAAGATTAGCTACAGGATACATAATAGTGAAAATAATAGCTAGGGTTACAATTTTTTTTTCCTTACCTAACGTTTTTATATAATTATTTAATATATAAATATGATCAAGAAAGCACCATAATGCAGCCTTACCTTAGCATATTATGTGTGTTTAATTGTTTACAAGATTATCAATTGGGGTCGGCTTCCAGTCTAACAGGATGCAGTTACAGTTGCAGCCTATCTGACCTCCACAATCCCATAACTGGGTAATACGATACCCCTTGGTAAGTCTGGTTGTCAAACTTTCGGGCTTCTGATGACCCGTAACGACTGTCAAAGCTCAACGAATGATAGCCGGGACCAACGGCTTAACGTGCATTCCGAGGCACGGAGGAGTTTCGGTATGTAAGAATGGTCACCCATCCAAGGACCAATCCCGGCAAGCGAAGCTTAACCTGATGGATCGACCGAAGCGGCTGTTATTACTTAACCCTCACATCTTCACCAAACCATAAAAAATGGTTTCCCGGATAAAACAAAGAACCGGTGACCGTAGGGACCGATAAGAGATAAGTTTAGTTATTTACTTTATTTCTTTGTATTCTCAAGACGTTACGCCATTATTTTTATTGAGATAATCCCTATGATTCATATACTTTAGCTCTGTGATTTATTACCGGAGTTCGCGATTGGAATTTTCTTTTTATCAATAAGGCTATTGTGGCTTTGTTCTTGCTGAAAGCTTTTCTTTCCATTGGCTTTGGTAACTGTACTAACTTACACATAACATCACGCCTATTATTTCCTCCATCAGTTGGGCAGATGTGTACCTGAACTACCTACAACCACCATGTCGCCATTTATGGTTAATCACATGTAGATAATAAGAGACGAGCCTATTGCTATCAACCGGTCACAAATCCAGACTCCGGGCTGGTACTGAGAAATTCCAGTTAGAAAACCCGTATTAAAATTCCAACTAATTGCCAACTTATTGGTCAATAATTATTAGATTTAAGTTAACCAGCAAATTAGGTACCTAGGTATAGGTTCTTAAGATCAATAGTTATCAGCATCATTTACAGGCTATTGCCAGCCTATAAATTGCAGTCAAACGATGGACATAGGAAAAGCCTATGGCCATTGCCCAGCATACTGTAATCAATCTTCCATCAATCCCAAGAAAAATTGTTGGCGGTACTTTTAACACTATCTGTATGTAAAAATTCCGAGGGTTATAATGAAGGTATCTTCATGATCCGTGCATACATTACTGAACGCAAAAATATTTAAATAATGTAAAAACTGTGGCACGTTTAAATATTTTCCAAAAACCCATCTTACTAATCATGTCAACCCAGTAAAGAAATTCCATTCAACATACCCAAACCGTAGAATTCACAATTTCCATCACATACCTATACATTGCTAGTTAGAAAGCCGTCAATCTTATAAGCATGCCAACATAACACGTAATGGAGGATAAAACGATTGAAATAATCTAATACAATGTTGCAGGACAAAGGATTTGTATGCTATCAAGTTATGAGCAAGACTCAGCAGTCAGTCGGGTGCAGTTAACCGAAATTCAATTATAAGTTCGTTCGCAGTTGGGCAAAGAGTGGACAGTTGGGATTCAGATAGTCTTGAAGCTACAAATCTTGCCCAATTTACAAAATTTACTGAATATAAGAATAACAGAAGAAGATTTAGGAATAGTTAAGATGCAGACGCTAATATGTTGGATAAAGGTAAGTGTTACCAATGGATTGAATCATTTAAAAACATTTTTTATAAATCCCTATCACACACAGGCTATTGTTAAAAATAGTTATATCGTCTGTCACGTTACTTACAATCTGAACCTTGTAAAAATAGAGTTGTCTGACTCTTGGGATACAAGACATATGAGCTCAAGGGCTGAATTTTATGCTAACTTTGTTATTATCATCAAAAAGCTGCCGTAATAATGTCAGGTATATACCGGCGGCATCACCATCATCTTCATCTTTGGCAGCCATGTTCCTCCCTCTATTGAGTATAGGTTTCCTCCCTGTTGTGCCCATGGTTCCCTGGTCTGTGCGAATCTTATCCATAGTTAATTGATTCAGGCGTGACTTGACGGAAATCCATTATAAAATACAATAGAAATAGATATATTTAATAACTAATTCCGCTTAACTATTCCTAAAGAGTCATAAAAAACCCTGTAAGAAATAGACACGTGTTACACCTCTGAACGAGGCATCCACAGAATGACGATTGACTTGTCGCGAACCCGAATACGACGTGTTGCTATAAGTGTGGTTGTTGAGCTGTGTGGCTCACACAGCGTTCAGCGTTCGGCGTGGCAACACATCGTTTTCGGTCGTCTATTGTATTTTTAATCTCATCTTATCCTAAGTCGTGGTTTTATCTTAACTTTAATTTTATCATTTATGTCAAAAAACTACATAACAACATCAGTTAAACCGTGTTTCAGTGTGTCCAATCTGTGTATTTCGATTTGATCTATGCTTATAAAGCTTTACGGCATACATCGCCCAGTTGACTCATAACCCCGGTTGCGAGATCGCTTCCAGTTAACTTGGTGATGTGGTCGTCTTCTAAGATTAGCTTATGTTATGAAAGCTTAGCGATTAGTAACAGTATAATATTACCTACCCCCCCGGACTCCTAAATCGACCACCCTGCACTTTTTTGTTTATAGGTTTCGTGGTTTCGTTTCGGTTTTCGTAGGTGGGTTTAGGAGTCTTGTTACAAGATTGTGAATTTGGAACAACTGCATGAAATCGTTTTCTGTAACTTATCTTTAAAAAAATGTTTTTGGGCTTTATACATCACATGCTCGATTTAGGACTCCGGGATTGTAGTGCCTCATTTCATTAAAAGCGTCTAAGGAGCCTAAGAGCAAAGATTCTGCGAGTTGGCTTCGGTCCTCGTACGCCTTTCGAAGGTCTGGGGGATCCCAGGGTCCCGAGATATGACATTATGAATAAAAATAACAATAATGTGAAGGAAAACATCGTAAGGACCATGTCTAAAAATCTAAAATTCGAAATCATGTGACATCTACCAACCAGCCCATTATAGGCTGATACGGCTATAATAATAGCAGGTAATCCATTTATTTTCAAGCAATACATGCCCATAGATAAATACGTAATCTAAACATACATTTTTTTTATTATACATGAAGTTGTGTTAATAAATAAGGCTTAGAAATATCGTATGTTAGTAGCATTTCACTTTTACTAGCTCGACTGTACTGTACTGTCTTGTCCGCGGATACGACGGAACACCACGTGCTCCAGCCAGCAGTCCTCTTCCATGCCGAGGTAACAGTTCAGTAGGTACTCGCACCAGGAATGTTCACGTTGCAGCGCGATTCAACTAACTATACCCTCGGGAGTGTTCATCGTCTCTTGGCGCACGTACTCAACCATATCCTCTGAAATTATATTCATAATCGCTTAAATTCTTTGACTTACAACACCATACAAATACTCCATTTAATTGCTTTAAAGGCAAGATTGATTCATAAGAAATGGATCGTAAATATTCAAATAAGTCGTATGTTATAATGACGATGTCTTTTATTATTCATCGGAATAACATTAAATAGGTTACGATAAGTTTTTCCTTAAAGAAGTAATGTTATATAGTTTTATTTTCTTTTTGGGTTGAAATACACTTTTTTTATGTTTTCTGCTGTGGCCGAAATAGGCCTTTTCACTTATTTAGGTTTCACTAGAAGTCATCACGAAGTTTGTTATTATAATAGCAAGCTAATATCACCAAGCGTGGTGCATATTTTTCACCTTCTTGTGATAAATATCGTTATATCGCAGGCAGCATTCGGTTAGACTGGAAGTCGATTCTGCTTAGCCTTTTCCCAATCATGATGGGGTCGGCTTCCAGTCTAACCGGATGCAGCTGAATACCAGTATTTTACATGGAGAGACTGCCTATCTGACCTCCACAACCCAGTAACAACCCTTGGTAAGACTGGTTGTCAGACTTTCGGGCTTCTGACGACTCGTAACGACTGTCAAAGATGAATGCCGCGAATGACAGCCGGGACCAACGGCTTACCGTGCTTACCCCAAACCGACCCCAAAATAGTTGGGAAAAGGCTAGGCAGGCATTTCAGGACCGATCTTCAACAGTATTCGGGCTAATTTGCAAACACACCAACAATTTGGATCTCATACTGATGATTTTAGTTTGATAAAACGCTGACAGCAATGTATATTTTAAGAAAATCAAAATCAAAAGTCATTTATTTTAACTAGGCTGAGAATCAGCACTTTTCGAACGTCAAAATTACATATGACAGTCCCCCAAGACGCCCACCCTTCACCACTTCCTAGTGCTTTAGCTGGGAAGAAGAAGTGGCGCAAAAAACTCCCCAAAAACACAGCAAGAAATTCTTTGTTTTGATTAATTTTAGTTTGTTTACCTGTTACACCAAGATACAGGTGCCAAATGCCTAGTTTGGGCACTGTCCAATCTGTTCTTGTCCTATCAGTTTTTTTTATTTATTTTTATTTATCGTTTAGTACAAAAACTTTCTATTGTAACGATTCTACCACAACCCAAATTACCTCTTTCATATCCCAGACAAAAGAATTGCAACCGAAATGATCTCTATAGCAAATTATAAAACCGTAAAATGAAATCCACCCCATTTCACTTGTCGTCGACAATTTTTACACTTGCCACTAATGTCAATGTCTGTGTAAGTGTCAATCTGACACCTTTTGTCAAAATGTTTTGGAGCGAAAAAATCGTTTATTGCTGTTCTATATTGTATTAGCTTGCGACACTGGACAGATGGTATCTGAAGCGCTTTCATCGCTTTACTTTTAGGTTTGTCTAAGCTCATTGGTCCCTGCCGTAGAGCTATTTTTCTAATAATCCATTGACCTAAGGTTTCTGGATAGCTTGAAGAGTTATTTGATCATCAAGCACATCACTTTTCAGAATTATAGCTATCAGTTCCAGAATATAAGTCAGAGAAAAACTAAACTAAGTGCTGACAAAAAAACCAATAAAGGAAACTGAAAGTACAATCAAAGAATATTGTTTAAATCAAACTCAAACTCAAAGCATTTATTTCAATGAAACAATTTACAGACACTTTTGAATTGTCAAGATATTCCAAAATGAATGTGAATCGAGAACATTAAATTAAACAGTGGACAACAAATCTAATAAAACATTGCATTCTATGAACAACCTAATTATGAAGTCATAAATTAAACTAAAATATACCACCAATAAAATCAGCTTCAAGCGCCACAAGCGCTGTCAAATCTCCCACACACAAATTGTGATTTAGCCACATTGCGCATGAGTGGTTTCTAGTGACAAGTGATTGCTAGAGAGGGATTACTGTTCTTTCCACAACTGTATTCGGGATTAATTTTCGTTCACGACACGTCGGAACATCTGTCCTATTAGTTGCTACTCTGATATGTGTCTGGTTAATAGATTCTAAGTGGGGATTGCTTTTGTTGTTATCGTAAAAAAGATTTGATATTGAATTGTCAAAATAATCGTAATAATAAATTTTATTGAGAGTAACCATGAGACTCATAATGTGTTAGTAACAATAAAATAAACTTACAACTATGTTAGCGATACAAATACAACAACAATTACACAAACACAACAACAAAATAATCACTGCTTCAAGTGCTTCAGCATTCAGATACACTCGTGGTTAGGTGTTAGGTGCTGAGATAAAAATTGTTAAACATTGTCCGCGATACCAGTCTGTAAAATTATTTAACAGGTTGCCTTTAGACATAAAAAGTGCTGTCTACAGTAGCGCTTTCAAAATAAAACTAAAAAATTACCTATTGAATAAGTGTCTTTATGCAGTAGAAGAATTGTAATTTTATTTCAGATTTATTGATCTAAGTGTAAATTAATAATTTATCAATCTAACCTAAATTGACTTTAATTAATCATTTTATTGTTATTATTTTAAATTTAAATAATATTTATTGAAGAAATGTAAATGTATTATTTTTTAATTAATGATGTTATTTATGAAATTCGAATGACTGTGTAATTTTGTGTGTAAATTCAGATACAAGTTACTTGTTTATGAATAAATGACTTATGACTTATGATACACTCAAGCAACGACTTACAATACCTACTATTTTGTTATTTTTTTTTAAATTTTTTACTAATATACTGAAATGAAATGATTTCTTTTTATTTATTCTGTAAATAGGATTTCGGAATCAATTTTACACGTCATATAAAAAAATAAGCTAGATGGAGTCGAAAATTCCTATCTGACTACCTACCCCTGATTAGAAATGGCGAAACAGACTGACAAGTAAGTCAAAATATTCTTAAACAGTAAAAAAACTCTAATAAATGTCAATTCCTAATATTATTATGTTACAACTATAGGTTATTTTGAAATGTTTCTCTAAGAAAATATGACTAATAATTATTATTTCTGATTTTTTTATATCGTTTTTCGCTCTGTGGCGTAAATAAATGTTTTTCTTACTTTCTTTTCTTTCCTTCATAAAGGCTGTATCACTCTACAATTCTACATAATATAACATATACCAAATCTATTTCAACATCCAATAAACAGAACTAAGGCTCTATCCTGAAAAAATATTATCTGATGAAACCCCTTTGTGCTCGAACAAAGATCACGTTGTATTTACTCTGGCAACACTGAGTCGATATTATCAGTCTGTTGACACCCTTAGCTGTCTAATTGCGTTTGTTCTACGTGGGACAGTGGGTTTAAGTGTTTATCTGGTTTTCCAATATTGTTATAGGTACTTTGAGGTTTATAAATACTTACTGAAAATGATGTGTAAACTAACCTTCAGATTCACTTACATAAGTACTACGCCTTTTGTCCAAATCTGTTCAGCTTTATGCAGCTGATGTATCCTGTAAAAATCTCGCCGTGAAAACTAAGGTGAAGTGAGCTGTCACTAGTGTCAGTCGCTGGCAATGGAATGATATTTTAATAGAATAGCCAGGTAGAATAACTCAGCGTCCAGCTATTGGCGTGGCAACACGTCGTGTTCGGGTTCGCGACAAGTCAAACGTTATCCAGAGGATGCCTCGTTGAGAGGTGAAGCACGCGTCGATCTCATATAGGATTTTTTATGACTCTTCAGGAATAGTTAAGGGGAATAGGATACTAAAATATCTACGTATATTGTATTTTATAATGGATTTCCGCCAAGTCACGCCTGAAGCGATTTACTAGGTAGAATGGAGTAAAAAACATCTTCACTAAAGTCGTTAAAATGTAATAGGCCTGTCGACATAACATAATAATATGTCAATAATATGTCGCGACATAACTAGTGAAGTAACCATATTATTTAACTGTAATTAATTATTATTTTCTTGTTTCTTTCAGTTTCGTTCCAAGTTTCATTCTAGGATATTTCTCAAATGTCAAAACAGGCCTTTTATTTTTGACAACTATAACTTTCATATTTATAATTTTAATGTAGATACTCTTCGTACCCTACGAAGAGTAACTGACCCCTTTATCCAGAAACCAAGTGGAAACATTTCTTACTTAATGAGTTACTGAAAGTGAAAAAAAAAACTGAATAGATAGTAAAAGTGAAACAACACTTGATTAATCATAGTGACAAGTTGCGACGTATTAACATGACATAAACGACTCGTAATCATCAAACTCATAACTTATCTCATAAAAACAATAAAAACACGATAAAAATCATACAATTAAACAAATTACATGAAACAATCATACAAACTGGGGACAATTTAAAATTCATCAGCAACCTCTTTTCAGAAATACATTTTTAATTTGATAATTGCACCTCTGTGTACTAATTCACTTAATAGGACCCTTGTATTAATTTTGATCACGTGACAACTGTCACATTGACAGATGGTCCTCTCTGTAATATTATCTGTGCTCGTCTGTACTTATTAGGGATGGGATAAAGTGCGTTCTTTTTTTGTTTTAATAATCGTAGGTATATTGACGACTGTTTATTGTGGAGGAGACATTAGTTGGTTGTTTCATTTGTACCACTCGTACTAAATACAATCAAAACAAGGAAACATGATATACTACTCCCAATTTACGATATTTATTTAATTTTTTAATGAATCGTAATTTTTCTGTCGTAATTTTTACGGTACTTTAGTAATCAATTAACTCTTGATTATGATATGACTTATGATCAGAGTGTTCTATAATATTTGTATGATAAGTAATAAGCAAGGGAACACGGAAGGTGGTCATTACGCTTGTCATTCGCAAGCTAACAGGCGAGGGGACACGTTTGTCTGATCAGCCCAAGGGCACGAATCTCCGATTAATTGGTCCATACCATTCTCAACAGTATTCCGTTTGATGGCACATACCGATATAGATGTCCGGATGTCCCCCTGTCTGTTTGAACTTAGGTATCGATATGCCTTGTATATTATTGTCCCTTAGTTATGAAACGTCAGACGTACGTAATCGCCGTGAAATTAGTCGTAAGTTGTATGAAGTTTCAACCAGATTGTCTAAATGAATGTAAACTTTAAAATATATTTTTTACAAAATACATCAAAAGGTGTTTTACAAGAATCTTTCATTCAACTTTATTTTAGATGGGGAAGCATCTAAATACTAATGATGATGAATAAAAGAGGCCTCGAATTACAATAATTTGTGATTAATAAAAACATCTTCTATTCCATCTGATTTGATGTTTTATATGTAGCTATGTGTATGTTTAACCGCCTCAGTGGTCTAGTGGTTAGACCACCTGTCTCAGACCCAGAGGTCCCGGGTTCGATTCCCAGTAGGGGCGAAATTTTCTGCTCGGTTTGGTTGGTGGTAGGGCTTGTTCTAAGTCCGCCTGGCTAGCTACCACCATCTTATCTAAGTCTGTCGCCATAACAACAATGTTAACAGCATTGTTGTGTTTCGGCAGTTAGAGATAAGATAGCCAGCTCCTCAGTGGTAGAGGATTCCGGGTGAAGCTCGTTTCCACCTTCGGCCTGATCATCACTTACCATCAGGTGAGATTCTGGACAAGATATTCCCCGTCGTGGTAAAAAAAAAAACTGACTTACTACTTAACTTCTACAATAATTACTTCCATCAATTGCAAAATACTTGAATATCATTCTAATAATTACAACACCAAAATGATTAAATTAACACTAACGTGGCAATGCAGCAGCCTTTTGGGCACTTTTCCTGTTGACTACAATGCGGACGAATTTTTTGATGCCCCATGATTGTTTCCCCTCCTTTTTTATACTCGTCTATAATATTATTTTAAGACTACTAGCTTATAAATTATTTAAATATGAATAAGTAAAATAAAAATAATATCTTCTTAATAAATGAACTCTCAAATAATAAACAATTAATCAAAAACATCAACTATTCGACAATTCATCCCCCAACTATTAGCTTGCAATACAGGTTAATTATTTCAACATTTGTGCATCATGGAATGGCGCACGAGTTCCTATGTCACGCGATATCAGCAGTAAATGTAGTCTTCATTTAATTAATTATGTATGTGTCGAATACCGGTAGATTATATTACCTAGGTACCTACTGCTATTGTTTTGATGAAGTTATAAATGGTTCTATTTTTTTTTAACCACAACGGGGAAGCTCTTGGCCTGAATCTCACCTGATGGTAAGTGATGATCAGGCCGAAGGTGGAAGTGAGCTTCACCCGGAATCCTCAACCACAAAGGAACTTAATGTTGCTTAACTTTTTGCTGTAATGTTGGTCAACTGGGCCCACGTGGTGGATTACGGACCACTCAATCTCACGCAAGCCTGTGTCCCATCAGTGGGAACATGATTGTGTTGGTCAAAATGAAGCTAAAGTATACGTATGAAAAAAGCAGACCCTTTTTATGGGTATAGGGTTTTTTATGACTCTTTTAGGAATAGTTATGAGGAATAGGTTACTATAATATAATATATCTACGTTTATTGCCCTGTCATTCTTCGTCACATAATGTCCCTGACGAACGCTAGGTACTTCTTGCAAAGATACAATTTCATAAACTTCTCTGGTACGAAACACCAAAATGGATTCTGCACCAATCATGCCTGGAACAAAATAAAAACAGGGGCCTAAGTCTACTAATTTATGGTCCAATGGTCTCTCAATGGTGAGTTTTTGACAGTTTTTGTATGGCAAATCTGTCACAAACAAACCAGGGTTGTTGTTTTCCGAACTGGGTGTTATGCAGAAAGCATAAGCATACTTCTCATCCTGGATATTTGTTAAAATTTGTATTATACAAAATAATTATAACAATGAAATCTCAATGTTTTGTCAAGTTGTTAAGACCGTGCGAAGCAAGGGGCGGGTTGCTAGTACCGATTATAAATTAAAATCACTGTTTTATCTGTCGGTATGACCGCGTTGTTCTTCTAACTACGCAACGGAATTTGATGCAATTTTCACCATCATTTTGATAATTTATTCATCATCATCTGCCTACCCTTTTCCCAACTATGTTGGAGTAGGCTTCCAGTCTAACCCAATGCTGCTAATTACCAGAATTTTACATGGAGCAACTGCCTATCTAACCTCCACAACCCAGTTATAAATCAGATAATTTATTCTGAACCTTTCAGAATAAATTATCTATCTGTATATTATATATCTGTAAATTACGATCATTTTCTTTTTTACATATAAAACTGTGAAAACCATGTATAGCAGGGGCGGGTTAGTCGTAGTGATCAATGAATTTTATCAGTTTACTGAATACAATGTTATGCCTTGATTATTAGGTACAGTCAAAGGCTAATTTGTCTCGAATGCCAGTCATTTATAGCACAATCGTATACTGGAAAGCACTTACAGTAATTAGATTGCGGAAAAGGTTGGGACTATGTCATCCTGAAACAACAGTATACAGCGTGATTTATTTTTCATGAGATAGTATTTTTTCTATTATTAAATGTTTAGAATAGATTTTTTTAAAGTCGGTTGGATACTGTAAATTTTTAGCCATTTATTTAGAAGCGAATAGGACTAGCACCGTTTTTACGTAGTACGTTACGGTGTATAAATGAAACATTTTTGCATCATCATTCCCCTTCCATTTTTTTAAAATGAATTTTGATGTTTTTCTTGTCTTTCTTTAATATCTCAACTTTTACTTATCCATTTTTCTATCTCTTCTTACGGTTAACAGGTAATTATTCTCTTCAAACAAGTTCCAACAAAAGATATTAAATTACCTTCCACACACGAAACACTGCATGCACAAATATCCGTCCAAACACACTCGTTTTGTAAATGCAAGCTAAACAGACAGTCTCGTGTTTTCTAAAACTTTATACTGTTTAATTAAATGCCACTCTTCGCTTTCCTATTTATTTTCGTAGCTGTTCGTGTATTAAATAAATTGGATATTATTTTATACAATGGCGGACATGTGAAAACATGTTTTTGTTTTAGAACTGTTTATAGTCTGTAAAGCTTGTTTTAATTAGGACTGTGTTATTCTTGTTTACACAGCTCGTTAGATTTATTTCTGGTGACGTTTTTTTCTACTAAATACTAATTAATGCTTTCTTTTCTTGCAGAATTTTCCTCCATATTGGTGACTCCACAAAACAAGTTTCAAGTTCGATCGAGTCCAGTGTCACTAATGAAAAGATGAGACAATTAACTTCGATGTTGCATAGGTACTCGCAATGCAGTCATCATGCCAACCGATTGCCGTAGTTTGAGCAATTGCATTTTATTCTTTTATGTAGGTATCTAAGCAAATTAATGATATCAATGTGCAATGGATTAAAAAACATTATAAGATTGTGCAACACTCTAATTCGAATTTGAGTTTGACTTTGAATACCTACGTAAATAAAAATAAAAATTCCCTCTTTCATCTATCATTACAAGGTAACCTATTGCGATAACGTACATTTTTAACTCTTATCCTAACTTATTATTAAACATAAATGTTGTAAGTTATTACAAACAATGCATCTATTAAATGAGCAACAGCCTGTATAGAGCCACTTCACCACCATCCCCGGGGAAGTATTTACCGTCCACGGCACTGATCCGCCATTTTTTGCCGTAAATCTAATTTATTTGTATTAGTTAATGACTTACGCGTATAGTCAGCGACGGTATAACTCTTTCGTGGACGTTTGGAAGATGGACTGGTTTTGATACTTTGTTTTTTTTTTCGTTTCAGTGTCCTGCAAAGTTAATAATTTCCACTCGGCAATCGGCATTTTGTTTGTTTGTCATTTGCCAGTGTCGCAACACGGAGTAATAACGCAATGTGTATTGTCATTGGTATTGGTGTGACCATTAAATGGTGACCTGCCCTGACATCAAGCAATGGACAACATTGTCAAACTTGGACCTTTAATTTGTTATCTACGAGTCTATTGGCTACTTTGTATATCTTATGTCTTTTTTCTGTCATGTGCATCTTGTATGTGCAGAATAAACAAACGTTTTCGTTGTTTTGTTAACACGGTAAATACGTCATTTGGCTTACGGAAAATTATTCTTTCTTTCATGTTATGAGTGAGTCAGAATGGTTGTGACGGGACTTAGGAATCGCTGATCGTCGAGGCTCTTTTACTTCGCCCCAATTAGTACCTTGACTAAACACCATTATAATCTACCATCTCCTGAGAAATACTCGTAAATGATTATGATTATCAGAAATATATCTATACATTACTTTTAGATTTAGTCATCAAGCCATACCTAATCATAATTTTTCTTCAAATTGTTCCCTTAAATTGTTTTAATTATCTTAACTATGAGCTCAATCTTAACTAGAAAAACCGTACATAGACAAGCTTAGCTTGCTCTGTAATTAACTTTTACAAAAACAATGTATCAAAACGACTTCATCCATCCACAATCCCGGGTGTCGGTCGCCGAAGCGTATTGCGGACCAATTATTTTAAGTTTTGTTCCGTGTCCGGGCATTTCGCGGTTTGCCCGTTGTCCATTAAACAAATACTGTGAGCGTTCGCCCGTCACTGTGGAATTTTAAAAGCTATTAGACCCCGATTGAAGTTTTATTCGCTCTGAGTTACGATGCTGGATTGTTTCGCGTTAGTAGCGGTCAAGCGTGAATTTGGATTTTTATTTCTTAATATTTATCGTAAAATTATTCTGATCTTTTGGTTAATTTGTGTGGGTTTGGTTTCTGTAGCTTGTTGGTTTTGTTGTCCTAAATCTATTTTTTTTATTGATAGTCTGTGATTTAATTTACTATACCGTTAAAGACTCCTAGTAAATAGGCCATAATATTATAGATTCAGTGTCATCATAAATGAAAATCTAAGCTAAATTGGGTCTTCTAATTCGTGTAGGTACCTATTTAGCTAATCTTTATGGACTTTTCAAAATAAATCTGCGCTCGTAATAAATAAATAAATACTGTCAAATCAGGCATATATCAAGTTCAAAGCAAAAATAAATACTCAAATTGCAATACAATAAAATGGGAAGCCCTCGAGGCGACATGTGGCCTTTTAAGTGGCGGTGACAATACTACAAATAGAGTTACGTTTTATAAGAACAAAAATTGTATTAATATACCAATCAAATCTTCTCAATACCACCCTTATTAACTCAAAAAACACACACAATTATAACCTTTATAAAAATAGCGCAAGGATCAAAATCGTTTGTGCAAGCGTAAAATTTTAGGTGTGTTCTAGTTAAGTCAATTGAAATAAACCCATATTCAAATATAAAGAGGGTGGCTATCGGTTAAAACGTATGTAATTATTGAATCGTGCAGGGGGTGACTTTAAAACAGACCAAGCGTGTTGAGTTTAATGAATTTTAGCGTATGAGCGATTACGATCGCGTGCGATTCTGAGTGGAAAGTTTTGAGAGGAAAATTACGAGACAATAAGCGTGTGTCATTCATTTTTCATATTTTGTTTTTTGAGATGCGTTTATGAGTGGGTATTTTTCAGAATAATTTTTAATTTCCGCCAACCTTTTCAAATCATATGAAATACAATATTCAGTGCTCTAGCCTAGATATCGTTTCTGTCAAGAAACAACGCATTTGTATTTAAATAAATAAATACTGTCAAATCAGGCATATATCAAGTTCAAAGCAAAAATAAATACTCAAATTGCAATACAATAAAATGGGAAGCCCTCGAGGCGACATGTGGCCTTTTAAGTGGCGGTGACAATACTACAAATAGAGTTACGTTTTATAAGAACAAAAATTGTATTAATATACCAATCAAATCTTCTCAATACCACCCTTATTAACTCAAAAAACACACACAATTATAACCTTTATAAAAATAGCGCAAGGATCAAAATCGTTTGTGCAAGCGTAAAATTTTAGGTGTGTTCTAGTTAAGTCAATTGAAATAAACCCATATTCAAATATAAAGAGGGTGGCTATCGGTTAAAACGTATGTAATTATTGAATCGTGCAGGGGGTGACTTTAAAACAGACCAAGCGTGTTGAGTTTAATGAATTTTAGCGTATGAGCGATTACGATCGCGTGCGATTCTGAGTGGAAAGTTTTGAGAGGAAAATTACGAGACAATAAGCGTGTGTCATTCATTTTTCATATTTTGTTTTTTGAGATGCGTTTATGAGTGGGTATTTTTCAGAATAATTTTTAATTTCCGCCAACCTTTTCAAATCATATGAAATACAATATTCAGTGCTCTAGCCTAGATATCGTTTCTGTCAAGAAACAACGCATTTGTATTTTTTAAACAAAAAAATATATATTATTACCTATTATACCTGGGTTGATTTTGTAAACACTAAATTAAATCAGGCATTTCAGTTTCTCTATGGGGTTCAATTAGTAATTATTTATTATACCTATTAGTATTATTGAAAAAATCGTACAGAATTAACAACTACGAACCCTCTCACTATCTATTTGTTTGTTATAATTATAACACAACAATTTAACACTACAACATAACACCACAAAAATAAACATCAAAAAACATTCTCACGACACAAATCGCGGCATCACAATAAAGATTTGACAGACAATCAAAACTTTGACACGCACCAAAGAAAACTGAGCAGATATCACAACAAAACACCATGTATATAAAAAAATAACAAAAACTGTCAGTCTCGAATCAAACTAAATAATGGCACACACCATGTCTAAATGACTGAATAAAGAGTGCGTATAGTAAATTGTATAAAAACAATCGCGGATGCAGTAGTGTTTTACGATGGCTTTGACAAAATCAGCGTCGAATCAAACGTACGTAAATGGAAGATCGTCGGATTGAGAACATGGGAATGAATGGATTGGCGTATTGGGTTGAATTTTGTGATTTTAGTGTAAATTGGAATAGAGTTTTTTTTAATTTTTACTTCTTTGCCACTGCATGCAATTATTATTAGATACTTATATATTTTGTGTGCAAAATACATAACAATACTTATATTTTACTATTGAAAAATAGGAAAATCTTGGCTACCATTGTCTTAATAGCGTAGCAGTAATTATCCTATTATTTTTTTTGTACAAATATTGCAAAAAAATATTAAAATAATAATCGGATAAAGCGCCCGAAAACTAATGCCTACTCAAAATATTTCTATACTTGCTACTCCATTCCTTTTCATACATCACAAAATTCAACTCAGTGCATCAATTTTCCGGTGCCCATCACGTCGGGCCCACGTGTCGGTCACGTGACCCGTCCGTCGGGCACGTCGGTACCCAAACGCGTGCCCCCTTTGTTCTTCCTTGGGGTGTCCCTGAGATCTATGAGCGATCGAATATAAAATTATCATTGAGTTTGAGTTTTGACCTCTGTGTGGGTGTGGTGGGTTTATTTGCGTCGTATTAACTTTTGGCGAATTAGTTATTTTGTATTTTTTTTGTAACAAAAAGATCAAGTAATAATAACGTAATGTCCACTACTTTTATTTTTTAAATGATAATTATTTCTGTAAATTGGACCAAAAAACACTTTTATTCGTCTTTGATTTTATTTATTTAACATTTTATGTTTTTCTTGAACTATTCAATAATCTGGCCATACATTTTGCATGAAGACAGCAAAAACTACCCAATGAATTTATAAATGTATGCTTATAATTGTGTGTTTCGAATTCTCGAATAAAAAAACTATGATACATTTTAACTCCCCAAATTCCAACCTCAGTACACTCCCACCACTTATCAAACACAAACGCTTCAATACATTTGTATGATTGTATGAACATTACATACAAAGCATACAAACAGCCTCAGGGAACTAGGGGCAAGTAATTGTAGTTTCAAATGTCAATAAGGAGGTTTACCACCCTTGTGTTAATTTTTTTCGGGTATTTATTTTGGTAATTACGCTATTAGAGAATTTTGTTATATTTGTATAATTGTGTTATGTTTTTTACGTTAATTCTGAATAAAATCATTGGTTCGTTGACTCTTATTAAACATTAATTATGATAATGGGTAGGTATATTATATGGGTAGGTACGCACTACGAGTTTAGGCTCGTTCACACCGGCGCGACTTGTCGCGCGACGCGACACCGGCAATTGTTCAATCGTGAAGTTTTATTAGAAACTAGCTGCTGCCCGCGGCTTCGCCCGCGTGAGTGTCGGAAATTACCCCATACATCCCCATGGGTTTTAAGTATAAATATTGAGTTTCGAGTTAATCGGACAGCGCGTTAAAATTCTTCCATACAAACATTGACACCCCCAACCTTTTAGGGGGTAGTTTAGAAAAAACAAAAAACTACAAACTTTATAATTTATTTAGATAACTATTCGTGCGAAGTTTCATGTTTATTACCTCAAGGAATAAGATTTTTCATACAAACTTTCATCCCTTATTTTACCCCCTTAGGGATTGAATTTCGAAAAATCCTGATACACGTTATTCTTAATTTTTGGGTTTAAGTATAAATATTGAGTTTCGAGTTAATCGGACAGCGCGTTAAAATTCTTCCATACAAACTTTGACATCCCCCAACCGTAGGATAGGGTACTTTTCCGGGATAAAAAGTACCCAGTGTGGTGCCCAGGATATTAAAGAATAATTATACCAAGTTTCATCGTAATCGAACCGGTAGTTTTTGCGTGATGCCTGAACAAACAGACAGACAGACAGACAGACAGACAAAAAAAAATTTAATCAAATTTTTGGGTTCGGTGTCGGTCTAGTAACACCCCCTGCCATTTATTTTTTTGATATCTTCAATGTACAGAATTTTCACTTCTACAGATTTATTATAAGTATAGATTGTATTGTTAAAGTCGCGTCGCGCGACAAGTCGCGCCGGTGTGAACGAGCCTTTTAACGGGAAAGTTTAACTAGATAAGAGTCTTATCTATTTATTTTATGAGAGTAAATAAAATTATATTATTTATATACAAAATAATAATAAAGTTGTTGAGGTTTTTCGATTTTTTCCCCGCCTGCGATACCAAAATTCTATAAAATATTATAATGCTTTTATTTATTTTTTCACTTATCTGTTTTTGCAATCGGGTTATTTGCAAGAACGTATTTTGGTAAACTTGCCAGCATTTGTAACACAGCATAGGTATACCTAGTTATTGTATAATTTTTATTTTACACATTATACAGAGTTACGTTACCACGCCACATTTTTTCTTCAATTACCATAATATACCAGCATAAAACAGCAGTAAGTTGGTACTCCAAAATAATCTAAACATCGTTATAAATTATTTCCGCAAACGTTCTCGCGAATCGCTTAAGGCTACATCCCACATGACCAAGTCTCCCATGAACGATTGAATAATGATTTGAAACAAAATATACAAATAGAATTTGGTGGTTCAAAAATGTTAGGTAAATATTGTGTTGCTTAGAAAGTGTAATGGTTCTGTATTAGAATAATAAATATTATTCTTCCTTAAACGAACTTAATAACTTAATTCTATACTTAATTTGACCGACCTTAATAAACGAGAAGACGGCGCCATACGATAAGTTCTGATTTCAGCCGTACGCTGACTTTTTTTATTAATTTATTTATTAAGGGATAATAAACAACTACAACATAAATATAACACATACTGTTAACAAAACTTTAAATAATAATGCTGCAGTCCACTGCATTATCCGCAGATAAAACATATTTATGGAACTGTTCCATAAATATGTTTTATCTGCGTTGCCACTAGACGAGCATATCCGAAATTAAAAATTAACAATTACTTTGAAATAAATAAATAAATTACTAAAAAACAATTACATTTACTTGAATAATAAATAACCAATAGTAACAAGATTACAACTAAGATAACATTATCTCGCGAGTAGTCTCTTACGTATCTCTAGCAGAATGCCATTAGTTTTTAGAATTGCCATCTTTGCCTGTGACCATGGATATCAAGGTTCATATCATAACATCACGCCTTGTTTCCCCGAAGGGTTGGGTAGAGCTAAAGTAGGTACACCCCACATTTCGCCAGTTATGTTTAAGTCCCATGTAATAGAGGCGAAACTATTGTCATCAACCGGGCACAAGTCGAGACTCCGGGCTACGACTGAGAAATTCCAGATGGAAAAACCCAACAACACTTGGCCTGACCTGGGAATAGAAACTAGGACCTCATGGTCACCAGCAGCGCTTGTGACCACTAGACTAACGAGGTAGTTCAGTGAGTCTAATAAAGGTTCAATGTAGGTATCTCAAATGGGGTCCAAAAAGTTGCGGGCCTCTAAAAAAATCTAAACCAATGCCCCAATGTTTTATTCATTGCGCACTCCCAAATGGTTATTGTTAAAACATTTTTTGTTTTTAACCGCCCGCGGCGATCGCGTGGCTACGTGTTTAACTAAATAGTCAAGTTAATGTTTTGAAATTAGCGCATTTGAGGGTTGAATGATGTCGGACGTGGGAATTAGCGGCTACTGAGTCTTTTGTTAGGTAATTTATTTATTATGAAACAAATAGGGAACGTGCTTGGTCCTTGATTTGTTGCCTTTTGTGCAAACATATTGGACGTCTCGATAATCAATGTAAAATTAAGCGACTTTTAACCACGTAGAGGAACTTACTAAAACAGTCCCAAATCGGGCGAAAACTTGCCTTTTGTTTATTAATTTGTTCTTATAGTCTGCTCCAAAAGTATCTGATGAAAGTGTAAACAAACCCTGTTCAGGTCATATTCTTACGCAAACACTCGAACTAAAGGGAATTAGTTAAACATTCATCTATATTTATAGGGTTTCAACTGAGTTTATAAATAAATAAATATATCTCACCACTTTTTCGAACAATTATTTTTCGAATAGCATTATTAAATTGTAATTGAAAATCGATGAAAATTGAAGATAATAACCTCAACTGTCAAATAAAAAAACCTCAAAATAATCAAATCCAAGCAATCAATTTGAAGTGGCACTAAAAATTGGCATCCACAGGTATACGGTTTCTGATCCATTTGTTTACATTTTCATCAGATACGTTTTTAACAGAGCATACAGCAGATATACCTAAGCATCTTCGAACATCAATTGTTCGAAATACGGAATTCCGAAATCTCCCAGTATATACTCAACTGAAGAGGTACATAACCCTCTAATGATCGCGGCCGGTCCATCATACCCCTGGACATCAAAACAAACACGGATGCCACGTGTCCATTGAAATGTTCGACAAATTGCTTTCAGACTACGAAATATGTCAATTATAATTAATAGGGAGTGCGATTATTGGTATCGTATTGTTGGACTCCTGGACCTCGAGTAGTGGACCTTGGAAAGGGATTTTTTGAAGGACGTATTGTACACAAGATTATTTGTTATGCGGATTATTTGGTATTTCCGACCGATGTGTAGTGATTTTAATGATGATATTGGTGTAGCATTTGAAGTGTTGTGTAGGATTATAATCTCTTGGACAAAGCGTTTTTTTTTAACTTTCGGACTCATCGTTTAATTTACTACATAAACAAGGCTTATATAGATTGTTTCCGTATAAAATTAACAATATTTACCCTTTTTCATCAAACATTTTGTCACTGATGGTGGATAAAAGTAAGCCAGCATATTTAATCATTTGGATTTTTTTAATTTAAGCTTACCACACCGTTCATTCAACCACATTAACATCCAATACAAAGCTCCATTATTAAACATTATTACAATAAATCAAATTAATAATACCCCACTATTACTCAACTATACTCAACACTCATTGTCACCAAACACTCAACTCTTAAACAGTCAAGACCGTGTAGGGTGTCCTCAAAGACAATATTTGTTGAGGACAAGCCCTTCCCTCTTAACGTGAGGACACACGTGTCGAACGTGGGAACCGGTCTTCGAAATACGATAATTTGTGGACAATTTAATTTTGACGTGTGAATGGGACATTCATTTTGAGATGTTTCTTTGGAGTATGTTTTGAACGTACAATATACGTATGTGAAATAATGATGTAAACAATGAATTATAAAGATGTGGTCATTACAGACCACCAAAGTGAACAACTTTCTCCATGCGACTAACATCATAGTCGCGAAAAAAAAATCCTGTTTCCTCCCAGGAAAGTAGACATTTTCAGAAATATTTTTTTAGTCATTAAAAGGCTAGATTGTACTTAATTAATTATTAAGAACCTGATTCTTTTTAATATTGCTTAAAAAAAATTGATTTATTAAGTAGATTAAAAAAAAAGCTGTTCAAAACCACGACACAATAAACTGTCACAACACCAATATTCGTCGGCCTACAAAGAAAACGTCTACGGCGTAGCAGTATATTAAAGAGATGTCAAAATTCTTACGGCATCTACGCCATAGCACTCCACTCAATACATAAAAGTGATTTTTATCCGTCCTTCTTAATAAATACTTACAGAATTTTTAGTTTTGCTAGTGGTATACTAGCAAAAGCAAAAAGTCTGTAAGTAGAGTATAGAGTTTAAGTTATTAAGACCATATAATTTCCAATTAAAAAAACACACTACAGAAAAAAAAGTATTACAGTAAACTCCGAAAAATAAACTGATTTTACTCCGAAAAATAAAACAACAAGTACGAAAGAGAAACTCATACATTTTTTTCCCCGATGCAATCCAACCCTTCCCTGCAGCGGTAATTGCGAGCGACAGAAAGTAGTAAAAATTTACAACTTTTAGCTTCCGCGTACAAATGTCTGCAAGTATTGTGATGCTGATGTAGTTACGATGTTAAATTCTGACAATATCCGGCTGGTTCTCAAAATTGCGTGTACACTGGTTTATGGGGGCGTTAAAATTTTGTATTAAGTTGTGTTTAACTCTTCAGTTGCTGCAAGTATACCTACGGCATCATCGAGTGTTCATCATTATGCGACACACAAATTAAATTAATTCTGTAAAAAAAAGGTCTTAGAAAGCAGCAAATAATGTTTAATAATTCATCATTCAAAATAGTTTAAATAAATATCAACCGTCTACTGCTGCCATAGTCAATTGTCATACAACTTTTTTTTCTATTGTCTAATAACCTGTACAAAAAATGAAATTAAAATAATGTCAATTCACTCAAATTAAAATTTACCAAAATTGAGAAACACAGTGCGAAGCCAAAACAGTTTAAGCTCACGTTAACGACATCGATAAATGCGACTAATGCGGTTTTTAACGAACACGGAGCGATACCGGGAATTTTATAGTTCTGGTATCAAATACCGAAGCGGCGGTTGAGGGTTAAACATTGTAAAGTTTGTTTGTATAGCGCTTTATTGTTATGAGATGAATTTTGTTTGAATTTATAATCGCTGCATGTGGATGTTTAAAATTGTTTAGGAAGTCAGAGATTGGAGTAGTCAGAAAAAAGTAAGTACGGTAAGAAATAACTACCAAAAGAAACTTTGATTATTTTCTACAGATGGCCAGAAGCGTCTTTCCTTCTAGTTTTTCTCTCATGTAATTTAATATCGTCTAGCCAGAATCAATTTTCGCATGTCGATGAAAAACGTTTTTTTGAAAAGCTTCTTCATCATTGAATTCTCCTGCCCTTATTCCAATTTATTTGGTGTCGGCACAACATGTATATTTCTTCCATTCTTCTTTCTCTATTACCTAGTCGATATTTCAGTAGTCACCCTTTGTAGCCATATCATCCTTCACACAGTCCATTCATCGGTATTTGGTCTTCCCCTACTCTTATAGACATTTGTACTTAATACTTTCCTCACGACGTTTTTTCCATTCTTCCGCATCCCATGCCCATGGCATGAAAAACGCCAGAATAACATCACAAAAATAAGTAAATAAACCGTCACGTAGAAATCTCAGAGTAAATTCGAAGAAATCACCGGGTTTAACTTTTCAATTGAAAATGGAAGCAATCCATTTGAGTGGGAGCAATTTACATATGGAACGGAATGATATGGAACTGTTGAAATTGTGTTCCCAACAATTGTTATGTTCACGAAAAGGTTGGTGCTATTGTGATATCTTAGAATGCAGGTTTTATACCTGAAGGACACTTATTTATCTGCTTTAGACTGATAGAATCACATGGGATCATCAGTCAACCGGCTGTGGCGCTGTCTCGCATAAGGCCACAGCATTATGCTGAACGATGGTGCAGTGGTGGCCCGGTGGTAACAGCCGCGACTTACCAGTTGTAGGTTGTAGGTTTGAACCTTGACAGGCGCTTTACTTTGTGTAAATTATTCATCACCACTGCTCTCAAAACGGTGAAGGAAAACATCGTGAGGAAACCGGCATGTTCTTCAAAATTTCGAAGACAACCTCTACCAACCCGCACTGGGCCCTCGTGGTGATTTCTGTAAGCTGGTATATGAAACAACCTTCTTTGATATAACAGCTGTCTATTTGAAAACATCACTTTTTAAGGAACAGCGTCTTCACATGCAACCTAGCACAAAGCACAGTAGGCCATAACTTTGCAATATGTCCGATATTCATGTCCTTTACGAACCCTTTCGGAAACTAGTCGATATCGTAAAACTTTACGATTGACATCCGACGGGTTAACGTGGTATACACGATGCTATGTCGAGATTTACGATCAGTGGCTCTTCACATGCATTTTGGAGCTATGAAGTGTTTTACTGCATGATTTGCATAGAATTCGTGAGTCATTCCAAATAATATAATGTAGGTATTGTAGTTATCCTCCGGGGCTGCTACTGGGAAATTTCTGATGGAATAATCCAAAAACACTTGGCCCGACCCGGGAATCAACCCCACGAAAGCTCAGCACAAATAAAAACATTTATGTTGTCGATAAATTCAAGCTGATTCTTGTCGTGGATATTCAAAAATTTCCCTGTAAAATAGTTTTAAAAAAATTGTGAAAAAAAAAATACCGCCCAATATTTTAAAGCCACACTTTTCACTAAATGTATACCCCACTGCAAATACATAATCTACTACAACTTTAATTCTAATAACATATCATTCTATTCTCGCCTTTACTGCGTTAAAATAGGAACTTTATAAACCGCATTCAGAACTCAGTGGAAAATATAAAGTGGGCGTCAATAATAATAAATTTTAAATCCATTAGTAGTAGTACACATGTTCCTCTCTGTTCCACAGTCCATTTAACTTTACGAGGTTCAAATTCGTTGAATTGGTACCGACACGATTTGAAAATTACCCCCAGTGTTTTGATAATTGATTTTTGAGAAAAAAAAATAGCAGTAGCATTTTAGGGTTTATTTTTTGTACATTAATGTTTGGTGTTTGACAAATACTTTTTATATTTCATTGTATACTTTTTCTTTTAGCGTATGACTTAAGTTAAGTACATAATATTTTTTTATGAAGGACAAAAAAAGATTTCTAGATTCATAGGTTTATTTTGAAAGTAAGTTTATTTGCACTAACTTAACCCTCCATTCTGCGCCAAAGCATTTTTTGCAAAAAAAATAATGTAATAAAAAAAATTGCTAATACACTCAACAAAACCCGTTTATCCATATAAATCCAATAAACACATTTAACGGTTCCACACTCAATAATTTTGTTTTTCCCTCGGGTCACTCCAATTTTGGTAATATCCGCGCGTCAAAACTCGATTTACGTAAAAAATGTTTTCTCTCCCCCATACATAGTCATCGGAGTGTGTTGAGTATTAACGACATTGCTTAACCCCTTTCTGCTGTGGGTAGTATTTTACCCTTAACTGGTGAGTGTAGGGTAAAACATAACTATATTTCTTAATATTATGTTTTGTTTAGGCATGTGCTTTTGATAAGTGACAGGCACAATCATTCGTCAATAAATATACTTATGTGGTTTTGTACATTTTGTATAACTCTATAAGTATTTACACACACACACACACACACTAGAAACCTGATTTACATCTATAAGACGTCCTCATAACATAAGTTACAGTTGAAAACCAACGTGAGGCACTAGTTGTCGGGCATTAATGCTGAACTGGGCTGTCATGCTGTGAGGCACACCGTATTAACTTTATTACCGCACACCGGTTATAACTTAGTTTCTTCTGTTTTTTTGCGTTTACTGTGTTCCTTAACCTGGGTCAAAAAAAAAAAACTTTCTTTCTTCTTAATAGATTTTGGACAATTAATTTGCTAAAAATGACTACACATTGGTTGAAATATGCAAAAAAAGAAAGAAATCCTAATGATAGCAAACACCTCTCCAATAAGCAGCTGATACAGAACCAATAATAAAAATTGAAAGTAACCCCTTTCTGTAATAACATCGAATACCCATTTATCTTTTTTGCCAATTGTCACATTCATGATAAATAGTTTTCTTCTCTCTTTGTCAAAAAGATTGTTTGTGGTGAAATTACGGTTGGGTTAAGTTCTAATAAGCGTTTTCAAATACACCATTAATAAAAGTAATGGCCACACCCTTTCGATTTGTTTAGGGTAAATAGAAATTTATTTTAAAACTATTCGAGATTTCTTTTGTCATTATTATAAGACATAAGTAATAGGGTTCTTGAATAGTTTATCGAAACATTTTTTTAGACCGGCAAATAAGCAAACGGTACTCGATTCTAACCTACAACATCAAATAAATGGTTTTAGTTGCAACCTACAAACTGGGACTATTTATAAATGCCTGTACTATTGCTAATTGTTATATTTAAAAATGTTAGAGTTCGTTTTTCAGTAAAACATAATAAAATAGGTACTTATTAGATACAATATGTTTTTCATTGCCAATTTTGTTTATAAAAATATGAAAAGAAAAAAAAAGCAAATAGATGCCTTACTAAGATCATTTAATTTTGAAAGTAATAAATTTTATTTACTATTGACAGATCTATACACCCACATCTGAACGCTTGTTAGCGAAAACACATAAATATATCAAACTATGAGTAGCCAAAACAAAATGGCGAGAATTTTCAAAAATTGACCCTTTGTCTCGGCCCGGAACGAATTCCATCGCATTCACACTTGAACCGGACGGAATGTCCTTAAAATACATTGTCCGTGAATTCTAGGGTCATTGCGACCCGGTCACACCTCATTTTAGTGTTAACAATGACTTTCGTGATATAGCGTAGAGTTATGAATTTAGAAGTTAGGTATTTGTTTTCAATTTATTATGACTATCGCTGGTTTTTTTAATATAAATAGTTTTTTTTATTGTTATGAGATTAGCAAAACTGAAATTAAAATCAATTAGGTAAATAGATGAACTGGGTTTGTGTGACTAATAGATACATTATTCAATTTATTATTTTCTCCCTACATAAATATCCAATATTCTATTAAATGAAATCTATTTTTATTAATAAAACTTTCAGGTCCTACATCGAATAGTATAAGATGTTTAACTACAGTCATAAAATCAAGCAAAATATGTCACGAATAACGAATCCCACTCCGCCCAGTTCACTACAGCGTCCAAAAGATTAAATCTTTACACAACATTTGTTAATTGATGTGGTCACACTTCTATTAAGACATTGTTGCGATGTAAATCTGGCTACCACGTGTGGTCATTTTGACCGACACGCTCAATATTGGTAATTTAAAAGCTTGTTGCATTTCGAGGGTTAGTGGATTTATGTTGTTTTTGTGGTTGATATGGACATTTTAATTTTAGTGTTATTGAAGTAATAGTGTGAGTGACGGAGTAGAACTATTAGGATGTATCTTTTGTAAGTTTATGATAAGTTACGGTTTTAATAAATGTGTGAATTCCATTCGTTAACAACTGGATATACCTTAATTGAATGGTGACCCAACTCTAGTTATTCTCAATGGCTTATGTATTTAAATTTCATTCACAGAGGTATCAATCTTTCAAGAGAAATTATAAATTTAACCGATTTCTAAAAGACGTAGACGTTTTTCTAGACGTAGACGTTTTTCACGACTACGTCTAGAAAACCCAATTGATCAGTTAAATAAATAAATAAAATTAATTATAATATTTAATGCAAGACCCTCTTTGACGAGCCCATAGAAGCCTTTAAACATAATTAAAATGCAGTTTATCAATTCAAATTAACAACAAAACACTGCGTGCAGCAGCGAAAGGGTTAGAGTAATTAACAATAATTAATTAATAGTCTTATCAACCCTAAACTGACGGGTACATGACATTTTTTATCTGATCTATGTTTTAATGTTTATATCATCTGCTAATCAGTTCATTAAATTGATGTCACGATGATTTTATCTGGATTTTTTTTTAACTTAAAATGATATTTTAATGAGCTATGTTAACAACTTATTACAAACCACACGATGAATCCAATGGTCCTGAACCTGACTTTGAAAAACGACACGTCAAAAAAAAATCTTTTTTTAAATCTCCCTGTCTATAATTCTGTCCATCAGCAATATTATTAATAATAACTTCAAAAATTCTAAGCACAATAAGAGTCAGAAAGAACATGTTTTTCAGCACTCAACACCTAAAACTATTAAAGCAAATACAATCAATACTAAAACCATTTATTTAAAAAAAACACGACACTTTAAAGCAAACAAACTCCATTAACGTCAATAATCATTGTTAAAATCACGTCATCTGTAAAATATGATATCGAATTTGACACTTCAACCAGTTTATAATGACATGCGGCAAAATTCGGAACTAAAGTGTAAAATGTACTGGGAATTGATTTTCGCCTTGAAAAGCAGCGCCCCACGGAATGTCAAGATAAATTGGACGTGTGACTGTCAAATAACAATTGACAAGAACTTAATGGTTTGTCAAAACAGATGATCTGTTAATGATTTTCGATTCGAAGAGAATTGGTTTCGTGAGATAAATGGTGTGATGATAGTGTTTGTGACATTCTCATAGTTTTGTGATTTAATTTTGAGTTTTGTTGGTAACATTCAATTTGTGAGGTGTTTTATTTAGTCATGGAACTAAAAAGTCGAAAGATGTCGTGGGACATACAGTTGGAACGAAGTTGCTGTAGCTGTATATTATGTAAATGTATTAAATATCGGACACACACTTTCCTGTGTTTTTAATTCTAGCGTATGGCACTCGTGGGTTGCAGCTGAAAATCAGCGTCAGGTGGTACACTTTGTGTTGTCATCTGACATTATGCTGAGCTGAGGCCCTTTTGGCATTATAATCATTATTTTCTGTATTAGTTTTAAGTTATATTTTGCCAATAAACGCATTTTTCTTTCTTTCTTTCTTTCTTTATCGGGTACAATGAATAAAAAACGTTTGAGTTACAAATAAATAAAAATTGTCGTGAGGGTAAAAATGTTACGTTTTTTCGTCTAGCTCTCATTCGCCAAGTGTTCAAACTATTTTTTTTTTAACCACAGTGGGTAACCTCTTAATCGGAATCTCACCTGATGGTAAGTGATGATCAGGCCAAAGGTGGAAGCGAGCTTTACCCGGAATCCTCTACCACAGAGGAACTGGCTATCTTACCTCTTACTACCGAAACACAACAATGCTGCTAACATTATTGTTATGGCGACAGACTTAGATAAGATAGTAGCTAGCCAGGCGGACTTAGAACGAGCCCTACCACCGACCAAACCGAGTAGAAAATTTTGCCCCCACTGGGAATCGAACCCGGGACGTCTGGGTCTGAGACAGCTGGTCCAACCACTGGTTAACGTGCGATAAGAAGCTTCGTTTCAATAAAATAAATATTGTATTATATATTATTTAATATGACTTGAATCTTTTACAGCTAAATCACTCGTTAAATAAAAAATTTAAAAAATGACAAACATTTAGCTACCAAACCAAAAGAAACATTTAAGGAAGTTGCTGTTCATATATTTTTTTTCAATTGAATTAAAGCTTTTGAATAAATCTAACGAAACAAAAGACGCTCTTACCACATCCAATTAAACAGATAAACAGAAAATATTTTATATTTTTCACAATAAAAATCGTTAGCCATTATTGTAGTGGAGAATGTCGTCATAAAAGTTTAAGTAGTTCGGACTCAGTCGAAAATATGAAGGATACAGATCGTAAAAGTGGGTAAATAATACAAAATACAATAAGTGCCAATATTGGAGGCGTTCGCGTTTGCTCAAGCTTGGGACACACTGGAGGAAAAATGGACAAAAAAAATGCATTGTTTAGTAAGTGGGTAGTGGCCGATGTGACGTGTGTTTTCAATTTATACGTACTTTTTGAGTTTATCTTGGACATTAATAATGACATCGATGAAGAAAAAAATCGTGAGGAAATCTAAACTTAAATAGGTCGTTAGTATAGGTCGAAAATCGCCAACCCACCTTGAGCAAGCGTGGTGTTCATTCCTCGTACCTTCTGTATACGGGCCTTTGCCCTGGAGTGAGACAGTATTATTTAATTGTCCAAATTAATCTTGGCATCATTATAAAAGCCAAAGCATTTGCTTCAAAAATTAACTATTTACAGGCACTTATAAACTGTCAAAGAGCTAGTCCCCGTTAAGAAACATGGATTCTTTGTGACCTTTGTATGTGGCAGTGTTCCTTACATTGTGACCGGTCATGGAAGTATCATATTTTTGCAATTTACTAAAAACTCATTGTGTCCCAACACTAACGACTCGTTGTCACTACTAGGCGTCGTAAGGGCGCGTCCACACTCGTCGCACCGCAGCGAGTCCCGATCGTAAACATTTACGATCAACGGGGGATTAAACGCAGCGTTCGTGACGTTTGCTTTTATTAAAAAACAACTAGGTATCTATTGTTGTTAGGTGTTGTTAAAAGGTACACTTTGTGGTTTAATTTTCTTTCCAGTTGCGTTGCAAGAAAATGTTTCCCATTAAGCGTTCTGGCTTTTTCTTTTTATTGATAGTTTTATAGGTAAGTACAATGTTGGTTAACTAAACATTCATTATCCAACACCTTATGAACCACGTCCAGTTGGCAATCAAACAATATAGACCTACTCTACATTATTTAAAGACGTACAATAGGTTATGTTTTCATACATTTTCTTCATTACATTTTGTTTGTTCGGTTTTCAAGCGAATATTTACTATTACCAAAACAATTTCTCCTCATAGGGAATCCAATATTGTGCAGGCTCACTAACCTTATTTCCTCAGTATGAGAAAACCACATAATCCAAATTCTCACATCTCGCTAATTATATTTCCTGCTAACCGGACACGGTGACCGATGCGGAATCGGATTATTGACCGCAGCAGTGGTCAGTCTGCACACGGCTTTATAATAGGATAGAGATGTCCTTGCAATGAAATGCATGATAATTGATGTCATGATATGTTGATGACATGACTTGACATAAGTTTTTCAATTCTCAATAGCTGCTGATGCGACAAAGCTATCTACATTTTAAGCTAAGGTGTACCCTAACTGAGTGATCATAAATGCAATATGGATTTTGATTTGGATTTTTTATTTCCGGCCAGTGAAAGTTATTCAAGACTCCTCTCTAGGTTTCTTGAGGTTTCTCTTTGCTTGCATCAACACGGACTATGTCTAAGTAAAAAGCTGATGACGTAGTAAAATTATGAACGAAGTAAGTAACGAAGTAGTGTCCGCAACTCCACGTCAAAGCGGGTATTTTATGTACACATAAATATTAACCAATCAGTGAGGTTGTACTAAGGTAAACTGCCCTATTACTAACAGGTAGCGCTAGACGACATCACACATCACACAACACACTCACGTCACATCACATGACATTGAAGAGTAGGCCCAGTGAGTGTTTGTGAATCTCACAGTTATGTCTTTCAATTTTTGCTTCTAAGCACTAGGTTTAAACCAGTGTAATGCAACAAAATTGCACAAAATTAATGGCACGATTGGTACTTCAAAACACGAACCCTAACTCGTAAATCCGGGCTGACCACTAGGCCGCCAGGCTACTCTCAACAAAATAAATAATATCCCACGTTCATTAGCAGACTATGTCAAAATCCCTGGACAACTGTCCACTGGTCAGTTTTAACGTCAAAGGGTTGTTAACATAAATCCTATTTTGACGCTTCATTTGGTCAGATTACGGTAATATTATTTGTTTGCCGTGGGAGAACGGATTGTTCTGGGAATTTTACATGTACTGCAAGCACTTACAATATAGGTTTGTCTCGTCTAGGGAAGGTACCAAAATACCTTCAAAGGTGCTTAAAAGACGGGAAAAAAACATTATAAAAAAATCTGCATTAAAAAAAAAACACAACATCACGCCTTGTTACCCAGAAGGGACGGGCAGACGTGTAACTACAGTACACACACATTTCGCCAGTTACGTTTAAGTCCCGGGGTGAGCTTATTGCCATCAACCGGGCAGCAGCCTGGAGTCTGGATTTCTATCTAGACTCCGGGCTAATACTGAGAAAATCCAGATAGAAAAACCCAATAACACTTTGCCCAACCTGGAAATCGAACCCAAAGATCCCCTCGGGTAATTGGCGTAAATTGTGGTATGGTTCAAAGGTAGTCCACAAAATTTTATTTTAATAATAATAATTATGCTTACTCCAAAAATGGTTCAGACCAGACAAAACCGTCGTCACATTCTCAAAATATTTTCATTACCATAAGTTATCATTTTATCCCCTCTTCCTCCATTACATTCGAGTGTTTATTTCATCGGTAAGAACGCGTCTCCTAAATAATTGTGAGATAACAGAAAACCGGTATCGCTAACAGTTACGCTAGCGATAAAAGCATAAGGTGGAAACTGTGAGGACGTTGGAAAAGTGAGGATCAGCGAGGGCAAAGGCAATGAAAGAAATAAAATGTAAAAAAAAAAAATGCCAGTAAGAACTATAAAAAAACGATGCAACAATGCGGCAATGTATACGTATATGGTGCAATTTTTGAACACAAAATTTTATTTATTTTTTATAATTAAGTAAGTAATAGTTGTTGTATGACCTATAATACCACTCGTGAGTAGTAATATCAAAGTATTTTTATTTTAAAGCAGGTCTAATCACAAAACCATAACAGTAACCACCTACCTACCTATTTTGATTTTATAAACGGAAGTTTGGTAGCCTATTATTTTTGCCAAAAGCAAAACGTAAAATAAAGATCAAAATAATTTCAATATTTGTACTTTTACATAATTATTTCTCTTAATTTTTTAAAATATTTTTTTAATTAATTTAATTTAGACACAGTGATCGATATTTTTGTTAGTATACTTAAGAATTATATTAGTAACAATATAAACTTTTAACAAAAAAAAAAGGATAAAGGCACATCCACACTACACCAACCATCTTACTAAAAGAAAACCTCCCGTCGAAACTAAGAAAATATTGGATAGAGATTAGGCCATATACTTTTATTGGGTTTTTCACTATATTTATTTAACGTTCCTTCCGATTGTGGCAGGGAGACGTGGAGAAGCGTATCTACCACTTGAAAATAAATCTTTTTGTTTGTTAACACATTTTTTTCGTGCAAAATGTATTGGGGGAGGGGAGGTTTTTTTTTTTTCGTAAATAGAGAGGCTCTTGGTGATAACGTTAGGCTTAATTTATCGTGGAATTTTGTGGAGGATTGTATTTTTCCGAGTGCTTTGTCATATTATTTTCATGTTCTTTTAGTTGCTTTGTGTTAGTTTTGCGAGTTTGAGTTGAATTGCTTCCGTTTTGTTCAATGCTTCTGGACGATGTCGGGGATTATAATATATATAACCGTGAAAACCTCAACCTTGGCTTCATGTTTCTTATTCCGTATTTTTTATTGTATTTATGTAAAGCTGTTGGTTTTCCATGTGGTAAATAAATAAATAAATATGTTTGTCTTATTGATAACTGTCTAAGCGTACTTTAATGGTATTCAATTATTAGATAAGGTAGGCCAGGTTAGGCTCGCCCCCTCGTTACATGGGACTTTAACATAACTGGCGAAATGTGGGCTCACCTCTACCTAACCCTTCGGGCAATACACAGGCGTGATGTTATGTTTTAGGCTTTGAATATTTCGCATTGTGTGCAATTATACTAAACTGCGGTCGTTTCTATACCAAGTTCCAGTTGAAATAAAATGGCTTCAATATTTTTATTGCCAACGATGTACAGTCAATAAAGCTATTTGGTATACAGGCAGCTAACTTTAAACTACTATAAAAAACATACAACGTAAGTTGACGACAACCACATAGCGTTAATTTAATTAATATTGACATCTATACTTTTTTGTTTAACTATGTTATAAAAATAAAAATCTAATAATTAAATTATAATTAATTACATAGGTAAAAATGATGCAGTCATTTATTTACATTAATTATATTTTAATGAATTACTTATTATATTTTATTTTTAAAAACATTTTTTTTACCAAAATCAACTCGCAATACATAACGCCAAAAAAAAAACCTTGCACAAGTAACTTCACCATAATTTTTAACACCAATCAACTCATTTCCCGAACAAATCAACGAAATTTCCATTAAAAAAATTACAAACACAACAATGGAATAATAACAATATCTTCACCGGAAGCCGTCCAGCCGCAGTGATCTTGCAGCGTCGTAAAAATTTACGATAACGTCGCACGCGCGTGTAATGTCACCGCGTCCCCCGAATGATGGCGCATCATGTTTATGATGTCCGAATATTTATTGGGAGACGCCCTTCAGTGAGATTTGTGATGTCGAGTTGTTGATGAAATTGTTAGTGAAGCTCTCACGAATTTTAAAAATATGTTATACTTACATACAGTGTGAGTCTTCATAATGTGCACATATCGAAATGGGGGAATCTATGCTAAATTTTATCGACGGAAAAAATAAAAAATAAAATCTAAATACATTATTTTTTCCATTTTTTTTTATTTAAAAAAATTCGTCTTATTGATTTTTTTTTACGATTATTGTAAAAATTGATTAAAAAAACAGATTTTTCGACGAAATACCTGTTTATTTTCAATTGAGGGTTTTTTGGGTTTAATTGGGAGGGGTTTTTCCCACAATTTTCATTTTATAAGAACACTTAATTACTACCAATCATTATGGAGTTGAGTTTGTTTCATCGCGATAGATCATTTAAAAGTTACACCGTTTTTTTACATTGGGGTAAAAAATAAAAAATAAATAAAAAAATAAAAATAGATTTTTTAAATATTTTTTCCGTTTATCAAATTAAGCATAGAATCCCTCATTTCGATATGTGCACATTATGAAGACTCACACTGTATATTTAGTTGAGACCAAACAGCGGTATCTGCTATCTCTGCGACTTGTACTAGCTCTAAACAACGATAGTCATCAGTTTTAATTGTTTGAAATTCTATATGAAAGTGAATATTTCTTTTGGTATCCGTATATTATGATCCGTATTATGTGTTTTGTCTATGGAAAAGGGTTCTTTTAAAAGATAATATTCTCAAAGCTGTATACAACCTTATTAAATCCGCAGCGTAATTGAGTATTACACTTGCAGAGATAATGCCTTTCATTTTGCCAATTCAAAAATATTCATTGCGTTATTTACGTTGTCGGGTAAATTTTCAAATATATGAAGCAATGGATCCTTCATAAACCTTCAGATTGTGATTGAAAGTGTGTTGCCTATTGGGGTGCTGATTATCTGATCTATATTTTTGCGGTCTGCGAACCGTAATTCCCATTTTCCCATCCAAAATCAATATAGTCTAATGTCTTTATCCAAATGACGTAGTGACATTGTAAACGAACACTTCCAGTTTATTACCAATAAATATCATACGCGTTTCCCGCGCAAATTAATTCGAGCGCGTGTTCGCATTCGCACGGAATTTTATATCTGTATCATTCGCGACATATTTTGTGAATGTGAGAACGTTGTAGGCACAACAGACTGTCGATTTGCAGACTATTTTCATTTTTTTTTTTTAAGTATCTTTTTGACAGGCCTACGCTGTCCTCTCATACCTATTCAAACTGTACATTTTTGAAAGAATTGTAAAACCCATTTATTTTTAAAAGAGTAACCGTGGAGTTTCTTGCCGGCTCTTCCATAGGAAACGACCAATTGGAACCGTGCACCTAGATTCTGACGTTTCATAAGTGCCCATGTAGGTTTATATGAAATAAAATAAATTTTGATTTTGACAATGTGAATTATGATATTTGAACGTGTGAATATGAAGTAATTTTTACTGATTAGTTACAGTAAGAACGTCGTTATAGTCCATACTGCCTCGGTGGTCTAGTGCTCGCAAGTGCTACTAATGAGCATGAGGTCCTGGGTTCGATTCCCAGTTCGAGAAAACTGTTATTGGGGTTTTCTATCAAGAATTTCCAGTATCAGCCCAGAGTCTAGATTTGTTTTCCCTTATAACATGGGATTTAAAAATAACTGGCGAAATGTGATTGTACCTACTATAGATATCAAACTAGGTCATCGTATACTAATGAGAATCGCGATCATGCATGCAATGTATTGTGAACGCCAACAATTACTGTATTGTTGGCGTATATTTATTACTTCAATTACCTGCCACAGTCCAAAAAGTCTTACCAAGGGGTATCGTGTTCCCCAGTAACTGGGTTATGGAGGTCAGATAGGTAGTCGCTCCATGTAAAATACTGGTGTTCAGCTGCGTCCGGTTAGACTCGCAGCCGACCCCAACATAATTATAGTGAAGGTAACACCACTCAAAAATTAAAAATTAAAACTTTTTACAAAAAAAACAACCAGCATAACTTTAATCGGAAGTCGGTAGCAAAAAACAAAAATTAAAAACCAACGACAACGAAATCAAAGTTTTTTTTCACTTTGAAGTTTCTTTTTTTGGAAGTTGGTTGTATTTTTTTGTAAAAAGGTTTTTACTTATCATTCTGAATAACTTTTATTATGGAACCAAAACTGAAATCGCGCACCTTGTATACATTATACCTCCCCACTATACAATAAAAGGAACAATATTTCCATGAAACTTGTGAATAACCCGTCAAAGACCAATCTAATCCAATTTGCAGCCCGGTGTCGCAAATTGAAACCCCATGCAAGGCCATCTAATGGGTTCAGCTGTACAGTGGCCAAATGATGACGTAATTAGATTACCTACGTCATAGTTCTACCGTGAAATGTTTAGGGTTATGGAAAGTGTTATGATGTGGTCGTCTGGTTCTTTGGTTAGCTGGCTCTGGTAAGAAAATTTCTGTCACCGAAATGTGAAAAACGCCGAGATATAAGAGTTTATTAGAGATTCTTTAAGACATTGTGATTTTTATCATAATCAACTCTGCTCCTAATTTAGGACTAAAATAGTACTACTAACACCTACTGTGGACCCAAAATTGTTCATTTTTTAATAAATGTACCTATGTTTAAAATCTATTCTGTAGGTAAAGATATATGTAGAGAAATTTTATTAATTTAATGTATTACGGGTATTTACCCAACTTTTTTGTTGGCTCTGTTGGAAATATAATCATACATCTTTAAAAAGATTCCGGCGAATTGAGAACCTCCTCCTTTTTTTCAAGTCGGTTAATAAATACCGGAATCATCTGGAATTTGATGAAATGAAATGATTATATTTTCTGTAAATAGGTTTGTACAAAACACTTTTACATGTCAATAATATTTTTTAAGTAGGTACCGTACTAGATGAGGTCGGCGTTTCCTATCTGACTACTCTGAGAAGAAAGGCCGAAACAAACTCAGAGGTCACAGTCTCTTTTAAAGTCCAGACATTTTATTGGTTAGATCATATAATAGATAGTTTAACAGTCGTATCAAAAATATTTTCTTGCTAAAAGCGGTGGTGTGTGCCTACCTTAAGGAAAAGGAAAATATTATGAAGCATTTAAAAACTCACATAATATAAACAATAGTCAATTGCTGTAAAGATTCAGGTAGAATAAACATTATATAACCCATGAACCATTTTACAACATAATATTTATTAGACTAGCATATTCTGTAAGAATCTCATCGTGAAAACTTAGGTGAAGTGAGCTGCCATTCGTGTCAATCAAAATCAAAATATTTTATTTCACATAATACCTACATGGGCACTTATGAAACGTCAGAAGCTAGGTGCACGGTTCCAATTGGTCGTTCAGAACCGTGCACCTAGCTTCTGACGTTTCATATGTGCCCATGTAGGCTTATGTGAAATACAATATTTTGAAAATGAATGACAGCTCACTTCACATATGTTTTCATAGTGAGATTTTAACAGAATATATAGGCACACACACACCACCTAATATTAAATCAACAAGAACAAAACGATTACCATAAAAACCGGGCCATATGTGACCAGTTATAGATAAATTATGTGTTAGACACGTAACGCAACCCGGCCCGATTTGTCACGTTATCTACTAATTACTGTTACACTTGTTAGTTTTTGATAAAAATGCTAAATAGAAAATAAATAAGTGTAGACAAAAACAGGATAATAAAATTAAGAACATCGAAGTCAAATATATTTAAAGAAAATGCAATTAAATTAGGTGCTTAAATTAAAATATATTATTTATTTAAAAAACATATAAAATTATACTTTGTTAACGAATGTGCGTATTTTACTAAATAAAGCAAGTGACAAAAACAATAAAATAAATCAAAAAAAATCTTAGTATATTTTAGTCAATAATCTAGTATAACACGAATGTGCGTATTTTACCTACTAAAGTCCTTTATTTTTCCAGAAAAAATCTACCTTTCTCTCATCACCCAATTATTATCACGGCCAAAACACAAATTCAAACATAATTCAATATAAATAAAATTAATAGACACAACATTTCTTTTTCCTTACATTTGAGGGCGACAAATTGCTATAATTATTGCCCCTTGATAGATGTAAGATAATCATTTTCACGCAATTTTTGGGGTCGCTATCAACCTAATCAGGAATGCTGTTTCACAGTGTCACTTTGACAAATACCCAATTAATTTTATTATTTTTATCTGTTTTATTTCATCTTTTTGGTTTTTTCTTTTTTTGTCGTTGAATTGTGTAATTATGGAAGGGTACTTTATTTCTTCTTTTATTTCGGATTTTTTTAAATTTAATTGAAAGCTATTGATAAAAACAAAATATAGCATCGTAATTTTGTTTCTGTATTACGCCAGACTGCGTAGAAGTAATTTCTTTAAACATATAATCAAAATGTATGGCTTTTTAACTGCCACATTGGTGTAGTGGTCGAAAGCATTACTGCTAAGCATGAGGTCCTGGGTTCGATTCACAGGTCGGGCAACAAGTGCTATTGGGTTTTTTATTCGGAATTTCCCAGTAAAAGCCCGGAGTCTAGATTCGTGCCCGATTGATGGCAATAGGCTCGCCAACTAGTACATGGGACTGGAGCGTATCTTGTGAACTATGGGTGCTTGTACTATAGTTACATCTCTGTTTATCCCTTCGGGGAATACAGGCGTGAGGTTATGTTATGTTATTTGTAGTTTTATTAATTACCCACAGGTGCCGTACATTATTGTATTTTTCTTATCGAATAATTAAGCGCCTTGCTTAATTATTATGTTTTATTTAAGTGTGTATTAACTATTAGATTTTAAGGTAGCGAACACAATTTTTTGTTGTTATGCATTGATTGTTTGATTGTTATTTACCAAAATTATATCTAATATAAGCTAGTAAAATGTGGAAACGTAGTGGATTGTACATTTACTTATATAGCATACTGTGTATCTAGATATAATAAACAAAGTAAGATTATTGGTTTTACAAAAAAAAAAAAAAAAAATTCAAAATCTTTATATATTTTTTTTACTAACCACACAAAAACTACGGTACATACAGGTACAACACTACATTCTCGTCTTCTAGGAACACAGCACACAGCCCAGTAGCCTAATAAAACAAAAGAAATAGGAGTTACGATCTCAGCGCCATCTGGCGCTCGGTGTTACAACCTAATGAAACAGCGGTGTCTGCAAATATTTGTACAAGAAGATTAATTACTTTAGGTTAGCAAGGAAAATAAAACTGAGAATGCATTGTAGACCACATTATTTGCTTATTTATAGGAGAGTAAGAAATGTAAAGAAGAGAGAGAGTTTCTTAGTTCTACCCAAGACAAGAACGAAACTCGGCAAAACAATGGTGCCGATTCCCTTGTTTACAAACTAAACTTAATTTAAGTTCAGTGCATCTTGTTCTTTCTATTTCATTAAGAAAAGGACAGAAGATACAATTTAGTTTAGTCCTGTCAAATCTGTCACTACTCCATACAAGTTTAGACGTGATTAAAAACTTGCCTACTAAAATTACGTCAATTTACGTCAGGCGCTGATTAATTTGACAGGACTAAACTAAAATATATCTTCTGTCCTTTTCTAAATGAAATAGAAAGAAAAAGATGCACTGAACTTAAATTTAGTTTAGTTAGTGCACAAGGGAATCGGCACCATTGTTTACCTACGCAGGCGCAGATATCTACAACAAACTACCGTCGACCATCAAGAATGTAAGCTCCTATAATGTATTCAAAGTACAACTGGCTCGACATGTAGTCGAAAAATATCGATAACAATACTCCAATAGCAGCCAAGTGCTACTGGATACATTATAGACGTACCTGCTTATAGAAAAAAATATTTAAAAAAAAAACGAACGACGAAAATCTTAATAATAAGCACTATTTTACTATTTTTCTCATGTAAGTGACTGTTGTCTTTTATGAGAATAAATTTCTTTAAACGCAAAGAAGAGTTTTTTACAATAACATTATGAGCTCCTGCAAGAAATAACAATTAAATGTCTCAAAGAATGTTCGTACACACTGGTGCGATATCACGGATGCGACAGGCAGCGCTACCCTTGTCGCGCCTGCGATATGTCACCAGTGTGTACGAGCCTTTAACCAGAACACTAGCAATCCTCCAATTACGCATAATGTACCTACTTAAAAATTGTTTTTTTTTTCTCTGAACGATTGTTATTTGTTTACCGTCCTAACACCAATACGTTTATTTGCGAGACGGAAAAAAGATAACAACAAAAACAAAAGTTGAGGAAAATACGCGTCACTTCCACGCAAAACGGTCATCGTTCAGCATCATGCTGTACCCCAATGCGAGAAAGAAGTGCTGGTTTTCAGCATCAGCTGGCGTAGACGTGATGACGACGTCAACCGGCGCAGCATAAAATGATATAAAAAAAATACACATACAAGTTCGAAATCTTTAATAAAAATCATTTTTAAATGGCAACATTTCTACCCGTCGGCAACGAAGCTAGCGCCGTACTATTGCTGAACTCATCAAAATATTAATAAACAAAGCTGTCGTCGCATAATCAAATTATTTCATGAGCCATCTTCATTCGTCCATACAAAACAACTATAAAACCCTTTCTTGGCATTAACATCTCCCTGAAGGCACTAAAACAAAAGAACTTGCTCGAAGCTCGCTTTTACGACCGCTTGTTTAATGTCGGCAGCATCTAATTGGTACGGAATTATTATTTATAGGATTATTAAGTATTTTCTTACATTGTGTTTTTATTAATATGTTTATTTATTAAGGTATTTAGTTATTATTTTGTTTTTTTTTTTTTATTTGTTTTTATGCAAAAATATCTTCTCTTTTGTCATCTTTTCTATAAAAAAAATATTTCTGCAATGAAGCAGTGTTAATGCAATTTCAGAAAAATGAAATCAAGATTTAAATATTTGTAATTTTTTCTTATTGTATTTTCTCACATCACTACATGTAATAAACTAATAACACAAAACATAAACGAAACAAATATAAACATTTAACAAAACCAGCGATCAATGACAACAATTATTTCCACTAGCAACATTGTCAATTATAAAACTTTCGCACGAGGCCTGATTTTCCACAGGCGTCAATTGTCACTCAGATTTGACGCAATATCAAAGTACTGCACTATAGTACCTACCGTGACGAATCTTGACGCGATTTTAAAACTGTCACTTTAAATTAACCCTTTGAGAACTTGGCAGATTTTTTTACAATCGTGGGAAAGTGGAAGTTGAACATATATTTTAATGCTTGATTTTCTTCATTCGTCGTTGTTTTGGACATTTGCATTATAATTAAGATTAATAACATTGCTTCCTAACATATCAAATAATTAGTAGGTATAACTAAAATCTACAAAAACGTGTTTATAATGTGTTTTAAGTTAGTTTTGTTTGATATGCAAAAAAATCTATTCGCAATTTAGATTAATTTCATTTAAATCTGTGGTTATAAAAGATTGTATTCTTAGATTCTGACTGTAGTGTTAATTTTATTTAAATCCTCAGATTTAAATTAATTTATTTTACAACCGCAGATGTACAATTTTTATTTTTCAACCCGTTTGTATAGAGACATTAGTTTTAACGATACATATTTAGTTTTACTATCGATACATCAAAAAAGTGCTAAAAGTCATTCTTTCACTGACGATCAATCGTTTACAGCACTATTAGCATGATTATGCAAATATCCTTCGTATTAACAAATCAACCGTTACAAATTAATGTTTATAATAATTTGCATATTTTTCAATAAAATCGCGTGTCATACTTTTATTATTTATGCAAAAAAAGTGTCAACACTACTGCGTCATTAAATTTTTACAAAAAACGATTTTACGACATCGATCAATCAAAAAGTTAAAATTATGCTAATTACGCACATCACTATCGTATCCGTTAATTATTCATTAGGGTTGTCGCGATATAAATTATTATTTTATGACGTCACTGGAGGATGTCACATTTGCAGTTATATCTTCCGCATGATTTGTTCATTGAATTTTTCAAGCAATATTTTTTAATGGTATGTCAATTTAATGTTATTTCTTTTGTGTGACGTATCGACAATATGTCGATAGGGTGGAAAGCAAATGTTGTGCCAACGAACCCTTTTAAAATTTTAAGTTACAAATTGAATCGGTACAATGGACCGCCACCCTTTCTTATTGTTCGAAACATACATTCCTAAATCTATGTACTGTGTTTAATTTAGTTTATTTGACACCCAATATTGGGTGATATTCCTTTTTGTATTTCATATGTGTGGTGAAATGAACACCCACTTTTAGTGTTTATTTTGAGATGGTGTTCTGACAATATTAAAGTAAAAATATTAAGTAAGATAAATTAGATTAAAAAAAAAAAAACATTTTTTTTAAAGCAACACATACACATACATAAACTCACGCCTTTTTCCTATGGGGATAGGCAGAAACTAGAGAACGCCACCTGCTACGATCCTTACAAACTCCTTTTGCCTCGTTAACGTTCATACATCTGGTCATACACGCGCGCCGGTTGCGAGTACTACGCACCTGACCTTTCTGAAGAACATCCCCAATAAGGTCACTATATGTCCTCCTAGGGCGTCCCCTCGGCGTTTCCACTCACACTTGCCTTGTAAATACATTTCATTTTTTTAAGGCTAGTATGACGGACAATGGTTATGAGAAATAAAGTATAATTTATGTTCTACTACTTACTTGCCTACTGTTTTAATGGAGAGAATCAATTGAAATAATCGTAATTCTCTGGGTCCAGATCGGTCACACTATACGCTCAATCATTATCAATCTGCCGAGCGTTTTCCCAACTATGATGGGATCGGCTTCCAGTCTTACCAGATGCAGCTGAATAACTAGTATTTTACATGGAGCGACTGCTGTGACCTCCACAACCCAGTTAATGGGTACACGATACCCCTCGATAAGCTTGGTTATTCACACCGGCCGCTACATAACCGCCTGTGGTCTAGTGGTTAGACCACCTGTCTCACACCCAGAGGTCCCGGGTTCGATTCCTAGTGGTGGCAAAATCTTCTGCTCAGTGTGGTTGGTGGTAGGGCTTGTTCTAAGTCCGCTTGACTAGCTACCACCATCTTATCTAAGTCTGTCGCCATAACAACAAATGTTAGCAGCATTGTTGTGTTTCGGCAGTTAGAGGTAAGATAGCCAGTTCCTCTGTGGATGAGGATTTCGGGTGAAGCTCGCTTCCACCTTCGGCCTGATCATTACTGACCATCAGGTGAGATTCAGGCCAAGAGCATCCCAGTTGTGTGTATCTTTACGGTGTCAAAAAAACTCTAAAAAAAAAAACCAACTTATTTTCACATAATATAACGTTTCAGTGACGCCGCTAAATTGTGGACACTATGTGGCGGCCACCGCTCTTCTAAGAAACCGTAGCTTTACCCAAAATTAATATACATAACTGCCATAAAAGCAATTTCATACAAAAATATACCACCACTTCACTCATTCCCAGTTCATATCAGAAACAAACAGGGAAGATGAAACATCGATAGAATGATACACAAAGAGTAATCTTATTGGGAAAATAAATAAAACGAGATGTTGCTCTTGAAGAACCATGTTATTGTTATGATAAAGTAAGTGATATTGATATATTTGTAGATGGTTTGACTACCTTTTAGAAACATGATCGAGGTATGTACTAAACCTAATCATCATTCTCCTGCCCTTATTCCAATTTACTTGTGTTCGGCGCAACATGTCTTTTTCTTCCATACTTATTCTCTATTAGTCGTCATCTCGGTTGTCACATCCTTTCTAGCTATATCATCTTTCACACAGTCCATCCATCGTTTCTTTGGTCTTCCCCTATTCTTATAGCCATCGACATTCATACTCAAAACTTTCCTCACGACATTTTCCTCCTTCCTCCGCATCACATGCCCATACAATGCGAAACGATTTCCGCATAATTTTTCAGTCACCGGTGCCACTTTCAGACTTCCTCTTACGTACCCATTTCTTATTCTATCTATTCGTGTAACACCACACATCCCTCTTAACATTCTCATCTCAGCTGCATGCAATTGCCTTCTTTTCCAACTCTCTCTGATCGAGGTATGAAATGAATGTAATTTATACCTACCTACTTAAAACTAGATAGATGATGACCTACAGAAATATACTGTCATAGGGATGGAACGATTAGCTGGAGCGATTAGAACGAGGAGCTCGTGGCTAAGTAACAACAGCCGCACGGGTCGATCCATCAGGTTAAGCTACGCTTGGAGGGGTTGGTCTGTAGATGGGTGACCATCCTTACATATCGAGACTCCTCCGTGCCTAGGAAAGCACGTTAAGCCGTTGGTCCCGGCTGTCATTCGTGGATCTTTGACAGTCGTTACGGGTCGTCAGAAGTATCGTATAGTATTACCCAGTAACTGTGTTGTGGAGGTCAGATAGGACAATATCACACCATGACAATATCCAATAAGAAACCAACAAGACACCAGCATGAACACATTGAACGCTCAAAAATAATGTTCCAAACATCTCTCACCAAAGAGCAACTTAACCTAAATTTTTAACCCTCCGCATCACTCGAAAAAAATTATGCAAATTCTCTATCTAACAACAATGACTTTGCCTACATACTGCCCGCATACTTGTGCCACTTGAGGTCCTAAGGGACTTTGAAGACACAAAAGCTTAATGCACTGCATCTTATGCTATGCAAATTGTATTTACTGAAGAGCACTTGAATTTTTCTATTTATATTGGATGCTGATGGGAAATCAAGTGGTTCTGATGTGGAGGAATAAATGTTTTTGGTTGCTCTTCCCGCATTCTTGGATTAATCTTTGAGGGTTATTCAAGAATGCGTGGTTAGTGTTTCGGTTGAATGCGGGAAAGTAAGATGTCGGTGTTCAAACTGTTTCATGCTTCCTAACTACCTTTTTTTTTATCACGTCGTAGTATACCCACACTTCACCAGTTATGTTTAAGTCCCATTTAATAGGGGCCGAGCCTATTGCCATCAACCGGGCTGCTACTGAAAAAATCCTAAAGGACAAAGTTCAAAACACTTTACTTGACGTGGGGATCGAACTCAGGACTTTATGCTCAGCAGTAGCGCTTGCGACCACTAGACCATCGAAGTAGTCCTTTACCGGACATTTTTTTAACTTTAACAAGGATTGTTTATTTCGTTTCTATGTCGATTTATTTGATTTTTCCTAATAATAACGGTAAATAGTTCAGTTGTTTTACAAAACAGAGCTGTTATACAAAACAACTAGCGGTTTTGTAAAACAGTGGATTCTATAATCCATCTACAACATAAATAAAGCTCTTATTCTACCAAATGTCCCTTAAGTTATTTCATAGTTTCACTATTGATTTGTTAATCGATTAGAATACAATCTGCTCTTCATTGTCACCATGTGCCTTTACCGTTCACTTCCTAAATCATACAGGCACTTGTGACCACTTTACAAGCAAGTACGATGGGCGTACACTTGAGATTTGCATACAATTTCAATGGGACACCATGAATCAAAGGGAAGATATATGGGGACATACGTCTTATGGTGTATTGAACGTTGTTCAATTTGATAGAGTTTATGCTCAAGATAGTTCAGGAGGACAGTTGGAACATTGTTCAGTGTTAACTTTCAACACTGGCATAAACTTTCCGGTAGCATAGGCCGATCCAATAAAAAAAAATCTATCATCTTTTTCCCTGATTCCGTGAGGAATGGAAGGAAATAAAGAAGACCTGTAAGTCCCTAGCAGTGAGTGATTTCGACCTGAAATTAATGATGATAATATTTATTTTATTGTATTTATAGTAGACTCAGTTTACTTATGCTGAAGAGGATACTTACTCCTCACGTGGATGTCGTTAAGAGCGTTTATTCTTAAAGTTGGCAACGTCGCAAATAGCTGTCAAATATTTACCTATTTTGATTAATTTCGCAATATTATTGTATAGAAATATAAAATATCGCTAACTAGTGAACTAGAATATTAATATTGAATTGCAATTATAGCACTGATTTTGATGTTGTAGCCGTTTTAGGTGTAAAAAAGTCATTTGGAAAGTTTCTTAATACTTTTTTTACATCTAAAACTAAATATTCGGTGTTAATATTATTGCATTTCATAGTCAATATTCTAGTTCACTAGTTAACCATATTTCATATGTTCATACAGTAATATTGCCAAATTAATCAAAGCGTTAATTTTGACATCTATTTGACGTTGCCCACTTTCAGAATGCACCCTCTTAAAGGCGACTAAAAGATTATGAGCAGAAACACAGTACAGTATTAGTTTCCTTACAATACCACCAAACTGTAACTACCTAGTACTGTCTGCAAAACGTGACAATAATGATGTTAATGGAATAGATTTGTTTTGCAGAAAAGGGCTTTTCGAGCCATTTACAACCTAGGTCCAAGAGATTCCCTTCAAGAAAATTTCAAAGAAATAGATATTCTGACTGTAGCCTCACAGCATATATTTGAAAACCTATTGTATGTAGGTACACAAAAATATTTCAAATTTTAAGAAAATGTCCGATATTCATAGTTTAAATACCAGGAATAAACACAATCTTGCCGTACATCGAACTCGCCTCCACAGAGTAAGCAACTCGTTCATGGGCCAATGTATACGCTTTTACAACAAACTTCCCATTAACTGTATCAAAACTAAACTTTGTAAAAAAGGGTACTATAAAATTTCTGATTATTTAGAAGACAATAAGCATGGGAGTGAGCTGCTCGCTCTGCTAAAATTTGTGATAAAACCATAAAAACTTGCCACTAACTACTTGCAAACGAATAAATATGTAAAATCATGAAAAAATACCAGTTTTATTTATATACACATTGACATTGTTGAATATTATAACAAAATGACATGATTACTTTGTTAAGTATTATATTATTTTTTAAATATTGTGAATGTGAGGACTATGTGTATCATTTTTTTATTTCTTTATTTTACATTTAGTGTTAATGATGTTCGGCGGTTTGAGTATTTTATGCAGCCTACTCAAATGTCCTTTCTTTGGTATTGTTCGTCGAGTCGCTGAGCTCCTTAAGTTCTGAGATGAGCTCCTCGATTACTGACAATTGCTTGTAATGACTGGACAGGTCCACTCAAATCTGTGTGGTTCTTTCCTCAAAAGACCATTTCAGACACTATCTACATGGTCCTCATATGGCCTGACCAAGATAATGTCTGGACTTTAAAAGAGACTGTGACCTCTGAGTTTGTTTCGGCCTTTCTTCACAGAGTAGTCAGATATGAAACGCCGACCTCATCTAGCTTAGCTCTAATATTTTTTTAACATGACGTGTAAAAGTGATTCCGATATCTTATTTACAGAATAAACAATTTCATTTCATTTCAGAAACCGGGTGAAGATAAAATAATAATTATAATATTATGGTATTGTTTAAGAACAATATTAATACTGCCAGATACACACTAAATAGTGACGAAGAGACCTCCATTATAAATCCAAAGCGCTCCCATTCAACAAGTACTTGCAAGCGAACAATGGACAACAATAGTTTCCGAACCGTCACTTCTATATCATTGATAAACAGTCCCGCCCCACTCGTGCATACATTACTGATTCACAAAGGAATACGCAGAAATAGGTCGAAACCTTTCGTATATCGGATCAAAGACTAACTTCAGAAAATATGGGTAGAGGTTGATATACATATACAGGTTGTCTCAAACGTCCACTACGCCCAAAACCAAATGAGGTAAGCGAAGGGGTCCACCTATCATTAAAACAATTAAAAACTGGGATATTCTGAACAGTTCAGAAAATTTAGCTATTATTATTTTCAAGTCAAATCTGGCAGATTTGGACTCGTTACGTCGAAAATTGTGTTTTTGAAAATTAATTATTCATATTTACACGCCATAATATGTGGCAAACATGTATGAACCTTTATTTTTTTTATGATATGATATGCACGATTTTATTTTTGTATGGTACACAATGTTTGAGCAAATAAAGATATCTTATCTTATCTTACTTTAATTCACTGCCCTCTCATTCAACATGGTGATAAATCCAAAGGGACGATCACATTGACTAATCTACAAACTTTTATTCTGTGCCCTTTTCCCCAGTACTTTTGTATGTTTGGACCAACACGATCAAGCATCGGCCTGGGCGTCGGAGCGTCAAAACCAATCTCACTCCAGCCTCACTTGTGGCTTTTTGAATTTGATTTGGCCTTTTCCGTGACGTCACGTGCTTTTGAAGTGCGGTCCGCCTTTGAGTGGACTTAGGTTTGCATTTCTTGTGTAGGTGTTTTATGAAATGGACTGAATTTCAATTTATTGGACTGGACAGGCCATTTCGGTATTTGATGCTACAGAATTTTGGGACTTATTGAGTTTTAGGTAGCATCTGTAGCCTGTATTTTCCATTACGCGATTTGAACTTAAAGGTAATAACACAGACTTCAACACACTTGATTTTGATCGAGTGATTCGACAGTCTTTTTTATTGTAATTACAATATTGTATAATAATTATACCTACATTAAAATCGTGTCACTTTGGGAAGATTGCAAACACAAAAGAGTAATCAATAACATTCAGGATCTTAGGCTTATAAAATGGATTTCCGCCAAGTCACGCCTGAATCAATTAGTAACTACTTCGGTCAAGAACTAAGTATATTTTTAGACGGGTAAAACCATAGCAGTCAACTGACAGACATGGCTTTACCCGTAAATCACAACATGTACCAGTTTATTTAAAATCAAAATTTATAACAATATATACAGCAATGCCGCTAATGAACAGAGCTTAAACCAAGCAAAATTAATTGGCTGGCAAAGGGGTAAGATAATCCCGTCTTACGAACTAGTAATTATTTTGATAGGGACTTTGCAGCCCATGGGAGTAAAGGGGACGGAGTTATGTGGTGCACGCGTGTTTTAATTAGATTCGGATTATCAGACTCTTGATTAATGATTTGGAAAGTTGTCTGACATTTTGGTATTGTTTTTTGGCCTGGGTTTTAATTGTCGTTGCTGTCTGTATTCTGTGTATTGCATTAGGGAGCTAACTCGACTGATAAGTTATAATTTACCCTTGTTGATAAAGGCTTCAGGTCAACGATAGATGCACAGTTTTAATTGAAGAACTTAGCCACGAGCTCCACGAGTCCTAAGCCTCAATTCTCTCACCCATGGAGATGAGATAGCGCCTTGGTCTATCCCACAGGAACCATGCATTTTTACGGGATAAAAGGATGTGAACTCCGACGGATAACCTTACTGTAAGGAAAAAATTACGTCGACCCGTTGCTTTTTTTATGTGAGAAAGAATGATTAACCAGTACCGCCTACATCTACAACGTTACAATATTAATAGAATTCTTGGTGCTCGACTGACGTTGAAAGGGGGCGCTGTTGGTAAAAATTTGAGCAATTGTTTTGTCAAATTCCATTTGACATATATTAAAAAAATAAGATGGCGTCGTTAGTTCCGATTTTGAACACGCGCCAAAATAACATTGTATCATAAAATAAAATAAATTTAATTCAGGAAAAAACCCTTATTACATTCAATAAAATACCACAATACTGCAACAGAATAAAACAATACACAAAATGAACACAATACAATAGAATAAAATGTCAATGCAAATAAAATGTACGAATGTAGGAATCATAGCGATACAATGTTATTTTCCTACCCAACTTTGAAGTTCGAGTCTCTTATTATTTTGTTTGAATCTTTTACTAAAATTCATTGAGGTAATAATATAATTTCTCGACCGCTTTGGTTTGATCGAGAATAATCCTTTCAGTTCAATGGAGCTGTAATTAATTTCTTGTTAATTTAAACCGATCGTCGTGTTCAACCGGGAATTAACAGGGCTGAAAAAGTTACAAAGTTTCAGTGGATTTTGAAAGAGAAGATCTTTAAACCGGTTTAATCATTTAAAATTATATCATGTTTATTTTGATAGAAGATACTATGAAACTAAGCATAGAAAAGTTGATGAAAAAGAAGTACATAAGGGGTGTTTGATAAACGCTGTTAACAGTAGGCAATGATAACGATTCACGGTAGAGAAGCGGAAAGAAGACGTTCTTTTTTAAACTCAAATGTATACAAATAGCTGAAGAAGGTCGAGGAATAGCTGTAACCAAAAAAACAATGCATATTTATGACATAGAGACCTTTACCCAGTGGTGAGAAGGTACATTTTCAGAAGCACCTTCTCAATGAAATAAAAACAGTATGTAGTGATTGTAGCAGGCGGTGTTCTGTAGTTTCTGAGTTAGATTTTAATAATGTAATAACGGTGTTAAAATTTAACTCAGAAATCCAGTAACACCACCTGCTACGATCATTACATACTGCTTTTGCTTCGTTTACGTTCATACATCTGGTCATACACGCACTTCGGTTGCGAATATTACGCACCTGGCCTTTCCGAGGAACATCACCAATAAAGTCATTATAATGTTCTTGTATCGGCGTTTCTACTCACATCTGCTTTATTATTAGTCGCCTGTCATTCATCCTCTCAACATATCAAAACCGTCTAAGCATACTCTTTTAATTTTCACGAGAGTAAGTTTAGCAGAAATACAAAGCACATTTGCCAGACACTATTTTTCAAACGACACTTTCATATTTTACTAAAACACTTCTGACTCATATTCCTGCATATTCGCTGCAACTATCCTGAATACAGGAACTTGTTCAGAGTAAAACGAGTTCCCTGTAACATAAACTGCCATGGAATACATAAAGTTTATTCTCTAAATATTCTCCCGAGTCTTCCTTGGCAGTAGTGAGGTGGTTTTGACTTACCATTTGTTTAAGAAGGAATAGGTTTTGCTAAGTAGTGAGTTTTCAGTTGACAACAAATTATGGAACGGGCAGGACAACTGGCAAGGCGTAGTGATGATATGTGGAATAAGGCAGTGACCGGGAGGCGTCCAACGACTGGGAGACGAATGGCGGCGAAATGGGCAGATGACATTATTACCATCGTGGGTAGAACCTGGATGAGGCTGGCACAAGAGCGTGGAAATTGGCACAAGAAAAGAGACCCCTATGCCCAGCAGTGGGTGAAGACAGACTGTTGATGATGATGAACTACCGAGTGTGGTAGCTTATATTTTGTACGTAATAATAATGTTAATTAAGTAATGTGATGCCCGTAGCTTGCACAAAAGTTTGCCAATATCTTGCAATTGCATGCCATTATACATTCACCAATCACAACGCGTGACAATATGACAGATTCTAGAAAGATTTCGATGGCGCGATGTCAAATATGAAGAAAGGAAATATTACTTTGTCTTCCCCAAAGGGTAAGGCAGAGGTGTACCTATAGTACACCCACATTTCGCCAATTATATTTAAGTCCTATGTAAAAGGGGGCGAGCCTTTTGCCATTAACCGGGCAGAAATCCAGACTCCGGGCTGCTCCTGAGAAATTGCAGGCAGAAAAACCCAATATAGATTTGCTCGAGATGGCAATCGAACCCAGGACCTCTTGCTCAGCAGGAGCGCTTGCGACCACTAGACCGTCGAGGCAGATTTTTGTTTTTAATTTGTCTGGAGTAAAAAGTTACTGAGAACACTTTTTAAATTGCTTTACGATGCTAAACTGTGCTCCTTGACTTCAATGTGATGGACAGACACTAATGTGACGTTTCTCAAGTAAGTACAGCGTCGCTTCCTTGGCATGAATATACAATTCAGCATACATACCCACACGATACAATATCGATACTTATAGTACATACAGATATACTATAACAAATAGATAGTACATTGTATCCGTTTACGCATGGTGATTTGGTCGAATAATGTTATTAAAAGAACTACTTTGCGGAAATTGCTAAGAATTAATAATAATATATGAACTAACTATAAAAAGAAATTACCCTAACCTAACTATTGGCGCCTTGGAGCCTTCTCCCCGCCGCTCAGTCTCGCTCTCACTCAGATCACGAGCAGTATGGTGCGAGTGAGATAAGGAGTGAATTGGAGCTGAGGTATTTTTGACTCTTAATACACGAGCTGTAAGTTTCCCGAACAACGTCAAACAAATATAATAGTTATTTATGCAACTGTTGTATAATAAGTGGTATTAAAACACGAATTTGTGGGTTTGATAATAGTATCAATTATTTACAGTTGCGTACAAGACTATCTACCACCCATGATATGAATCCTCTATAAAAGTTTCTGAAACAGCTATTGCCAACATAGCCCGTACCCGCCAAGCGTGACGTAGCGTATTTTGGAAAATGTGTCAGATGTGTCGGCGCGAGGGTCTGCAGTGCACCTGCTGACCGCAAGGAATCGAAGGAGCAAACGAGTTTCATTATGAAAATTAGTACAACATTATAACACTCATTTGGATGATATAATGGTTACTATGACACTGGTCGTTTTAATGTTGGCAATAAGCTAACTGTTTCAGAAACTACACTAAAATATAATAGATGTATAAAATCTTGCTGAATGCGAGAGTGACACCTTACTTTTCTTGACAAGGTTCAATAAAAAGTCCTTACGTTATTTCTTTGTACATTTTCAGGAACAGAATTCTTAGAGAAGATGGAAACAAAATCCTTAAAGGCCACTTAAATATATTCCCTTAGTAAGGGATTTCAAAGCAAAGCTATTATCATATGTCCCGCGGCGCTGCCTGGTTGGTACCAAACAAAACGTTTGTCTTTTTAGCACATTTGTTTAAGATAGTTGTATTTCATCGTCGTCGCATGCATTATGCTTAGCATAAAAATATCTTACTTTACGTAAGTCTCTCGGAATGGTATTAGGTATCTACACGGTTCAACTAAGTTGGTTCACTTTGATTGAAAATCACTGAAAAATTAAGGTTATGTTTGGCGATTTTTTTGTTGCCTTACACGATTTTGTCGCTTCATCTAGGTTGGAAGTCAATTTAAATGAACCGTGTAATGCTAAAAAAGTACTAACTTCAAATATAGGTACCTACTTCTCAATCAGACAATCTGCCTAGCCTTTTCCCAATTATGTGTGCTTCCAGTCTAACCGGCTGGAGCTGAATACTAGTATGGTACACCTATCTGACCTCCACAACCCAGTTACTAGGTCACTCGATACTCCTTGGTAAGACTGGTTGTCAATCTTTTGGGCTTTTGACCTGTAACGGGATTTATTTGATAATTCCTAAATACTCGTGTGCTATAATGCCAGTGTTTTCATTTATTTTTGTATTGTCGTCTCCACATTTTATGCTCTACAAAACCGATGATCAGGACAATAATGGCAAACAATAATTGCGAGCCAAGGGTGGCGACCATTCAATCAGCATTGGAACATAATCATAAAGTGTCAGGGCCTACACTCGTAAATATCTGACCGGCTGACCACAATGTAACAAATTGCAGAAGTTTAGTGCAAATAAGTTATCCAATTTTATTATTCCGTTTATTCATTGTAGGTACATTCAAGTTTCTTTCTTTTATCAAGTAAGGACGCCTGACGCCATTTGAAGCTACGGGACTGAGTAGACTAGTATTGCATAGCAAGCTATATTTCATGATTTTGACAAAGATTAAAATAGCAAACACATATGACCAATGTCGAGTTGAAATCAACCTAAAAGCTTTTCCTTAGCCTGGCCAATTTATGAAATTCACTGCTGGACATAGTCCAGTCCTCTGCTGGGCATAGGCCTTTCCAATTGCACGCCAGTCAGCTCCATTCTCGGCAATATTCATCCTGCTGCTACCACCTCGTCCTCCCATATGTTTTCCGATTCGCGGTCTCCATTCAAAAACACGTTTACCCCGACGGCCACAATAATCGCTGATGTCTATATCACTCATGTCGACAACCTCGCGAGCCAAGACAAGACATTTCATTTCTATATTTTTATCCGCTACCTCATTATATTATCGATATCGTGCGTCAGCCATCACTGTTTTCATCAGGCTTAGCATTAGGAACTTCTGATATTACTTATCTAGCTAGATCAATCTCACACACGCTGCATATTGAACCTACTGATATTCCTTTATTGCATTATATCGGACGCACGACCGGACAGTTATGGCCAGCGTAGAGATGTTATGACGCAAAACGGTAGGGCGCTGTAATTGATCCGCGATTGCTATGCACCCGGTGCTTTTTGTGGCGATATTATGACGATTCTGTGATATTGAAATAGAAAAAGGAATCCTGTGTTTCAGGATTCGTTATGCATTGTTTTTTTCATTACCTACACGGTTACCTGTATATACAAGGTGGTGACGACAATACAACAATAAATTAAACTGCGTATATCTAATGACGTTCCCAGTCTGCATACGAAACTTTAATCAAATATCTCCAATAGTTTAGTCACTATAGGTAGTCAAAGATTGGCAAAACCCATAGTCGGCGCATCACTACTATTTAGTTTGTTAGAAAAATCACTTTTTTAATATTTCAATGTTACTGTTTATTTTATTTCCTAAATACTTCTATGCATTAATATGGCCAGCGTTTTCATTTATTGTTGTATTGTCGTCTCCACAATGTATAAGGAGTTCCACTCCTAATGATATTATTCGTAACTTCACTGCAACAATTGTTTGGCTTTAGTTAACCTTCGTTCCAATTTTAATCGATGTAGTGCAATAAATCGTCTCCGAGTAAAATCGCTGTGTGAAATCCGGACGGACGTACAGTCGGACATGACGAAATATAATGGTTCCGTTTTTGAAATTTGACAACGGAACCCTAAATAGAAAGCATCCTCTACACTGATACCATTAAGGCTAAGACTCTTGTAAGGAGCTTTGTTAAAATGTTGGTGTACTTTTGTATCCTTTTATGTACCTTTGCACACTATTGTATTCATACCTATATACATCTTTATATTTAAATAAATAAATCTTTATATTTAAATAAATATTGACTCCTCAATTTTTGTATTTGCACCTACCACTGTTTGTCACTGCATCACCCAAAAGTTAACTGGTAGAAAATGCCTGTTAAAACTAATTAATTAATAACGCCAGGAAATGTCGCCCTAGAAGGTCATTTATAGTGACCTTTATTTACTGCGATATGTGGGCGGGCACGCCCTTTATGCCTGGAGGCTTTTATCTAGATATTAAGTTCGGTTTACCTTTAGTTTTTTTATTTCTGCTTGAGTATTAGTTCTCGATGTTTTGGTTGGTATATTGGCGTGTGCTAGCTGACATATGGCTGTTCATTAAATGTATGTTTTGCGAAACGATTGTATAGAATCAATTTTTCTAACTGAACAGACAGCTGTGCTGCTGGGGAGTTTGTTGCGCTACTTCTTCTTCCCAGCTAAAGCACTAGGAAGTGGTGACGGGTGGGCGTTTTGGGGGACTGTCTTATGTAATTTTGACGTTCAAACGTTTGGCTGATTCTCAGCCTAATTTGAATAAATGACTTTTGATTTTGATTGATTTTTGATCTTATTAGTGATGATCTTCAGAAAGGTCAGGTGCGGAGAAGGTACTAGCAACCAGCATGCATGTATCACCGAAACACAAGCAGTATTTAAGAATTGTATCGTAGCAGGTGGCCTTCTGTGGTTTCTGCCTTCCTGCATGGGAAGAAAGTGTTATGTATCGAACTGCACCCCGATGCGGCGGTACCAAACCTTTAATGTTATACTGCCCAATTTTAGCACCCTGGTTACGAAATACAAAGGTTCTACTAAACCTATCGGCCAGTGTATCGTATCGAGTCAATAAAAAGTTTACAATAACTGCTGTCTATTATAACCGTTGTTGCGTGAATAACGAGCATCGATAAACGTCCACGGTTGAACGTAAAAAGCATCCCTATATCGATAAAATCAGTTTGTCCGACCAGTGTAGGTATTCTTTAAAAATCTTAGCGCGAAAACATAGCTGAAGTGAGCTGTCAATTTTGGTCAATCCCTGGCATCGTGCAATGACAGCTCACTTCAAGCTCTTCAAGATGAGATTTTTACAGAATAGATGGGATGTAGATGAAAAAAATCTTTATTACATAAGAACATGGCTACAATTGTGTGACATCCCTGACTCTTGTGCATAACTTAGCGATACAAAGATCTTTTGGCGCGTGGCAAAAATCGGAACTACCGCCGCCATCTTCTTTTTTCAATACATTTCACAAAACATTTGGTCAAAAATGTTTACCAACTGCGCCCTGTGAAAGTCATTCGAACGCCAAAACATTCTTGTTGCAGTCATTGAGGTAATATGTACTAACGTACAGTACATAATTATCTTCCACTGACAGAAACATCAGAATCTGGAATGGCAGGTAATCTGAAAAGCTCAAAGCAGATGGCGCTGGCTGTTTTGGGGGTCATGCTGGTTGTCAAACATTGGATAATTATTTAGAGCGACGAAGTTTTCACCAAAAATTCAAATTATGACTATGATTATGACATTAAATGACCTCCAAACTCACTAGCGCCACCAAGCGGGAGCAATGGCGGACATCCCTGCCATTACGAGAGCACGCAATGTAAATGTAAATTATATAAAAAAACACTAGATGGACGCAGTTACCTACGATACCTTTGGTGGAAATATTGAAGGAACATATACTTGAACACAAACGTCTATGTTAAAATTAAAATCATGTAAATCTGATTTTATACATCCAAATAATCACCACCAAAGAACGGACAACCCTAAAAATAACGCGCGTAAAGTCGCGTGCACAACCAATAGCCAATAAACGTCAACCAGTATAATGACGTCACGAATTTCGGAAATATTCTTCCGAATGCACCACTCGTAAAAGGTTTACTGCCGGTTCCGGGGGCACCTAGGTTTATTAACGTTTTATACATGTGTGTGTCGTAATGGGCTATTAAATTTAGTTAGGACTGATAGGTAGTCAGTAATAAAAGCCTAATGATTTCATTGGGATGTGGATGTGCGTCAGTTTGTGAGTCTTTGGATACTACGGTGTCATTTTATTTATAACTAGCTTCTGCCCGCGACTCCTCGTGAAATTTCGGCCCCCGACCGACTGTGTCGCATCCCACGCGCGCACCCACGCTCTTACTTCTTTTTCACTTAGCGTTCTTTCTGACTTTTTTTCTTTTTGCTCGGCTCCTAAGAGTCGTAGCGTGATGTTACATACCCTATAATCTTCTTCCAGAATTGGGCTATGCAATGCAAAAAGATTTTTTCAAATCCGACTGGTAGTTCCTGTGATTACCCCCTACATACAAACTTACATACAAACAAACATTATAATATTAAGTATAGACTAGCTGTTTCTTGTTGCCTGCGACTTCGTCTGCGATCCAAGATGAAAAGTAGCATATTATATCCTTACCCAGGTCATGGTCTATCTGTGTACCAAATTTCATCCAAATCTGTTCAGTCGTTCTTGCGTGATTGAGTAACAAAGAAGAGAATTTCTTAGAAATTGTTCCGCCAGACTCACGTCGCGCCTGTCTGCAGAAGCCTTAAATCTATTCAATCAAAATCACGCCCATTGATAACTAATCAAACAAAATTTAATTACAAAACACCTCCGGTCAAATTCTCAACAACTATTCAAACTATCCCGAAATTGCCCGGAGCTATTAAAATTAGCCCCGTATACAACAAACAATGTCTTATATTGTGCTTAATTAACTAATACTTAATGACCATATTCAAATATGACGTGAATCAAAGCGCCCGTATGAGTGTATGGGAAAATGGAGCGGGCAGTGAATAGATAATAATTGCGGAGGTCATTTGATACGGACAAAAGATTGGACCCCATCACCCTTTGACTGAAGCTCGCGTGGCATGGAGTCGTGTTAGCTAATAATAATATACCTAAACACTATGTATCAGAAAGGTGTGGTTTTTGGCGCAGGCCACGTATAAATGGCGTCGTATAAATGGCGCGAAATAAAACGCAATTTAGGACACACGGTATGTCGTTGGTCGGACGTCCGAGCATTGCATTTTGTATGAAATTTGAATGGAATTGGAAGCCGGTTTCGCTTCATCATCGTAGTAAGCTAAAATGTTCAGTTCAGTGACTGCGAAGAAAATAATTGAAAGAATTAAAAGAATAAAATACTAAATAGATTACTTTGTTTGACTTAGGGCCGATTCGACACAAACACGAATTTTTATCCGCGTAATAAGATTTGACTTAACGTTTTCATATGGAGAAACTGTCAAAAAATTCAAAATTTACTCGGAAGAGAAGGCTTATTCCGCGGATAAAAATTCGTGTTTGGTCGAATCCAGCCATGACTACAAGCGTTTAAATCCTATTTATTAAATTTACTTTCGATTTGCGTATCTGTCGAGACGCGCATCTGTCGAGTTGCGTCTTTGACGTAGTGAAAATCTGACTAGATGCGTTTCATGCGTTTTCTGGCGAAATGCGTATTTGACCACTTGTATTTTTGACTAAACGACGTTGGTGTTTGTAGATTTTCTTAGCCCTATTTTCCCACGAATGCTTTACAATAGCCAAAACTGACTTATTTCAGTTAAACTGACTATTGGCTTTGTACTTTGTGCTATCTCTACAGGATTAAAAATAAATAGTGTGTGTAAAAAAATAAAAAATAAAAATAAATAGTTCGACTCTATTGCTGTACAAAATAGTCGTCGTCTGGCCAATGGAGTGGACAGTTTTTTCCTATTTTGCAATTGATAGCCGCCATCCGAAAATGAAGGGGTCCCAGCATATTTTAAACATTCCTATTGTTATGCAGATTAACGTATTGACCCTGCTTGTACCCGAAGTGTTAAGAGCGATTGCTGTTCCATGCGAGAAAGAAACACTGCTTCATGTTGTATTGCGCTGTCTCTTTTTCGTGCAGAACAATGACAGTTTTTAATCTCGCAATTTAGTGTGACCCTAAATTCTCTGGACATTCACTTAAAAACAATTTTATTTTTTTAATCAATGTTATTCAAAATTCGCTTTTATGTTTTTATAATAAGAATCGTATCTACAGCAAAATTATTTCGGTTTCCTCATTAATTATTTTTTACTTGCCACGATGCTGTGTTAGTCAATTTTGAATCTAATGATCCTTACAATAAAACGTATTTTAAATGGATTAAGAATTTTAAGTTATTTTATTGGCAGCTTCCGTTTTGCTAAAAAGGCGTGAAAGGGATAAAAGATGATTGTTTAGAGTTATTCGTATCACGTATTAGTTTTAATGGACCGGACGCATGAGGGCAGATTGTTGGTGACCAGTGATAAAAATATTATGAGAAAATATTTTTAATTTAAGAACGATATAATCTTCAGGGCAGGATTTAGTGGTGCCGCGCGGTAAAATTTAAGTTAAAAGAATAAAATAGGTATTATTTTTAATTTCTAAAAATGTCAATAAAATTATTATTAAAAAATATTTAATAAAATAAAACACACATTGAAAATAATTGGAAAAATACGAATATAAATATAACTGTAAATATGTACGTTGGTTTTGGTTAATAAAACATAAATATTAAGTATATTTAAAGTATTACTTTAGTAAATAAACGATGTTTTTTTTTTATTATTTCCTCTAGTACCTACGCTATACACCGTTACTAAATAAAACATGAAAAAAAAACATGGATTAACCAACGTTCATTCATATTCTTCAACTATTCACACCTGTCTACTACATACCTAGAACTTTTTACGTGATTCACTACCTTAGCATCTTCAAGATAAAGCTTAAAATTATTTATTACTTAAGACTAGGGTGACCAGGTGTGTTCACGGTCGGTATAGCACGGGATAGAGGTGAGTCATTCGAGTCTTTAAAGTTCATGGCACGTGGTCACTAGTTGTTAACCTTTAGCGGTTGAAAAGTCACAGTTTTTGCAAAAAAAAATGTCTTGATTCACGGTTGATGAAATAATAATGGCTTTTGCAATAAGAAAGTTTCCGGTGTAGGAATTTAATTATTATTAAAAGTTGGTATAAAAAATAACTATAACGGTCGTATACTCAAACGCAACACATTTTTTTGTCACTTTGATAGCCGGTTTCGAGATTTGATAGTCTGAGTTGTTTTATATTTAAAGATCGTAGAATATTGGACTTAATACATTATTTCCTTTTCTGACTATTTTCTTCGAAATTTAGTTTCGAAAATTGTAAACAAATAAATTAATGTGTATTTGGAAAAACAACTTTAATAAGTTGATATTAAAGTTATTTTTCTTGAAGTTGTAAAGCAAACTAAACTTTATGTGTAGATATATGATTATGTACAAATAACATGAATTGGAAACAAGGATTTGAATAGACTTGACAAGACCGTGTCCTGAATTGACATGTAAATTAAATAGTCATATTAACCGTATCGGTAATTATATTTTAGAGCTGTTTGTTTGTTTGCGGCGCTGTGGGGTCCGGATGCTCATGGTCTGTTCAATGAAATCTCCAAACGGCTGGTTGACACTTCCAGTGACCCAAGAGCAGGCTTTTACCTTGGCCAGAGGCTAAGCATTGCCTTTGGGTACATTACCAGTCGACAACGATGCGGATGAATTTTTTGACGCCATGTTTTACTTTGCAAAGTTTTAGTGAAGTTAGGATATTATATTGGTATCAATTCGTAGTCATAATACATAAATAAAGCATAATTCCATCATTAAAGATTTTTTTAAAGTTTTATAAAATAAACACCGAGCTTCTAGGATTAATACATTAAACACAATATTTCCAAGGTACTTATTCGTTACACTTCACTTACCACAACTTATTTTTTTTTCGCAAAACATTTAACGGTATGCTGACATTACTGGTCTGCAAACATCTGCCATCTATCCTGCGCACGCGCTTATACTAACACCTTGAGGGGTGGTCAGGGTAATTATAAATAGTAAACTATAACTTAAACATGCGGGTGCAAAAAAATAATTCTTGTGGCGTACCTACGAGTTTCTCGAAAGAAACGTGTACGTTTAGATCAAAAAAAAAAAATAACATCAAAAAATTACAACTATTTAAATTCTTTGAAAGGAAACACGTTCTAAGGGAAACATTTAATTTTAAAATATTTTGTTTCATTTACTACCTACTGACGCGAGTTCCTATTCGTCGCTGGATTCCGCCTCTATTTCGGCGAGACGGGCGGCGGCCAATTCGATTCTAGCTCTCGCTAGACGGCATGCCTTCGATTCCCTCTTGCTGGTTCTAGACGATGTGGGCTTGCTTTGACGATCGCTAGACGATTTGTCGGTATCTCGCTGTTGATTAGTCGGAGCGGGATCAGTAACGGTAGGTGCTCCCGACGTAGCCGCCATGGCTGCCCCCGCAGTATAAGTAATAGAATCCGTTTCGGCTGCTGTTGTTGACGCTGGGCCGCCTCTTCTTCTGGTGGAACGTGTCACAGGCATCTTGCTTGTACTCCTTGTATCCGACTCGAAGGACGAGCAACCTATGGTAAATCAATGAAGTTATATAAAATATATTTTAAAATAAATAGGTAATTTTAATAAATAAAAATATATTATGATGATTTTCAGCTTCAAATCGAATGTAAATCCTCTGCTTACAAGATATAATGAAAATACATTTATTTATTGACAAAAACGACATTGGCGTGCCTACCTTTTTCGGGAATATAAATACGTGAACTAGCTGACCGACCGACGCGGTCCTGTCCAAATTTCAATAATTCATACTAAATTCCCATTGGAAATGCACCAATATATAACCTCTTATTAATAAACGCTGCTTAAAGTAAAGAGACGTTTAAACGTCAAAAATGTTTGGTTAAACGGGCGCTAATCATTACTTAACTTTAAGAAGCGTTACGAATAAGGGCGTTAATAGCTTAATCGGTCTAGGCGTTCTCAATTTATGCGCTTACCAAACGAACATCATTTCATTTTTATTTCACTACTATAATAAATTAATAATTAGGTTGTCGTTGGCCACGTGGTCGCATTCTTGATGGGTTAGATTCCCAGGTCGAGCTATTTATTTGATTTTTCCATCAGAAATGACTGAATAGCAGCCTGGACTCTGGATTTGTGCCCGTTTTATTGCAATAGGCTCGCCCCCTATTACATGGGACTGAAACATAACTGGCGAAATGTGGGTGTACTACAATAAGTACACCTCTGCCTAACCCTTCGGGGAATACAGGCGTAAAGTTATGTTATGTTACTTTATAATACTCTCACAAGATTTATAGTCATTTCTTAATTTATGGTACAAAATAATTTTGTCTGCAATATTGGAGATGTGTTAGTAATTGCGGTGACTAAACGTTAGGCTCCGGACCTGAGTTCAAAGAAGAGAGCCTTCAACCATGCTGCCAAGTCCTACAAAAAGGCACTAAGGAAGGCTCGCTTCGATCGCATTTCCCACATTGGCCAGAAGCTATCTGCACAACCGTCCGGTAGCAGAGCGTTCTGGTCCCTTGCCAAGTCGGTCGAAGCGAACTTTTGTCGGCCCACATTGCCTCCGCTGGTTCGGCCAGATGGAACACTAGCTCATACGGCGAGAGAGAAAGCAGGTCTCTTTGCATCTCTGTTCGCCCATAACTCTCGTCTTGACACTGGCAGTGCTACTCCACCGACTCTACCTCACTGCGGCACCTCGATGCCCGAGGTCCGTATAAGGAACAAAGAGGTTCTGAGAGCACTGTGTCGTCTAGACGTGAATAAAGCTAGTGGACCAGATGGTATTCCAGCGATTGTTCTCAAGGCATGTGCGCCCGAGTTGTCTCCTGTTCTGACACGCTTGTATCGCCTCTCATATAGGACTGGTATAGTACCCAAGTCCTGGAAGCTTGCCAACGTGCAGCCCGTGCCCAAAAAGGGCAGTCGTGCCGATCCTGCCAACTATCGGCCGATTTCAATAACCTCCATACTCTGCAAGATTATGGAGCGTGTATTGAACTCGCGCCTCATGGCATACCTGGAAGGTAACGATCTCCTCAGTGACCGACAGTACGGGTTTCGTCGCAATCGGTCTACTGGGGACCTACTAGTGTATGCCACTCACTTGTGGGGCGAGGCCCTCGAGAAGAATGGGGAAGGACTTGCAGTCTCCTTAGACGTCTCGAAGGCCTTCGACAGGGTATGGCACGCTAGCCTTTTGAGTAAGCTTCCAGCGTACGGCATCTCTCCTGGCCTGATTAACTGGATAAAAGACTTCCTGAGTGAACGGTCCCTCCGAGTTGTTGTCGACGGATGCTCCTCAGAGCCCATGATAACTAATGCCGGAGTTCCTCAGGGGTCTGTTCTCTCTGCAACTCTCTTCCTGCTCCACATTAACGATCTGCTGATGCCCGGTATCTATGGGTATGCAGATGATAGCACAGTTGTAGAGAGATACTTGCCGAGTACTCAGGCTAGTAAGGAGTTAATCCGGTCTGAAAGAGAGGCTATGGTAGAGCGTACGAATGACTCACTTCAGGCAGTCTCCAAGTGGGGCGAAGCCAATCTGGTGGGATTCAACGCCACCAAAACACAAGCGTGTATATTCACCGCTAAAAGGAGCCCGTTCACCTTGGCTCCTGCTTTCCGGAATGTATCCCTGGAATGCGCCGACCGCCTTCAGCTCTTGGGAGTTGAAATTTCCTCCGATCTTAACTTTGGGCGGTTCATTGAGTCCAAGGCCAAGATTGCTGCTAGAAAACTCGGCGTTTTGGCAAAGGTCCGGCGGTACTTCACACCGGGACAGCTTCTAATGTTATACAAAGCACAGGTCCGATCGTGTGTGGAGTACTGCTGCCACATATGGGCTGGAGCTGCAAAATGCCACCTGGCAGCTTTGGACTCAGTGGAAAGGCGTGCAAAGAGGCTAATTGGGGATCCAGATTTAGCTAAATCCAAGCTACAAAGCCTTGAGCACAGACGCAGGGTAGCCAGCCTTTCGGTTTTTTACAGGATACATTTCGGAGAGTGTGCGCAGGAATTGCATGAATTAATTCCGCCATCCCCTTTCCATCATCGGACAAGCCGTCGTACGGCGGGTATCCATCCTTTCGTTGTCCAAACCTCTACGGTCCGGACTAAGCGTTTCGCCTCGTCGTTCATACCGCGTACATCGAGGGACTGGAACAATCTGCCTGCTGCGGTTTTTCCGTCCAATTATAATTTGGGTGTCTTCAAGGCTAGACTGAATAGGCTCTTAATAAGCTAGTGCGCCTCACCATCGACGATTGCATCACTGCTTACCATCAGGTGGGATCGCAGTCAAGCGCTAGTTTATAGCTATAAAAAAAAAAAAAAAAAAAAAAAGGCGCTTCAGGAACAGCAAAATCTTTTCAACGATAAATGCTTCTGTTCGTCTAGTGCTTAGCATATACTGCATTTGTTTTAACCTAGTTAGTAATAAGTGCGATCGACACCTCTCCATTTATTATGTGTGTTTGTATTTGAGTTTTTTAAATGGATCATTGTGGTCTTCATTTTTTATTAATTATAATTTCGTTCATTTAATTTTTATACTTATTTTAAACATTTTTAAATATTTCTTAAAAAATTATATAAAAAAACATTTAAAAATATAAAAAATATAATTAATTATTATTATTAATGAATTGAAACTATAATTTAGCCGAAATATTGTTCAGTTATAATTCATTCGACATTCTGATTTGCTTGACAACTGACAGTGGCAGTGTACCCACCACTCCTTAATAACATCATAACTCAATAAAAAACGCATCGAATGTAATAACGTACACAAAATACCTGTTTTATTAAATAATACGCAATACTATTACAAAACAACTCAAAAATAAAAGGAACTCGGCAGATTCGCGTAATCAGAGCATCCCCACAAAAAGGGGACGCAGAGTAACATCCCTAAAGAAATTTCAAATTAAATCCATTCTGGTAGATTGTGACAAATGCCATCAGTCATGCGACCCCTCATTTGCATCAGAAAAACTTGAAGAACAACTATTTATCAAATGGCGAGAGAACTTCCGGCTGCCATGGCAGTAGGCGCGACGTGTTTCCGCCCGCCATCTTTGGATGAACGCTCCATATCCGACTGCGGGAGGAATTTCTTCTATTTTTATACTAGAAGTGTCATCCAAGTAACATTAATAATGTAAAAATTTGTATGTTTGTGAGTTTGGACTGACATATTGTTAGAGAATAAATATACTTATTTTCTGGGTATTTTCCGATATCTAGGTACTTCCCCTTGTATGCGAGTGAAAACGCCGAACTCTGATAATTATTATGTGGGACAATTTAAAATATAATAATATTATGGTTGTCTTTTTACTAATTATGTGATAAAAAATAAAAAAAATATACCTCTCTCCAACATATCAAGAAAGTGCCTCAAACAATATTCATAGCAATAAGTATCTTCTAAATGTACAAACAAACTTTATTGTACAGTGGCCAGCACATCAAGCTACTAAAATCTGTCAAATTTCTTTAGTAGATTTTAAACTTTATCGCTAAAGCATTAGGTTCAAGTTTGATTGGGAAAGTTTGACAGTTTTGGGTAGCTTGATGTGCTGGCCACTGTACAAGTATAATAATAGACAAACTCATGTCGCTTCCAGTCGAGACCCCGAAATACTCGTAGATCCCGAGACTCAAAATCGCGCTGATTGGGGAGTGATCTCTATTTAGATAATTTAGTGGTACGTTCACTATGATATATTTTCAGCATTTCGCCGTGTGCCGTTGATTGTCGGTGATTCTGTTAGCTTGATGTCAGCCATTTTGTTTCCGAGTTGTTTACTAAATGTTGGCCTGTGCGGTTGTTTGCAACGAAAAATCTTTTGTATGACATACCACCGAGTTAAGGCTCGTACATACTGGCGCGACGTGACACCGGTAATTGTTCAACCGTGAAGTTATCTTAGAAATTGTATAGTTAAAGTCCCGTCGCGCCTGTTTATCTCCCGCGACTTCAGTTTCGGAAATCGTGTACGTGAGCTGCACGATTACTTAGAAATGCGTTCACTGACTGAATAGGTCCACTCAAATCTGTGTGGTTCTTTCCTCAAAAAATACATCTCAGACAATAATCTTTTTAAAGTCTTTTATGATACAATACTATTATTGTATAAAAGCAGTTATTTTTGACGTGTAAAAATGTTTTGTTTTAAATAATTTACATAAATTAATATCAGCTTAATTTTATCACAAATAAATCAGTTATTCAAATTAATACTAGATAATTATCATCTGTCAGTTATAAGTAAAAATATTGAAATTGAGTTATTTTATTAGCACAGACGGCTAATGTTCCTCGTTTTGTGAAATACCTAATAAAACTATACCAGAGGGCTGGCTTATTTTTTGGCCAAAGAATCAGCATTGCCATACAACGTGGCAATGCTGCCAGCCTTCTGGGCACCTTTCCTATTGACAGCGACGCGGACGAATTCTTCGATGCCCTATGATTCTTTCCCCTCCCCTTTTTCTAATACATGTACATAGTTTGCTGGATAATTACTTAGTTCTGTAAATTAAACTTTTGTAAATACAAAAAAAAACTATCTGAGAGTAGGTATGCACTTTATCTCAAAACGTGTTATAAACGCGTCACGTAAGATGAAATACGCATTCAACACGGCGTGGCGAAGGCGGGCTATAATTTCAACGCATTATGTATACCTTCGATAGCTCAGTTGGTAGAGCGGTGGACTGTAGCTGTAAACAATTGATATCCATAGGTCGCTGGTTCAAATCCGGCTCGAAGGAATTATTTTTTAGTTTTATAGATAATTATTTTAAAGTGTAGTTAGATGCCTATATTTTGCGCATAATTTTATAGTTTTTATTCTAAAAATGCATTTAAAAAATATTATTTAACAGCTTAAGTACTTCGATGTTATTTCTTTTAAGTGGAATTAGATAACAGACATACAGTACACATAAAGTATTGTTTTTAGAATTTTTGTCTGTTTGTTAACAGACAAAAATTCTAAAAACAATACTTTCAGTACTTGAATCGTTCCCAGACCTCGAAGCATTTTTTTTTAAATATTCTATGACTTCGCTACGTATTTATTATACAGGGTGGCCGGACGGTTGATGTGCAAAAATAAAATTTAGTTTCCTCGTATCGTGAGGTATCCGAATCACCCCCATGTATGTTCCGCGATTTTTGATAGTTTTCGAGTTATGTTTTTTTTTCTGAATTCTTGAAATTTTTTGGATTTGACCAATTTAAAAAGACTTTTACGAGTTTTTTTTTTTGCTACTGAATCTTCATGAGTACTACTTTTATGCATAAAATAATCAGCTTCGTAGCTGTGATGAAAGTTATGAAAGTGTTGGTCTAAAGTGAAAAATTTACGTTTGAATTTTTAATTCAAATTTTTAATTCAAATTTTCAATTTTAAATTGAACTACTAGGATTTTTGATGAAAAGTTGGAAATTTCAGTCATAATTTACCGAACGTAAATTTTTCACTTTAAACCAACATTTTCATAACTTTCATCACAGCTACGAAGCTGATTATTTTATGCATAAAACACCTACACACCTACATACCTACCTACCTTACCTACAGTAATTTTTCCATATTTTCTCACCGTTTAAACCTTTCCTGGACTTCCACAAATATTTTAAAACCAAAATTAGCCAAATCGGTCCAGCCGTTCTCGAGTTTTAGCGACACTAACGAGCAGCAATTCATTTTTATTATAAATAACTAGCTTTAACCCGCGAAATTTCGCGGATTTATATTTATATTTTTTAGTTTTTTTTTTCTTATTTTTCTCTTTAGGTCATGAGCTATCCGAATATCAAAAAAATATTTGGCCTAGGTCTTAAGGGAGAGGCGTGCAAATTGATTCGCTGTTACAATGTATAGTAGATAAATTATATTATATAGAAAAAGATAAAACCACTCACCCTTATCCAGTTCCTGTTTGACAGCAGGCAGTCCTCCATGCATCTCTATGAAGTTGTATATGAAGTCTCTGGTCTCTTGGTCCTGTAATTGCGTCTCTGAAACTCCGACTTTCTTCAAGAACGCACGGAGTTCGTCGGCTTCTAGCGCATTGTTGAGATGGAAACCTGAAAATATAATTATGAAATTTAATTATTATTTATTTATTTATTTCTCCCATAATCGATCCATCGCTGCGCAGGCGTGGAACGGATAAGGCACGGACGGGATTCAAATTATATAGAACAGGCGAAGACACGTTACGATGCGTCATTATACAGGCCGACTTTGTTGCGATAGCATATCTTCCTCAGGACTAAACTAAAATCTGTCAAATCTGTCACTACTCCATACAAGTTTAGACGTGATTAAAAACTTGCCTACTAAAATTACGTCAATTTACGTCAGGCGCTGATTAATTTGACAGGACTAAACTAAAACGTATCTTCAGTCCTTTTCTTAATGAAAAAAAAATAAAAAGATGCACTGAACTTAAATTTAGTTTAGTTTGTGAACAAGGGAATCGGCACCATTGTATAGGTATCAATAAATCATTCTGTCTCTGTCATATTCAAACGATTGACAGAAACAAAACGATATTTTAAATACGTTTGGCCGGTATCGGCGGCAGCGGCTGCACGGGCTGCAGCGGCTGCACAGACTGCAGCGGCTGCACAGACTGCACGGGCGCCGGAGTGACAGGTGGAGCCGGCACCGGCTCGGTCTTCGGCGGCGGTCGCGGCAAACTTGCATTCTGTCGAGAGGGCACGGAACTGGACCCGCTGCTGCGACCTGACATCATTGAGCGTGTGCGACGCACTGTGGATATAAAATTAAGTTCATTCGCAGAATTCGTGTTTTTAAGGGTTGTAATGCAGTAGTAAGTGTGAGGTGAGGTTTAGGCGGGTGGACATGCTTCCTGCCCAGTGGTCACTTTTATTTTATAAGACAAGACTCAAAAAGATGTCTACATAATCTTTGTTCCATAAAAATTGTATCAATGTGTAGCCACAAAACATTTATTAGAATTCATAATAATGTATGGTGCACGATATTAGGTATTAGCTATGTGCTGTTATATTATAGCGTAGTCTGAGCTTTAATTCGTTTTGCTTAGCGTTCTTACTGACTTTTTTTCTTTTTTCTCGTCTCCTAAGGATGTGCGTGATGTTAAATAACTCCTCCTCTTAATCGTTCCTCGAGAATTGTCTTATTCCTTTACGCGTTCAAACAAAAAAACAAACTCTTCAGTTTTAGTATTGATGGGCGTCCAAAGCATATTCTAGAGCGGTATGAAATGAATGAAAATTGTGTTTCTTGAATGTTTTATCAGCATTTTGCGTTTTATGGCCAATTTCACCAATACAAACTGAACGCGATCAGCAATTAAACCGAATTTATGAGCTGTCAGTGTCATTATTTTCTTAGGAATATTTACACTGACAGCTCTTGAACTCGGTTTAGATGTGCTGATCGCGTTCAGTTTCATTGGTGAAATCAGCCCTTAGTAATTTTATATTAACGGTTTCGGTATTCTATTCTAACGGTTAAAATCGGATAAAAAATGCGCGCCAAAATACATTTAAGTACTGCGAGGCGCGGCTTATCGCGGTGTAATTTAACTCGGGCTGACCCCGCTGACAAAATACTTTATTACTTCTATGTATTTACATTCTGTAAGCAGTTTCGGGTTCTTGAACAATGGGGGCCATACATGATAATATCAGCTACACTCATGTCTCATATCAAAGTATTATAAACATTCTATTGATAACAGAGAACAGAGGCCTTAGTGTAAGTTTGCAAGTGAGCGAACGTAACTATCGCGTTTGCATTAAGATTTGACTGATAGATCATAATGCTAAGAACATAAAGATGAGAATAAAAATCTTAACGGAAACGCGATAGTTACGTTCGCTCACTTGCAAACTTACACTAAGGCCTCTGGCCGGAAGTCGACTTGTTGTGTATTATGTATGTTGATTTTTTATAAAAGTAATAGATTAATTTACACAAATTTTTGGTAATAATCATGAATAGACAAATAATCTAACTAGATTTTTTTCTTATAAGTTTTACATAGGTACTAACAGTGGGGCCCGATTCTTTTATACGTGCACCGAACTAAACTAACTAAACTATGACTAAAATTCCTTACTTTTGGCTATGAGAATCATACAGTTATTCTGCATAAATAATTCTCAAAAATAATTTTGACAACCAAAATCGAATGGCGGGGCAGCCGCGGAATTTTTCAATGGAAAATATGAAAACATATTTCCTACATGTTGAATTATGTGGGTTTAAGTTTTTAGGGGGTCCAAGTTTTCATTATTTTTGCGATAGGACACACCATTTTCGAGATAAAAGCAAAATAAACAAAACCGGCCAAGTGCGAGTCGGACCACGCACAATGAAGGGTTCCGTAGCTGGGATGAATTTATTCCAAGAACAAACTTAACATTGTAGTTGAAGAACATGTTCTCCTATACAAAATGTATGGGAGAACATGATTCTGCAACTGCAAATTTAAATTGGTCGATAATTACTCGTTAACTAGTAAAGCCTTCTTAGCTGTGATAGTTTTCCTTTTAATTTCGTTATATTATATACTACTGCTGTGAATTCTTCCACATATCCAGAACTTACCATTTAGCTGGCAGCGGGGGGGGGACACACTTGACTCTATCAAAAGTTAGCACTTTAAAGTTTAATATTTCGCAAACGGATCCTTCAATCCAAAAATGGTTTTCACAAACTCACAATATTTTTGAACGACCTTTCTAAATATACCCCACACCATGGGATAGACGAAAAAAAAAAAGATATCCCCACTTTATATGTAGGGGAGGTACCCTAAAAAAATATTTTTTTCATGATTTTATTTTATCACTTTGTCGGCGTAATTAATATGTATACTCATGCCAAATTACAGCTTTCTAGTACTAATAGTCTCTGCGCTAAGCCGGGGACAGACAGACAGACAAACAGACGGACATGGCGAAACTTAATAAGGGTTCCTTGTTTACTACGGAACCCTAAAAAGCAGTTAAGGATACAGTTACACACATTAGGACCGGGAGGAACTGTCCACTCCTCACAGTGTAATGCGAAAAAGAACGCTTAGTGACATCATCATCTTAGTGAACGTAGTGTCGACGCCTTCATGGGGTAATCCCCGTTACGGCGGCGTCATAATAATTTTACTCATTTTACCTACACCTGACAATGCTTAGAAAAATTTATATTATTAATATCTTTGAAAAATTGATAAAAATGCATGAATGCATGGAAATAATGAATTAGAATAAGTTATTGCATACATAATCACCGTATACAGACGTAAATTCATTGAAAAACAGTCAATAATCAAATAATGTATGGCGTCAATACTCAGTTAGTGTTTACATCAAGTAACGTTAAAGTTTCTAGGCTTGCAATACATTTTTATTGTATTTTTTCACGCAAATGATTACCTACAAAATTATTCTATACACTAATTATTAATAATTATTCATGTACTTACCTAAGTTTTACTCGAAAAGTCCGTCACAACAAACTTACAATAAATAAACTACAGCACTGAATCATAGACTAATATATATCCACTCACTGAATCACCACTGACGGCCTTATCATGACATTATGTCAAGAATGACGTGTTTACTTATAATTATGTTTTTTTTACAGTTTTGCACAAGAGTTTTTTGGCACCTTATATCGTCTATGGTTTACAAGTATTATTGCCGCATGTCCTAAATCAGATCATGGCCTAAATCCATTTAGCCTTAAAGCCTGAAAGGTAACAGACAGACAGGCAGATAATAAATGCAGATAATCTTCTTTTAGGTCTTTCTAAATGTCTAACTTAAAAATAATAATAATTTATTTCATTGAATTTGAAAAACTCTAGCGCCGCCATTGACCACGTAATACCTAACTAGTAGTTAAATTATTTTATAACTTTAAATATAATAAAAATAACTAAAAAAACAAAACAAAATATAAATAACAAAAAAACATCTAAAAATAACAAAACATGTTTTGTTATTTTTAGTATATTCTGTTCTTCTATAAAATATATCTTTTTAGGGTTTCGTAGTAAACGAGGAACCCTTATAGTTTCGCCATGTCCGTCTGTCTGTCTGTCTGTCTATCTGTCCCCGGCTTAGCGCAGAGACTATTAGTACTAGAAAGCTGTAATTTGGCATGAGTATACATATTAAATACGCCGACAAAGTGGTAAAATAAAATCACGAAAAATTTTTTTTTTAGGGTAGCTCCCCTTCTCGTAAAGTGGGGACATAATTATTTTATTATATATATATAATATATTTAATTATTTTTTTTCGTCTATCCCATGGTGTGGGGTATTGTTAGAAAGCTCGTTCAAAAATATTGTGAGCTTGTTGGAACCATTTTTGCATTGAAGGACCCGTCTGCGAAATATTAAGCTTTAAAGTAATAATTTTTGTTAGAGGCAAGTGTCTAGTCTCTGTCTGGGAGTGTCCCCCTGTAAGCTAAATGGTAAGTTCTGGATATGTGGAAAAAATCACAGCAGTAGTATATAATTATAACGAAATTAAAAGGAAAACTATCACAGTTAAGTAGGCTCTACTAGTTAACGAGTAATTATCGACCAACTTAAATTTGCAGTTGCAAAAACATGTTCTACCATACATTTTGTATGGGAGAACATGTTTTTCAACTACAATGTTAAGTTTGTTCTTGGGATAAGTTCATCCCAGCGACGGAACCCTTCATTGTGCGTGGTCCGACACGCACTTGGCCGGTTTTTTTTTTTTGCCCTGTCTTCAATATGCATGCCATCAGTTTGTAATTTAAGTTATCTAAATCTGTGGAAAATGTAGTGGGTAATATATTTGAGAAGTTTATTGTAAAGTTATTTATGTTTATTTTAAATAAGCTACTGTTTGTTTTCCCTTAACAAAAAAATAAATAAATGCTCAACCGAGAAGTTTTCTTAAAAATTGTATTGTTAAAAAAAAAATGCGCCTTCAATCAGGTGTATTGATTTCAATCAAATAAAGATTAACTCGAGATACGGACTCCGGCTATATTTTCAATTCCTTCTCTCCTTATCTTGTTTGTTTAAACGCGCTAATCTGTAGAACTACCAATCTGATTTGAAAAAATCTTTTTGTATTTGATAGCTCAATTATTGAGGAAGGCTTTAACAAAATGCTAGGACTCTTAGGAGCCAAGCAAAAAGAAAAAAAAAAACAGAAAGAACGCTACACGAAAACAAATTAATAACGCGGGCAGGCAATGCGATGCGACGCGAGGGGGTGAATCGGGGCAACAAGAAATTTTACGCGGACGAAGTTACGGACGAAATTGCGAATATAAGAAAATATGTACTGCAAATATTAAGATGGTTTTATATCACAATACCTAATTGAAATTAGTACTTTTGGTATACGACGGATTGCGACAATACTAAAAAAAAACCACAAAAAACCTAATTAAATTACCTTCCAGACGTAAAAAGGAAACTTTTTCTCTCAACAATCTACAATCAAATTAGATTTAAAATTCAATTTGGGTACGATACAAAGAATTTGAATCACCTTAACCCTACAACCGCGACTCTTAGAACCGTGTTGAATCAATTAGAGGGTTGAATCGTATTTTATTTAGATGTCTTCGTACAAATAAAATTAATTTAAAAAGTTTCTGCAGTGGTTATTTTGTAGAGATGTACTAGATGAATTTAATCGATAAATATTGTAATAGTAGGAATAATAAGAATAATTCATGAATAAAAATGAAAAAAAAATGTTCTATTGGACATGCTCCATTTTGTAAATTATAATAAGGTAATTTGCCAATTAAAAAAGGGATTGACCTTTAAAAATGGGGTTTAAAATTACTAACAAATTACATAAGAAATTTCTCCTAAAATGGCAGATTATAAAATCTGCCATTTTAGTAGAAATTTCAAGTAATTCTTTATATAACATAATTATTATTATGTATATAATATGAATGTTGGTACCTCTATTAGGTACCAACATTGACATACCAATCATTTATGTATATAAAAATAATGACAGTAATACCTTAACAATATTTTTATCAACCTAAATAAACCCGAATCTCTCTAATAAAAAAAAACTCATTCTATTAAAATCGTCCCAATTATACGCAAATGAAGTTTTAACCCTTTCGATGTTCAGTGGAACTTTTTAATTGCTGTTAAATCGAAAAGGGATCAAATGAAAACGGGCTGGTCCATTGTTGGCTGTCATTAATCCATGTGGGTGGGTACAATTTCACGGTTAGCATTGTACGGAGTTCAAAACTGTTTTGGTGCGCGTTTCTTTATTTTTCTTTCTTCTATACAGCGTGTAACAGAAAGGTGTAGGCATGTTTACTTGTGTGATACAGGCCATTAATCTGAACAAATTTCTCCTTCGGACCTACATCGTAACCCCACACCCTTCTATATTTATTTATTTTATTTTATTTTACAGAATGTTTACAGCTTAATAATAAAACAATTAAAAAATATTCGTAGGTAGGAAAATTTGCTAATTACAAGCTTCCACATGTTCCACCACACGTTTCTGATATTGCTGTAGTTTGTTCCTTGATTTAATGTAAATACCTAGTAATAAATTGTAGTCGTTCTTCCCCATAGGTACCTACTATGCTTTGGAATCGGCAACTAGCTTCATATTTTCTGGCTAACTGACTCCTTAACAATTTTTCCTGTAAATAGTTTAATTGAAATAAATGCTTTGAGTTTGAGTTTGAGTGTCTAAGATGAGTTCAAGCGATTATCCATCTATGTGCTGGCTGCCAAATAGTGCTGCAAACTACGATAATCAAAGAGAACAGAGGGGCAATACCCGTCATTTTTACGGACGATCGCATTCGCATCTCATTCGCAATCTATCAAAAATACAAGCAATTTACCAAAATTTTTGACAAGTTTGACATGTTTCGACTTGAATGTGAACGTTTTTTATGTTCTCTGAAAATACGCTGTTTGCACACGTGCTGCACGGGTAGCTCTAAATACTTATCTACGGCGTACCTACCTACCTACCTACCTACCCTACTCTACCCTACATACATACCTACCTATTTACATTCATTTTTAGGGGTATGAGGAATAGAGTGTAAAGTTCACTCATTCTCTATAGAAAAGGGTGAATCCACCGACGTTTGATGTCGGAACTTTCAAAAACTCTGCTTGCGCGATGCCGGATTTTGCGTCACGTCAGTGTGACAAGATTTTCGCATGTGGTGATGTAGATGCCACCGCATCACTACCCTCCAAAGACCGGAGGTCGATGGTGGGCAGTCGTATATCTTGCGATGGATATCTCACTGGAATCTCAACTGGCACTAGCAGTTGAGATTCCAGTGAGTCGGAACCGGGTGCCGCATAGTTTGCGGTGTGTCGGAACTGTCTGCGATGATTCCCTAGTAACTCGGGGTGGCGCTGCGTTATGCTCCAGTGAGTTGGATGTGGTACAGCGCCGGGTTGAGGCTTAATGCTGGCGTCCACCAGGAGAGGGGGAAGAAGGGCTCTGCTTATGAACCGGTCGAAAGTGCAGTGTGCTGTTCCAAGGTTGCTGATGAGGCTGAGAGTACCAAGCCGCGTCAGCGTACGTTCATATTTAACCAAAATTAAACTACAAATTACTGTACCTACTTACTTTCACCTTTTTAATAGCAATTTGAGCAGCAGTGGGTCAATAATATTCTAAAGATAAAAAAACACCAGATAAAAGATAAAAGATTTTATAAAAAACTTTGAGAATCACCCCTGTTAACCCTTCCATGTCGCACTGATTCATCTTAACCCGTCACCGACTGATGGATCAAGATATTAATACTGAGAGCGTGGCGAATGTGACCAAACGTTAACCCTTTCAATGCATTTATAATTAGAATTGCGCTACGGGACTTCTAATGACTGATAACCCTGATTTTCTTTTCATAATCTGTGATTGATTATGTGGGAGTGTTGTTAAGAAAGGCATTTGTGATTTTGTAATGTAGTTTTCAAGCCTAAAAATATTCTGAGAGTTGTAATTACAATTTTAATTTCAATGTAGGCTGTATGCTCCGGAAATCGGTCCAGCTAATAATAATAGTAGTCTAACGGTTGTAAAAATACCCTTAACGAAGCCGAGACTCACGTCTTGTTCCTCCTGTTATTTATGATCATTTTCTAGTAGTGGACCATACCGGAACTTTTGGGTTACGGAGATCTTTCGGTTACAATTTTATTTTTTAATTTTGGAACTTAACTTTAAATACTCCCACGATCCGTGTACCATGCAGACATAAACATAATGTTTTGTATGCGTTAGTAATGTTTGCTTTATATGAGAGAGAAGAAAGATATAAATCTCTCTCTGTCTCAAACTAAATCTATCTTATTCTTGTTTTTTAAGTTTCACTTCTATCACGTGTACGGTGATGCATCCGCGATTTTTTATTATTTTTATTATTTGCTGCTCTATTTTTTTTGTTCTAATATATACAAATTAGTATAGTAAACTAAGCTGTATTGGCATTGAATGGCCCTTGCTTATTAAGGACTCACAGAATTAATATGCAGATTAGCTGAATTAGAGTAAATTTGATCGATGAGACGACTAACAAGAAGAAGGGTACAATATGCCCGCATAATCTAAAATTTGCTTAAAGAGTATTGGGTGACCACTTAAGTATGTGGTGATTCTAAATTCTAAATTCAATTTCAATTTCTGTAATTATTTCGTACGTCTATTATTCTGTAAGCAATAGCATGTAACATTTATAGTGCATGGCAATTGTGAAATTCCCTATTCAATTATTTTTTTCCCTTTTTAATCTGTAATGGCAAAGGAAACGTCATGAATAATATGGGTTAAAGACCTGAAATAAGTGAATTTAATTTAATTTAAGCGCGCTACTGGTGAGTAGAGGTCCTGGGTTCGATTACCATGTCGGGCAAGGTGTTATTGGGTTTTTCCATCTGGAATTTCTCAGTAGTAGCCCGGAGTCTGGATTTGTGGCCGGTTGATGGCAATACGCTCGCCCCCTATTACATGGGCCTTAAACATAACTGGCGAAATGTGGGTGTACTAGAGAGTACTACCTCTGCCTAACCCTTCGGTGAAACAAGGCGTGATGTTATGTTATGTTATGTTTGTTCAAATAATAATTGAAAGCGTTCTTTTTCGATCGAGGCTAAATGATAATAGCCACACGGGTCTATCGAAGGTTAAGCTACGCATGACGCGGTCGGTTTGCAGATGGGTGGCCATCCTTTACATAATAGACCCCACCGTGCCTCGGAAATCACGTTAATTCGTTGGTCCCGGCTGTTATTCGTAATTCTTTGACAGCCGTTGCGGCGAAAATATGACAACCAGTCTTACCAAGAGGTATCGTGCTACCTAGTAACTGGGATGTAGAGGCGAGATAGGCAGTCGCTCCAAGTAAAATAGTGGTTAGACTGGAAGCTGACCCCAACATATTTGGGAAAAGGCTAGGCAGATTGAATTGAAACCGCTCTTTTTGCCGACGCAAATTTTATATCACCAATTTTTCGTTTTTTTTTTATTCAGCCTGTTTTTGTTCCAACAAATCGATGATGGTAAGCGAATACCGTTACATGACAAAGACTTTGTAGTCTTTGTGATTTTTAAATTTTCAGTACAATGCCTCATGTATCTTTACTGGTATCTTTAGGAGACCATTTATGAGTTCAGGAACTGGAAGGATGCGTCTGCAGGTGCCAAAATCATAGCTAAATTCTGGGCTGACTATGTTTAGATTGCTATCAACACGCTAAGAAGAAAAAGGAGATTTTTCACGCCCGCTTGCCATCATTGGGACTGCTTCGAAGGCTTAGGCATACACTGTTTAACTCAAGGCTCGAGCTCAACAGCGCCGCGCGCAGCAACAGGGAATATGCACGTAATTCAACATTTATTAATTAAATATACAACATTATAAAAGTCAAGAAACAAAGACCATTTTTTGTCATATTTTAATGCATTTACAATTCATTATTTTATATTATGTTTTTTGTTGGAAAGAAACGCAAACTCGAAACGCGTCGTGTTCGCAAATGCCGGAAGTGACCTCAAAGTATGTCGATAAATATAAACTTTAGAAAACAGATGTAAACAAAGTTGTTACGTGCCAAGTGCCAAATGACGGACGTTTGACCTGTAATAGAAAAGAAAAATTATGAAACTCCAACAGGAGTTTCAAAATTTTTTTGGTCAACAAGCGGTAGTTGAATTTAACGTTTTTATCTACACCCATAATAAAAACCCTCTATAAAAGTTGTGAAAATGAAAACAGCCAGTGTCATAGTATAATGGCATTAAATCCGCCTCTGTACATTTGTGTGCTTGAAGTATTAAATAAATAAATAAATTGTTATGCACCAACACTTTGTGTGAAAATAAAATACCTTCATAATAATAAGAAAATCTTTTTAAAATACTATTTCCTGGTTTCGAGTACAATAGGTACAACTTCTCCGTATTTGGAAGGGCAACTAGCTTCATCTTTCTAACTGATCGACCCCTTAAACAATTCAAAAGTGCCTGTAATTGGTGAACTTGAAATAAATGCTTTGAGAAACGCAATGCGCAATGTAATGCTTTGTTTTTTTTTTGACATTTTATTTTTTATACGACTCTGACATTTTTAGAATTTTTTTATTTTTTTTTATTTTTTCAAGAAGTTGTTGAATATTTGACTTTAATTAATCACATTTGTATTTTAGGTTTGTATCTGTTTTGAACTTAAAATAGTTTATAATTTCAATGAATGAATATCACTATGGACTTGAATTGCCTGAAATAAATAAAATTAGTTTGAATACTTGCTACTAATCACCAGAAATTCGCTACAGGCAGAAATCTATTCAGCATTATGTTTAGATTTTCGCCTGTACCCAGAGTGCACCGGCCCAACGACTGCGTTATTCTGTTTTTGTAATTAAAATTGACAAGCAGTCGTCAGACACACGAGGAGGTTTTCTGATAAGCACCCCAAAAGACGCACAAAGCATAAAAAAAAGTTAAGCTTTATTCATTCAAATAGTATTAGCAACGACCATGGGATATATGGTCGTTGAATAGTAGTTTAAAAAAAAATTAATATTTTAATTTTAATTTTATACACAAAAATTTTAATTGTAATTTTAATTTCAGTTTTAATTGTAATTTTAATTTACATTTTAAATTTAATTTAATTTTAATTTTAATTAAAGTTAAGGCCTTACCACGTTTGTCCATTGTTCCGGGTTTACCTTATTACAGTTTATTTTTGTGTGTAGTTTAACTCTCTTTTTATTACTCTACCGTCTATTTTTGTTTGAATGAGAAAAATAACACCTTATATATTGCTAGATAGTGATTCTAGAACTCTCCCCTCCACTCCACTTCACTTAACACTAGAGGGCTCGCGCAGGTAACATAATGTTCCCCGCCGATCTATTCTGTAGAAATCTCACCGTGAAAACTTAGATGAAGTGAGCTTGAAGTGAGCTGTCAATTGTGTCAATCCCTAGTATGCTGACACTCGCTCACTTCGCCTAAGTTTTACGGTGACATACATACATATTAGACCGGCTGGGTTTGTTTCGGTGTTTTACGGCCCGTACACATTCCGGCGCGATATACCCTAGTCGCACCCGCGATATCGCGCCAGTGTGTACGAGCCTTTAGTAGTTGATCAGGAAACACCTCATTTACCTCACCCAATTTTAAATGTGTTATTTACAACAATTTTTTAGAAATAAAATATCATTTTTTTATTTTTTATTTTTTATTTAATAAATATTATAACAAATTACAAGTTCCTTATACTTTATACAAGGCATACAATTAGACCTCTGGGGACCTCTTTAACCAGAGTATAACAATATGTCTCAAGTATTCCATAAACTTATATGAAACCCACTTTTTCATCAGTAGCTTGCCAGTGAACATAACGCATTAGCGTCTACGCAATGCATTTATTCAGTTCGTACATAGTACACACAAATATAGTATAGTAAATACAATCAATTCAAATCATTAATTGCAATATAATTGTATAGTTATGCGCGAGCTCTCTAAGAACTCTTTTTAACAGGGAAATTGCAGGAGAGTGGAACAGAAAAAATAAAGACGAAGCTGGAAATCCAGCAAGCTTGAAACATAACCGGCGAAATGTGGGTTTACTAAAGGTACACCTCTGCCTAACCCTTCGGGGAATACAGGCGTGATGTTATGTGTTGAAACTCAAAAATCAATTTCTGAGTAGAAAAGGACGATGGTATTTTTCAGTAGACTCCAAAACCGAACTGGTTTTAAACTCATGTGCCATGTGTAAAATGACCTTATCTTTTGTAAATAGGAAGAGGAATAAAGTTGTGGGATTATAGAAGAGCTTTGTTTAAAAAAAATGTTTATAAAAATGGGTGGCATGTATGCCCCGCGTGAATACCAATGAATATAATATCGAGACGTGAGCATTGAAGTGTTAAGGGCCCACTCTAAAAATTATTATCAGATAAAATATTGCATCACCGTTGATTCATAATTTATGTTGCAAAAGTTATTATTTTCAAATAAATTGGTTCAATATGTTTAGAATAATAATTTATATATTATTAGATAGTTATCAGTATCTATCTAATAATTAATAAAAAAATCTACTGCCAAAAAGGAAGAAAATAGTGTGTCTGACTTTTAATCCAGCTAACAAAAAATAAAGGAAAGAAATGTATGCGTCAATAGGTTTTTTTTTCTTTTAAGTCTGTACGAGACCCGTATCGCACGTAACACGCGCCCATTGCATATATCAGCACTTTCACCCGCCCGTCGCCTTGCACAAATTATGGTGTAACGCGAATAGGACACCATCAACGTTCATAGTCAGCTGTAAGTACAGTCCGTGAGGTCTAAGCTGAGCTTTGCATTTATGTGAGTGATTACCAAAAATGGAAGGTGCGCGGCGGAGAAATCCGGTTATAAACCGGTTTAAACCTATACTATCTATGTGCACTCACACTAATGCAAAGCTCAGCTTATACCTCGCGGACTGTACTGATTCACACAAGTCTTAGAACATTAGTTACGTGATAGTATGTATAACTATTCAATAAACCAAAAGTTTTAGCATCATTCAAGCTAACATTAGAGGTGAGTGCTACCACCAGCAGCGCATACAAAATCCTATCCTGCAAAACTAACTATACTTACACAGAAAAGACACCCCTCATAGTACATTCCGTACCAAGTATCATTTTAGATCAAACACGTGATAATGGCTATAAGAGCGCCCCTATTATTTGATACAATAAAAGTGAAGTGCAGAAATACTTGGCATTCTACTGCGAAACTGCACCTCACATAATTTTGGCACAAGTGACACCCCAATATCAAACAAAACTGATTCTTACAGCTTTTGATGTAAAGGCAAAATTTCCGTAACTTTTGATGAACCAGATGAGGGATTTTATGGTGGGGACGTATATGTGTATCGGTCGTTCAATAGGCCGTACACTCGCAGATACGGTACTAATGGTGATTGAGAAAAATATGGCAGGAGAACACAGTACAATAACTTGCGGTTATAACTTCATGAATATTGAAGATCACAGCGATAGTCATGACATGTTTTTATTTGATTATGCCATATTTGCCAGTTGATGGCCACCGTAAAGTGACGATGTCTGTTTTATAAGAGAATTTTTATTCGACTGATTACTGTAGGTAGATTTATGAGAACTGTATATCTATCATCATTCTGCCTAGCCTTTTCCCAATCATGTTGGGGTCGGCTTCCAGTCTAACCGGATGCAGCTGAATACCAGTATTTTACATGGAGCGACTGCCTATCTGACCTCCACAACCCAGTAGCTGGGTACCCCTTGGTAAGACTGGTTGTCAGACTTTTGGGCTTCTGACGACTGTCAAAGATCCACGAATGACAGCCGGGACCAACGGCTTAACGCACGCTGTATATCTACTGGAATAATAATATATGCGAAAGTACTGACTGGCTGATGGTGTTAATGTTAACTGGAACTAATTTTGATGGAAACCAACAGTCATAGATCTTTCTTCATGCTTACAACACACATGCTTACTTACATGCTTACTTTTCATTTTTCAGGCTTATTCTTAGTGCTTGTAAGCACTGCCTCATTGGTGCAGTGGCTGTGTGACTGCTGCGCATGAAGTCCGGGTTCCGACGCCCGTTTGTTAAAAATTTTTGAGGTATGGAACAGAGTGTAAAGTTCACTCATCCTCTATTGAAAAGGGAGGATCCTCCGATCAGACGGGTGTTGTGTCTGGCGGGAAATTACCAACGATTGATGTCGGATAGTCTTACATATGTTAATCACGCGGTAAACTCTAATAGCGCGATGCAGGCTTTCGTGACGTCAGTTCTCTGATGCGTAGTTTGCATGTGGCGTTTTAGATGTCGCCACAATTTTATTCATCTGGATTTTCTCAGTCTCATCCCTGAATCTAGATTGTGCTCAATTGATAGCTATAGATTCGTCTACTATACATATAACTGGTTACTGTGATACTAAACACCTCTGCCTTATCCTTCAGGAAATACAGGCGACTGCCTATCTGACCTCCATACGTGAAGACTGGTTGTCAGACTAATGGACTTCTGACTACGTAACGACTGTTAGTGATCTCCAAAAGACCATGGCTTAACGTGTTTTCCGAGGCACGGAGGAGTCACGATTTGTAATGGTTGGTTACCCATCTACGAATCGACCACGGCAAGCGTAGCTTATCCTTCGATCGGGCCGTGCGGTTGTTATTATTTAGCCACAAACCCCTGTTAGCATCATTATAATTTATATTTGTGATATTATCCCGATGCCTATGTCTAAAGCTATGAGTAGTAAATTAATCACCGTATCGTTAACGCGTTCCTGGTTCAGACGCGATGCTTTGTCGACTACGGGATGATTCACCCCTTTCTCCTTCTAGTTGACTACTTATTAATATTCCGAGGGTAATCTCTGACGATTAATGTTTTGGGCAAAATTATACGTCACCATATTTGTCACTAGCTGTGCTTTGTGTTGTGTAACTTTTAGAGTTTTTTTTAAATATAGAATTATGCCCATTTGGTATGAACTACGAAATTGTATACTTTTATTGTTTTTATTAATAGGTATTATATCTCTATATTGAAGGCTCGTGCATACTGGCGCGACTACTCGCGCGACGTGACACCGGTAATTGTTCTACCGTGAAGTTTTCTTAGAAATTGTATTATTAAAGTCCTTAATTCTCGCTATTGAACGTACCACTGTTCATCTCTGCATCACCTAAAGGTTGACTGGTAGAAAATGCCTATGGCGTTAAGTCCGCTTCTGTACATTTGTGTGCAATAAATAAATTAACAGCTTTTACCCCATAAAATCTATCATTTAGGCTGGGTCATGCTAAACAAAAATGCGGTCGCTTTTCATCACATTTGATAAATTTTAACGGTATATAAGCCAGTCAACATCTACATCCAATCAATAGATTTATCATGTCACGTCCCTTTTGATTTTATTGTCCATAAAGGAAAACAAACAGTGAAATATTACATTACATATTATGCGGACTATCCTCATACGCTTACACTACCTACTCTTTTACTTCAACGCCAGCACCCTGATTCACAGGGGTGAATATATTATGAATTCCAATTTGAAAATTGTCAACCCCAATATCGGATGAGGTTTCAACAATAGAATTCGTCAGTACAGTGTTACCAGTGATTATTTCCTATTAGTTATATGATAAACATTTTGATTTCGTTAGTCTGATAGGATTTTGTTTGGGGAGGCAATTATTGAATTATTGGAGCGATGTATTTTGCAACTACTTATTATGTAAGTGTTAACTGTTATGTGCTGTATTCAACATGATTATAACTCTTATAATCAAATTGTGTGTTATGATACCAGCCAGCCAGATACCAGTGATATTATAAGCCCACTGTGGGCCAAAGGCCACTTTTCATACAGAGAAAGCACGAGCATTGATGACCACGCTTGCTCAAGACTGATTGGCTATTTCAGACTTATGTTAACTATAAAGTCCAGATTTCACCGTCCAGGGGCATAAGTCTACTAATTTATAAACGTTACAATGGTCTCTCAATGGTAAGTTTTTGACAGTTTTTGTATGGCAAATCTGTCGAAAACTCACCATTGAGAGACCATTCTAACGTTTATAAATTAGTAGACTTAGGCCCGAGCTCTTTGCGTTTTCGGGTTCGCGAAAAGTCAATCGTCATCCTGAGGATGCCTCGCTGAAAGGTGAAATACGTGTCGATTACTTACAGGGTTTTTTATGATTCTTTAGGAATAGTTAAGTGGAATGGTTACTAAATATATCTACGTCCATTGTATTTTATAATGGACTTTCGCCAAGTGACCCCTAAATCAATTAACTTTCCTCACGATGTTTTCATTCACCGATATCACTAATGTCCAAGATAAACTAAGAAAATAAATAAGTAAGTAAGTATATTCTTATATTGTATGTTTGTAAATGAATTAGTGAATTATCTTTTCTCTTCTACTGTTACACCCGTTGTCTACATCTCTTTTTATGTACTTTCCTATCGCAGGTATGCTGGGAGAGATTTCTTTATAAATATACATTGCCTTTGTACATATTTTTCTGTTCCTAAAATGATGATGATGATGATGATGAAAATAAATAAAATACATATGAATTGAAAAAGTCACAATTTTATCTAACTACATTATGAAATTGTTGGCTAATTAATTAAAAGACATGTCCCATCCATTACTTAGATAATGTCCACAAATTAGTGTAAAATAACTCATCAATCTCCACGCCATGCCAATTAAAATGATTAGATGCTTTGAATATTTCAATTAAATATTAAGATAGCTGACACGCAACCGCAGCAGCACCAGCCACATAAAATTTAGTGTCATTACAGACTATTTTTTACGTTAATAATTATATAGGTATTATATAACATAATTATATAATACCTATATAATTATTATGCTTGAGTATTAGTTCTCGATGTTTTGGTTGGTATATTGGCGTGTGCTAGCTGACATATGGCTGTTCATTCAATGTATGTTTTGCGAAACTATTGTATAGAATCAATTTTTCTAACTGAACAGACAGCTGTGCTGCTGGGGAGTTTGTTGCGCCACTTCTTCTTCCCAGCTAAAGCACTAGGAAGTGGTGACGGGTGGGCGTTTTGGGGGACTGTCTTATGTAATTTTGACGTTCAAAAAGTGCTGATTCTCAGCCTAATTTGAATAAATGACTTTTGATTTGATTATAATAATATTTTTAACGCAACTATTTTTTTTAAAATATATTCAATGTACAGACACAGTTTTTTTTACTGTTTTATTATATAATATGTATAGATAGAGATAATCAATCTGTCTAGCCGTTTCCCAACTATGTTGGGTCGGCTAGCAGTCTAACGGGATGCAGCTGAACAGCAGTATTTTACATGGAGCGACTGCCTATCTCACCTCCACAACCCAGTTACATGAGAAACCAAAAAATAATCGATGGTAAAAAAAAAAAAAAAAATTGTAGACCACAAGTTTTTAGTGTTGAACACGTTATGGCCAGAGTTTTGTGCAAAAATAAACAATCTCCTTTAAAATCTCCCACTTTTTAAAGTCGGTTTAAAAGCATTAAGGGGTATCGTGTTACCCAGTAGCTGGGTTGTGGATATCGGTTGAAATCTATACATATAATAATATTATAAAGAAGTATTTGTGAGTTTGTATGTACGGGGTAATCTTCGGAACTCCTGATCAGATTCCGAAAATTCATTCACTAATAAGCTACAGTTTTGCCGATGATGATGTCATAGGATACATTCTAGGTTTACACAAGAAACACACGGACAAAGTCGCGAGCAGAAGCTAGTGTATCTATAACTAGATTATTACTCATCTTTAACCTAGCCTGTTTGTGCTTGATATCTTATCTATAACAAGTATACTTAGGTACTGTCTTATCTACATTCTAAGTACTATATGAGCTTGGCTAAGTAATAACAGCCGCTCGGGGCGATCTATCAGGTTAAGCTACGCTTCCCGGGGTTGCTCCGTGGATAGGTTTTACTTTACATACCGAGACTCCTCCGTGCCTCGGAAAGCACGTTAAGACGTTGGTCCCGGCTGTCATTCGTGGATCTTTGACAGTCGTTACGGGTCGTCAGAAGTGTGAAAGTCTGACAACCAGTTTTACTGGGTTGTGGAGATCAGATAGGAAGTCGCTCCATGTAAAATACTGGTATTCAGCTGCATCCGGTTAGATTGGAAGCCGACCCCAGCGTAGTTGGGAAAACGCGAGGCAGATTGATTTTGACCTACTAATTATCAACAGATTCGCATCACAACTTAATTAACAGTTAATAATTGTTCTAATTTACGTTTTAATCAAATTATCTATGTAGATTATAATTATACAGGGTGAAATTTAATTCATGAGAATTCTCGTGATGGGACTCATCAATATGAACAACTTTCAATATAGGACCAACCATGAAATTTCGATAGAAAAATCACCAGTTCTCTACATTTTGACGAGCTATGCGAATATAAGTGTAGGTAATAGCAGTTTTTGTTTGTCGCGATTTCACTTTTATGTCCCGTTTGAAAGTTGTTCATAATGTGAATACTTAAGAAATTGCCCATGAATTCAATTTCACCCTGTATAATGTAATAAGTAGCCCGTAGATTGAACATTGTGATAATTCAGCAAAATAAGGTATTTAGTTACTAAAATAAACCGTTTATTTTCTTTCTTTCTTTCTTAAAGTTTACGTCATTACCTACTTCGAAAGCCAAACCAACAAGCAAACGAGACCAGAAAGAAGAAAGTAACAACAAAAAATTTTTGCGTCTTTTGGAGTTCATCACTAAGTCATATTAAGAAGGCAAAGAAAAAGTTCTAGTGATAAGATTTGCAAAGCCTCTCCCTACAAAAAGTAACCCGTCCATTTACATCATCATCTAGCCAGCAGGCAATTAAAAACACAGTTGTTATCAGCTCAAACTCAAACTCAAATTCTTTATTGCATTCATGTGTACACCAGCTGTTACATAATTATAAGTAAGATCCAACATGAAACCCGGTTAGGGCACGGCAACATAAAAGATTGGATAAAACAAGCATCCAGTGAGACACTGGATTTCAAGTTTGTTAAACAAATATAATTATTATCGATAATATTACTAGCAGCTTTGTAGGTACTTTTAGTAGCTTTGTAGATACTTTTTAAACAACAAAAACATTGCTTACAGCAACAGCATTGGGATTTGTTTACATGTAGAATAAAGCCAAATGTACTTTTGCATGTTATATTAGGTAGAATGTAAATAGATTCCTCACAACAGGTTTTTTTTACGTACAGACGCCAGCACATCAAGCTACTAAAATCTGTCAAATTTCATTAATAGATTTTCAACTTTATCATTAAAGCATTAAGGTTCAAGTTTGATTGGGAAAATCTGACAGTTTCGGGTAGCTTGACCTGCTGGCGTCTGTACATTCTTTGCAAATAAAAATACCTTATTCAATTCTATTGTTTTGAAATATCTGAACTTTGCCACCTCAGATTTAACCTTTCGTACGTAGATCCACACGAGACACAATGGATTTTTAATTGTGTCTGTAATCATACGAAAGGCAAACGAACGAACTTTAGCCCAAACCAAAACGATAAACCAAACTGACTATTACTTCCAGCTATATCCCATTCAAACTTGCCAAAGCCTTCGGAAGCTAAACATAACCATTTCCTACTGCTATACAAGTCCCATATATCGCAAACTATCGAACAACATAAACCATCAAAACACAATACGTTATATATAGTTGTCATTACACAAAGACCAACTTACATTTGCTACAAGACAACCTTTTTCTGAATCAATTTGAGCATTACTGTCTTCAGAATAAAGGTCTTCATGTTGAAATGTGAGGGTAAATTAACATGGTAAAACGCTTTGGCTATACGACTAGTCTTAGATGCCCTGCTGTGTTCGGTAAAGAGAAATGATGAGTTCAATTTTCATAGATAGTTTATTCGCCAATGATGTGTGTTTTGGTGGTTGTTTCCATGGTGACCCCCATGCATTGGCTGTACCGACTTGTTTAGGGCGGGGGGGGGCAATCTGTATGATAGGTTTTCCAGTCTCCCACAATGGATTTATCAGATGTTTTAATCATAATATTTTTAAGGCGCCTTTGTGCAAGAGAAATAAATTCTTCAGGTATCTGTCCACCGCAATTAAGGCTCGTGCATACTGACGCGACTTGTCGCGCGGGATATACATAAAATATACGGAAATATACATAAGAAATGTACCTACAGAAAACTTCACTGTAGACCAATAATTACCGGCGTCGCGTCGCACAGTGGGCTGAAAATCGATCTTCATAGACGTAGGGATCAACATAGTATTTTTTTTCTTTTTTTGGCAGAAATGGGTTTAGGTATTCTATATTGATCTATTAAATGCTATTTCAGTTTATCATCAAAAGTTTTTCTTTACTTTATAGCACTTGGTTGAAAAAAATGTATGGAGAAATATGTAAAGAAGGATATATTTCGACTTTGGTACAAGAGCGCCTCATTTCCTTTGGCACGATTATACCCCTTATTTTTCAGCATTTTTTGACATATCGCATAATGCGCGCACGTGCTAGAGTTTGGGAGAAAAATATAAAATGTGTTTTTAGAATATAAAAAAGTTTTTAAACTGTTTATAATTGACATTAGGTATGTACTAAACGATTATAAAAGGATTATAAAAAAAAAAAAGAATATAAATGGAATAGCAATCGATTGAACATAACAGCTATTTTCAATATTCAAGGTACATATGTGTATACTTGTTTAAAAATCCTAAAATTTGCATTTTTCGAAAACCATGAACTTCCATCAAGGTGGTACACTTAGAATTGGAATCAGTTTTAACAACCCGTCAATCAGTACTTCGTTATTTGATAACACCTCATCTACCAATCAAATGCCTAATTACGGTGACTATAAAAATGACAACAAGGGAATGCTTTTTATTCATGAAATGGACATGTTTAAATAATTCCTCGTGGGGTACAATTTAGCCCCAGTCTCACGCACACCGTTAATGGGAATCGCTATTGAAATATTAAGTTGACAAGGAATAGGAAACGATGAAGAAAAAGTAATTTAATTAATGAGAGCCGAAGAGAAAATTTTCAAAAAGAATAGAGTAGGCGACCCCTCATGACCTTTAAGCCAATGTCAACCATTTTCGAGTAATTTGACATGTTATGTTTTAAAAATGTATAAAATAAAAAAGACCTCGAATATGAAATGATCTCTCCTACATCCCTATTGGATTGACGACATATAACCAAATAACGGCTCGCGCAAACCGTCGCAAAATCGCGGGCGCGACAGGCAGCGCGACCTTTGACGCGCCCGTGATATCGCGCCAGTCTGTACGAGCCTTAACCCTGTTTATAATATTATAACTTTTTGTTGAATTAATTCACCGTTAACAAATAATGTCTTCACAAACAGGCGCCTTTTACTATTGTTTTCCTTGATACAGTCACAGTTAAACTATGTCCTATATTATTTTAGGAGAGACAAATATTTTCTTTATTTCATTCACAAACCAAGTGTTGTGCATGTCGTTCTTCAACACGTGTCACCAAATTGCTGACCAATTTACTAACCGGGAATCGAACGCGGTCATTCGACCGAGTAATTGCTCAGTTTTACTTTGTTGTATTATTTTCCTTTTCAGTAATTTTCTAATAACGTTTGTTGATATCGTTTGCTTTTGTTTGGTATAAAGGTGGTCCCCTATTATTTTTTATCAGGGTTCCTTAGTCAACAAGGAACCCTGGCATGGGCATGGGTATAATATTAATGACGTCGACAATATGGTAAAACAAAACCATGTTTTTTTTACGCTGTCCGTTTATGGAGCTGAAAGCTTATGATTGGTTTCGTCTCCTTTTCCACTGCTCCAAAAGCCCTGATCGTTTAGTGGTTAGGGTAGGAGCCTACATTGTGGCTGTAATAACCCAGGTTCAAATCCTGGTCACAGCAGCATTTGATTATACCGTTATGACAGAGCTTCCTTTTAATTTGTAAATGATAATTAGTTATCGTTTCAATGACGTTAAACTGCTAAGTACTGGAAAATTTCATGATATGTGTATTACCTTTTCATTATCATTTGTTATCGTACTCTTCAGTTAACGGATATTGCCACTTCAGATGGGACAAAACATGAATTGTTAGCAATAATAATTGAGATAACAAACATTGTTATAACTAATTGCTGACATCATTAATTCGTCATCGTCCAGCACCACAATTAATAATAAACGTACTTAACGATTTTGAGGAGCTCGTGGCTAAGTTATAACAGCAACACGGGTCGATCCATCAAGTTTAGCTACACTTACCGGAGTTGGTCAGTGGATGACCATCTTTACATACCGAGTCTCCTCCGTGCCTCGGAAAGCACGTTAAGCCATTGGTCCCGGCTGTCGTTCGTAGATATTTGGCAGTCGTTACGGGAAGTTAGAAGCCTGAAAGTGACAACCTGCCTTACCCAGTTACTGGGTTGTGGGGAGGCCAGATAGGCAGTCGCTCCATGTAAAATTTTGGTATTCAACTGCATCCAGTTAGACCCGAAGCCGACCCCAACATAGGTGGGAAAAGGCTGGGCAGATTGAAAGGGATTGTCGTAGTAAAGTTCTGGGCAAACAAAGCTAAATCCCGCGAGGCATATACATAAGGGACGACATTCGCTTGCGCAGATTGTCTCAACTGACTTGAACAGAGGTGTTCAAACTGGCGCGAATATTGCTTTCTAAAAGTAATCATAAAGGCGCGGTAAGAAGCAAATCTTTAGGTATACAGGATGTCTCAAACGTAGTGGTTCAAAGGCAAATGAGGTACAGCGAAGGGGTCCACCTATCATTAAAAAATTTAAAAGCTGGGATATTCTGAACAGTTCAGAAAATTTTGCTATTATTATTTTCAAGAAATTTTACACTTCCACTTGGATTTTTCGACCCTGTGATCATAATTTTCGCCGTAACGAGTTTGTTGAACTGAAAATATATATTTTTTTGAAAATAATTAGAATAGCGAAATTTTCTGAACTGTTCAATAATGAAAGGTGGACCCCTTCGCTTTACCTCATTTGCCTTTCGACCACTACGTTTGAGACAGCCTGTATAATCTACAGGCAAAATTTGGGTGTACTACAGGTTCACCTCTGCCTAACCCTTGGGGGTAGACAGGCGTGATATTATATTATGTTATTTATCTACAATATCAACACGACATATCATTAAGTACCTACTTAAAGTGCAGACGGTACTTCCTTCATCGTATCTATTCTAATATAAACACAAAAGAGTGTAAATTAATCATTTACAAACTAGTTATGAAGTACATTAACTTCTGGACGGTATCTCTAAACGCATTATATCATTTTAACGCACTAAGTCGGATAACAGACAAAGGTGTTATAAATTGAGGTCATTTATAATGCATTGTTGAGTTTTCATAGCACGGTCGGGTTTCAAAATGCGAAATGAAGAGGGTGAACAAAATATTAGGCAATATACCTATGACGTGTAACGTAAACTGGGTGAAGGCGACAGCGATAGGGCAGTTTCTGAAAAAAGCAGTTCAGACTCTAATCTACATGGTCCTCAGATGATTTAGCCAAGATAATGTCTAGACTTTAAAAGAGACTGTGATTCGGTCTTTCTTCTCAGAGTAATCAGTTAGGAACTACCGAACTCATCTAGATAAGACTTAAAAAAATATATTTTATTTGTAAAAGTGTTTGTATTGTTGAATAATGGCTCGTGCAGACCGGCGCGATATCGCGGGCGTGACAGGCCGCGCGTCCCTTGTCACGCCCGTGATATCGCGCCAGTGTATACGAGCCTTTAAACAGTTTGTATTTTATACTTTACATATATTCTTTTTAATTTGTTTCCGTTACTACAGTATAAACCTACTTTACAAGAATAAAATCATTTATCATTTAGCCCGCGAGGTTCCAATTGTCTCACGGTTTTTATGCAGGTTAGTAGATTTCAATTATGGTATTTTTTTTAAAAATTATACCGCCATTATAAGTTAATTACAAGTCAGCCTGTAAACTACTATCTAGTATGATATATTATCAAAAACAATAATTGAAAGTCCAATTTTAAGCGCCTGATAAAAATGTTATAGCAACAGTTTAACGCCACGCAACTTTATGGTATAATTTTATCGAAAGTCATAATAATAATTATGTTTATTCGACATAAATCTCAATCAATCAATCAAGTCAGCCTATCGTAGTCCACTGCTGGACAAAGGTCTCTTCCAGGCTGTGCAACAACACCCTGTCCTCCGCCTTCCGCATCCAGTCTGTCCCAGCTAGGTACCTTTTTAAAGGTCGTCGGCCGATCTAGTCTATTCAAAGTAGGCTGAGAATCAGCACTTTTCGAACGACAAAATTACATAAGACAGTCCCCCAAAACGCCCACCCTTCACCACTTTCTAGTGCTTTAGCTGGGAATAAAAAGTAGCGCAACTAACTCCCCAGCAGCACAGCTGTCTGTTTAGTTAGAAAATAAAATTATATGCAAAATCATTTACCTTACGCAACACATATTATATGCGACGAGAAGACTTCACGGAGTTTTCCAAACGCTGTCCAACACAACTAGATCCTCCTGTCGGCTGCCTTATCAAAGTTGTGTCTACCGAGCTGGATGACTTGTCCTGGGTAAACATACTCTTTCACAACTTCGAGAAGCGACCCTTCTAATTGGATTGGACTCGACAATTCGTGAGGATTGTACGTGAGTTTCGTCTTGTCCATTTTTCCATTCATGCCAAGGTCAAGCCACCGAGAAGCTCCAATTAGGTTGTGCAGCATCTGATCTAACAGTTTCAGTATGTAACATAAATCTGCCTTCCACAAAATCGTGTCTCACAGTTGTTTAGCCTTAAGAACTGTTACCTACACTGATTACTAGTACCTACTGATTTTTAGTTAGACAGACATAAGCTACTTTCACAAGGGTCGAAATTTTGTTGTTAGTACCTAAGACCCTGAACATCTGTACCTAGGTTCTCTCTAAGCCACAACCGTTCAAAGGCATTCCTCTCAACTACCTACAGTACAATAATAATCATAAATTCATGCAATCCGACGTCAAACGTCAATGGTACGGCATCCCCAAGGGAGTCAATAACTGATGCGTGCGTAATCCTTCTGGTACCTAATCTCTGTCATCTCGTTACGTGATATCAAAAGGTCTCTGTTGCATGAAAATTCGGGAAATTTGTAAACTTTCCGCTACATATAAAGCTGAATTTACATAACGAAACTAGTTGCGCAAACTTACATAGTTAGTTATTCATTGATAGTTTCACGAGTAAATAAGAAAGAAACAAAAAAAAATATTTGGGACTCGCACAGGAAATACAAACAGTAAAAAAAAAGCATTTCAAAATAACAAAATTAACAATTTATCGGGAAAAAAATAAAAAAAATAATAAATTTAAATTAAATAGATTTATCCGCAGTTTTTGTTCGCGTGTATGTCGCAAATTATCGAACGTTCAATCCGGTCAGCCGTTAAGGCGTGAAAAAGTAACAGACAGACAGACTGACCGACACACAAACAGTTATTTTCACATTTATAATATTACTAGCAGTACGTTGCAATGCTACTTTTTTATTTATATATAGATTTTTTTAGCAGAGAGGACAAACATACAAAAATTTATTTGGGAACAAAACATACTGGGAATTGCTGTAAGAACATAATTACTGACTATTTTTTTTTTTTTAAATAGAGTAGGATGTACTCTTTTTTCTTGGAGTCTTATTTGTTCACAATTCCACTATTTTATGATACGTTAAAACAAAAACAGAACTTTGCAACAAAACCATAGCAGATGGGCAGCTAATTTAACTTCGGAAACATGTTCAGTCATTTTGCAAAGAGCCCGTTCTGAATCTTACTACAACATTCGGTAGCCAATTCTACCACGTTAATACCCCGAGATATTAAGATAGGGCTAATCCTCACATAACTTAGGATCACGCCAGTTATATGCCATTCAGTACCCACTGACCATTGTCCTGCATTTAATTTAAACGGGAAACAGCTCCAAGCGAAGTGGTAATGATTTTACTAGCCCCTACAAACTTACTGTGATCATCAGACTTAATAGCGACAGCTCTTATTACCTTGCAGTAAGGTAATTTTTTCACTGTTTTCTTGTTTAATGGTGGTCGACTAAAGTTTGTTTGAAGGTGTCGTAAGATTTTATGCGTGATGCTCTTTATGCAAACAAGCCCTAAGGGTGACGTTTCTGGTTTTTGGCGCCATTGAATTTTGACCCGCTATTAATGTTAATATGATATCGCTGCGGCTCTTGTTATTTGATGGTAGAAGATATGAATGTTATGATACTAAAACATAATTTGAAATTCAGACATAAATTCAAGCCGAAACAGCTCAACGGCTGAGATTACTAAACGTTGTAAAGAAGTATAGTCCGGCCGTTGAGACAATGCGTTCTTGACATCTGTCAGCTTTTTAAAGGTATGAGGTAGTCTGTGAAGTTCAATCATCCTCTTAGGAAAAGGGAGGATCCTCCGACCAGACAGGTGTCGTGTCTGACGGGCAACTGCCCAGCGATTGATGTCGAGAAATCTTATATAAATGTTGATCGGGCGGTAAACTCTAATTACGCGATGCAGGATTTGTGTGACGTCAGGTCTTGGATGCGTAGTTCGCATGTGGTGTTGTAGATGCTGCCACAGTTTCATATTAACGATTATGTTTTGTGAATTATATCCTCAATATAACTAGAAGTTGTCTAACTGACAGGTCAGGAACGTATTTTCTCAACGCCAGCCCGTAAGGATGCTACTTTGTTACAATCTAGTCTATCTACTCTCTTTTCTCCACCTAATAACATAAAGAAGAGTAAAAATGCAACAGCCCACATCAAAGATGTTCCGAGGTTGTCACCCATCCAAGTAATGATCGCACCCGATGTTGCTTAACATCGGTGATGAAATGAGAACCGAGGATCTTTCGACATTGTAACGGACTTTAACTAACATTATCTCTTAGAATAAGAAAACAATAACACAAAAACCACGCCTCACCCCCATGGGGGTAGGCAGAAACTACAGAACGTCACCAGCTACGATCCTTATATACTCCTTTTGCTTCGTTTAAGTTCATACATCTAGTCATACAGGCACGTTGGTTGCAAGTACTACGTACCTGCAGACCTTTCTAAAGACACTAACAAACGCACAAATAATTTGGTGTAGTTAAAAAATTCTTCCATATTTTTCATTATCCTGCATCATCCTTAGATAATAATCTGCTGATGTAAGCGTTGACAAATGGCGCTAATAAGAAACCTGTCGCGGTGGGATTAGCTAGTGTTAATTGATGTTATTACTGTCAAACTCTAGGGTTGTGAACTTTTCTTATCGATATCGATGTGATGATAATAATATTACTTACCTGCCACACAGTATATTCTCTACTCCATGTTACCTACAAAGATGTATTTTGTTTTCTTATGTACTCTTAACAAAATCAAACTGAAATAGAAAATTTTAGGTTTTTAGTGATAGTTGGTATCAAAACCATATCTACATTTTCTCTTGTAAAGAACAAACAACAAAAAAATATCATTATTTTGCATAGGTGATGAACACGATAATACGACCATTATATGCGTAACTGATTTTCAAAGTCTTCATACGAAAAATTCAACCAAAGATATCCAATAGTTTAGTTCCTAAACATAGTCAAACATTGACAAAACCCATAGTCAGCCCATCAGTACTATTTAGTTTGTTAAAAAACTTTTTTTTTTAATGTCATTATTTAGTTGGTAGTATCAAAATACGCTCTTGCATTAGTATTGTCAGTAGGTATTTTCATTTATAGTCGTATTTTTGTCTCCACATTGTATAAAGGCTCGTACACAATGGCGCGACAAGGGCCTCACTGCCTGTCGCGCTCGCGATATCGCGCCGGTCTCAACGAGCCATAATCCGAAACAAAGTTGTAAACACTGCTTTCTTTCACAGTTTTTCTGGCTCGCTAATTTTGAATTCACTACGATATTAATTATGTCGACAAAAACAATTTAGAATCGGTCCCATCACTATTTCATCATTTAACCTAACCATCACCGCAGTATTTCGTAAGCGGATTAGTGTTTAAAATCAAAATGGCGGGTGCTCGTCGTAATTAAAATATGTCATAATATTAGGGTGGCTTCAGTGAAAATGAGAATTATAAATATTACTTTGCTCAAGATTAGACCATTAATTTTATGAATAGGTGTTGAATTGTTAGAATTTTTTTTTTAATTATATTTTTTAATCCCTATTTTTTTTTCTGGTGACGCCATGCACGGCTAGTTGCCACACAGTTTGTGCAATTTTTAAATACCAATGTAACTTATTCAATTAATAATTATATTTTTTATGTTTATTATGAATATCACTGACATCGGTGAAGGAAAAATCGTGAGGAAACCTGAACTAATTATCTAAACAAATACATGTACTTAAATAAAGTGCTCTGATTTTTTTTTTTTGTATATTTGTTACGCTTTCACGCTAAAACGGCTGAACGGAGTTGCATGAAATTTGAAATATGGGTTGACCATGATCTGGGTTAGGACATTAAATACTTTTTATACCGATATTCCTTCGGAATCGAGATTTATGCGGGTGTAACCGTGGGGTGCAGCTACTAATTAATATAATTCTGAAATCGCCAGCCCGCCTTGAGTTTATTTATATTTCACCACCATAACACCATGTAAGTGTCGTCTGTTATGACATTGATGCATCGTACATAACCATGAATTATTGTGGCAACACCAAGCGAGATATACCAACCGTAAGAGTAATTAAAGGGACTGCTTTAATTTGCAAAGAGCGAATATAATCCTAATTCGTTATGGTACTTTCGAGGCAGGGAAACTCTTCCTAACCCTTCAATCTCGTTTCATTCATACTTATACTAACCCCTTTCAAATTAAAACCAAATCCACACTTCATGCTATCGAATAATTAACCTTATTGTAACGGAGTAAGGTACAGAACAATAGCAAATCCTAAATCGAAGTGTTGCTAACAAATAGACATGAGTAATAGCGCTTATGATTGAGACGCGTCATCGAATATTCGTACTGTATTAGAAAATGAACTTTATGAAGAAGTTGATAAAGTCGGTTTAAGGAAGCCGATTAATTTCGACGTTGATTTTACTCTTGAAATATACCTATTACTATAGCAGAATGTTGTCTGCATGAAACTCAATGAAAGAAATAAGAACAGAATTGACTTCACCATTCTAAGACGTTTTAGTAAAAATCTGTTTCATAATTTATTAGTATCTAAGTATAAATCCTTACTAGAGTAAATTCATTGCAGCCAACTATTTTCCCCTATGGCAATTCAATTATTTGGCAAAAATTACCTTATGCTGCAGCCAGGGTCATTATTAAAAGTTGGCATCTTGTATAAATATAGGATTGTGTGTTTTATGTAATGTGCGTTTAGTTTGTTCAGAATAAACGATTTTTCTTTCTTTCTATTTTATAATTATAATAATAAAATCTTGGTTATGTACTTCTGGACACGGCTCGCATTGTTAGAAGGTTCCTCTCTCTGGAGCCCTGACCACCAGTAGCTTGGACCGTGTTCCCGATATCGGTGGGCTACTATTTTTTTTATATTTTTAAATATTTTTTATTTTTATAAAGAATTATTTTTCTTAAGAAATATTTAAAAATGTTTTGAATATGTATGTAAAATAAATAAAAGACATACCTAATAAATCTTGGATATAAATCGGCTCTTGGCTTAATAGCCAAGCCTCGAACAACAGGAGGAGGCTCTCGTTGGGCATCTGGATCAAGGGCTTGATTCAGAAAGTCGTACTGTAGTACTTCTGGACACGGCTAGCATTGTTAGGAGGTTCCTCTCTCTGGAGCCTTTACCGCTGCACCACTAGCTTAGACTCTGTTCCTGATACCGGTGGGCTACTATTCATTATTTTTTTTTATTTTTTTTTACAAACAAGTTTTAACAATAGATATTTTTAAAAGGGTTACCCCAACTTCTGTAAGTAATGTAGGTATCAATTATGTAATATAACAGCGAATCAATTTTCACGCGTCCCCCTTAAGACTAGGTTAATCATATTCGAATAGCTCATGACCTAAAAAGGTGACATTAAGTAAATGAAAAAAAAACAACGCGAAATTTCGCGGGTTAAAGCTTGTTAGCAAACCACTGAATATTCTTTGATTCAGCCGAGTCCATAACAAATCTGCGCCATTTGAGTTAATGGTAACATTCGTATCGGTCAGTATGACAGACTGCTCTGTTCCATAGAGTTATAAGTCGTGACGCAGCAAGTTTGGGTAAGAACTAATCGCTGTCATTATTTACCCTTACTTGATTACTATGACTGCCTCTCGTTGGTGTAGTTGCTGAGCAGGAGCTCCTGCGGTTCGATTCACGGGTCGAGCAAAGTGTTATTGAGTTTTTATAAATAATGCAAAAAAAACCGTTTCCCCGAAGGGTTGGGCAGAGGTGTACCTATATTACACCCACATTTCGCCAGTTATGTTTAAGTCCCATGTAATAGGGCCTATTGCCAGCAACCGGGCACAAATCCATACTCCGGGCTGATACTAAGGAATTCCAGATAGAAAAACTCAATAACACTTTGACCGACCTGGGAATATAACCCAGGACTTCATGCGCAGCGGTATCGCTTGCGGCCACTAGACTAACGAGGCAGTAAAAAAAAATAACCTAAAAACACATAACATAACCCTTTCCCTGAAGGAAATTTTATCCGCGGAATAAGCCTTCTCTTCCGAATAAATTTTTAATTTTTGACAGTTTCTCCATACGAAAACTGTCAGAAGTACTTAAATCTTATTCCGCGGATAAAATGTATTCCTGTTTGGTCGAATCCGCCCTTAATAGCCTAACTTAGGCTAGTCTAAAAACTGTTTCGGAAATTAATTTCGTGACCCATTTTTCACATAAAACCAGGAAGGATTTTGTGATTAAGCAACTTACGCGTATGTAAACCTTAAATAAACCTTTGTTATGTTATACGGCTATCTGACCCTATAAAACTGATTGAGCAGGGAACAAAAGGTTGGTTCTTAATACACTAGCGACCCCTGTCGGCGAAACAAAACGGGTTAAGAATGAAAAATGAAATCAAGTGGACATTGGTTAGACTGAGGAACGTTTGGACTTGGAGAAATTATGGTTTTTGAATGTTCATTCCTTTTTTTTTATCCAACTTCCCTGATTCTCCGTTTATGGCAAACTTCATTTGACATTTAATTATGATTCATTATGATTGCGAAAATTACGATACTTCAAAATCTTTACAATATTCAATAGAATATAAAAACTTGGGTTTTTTATACCAAACTATGATAATTATCTAAGAAAAAGCTGACCCGTCAATCGTTACAATGATTCATATTAAAATCGTTCGCTCGAATAAAACAAAAAATGCTTTTCTAATTTTTCTTTCCATTTATACCTAGTTCGGACTATTACGAACATTTTAAAACAAAAAAATAGCCAAATCAGTCCAGCTGTTCTCAAGTTATACGCTTACCTACGATCAGCATTTCATTTTTATTTATTTATAAATTGATTCTGAATTTAATTGTAAAACAAACGACTATATATTATTAATTAGTTGTATCACTGTCTAAAGTACTCAGCTGCGTCCGGTTAGACTGGAAGCCGACCCCAACATAGTTGGGTAAGGCTAGGCAGCTGATGATGATGACTTTGTAAAGTATAAATACCAAGTATAGCCCAGTAGTTTTCTGACAGCTGCGCGATTACTCTAAGCCGGCGGCGCGCGAGTCGATGCCAACTGAACGGATTGTTGCCATTTTTATATATTATAAATAAACATTTAGAATTAATTACCAACAGATTTTATTTTTTTGACCTTTTATTTTTATATCTCATTGTATGCTGCACCGGTTCACGTCATGACGTCAAAGCCGGCTGTCGCTGAAAACTAGCGCTGGGGCTCTATCCCGCATAGGGTCGCAGCATTATGCTGAGCGATGACCGTTTTGTGTGGATGTGACGCATATTTTCCCAAGTTGTTCCTTTTTGTTTTGTGTTCTTTCTTTGCGTCATGATTCGTAAATAAACGTATTTCTTTTTTTTCTTTCAGTAAATGTCTACCCAAAGCCCAATTTACAGGCGATCTCACCTGAACGAGCTTATTCTAGTAAATTCTAACCACACACCATCAGAATTACAGATCATTTGCGTAATACCTTAAGCCCAAACTATCAGTAGGTAGGTACGCCTACTGGGCAAGCTTGCCCATCATTAATCAGCAGCACTTAGTCCACTTTGCATAAAATGATCGTGTATTCCCGTTGTCCCCGTAGGTCATGTCCCCGTTAAAGGGGACAAAGGGAATTTAATAAAATAATTAAAATTATGTCCCGCTGTCCCCGTACACTGTCCCCGTTAATTTATTGTAATAATATACTTTTCAAATTATGCCCGTTGTCCCCGTTGCGTAAATTATAAGTGAGAGTGCCTTAATAGAGAGAACATTATCACGCATATTCCTAATTGGAATCCATCATCTTTTACTTGCTATTTCGAGGAAGCAACTATGCCTGCAATAAAATAAAATAAACCAGATGTAGATTTTGATGGTTGTTACTATCATTTCAATAAATCTGAATGGAAAAAGGGTCGTGAATTAGGCCTTACCTTAAATAAATAAATAAATTTAGAAAATACATGTTGGCACAACGGCTTCTCCCGGAATTTTTAAATGTATGATGCAGTTTTAGTAAACGGCACCGTACAAACAACTTTGCAGAAAGGTGGTACTATAAATTAAATAACGCAGTTGAAAAAAAACCCACCATATTTAAATCAAGACGCCAATTTATTCGGCGTTAAAACCAAGAAATCACCAAGACCCCGCACGCATAATTCAATCGGGATAGACGAATTTATAAAAGAGTGCCAAATGCAACTTATGAAATCGGAAATAACTACCAGGACATTTTCTTGAAAAACTCCGCTAGTATTTTTCGTAGATTTATATTTAGATAATATACGTTGCTTATTGCCAATTCTGTAATCTTAATAGATAATTTATGATATTATTAATAAGTACAACAAGATCAGCATCAACATAAACAGCAAGACAAACAACAAACATCAACATTCAAGTTCAGTTGGTAGTAAATTTAATTTTAAACGGTTTTTTAAATTATGTTTAAACTTAATAGATAATTTTGATATTTTTAAGAAGTATGGGTAATATTCAAGTTCTGTTTTGTAGCAAATTTTTGTTTATTTAATGATGTTTAAATTTTAAGTTCAATCATATTTTTGTTTTTTTTATTATCTATAATATTGTACTGCATGCTATATAAAAATATTAATGTGATATTTTTCCAAATTGTAACTTTTTAGGTAATGTTACTCTTAGTTAAATACTATTTTTGTTTTGATCATCTAAATATTGATTAAACATTGTTTTTTATACCATGTTGATTCTGTGATATATTTGTTTTTATTTTATTTTTTTATTAGTTTCACCAACAATTGATTACACTGATACAAAGACATAATACATTTCTTAAAGTAAAATAACAGTGCATCAGTTACTTAAAGGTAAACACCACATGCATTAAACAATGAAGCAGAGAAATAAGCTAACTTACTTAGTAATAAGCGCTATTAGAATTGAAAATTTGGTCACATCATTCAAAAGTGATATTTCAATAAAATTAACATTTATGAAATTCTGATTCAAAATTATAAAATTGGTAAAGGTTTTGACATTCTTTGATATTATGACATTGGTAAAAACTGATAAGAAAAAAAAACTGATATAATAGTTAAATAGATAAATTATTGTGATATTTTTTTGTAAGCATTCATATGCAACATAGTTTTGTGTGTAAACAACATAACGTTGTTTCGATATTTTAAATTAAAATCTATACAAAACATTTTCATTTTAGTTTTAGGCTTGTCGCGCTAAATTGTGTAGGTTTAAAAAAGAAAAAAGAAATAAAGTGGACAACGATACGTGAAATCTTAACTGTCCGTTGTCCCCGTTGCTCGTAAGTACGTAAGGGGGACAACGGTAAGGAAATTTTATGACGTCCCGTTGTCCCCGTGACGGGGACAAAATAACGGGGACAACGGGAATACACGAAAATGATTAATGCCCATATGAAGTTGCCCAATGAACATCATTCTGTTTATTTTGTGCTGATAAATTGTGCGAGCAAGAGGGATAGGGGGTTCCGTGAAACTGTTCGGTTTGAGTTTTATTGTATTTCATAAAAAAAAGGGTCTATTTATATTGATTTTCCGGTTTATTCTGTGAAAACTTAGGTGAAGTGAGCTGTCATTCCACCTGCCGATCTATTTTTTAAAGATCTCACCGTGAAAATGTAGGTGAATTGAGCTGTCAATAGTGTTATCCCTAATATTAGTATGTACACAAAATTGCGAACAATTTGAGACGGCACCATAATAATATTTTCTTAGGAACGAAGCTTCTGCGTTGCGAATTCGCATCGCATCGCAGTTTTGTGTACAAGCCCTAAGGTCGTCGTGAACAGTGTGAGACACAATAATGACGCAAAAACACAACACCTTCAACCAAACCTAAAGAAGAATGATGAGCCGATAAGTAACCAGGAGCTAAACAACAGAACACATTAATTACACACACATGAAAAATATACGACAAAGTCCCGCATGATAAACGCGCAAACTCGTGCCGATGTCGCACGGAAACTGTAAATCTGACTAAGCCTTCGTTCCTCCTAAATAATAGATGAGTCGGGTAAAAATCCGGTAGGAATTACTAAGACACGTCATTACTCATATTCCGAATGCAAAATACTCGAAATTCAAAAAATACAAAATATGTATCGGTGTTCGAAAATGAAGATTGGAGGGTGATTCTCTTTTGTTTTTTTATTTTTATTTTTGTACTTTTGTACCGTTGTACACACTTCTATCTATCCCGTTTTCGTGACAAGTTCCTTTTGATTTATGTGGGCTATAAATAAAAGGTTTTAAAAAGCAGTTTGCTATGTTCAGTTCCGGTTTATTTATGAGTAAATTGCTATTAATTTTGTTTAGCAGTTAGTGTTGTAGATATTGAGAAATTAAATATTGGTTTAGAATTGTGGTAAGCGATTTTCTCTATATGGATTTTGTAAAATGCTACGGCTACATTGTCGCGATAGCGCGAACTACATCTGGCGCGCTCTCTCTCGCACACTGCTCGACGTCTCGGTGTACAACCGAGAGCGCGTGAAGTGTACTTGGCGATATCGCGACAATGTGGCCGTAGCATAAAAAAGTCATGTTCATTTAATTTTTAAATTCAATATCGTGAAAGTGATAAGTAGTAAAAACTCATTACAATCAATTCGTAGGTCCTATATTCCACAATAACATATCTAATGTCATAAACTTACCCAACCATCTATCTCATTTCCCTACACAGAGACAGAGACAAAAAATGAACAACAAACGGACACACAGATTCGCAATCCGCAAACGAAGTCAAATAACAGATGACGTTCGTTTTTCTCGCATCCGTTGCCGCGTATTCAAATTTGACAGTGACAAATCCTCGGCCATTTCCGCCTGTGGTTCGGAGCGACTCGGATGTTCATATCATTTATATTCATTCGAGATTAGGTCGGCTTTTGTTCGAAGTATAAGTGACAAGTCAGCAATGATAGTAGGGGTGAGAGTTAAAAATGGAGAGAGACGTTGATTGGTTTGCGAAATTAATTTGCAGAATAAAACTCATTTTCACAATGACAACAAAACTTGATATTAATTTTTCTGATACTTACATTTATAACATAAAATTGTCATTCAAAATTTGACGCCGTGATTTATGTAGATACATACTTAACTTAGGCCATTTCTTTGTTTATTCATGAAGATACCTTCCCCGTCCCGATTGGTCGTGTGAAAATAATTCTTTACATAAATAAAATAATATCGGCCTAGGAATCCCCACCTTCGGAAATGAAGCTCTTTTATTTAAAAAAATATCATAGGTAACTAATATTATTTTCCATATTTTTACTTACCTACCCGTTTTTCCCTCTGTGTCCTTTCTTAATCTGTGGTGACCAAAATAGACTTATAAGAACATCGCATCGCATCGGCATGTAGCAATGTAACTTTTTATATCTTCTTTTGAACCGACAACCACGTCTTTTTAAACTTACAACTTTGACCTTTAACGACAACACTTGAACATGAAAAAAAACAAACATGTCCAGTCTTATCTGTATCAAAAACTACCTACCTACTACCAAAAGAGGAAAATTCGCTACCATAAAATATTTAAGAGAAAAACAGGAAAATCTTACTAACACTTGCATTAACATGTTAAGTGACCCGTTCTAAACTCGCCCTTACCGTATGTAAATGTTATCGTCAATTTATTGCTATATTCGCATTCTCCTAAGTGATTTTCAAGATTTCCTTTTCGAAATATGCTCCAGAAACTCTCCTTTTATTGTACTGAAAATAACCAGTTTTGAAAGACCTGCGAGCTTGAAATACTTATCTTAAATTTTTGGGGATGCGATGTGTCAGGCTATATTGGTAAGGGTTATAAAGCGTATTTATGTTTTCGTGAATTTCCAGCAATTTAAGGTTATGGAAATTCAAAGTTGGAGGGATATGTTTGCAGTATTATTTAGTAATGAAGATGTTAATTGTTATAAAGTTTTCACACCATCCTTGGAAGTAGAATCCTAGCATTTAGAGATTATTTCTTACTTTCGGAAATGTGTCATTTAGAATCTAGATGACACGCTATAGGGTTTTTCCTGGCATTGTATTTTTTTGAGAATAAGTAAAGGGAAGTAGAGAGGCCGATGTCACAAGACAGCCTGCCCTGGTAGCTGATAAATTGATAATGCAAAGTTTACAACCAGGAGACAAATTTTGTTAATAAATTGTGTATGTATTAAGGTCAGAAGAAATAAATTCTATTTTCATTTTATTTTATTTTTTGGATTAAGAATAAGAATAAAAATCATTTATTTGCAGAAAATACTGGTGTTACCAGTTGTAAAAGTTGGTGGTGTAAATGTAAAGTTCATATTTTGCCTGTTTACGACACTTTAGGACATGCAAATTAATTTCACATTAATACCTAATAGGTACCTACTTATTTTAATAAGATATACAGGAATATACCCTTATGATCTCGGGTAATTTATATTTTATTTATTTATTTATATTTTTTTTTTTGGGTAATGCACCTAAGATTTTTTTTAACTAGAGTTGTATTACAAAAAGGAACTAAAATTGGACATAAACAGTCTCGAGTTTTATGAACGTTTCATTATACTTATGTGCTCTTTTCTAATAGCTGAAAACTATGGTCGTTTTCGTTTTTGGAGGATAATGGCTCCTATAACAGAGTTTTAACTTGTTCAGAGAATTCTATGATTTTTTGCAGTTGCACATCTTGTTTTATGTCAACAAATAATTTTATTATGACGACTAATAGAGAAGTTGCACCGATCCTAATTATATTGGGATAAGGGCAGGAGAATGAAAATTAAATAATTTTACTATTATTTTATTTATATAACAAAATTTCCCGGAATATATACGGAAAAATATAAAATAGAATTCAGCATTCATCGCGGTAAAACTAACGTAAATTATGTAAAATAAATAAAAGGTAAAAAAAAAAAACAAATGTCTGCCCGATCTGCCAAAAAAAAACAAAATACTACTCTTTCAAAATCAAAAAGTTAAAGTATCCTGCATAAAGGATCTATTCATTTTCTACCTATATAATATTATGCCAGATCCACTCCTTCCTACCTCAAACATCCCATAAACAGATTTCGTGTAAACGTGTGAGAGGTCCACTGGTGCATATCTAAAAGCATTGTAAATTTTCACACAAACGCTGCCGTCAGTACATTGTGAACTGAGCGAAGATATAGTGGTAACGCTCCCCGGATTCAGAGTGTTTCAGCACTAAAAAAGGGACTGGAAAGTTTTTATTTTATTAATATCGTAGTATCTAATGTATCAACCTATTATTAAGACTTCGTCGAGTGGATTTGGGTGCTTTATTATCTATGGCACTTTAAAAAAACATTTAGTTAAGGTGGATGCGCCAAGGTAGCCCGCGAAATTCAATATTTTTTTACGTTTTTCGCAATTTGCAGGTCAGTGTCAGGTTGTATATTGATCTTATTATGATTCGCGTCCGTATCGAATATTTATTTATAGAATTATAATCATAAAAATCATCAATACAACTCTCTAAGTGCATGTAATCCTATTGAATAACTATTTCTAGAAATTATGACATTGAGGATTATTCTAACTTGAGGAGTTGTTTTGCTAATTTTAATTATTATAATTCTGTAAAGCCATATTTGTTACGGTCGCGAATCATCTTTGATCAACATACAACCTGACACTAATCAAAATTAGGATTTCGCGGGCTACCTTGGCGCATCCCCCTTAATCGATCTGTTTTAGTTATTGTCCACGACCATCCCATAACCAATCTGCGTAGCCTTTTCCCAACTATGCTGGGGTTGGCTTACAGTCTAACTAAATACAGCTGGATACCAGTACTTTACATGTAGCGACTGCCTATCTGACCTGCACAACTCAGTTACGGGGTAACACGATATCCCTTGGCAAGACTGGTTGTCAGACTTTCGGGCTTCTGATCTATAAAATGATAGCCGGGACCAACTGCTTAGAGTGTTTTCCGAGGCACGGAGGGGTCTCGGTATGTTATGGATAGTTAACCATCTACGGACCGACCTTGGCAATCGACCCGGTTAATATTAAGCCATGAGCCCCTTCTGTCGCTATAACCACCATGACTAAAACATCTCATCTACCATTAGCGTAAACTTTTGACGGCTACACTCACAATAAAATTTTATAACTGTTCACTTTATCGCTCAAGCTACATTAAGAATTCTAAGTTTTAGTAGGTTATGGAAGAAATATGTTTACGGTGTGAGTGAGAGAACGATAAAAGTATTAAATTATATTAGGTGAAGAGGAAAACGAGTCTAAGTATACTACTCTATATTTTTCGATAAAGTGGACCTGTATCCTGGTGTATTTGAGGACCTCGTGGCTTAGAATAACAGCCGCATGGGTCGATCCATCAGGTTAAGCTGCGCTTGCCGGGGTTGGTCCGTGGATGGGTGACCATCTTTACATACCGAGACTCCTCCGTGCTTCGGAAAACACGTTAAGCCGTTGGTCCCGGCTGTCATTCGTGGATCTTTGACAGTCGTTATAGTCGTCAGAAGCCCGAAAGTCTGACAACCAGTCTTACCAAGGAGTATCGTATTACCCAGTTACTGGGTTGTGGAGGTCAGATAGGCAGTCGCTCCATGTGAAATACTGGTATTCAGCTGCATCCGGTTAGACTGGAAGCCGACCCCAACATGATTGGGAAAAAGCTAGGCAGAATGAATGTATCCTGGTGTATTTACAAATGTGAGTGAAAACTCCAGGAGGAGACGCCATAGGAGAACATAGTGACCTTATTGGTGATATTCTTCAGAAAGGTCAGGTGCGTAGTACTCGCAACTGTTACTGGCGTGCGTGTCTCCAACTTTGCTGTGCCCTTACAGGGTCCATATTTATGTACCTAGCTTTAAGCCCCTTGTAACATCTTTTTACAATATGGAATGCAAAATAAATGAATATGAATGAATTAATATAACCATGAAAGTTAACGAGGCAGAAGAAGTATGTAAGGATCGAAGCAGGTGGCGTTCTGTAGTTTCTGCCTACCTCCATGGGAAGAAGGCGTGAGTTTATGTATGTATGTATGATGGACCTGAGTGGCCTAAGTGGTGAAAGGGGCGCTTTAAGATTATCAGCAGCAATTGCACAAGGGGCACTCTGCCCTTAATAAAAGAAGTTTTCTCTAATCAGTTTGAGTATTGTAATCATTTAGTATCTAACGTCACCTCAACAGATTTCCTAAGGACCATTCAATACAAATTAAAAGACTTCTCAATGAATGACTACTGCCTGATCTTCATTGGAGAAAAAGATATAAAAAATGGTGACTATGCAAATATACTTCACAACCTAAACTGCTCGCTGAAAAATGTAACCCACACTAATATTGTCATCTGCACCCCGATCTACGTAAAAGGTGCATTAATACATAATTATAAAGTGGAGCTTTTCAATAACCTCCTCTTAACAGACATAAAAAATAACGAGTACGCATATTTTTTCGATAGCAATGCTACCCTTTCGCACGAAATGTTTTCCTACAACACTGGGAAAATAAATAAATATGGATGGAGAAACATATTTGACCAGATTATGTCCAGGATAAGTTTTGACTACAGATTGTTTGGTTATCAAGAACTTTTGCCAATCTCAAAGATCGACATGCCTGGCAACTCTGCCTCAAATAGTTCTACTGCGATTCCAAATGAGCAAGAGAATACTAAAACAACGAGTGATCAGTTTTTTCTATTATAAACAAGAGACAACGAAGAAGGAAATAGATTTCGAAAACAAAGAACAACATCTTAATATTTTGTTTCAAAACATCCAAAGTCTCTTTAATAAGCTACACATAATGGAAGCGTTTGTCAACGAAAACCAGGCATATCAGGCTATATGTATTACTGAAACATGGCTTTCAAGAGATAAATTAAGCGTTATTGACTTTAGTGGCTATAGAGTCGCAGCATCCTACTGTCGAGAAAACCGTGGAGGCGGCGGAGTTTGCATCTTACTAGAAGAACACATAGACTACATAGAAAGATGCGATATAACTGAGATGTCGCTTGAATATATTTTGGAAGTTTGTGCGATTGAAATACCTAACGAAAACTTGTTATTAGTAACAATGTACTGGAACAGAAGAGAAGAAAATATATTTTATAACCAACTCAATCTAATACTAGCGTACATAAATAATAAATATAAGAAACTAAACACAGTCATCGGTGGTGACTTTAATATTGATATTCTGAAAAACAACTCCAAAGTTAACACATTCTTAGACCTTATGTCCGAATACAAATACACACAGCACATAAAACACCCCACACACATAACACAAACAGCGTCAACGTGTCTTGACCTAATATTTACAAACTTTAAAAATATAGATTTATATACATCTGTAGAAGAACTAGGTTTTTCAGATCATTGTGGTACAAATATAAAATTTAAAATACCGCAACGACCCAAACAAAACATTTGGTATACGGAAAAGCGACTGTACAACAAAAATAACATTGAAAATTTCAAATCTGCATTAAAGTCAGTAAATTGGAGAGATATCATTATAGAAACTAATGACGCAAATCAAAATTATAATGTTTTTAATGACTTATTAACTAATATACTAAACAAAACAATACCAAAACTAAAAACTAAATTAAAAACACATTATAAAAAATATTGGTTATCTAAAGGTATAAAGATCTCATGCACAAACAAAAGATTATTAAAAATTTTATGTAATAAGTCTGACAATGCAATTATCAAAAAATACTATAGAAAATACGAAAAAATACTAAAACAGTCGGTAATAACATCTAAAAAACAGCATTACATTAAAAAAATTAAAATGTCTCAAAACAAAGTCAAAGCTATGTGGAATATTGTGAACGAACGTACTAACAAAAAAACAGTTACAGATAAATATAATATACAATTACAAATTAATAATTCTTTAGTTTCAGACCCAAACCAAATAGTAAACACATTCAATAACTTTTTTGCATCAATTGGCGAAGAGACTGGCTGTAAGGCCAAAGGCCAGCCAGTACTCAACCCTTCTGAAAATACCCTATTTCTTAGACCTTTAGACTGTCAAGAAACGCATAGAATCATTAAAAAATTAAAAAACAAAAAAAGTCACGGAATAGATGAACTACCCCCATCTCTGATTAGACAATGTGCAGATGAACTTGCTGTACCTTTTTGTGTTTTAATAAATCAGTCCTTCGATGAAGGTACTTTTCCTGACCGCCTTAAAAAAGCGGTTGTAAAACCATTATTTAAGAAAAACTCGAAAACCGACCCCAATAATTACCGACCCATAGCTCTCCTACCTACGGCTTCCAAAATTTTCGAAAAGGCTATGTGTGACCGTGTTTACAGTTTTTGCGAAAGATATAAAATCTTTGACGATGGTCAAAACGGGTTTCGTAAACATCGGTCAACCACCCTTGCTGTCTATAAATATATGCAAGAAGTCATTAATATTTTAAATGATAAAAAATATGCAGTTGGCATACTTTTAGACATGACAAAGGCATACGACAAAGTACAGTTTAACATTTTATTAGACAAATTATATGGAATAGGAATTCGTGGAACTACACATAAATGGTTTGCGTCCTATTTAAAAGATAGAGAGCAATATGTACAAATAGAACATTTTGACCATGACCAAAAACGAATCACACAAGTGAGGTCCGATAAGAAGATTATAAATGCATCAATTCCCCAGGGCAGTGTTATTGGATGTCTCCTATTCATCATCTACGTCAATGACCTTCCCAAAATCATGAAAGAACCATGTGTGCTATTCGCAGACGACATATCTCTGCTTACCACATGCCCCACTAATAGTAATATTAACGAACAACTAAGCACGATATTAAATAAAACAAAAAAATGGATGGATGACCACAATCTTGAGATTAATTATAAAAAAACCAAACTAATGACTTTTTATCCTCAGCAAAAATCCCCATTAACAGTTAATTTCACAACAAACGGCACAAAAATTGAAGTAGTTAATGAATTTACGCTATTAGGACTCACAATAGACACACACATTTCGTGGAAGCCCCATATAAAAAAAGTACGATCGAAACTCTCAAAATTCACCTACGCACTTCGAGAAGTCAAAAAAACTACCGATTTGCAAACTGCACTTACTACATACTACGCCTACGCTCATGCATGGCTCAGCTATGGCATTATAATGTGGGGAAATAGCACAGACGCGCCTACGCTTTTCATTCTCCAGAAGAAATTAACTCGGATTATAGTCAATATAAAACAAACCGATAGCTGTAAACCATTTTTCATAAAACATAAAATACTCACCTTACCATCCATCTATATCCTAGAAACATGCAAATTTGTTAGAAAAAACATGAACTTTTTCACAACCCGCGGCGATAAACATACAGACCGATCTGTTAGGTATAAAAATATGTTGATGTTACCCTCTTCGCGCATGAAACTGCATGCCAATAGCCCCTACGTAATGTCCATAAAAATATTTAATAAGTTACCAGATGCAGTAAAAGATGAAACCAGCGATACCAAATTTATAGATAAGATCAAGCAAATATTAATTAAAAAAGCATACTACACAATAAACGAATACATGCAAGACAAAACGATTGATTTAACACAAACAGACACCATACACAGTTAGTCGTACATTTCATACAATATTATAATAATATGATCTCAATTATTGTTAAGAACATAAATTTAAATATTGTTGAATATTGTTTTCTAATTTTATTTTTATATAGAGAATTAATTTTATACTTTTATACTTTTTGCTGTGCCCTACAGGGTCCGTAATTGTACCTTAGCTTTAAGCCATTGTAACACCTTAACTACATTATGGAATGCAAATAAAATATGAATATGAATATGAATATGAAGATAATAACAGCCGTACGTGTCGAGCGACGTTTAGTTACGTAACAATTAACGAAAACAGTATATACAACATGTCACAACGCACGAGTTCATTCTGCCTAGCCTTTTCCTAATCATGTTGGGGTCGGCTTCCACTCTAACCGGATGCAGCTGAATACCAGTATTTTACATGGAGTGACTGCCTATCTGACCTCCAAAACCCAGTAACTGGGTAATACGATACCCCTTGGTAAGACTGGTTGACAGACTTTCGGGCTTCTGACGACTCGTAACGACTGTCAAAGATCCACGAATGACAGCCGGGACCAACGGCTTAACGTGCTTTCCGAAGCACGGAGGAGTTTCGGTATGTAAAAATGGTCACCCATCCACGGACCAAACCCGGCAAGCGCAGCTTAACCTGATAGATCGACCCGTGCGGCTGTTATTACTTAGCCACGAGCTTCACAACGCACGAGTACGAAAACATAATCCAACTGAAACATTTAATAAATTCAATGTTACTAAATATCAACCACTGCAACAGGACAGTGACATAAATTCGCATAGGTACCTACCTCGCGGTTTCATCGATTTTAATCACACTAAGTGACAATGAATTTATCACCTAAACTCACCGACACCAATATTGGAGCCAGTGGTAGGGGTGTACGGGATTTTAAATGACGTACAACACATTCTTTTTTAACCATGGTAGTAGTACTGCCTCGTTGGTTCTAGGGATCCCAAGCGATCTTGTATTCGATTCCCGGGTCGGGTAAAGTGTTATTGGGTTTTTAATGGAACAGAACCACTTGTCTCAGACCCAGAGGTCCCGGGTTCGATTCCCAGTGGGGGCAAAATTTTCTGCTCGGTTTGGTTTGTGATAGGGTTTGTTATTAGTCCGCCTTGCTAGCTACCACTATCTTATGTCTGTCGCCATAACAACCATGTTAGCAGCATTGTTGTGTTCCGGCAGTTAGAGCTAAGATAGCCAGTTTGTCTGTGGTTGAAGATTCCGGGAGCTCGCTTCCACCTTCGGCTTGATCATCTCTTACCATCAGGGTGAGATTCAGGCCAAGAGCTTCCCCGTTGTGATTTAAAAAAAAAACAATATTGATTGCGAATAGCGGAGGACAGGGTGTTGTGCTGCAGCCTGGAGAGGTTTATATCCAGCATGAAATACGATAAGCTGAGCTGATTGATTGAACATAAAAGATTTGCGTACCTAGAGGCAACCCTGACTGGCCGCGAATATGCAAATTCGATTGGTTATTTGGACTACAATTTTGACTCCCCGTGGCTGCAATTTGAGTGATATTAGATTAGGTTTAACGCGATATGCCCGTGTTAGCTTAATGCATCGGGATTCCAGGCTGATTTCAATATTCGTGTTTCAACTAGGATATCCAAAATTTAAAGTTCAATTCTAGCTTGATTAGAAAATATAGTAGTGTTCCTGTTAGTAAGTAATAACAGTCACACTGGTAGTTTCATCAGATTATGCGCTTGCCGGGGTTGGTCCGTAGATGGGTGACCATCTTTATATACCGAGACTCTTCCGTGCCTCGGAAAGCACGTTGAGCCGTTGGTCCCGTTGGACCCCGTCAGTCATGAATCTTTGACAGTCGTTACGAGTCGTCAGAAGCCCGAAAGTCTTACAACCAGTCTTACCAAGGGGTATCGTATTACCCAGTTACTGGGTTATGGAGGTCAGATAGGCAGTCGCTCCATGTAAAATACTGGTATTCAGCAGCATCCGGTTAGACTGAAAGCCGACCCCAACATAGTTTGATTTACACAGCATGTATTAGAAAGGTGTGCTTATATTTAAGGGTGTGGTAGACCATGCAATTTAAGAACTTTCTCAATGGCCGGTTTAAAACCGGTTGAAACACCACACAAAAGTGTAAGGTGCGCACCTTACACTTTTGATAATCACACAAACGCAAAGCTCAGCTTAGACCTCGCGGACTGTAACTATATTAAGGAATCACTTACGGCACTCCCAAAATTTCCCGAACAATAAAGAAACACTTCCAACCAAAAAATCAATCAAAATACATCTGGTTGAAACTAATTACACCTTTTGTCGCAGCCGAAGCGTTTCGTCCGCAGATGTCACGTCTAATTAGTAGTGTTGTGTGCGCTTGACATTAGCACGTGGCGTCGCATTCCGATTAAATTGAACGCTGATGCGCGCCCATGCTTAATGTATTTAATTAGTGCAATATATACATCGATGAAGTAATTAGGGAGGGTCTGATCTAGTGAGGGATAAGGTAGTAAAACGGATACAGATTAGGTCGGTTTTTAGATCGAAGAGAAAAATCATATTTTAATTGACTTAGCGGAGGTTCTATGTTAGTCTGTATGTATTTTTTTAAACTTATTTTACTCTTAAGTCGAGTCGGTGGCAAAAAAGAAAAAGAAAATACACCGACTTCAGTTATTTTTCACTTTGTAGTGTTTTTTTTTTGGAAGTCGGTTGTTTTTTTTAAAGTTATGAGTGTCCCTTAGTAGCAGTAGGAGACAGGTAGAAGAGGTAGACAAAATTTTACTGTATTCAATTATTGTACTTTCTCCGTTAAAGAGAGCTGTGTCTGACCCCACGTTTAAACCTAGGTATAAAACATGTGTATTATATATTTTATATGTCGTGTCTACTGTTTTTACACCTAGAATAAGTTATAAACAAAACTTGTCAAAAAGGTGAAAAAATTGTAAAGACGACCATGTTTGAAACAACGTTAATACAAATGTATGACACATGTTTTTGACAGATCTTTTAACCTTTCGTATGGCCGGAACGTAGATCCATATTAGACACAATGGATATTTAATTGTGTATGTAATTACAGCATACGAAAGGACGTCTTCTTAAAGTCTTCTTAAACCTAAGCCCTTGTACCCACGGGTGATTTTTTATCGTACACTGAATTTTGAACGCACTACTTCGCACCGAGGGTTGAAAATCCAACAGTGTGTTTCTTTAACGCGCTGGGATACCCTCCGTTGGATTCTCAATGCCCGGCTCAACACTGAGGGTTGAAAATCCAGTGCGCCATAAAAATAACAGTGTTAAAAAACAGGCCGTGTGAACCTGAGCTAATAGTGAACGAAAACCTTAGTTAAAAACCTAGGCTTAACTATCAGGAATTGCTAAGAACTGTGAACTTGATTGAGGCTTGTTTGCGGGCTTTTGCCAATAGGACAATCCTCTTACCCAGCACATCTATAACCATATACCTAGATGATCTGTCGATATATAGCCACATCTCTACGTGACTTCGCACCATTTCAAGGTACAAATGTGCTACATAATGAGGTAGGTATGTGGGTATCGACAACGGGCGCCGTATTAGCTAATGAGATGAGAATTAATTGCATGTCGATTTTGTAATATGGTGTGACAGCTGCGTGTTTGCACGTGACGAGCAAAATTAAATATAAATTGGGGTAAATAGATGATCAATTCTGTTATAGGCTGTGACTAATGCTTTGGTCAGAGGTACTGTTACATTAAGTCAAATAAAGTGTATTAATACAATATCAGACAAAAAATATTAATATTAAGACACAAAGGATTTTTGCAAATTCATTTAATCGAAAGATGTCCAATGCTGGACACAAGACTCACCCCCAAGCTTAGATTTAATCAATCTACATAGCCGTTTGCCAACTATGTTGGGGTCGGCTTTCAGTCTAAACGGATGCAGCTGAGTACCAGTATTTTACATGCAGCGACTGCATAACTGACCTCGACAACCCAGTGATTGGGTAACGCGATACCCGTTGGTAAGACTGGTTGTCAGACTTTTGGGCTTCTGACGACCCGTAACAACAGTCTTTTGTGCTTTCCGAGGTACCCCAAGCTAAGCTTATAACGATTTAATTGATATGATAGATAATCTAGATAATCAAAAATCAAAACAAAAGTGCGAGATCAAAGTCAAATTAAATATTCCGTACCTTCTTTAGAAATGTTTAGAAAGATCAGCTTAATTTTATGGCAAAAAGCAGCCTCGAAATCTTCTCTAATTCTTATTTATAGACAAGAATACCGCACTATTCACCATAAATAAAAGAGACAAAAATACCCCAACAAAACCGATTATGTCTGACTGTTTGACGCAATTAATCCCCGAAATCCTATAAAAGCAGATTACCGTAGGTCCACTTGGACAAATTGTGTATTAATATTTTATGTAGTTCGCACCGGCCTACAGAGAGCCGGCTATAAAGCTGTCATCACAAGACAAACTGCTTGCACTTCTTATGGGTGATTTAGGGTTGGATTATGGGGATCCCATACATATGTAGGAGTGAATTTTGGTAGCAAAGTGTTGATGGTTTCTAGTGGTGGAATATAGTTTTGTAAGTCAACGGTACAATGTGTTTTTTGTGAAAGATGTTCGATAAATATTATTGAAAAATACTTTTCATAAATAGGCTGTTCTTTGCATTTGAACCAACAAAACTAACCTAAACCTAAGTAACATTGTCTTTGGAAAAAAAATATAAAATACTAGTGTACTAACTATTTTTTATAATTTTTTTTTCTTCAAGATAATTTTGTTACACTTAACATTCAAAATAGTACTTTGATCCATGCACTCAAAAAGAGGAACCATTATTATTTTTCTCATTTTTAAATACACTACTTACTTCTTCCTCCAAAAAAAAAAAAAAAAACTCTGATCCCCATCCATTCTATAATCTATTCTCCCCAATTACAGAAATTCCAATACATTTAGCGACATGAGACTGAACATAGAATTGAACTGAGGCATTTAATTAGTATTAGACCAATCGCCTGAGGCAACGTGGACACAGCCTCGGTACCATTGTGATTGATATATGAGAATACCGCTAGAAATTCTAGCATGTAAGTCCACGTATTGGATTTGTAGTGTAATTGCTCTGGAAACGGTGGAACGGTGTTTGAGAATAGTGGTGGAAATGAGATGACAACGCGGCAAACTTTAGTATCTATAACATAAGCAATAATAAAGTTGCAAAAAGATGTATGAATAAAAGTATACAGTATGAGCCAATAAACATATTTTTCGTAAAAGGCAACGAGAATCTGAATGATATGTTAGGCTCTAAAACAATAATGACCTCACAAACAATAAATTAGAAAAACAACTTACAAACAAAAGCACATAACACCGATTCAAGAGTCCAATATTATAAAAGATGAAACGCTCAAAAACATAAATGACAACAACAGTAACACAGCTGCAATCAATCCAGACAAAGTTACACTAAACAGTACAGATATTATAAATCTCATCTCTTGTAACAACATTCAAACTCACATTGCTAATAGATTTGCCTCCAGGCCGCTAGAAACAGTAAATCCAGAACTCAGTAATCGCAGGAACATAGTTACGTAATAGCAGATAATAATATAATCGCACAATCCCCTTGCAATGTCCCAGGATGAGCATCATTAATATGTGGAACTAAATTATCGACGGTGGATAAGCACTGTTCAATGTGCCCAGCACTAAATATCTTTGCATCGTAATAGTTGCCTGGGTTTTCAGAGATGTGGGTGTGTTGCTATCGATACATTTTTATATTTATATAGCCAATGTGAGTGTAGCATAATAATTACTGAGTCTTTATTTAGAACAATACTTGGTTACAAAATTTCCCCTGATCTAACTTCATCAAATTGGTCAAATTGCCCCGTCAAAGAAAAAACATCTTTTAATATGCATTATAAGATTTAAACCTTGGAATTCAACTAAAATTAAAAAAAAAAAACATTGTTGCATTCCGAAACCAAGCATAATCTCATCACAAATAGAACATCGACATCTTCAAAGGACAGCCCTTACCTACGATAACACACATACCCACCTATCAGATGTCACCATCTCATATACGGAAACCACATTCTGTTCCTATTCTGCCTATAATATTCCAGTTCATTCCCCTTACATCTGGTTTGAACCGGTACACGACCAGTTTACACTGGTCCGTGTCATTTTAATCCTGCAGTGCAAAATGTTCAAATATCGGAGTTACAGATGAAATGGTTTTGTGGGACCTCTAAAGCTAAATGGACAATGGTAACCGCTGAATTTCAGAAAGGCCAAACGCCTCTAAAGGCCGTCTTTGTTTTGCACGGACGGACGGCTAAAGCGGCTTTATTATACATATAGAATGAGTTACTAGGAAACGGAACGGCGAAGGAATTTAGCCTTTGTTCCTAGGACCAGATTTGATTAAAGTGGTTGAGTCATTCGGCGTGTGTGTAGTATGAAAATTGGTTCCAAGTACTCAAGATTAAATTCCAATCTAATGTTTGTATATTGTGTGGAATTGCTGGAATTCCTGTAAAGGTTGGCTATCTATTTTTTTTTAATTAAAAAGATAGTTTGTACTGCAAAAACAAATTACCCCTTGTTGTTATCAATGCTTGAAATATATTATTATCTACTACTATCGAAAAACCCTCAGTATACAAACGAAGACGGAAGAAAAAGACACGAAATAAAAAATAATTTCTTGAAAATGTTAATGCGCAAACTTTTTTAAATCTAAATTTATCACTGGCCAAAGAAAACAATTAAGACCGCTGTTATCCCACTCTCAGAGACTACAACTAGTACATTTGCATCGGATCGCAGTTAACGAAGCCATTATTGAAATTTTATGTGAGTTTGATTATTATTCAGAAGACCGCTATTAGGACTGGACACGGGATTAGGGTATTGCTAAGATGGTGTGGAAACAGAACCCATTCACTTAAATAAAGTTAGTTAGTATGGCTTTCCAGCATTGTAATGAAACCGCAAATACTCAGTATATTTTTAATTGTATTAGCGCTTTTTTGTCGTTTCTACCATACCCCAAAAATTTTGCTATATGCAACTTAGCAAATATTGCCACATAGCGTGATGAAGCTAAAGGCATGGATGAACTAAAACATATTTTATTAAATAAGAATTAGGATTTTAAAAAAATAGAGAGACACATAGCTTCATAAAAAGCTCTGTAAAACGGTCACTAATCTTACAATATTAAATAAAGAACTCCCTGGACATTTAACAATGATAATATATCAGTATAACCTAGAAGTAACCCTTTCCATACCAGCTTACCCGAACCTTGAGTGAACAGCCATCGTTGAGTTATGTAATGGAAACCTGTTAATTGCTCTCAAAGTGGCAACGTACATAATTCATAACATTACTAACTTATGTGGCGAACACACCGTGTATAGGCTTCCGTCGCGATGCATATTATATGCATGGATGACTTCATTTGCATATTATTGCGGAGTCACACATGGATTAGGATTTTTGGCATTAATATGCTGGAACTTATGCACTGTTATGCGTTACTGATAATGTGAGTGTTGTAAAGTTCTGAGCGGACACAATTTAGTTGCACAAAACGTTTATATATGTAGAATTCTCTGAGTTTGTTTCGGCCTTTCTTCTCAGAGTAGTCAACTAGGCAACGCCGACCTCATCTAGTTCTTAAAATATTATTGACGTGTAAAAGTGTTCAAGTCATTACATGCAAAGCTGTACCTACAATTTTATTTTGTTTTAAAAAAGGAAATTCAAAGTTGCTATAGGTACATACCTTGTATAATAGCTCAATCACGTATTTAAACAAGATAAATGTATTACTTCCATAAAATCTATTTTGATCAAATTGAGTGTTATATTCATTCTGGTTTACAATCAATTTATGTCTACTTTATTACAGAGTTCTTTACTAGCTTTATTTATTTTTGAGTTCATTTTAAATGGAAAGCCACTTAATATTTCCATAACAACATTCAATATCATTCTACAGAGCCGAAGCCTTTCAACGGATATTAAAATTATATTTCCATCCATAATGAGTCTTATTTTGCGAAACCCAAATAATTTGCTCAATTAATGAGTTCAAACGGAGTCAGATTTCATTTTAATTGGTGGATTACTCTGACATCTGACGCCTTGTTTTTTAGCAATTCAAAACAAGGGATTTTTACGTCATCCTTGACGGAAACAGAGAGATAAGGCGAACGTAATTGCACTCGTTTTTTAACTGCTTTATCTGATTCTTCCTTAGCGTCACAATTCAGCTCCAATCTGACCAAGCAGGTTACTCTTGCCACACAATTTTCTACTTTATATTTGTCTAACTTAGGTTTCTAATGGTTTGTAAAATTTGAATCCTCCAGCATTTTTCCAAAGCGTCTACGGGCATCTATCAGGATGGACAAGCGTTTTGTTGAATCGTGAATTGGACGATGGTCCGAGAGTTTTAAATCTGAACGATTTACGCGAAAATAATAGCTGGAAAGCAATCCCGTTGGACGAATGAAGCTTTTTTGTTGAATTCGATTTAGAATTCCTTTTTATCTGTTTTATGAGTTGAGTGAGATTTTATTGTGGTTTGAGAGACCATCATCGTCTCCTTATCTTTTTACCATTTAACATTCGGAATTTTTGAAATCAGCCAATTGTTGCATGGTGCAATATATTATGTTAGAAAGAGGTTATATCTTAGTATTATTAATGAATATTGTGATATTGATATCTAGTAGATAAACAACATAATGTCAATTTATAAATAACTAACCTAGGTATAAGTCAAATGTAACAATACTTGCTGCACCCTAACAGGGTCATGTACTCAGAAGTTTTAGCCTAGCCTGTAACTGAGTGTAGTGCAAATAAATATAGAAGAGATTTGACACATAGTCAAAAAATGAAAAACAAAGCAATATTTCGAAATTGTAACGAACTTATCGTTACAATTTCAATGTGTTTCACAAATAAAAATACAGATACCTACTACCATACAAAATATCTTATTGAAATTAATGAAGCAGCTCAAAAGAAACCAGAAGCTCCATTGAAAAAAGATAATAATGTCGTAATAAATATAGCATAAATGATTGATGCCACACCATCTTCCCGCAACTCTTGCCCGTTAGCATTGAACATACAAGGCCACTGACAGACGATCATTAATCTTGCCATGTATGTAAATTTTGCTCTGATAAATCGTTGGTCAAGCAAAACAGGACCTCGTCCATTATTTTGGGTCTAGGGTCGTTTGTTACTGTACTTGTTTGTATTGCTACTTTGCTGTTTGCTTTTTATTTATTAGCTTAAGTGTGTTCTACAGTCTGATTTACAATAGCTGCTTTGGGTGTTTTCGCTTGTTTAATTTTTTTGTGTCCATGAGGATTTATGGGTTGCTGATTTTGTTGCGTTTGTCAATAGATATCACCTGATTTTATTTATTTTTAGTCTTTGAATTTAAATGATTGTTCAGGGCATTTCTAGTAATATTCTCTATAGTATTTTCTTCTAACCTATCATCCAACAATACCTCATTAAACTTGTACATTACATCTATATCAACATAACCAATATCAGTGTAACAATCTAAAACTACAACACCACGACTATCCCCCAATTCCTACATAACTACACGTACAGTTATCAATACAGTACCAGGGCCACATAGCCCGAAGCATGTCGCTCCCCTCGCATTGTCGCCAAGGCGCAAGGGTCAGTGTACTATGACATGGCCTCCGTCGCCTCTATCTCTCTAATATTGCACTTGGATAATCCAATTAGTCTCCAATAGTGCAGATATGTGTCCTTTGATGTCATGGATTTTAGTAGCTTTTGGTGTTCTATTGTCCGTTGAAGTTACATTGTTTAGTAGGACTGTATTGTAATTATGTGTAACTAAAAGAAAACCGATCAATACATAATTGTTTTATAATCCGTTTTTATAAATCATCGACAAAAATAAGTATAATACCTAGTTCAAATTATCATTGCATGTAGTTTTTGAGTGACCTATTTAATTTGTATATTAATTAGCCATTAATTTTGCTAAGCCATGATAACGTTATCGATATAAAAAAAATCATATCCTATGTATATTTCTCCATGAAAACACATGGACATGGTGTTCCCTTTGGATAAAGTAGTCAAAATAATGATTGCTAGCATATAAAAATCTCTGTACGGGCATTCTCACGCCTCTAACATTAGCAAATAATTACAACATAACAAACATCTAAATATGACAAACGACCATAATCCACTCATGTGTGAAGACGCGTGTGCTAAACTTAAGTTTGAACAAAAAAATCTTAATAACTCTGTATTTTAAACCGTCATTGTTGCAACATAGAGTTCAAAATCACTTGATGTGCAAGAAGTTCTAAATCAAAATAGTTTAAACTTTAGGGCGTGTTGCAGACAAGTCAATGTATGTTAACTCATGTTTAATGGTTTTCATAACACTCAATTGATCACGCATCGCGTCACAAATACATAAATTATTTTTTAAATCATGGGAAATGGCGGCACGTGTAAGTACTTTGAAATTATAAAATTGAAAAAATTTGAAGGAGCGTGAGAGCATTTGTGAGTAATTTATATTATGTGTATTTATCATAATTATATTTTCATCTCTAGGAGATTTTTCTTATTGATGTAAGTGGCGTTGTAGCAATCAGCAGTTGTTGTAGTTTGACGGCACGGTTGGCGCAGTGGTTAAGCGATTGACTGCTGCGCTGCGTGTCGCGGGTTCGATCCCCGCACGGAACAAATATTTGTATGACCTACATGTAGTTGTTCCGGGTCTGGCTGTTTGTATATGTCAGTTTAAATGTTTGTAAACGCACCCACGATACAGGAGAAATTCTTAGTGTGGGGCAACGTTTAAAAAAAAAAGAAAAAAAAAGTTGTTGTAAGCATAATCAGCCGATAATGTTCCCACTGTTGGGAAACAGGCCTCTCTTCGAGAGGTAATCAATTACGTACTGAATAATTCAAGTGCAATTGGCACTACCAACTTCTCATTATTGACTGGTAGGTAGATTGACCAAGTCATCCATCTCTACGATAAATCAACTAAATTCTTACGGGAATCTCTAAGTACTGGAAATAAATTGTATTAATTTAAAATAGAACCAAGCGTTATAATTTGCACCATTTTCAACTGAAAGCATGGTAACATTTTATATACCTAATTATTTTACATCTTTAAGTATAGGTAATGCCTTTATTTTGATAACTAAGTAATTGTATTTAATTTTTCATAAGTTTCGTTTTTAGTTCATAATGATGTTGTTTTGTGGTGAATGCTGTGTATTAGGCATAATTTTATTTTGTTACTATTCTCTTTGAATTTTTTGTATGTACTGCTGGTGGTGTACCAAATAAATAAATAAACTGAAAAGATTGACACAAATTCGACAAAAAAAAAACGCAAAACAAATTCTCCTTTTAACAAAACCCTATTATTTGTTCACCCAATTCCCTCGTCCCTAATACCAGCCTTTCACGAACTATTTGTCCACTAAAACAATTGCGAGGGATAAGGAAAAATACTAACATCACGTACACAGCGAGCTTGGCTATCTCGCCAAGTAGGAATTAGTTGAGACAGTGACCGATGGGTACCGGAGATAAGTTCACTCGTAGTTCGCAGTCGGTTAACTGGTTTAGTCATGTGTTATTGAGTAATTAGGAAGTCTAGAAACAGCTTTGGATTTGTTTTTGTTTACTTTACTGATTTAAGGGTCTGTTTTTCTTTGAGGTATCGCTTTGAGGACTGTCAATATCGATCGACCGTACCTATTTACGTAGCTATATAATATCTGAATCTGAACACACGTCTACTAATCAAGTTATACATTTTCAGTATAAGCTGACCTCTCATTGTACGGAAATTCTATACAATACGAGAGAGCCATGTATACAAGTATATTCTAAGGAATACCCCATTCTAGCGCAAACCTTACCCGTTACAACTTCTTAATTTTATCAATCGGCATCATTACCGTAACACCAGCCTAATCTTTCTTCAAAACCTTATCTATCTAACTAATTACGTTCTAACCCTTACGAGACATCACTACGGACTTATCTGGAATGCAAATGATTCGTTACGTCCCACTCCGCATCGGATCGCATCGGATCGCAATTAGTGTAAACGGTACGGGCGATGCCGTCCGTGTAAGCTCACTTGATCCGTGTTCCAGCTTTGCGACAGCCAAATCCGACGTGGATTTTTGATGATCTAGGGAAACTGGATGTGGCTTATGACGTTTATGGAGTTAGAAACGGGAGTTTTTCGTCACAATTTTGTCAAATCCGCACATTGACGTCTTATAAAGTTACTAAGACATGATGTGGTTTTAAAAAGGGATTATATAAAAGATTCAGAGGCATTCATGTGGACCATAGTAAGAACCATGTATGACCGATACCTTTTCAGTATTGTCTTCTTCATCAATCGCATCAAGTAAAAACATTGGATTGACGATAAACCTTGTAGATGATTGTTAAACAAAAATTGTATATTACTTCTTCTTCATAGCACTCTTGTCAAAGCGCTCGTGGGTTTCATGTAGTTTCTTGTCCATGGGCTGATGTGAGTCGCCTCAAGATTTCTCTGCATTTACTCCGATTTTTGTTGTTTTTAGTGCAACTATACACGAGTTCACCCACTGCGGTTTTGATTTGATCAGTCCATCTCATGGGTGATCGTCTGCGTGGTCTAGTGCACTCCACCTTACCCTATACGACAAGGCGCTCTAATAGTCACCATCACGCATCGAGACGTGTCCTAAGTATTTAAGGATGCGCGTTTGAACCAGAATATATAGACGCTTATTAACAAAAACGCCCAAAAAGCAGTGCCGCACTTTGATCACTGACTGGTGTGACTCTTGAGCTAGCCAGACGTTTTTGTTTTTTTAGGTTTTCGATATAAACTTATCCAAAACCCATAACGCAATTTCGCCGACCCTTAACATTACCCTGTGATACCACTTCCAGGTTTAATCTAAATCAAAGGCTAGTATTTTGTAATTGTTGCGAATTCACGCGCATCTATCAAAATTAAATTTTACAGGATTTTGGGCTTTAAATCTTTGCTGTAAAGGATTGAAATGTTACACTTTGTTTGTTTAATGTCCGTTCTGTATATTTCCAGTTTTCCACTGTATTGGACTCGACATGTCCGATGTTTTTACTTTATTTGAATGTCACTGCTGGTGCAATACAATGTATATTTTTTTGAGGTTTATTTAATAAATTGTTTGCTTACGACTGTTTGGTTTGTTGGGCGTTAAAGTAAATTGACATTTTTGAGGATAGTATAGATTGAGGTAGATTGTCCAGATTTGGTAAACATTTCCGTACAGCTTGACGAATGTTGATAATTCATTAATTTACGTTGCTTTGAAAAAAAATGTTAATTATTATGAAGAAAGGAGCAGACCTCTATTGGTTACTTTGCTAGAGGTTATTGTGAAAAATTATATTAAAAGACTGCCTCATCGGTCTAATTGTTGCAAGCGCTACTGCTGATCATGAGGTCCTGGGTTCGATTCCCAGGTCGGGCAAAGTGTTATTGGGTTTTCTTTCTGAAATTTCTCAGTATCAGCCCGGAGTATGAATTTGTGTCTGGTTGATGGCAGTAGGCTTGCCCCCTATTCCATGGGACTTAAACATAACCGGCGAAATGTGGGTGTACTATTTAATTATAGGTACACCTCTGTCCAACCCATCGGGGGAACAAGGCGTGATGTTTTATGTTATCTATTAGGCATAACAAAAAAAAAGGAACCTACCTACAGCATCACAAATTCTATACAATCCTTCACACGAAATATAAACACAATCAACAACAAAAAAAATCGACTCATCAAATTGAATAATCATTGACAAAGACAAAATTGTTGCAAAACTATCATTTTTGATGAATCGTGAACACGCGTCGTTTACGTGACGGATCGCATCCGTCCGCACGAGCAAATGTGACTGATAACTTTATATTTGTGAATTTAAAAACGTGTGTGCGAAACTAAACCCTGCAGCAAAGAAATAAGAGTGTTGAAATTGTAATCGATCATTTAGAGTCGCTTGAATGGATTGATGTGTGTGAAAAAATTGGTTGTACATCTTAAAATCAAAATTGAATTGATGTCATGTTTTGTCCAAGATATCGTTGCATCATGTTGTTTTCTATGTTTCTATGTTCATATTCTGAGATACTAATACAACATAACATAACATCACGCCTTGTTTCCCCAAAGGGTTGGGCAGAGGTCCACATATAGCCAGTTATGTAGAAGTCCCATGTAATAGGGGGCGAGCCTATTGCCATCAACCGGGCACAAATCCATACTCCGGGCTGATACTGAGAAATTCCAAATAGAAAAATCCAATTACACTTTGCCCGACTTGGGAATCGAACCCAGGACCTCATGCTCAGCAGTAGCATTGCGACCACAATATTATATAGTCAATATTATGCTATGAAATTATCAAAGAGCACTGACATATTTATAATTGAAGTAGATGCTTAAACAATTACTTGACATTAATTTATTCTAAGAGCCAATTGAAAAATCATCGCTTAAAATTATGAATGATATTTATTCCTGCAATTTGATGAAAAAAAATATATTTTACACGTCGAAAATAAAATAATGTTTTAAAATTAAAACTAGATGATTTCGATATTTCCTATCCGACTACTCTGAGAAGAAAGACCAAAACAAACTCAGCGGTCACAGTATTTTTTAAAGCCCTTGGTCAGGTTATTGGAGGACCAAGCAGTTCAATGTCTGAGATGACCTTTTGAGGAAAGAACCATACAGATTTGAGTGAACCTGTCCAGTCAATGTATGCCAGTAATCGTATAGCTCAACTCAGAGTTTGCTCCTTAAACTTTACTCAACTCAACGACTCGACAAACAATTAATAAGCTAAAAACACCTCATCATACCCTCAATAATACACCATTACCAGTAATCGACAGAACTCTCAAATAGCTTAAAAGCTTCCACCAACAATTTCAACAAATCATCACAACTATGAACAATACGAACTAAGATAACCATCTTATATCGTATTCATCAAAGGCTTTACCCAGATCTGAACAACGTTACATCTGTTTGAAACTGTCAAACATTTTAGGCAGCAATACATATGTAAATGTGGCGTCCCTTCCAAGTTTATTGTTATGGTGAGATGCTCTTAAACGGCTCTCGATAGGCATAAGATGTTTGGGACATACAGCGTTGCAGGATGAAGAATTTTCTTTGGTAGAATTCAGTGTTTTTTATGAGACTTGTTTTTCTTACATTTATCTATTTGTCTATAACTAAATCAGCCCACCTATTCTAACTAATATTATGAATGCAAATTTGAGTTTTTTTGTTTGTTTGGTACGCTTTCACGCTAAAACGGCTGAACGGATTTCGATGAAACTTGACACATGGGTAGACCATGACCTGGTAAAGGACATAGGCTACCTTTTCATCCTGGATCGCAGACGAAGCCGCGGGCAACAGCTAGTTCTATATAAATCTCACCGTAAAAACTCAGGTGAAGTGCTGTCCCTAGCATCAGATGAAATGACAGCTCACTTCACCTAAGTTTTCACGGTGAGATTTTTACAGAATAGACTGGTAAAAGTAATATAGTATAACAGTACAGTATTATAGTTTAGAGTCTAGAAAACACCGATGGTATTATTTTGTCTTTAGATTTGTACCAGCTTTCAATCTATTTAAAAGTAACTTTGTGTTTATTCTACGCTCATTTTAATTTGATCAATTGATAATCGAAAAGTACTACAACCTTAAATAAATATTCATGTTTTTTAAATTTATATTCACTGATACCATCATTGTACGTACATCACTGAGCTCTCAAAAGTGAGCGTTGAGAGCTCAGTAATGTACGTACAATAAAAAAATACAGCCATTTTTATAAAATTCCATAGCTGCAGTTCTGTTTACATTAAAACAACCAGAAAAAGACATTCAGAAATTCAACCCATTTTTTTTCAGAAAGATATTGTATCATTCAAACTCATCTGTATGTAGCTTACGTACTGATCCGTGTCTAAGTGCTACGGATCTCGTTTTCAAAAGCTAGTGAAATTCAAAACAGGCCGTTTGAACGTCAATGAGTGCTGGAAATTTATTGAAATGACTACACTGTATATTTCGGATTTTATTGTATCGCTAAATGTCCCAGTTGTATCATTATTGCGGAGTTACTGAGTGGAAATGGAAACTAAAATGCTTGTATACGAATTTGTGTTGCTGTTTTCACATTTAACACTACATTTGGCTTGGTGTTGTAGGAATCTTGAAGTTTTTCTTTTTCTTTATTCTTCTATTTTCCCGGCCTATCGGAGGGTTGATTTTCCGTGTAAATTGTAGTGAATTTAGTGGTTGTATATAATTTCCTTGAAAAACATTGTACATATTTTCAGTTCCAACGTTCTATTGTAAAAAATGACATTTTACCATATTTCTGATACAAAGAAACCTAATTGTTCAATTTAAATAAACTTACAGAGGAAGACAATTCAGAAACTAAAATAAGAATAGACTCAGCAGTTATAACTCAGAGGACAATATCAAAATATTTAAAACGGATCCACCAAACGAAGTTGACTTACAAACTAACAAAAGGCAATTCATCGTTCAAGACAAAACTATTGTAGCGAACCATTCTAGCAAAGCTTAATTTGATACAGCGATACCTCAAACGGGTCTCAAGACATAATAGATAAGTACAGAAGGTCAGCACCATACTACGAGTGAAGACAGGCGCACGTACACATACACGCGCAAGTACATATAGACGCGTACGTACAGTCGTAGCACGTCAGTTGTTAGACTCTGACCTTGAGCTAGCCTAGCATAATACGTATTTTCAATAGAATAAGATACCACCTTATACTGGTTTGTTACCACTGACGAGCGACCTATCGTACGCAGATCGTAAACAAATGCCAGTCGTGAATGCGCTTGCACTCGTTGTACGTGAAGCGTATTTTAGATTGACACGGCACGTCTTCTTCCATATATTTCTACTAACCTCCCTTTAGTCACCTTCTGTCTGGCTGTATCATCTTCCACACAATCCTCTCATCGTGTCCTTGGTCTTTCTTTTCTCTTATAGCTATCAACATTCATACTCAAAACTTTACTTACGACATGTTCCTCATTTCTCCGCATCACATGCCCTGTAGCGTGTCTATATGTGCGTGCGTTTTCGCTTGTTGGTTGAATCTGACCTTTTGTATTAATCTGTTTGGTGGTGAAGATTCGCGGTGGTTGTCGACTTCAAGCTAATGTATTCCGGCCATTGTTTGTGGCAGACGGGATTATGTGCCTGATATCAAATTGCTAGGTAAAAGGGATTGGGTCGGTTTGTCGATGTTACGGATTGTGGCAAGAAATTGAAGATGGGTCTGGTTGAGTGTTGTTGTGAGTTTCCCTTATTATACAACATATTATTATAGCAGAAAATATAAAATTTTCAATGAAGTGGAACCGTTGGATGCTGGTGGAAGTTTAATTTTACAAGTCTTACTTAGTGATCTAGTAGACACCAGATTTGTAAATAAAGATTTCAGTTATTGTGATAATTTCACAGCATTAATTAAAGAGAAGATACGATTTTCTATGACAACGACCTTCTCTTAAATTACAATTATTTTTCTTTTTACATCATGAGCCTAATTCTCAGTATCTGAATCCACTATCTACAAATCTATTATCTACTAATAAGTTAACCAAAAATTATCCTTTTATGAGAAACAGTCTGCAGTAATTTTCACCGGATTTAAATTATTCAATCAAACAAACATTGTTCCATAGCTTCTACAACGGAAGCTGCAAATTTTCAACCAACCACTTACAAATATCTGTAATTTTAACCATTACATCAACTTCAAAATCCCCATTAACACCCAAACTATTCGAAGTTTAAAGACGTCTAACTATAAATCCAGGGTAACATCGACAAGACCTTTTACTAAGATTAACAATATCCCAAGCACTAGTTGGTCAAAGGACAAATTGCGATCCAAGACAGTAAATAATTAATTGTACTAATGGAACAGTTAGTTGGCAACGTTGAAATTTGTCAAAACAAGACGACGGTATGAATAGATTGTGGATGCTGTCATAGATTGTGGATGCTGTCATAGATTGTGGATGCTGGCATTGTTCAGTTTTGATGAGATTGTTTGGTTAAAGTCAAGACTAAAGTAATAGGAAGCGGTTATGAAGGTTTAGATAATGATATTTTAAAAACAGGAGGAACTACAATTAAAAATATTGAATAATATAAAGGCTGTCAAAAGACCAATCACAAAGCCGTTATCTAAGGATTCTGTGCATCAAAATAAGTACCATTGAGCAAAAATTGCTGGGAAATGACTTTTATTTCGGCGAAAATCGCTATTTACGGCAGCGCGAAAAACATTGTGCTTATGGGTGCATGCAACGGTTCAGGAGTTGTGGGGTATTTAAAATTAATTTGCATTATTTAATACTTGATTTCGTGGAAAAATAAAAAAGTTAGAACCTTCAATATCTCCGTAAGCAGAAGGGTACGGCAAGAATAAGTGACTATCGGCTTCTTTAAGCGTCTTTTGACAACCTTTATAAAAGTTTAAATTAAATTAGCTAGTGAAACTCCACAGATGTGATGAATTTATCTTTCGTCGTCTCTTCTTTTATTCGTAGATACATATTGAATATTTCCTTTTTAGTCACATTTATGTCTATTTTATTTTATTTTTACGACTTCAGATCATAAATCATCGGAAAAGTTATCTGACAAAAGCAATACCACTAAAAATAAATAGCATGAACCATCATAATCCCAAATTGCTTTCCAAACATGAAACTTTAAAAAGGAATCTATGATTGAATCAACACACGATAAATCGGTGAATTGAGGGACCCTTTATTGTTACTTGAACGAAGATATATGTTTCACTGGATAAGGTGGTAAGGTAAGGTTTGCCACAGGGCGATGATGGAGCGTAGCGTATTGGGTATTAAATGCAGCTACCGAATACGTAATACCACGAAACTCTTCAAAACAGGTGTCGCCGATTCGGGCAATAAGTCTACTAAACTAAAGTGAAATTGGGTGGGACATGTCTACAGGATGCATCGGGACAGGTGGGCTAGATTCGTCACTTAGTGGGTCCCAGAAAACGAGTGTCATTGCCGAGGTGGGCGTAGAAAATGCTGGCGTGACGACCTAGATGCGTTTGCGTGATTGGTCGGAATTTGTTTTTTGCTGTATTGACGTTTTACACACTGTGACTATGTTCCTTTTATTATCCACTTTCAACTCTCTTTTTACAGGTGTGTGGGCGGAAATTTCTGTAGAAATAAGCAGTATTTTTGTGCCAGTCTATATATTTTTCTCTTTAAAGTGTTTTGTGTCTACATGAATAAATCGATCGGTTAAAATTGTTTTTATTGAGAAAAAGCATTGGTTTTAAACTTGACCATTCATTTAAAAGAGTTCCTTTTTTGAAACATCCTCTGACATTCATAAATTAAGAAAAAATGTACGCATATTTCTTTAGCTCGACTGTCCCATCCAGTCCACCTTTACTTCCTGACCTCTATTGTGTAAAGCAATATTGAGTGCGGGTGTAAGGGCACGTAATTGTGAAGATGTCGTCGGATTACCGACCCTTGGGGTAAGCAGAACTTCAGGGGTAAGTGATACATCAGTGTCGAATGGTGTCCGTTTGTGTCCGTGATACGGTTTGAATTCGGGATGATAGATCTGTGTTTTTTAGTATTGATTCTTGATGTGATGTTGTGTCTTACATCGTGGTTAAGGTTGAGTATCATTTAATAAAAACAATCAATCACAGCGAATCAATTTATACGAGAAGACATAGGCCAAATATTTTGTTATTAATTCGGATATCTCATGACAATCATAAAGAAGTGCCATAATAATAAAAAACCAAATAATTTTGTAATTACCAGTACAGATACCTACCTGTGTCCATTGAATCTTTCAATAATGTGAATGTAAATAATCAAAAAGTAGCCATTTTATTTAACGACAATAGCACTCTAAAGCATTCCCCAATCCCTTTGTTTACTCAAGGGGAAATAATTAGAGCAGATTCGGATGAAAACAAGGAAGGAAAAAGAAATAATAATTCATCAGGTAGCGAGAGATAATCCTGAAATTTTTAAAATGGGATGTAATAAACCTGTGCTTCCAACAAGAGCGATGTTTCACGCAGATATTATCGCATGACTTGTGTTCGTGCCTTTTCTGTATGAGAGGCCTTTGCACTGAGAAATCTTTCTACAATCTGTCATTTTGTCTATTCTTCCGTCGACAAAACCCGGGTCTATGGTCGTCATGCCAGCAGTGGGACAATACTATGCAGGTTTTATTATTTATTTGTGCTTCTGTAGGGCAAATACCTCTTCTCATAGTGATGTAGCATTGATTGCCACACCACCTTTCTTCACTGCAAGTGTAATGATTTAACTAGAGTGAAAGACTAAAAACGCCATGGTTGTTTCGTGTAAAAGATGCTTTGCTAAAAACGGAGAAATAATGTCGAGAGATATTACAGCATACTAGTATTGCGTATGATATGATATAGATAAACGTGATATAATTGCGATGATTTGATCTTTTTTTTGTTCTTGTTTTTTAATTTTTTGGTGATTGCGTAATTAGGATTGGTATTTCTTTTATTTTTTGCTTGTTTTTTGAGGATTTAATATAATCTAGCGCTTTAAGGCTCGTACACATTAGCGCGACTTGTCGCGCGACGCGACTTTAACAATACAATTTCTAATAAAACTTCACGATTGAACAATTACCGGTGTCGCGTCGCGCGACAACTCGCGCCAATGTGTACGAGCCTTTAATTGACACGTTTACAAACGAAATTCGAACACAATATCGTTTCAAAAACGAAATCCGGACATAATAATACCATCTTGGAAAATAATTGGTTCGCTTTGATGTTTTCTCACATCGCTTCGCTTTCGATGTGCTCTGGGTTTATTTACAACGGGGAATAAGAGAACGTAGAGATGAGGCAAATTAGCAATTATATCATAAAAAAATCATCGGTTGTTTTAAAAGCGGTGTCGTAGAGAATATTTTGTTTTAGCAACACGATACGATGTAATGAGGGTCGGATACGTTATTTGAGAATGGATAGAAATAATGGATGTTTTGTCTCTTTATGGATGTGTTGTTAAAAATGGATTGTTTTTTTAACCGTCTTCAAAAATAGAATAGTCGATTTTGAAAATTCTTTTTTCTACGCTTACGGTTGTTCCATACAAAATTAATAGTAGTTTCTGAGTTAGCTGCAATAATACGTATTTAATCCACTTGGTGTTTGTTGATGATGTTATAAAACTTCCTGTCACTGTTGCTTACATAGCAAATAGTGGTATACGAAATGATGTTTTTTTTTATAAGTTTCTTTTTTTGCCAAAATGATTTCTTTTTTTTAAAGAAAATTAGCCTAGGGAACTTATCACTAAAAAGTAATCCGTATTCAGGACTGTTAGAATTTTTATCTTAGAAGAGATTTTTTTTTATTGGTTGCAACCGCTAGAAGGATACTTAGTTTTTAAATTAATTGGGCCTTTCAATCTAAACGAGACGTTAACGACACAAAAATGACGACAAAAAAAAAAAAATTTACGACATTTTTTTTTGCATAATATAAGTCTCTAATTTCGTAAATAGTGCAAAAGTGATGAACTATAAACGATACGCTATTCAACATAAATTCGACAGCACACAATACATTACCCAATCAATTCAAAACTACCACAAAATCTAGTAATCGATCAAAATACCTCTCAAACTGTATTGTGTCCCTCAAAAAATTGTAACAGATTTGTACGATCCATTATGCCACCCTCGTTCCATACATATCTATATATTTTGTGGGGACAAGTGGTACTTAAAAGTACCGTTCAGGACTCTCCAACATGTCTTACGATTGAGACAGATGGCCGAGGCAACGCTTGAAAGCAAATTATCATTTTTGTGTCCGACTTTTCTTCATCTTAGTAGGGTGAAAAAAATGAGGCAAATATCTACCTCATTTTTGGCACGCCAAAATGATACTGCTTGCCTTTATTTTTTTAAATATAAATTATACAGTCAAAGTCAAAACGTGTATTGCAAACTAAATGCCAATTTCACCAATGAAACTGAACACGATGAGCACATCTAAACTGCGTTGAAGAGCAATAAACTGTCAATATTACATATCAATAATGACACTGGCAGCTCTCGAACGCGGTTTAGATGTGCTGATCGCGTTCAGTTTCATTTATGAAATCCACCCTTAGTGTACTGATGATAATTATAAATTAAATGTTGGTACTTATGAGTTAGCAGCCTACTGTATACGTTGTTGGCATTATTTACAGCAAAGTTTAAAGGCACCAAGACGAAGTTTACAGGCGTGACATTGTGTATGTAAGTTTAAAGCACAAAATAGTTTCTCAGTATGGCTTGCGTAGGTATAACTATACTAGGTACCAATGGTTTCCTTTTTCACTAGAAATAAGTACCTATCTGGCCTCTAAAGGCATTAAATATACCAACGACCAACAACTTATACCAACATTCACCATAACTTAAGTGATTAAAAATAAAAATGCAAATCCGGTATAACCCCGCCGTCCATATTTATCTAATGTCATATTTGCATACGACATGTCTCGACACGTGCCCACTGACGTTTCACGCAGATTACATTTATTTTCAATCTTCATTGTTGATTGAAAATGAAGATTTGCATGTTTTTGTTACTTTGTTTATAATGGGTAATATCGTCATGCGTTTCCTTGTAATGTACTTAGAGGTAAGTAGGATTGATGATTGGGAATAACAAAAATTGAAAACTGTGACTTTTTATGTACAATATTATCTTATTATATATTTCCTTTTTTTTAAACTCGTCTGTTAGTCTACTTTAGGCTGTAAGGTCGTTGTTCAACGTCTAACAAAAGAAAATCATAAATACAAACCATTAAATAAGACACCATAATCTAATAATTTCCCGCAACACTATTATGCCGGCTGTCCACTTATATTTTTTTCTACCAAATGCTTGGTCACGACGTAGGGTCATCCAAAAAATGTGCGGCTACCGTGTATAGCCGTTTGTCTTCATTGGCGACAGGTTTATGACCGGGGGCGGTAAATAATATCGGCGCGGAAAAGACGTCATGCAACATTCATACGTTATTTCGATACAGGTTGATGTTGTTTTTGGAAAAAGTTCATTTCCTGTAAAATGGAAAGTGTCGACGTGAATATATTTTATTTACTACTTACATTATCGTGATGTTTTGTAGACACACGTTTTTCGGTTGAAATGGCGATGATAACTTTTTATCCGGCTTCACAGAGGCTGTGAGTTCTAATCTTCTGTTGTACAAGTCACATTAATCTTCTCTTAATACATCTTTAAGTTTGGTTCTGGGGTTAACAAGAATACCTGTTAATCAATAAATAATCCGTATTGCTACAGAATATTGTTTTGGAATAATTAAATAAGATAGGAAGTGTAGGTAATAGTTTTTGCGAACATAACGAATGCAAAGAAAAAGACACGTCCTGTATATGAGACAGTAACTGGATTTCCTCAAATATCTCTGAGCTGAGGGTCTATTTCGAGATATATGTGGACAACTGGCGTCGTATCTACTGCCAGGGATAAGTAGATACTGTACTATATTGTTCCATAATTGCAACAAAATAGGAAAAATATTTGACGAAAATATATTATGACATATTTTTTTTGTTGTAATTATCTATATTTTTCAATAGATAATTACTATTTTTCTACGTCGGATATACCATTAGTGTTAAAGTAGTAAAAATTACACAAAAATAAAATAATAATTTTAAAAACAAAGTTGAAGTTTCAAGTTTTAGATTTAGCTTCATTACTTTGGGTAGTAGGTAAAGTGATATTGCATACAAATAATGGGACAGATAGCGCCATCTATGACATTGGCGCAGAACTTCTATGTCATAAAAATGGTGACCTATTAGTGAGATAACCGAGGGTCCGATTATTATGCTTGGCTTGGGGTCGCGGGTTTAAATCGCAAGAGTGTCATTAGAGTATAATGAGCGAAGATAAAAACAAGAAAAAGCATCTTGATCATTGTGTTTTATGAAATAAAGTTATAGTATGTTTTAAAAGTTTAATTTGTATAACATACCTACCTAATTGGACGCCAATGCCATGTATGTTGCCAATAGCTCATGAAATATATTGTCAATCCATAACATAATCGAATGGTCAACCAAAAACCCCTATAAACTTTTCATCCTATTAATCAAATAAAACTTAGCCAGATGGCGTCTATATCCCAATAAAACATATCCATACTTAAATATCAATCAATAAGATGACACATTACATTACAATAATTACATTTACCCAAAAAAATATTCACCCTCTAATATCATAATCCGTAGTTTCCCCAAAATACGTAGTTACCCTAAGATCCGTAATTTCCTCGAAATCCGTTTAAACGCAACTATTTTTGGTAAATCGGTGTAAAGAGGAGTGGATGGAGTAAGAGGGAAGTTTAATCAAATCATGGCGCAGACATAATCGAGTATTAAGGAGTGTGGCGGAAAAATGATTTCGGTATTTTTTTGTCCATGCCATTTTTATTCATGCCATGTTTATTTTTATTGAATTATCATAATATAGTTTGTTCTAGTAATGATTCCGTACATACTTAAATAGTAATCTGTTATGAGATACTGCAAAAAAAAAGTTATTATTTTCATCCTCCTGTTATTATTTTTCGATTAGTCGTAATAGCCTGTATGCTTTTGGTAACGAAATAATGATATTTACATGTTGTCGTACCCAATATAATTATATCATTGTTTAAATAAACTTTTAAAATCAGAAAGCAAGGAATTGAAAGACAAAATCAGCAACTTTTACTATCTTTAACAAGTCTTGAATCTTGAACAAGTAGACTGTCAGTTTACCTACTTGTATACTCCGCATTATAGCAACCACGCGTTACATTGCAGATAATTCAAAATTCTTTAAGCTTACTACCACAAAAATAGCATTCAATTTCAACAATAAATCATTATATTACCTGTGCTAGGGATGTGACAGGCAATTTGTCATGTACCCGCTGACGCGAAACGACGAGATTTGAGGAACCCTTTTGAGGTATACTCAAATCCTTTTGCGAATTTTGTTATTGTTACGGTTTTGTGAGTTTTCGTTTATTTGCGAAATAATCGTAAGGGTTGTGGTGAATTTGTGGATGGCATTTGAATTTAGTGAGATTTGGTTATTTTGTAAATACCTATGAGTGGATTCATTTTAGTCAGAATAAGAGTGAAAATTAAGACGTGATTGTTTTTCTAATATATTTAACTTTTAAGGTTAAGTAATTGCACGTGTTTTTTGCCGATAACCTCATAAGAATTCGTTTCTAAAACTATAATTTTCTGCTTAATTAACCCATTTATTTTTAAGTAAATGAGATAGCAAATTGGCAGCAAAATGTGGGGATAGCAGCAAGACTAAAAAAATACATAGGTACACAATAATATTTTTCAAAATAAAAATAACGAACCATAAATTCTGTTTTTATTTCACCACCCACATACCCCATCTCACCCATGATTAACACATCATTAGCCATAGCCCTAGGGGTGAAATCGAACCTTTTTTCCATGTTAATTAAACAGATTAAAGGCGGTGTCCGCATGACCTATTTTCACCCCGACAGCATGCTTTTCATTCCCGCGAAGGGATGAAATACATAAGGGTAACGTTTGAACGATTTTAAATAATAATGCTAATTAGTTGAGGAACTATTGCAATGGTTTGTTTTAATTGGACGTGTCGATAACTCGAATTGAGGGATAAAATTAAAGGTTTTTTTTTAATTGGGACAAAAAATAGAATCTGGGGTCTAATCTGGGTCTAGAAGGGGCTCTTGAAATGCGTGAAACGAAGTACCTACCTACAAACGACGAAACTCATGTGTTTTTTTTCATAAAAAATCAGTGCATAACTAATTTTTTAAATCAATGGGTATTTCTAAATACTTTAACGTGATATTAATCAATTAACCTTTTTTTATTGATTAGTGATTAAGGAACAAAACAAAAAATAAACAGAAACATAATAAAAACCAGGTTTGTCTAGATGTCTTCTAAATCACTCACCAAAATAAATTCAACCGCTTTTCTCAGCAAATACCTAAAAAACTTCAATTACAATTGCATCATAAAAAATAATGGAACAATGTTGACAATGAATTTTAACAAGCTATTCAAATTAAGAGTATCATCGCCGAGGCTTTAAAACTCAGAGCCAGATGGGCCCAAAGCCGAAATTATCTCATTTCATTATAATATTATTATTTGAGGACATTTCTGGAGCAATCTCGGTTGTCGGCACACCTGTGACCGTAGTGTATTGAAGTGCAAACTGGAATTTTGAAATGAGAATGTTGATTATTTTGAAAAAGGAATGGTCGTTCGACATTGGATTATTGAATGGCCAGTAAAGTGACGGTTTCTACTTATGTACTTTCATAAATAACGTGTCGGTGGCGTCATTAACCGGTAAATTGCAGACGCTATGTGGCGGCCATCTTTTGGCGCTCGAATGACATTGATAGGGGGCGCTGTTAGTAAACATTTGTGAAATTGTTTTGATAAATGTCATTGAAAAAAACAAGATGGCGGCGTTAGTTCCAATTTTGGCCACGCGCCAAAATAACCAAATTATCTCACCAAACTACATGAACTACATTGGTGACATAATATTAAGAACTTTGCTGCTTTGCTGTGAACTATTTTTATTTCGGAAACTAAACCAACATTTACGCGATTTTCAGGTGTAATATTTTTAGTTACATAAGCACATAGGTATTGTGCACTAGCCTTGTTACCTACTTCACAAAGTCATTGCGACAAAATAATAATCCGCAAGATCCAACATAACACGGTATACAAATCTTAACAAGGTAAGTCGTTACCCGTAAATACGACTAAATTTCCCTCGCTTATACTCCAACATTCAATATCCTAAAAGATTTACTCGTAGCGAACCAATAAACACTTCATCCAAGGCAAAACCACCCTTGTGTCATCAACATAGAGTTGATACAACACGCACACGAAATTGTTAAAAGGGAAAACCACGAAATTGTGTTACTAACTTTTCTTTTGCACGCTAGTCATTCGAAAAGCAATCTTATAGTACAACAAAATAAGGTGTTTATTAACTGCAGATGTTTTGCCAAGGGTAAGTAAGTCCTTAACACAATTCGTGGGCATCTCGTCACAGAATTACGGATGCGTTCACGTGTGAACCGTCTCTTACGGCTTCGGTAGCAGGTTACTTAAACCGCTGAGTTTTATTGATTATTAGATCAGATTGAAAAGTACTGAGGTTTATAAGGAAAAGGGAACTCCCCAGCAGCGCAGCTGTCTGTTAAGTTAGAAAAAAAAAATTGCTTAAGCTAAGCTTGCTGCAGTCGGTTCATGGATAGGTGACCATTACATATCGAGACCCCTCAGTGCTTCATTGCTCCCGGCTCATTAGTTAATCTTTGACAGTGGTTACGGGGCCAAGGGGCTATTTCCTCAGGCACCTAGTCACAATACACAAATCACAAACACATAAAATTCATTACTTTTGTGGCGGCAGCTACATCGCCACATGCGAACTATGCATCAAAGACCTGACGTCACAAATCCGGCATCGCGCTATTTAAGTTTACCGCGCGATTAACAAAAAAGACTATCCGACATCAATCCTTAGGGCAATTGCCCGCCAGACACACACCCGCCTGGTCGGAGGATCCTCCCTTTTCTATAGAGGATGAGTGAACTTTACACCCTGTTCCTCATACCCCTAAACCTTCACTAAAATAAAATATATTTAAATTCAATACAATTTTTTTTTTAATATATTACTGAAAATCTTCGATCGTTTAAGCTGCTCGTTTAACAAACAGATTACCTACCTATTCATTTTATCTGAAAAACAAGGATACAACTGAGACATCTAAGTATAAATATAAAATATTCATCCATTTCTCTTTCGTTGGAGTAGAACAAAAACGGCAGAACATCATTTTAGCCCATTTCCACGTAATAAAAAACAAAATGATTTTTACAATACGTTGGCGGTGAAAGCTGTTTCACACGATCTTAGCGTTTTGCTGCGATTCAGGTCGAACTTTTCTGCTTGGTTCTATTATCTCTGTGTTATTTATCATCTTGGAACACCTTAGTTTTCATTTGGCAAAAGATTAATAAAAAAAAAAAGACTGTATACTCTTATCAAGTGATAATACTGATAATACCTATGATACTTATCAATCTGCCTAGCCTTTTCCCAACTATGTTGGGGTCGGCTTCCAGTCTAACCGGATGCAGCTGAATACCAGTATTTTACATGGAGCCAGTGCCTATCTGACCTCCACAATCCAATAACTGGGTGATACGATACCCCTTGGTAAGACTGGTTGTCACTTTCGGGCTTCTAACGTCCCATAACGACTATTAAAGATCCACGAATGACAGCCGGGACGGACGGCTTAACGTGCTTTCCGAGGCACGGAGAAGTCTCGGTATGTAATCCATCCACGGACTAACCCCGGCAAGCGTAGCTTAACCTGATGGATAATTATATAAATAATTTCAGCTTACAACTATGCTATTGTTACAAAATGCTCTTCCTTCTTGAATAAGCATTAATAACCACGTTTTTCTCTCTTCTGATTCATTATAAATGTATAATACTTTATGATTCTTGCCACATAATTTGGCTGATTTACATTTGCTTTAGGGCCAATTTCACCAATGAAAACTGGCCGCGATCAGCATATAAACCAAGTTTAAGAGCTGTCAGTGTCATTATTTTCTTTGGAATATTGACAGTGACAGCTCTTGAACTCGGTTTCGATGTGCTGATCGCGTTCAGTTTCATTGGTGAAATTCGTGCTTAGTTAAGAAAACAACAGTCCAAAAGGGACAGTAGGGAAGTATCATGCATAGACGACAACGAAGAAACTAATGTTATTCTAAATCAGCCTTTACAGGATAAGCCTAATGAAATCGATACAATTTTCTCATATTAGATAAATATTATGATTATCAAGTAACGTTTAGAAAAGAAATCGTTCGGTTTTTTTCAAGAAGTGTGTAAGGTATCTAAGCTTGTGTTTTTAGTTCATTAAAGGTGCGTGCACGCGGAAGCAGTCGCCGCCGGATGCCTTTTACAGCGGCAAGTCTTTGGCGGCCTGATCAATGGAGTGCGACTAAGGTGACCACAAAATAACAGGGGCCTAAGTCTACTATTTTACAAACGTTGCAATGGTCTCACCATCGTGAATTTTTTGACAGATTTTGTATGTCAGACTTTTGCCGTAGTTGGGTTTTAGTTTTTATTACTTTTATTTTTATTTAAATTATTTTGGGGTAGTAATATATATAATATTTGAAATGTGCTAATTAAGCCCTTTCATTTGATACCCAACATGACACCATTAAAAATACTTTTTTTTAGGTCATTACTTTTGTCATCTAGAGGGCGCCATATTCAATTTAATGTGACGTCACATAGCCTTTAACCATCAGACGACCGAGACGCTGCCAACGATACCCTATTTGTCAAATTATGTTGAGTAGTTTAGAAGTTATGAGGGAACAGATGAACATACATACATACATACATACATACATACATACCGGTCAAGATCATAACCCTCCTTTTTGCTTCGCCGTAGTCGGGTAAAAACTCACGTGGTCACAGTTTTTACAGTAGGTACTTTTAAATGCATTATTCATTCATTATTAATTATTTTGTGTTAGTGAAATTAGGTGCTAACGTAATGTCTGGAATATTACATTACCTACACAACTGAAACTGATGAGTTTTGAGTATTTTCGCAGCAACCTTTAAATTAAAGGTATTTTTTTTAAACAACGACAACACGCAACGCAATTTGACACACGGAAACTTGCCATCGGTGGCTTTCATGTGTATAATCTACATTCTATATTCCATGATCTTACCAATTCATCATCTGCTAAGGCTTTTCTCCACTATGTTGGGGTCGGCTTCCAGTCTGACCGGTTAAAGCTGAATACGTTCTTATCAATTCAATTTCCTAAATAAATTAATAAAAATAAAAACCAAAAATTATACCCCACATTTCTGTATCCCATAGTCACCCTAGTCCCTTTGACGTACGCCGCCCGCATAAACAATAACATTCAAACTGAGTCACCTCAGGGAGTACCTTTGTCACGAAATGATCAGCCTCACAGAAGGAAATCGTCAAAAGGTATATTAATGAGATGCGAGTCTTTGACGAGTCTCTCAAAAGGTAATCTTTGATAATACTCTGGGGAAGTTATTGTATTTTTCTTTTTATGTTGCAAGAATTATCATGGTTGTTAAAAAAGTTGACGGGTTGTTGTTTTAATCTGGTAATGGAATACCTGAAAATAGGAGTACGATTATTACCCGCATATTTATAAAAGTTATGTATATTTACAACAAAAAAAACATAAAAAGAAAATATTTTGGTTTATTTGTTTATCTCCAAAATGATAATTTTGTATTTACCCTATTTATGACATCCAATGTAAAGCGCGCTACGAATATTGGTGCGTGTCTACATCGTCTACGAGATTGCCTACGGTTGCTACGCCGTAGCCTCCTACCTTACTACGCCGTAGCAATCACGTTTTTAATTAGTCTGACAAAATACGCTTGGGTTCTGTGGTAATTTTAATTAATACAAAAAAATAGTTATTTTTCATTGAATAGATTCTCAGAATAAAAACGTAGCCAATTCTAACCAAATTTTACTAAAAATGAAGTTGCACTCTAAAATATAACCTTATTTTAACCCGCGGTCAAATAAAATCAACGTTAAACTAGATTTGGTTCTTAAACGAGATTGTTACGGTTCAGATTGTTTCCTGTCCATTAACCCTTGGCTACAAACCATATTACTGCAATTTCCTTTCAGCGCCGCAACTTATTGAATTTATTTCTTTTTCATGGGTCACTCTAAGAAAACATTCGGTTATTGGGGCGAAATGGGGGTTAATTTTATATCCTGTGGTAAGGTTGGGCCGGTATGTTGACATATTGCGGGTAACTTAATTTTTAAAACAATTTTGGGAAAGGTATAGGTGAGATTTTAGTTTTCAATCATTATTTTCCCCTTTTTTGTCTTTTGTTAGTTTTATTTTGTGTTTCATGAACTGTGTCCAAGTAAACACTATTCTTTCTTTCTTTAGATTTTTTGAAAAAAACTTAACATGAAAATCTGTATTTTCATAATTTTTAATTCAAAATATATTATTAAAACACAATAATATATAATAAATACTATTAACACTATTGTGATTATATAAATTGAGCTAACACTATAAATCTACTCAAACACTGTAGTGTTAACACTATTATTATATGGGGTGGCAGGGACCAGAGACTAGAGATTTTTTTTCAATACCTGATGAAAAATTTCAATATAGGAGGGCTCAGAATGATGCGCTGAATACGTCGTAACCGTTTTCACGTCGATGTCCCTGCCACCCTGTATAATAATAGTGTTTTAATAATATTTTATTCTGCAAAAATATAATAAACCAAGTCGTGAATCACGGTAAGTAAATCTAACTTGAATTATGAAATTCCCTTTCAAAAAAATAGTGCCAGCAGTTTTCTATTCGCCTACGGAACCATAATAATTAACCAAGAAGTATTAACAACAAAAAAAAAGTATATAGGTCGCCGTAACACATAAATAGTAGCCAGTTTATTGACTTTCATTGAACCTTAGTTGCCCTGCAAATAAATAAATAACATTACCACCTGAAATAAAAGAACGATAAACGAGGGTAGTCCTGAAATGTATTTAATTCCGTTCGGGGACCGTCTCGGTGCACGAATGGCTTCATTTACGATTTTTATTTCCGGCCAGAGTTGGGCGTAAGGGATGGTAAGATGACGGTAAGTTAGTTATCGATAAAAGTTGTTGATTGGTTCTTAAAGTCTCGTAAAATGATAACAAGAAGATTGCTATTTATTTATCCTTCTAGCATACAAAATGAAAAGTCATTTATTCAAACCAGGCTGAAAATCACCACCTTTTTAACCACTCAAACCCAAGCCAAGCATGGCATATATATCTGCGTCTTGAGGCGCAGGCCACATATAAATGACGTCGGGCGCGGATATGGCACGGGCGGCTTCCTATTCCATTTAAATTTCATACAAAATGCATGGAAATAAAGCGCAATTTAGGACACACGGTATATCGGTCGGGCGTCCGAGCAACGACATATCGTCTATGGAATAGTCGCCCGACGTCATTTATATGTGGCCTGCGCCTAAGGAGCTCCACGACTAATATATTTCTATCGATATCGACACCCTACAGCCCTAACTATAATAAGAGCGATCCGTGTATTGAGATTAACTTGTTTTTATAGCATTAGGTTAGTGTACATTAAATTTTACTATCACGCTTCATTGCTTGAATCGGAGGCAAGCAGAGACAATGAAACAAAATGTTTTAACTATTTATTTTAACTCCGCAGGTATTGGAGTCGTTAATGGAATGAATGAAAGAAAACAGTGCAGTTAAAGTCGGGTTTGAACGTTTGAATGGAATTGAATGTGGTTATAATTTAGGAAGAGCTTATCTAATCTGTGCTGGAGTTAAGAAAATATTAAACTAAATCCCTGACTAGAAATTGGCTTCCCCTTTCTTCGCATTAGTAATTTTACTTAAAAGTGTGGTCAACTAGCCGTTTTGAGATTTCGTTATGCCATGAGCACTCGGACCCCACGGCGCGAGGGTTTCAACCCCAAACGGCTCGACAATATAATTACCAATAAGGTTATTTAACTATAGTGAAACTGAAGAACGTACTAAAAGTTAAACATGTTTAAAGAAAGACACACCAACTCCTCTACACCTACATTACATGTACACCCTCACATAAACTACACACCCTCATTCTTTATCACATTACACACGCATTCTTCACTCATCATTGTGGTAACATACTAATTCTAAATAGTTTGTTTTTTTAATTTTATTTTATTAGTTTCATTTTACAATCGTTCCATTCCATCAATATTACAGATATTGTGCTTAAAAGAATGAATTTTGGTTTCAGTAAATAAGTGTGGAAGACGCTGACGGCTGAGACACAGTTTATACTAGTATACGTAATAGTCAACGTAAACTGTTATAAATATGTATACATTTCCATGATTTTGTACATAAACTAAGAGAAATTTGTAATTTTAGGAGTTATAAATAAATAAACTAAACTATTAAACTTGAGGTTTCCCGCAGCCGCAGCAGCAGCGCCAGCCCAGCACGCCGAGCCAGGAAGATGGGATGGCGCAAGATTGTCGACATGGCCTCTGTAACGAAATCTAAAAATAAAAATCGAAGTCTAATCTATATTTTTATAGAAGTATATTAATTATATATTAGGTATGTTGAAACTGTTTGTACTTCCGTCACTTGTCCCTTAAGGTTCATTAGAAAACCAGCGTCAGACTGCATTTGTCTGGCATTAATGCTGAAATGAACCTTTTTGGCGCAGCCGTGAGGCACTCACTATTGTTGCATTATTTTCACTTTTTTTTTATGTTTGTTTTTTGTATATGTGTTTCACGAACTGTGTCCAAATAAACATTATTCTTTCTTTATTCTTTTCTTTAAATCTCAAAATGGCTGGTTGACACTTCCCATAAACCAAGGGCTGACTTTTACCTTTGGCCAGAGGCTAAGCTTTGCCATACAACGTGGCAATGCCGCCAGTCTCTTGGGTACACTATCAGTCGACAGCGATGCGGATGAATTTTTCGACGCCATATTTTAGTTTGTGAATAGTTTTAGTTAAATTAGTAATTTGTAGCGACTGCCTGTTTGACCTACATAACACAGTTACTAGTACCCCTTGGCAAGACTGGTTGTTAGACTTTCGGGCTTCTGACGACCCGTAAGGACTGTCAAAGATCTACGAATGACAGTCGGGCGGGACCAATTGCTTAGCGTGCTTCCCGAGTAAAACTGTACTAATTTTTATGCCTTGTAATTTTTTGAATAAAATATAATTTCGTTTATTACATTTTTACCATTTAGATTTTTTTTTGTTTTCTTTTTCTTGTCACTACTATTACTAATTTAAGACCTAAAAGAAAGAATCTAAATAATCACATTACCCATAACTGTCTATAATTAATACAAAATACACCATCATACATTGGTATACCAACATACTAACAAAGGACATTCCTCACACACCTACCTACATCAAAAACAATAATCAATATAATGAAAGCCGACCCCGGCGACTAATTAATCGCATGAACGACTTTCAATAATCGTCCGTACGGTCCGGTTAATGAAAAATCGTGCGGACACGTCCGTTCTCGTCCGAAAGAATCCGGTGATCCGGCTGACCGTTGTAATTGGGTGGTCGTTTGAATAGGATCACGTGTTTTGATCTAGGTAATGGACTAAAAAGAGGGTGGGTTATTGATTTTGTGTTAATGTTTTTTTTTATTTTTATTTACGTATTTGTCGAGGAGTGGGTTTGAAATAGTTTCACTAGGAAAAAGCTGCTGATATTCTTTTTTTAATTACACAGCGATGATAATGGAGTACCTGAATGTAACTTCATGGGGAGAGGGGGAACAAAATAAGAAACGTTAGAAGATAATTTAAAAGAAGGTACCTATATGGTACCTTCTTTTAAATTATCTTCTAACGTTTTTACGATTTACGTTTTCCACATTATTTTCTGGTATAGTAGATGTCAATAAGTGTGGCAAATCACAAGCCGTCAGACGAGCCACCTATTTTTTTGTGTTGTGTTTGTGTTGTCGCCCAAAAACATCAAAAAACACACACACCAATAAAATCTTAGTAAACATACAGAATAACTTATTAAGCTACGCTTTCCTAGAACAGCCACATAGCGGCCGCAGTGACGGCTGTCATGAAAATTATGGCATCGGGGTTTGACTTTACGGTGTCAAAAAACGCTCCTTTCATAAGTAACGTTTCGGTGAGGTCATTCACCGGTAAATTGAGGACGCTATGTGGCGGCCACCGTTCTTCGCACAGCGTTCTATAATGATCTTTCGGGGCGCTGTTAGTAAACATTTGTGCAATTTATTGTTTTGATAATTAATGTCACTTGAAATGTATTCAAAAAAACAAGATGGCAGAGTTAGTTTCAATTTTGGCCACGCGCCAAAATAACCTTGTAGCGCAGTTTGATGATTACCTTATGGGGCGGCCACCCTTCCTGTAGGAAACCGTAGATTTAATCCTTATAAAAATAACTCAATCAGTCTCAACATAAACTCAGGTGCACAAAAAATCTGCTGCAAGCGCTTCAAAGCGCAATCGTAAAATTAGAAAAAGTAGCTTCAAGCGATCCCTTATCCAAGTCACTTTTATGATCCTATTATAAAATCGTCTTTATGCGCCATTTTATTGCTAAAGGACTTAGGTAATTACGTCACGGTGCAAAGATGAGATTCTCAGAGTTAAAGACCTATTAAAAGTTTTTGATATTCCGGTCAGAGACAATCAAAATGTTTGATTGGATTTTGTTTTACTATTACTTTAGATATTACGGGGTTTAATAACCGTATCTACGGTTAAATATAGAAACCATCTTGCCTTTCTTCATTCGAAGTGAAAAGTTAAACTGTAACTAAAGTTTTTATTCAGAATTAAAATGAAATATTCATAACTAACAACTTATGCCTAATAAATTAATAAAAATATAAATTTATTATCTTATTTTAATTTAACTAAAACTATTAACAAATTAAAATATGGCGTCAAAAATTCATCCGCATCGCTGTCGAATGGTAAGTCGCAAGAGACTGGTAGCATTGCCACGTTGTATGGCAGTGCTTAGCCTCTGATCAAGGTAAAAGCTAGCCCTGGGAATGGTTTGTGTTTCACAAAACAGTATTTTTTCTAATTTTTTTATATTGCCATCACATGGTGCCTTAACAATAATTGATGTTTAGTGCAACCTCAGCCAGCTCGGGTTAGTCATCCCCACGGCAAGTTATTCACGTTACGCTCGTTTCAGACCCAAAAAAAGAGAGTAAACTATATAAAACTAATTTAAAGTTTGAAAAAAATAATTTTCTAAAGCTTACAAATCTCAACATACAAAACCGAAAAATATCGAAAATCATTTAAACAATACTCATAAATACAGGCTGTATCCAAAACTCAACTGTCATTTATAATAAAACCTTTTTTTATTTATACCTTGGCGACCGTCATTAAAGCATGTATTCCATCAAGCCGGTCCCCTGTCGCGCATAAACAATAGATATAAAACGAGCCAAGTGGAACACCCCCTTTTGTATGCGGACTCAGCTCGTCATGCCTGTCATACACTACAGGGGATGTCGGTTTGATTTCTGTGTGAAAGTATTTTCCTGGACGTTTTCCTGTAGGTGTGTTTTGCTTAAAGTCATATTACATTGCAGCTCCTGATATAATAAATGTTTCGTTTGAACTTAACATGTGTTTTTGTTTACCATGAAAAATGACTATTATTTTTGACACTTACCTTTATTCTGAAATGTCGTCAGAAATTTTTCTAACACTGATTTAATATTTCTGCTTCAAAAAATATATTTTAGGATCTATTACGATTGTGGTAATAAAAAGGGTTACAATATTGAGTAAAACGTACTTGTAATAAAGATACCAGTCAAAAATCCGGCAGAGTTAATAAAGCAGCCTGTATACAAAAACCCATTTAGTGCATTTGTAGTAGTTGAATTGTTGTCCAGCGCGAATCAATCACTGGCCTCTGCCGGACACCTGATGCCGACTGTCTTTGTGTATTTATGTACGGTATGTGGACTATGAAGCACAGTCATGTACGAGTACGTATTGCAGCGTTTCACTGCATAAAACCTTTAAGCTTGAAGCCTTTTCGATTCCTTACTGGCTTTAAATATTGTATTTTTAAAGTTTCCGATTTTGAATTTGAATCTGGCTTGAAAAAAGGATGGTCAATTTTTTATGGCTTTCAAACTGCTGATACAGCAGAACTGATTTTTTTTTTTTGGAATCTGATCCTTATCTAGTAATGTTCTAGTATTGTGTATCGTATCATCGTTGGTTAGGAATAGAAGCAATTTAATAAGTGTGCTGTTGTCTGGCTGTGTGTCCGGTTTTGGGACCGGCCGGAGTTGCCGGAGTGCCTGGGTCCCGTGCAGAGCGCGAGACTGCAGCACTGCAACTGCTCATAACCCTTGGCGCCGGCAGTCTAGCCGCGACGGGACGTCCTTTCAAGGCGGAGGTCCTTGGGACCTCATTTCTGAACCGTATCTTTTCCCGTTTTATTCTTCGTTGGCGTTCTTTAACTACATACATTTTCGTAATTCTGATTGTTTTTCCTACCATAACTACCTATCAATACTGATTCCTATTAATCAATCCATCTAAATCAGTAACAACTACTGATAACCACCTCCTTGGAAATAGTTCCATTCAAAACCACAGTAATGACAAAATCGTCCACATTAGGTTCACGCCACATACAAAAAGTAAGGTAACCAAAAAGAATTATCTTTCAAATACTGGCCATAAAGAAAACAGTTAATAAGGTAATGTCACGAACCTACGATAGACGGAAAGTGTAGGAAGATTATAATAAGTAGGCAGAAGGGACAATTGACATGCGATCTTACTTTTGTTTTTTAGTTACCTGATTAATTAAATATTAAAATACATATAATTAATCATGCCCACTGTTTCGCCCACGTGGAGATTAGAACTTATCCCACAGAAACGTACGGTGGCGGCATCTACAACGTCAAAGGCGGTCTACGCATCAAAGACCTGACGTCACACAAACCCTGCCTCGCGCAGTTAGAGTTTACCGTGCGATTAACATATATAAGACTATCCGACAGCAACCATTGGGCAGTTGCCCGCTAGACACAGCACCTGTCTGGTCCGAGGATCTTCCCTTTTTAATAGAGGATGAGTGAACTTTACACCCTGTTCCTCATACCTCTAAATAACCATTTCCCAACTATGAAAGGGTAGTATCGCAACTTAACGATTACACTGGCGTTTCTGCCACTACGGCCCATACTCTTTGTCCTCATAACGTTAGTTTTATTTTTGCTTTATTGGCGTTTCCATACAATATAGTGGTGCACCGTTATGGTAGCGTGAGCCAGCACTATTTGTTAGCCGACGGACATCGGGCTAGCGCAAATAACTTAAAACGAAGATTCATTGCGTTTTAAATTGATAAGCAATAAACTTGTGCAGTATTTTTATTATTTTCTGATATAGTTAAAGTTCTGGTTTAATTTAAAATGTCCGATGAAGTATAGGAATTATAAACTACAGTGAATAACTTCTTGTACGTTGTTTTCCACGCATTTGGGAATCTTTACTCGTTAAATTGGTAAGATACTTTCGCACTAAAAAAAGGTACAAACGTGGACTTAATGCCTTAGGCATTCTCTACCAGTCAACCAAGGGTGGTGAAGAGATTAGATGGCAGGTGCTCTGTTTGAGAGGAACAATGATATTTTTATTTTTATCAAAAATATAATCATACTGAATTATAAATAAGCTAGTAACTAATATTGGAAAGGATATGAGCATGAAATACAGTTAATATACTAAATGTATAAAATCGTAATCTTAATTTATAGATGCAACAAAATAAAAATTAAAAAAATCTAAAAGACTAAAATATCTCTTAGAGCACTGTCGCATATTTTCGGTAATCTCTGTGGTCCTCTTAATTTGTTAATGAGTTCAAACACCGGTTTCAATTCATCTTGAGTCACACCCTGAAATAAAACAAAATGACAATCTTTCAAATTATAATAATATTTTATCTATGTGAAGCTTCCTAATTTGAAAATTCACTCTGTAAAGGTGCGTCCACACTATATAACATAACACGTTATAAAACATAGTTACGTAACATGTTTCTATAGAGAGATTAGCATTGTTGAATAATGTGGACGTGTTATATAACAAAAATCTATGTGTTATATACCATAATCTGGACGCACCCTAAGGCAATGGCCTCTATTGTGCTGAGAAGGCCACACTTGCTCAATGCGGATTGGCGATAACAGACTTAGCGAAAAAGCGCTGGGCAAACGCTTAGTACGCCATGATCCGTCACTCACATGTTTATGTACTTACGTCAGTAGATTACCAGATAAGATAGTTTGACAACAGTCACCGCCTCTGTTGTCTAGTGGTTAGTCCACCTGTCTCAGACCCAGAGGTCCCGGGTTCGATTCCCAGTGGGGGCAAAATTTTCTGCTTCATTTGGTTGGTGGTAGGGCTTGTTTTAAGTCCGCCTGGCTAGCTACCACCATCTTATCTAAGTCTGTCGCCATAACAACAATGTAACCAGCAATGTTGTGTTCCGGCAGTTAGAGGTAAGATAGCCAGTTCCTCTGTGGTAGAGGATTTCGGGTGAAGCTCGCTTCCACCTTCGGCCTGATCACTTACCATCAGGTGAGATTCAGAACAAGAGCTTGTCATAAGTAATTTACCTGTTTCCGCCGGTAGATGACGACAGTGATCATTCTTCCCCACAGCATTTGCATCAAGAACGGCGGTGAACCTTCAACCTGTAAAAGATGCAGCTGCATCATCGCGTCGTGTTTCAAGGCTTTATCTGTAAAAAAAACATGACGGGGCTGGAGATAGGGGTATTATCATCTCTCATGGGGTATTATCATCTCTCTTTGCCTAGCCTTATACCATTTCATTTGGGGTCAGCTCTCTTCTTCATCCTTCGCTAGAAGGTCAGTTGTTGTTGTCGGTGTTATTATCATGATTGCTTATTGGTAATGTATATGATTTATATCTTATAAGCTAATGAAGATTTCTTTCTTTGTGATGACTCTCTGTAGCGGACATATACAGGGTGGCAGGTACATCGATGCGCAAACAGTAACGATGAATTCAGCACTTGATTCTAGATCTCATAGCGTAGAAATTGTTTGTCGGTTATCAAAAAAAATATCTACTATGTCATAGAAAAGTGTAATACCTACGCGGTCAAAATGTATGGAACAGCAATTTTTTTTTTTAGTAAGCGACGTAAAGTTTCTACTCACGGGATTCAGAATTATGTAATAATATCTTTAAGATAATTAAAGGGAATGCGGATATATTGTGAAGGGTGGAACAAGTCGTGGCAGACGGGTATGTAGTCGTCGTCGTCAGCTGCGGTTGCTGGCGGTACCGCGCGCACGATCTAACTTGCTGAGTGAGGCGCCGCTGACGAGCGCGCTCCGCACTCTCAACATCATTGCTGATGACGTCGACAATATAGCAAAGAATAGCCACCTATAGAATTTTTTATGATACAAGCAGTGGAAATATTAAATTTTTGAGTTGTAAATAATAAATAAATGTACTGTGTCCATGGTAACAGGTTCCGCTTCGATGTCTCTGCTACCCTGTATAGACGCCATCATTCAACGACAACGATTAATGCAAATAACTCACGAATATCATTCTTGCCAATATCCAAAGAGATGACTTGCTGGAAGCACCCGTTCACTCCTTTAATGGATTTGGACCAGACATCAAAAGGGTTAACAGTGTGGTACCTCTGTCGCACTATGATGCCGTCAGTGTCTTTTGGCAGCAGTTTCTTAGGTGACGCAACTGTGTTATTTATTAGCCATCTGAGACTACCCTGTAAAAACATATTTATATTTTACTTTATTAAATGTGCAGTAAAGAGAACCTATTCTTTCCCTACTGACGGCGCCCGTTCACGAACGTGACGCATGGATCAGCATCATTCAGCAAAACCATTTTGAAGGGAACTTAACTAACTAATCTACTACTAATAGGTAAATGTAGTACTAATAAGTAAATGTACTACTAATAGATAAATGTACTACTAATAGGTAAATGTACTACTAATAAGTTAATCTACTACTAATAGGTTAATCTACTACTAATAGGTTAATCTACTACTAATAGGTTAATCTACTACTAATAGGTTAATCTACTACTAATAGGTTAATCTACTACTAATAGGTTAATCTACTACTAATAGGTTAATCTACTACTAATAGGTTAATCTACTACTAGACTAAGCGTTCGCGAAGGTTCTTTTATTCCATTCATCATAATCAGCCTATAGGTAATGTTCCTACTGCCGGGACACCTGCCTTCTCTCGGCGAGAGGGAGCGGCACGTAATCCACAACACGGGCCTAGTGCGGATTGGTAGATGTCACATGTTTTCGAATTTTTGGTTCTAGGAGATGCCGGTTTCCTCACCTTATTTTCCTTCACCGCTTTTGAGAGCAGTGGTGATGTAATAATTTACACAAAGTAAAACGCCTGTCTGGGTAAGTCGTGGCGTTTACCACTGGGCCACCACTTAGAGTACATTAGTTAGAGTAAAATAATCAAGAATTCTCACCCCATCAGTCTCACTAATCTCCACCTTATAACACGTCACCTGTTTATCAGGAAACAACTTTTCAGGTATGATGGCCACCACATGCCAAGCACCAATCAAATCCTTCATATTAAAGTTGGCCTGAAAGTTGTCACACTTGGTACTGTTATCAGTACCTTCTGAATTCACCAGGGTTATAACGAGTAGGATTATAAAAGGTGTCATGTTCGAATGAGGTTGAAGACCGAAATGAATTTTTGGAATGAATCTTGAGAATAAAGTTGTTAGGACGGTGGTGATGGGTATGGAATGATTAGAAAGGACGAAAAGAATGATATTTTTATTTTTTATTTTTTTAACCACAACGGGGAAGCTCTTGGCCTGAATCTCACCTGATAGTAAGTGATGATGGTGGAAGCGAGTTTCACCCGGAATCCTCTACCACAGACGAACTGGCGATCTTACCTCCTACTGCCGGAACACAATAATGCTGGTAACATTGTTGTTATGGCGACAGACTTAGATAAGATGGTGGTAGCTAGCCAGGCGGACTTAAAACAAGCCCTACCACCAACCAAACCGAGCAGAAAATTTTGTCCCCACTGGGAATCGAACCCGGGACCTCTGGGTCTGAGACAGGTCTGACACTAGACCACAGAGGTGGTTAAATATCTACAATTGGCAGCAGTAGTAATCAGTTTCATCACATTGATCAACATTAGCAGCCTTGTTCAACCCACAGCTGAGTATAGGCGTCCTCCCATTTGTGCCATGCTTCCCTGGTCTGTGTGGATCTCAACCAGGTCTTCATCGCGATCTTCTTCAGCAGTCTACTGCAAAATAATTAAACTTAGCTATGTCATTAAAGCTAGTTTCATAAACTCTTGGATTTTAAGAATTATGTGAGTCTCGAAACTCTTTTGACATTATTGCTTGAATTTAAACAAATAACACACATATGCAAGCACACTTGGGCATCGTGGTCTCTCAAGAAAGAACAACTCCGTTATATATATAAGAAGAAGTGTTATATTATGTTGTGTGTGAAAAATGTTGTCTGTTCTAAACACTTCAAAGGACAATGAAGATGAAGTGTGAGAACTCGACACGTGGGCGATCGTTTTACGTGCAAATAATTGGATAATCTCTTAATGTCTGCTAGTCTGGCGTGTGACACATTTTAAAACAATTATTCAATTTGTGTTCTTCGTAATAAATGGCAGTGAGTCCAGCGACCTAATTTTATGAGTTCATTCACTGGATCTTGAGGTATTCATGTGGCTAGTGTTAATTTTATTTGGCTTACATAATTTATGTCTTTAAAATATGACTTCGGTAGTTGTCTGGAAGCTGGTACCCACACCAAAAGGAATAAATGATACACATATTATTAGAAAGATATTAATATTTAGAACAAGAATTCCAAAGTAAGGGCCTTTGGAACGCTTGTTCCTTGTCCAATAGGAGTAATACAGGATGATTTTTATAAGGATTTGGTACGATTGTAGTGAACTTTCTTGCTATCCAACGATGTACACACACACACGTGGCTATTGGAATGGGGGCAAAATTAGCATCATCCTTTCCAACAATTCATAAAAAATCTGACTTCATTGATTGGAAGTTCCAAAATTGAAAATTAATCGTAAAATACAACGTCCCTTGGGTAAAAATAAAATTATTTTTTTCGAAAAATATGAAAATTCTTACCTATAAGGAACTCAAAACACATACATACAAAACAAGTCAAATTAAAATCGTTTATTTGCATAAAATGTGGTAGGTAAAAAAGATGTTACATAATATTATAAAATTCAATGCAAAGACACATTCCGCCATGCAGTGATGGCAAGCAGATATTTAAAGGATGTTAGTCAGTTACACAGTACATTATCATCCATTTTAGGTATATTAAATTCGAGTTTTAGCGCTAACAATTTATTCAAATTGGTAGTGATACCAATTTGAATTAAAATGTTTATTACTCATTACATTACGGCACGGTTGGCGCAGTGGTTAAGCGATTGACTGCTGGGCTGCCAGGCGCGGGTTCGTTTCCCACACGGAACAAATATTTGTATGACCTACAAGTAGTTGTTCCAGGTCTGGCTGTTTTTGTATGTGAGTTTAAATGTTTGTAAACGCACCCACAATACAGGAGATATTCCTAGTGTGGCTGTGGCAATGTTTAAAAAATAAAAATAGGTATTTAAATAGTAAGGTAAGTAGTTAGAGACAAGATAACTAAGTTACCAAAGTAACTTAAACAACTAAAAAGTACAATGACCGAAATGGACAAAAGAACTCATCCCGATAATAAAAACCAAGCTTTAGAATTTCTTTTAAATCGCCATTTTCCCATTCAAAAACATCTCAAGAATTATCTGTGTCCCCATACAAAAACATGGTCATTGTTTAAAAAGTCAAAACCGACATAGATTTACTTGAACAAAGGCAGTAAAAACAGTTTATAGACTTGTTATGGCTGTCCCAACGGACAGTGGGAGTGGTACAATTTGTAAGGTTGGAGCGATTTAGATTTCTCTTCACTTCACGTCTTGGCAAGGTTCAGCTTGAATTTTGTGGAATAGTTTCACGCCTGTATTCTCCAAAGGGTTAGGCAGAGGTGTACCTTAGTACACTCGCATTTCGCCAGTACATACTTCTAAGTCCCATGTAATAGGGCGTGAGTGACAACTCATCAACCGGGCACAAATCCAGACCTCGGGATGTTACTGAGAAATTCCAGAAAGAAAAAACTCAATAACACCTTTCCCGACCTGGGAGTATAAATCAGGGCCTCATGCATAACAGTAGCGCTTACGACCGCTAGAATAACGAGGCAGTTAAAAAGTCTCAAAATAAGTAGAAGTATACAAACGTAAAATGAAAAAGGAAAACAGTGTTTCCACCGAAGTTTAATATGAAGACGGGATAGATGCTTTAAAAAAGGTTTTGTAATTGCTATACTACTGCTACTGCAACTTTTTATTTAGCAGTAACGTGAATTTATAATTGTTGGAGGCATAATAATTATAAAAAGTATTTTAACTCAAAAATAAAATTATGTCTAAAAAAAATTGGTCTAATAATTTGATAGTTTAAACCTGAGATGATTTGTGTAAACTAATGGTCTACTAGGAGTTATTATTTAAATAGACACCTTATACTTGATTACGAGAAGTTTTATTTAAATGTTATTTCTCGCTTATATCTTGCACCGTATTCAAAAGACAGAATCGGTGGAAACAGATTTTAATGTATCCTATGAAAATCTTCATTCAAAAGCTCTTTCCCTTTGCATTTTAATATAAATCTCGAATTGGGAGTTTATTAGCGTTGGGCGAATACCAATAAATGTGAAAATTATGTATTCTTTCATTCAATGGATCTTTTTGAGAGATTCTTAGGATTATTTACATGCTGATGCCGTATGGACGAGTGAAGTGCAAAAGCTGGTGGAAAAAATAAAGTTGATTTTAATGTAGGTATTTGCTTTGAGGTAAATTAATTTATCTCAATACTCAATAGTTTATTTGAATTGTCCACTAAGTGTGGAAGCCAAAACCCCTAAGATAGAACATAGTTTATTTGCAATCCACAAAGTGTACTAAGGTGATAACTAAAAATTATTTGTGATCATCTTAACAATGGTACCTAACAATGATTCTGTAAAATGCTCTCTGAGTGGAAACCTGGTGACCTGTAATACAGGTGTTTCACTACCTACCACAGGCACCAGTGATTCACGACTATGTAAATTACTTGTTTATGCCAATAAATAAAATATTTTCATTTTTAAAATATTGTGAACAGTGTCGGGCACAGCAAAATATTAGGTGAGAGGGAGGGAGCTTTGAAAACTGTACTAATACGTGTTTTTTTATATCCCATAACTCTAGGGTTATATTCTCTAAGTAAAAATAATACATCAAGTCCTAGAATATGTGGTCCAAAAATGCATAGTTTCGAAGATAACATTTTCATTCAAACTAATCATTCATATTATTTAGAGTTAAGAAAATGCGATGTTGTCACATTTCACAAAAGGGTGTTTTATGAAATATAATTGAAAAATTATATTAGGACTTAAACATAAATGGCGAAATGTGAGCGTCCCTACTATAGGGACACCTCTGCCCTACCCTTCGGGGAAACAAGGCGTGATGTTATGTTATTCCCTCTATGGCACATCATTCCTCCTCTTTCACGATTTATTATCCAAATTATCCTTAACCCAAACGACCTTATAATTTTTAGCATCTAAAACAAAAATGTCAGTAATTAATCTTACCCTTTCACGAGCTGTTAGTCTCGTCGGGGAAGGATTTAGAGTTTGCGACTCATTAACTGCGAATATTTCATAAAGCACCTAGGTATAGGGTTATCCGTCAACATTTTCGGGTTAATGTCTATAATATAATGAATAGAAGGATTCATGTTTTTTATTATTACTTTGAAAATTAACGATAAAATATAGAGAATTATTAACTACCGACTCGCTTTCTTTGCGACCTAGTATTAGTATACAGGGTATCTCAAACGTAGTGTTCCAAAGGCAAATGAGGTGAAGCGAAAGGTCCACCTATCATTAAAAAAATTAAAAACTGGGATATTCGCTATTATTATTTTCAAGAAATTTATACTTCCACTTGAATTTTTCGACCCTTCGCTTTACCTCATTTCCCTTTGGACCACTACGTTTGAGACACACTGTACCTATAGAAGTATACATACCATTTTTAAAATCACTCACTGTAAGTACCACTACTAAACCGAGAACAATCTTGCTTATGTTCGTCAATAAACATATAACAGTGGATATGTGACTGCTGTCAGTCTGTCACTGCTAACGAGGATATGTAGAACGTCTTCAAACGTTGCAATCAGAACACCGATGTCGTTTATTGAAATCTCAGCCCTTATAGCACAGAGTAGGCGATCAAGTAAGAGACAACATTTGGTACTAATATTTTTTGTACTATACAATTATTCTGACCTTTTTTTTCTGATTTATTTTATTTTTTCCCCATTTTATTACATTATGGGTCACTTGCACCATAAATCAATGCATTCATTTTTTTTTTTTTTCTTTAATCATAATTATTTAAAACATAATTCTGTCTCTATCGTTTTCAAACTATTGACGGAAACAGAAAGAGGTTTTAAAGACGTTTAGCGCTAAACATGTTTAGGACTGCCTCGTTGGTGTAGTGGTCGCAAGCGCTACTGCTGAGCTTGAGGTCCTGGTTTCGATTTTCATCTGGGATTGCTCAGTAGCAGCCCGGAGTCTGGATTTGTGACTTTGTTGATGGCAATAGGCTCGCCCCCTATTACATGGGACTTAAACATAACTGGCGAAATGTGGGTGTATTATATAGGTACACCTCTGCCTAAGCCTTCGGAGAATACAGGCGTGATGTTATGTTATGAGTGTTTAGGAATTTGTGTTGCAATAGGCCTAACCATTAAAGGAGTGTTGTGGAGTTTCTTGCCCATTCTTCTCCATACGAAACCTCCTCCTTGTCATTCTTCTCCATACGAAACCTCCTTGTCATTCTTCTCCATCCTTGTTGATTTTCGACGTCCAAACGTGTCTTTTATGTGCCTATTTGCTAAATGATTTGACTTTGACTTTGTCTTAATTAAATCGTTAAAGTTAAAAGCGTTGTGATCAACACATCTTATTTATCAATGGCTTTTTTTAACGATTATTCGTATTTTAGGAAGATACTGAACTCTGTACAGCAATCATTAGGACGGAGTACACTAATTATTATTAAATAGATAAATACCAAAATTCACTACAATAATATAAATATTAAAACCTTAAAACGCAAACCACAATATTTTACTTTAAAACGCGTTACAAACAAAACAGTCACAAAAAGTGACAAAAAGTCTCTGTGCCAACCTACTCTGTGCCCGAAGATGATTGTCACCGATAGAGAGCGCCAGTTCGTAAAGTTTTACGATCACTTCCGACACGACACAGCCTCTTAGTAATCTGCACTACTAGGGGAACACCCAATAGGGGTAGTAGTAGGTTCCCCTAATAAGGAACTAGTAGTGCTGCGGTGATGTCTCACTCTATATGAATCTGTTCCATCTTGAATCAATGCATCGAATCTTGATTGAATTTCGAAGGGCGGTCGGTTATGATCCATAATGCAAGTCTATGAATGAGATCCTAATCTTTAGAATTTGAATAATATCCGTTCGGATGTTATGGATACGTTATCGGGATACTACATCTTAGTTATTGCAGGATAATATTATAATATTAAATAGAGCGCAGGAAGTGTTTGATCTTTGTGTGAGGTACCTATTATTGCCAGACCTACCTACGTAGTCTTCGTCTTTCTTTTTATTTGATTAATAATTAATTATAATAATAAAATAATAATTAGCAATATTAATAATAATTAATAATTCTGGACACGGCTCGCATTGTCAGGAGGTTCCTCTCTCTGGAGCCCTGACCACCGGTAGCTTGGACCCTGTTCCCGATGCCGGTGGGCTACTATTTTTTATATTTTTAAATGTTATTATAATTTTTGTATTCTAATATTTAAAAATGTAAAATATATGAATTTAATTAAATAAAGGAAATAATAATAATAAAATAATAATTAGCAATATTAATAATAATTAATCAAATTAATAATTAGCAGAATTAAATTGAACATACAACAAAAAACAATTACTTCGAAGCTCCCATGCAAATAAAAAGCCACAAAGCACATATTATTCGTTTAGCAGCAGTAGTTCTAAACCATAACAAACCCGGGTGTGTCTACCGCTCCCTCTAAACTGTATAAATTGCGTTTAAATTCCTACACTGTGGCGTCACTCGTTATGATGCAGGCATTAGTTGTGCTGTATCCGCCCGTCCGTCATCGGATAGTGGCCATGGTTTGCTGGAAATTTTGTAAAACAACGGAGGGTGATTTTTCAATTGTCAGTTAACTTTTTTTTTTGTAAGGATTTATATTTGCTGAAATCTAGCTGAAAACACAGAATTAATAGTACCCACAGCACAAGCAGATGCGTATTAAATATACACGGTGATTTTTTATTCAATGATAACCTTTCAGGGCGTTAAAGTTCTCATGATTATGAGCAACTTTCACTATGACACCAACTCTGCAATATTGAAAAAAATATCTGTTGTTTCATACAAAAGTGCAATATTTACATGAAAATGAATGAAACAGATGTATATTTCTTTGCTATTTCGTAGTTGGTCCCATAGGTACTGAAAGTTGTTTATAATCATGAGAACTTTCACCTCCTGAAAGGTTAACAGTGAATTAAAAATCACCGTATATAAACATTGCATTTTAACCGGCGGTGCCTGACTTCGATAATTAGCTGTTTGCATTACGTTCATCTTTTTTTTTAACGATCAACAAAAATTCTCTAAAGAATAGCCAACCTACATACCCAGGTGATGGATGCAATCGCTGCATCGAGCAAAGCTTTTATTCAGATATTTTAAAGCGACACAACCGCTGGATATCATTTTTACGGAAAAGAAAGAATAATATAACAGATTATATCAATTGAAATCTTTCAAGAATTGACATCCAAGTGGTAAAGTTCATTTTTATAATCTAAAATGGTTTTCAATGACGCCATACACCTACCACACACCTTACACATAATAATATACCATTAACATACGCCTTTATTTATAAACGTTGCTATAAGTTTAAGAGATGTTTAAACGTCATTATATGTATTGTAAAGCAGTCGATAATCATACCTAATCTTAAGCCTGGTATAAAAATAAACCTAACTACTAAACTCCACTTTCTATCGCTGCAGCGGCTTTTGCACATGCCGCGCCCAGAAAAACATTTTGCAAATGGCGCATAATGAGTGACGCCATTTGATAGGTGCATTACTATGACGTCAGTCCTGTCTTCATCGCCCAGACATTTATTAAGCCGACAGGGTAATGCAGGGTTGAAATCCTTTATGGGTGGGAAATTTTATGAAAATGTAGGGTTAAGTGTTGGTCATAATATTGTAACTTATTAGGTTATGTTTATTTATCGAAGTGGTATTAGTCAGATCGATTACTGTAGCTTAAACGCGTCCAAAACTTCATACAAATTGCTCATTTTTTTAATCAACGAACGTTTGGAAAACTACAAGTCAAAGTTTTACAACCAACTTCAAAAAACTCGGCTGTTTTTTTGGTATTATTTTTCACTTTTTAGTTGTGGTACACACCTGCCACACACAAATTCGAATACCACGAACTGCTTTGTTAATAACACTGGTAGGAAGTTATTATTAACTAGCTGCTGCCCGCGGCTTCGCCCGCGTGAGTGTCGGAAATTACCCCATTCATCCCCGTCACCACATCAGGTTTTAAGTATAAATATTGAGTTTCGAGTTAATCGGACAGCGCGTTAAAATTCTTCCATACAAACACTGACACCCCCCAACCGTAGGATAGGATACTTTTCCGGGATAAAAAGTACCCAGTGTGGTGCCCAGGATATTAAGATATTATTAGAAAAACAAAAAATTACAAACCTTATAATTTATTTAGATAACTATTCGTGCGAAGTTTCATGTTTATTACCTCAAGGAATAAGATTTTTCATACAAACTTTTATCCCTTATTTTACCACCTTAGGGGTTGAATTTCGAAAAATCCTGATACACGTTATTCTTAATTTTTGGGTTTAAGTATAAATATTGAGTTTCGAGTTAATCGGACAGCGCGTTAAAATTCTTCCATACAAACTTTGACACCCCCCAACCGTAGGATAGGATACTTTTCCGGGATAAAAAGTACCCAGTGTGGTGCCCAGGATATTAAAGAATAATTATACCAAGTTTCATCGTAATCGAACCGGTAGTTTTTGCGTGATGCCTGAACAAACAGACAGACAGACAGACAGACAGACAGACAGACAGACAGACAGACAGACAAAAAATTTTTTAATCACATTTTTGGGTTCGGTGTCGGTCTAGTAACACCCCCTGCCATTTTTTTTTTTCATATTTTCAATGTACAGAATTTTCACTTCTACAGATTTATTATAAGTATAGATATCAACATAGACTAAGTGGGAAAAATACGAATACTGAAGCTAACTCAAAAACTACGCAAGCTAAGTTAATAAAATGTATAAGAGACCACCGCACAATTTTCCTCTACATAATGAAAAAAGAATTCAAAATCGGTCCACAGCAGAAGTAAATATCGATGAAAATACATTTTAAAAAAACATGCATAAAGACGAACTTCGAACCTCCTCTTTTTTGTAAGTCGGTTAAAAAAAAGTCGGTTCAGTAAAATAGGTAGTTAATAATAAGATAGCATTCGTGAAAATATGTCCATATTATTATAAATTAATTAATTAATAAAAATAACAAAATTATGTACTAACTTAACTAAAACTATTCACAAACTAAAATATGGCGTCGAAAAATTCGTCCGCATCGCTGTCGACTGGTAGTGTACCCAAGAGACTGGCGGCATTGCCACGTTGTATGGCAATGCTTAGCCTCTGGCCAAGGTAAAAGCCAGCCCTTGGGTCACAGGAAGTGTCAACCAGACGTTTAGAGATTGAAAAAGGATTTTATCAATAACATTGAGATTATTTAAATGCGTACACTTACCCCTTTAGGCACTCAAATCAATTAACAACGTCTAAAGTACACCACTTTCTCAAGATTACCCTCAGAAAAAAGTGTAACCAGCCGGCAAACGCTTCAAAGGCAACATTAATCTATATCTACCCGCTAAAAGGAGGTTGAATTAACGATAATAATTACTAATTAGTGCTGGCAGATGCACTCTCTCTACTAATTTCACACCTGAGTAACCACTTTTGGGTAAAGGGTAGAATTAAGTGGTGCATTTTTAATTTACCTTTAATGTAAGTGAAGGTAAGATTCGGAAGTGATCTGTTTGTAATTGATTTTGTAGCTGTTAGTAATTACTTGTCTGAAGTTGCAAAGGACTTCTAAAATGCCCAACGTTCATATCTTGTGTTTATGGTTGGAAGAAGGGTGCTGAAAATTTCGTTGCCTACCTTGCGGGAGTGATGCTGATGAACTAGTTGCACGAAGGCTGCGCTGACGTTCATACTCAGGGTCACCAATTTAGGTAGGTATGGGGAACAGGGTGTAAAGTTCACTCATCCTTTATTGAAAAGGGAGGATCCTCCGACCAGACGGGTGGTGTGTCTGGTGGGCAACCGCGCAACGATTGATGTCGGATAGGTAGGATGTTATATAATGTTGATCGCGCGGTAAACTCTAATAGCGCGATGCAGGATTTGTGTGACGTCAGGTCTTTGATGCGTAGTTCGCATGTGGCGTTGTAGCTTGTAGATGCCGCCACAGTACGTATAGTGAAGTTTTTGTAAGTCATCATGAAAGTTTTGAGTATGAATGTAGATGGCTATACGAGTAGGGAAAGACCAAAGAAACGATGGATGGAAAGTGTGAAAGATGATATGGCTAAAAAGGGAGTGACTATCGAGATGACGACTAATAAGTATGGAAGAAAAAGACATGTTGCGCCGAACACAAACACATTGGGAAAAGGGCAGGACAATGATGATGATAGTTAAGTAAGAAATAAAACAGCTAGTAACAATCACTTTAAACACAAAATACGGAAAAATCATTGAAGAGCTATTATAAAATGCAATCACGAACTTATTTACAAAACGCTGTAATCCATCTTAAAAGATAAAGACGCGACATTGTTACCCAGATAAAACGATTCCGAAACTGAATTTCAAATTTAAATTCGTTCCAGGATGTTTCCAATTAAGTGCGCGTCGTGGATGACGGATGACATCCTCCCGGGGGATGTCTTGTTGAAAAGAGGATGTTTGTGAACTATTGTAAATCTATTTTGAATTGGAGGCAGAATAATTCGGAAGGCGTATTAACGGGAATAGTGGTAAAACTTGATGGAATCTGACCTCTGAGCTTCTGAAAGTTTATTGTTATCATTTTGTGCCGAATCAATTCTGAGAGCATACATTTTCTATACTAAGTATTATTTTATATTCTGGCCACTAAGCATACTTAGCCCGATTATTGAGTGTATCAAAGTCATGAGGACAGTGATTATAACTATTTGATATCTTGTCCTCTTGACTTAGTTTAGAAAACTACAGCACTACCAAAATTTGTTACGCACAGGTGGATATAGGACTGCTTTATTGAGGAAAAGTGTTTTTGGTATGGCACCGGCTATTTATATATATTATATTATATTTATAGTTACCAATAACCACTTTTACTTTCAAAAACAAACTAACTATTCTTCTATTAAATAAATGTTACTACTCCGTATCGGATTTTTTAGCTGATAAAATATTAGTTGTGTATTAATGTTTGAATGTTTTTAATTTAGTTGTAAGTTTGTATTGTTTTGATGTTGCACTGCATCAATGTTTGCATGCCTAAATGGTAGAATGTACTAGGATTCTGTAATATGACTGTAACCACCTTATTGTAAATACCTACATTCCGAGCAAATAAATAAATATTCTATTCTATTCTATACATACATACACACATGACGCACACACATTACTCTATAAACTATTAATTAACATAAACAAAAATCCCACTTGTTTAACACAACTGGAATATCATGAACAAAAACAAACCCAAACAAAATGAAAATTATCTTTTTTCTCATTCCGGCTCTGAATGCAGTCAGTGTGCATTCTACACTTTACTGCTTTTCAGCTAAATATAAAACACGCTCAGAGAATTGTTAATTTCGAGAAACTGAGTATTTCTGATTATATCTTTTAGATAAGTCTTGGGGTACAATGAGCATAGGACTTGCTAGCTACAATGAGCATTCAAATTGTTAAACAAAGATTGGATATTTTTTAATGTAACGTAACAATAAAAAGTATCCACTTTATGATGACTTTACGTACAGTCAATAGCACATAAGTGGTAGCAATTTTACAGAGTCTTTATGTCTTAATACTTAGTGCCTAAGGGCGATTTTCGTATCACGTCTGGGGTCGCACACGCTCGGCAGTTAGCTCGCTCCCATTTTGCTGATTTTCTACTAACAGAATAGCTATACTTTATTTTACTATACTATACTACTATACTTTACTTTACCAAACTTTATTTCAAAATTGCAAACAGAAGTATAAGTTTTTTATCCATGATTTAGTGGTGAAAGTCCACTGAATGAAATCAGTGCTTATTGGTGTATTTGTGATCGTTTTTTGCCACAAATTAACCGATTTAGCACAACAGCAGTCCCAATTAGGTACCACTAATTTCCCATTGTGCTACTAACCTGCCAGCATTCCTAAAAGCGCACAAACCGTAAAAACCTCGAGATAAAGCAAGTATAAAATATTTTAATTATATTTTATCACCACTAAAACTGTGTAAATGAAAAACCGGTTTCGCTGCTTTATGAAATCGTAAAAAACTTGTCTTTGCGCCCAATGGGAGAGATTTGCAGTTTTCATGGTGTTACCATTGTTGAAATTTCATTATAGAGTTTTATTTCGGTGTGCCATCTCGATTTATATTGTTTCTTTTTATATTTTTAATGGCTATGGTAATTAAGGAGTTATCTGAAGATCTGTTTCGTTTTTAATTAGCTGTTGTTGTGTTTTGTGCCAAGTTTTGGTCTTGGTGATTAAATTGGAAAAGCAATATTTCGAATCTTTGTGGCACATCTGACAGGAATCCAAAATGGTGCTGGATGTCAATGTACGATCGACTTACGAAAACCTTAACCACCCTAAAAATGTGACGTTGATAAGTAATGCGTTTAATGTGGCAAAGTCCAAAAGTGATAAACGTTTTTGTGAGGTGATCGTACCTCAGACTTTTCGGGGCAGATCCAGTGCCTATCCCTCATGACATGACTGACACAGGCTTTAATTTTTTGCACACTCAATCTCATTTTCCAATTTTCGAAACGGTCTTAATTTGGAAAACCGCCTGTGAAAATGTTATGTTTATTCGACACAAAAAAATTGGGAGACCTTCCCATTTTTTTGTCAAATATACGTAACATTTTTATCATAACAAATTAATTCACTCTGCCTAACCTTTTCCCAATCATGTTTGGGTCGGCTTCCAGTCTAACCGGATGCAGCTGAATACCAGTATTTTACATAGAGCGACTGCCTATCTGACCTCCACAACCCAGTAACTGGATAATACGATACCCCTTGGTAAGACTGGTTGTCAGACTTTCGTGCTTCTGACGACTCGTAACGACTGTCAAAGATCCACGAATGACAGCCGGGACCGACGGCTTAACGTGCTTTCCTAAGCACGGAGGAGTCTCGGTATGTAAAGATGGTCACCCATCCACGGACCAACCCCGGTAAGCGCAGCTTAACCTGATGGATGAACTCATCATAACAAATTAATTATTCACTCAAATTTCACTACGTAATCAGTAACTTTGTTACGAAAAATCACCATTTAATTAGAAAAAAAAAACATAAAGCTGCCCGCCCTCCTAATAATTATAGTGTAGGTTTGCAAGCTAAATGAAGACGCCATGCAAAACGAGTGTTTATCCTCTCGGGAGCAAGCTGACAGAAAAGTAATTATGTTTAATCCTTAGGGCGAGCAGTTCACGGACTAATTAAAGGTGTCAGAACTTAGACTCTGTTGCTAAAATAGAAATATAATTTATTTTTTAATTTATAATTATGTTTACAGATAAAAAAATTAAGATTAGACAAATATCGGTTATCACCCTTTCGTTATTTCGATATAAACGTATTATAAACTCCGTTATTTCAAGTTATGGACAAAGCAATTTAATCTATTTACCATTTACATTAAAAATATAATTCTAAAGTTCAGTAATTTCAATATTATTACACAATAACTGTCGTTATTTAGCCGTTTTTTGTCTAATGCTAAAATAAATGGAGTAGGTATAGATACTCATGCAATGCTTTATTTCTCTAAAAGTGATCGATCCACAGTTATATGAAGGCTCGTTCACACCGGCGCGACTTGTCGCGCGACGCGACACCAGCAATTGTTCAATCGTGAAGTTTTATTAGAAATTGTATTGTTAAAGTCGCGTCGCGCGACAAGTCGCGCCGGTGTGAACGAGCCTTTATACTGACTTAGTTCGAATTCATTGGTGCATAAGATATCCAAACATACAAGTAGGCCCACAAATCGCTAAACACATGTAAAGAAAGAATTTATAACATCGCTGATTTACCGACGATCTTTTGAAAATGAAAGAGACGGAAAGATGTTTGATGATGTCTAATGTATTTAGTGATTAGCGGTGCAAGTGGTTCTTAAACTTTTTACTATTCATTGAAACTACTCAAGACAAGTTCTCTCAGAGAAAAACAAAGAAATATTCCAAATAAAGACTTCTCCTGAAAAACTCTTGCTGTCGGTGAAATAAACTGAAATAAAGACAACGAGGGCAAAGAGTAATGATCCTGAACAGTTCCGATGAATGTTTTACATCAGATGGGTGTGTATAGAGTTGTAGAAGTGTTTTTTTTTTATTATGTTTAATTTATACAAAATAATATAAAACATAATATCACGCCTGTATTCCCCAAAGGGATAGGCAGAGGTGTATCTCTATTACACTCGCTAGTTGGTATGTTTATGTCCCATGTACCAGAAAAAATAAATGTTACGAAGATTTGTGAATGTTTTCAGAAAAAAAAGTTCTTTAGCCAACCCTTTTCTTTTTGTGTATCTTAACATTTTCCTGCTTCCTATTATATTTTCAAGCATATTTTTCAAGGCACTGGGAAGGCGGGAATTCATTTTGAGCACTGCTGCACTGTTCCGTTTAATATGTTCAGCAGGCTTAGTAGCCATGAAATGGTCACGAATTCTATAGATACTACATACATTTTGTAGTTTATTGTTATCCATTTTTACACAATTATAGGTGTAATACGCAGAGACGCCGTGTGCTCTTTTATACAATTTCGAATGTTATGTCCATTTTTATTGACAACATAATATTATTTCGATAATTATAGTATAATAATAGTATAGTACTCAATAACTGTTTAGCGTATTAGTTGGTGATGCCTGATGAGGTGCTGGTAGCGTTGTTGTAGAGGAAATTAAATATAAAAGGCGGCCTAGTAATCTTCACACGTTTATTGAACCAGTGTTACAGTAGGAAGGGCAGTGTTGCCACAAAAATTGTACGAAATTACATTTAATGTTGGTGTTGCAATATAATTATTACTAAAATACCCAACAATAACTATTGCAACACGAAGATCATAATTTAAGTCAATGGTGTTAACAACTCTATATCCATCCACCATTTCACCCGTCTCCATCGATCGTCCCTGATGCGTCGAGATAGGTCACAGACAAGATTGGCCAGCAATACCTCTCGTCTTATTTATTGGGTCGACAGACAGACAAATGTGGCCAAACGTATTAATGGCTCCAACTCTCCAAGGTTTTTTCTACAGCCCTATTAGATCTGATTAGGGAGAGTGGGATGGTGTAATGGAGCGATTTTTTTGTTGATCGCTTGTTATTTTTTAAACGTTGATTGGATTTATTTTGGCAAGTAATGTTTTTTTTATAATTATGTGTAATAGGAGCGTAGCCGGTGGCATTCTTTAGTTTCTGCCTATCACCAAGGGAAGAAGGCGTGAGTTTATATAAGTAGTGTTTATTTTATTTCGATGGAACATGTTCCGACTTTTCCGAAACCTAGATAGATTATATTGTGATTGGATCCCTATTACATGGGACTTAAAAAACATAACTGGCGAAATGTGGGTGTACTATAGGTACACTTCTGTCCAACCCTTCGGAATAAACAAGGCGTAATGTTATGTTAGATTATGTTCATTATAAAGCACGGATCAATTTTTATACAAAAAAAAGAGGGTAATGGTACGTATCTATCTAGCTGTTAACGTCCATCTAGACACTGTGAAATAAGCTTAAGAAGAGCGAGTCAAGTATTAAACTTGTCCGGGGTTGCGAAAAGTCCGAAAGGGATACCGTGGTCCCTGGCAACACAGTAGGCAACTGAAGGAACACGGGTGGGTTTTAGTCAGTAAGAGTCTGACGTGCACTCCCGCTCCCTTCACTGGTCACTTCAATTTACACACAAAACCAAATGAAATGAAATAAAATGAAATTGTTTATTCTGTAAATAGGATATCGGAATCACTATTACACGTCATATTAAAATAAAAAATAAAAAATTAGAGCTAAGCTAGATGAGGTCGGCGTTTCCTATCTGCCTACTCTGAGAAGAAAGGCCGAAACAAACTCAGAGGTCACAGTCTCTTTTAAAGTTCAGACATAATCTTGGTCAGGCCATATGAGGACCATATAGATTAGTGTCTGAAATGGTCTTTTGAAGAATAAACCACACAGATTTGAGTGGACCTGTTCAGTCAGTGCAAGCAATTGTCAGTAATCGCGGAGCTCAACTCAGAACTTAAGGAGCTCAGAGACTCGACGAACAATACCAAAGAAAGGACATTTGAGTAGGCCGCATAAAATACTCAAACTGCCACAACATCATTAACACTAACTGTGAAATAAACATAGACCAAAACCAAGACTTCTCTTCAATTCAAAACAATACCTACCCAACGAAAACTATCCACAAACAAAAATAAACTTCTTCAAAGAAAACCAAGAACATCTGGCCCTGAATTATGCATACCCTTAACATCTAAATACGATGTCCAACCATGCGACCTCTTAAATGAACCTTGTGGCCACGATACACAGAACCCTTTACGCTGGTCAATATTTATGAGCGTCCGAACAAATTTCCCGAACAGAAGAGTCAGTGTATTCTGGTCAACTCTTTTAGGACTTTATTGTGAAGGTAGTAAGGGCGGTTATTGTTATGACCAATTTAGAAGTTTTTGTTACGAGTGGCTTTGATGTGTTGTGAATTTGTGTGGGTTGAATGCTGATGAATGTGGCTGTGATTTTGAGAGGTGAGATGTAGTGAATGAAGTTTCTTTATGTGTTTTGTCCGAAAGGCGAAAGTATTTCTTTTGAAGTATTAGAGACGGGGTAAAGTATTTGTCAAATTGTTACTTTACTATTAGCTTTTATGTAGTTTTGAGCTCAGAATAGCCTTGCTTCTTGTAGATCGTGTCTTCAAATTTTTATAAAAAAAAATACTTCAAGCATGAAGATATCTATACTAATATAATTATAAACAAGTATTTGTTTGTAAGTTTGTATGCAGGGGGTAATCTCCGGAACTCCCAGTCGGATTTGAGGAGTGAAAATTCTTTTTGCATCGGATAGCGTAATTCTTGAGGAAGGAAAGCTATGTAATATCATGCTAAGACCCTTAGGCGCCGAGCAAAACGAAAAAAAAGGCAGAAGAACGCTAAGCGAAATCGAAGCAATAGCGCGGGCGGCCGATGGTATGCGACGCGTGCGCCTGGGGCCGCTTTCACGCTGGCAGAAGCTAGTGTGGGAATATTACTATAGGTACAACTACTCGCTAACCTGTCAGGGAGAACGCGCATGATGTTATGTCTGTATTTTGTGTTACTTCAATCACCTTTCTCTACACCTATCGGGTTTCCAAACATATTGATTATACCTAGATTTCTTCAAAACATGACTTGACTTCTGTTATTCTGTTCAACTTCAATGATTCTCTATTAAAACAAAAGAAATATCAATCAACTCTATCGCATTCAATGGTGGACATAGTCCTCTCACAGGCTGCGCCAGAACACCCTGCCTTCCGGGTACCTCTTAAAGTCACTCCCAGCCATCTTTTTAAGGTCATCGATCCACCAAGGGGGCGTCCCACTCTTGCCGAAAGGAAATATGATTACAGTAAACTACGTAGATATATAGTTATTGTATATTATAATGGATTTCCACCAAGTCACGCCTGAATGAATTAACTATTACAGTAAACAGCAACATCTTTCTCCATATGCCAACATACCCAATCACATCTCAAAAAGACGCCATCTTGGAAACGGATCGAAAACATATCCGAAATCATTACCCATTGTCTCATAATCCATCTGAACCCTGAATATTTTACATTCATCGTAATACGTCACATGGTTCCCGTGCCACAATAAAATCTTTATGGCTATTGCTTCACATCTCTCCTTTATACTTTCCTTGATCCCGTATGGAAGGTTTACGAGGTTTTCCAGCTAAAGACACTGTGTCGTTGTGTGTCTTGTCTATATGAAGTTTTAGAGTAGTTGTTTGAAAGTTCAGGTGGAAATATTTTTAGAGACTTATAAACTGAACAGAATTAAAAAACTTATACCTAATTAATTATTATTAAACTTTATTTCGAGTGGCATAGACCATTAATGAATAATAATAACAATACGGTATCCAAACTTAATTAAAACTATTAAAAAAATAGAATACTGGTTGACAATCGACACACACACTCGTCGTGACCCAAGGCTGCGTTTTACCTGGGCCAGGGGCTATAAGTATTGCCATACAACGTGGCAATACCGCTAGTCTCTTGGGTATGAATATTTCGACGCCATATTTTAACTGTTCTCTAGCTATATTATTTTCTACATATTCATATATTTCATATTGTGGGAGTTTCTCGAGCACAAGAATGAGCGTTCGAAATGAGTGTTGAGTATTTTGTTTCTGTAATGATTAATTAGCATTAAGATAAAAAAAAACTAGTTTAGATACTCAAGTTAATGTAAAAAATACACGGATCTTCTGTCTGTTCATCACAGAACGCTTTTCTTTTAAAATTCTCATTTTTCTTTCACAGCATCTGTTGCTCTCAAAACTCCTGTGTTCTTACTTCAAGTAAAGATTTGTACTTTACGACGCATGTACGGGAAATCGATCGTTTATTCAAAGCAGGTGATTCCTTCCGAAGCTCCATTTATGAGCGCTCTCATGTTGATAGCCTGGGGAATAATAGCGTGAATATAATTTGCAAATTGAAAACTATTAATGTCAAGGGGACTTAAATCAATTGAAGTTATTCGGGGTTTCAGTGAGGTTAATAAATTGTTCGTAACACTTATATTAAATTATTAATTGCATATAAATATAATATAAACCATTTTACTTCTTCAGTGTGTAATGTAATCGGCATACCCTGACCAGTTAGTATAGTGAAATTCATACCAGTGAAGATAATGTCTTTTTATCAGATTTTTTCAGGTATTTTAGCACCACAAAAGTTTCTTCATTATTTTCTTACCTTCAATATTTTGTGGGAAGACTTTGCAATAATTTCAATATAAAAATGTCAATAAAAGAATCAAATCCAACGGCTTTAAGGCTCGTGCATACTAGAACGACATGTCGAACGACGCGACACCGGTAGTTGTTCAACCGTGAAGTTTTCTTAGAAATTGCATTGTTAAAGTCGCGTCGCGCTTGTTTGCGGGAGCCTTACTACACAATCATTAATACTGCAAGAAAAAAAAAAAGAAAAAACCCATGTACATACCAATATTAAAAACATAAACAACCTACCAAAACATTACTGTCACATTGCCAAAGAACAATCGGGGCAATTTGGTCCCACCAGCCTCTTGAATTAGCCGATGTCTTGGGGCATTTATTTCCTCAATCAAAAGTGCAAGTGGCTTCGAGTGGGTCGAAACGACCTAATGAATTCTCTACTTTTAGCTTTCTTAAGGGGGACGAAAGAAGAACGGTGTACGTGACTTTTTCAAGATTATCTGTACCGACGGTATTTTTTGTGTGATGTTTTAATTAGGCTGGTTTTCAAAAGCTCGTTATATCACTTTTATCCGTAATTGTTGTATGTTTGCTGGTCTGACAGTTTGAGTACTTTATGCAGCCTACCCCAATGTCCTTTCTTTGGTATTGTTCGTCGAATGATTGAGCTCCTTAAGTTCTGAGTTGAGCTGCACAATTACTAAGAAATGTATGCACTGACTGGACAGGTCCACTCATATCTGTGTGGTTCTTTTCTCAAAAGACCATTTCAGACACTAATCTTATATCAGCTAATACTTAGCTACCAGGATTTATTTCTACACGTGTTACCACCTTATCCTCGTAGAGCTAGCCAGGGGTGGCGACTGTATTACAGTCCGGGGGTCGCATTCCGAAGATTACTGCGTTGCCTTCTTGAGACGTTTACTGGGTGTCACTAGTGGATATAAAGAAGATCTGGATGTGGTAGGATCACTTTATGTGGTCAGTTCTTGTTGGTCAGCTTTAGCTGGGATTGCTGGGAAGAAGAAGTGGCGCAACAAACTCCCCAGCAGCACAACTGTCTGTACAGTTAGAAAAAAAATTGATTCCATACAATAGTATGCAAAATAATTTACCTTACGCAACACAAAACATACATTAAATTATTAGCCATAATGTCAGTTAGCAAATGCCAATATACCAACCAAAAAACAAGCGAGAACTAATACTCAGGCAGAAATAAAAACTAAAAGTAAACAGAACTTAATATCTAGATAAAAGCCTCCAGGCATAAAGGTATTCTCTACCAGTGAACCAAGGGTGGTGAAGAGATTAGATGGCAGGTGCTCTGTTACAGAGGAACAAAGAGAGAGAAAAAAAGAGCGTTTGAAGAACATAGATATTGGAAGTGAGACACAAGATAAGAAGGAAGAGTGGGTGAGTTGAGAAGAGAGAAGAGCGTGGTCAAGGCGCGCAAACTGCTTCTCTGGTGAATGGACATCCATTTGAGCTCAGACCTATAGCTCGACACTTGGTCATATTTCCTGAGGTTGAATATGAAAGCTTACTTAAGCAGTAACTGGAAATCATAAATCATAAACTAGGACCATCCAAGTCAAATAAATAAACAGACACTCTGAAACTCCTTCCATTCCACACACATCTTTGTCAGGCCTGTTCACAATTTGCCTCAATAATGCGGCTGCTTGTTTCACCCACTTACAGGCCTTATACAATTTATTATTAGGGGCACCTTCCTTATAAGAAATCCTATGATGATGGGGCTTGACGATGTTCGTAATTCTGTATGCATCTGTCACGATTTTATTGTTATTAAGGATATGAGAGATACTTGATACTAAGAGCTTCTGATTTTCAATATGCCCAAGAAAGCCTAACTTTGTCGCGAAAAGTGAACCAATTGGTACATAGGAGTACATACCAGAATATAGTATCTACATTTGGCCACAAAAAGATGAAAAAGCAGATGGATGAGAATTCATTTAATTGTCTACAATCATTGTTCCATAATATTGTATCAATGTGTTTTCCCAAAACATATTTTTACATATTATTATTGGGTATTTAATTGTACCTACTCTTGTATTTAATTGTACTACTATTTATACAGTATTCTGGAACACAAATTGTTATTTTATTTTAGTTTTTATCGTGTACGTCTTTAAATTTTTCTTCATTCTCACATATTATAACTGTAAATTTAATATTAATGATGTAACTAATATTTCTATAATTAGTAATTTAAAACAGTGTCCATGGAGTTTCTTGCCTGTTCTTCTCTATAGGTACCTACTATGCTTTGGAATGGGCAACTAGCTTCATATTTCTGACTGACCGACTCCTTGACAGTTCAAAAGTGCCTATTATAGATTTAATTGAAATAAATGCTTTGAGTTTGAGTTTGAGTTTTGTGCCTATAATTTTACCGCTTCCCTTCAAACCAGTATACTAAGTCGAATTAAATACAATATTTCACTTTCAATACCAAAAGTAATCAAACAGGGTATGACATCCTCATTACTAGTTAATTCGTAAAAATACCAAACCTGTTATTTCCATTTGAGGAACTTAATTTTAAGTGCCAATAATAACACTAACGCGATATCCAATCATTACGTACATTCAAAGTTAACACGAAATAAAGTCATTATACGGTCATCATAAGGTTTTCTACATTTACACAAATATAGAAAACCTTATGTTACTCATTTTATGGGTGAATTTCCTTTGACAGCTATACATGAAATTGTGTTTTAAATTAAGGGTGAGAAATAAGATATTACTTCCTCTAGTAATTTTAAAATAATTATGTCGTTAGTATTGTTTGAAAGTATAGATTTTTTAAGGCACTTTTGATATTGATAGTTTTGACATTAGTTATGGAGAAAGTTCATGATTGGCATAATATGAAATTTTTTTTCGCAGGTTCACGAAATATGGAAGGAGTAGAGGGAGGCCCATGAGTGAGACAGCGTAGGCTAGTAAAAAAAAAATCAGCTATTTTTCAAATTAATAACAGTGTCTATATGCCAAAAAAAAACTGCAAGCACATATCCATTACACCCTAATAGAAAGTCGACTCTAAAAAGATTATTGACGGCGTTTCACCAAGTCATCAGCGAGCAATCATTCCCTGATGACTAGCTAACGTGATTACAGTTTCATTACCGAGCGCTGTTCAGCCCCCTATTTTAATTGATAGTATGAAACTATTGGGTTACTTGTGTATGTGAGTTTGAAGCGGCTGCAGCGATTTAAAGCGGGTGGATTTTTTTAACTTTTTTTTTTGTTATTGTGAAATCACTAATTAGCTATAGGTGACCTAAAAGTAATAGTGTGTGTGGGTGTGAGTGTGTACAGTCAAGTGTGGGTTTATCGTAGCTTATTATGATGGCAAACCTGTCAAAAACTTACTAAGGAGATTTCTGCCAACGTAGAACATATAAATAACTTATTGGCATAGAAATGAGAACAACATTTAATTGCAAACAAAAAATAATAAGATTAGCAGCCAACTAATAAAATCACTGTGTTAGTCATTTAATATTAATATGAATAATCATAATTATTACTGTCTTTGCTATAGGAAATTGTGAGAAGTTATGAAAAAAACATAATCCATCGCTGCAGCGCTTAAAAAACTACAAACAAAATAACATAAGAATTTTTCAACCAGCCGACTGTTACCGCTGTAATATAATTAGTACACGCTTAACACACGTCTGCAGCAAATGGGTTTAATTAAAAACTGAATAGTTCCACTGTCATGATGCGATCATCCAGTTTCAGATAACGAAGCAGGTTTCATTTTGTTATCCAGTTTTATTTTAATTAATTAAATTGCGTTTGCAAAGTGGGTGAATTTATGTGGCCGTATTTGTATTATGTTCAAGCTTTTACCTTACCAGTTGTATGTGATTTTTGTGGATTAGGTCGTCATGAAAAGTGTTAAATAAATAACTATATCATTATCCAGTTTACCTGAACTATTATAAGCATAGTACACTAAACGGCAGTAAAAGTGGTCCAAACCCTAAGAGTGAATTTGTGAACAAACTAACCTATTCCATGCGATTTTTTAATGAGAATGATGCCAGCTGCTTTTGTTGATTTTTGTGAATAATTTAATTTCAGATAAGGTTAGTTTCAAATTGAATTTTACTGCAAGAAGTTTCGTTAGTCACTTGCTACATAGAGGTTTCAAAACTCATAAAGTACACTAACATAAAATATATAATATATAAGTACCTACACAGAAATTCAAAGTAAGTAAATAAATAAAACCAAATAAATTATCTTCCAATTACCGAAACCCTGAGAGGTCATCTCTACCCCTTCACTACAGTGTAAAGCATACAATATGTACACATACGTGCATTGTTGTAGTGGCGGCGCACAATACGGGAACACTAATGGATTATCAGTGATTTGCATTTAGCTGGGTTTGCTGGTTAAGCTTATGCGAGAATGATTCAGCTTGATTGTGGATTTATAAGTGGTACTGGTTCGTGGTAGCTCAAGGGTGCAGAAGGTAACATGTAGGTACTAATTTGATGTTCAATTTTATCTCCAAACGACCTTAAGTAACGAAAGTACCCAAAAGCAAATTAATGTGCCTAACCTTTTCCCAACTATATTGGGGTCGGCTTCCAGTCTAACCGGATGCAGTTGATACCAGTTTTTTACATGGAGCGACTGCCTATCTGACCTCCACAACCCAGTAACTAGGTAATACGATACCCCTTGGTAACCTTTACATCCTTAACTTTTCTTTTTAATTAATTCCTTTCGGTGGCAAAAAACGAAAATTCAAAACCAAAGACACCAACTTCTGAAATTAAAGTATTTTTTTTCACTTTGTGGTGTTTTTTTTTTGAAGTCGGTTGTTTTTTTTTTGTAAAAAGTTTTTTAATGCAGATATTCACATAATCATAGGTAACATAGTAAGAAAGTATTCTTATGATGTTGCAACGTTTTCACTCTGATAAATTATTTAATAAAAAAAAACTTTTGTTTTACATGCGATTTGATCTTTCTCGCATAGACCCGTTGTTCGGCAACAATGATGCGAGTCGACACAGGCGCCCTCTCACGGTCCAGTTGAAAATAATTGTCTCACTGATAGCGCCCAACTCATTCCATAGTGCACATATTTGTTCGTAGATATGTAATGTTACTTAGTAACCCTACCCTCACACCGTAGATATACAAACAGATGTATGTACTATAATGTGTGTCCATTCTGGGCAGCACCTGGTCCAACTCTCGGGATTCGTCAATAAAAAAAACTCAATAACATTTTTTTTTCTCAAATCTCCTCGCTTATATTTTGACGAGCTTTGGTTTACAGATTAGTATAAGCCCAAGGAACATGATGTTCTGGTCAGACTAGTCAGATAGGAAACGCCGACCTCATCTAGTTCTTAAAATACCATTCTGCCTAGCCTTTTCCCAATCATGTTGGGGTCGGCTTCCAGTCTAACCGGATGCAGCTGTATTTCACATGAAGCGACTGCCTATCTGACCTCCATAACCCAGTAACTGGGTAATACGATACCTGGTAAGACCGGTTGTCAGACTTTCGGGCTTCTGACGACTCGTAACGACTGTCAAAGATCCACGAATGACAGCCGGGACCAACGGCTTAACGTGCTTTCCGAAGCACGGAGGAGTCTCGGTATGTAAAGATGGTCACCCATCCACGGACCAACCCCGGCATGGATCGACCTGTGCGGCTGTTATTACTTAGCCACGAGCTCCTCAGCCAGTAGTCCTCAAAATTGTTTGTAAAAACCTATTTACAGAAACTAAATCATTTCATTTCATTTGCTGTGAAAAGATGATCAATTAAGGAGCTAATCAAATGAGCTGTAAGTCACCTCACACGTTAATCAGTGCTTCGGTCACAAATCTCAGTATAAAACAAGTTGTTGTTCCGACACATTACACACAGACGACTGTTTCTCGACACACATTTACGAGCGAGCCGGAAATCTGATAGCGACACCTTTGGTAGTAGCGTGAAGGTTACGGTATTAGGTACTTTTGGATGTATATAAAATACATCAAAAACAAACATAAGCAATACAATTAAATTGCAACTAAAAAAATGAAAACAAAATCTTTTTAATGTTATTTTTAGTTCAAACTCAGATTTGATGCCACCAACTGACTGCTTGAAAAGTGATCTTGTTTTGAACTTTTTCACTGCAATCTGGATTTTTTTTCAACCTTTTAGTGTGTTATATTTTTGGAATCACCCAAGGTCTTTATCCATTTATTTATTTGATTGTATCAAGAAAATCACAAAATAATTTAATTTTACTCGACTGGATTCGATTGCTTCTAAATGTTTATGTTCGTAAACGCGCTGTGAATTGCGTTAAGCAACTATTTCCAAAAGGGTCGTAGTCGTCAGTTTTAATGACAACAATAATATTAAAAAATATATATATCAAGCCAAATTTTACTCACACAAAAGTTTTCCAACCCAAGTTTTGCAACACAATAAATTCTTAAAAATAAAACTATCTAGTATCAACTCCATCGTCATTACAGCGAGTACACTCCAGTTGTCTCACAACGATTTAAGAAGACAAAGGGCAGTAAAACAAGTGATTGCTCACAACACTGCCGGCGACAGAGATGCTGTGGACACAGACCGTGATTAGATATAGTCAATGTTAAAATGACCACTGCGGATAAGAAGTAAAATAACTGTTATTTTTTTTTTTACTTATTTTACAATTCATTATTTTATGTATACTAATATTTAACTAACAAACTATGACTGTGAAAATGGGAGGAGAATGAATCATAGGGCATCGAAGGATCGTCCGCGTCGCTGTCAAAAGGAAAGGTGCCCAGAAGGCTGGCAGCATTGCCACGTTGTATGGCATTTACTGTAATTTAATTTGGTGTTAGGAAAAATCTAAAGAACACAAAAAATGCTTGAATTCTTACCGACTAAACTTCACCATATGATATTGAATAACATGCTTTGCCCGTTACTTATACTTAAATCATGCTAGACTACATTTAATCTCATTACTCGTGTATGTCCGTTCGTCCCACTGCCGTTGTCCCACTGGTGGGACGACCGGGAATTTAAAAAAGATCATATTTTAAAATAACGATTAAAATTACACGCACAATACTATGTGGGACGAACGGGAATACACGATAAAATGAAAAAAATATTGCCATTCATCCCACCAGTGCAAGTGGCACAAACGTAAATACACAATTAAACTAACTATGAATTGAAGTAAAAATCACGTAAATCGGTTAAGTGGTTCTCCAGTTATAAGCGCTCTTACGAACACAGATGGAGAGGAGCTGTGTTTTGTAATAAGTAAGTAGGAGTGTAGGTCAAGTGCAAAGCAACTTTGTTATACCTTCTAATGTATTATTATATTATTATACACTTTCATACATAACATCACGACTGTTTTCTCCAGAGTGTTAGGCAGATGTGTACCTATAGTACACCCCCATTTCGCCAGTTATGTTTGAGTCCCAAGTAATAGAGGATTAGCCTATTGCCATTAAACAGGCACAAATACAGACTCCGGGCGGATACTAAGAAAATCCTGATAGAAAAATCCTGTAACAATACTCAACACTCAATTCTTTATTGCTTTCCATATGGACATAGATGGTATAACGGACTAAAATATCAATATGGACCCTGTCGGGCACAGCAAAATACACACCCGACACACACGCACACACACTTTGCCAGACCTGGGAATCGAATCCAAGACCTTATGCTCAGCAATAATACTTGCGACCACTAGACCAATGAGGCAGTCTATACATACTAGGTTAATATTGGAAAGTAAAAAATACTTGACCCAAATACAGTCATGGCGTAGCACCGTAGCACTCAACGTAGCGCTATGCCACAATTAATCGTAGCGAGTGCGTAGCGTAGCAATTAAACCTATTCTATGACGAAGCGAGAGTGATACGGTACTTAATGATGCTAGTAAGTACTTAATAAGAAAGAAAGAAAGAATAAAAATACGTTTATTTGCGGTAAACATGACGCAATGAAGGAAAGTACACGAAAATAACAAGTTGGGGGAAAATATGCGTCACATCCACGTAAAACGGCGATCGCTCGGCATAATGCTGCGACCCTATGCGTGACAAAGCCCCAGCGCTGGTTTTCAGCGACAGCTGGCATTGACGTGATGACGTCAATCAGTGCAGCATTTATTGAGATAACATTATCAACTTTAATAAATTAAAAATAAATAACTTAGTCCTAAATGTTTAAATAAATATAATATTTTCATAAATAATTATAATATTTTAATGAAGCTAGTAGGCACTTAATAACTTGAAAACTTCATCGTCTAATAGTCTTATTATCACGCAAGTTGTCTCCAAAGGATTAAGCAGAAATGTAGTTTTGGTTAAATCACAGTTTTATCTTGGTTTCTTCAAAAGTCTTCTGCAATAAAGGTCAATATGCTGTAGGTAAAATATGAGAGTGTTTATTAACTTACTAAAAATCTGAGTTTGTTTTTTAAATTACCCGAGGAGGCTCGCTGATGTGGGCCGGCCGTACCAGTCGGGGTTTGCGGAAGATTCGTACGTTCCCGCGACCCCCGGCGTCAGTGTGACATGGAACACCGGGGTGGTTTTTAGTCAGTAAGAGTCTAACAGACCCCTCCTCCCCCCCACGCGCCAAGGACTTCCATGAGGATCTTCCACCACGGAACAAAAAAAAAAGGTTTTTGCAGTACGATAACTGGCTCTGTTGGTTACTGGTTTATTTGTAATGCTAGCAAGCTATGGCTTATCTACTTAGGTACCAGATTTAAATTCAGATCTGTCTGTAAGCTACTTTATGACCGAACTTACTCACTTGAAAATAAAACTCCAAAGTTTTTAAAATGTGTGTTTTTATTAGTGTTGTACATGTACAAACTTAAATGACTTAAGTTGGATTTATGTGACGAGTTGTAGAGGAAAAGAGGCAAGTTTGAAATGACTCATAACTATTACGTCATTCTTATGAACGACTTGCATAGGAGACTCTTGTTGTGCATTAAATTGACTGCAATGATGAGTATTTTGATTGGTCGTTTCGCAAATCAAACGGCAAAAAGGAAGCATTACAAGTACGTATAATCAGCAATCAATCTGCCTAGCTTTTTCCCAACTACGTTGGGGTCGGCTTCCAGTCTAACCGGATGCAGCTGAATAACAGTATTTTACATGGAGGGACTGCCTATCTGACCTCCTCGACCCAATTACTAGGTAATACGAAACCCCTTGGTAAGACTGGTTGTCAGACTCTTTCGGACTTCTGGCGACCCGTAACGACAGCCGGGACCAACGGCTTAAAGTGCTTTCAAAGGCACGGAGGAGTCTCGTTATGTAAAGATGGTTACCCATCCACGAAGCAACCGCGGCAAGCGTAGTTTAACTTGATGGATCGACCCGTGTGGCTGTTATTACTTAGCCACGAGCTCCTCAAGTACCTATAAACAGCAATGCTTACAATATACAGCGTGTATAAAAATGTGTGGTTATATTTAAGGGTGTGGTACTGAACAATTTTCTACATGCGACGAACATCGCAATCGCGAAAAAATTATCAGCTGTCCCATACATTTGGGTTGAATAGGTATTGAAGTTTGTAATGGTACAGTTGATTATTTTTTCGCGATTACGATGAGCATGTTGATTTTTTTTTTCTTTATTTATCTAAATAATTGTTAATTTCACATTCTTAATGTGATAAACGATTAATCATGTTGTGTAGGTATTGGTATACCATTCTGATACAATCTCCACACCGAAAGGGCGTGCTGCAATGATTTACACCCTCTTGTTGTATGCTAATCAAGTGCTGAGCGCATCTGATTTACGGCCAAAGTTTTGAGAGTAATTATTACAATACTTTTGTGACACCATTTTCATTTAAATCAAATACTGGTTATAAAATGGCAGTTTTAAATAAAATAACATTTGTTTCGGACTTAAATAAATATAACGTTGTTTGAAAGAATTGTTATATTTTGTATCGATTTGCTTATATGGTAAAGGCATTTGCACTTAGAGCCGGACCGGATCAAGATTAAGCTACGCATTTTTTTTTTTAATGATACAACATATTAATAATAAAAATAAAATAGTTCATCGCTTTATGTCCTCTGCACGGCGCCATATTCAATTTAAAATGATGTCATATATAGCCTAAAACCAGCGGACGATCAAGCCGCTTCCAACGATACTAAATTATGGTGAATAGTTTTGAAGTTATGAGGGAACAGATAAATACTTCCATACCGGTCATAACCCTCCTTTTTGCTTCGCTGTAGTCAGGCAAAAAAAGACCAAGCCCAATTTACTTCACCCGGGAATCGAACCCAACCTCAATGAGTTTATGATTGTGACAAGATCAACATCATGTTGCAATGATATATACCCTCCCGTTCTATGCTAATTTGTGTGCTAAGTGGCTCCTGATTTACGGCGCGGATTTAAGTATAATTATTTAGCGAACACCCCTCGAGGCTTGAGTATGTCATTTGTCAAGCATTGTGCTAATTACTGATGTTCTTATCACGGCTTTGTGTCTGTCTTTGAGTGTGCTGGGATTGAGAGTGATCGTTAGAAGGTGCCTACATGTATTTATAGAGGTACTAGCTTCCGCCCGCGGCTTCACCCGCGTTGTATATCGATAAAATGTATCCTATGTCCTTCCCAAGGGTTCAAAGTATTCCATTACCAAACTTCATCAAAATCGGTTCAGCCGTTTTAACGCAATGCGCGATCAAATAAACAGACATACAGATAAACAGACAAAAAGACAAAAATTCTAAAAAAAATGTTGGAACGTGTGCTGATATCGATTCTAAGACGTATCTTCGAATATCTTCCATGTACAGACTTTCGACTCTCTTCAAGTTTATTATATGTATAGATGAGGAACAGGGTGTAAAGTTCACTCATCCTCCATAGAAAAAGGATGATCCTCCGACCATGCGGGTGTTGTGGAGGTGGGCTACTGCCCGACGATTGATGTCAGGTCGTTTTATATATGCCGGTCGCAAGGTAAACTCTGCTTGCGCGATGCAGAATTTTGTGTGGCATCAGTGTGATGCGTAGTTCGCATGTGGTGATGTAGATGCCGCCACATATTTGATGGATTTACCTTCGTATACGAATATTGACAGGTATCAATGAGTGTGTACATCCATGGGAGAGAGAATATTATGTAGATAAATTAAACAAGACTATTAATTATGACTGCCCCGTTGTACACAGACTTATACATTTGTTTTTATTTTCACTTACAATAGATAAACTATGAATCAGTATCGAGCGGGTACCAGCAGAGATACTTACTAGTTCGGGTCATTTGCCGTCGGATCATTACCCCCGCGGCCCCGACTCGATATCTTCACCCCTCTTGTCTTTATTGTGACAGACAGGGCGCTATTACGGGGCAGACTGAGTTCTGAATATTGTTTTTCAAATTGAATTATTGTGCGCTTGGATCATTAGTGCTATTGAGCATAAAAATATGCTGACGATAATTTTTTGCATCGTAACGTTTCATGGTTTTTTTTTATTGGGCCTGACTTATCTTAAAATCGTTTAAAAATCGTGTAAAATCGTTTTAAAATCGTGTTTAAAGGCTCGTTCACACCGGCGCGACTTGTCGCGCGACGCGACTTTAACAATACAATCTATACTTATAATAAATCTGTAGAAGTGAAAATTCTGTACATTGAAAATATCAAAAAAATAAATGGCAGGGGGTGTTACTAGACCGACACCGAACCCAAAAGTGTGATTAAATTTTTTTTTGTCTGTCTGTCTGTCTGTCTGTCTGTCTGTCTGTTTGTTCAGGTATCACGCAAAAACTACCGGTTTGATTACGATGAAACTTGGTATAATTATTCTTTAATATCCTGGGCACCACACTGGGTACTTTTTATCCCAGAAAAGTATCCTATCCTACGGTTGGGGGATGTCAAAGTTTGTATGGAAGAATTTTAACGCGCTGTCCGATTAACTCGAAACTCAATATTTATACTTAAACCCAAAAATTAAGAATAACGTGTATCAGGATTTTTCGAAATTCAACCCCTAAGGGGGTAAAATAAGGGATGAAAGTTTGTATGAAAAATCTTATTCCTTGAGGTAATAAACAAGAAACTTCGCACGAATAGTTATCTAAATAAATTATTAAGTTTGTAGTTTTTTGTTTTTCTAAATTACCCCCTAAAGGGGGATTGGTGGGTGTCAGTGTTTGTATGGAAGAATTTTAACGCGCTGTCCGATTAACTCGAAACTCAATATTTATACTTAAAACCCATGGGGATGTATGGGGTAATTTCCGACACTCACGCGTGCGAAGCCGCGGGCAGCAGCTAGTTTCTAATAAAACTTCACGATTGAACAATTGCCGGTGTCGCGTCGCGCGACAAGTCGCGCCGGTGTGAACGAGCCTTTATGCAAATAAAGGACATGGTCGGAATTTGTAGAGAGCTTTGCCCTAACAAACAATATTCTTGTACATTGATATAAAGTACGTCATATTAAAGCGTACAGGTATGTCTTTACAATAGTTTAAGGATTTATTCCCTCGACGTCGAGTCGCGCCACGTCGAGTCACCTTTACGTCGAGTCCCGCCACGTCGAGTCGCAGCCACGTCGTTCGAATCGTTGTTACAATGATTGTCAAAATAAATAAAAATATTATGATTTGAATAATTAATTTGTTTCGTTGACTGTACCTTTCGTCACATTCTACGTGGCGGCACCAGGCAGTTCATCGTCATAATAAACATCATACAGAAGAACAAGTAGACGTGGCGGCGACTCGACGTGGCGGGGCTCGACGTAAAGGCGACTCGACGTGGCGGGACTCGACGTCGAGAGAATAAATCAGTTTAAATTTTATGATCAGAGAAGAAGCGAGAGATACTGTTCTAAAATATTGAATACCTTCTACCAAGTGTCATTCTGATTCCCCATAGTCCAGTAGCCAGCACGACATTGATCGACGACAGTACCGACATCACTTAAACCACCATTAGAACTAACGCCTCACACTTAACAACTAACACTATTCACGATGTGAAAAATGAATCCTATGAGGGTAGATACACAAGCGATTCGGGACCATTTCCTCTTCCGGCGCAGCATCCATCTTAGTCGGATGTTTGCCGACACCCTTTTTAAATTATGGTGTCGTAATGATAGTGTATACCTCTGGTCTTTGTGTGGGCCTTATGGGACAATAGCCATTTATACATCTATTGGTGGCTACGCTGGCCGGGGTTGGTCCATGGATGGGTGACCTTCTTTACATAACGAGGCTGCTCCGTGCCTCGGAAAGCACATTAAGCCGTTGGTCCCGGCTGTCATTCGTGAATCTTTGACAGTCGTTACGAGTCGTCCGAAGCCCGAAAAGTCTGACAACCAGTCTTACCAAGGGGTACCGTATTACCCGGTTACTGGGTTGTGGAGGTCAGATAGGCAGTCGCTCCATGTAAAATGCAGGTATTCAGCTGCATCCGGTTAGACTGGAAGCCGACCCCAACATAGTTGGGAAAAGGCTCGGTAGATTGAAGATTTAAGATGGATCTCCTAATTATCTAAGAGAGGAGGATATTGCCATAACATCTAAGAGTTGAACTACCAATCATTCTCAACTATGTCGAGGTCGGCTTCCAGTCTACCCGGATGCAGCTGAACACCAGTATTTTACATGGAGTAACTGTCTAACTGACCTCTACAACAAAGTTAAACGCGATATCTAAACAGCAGATATCGCGTAACAATACACCATAATCCCCATACCAACATTCCATATCTCTTAGCACAGATCGAGGGTAACATAAGTATCCACAAGTACGTGCATCGCTACAGAAGCCTTTGTGTGTAGCGAAATAATAGCTACACAAGTGGACTGGATAATAGCGATCATTATATGGACATCAGTCTTTTGTCCGGCCGTCTAATTGAGTTGCCATGGCAACGGTAAGGTAGAAATAATTGGCGGTAGATATCTGTGACGGTTGTGGTTTTCTGATAAAGAATTGCATACCTTTAATAAATCATTCGTAGCGATATTATGCTTTCTTTTAATTGTAAACGGTTTCGATTTTGTAAAAGGCACTTAAATTATTATTTCAAGTAATCAGAAAGATTCATCACAGGGAGGCCCATTTGCATCATGTTAAAAATAAAATAGCACAAAACCATATCCGTAACGGTATCACCCTTAAATTTAAAAACAGAAGACCTTACATAAAATACAAAAACTATTTTCAACCACTTCAGACAATCCCTACTTGTTCCCAAAAAGCATAAAACCATTCACATTTTACCTACGGATCTACCGCTAAATTACCGCGGTATTACTAGCGGTAATACCGGTCGGTAACCGCGGTAATACCGGTCGGTAACTGCAGCCCTTTGCGTTTGCTCTCAGTGGGTTTAATAGTAAAAAATTCAAGCGGTCAGTGAACAAAGAAAGTTGTTCGGAACAATTTTCTACTTCAGGAAGAAGTGGGGATTATGTGAATGTTGGAATGGATTGAGGAGGTATTTTAGACAAATTATAGTATTAAAAGTCCTTTATTGTATGTAGAACGGTGCTTAAGAACAAATTTGTGTATAAATCAGCATGAAATCCGTCACTGTAACTATACATATGAGTAGATATCAATTATTTATGTTTTTGAGTAGATATCAATTATTTGAGAAGGTATCATTCTACCATTCAGCAATTCATCGTTCACCGAATTTTGAATGCCGTCACCGAATATGGTTGAACGATGTCGAGTCGACAAATTCACACCCGGTTTTTGAATTGAGAATTTGTATCTCAATTTCCTTTTTCATGTAAACTCTACTGCATTAAGGTGATATTTTTAATGTATCCCACTAAATTCAAAATGTCTTACGGATTTTGCAAATAAATTTTGAATTTCGTGGGATACATTGAAGGGAAAACCTTAAGTAAGAGTTTGACAACTACTCAACTTCAAATATTCCATTCAGAAATCGGTTGAAGGTGTAAGATACCTAATGTGTTTGTTGCGCCATTTCTTCTTCCCAGCTGAAGCATAAGGAAGTGGTGAAGGGCGGGCGTTTTGGGGGACTATCTTACGTAATTTTGACGTTCGAAAAGTGCTGATTCTAAGTCTAGTTTGTATAGATCACTTTTGATTTTGAACGCCTTATCCATTAAACTTCTTGGTCCCAACGAGGCACCACCGACACCGGCCATTGACAGTAAAGCAGAAAGTACGAAACTTCACCACAAAGCGTTCAATTATAAACAAAAAACGAAAAGAACAGTAATCTGCCTCTGTGCCTTTGACAGGGTTTGACTTTATAGTTTAGTCTGGATTATGCCGAAAGCGGCAGTTTCACCGAAATTTTTAAAAGATGGAATTGGGAAACTTTTTTTTTTTTCATTATTAATGTGTGCGATAAAGCAGGTGAATTTTTAATTATATCAGTGTAGTCTACGGCATGGAAATAGAATCTGTCTTTCCTTTGATAATAGTATCAATTTGATAATCTTTATTAAACTTACCGACTATGGCAAAGCCAAAAGTAAGGGTTATGATTTTTACACACATACTCGTATCATTATATCATATAATTTCATTGGTTATAAAAATAGTCTGATACCATCATTTTGACTTATGTTACTTAAAGATGCGTATCTAATTAGAACCACAAAGTTAATAATATGAAGGCATATAGCATCAATTGTAATTCCTATGATTACGTCCCCTCCTTTTTTATATACTTGAACCTACATACTATGATTTTAAGTCTGTAAGTTTTGAAATTATGTAAAATGTTAAGACTTTTTTTTTAAATATACACTACATAATTGCCACTATAATACTAACTACCATTCTTAGGAAGAATGTTAAGGTAATTCCTAGATAGCCCTTCCAAAGGTCTAATAGACCAACTACGCCATTAGTCCTGACTAACTAACTCATCAGTGACTTAACAACCTACATCACTTACTAGTGTGCGACATGTAGGGTGAAAACACTCGGCATTATTATTTACAAGCGTCGCGATACCCGATGCGACAACCTGACGACTTGCTTTAGACCTTATACAGGGTGCTTAAGTTTTTCGTTTTGTTTTATTTATGGAAAGCACAGCTATTGACTTATTTTAAAAATACAATACCTAGAAAATAGTGTAAGTGTAATAGTGTGTGTGTAGTTAATGTTTTCCCACTGTTTGTCATATTTGTTTTAGTATATTCGTGTATTTGTATATATTTATTTGTGTTTATATCTATATATAATTAGGCATATATATTATATTTATAGTGTGTTATAGCTTTATGTGTATATTTAATTTGAAAATATATTTCTTTTCCTCAATTTTTCGTAATTGTTTGTCTCTGCATCACCCAAAGGTTGACTGGTAGAAAATGCCTATGGCATTAAGTAATTCTGTAGTGTGTTGAAGTATTAAATAAATAAATAAATAAAGGATTTATTGTCCCTTACCTACTTTGTTTTAAATTAATTTGGACAAAACTATATTTTAACCCGCACTTACAGAAAATAGAATTGTGTGTAAAAGTGAGACGGGCCTTTTTCTCCCTCTACCCTGTCAGATACTGTATTATTGTAATTAATATTTTGACCTATGTCTTTGTGCTAATTTTAATTGAACTCTTTTATACAGAGCGTTATAATTTAAGATTAAGATTTAGCTTTCTAATATCGTGTCAGTATTTTAATTAACTTACCTTCATACTTTTACTAAGAAAAACTTTATTAAACAAGAAAACTCGCTACATAACTTAGTAAACTAATCCACTCAACGAAGGCCAAGGTCTCGGCTAGAAGTAGTTGCAAATGAGAAAGTTTCGACCTTTACATGTTCCCTACGGGCTACCTTTAAATTAAAAAAGGCAAATACCTGAGAAATAAACAGGTTTACCTTAAAAAAAAAAATAGACGTAGATATATTTAGTATCCCATTCCGCTTCATATTCTTAGAGTCATAAAAAACCCTGTAAGAAATCGACACGTGTTTCACCTCTTAATGAGGCATCCTCAGGATGAAGATTGAGTCACGAAGCGAACACGACGTGTTGTCACACCGAGCGCTGGCTGACTCTGCGTCCAGTGCTCGGCGTGGCAACACGTCGTGTACTAAATATGATATCTAGGTCTATTGTATTTAATCATGGATTTCCGCCAAATCACGCCTGAATCAATTAACTAGGTTAACCTTAAACAAGATTTAAAATAAAGAAGAATTAAAGCAAAGTTAGCTCAAACATTGTAACATCAACCTGTACATTAGACAAATTGAAAGCAATGAAGTCGAAAGCGTAAGTTCTCAATCATTCAACTTAACGACAATCGGGAAGAGGGGATCCTGGCGGTGAGATCAGACTTTCGCCAAATGGATGCGGTATCAGATAAAAATATAATAAAAAAAATTGAAGGTCATCAGATACATCTGAACAGTAGGTATATTTATGGTCATAAGCAAGTTTTTTTAATCAGTCATTAGTTTGATAGGTTTGTAAGGCTGTTATATGGATTTCGAGGAGCGTGCTTTAAAACCCAATTCTGCTCATGTTGTTATGGCAAATGGGCTTAATCGCATAATATTTATTTTACATAGTTAATTGATTCAGGCGTGACTTGGCGGAAATCCATTATAAAATACAATAGACGTAGATATATTCTAGTTACTAAACTAGTCACTCTGCGTCCGGCGCTCGATGTGGCAACACGTCGTGTTCGGGATCGCGACAAGTCAATCGTCATCCTGAGGATGCCTCGTTGAGAGGTGAATCACGTGTCGATTTCATACAGGGTTTTTTATGACTCTTTAGGAATAGTTAAGCGGAATAGGTTACTAAATATAACTACGTCTATTGTATTTTATTTTTTACATTTTCTTTATCTTCAATTATTAGGTTGACTGGTAGATACGCTTTATTGATCAGCTCTGGCTTTCATCAATATTGGCAACGTATTTTTTCCAATATTCTATTATATAATATCATAAGCAAGCTTAAGCGTAAAGTTTGCAATTCTACGGTCCGCCCGGAGCAGGACTGATAAACAATTTTCGTTTATCTCATGCCGACACGAGATACATTGCCTACTAAAATTACACATCCACCATCATCCACACATCCTCGTTCCAGATCCACGGAGCTATAACAACTTAATAGTGTAAGAGCATGGTGATTGCCGGCCGGCAACTAATGGCCGGTCTTAAACAATTTAGCTTGCTTTTTATTGACGCGACATTTTCTCCCTATTGGTCGTTTTCTATTGTTGTTTTTAGTTTCCTTTTGTGATTTGTATTGTATTGATTGTTTGAAGGGATGGCAGAAGGTTTTCTTCTGGAGTTGTTGAAGTTTGTTGAAAGGATTTTTTTTATTGTTTGTTGGTTCTTACGTACTTTGGTTCTTCTCTTGAGAGAGATTAGTCTTTTTTTGTGCCACGTACTGCATCATATTTTTGGTCTCTTAAAATATCTGCAAACTAAAAAATAATAATCCATGATTGTAAAAATAGTTTATATCCAATAAATAAATAATATTGCTGGACGGTTGAACTGATTTGCAAGATTTTGTTGTCTAATTTAATCTTTATTTATTTATTTTATTAACAATTTTTACATTGTATCGAAATGCATATAAACTAACACAACATGAAGACATAAATTAAAAAGTATATACAAATTATTCCCGATTCATGGCAAAGTCACTGGCAAAAATTAGGTATGTTCAGCTTTCTTATAGCCAAAGAAGTACACAGAATACAAAGATTTTAGAAAATAATATCCAAGATAAAGACACATCTTTCAACATTTTCTATTTAACGTCATTCTATTATGAACTAAACCTCACATTATGAAGTAAAACCTTTGCCACACAGTGACAAACGCCAAACCTTTGTCAGTCACAGTAAATAACGCTTTGTTATAGTAAACTATAGTAAATAACAAGTCTTTGTTAGCAGTGAACGCGTCATTTTAACTATAACGCGATAAGCTTTGAGGTTTTTTGGTTAGTCCTGTTCGTGACTTAGGATTCGGTCTAAATAGTGGTAGAAAAAGATTTTTGAATATAATTTTAGTTAGTATTTTACCATTGAGGAGCCCGTGGCTAAATAATAACAACTGCACGGGTCGATCCATCAAGTTAAGCGACGCTTGCCGGGGTTGGTCTGTGGATGGGTGACCATCTTTACATATCGAGACTCCTCTGTGCCTCGGAAAGCACCTTAAGCCGTTGGTCCTGGCTGACATTCGTGGATCTTTGACAGTCGTTACGTGTCGTCAGCAGCCTAAAGTTGGACAAGCAGTCTTACCAAGGGGTATCGTATATTACCCAATTACTGGGCTGCGGAGGTCAGATAGGCAGTCGCTCCATGGTATTCAGCTGCATCCGGTTAGACTGGAAGCCGACCCGTACTAACCCAACAAGATCTACAGTGTATTGAACTGTATCAATTGTTTTTTTTATTTTTATATACTACACACTTGTTTTTCCAACTCACTTTTGACATTGGTAGAATAGTCTTTGCTTGCCATTTATAAAAAAAATAGAATAGAATATATTATTCAGTAAAACTGTAAATGTAAATATACTATTCAGAAAAACCACTTTCATTTTTTTTTAATACTATAAAAACCAGTATCCAATTCAAAATCATTTCCCGACTCACCCATTAGTTTTACCTCTGCCTGTTTCTACCAAATTCGAGTTGACAAACGAACCACAACCAAACAGCCGATTTGACGTGACTTTGTGAAACAACCGGTCAATACCCAAAAATTAATTAAATCACAATCCAATAATGTCCAACAAAATTGCTAATAATCAAACTGCAAAAAGCCTTTTCAGATTATATCGTTTTTTTTTGTTAATTCTATTGATATGTGGCTACGATTTCAATGTCATAAAAAGAACAGTTTTAAATTGGATTGCCAGAGTTTATTGTTTCAGTCTTGTTTCACTGGTTATCTACTCCTCTCTGACCTGCTGTCCAGTAGAATTGTCGCAGTTTTGGTCTTTATTTGAATATTCGGCTTCAGTGATTACTATTTTATGTTTTGACAGCCGAACAGAAACTTTCTTTGAAATATTGATGGATATCGACTGCTATTTGAGAATTAATAAACGTCATCATATCCACAGTATGTATAAGTTAGTCATCTTTTCCATTATAATTTGGTCTGTTCGAGTTTCTTATACTTTGATGTATTGTTTTACATACAAATGCTATGACAATTTGTATTTGTTTGTGATAAGACAGTTCTCTTTAATCGCTCTCGATTTCAATCGAGTCTGGCGGTGCATATTATTCGATGCTATTCGATATCGGTTGAAGGTCCTTCGAATAAGATTGGAGGAGACTCCAGAGTATAATTATTATTTATACGTTAAGAATAATAAAAGTATCAAGGAGGATAAGATGAAATTTTGTCTGTATATATATAGGAGTATTGCAGATTTGGTTGATGTAATATCGCCCGAGTTAAATGCATCGGTAAGTAGTTTTAATTTTTCTTTATCACTTTAGCTTTAGCAATATTATCCATTGTTATTAAGTTTTTCATAATAAATTTATTCCAGTTATTCCTGAGTGTCGCTGGCAGTTTACCGAAACTAGTTTCTAATGTCTACAACATATTGACTGCCATTGAGGGCCATGTAAGTGAGACACACTAAAGAACTGTATTATGTACATCACTCAATATGTTATGTGACGCAAAGGTATAAGAGAAGCATGTCATGAACAATCTTGGGTATTTCAATGGGTATAAGATTAAGAGAAAAGACATACTGACATGACCGCTGATAGATATGTGAGTGCTCGAAAGATAAGTCTGTGCGCGGCTGAAATCGGAACTAATAAGTAAGTGTGTGTCAATAGTGTATATAAAATAATTCTGTACTTAATTTGACCGTATATATTATATAAGGTCAAATTAAGTGCAGAATGATTTAATGAAATAATATTAATATAAGATTAATAATATTAAGATTAATAAATTATTTGCTATGATTTAATATTTTAAATATTACAGTACGTGCGCCACCAGTCGCGCGCAGGCTTATCTTTCTAGCACTCTATTAATGATGACCGGGACGGACTTAAGGATTGAAATCTCCATACAAAATGATCCATTTAAGGGCCATGGGGTCCGAGTGCCCACTTGGTTTATCAAGACATCGCCAAGCGGTTGGTCGACTCTTCACGTGACCAGAGGGCTGGCTTATTTGCTGCATGCTGGCACCTTTCCTATTGACAGCGACGTGGACGAATTCTTTGATTCTTTCCCCTCCCCTTTTTTATACATGTACTACATATTATTATTATTTTAAGTCTGTTAGCGTATATAATATGTAAATATTATTAAATCTTCCATTGAATAATTATAATGTTAATGCTGGTTTTATGTCTTTTAGGAGCCAGTTGAATCTCTTGGCTACGTATTACTTCATGTCTTGCAAATAGCCTTATTGCTATTTTCTCCGTTCCTCGCTGTGGAATTTTATTCCGTGGAAGTGGACAGGATGAGGCTGTTTTTGATACATAGGCTGATCGATGATAAGGGTATGTATGCAAGCTGTGACGGCGTCCGAGTGGGTGTAGATAAACAAGATAGCATTGAAGCTTTAAAAAGTGTCTTCAGCTATGGTTTCTTAGTGCTAATTTCACCAACGCAACTGAACGCGATCAGCAGATAAACCAAGTTTAAGAGCTGTCAGTGTCGTTATTTTCTATGGAATATTGACAATGACACAGCTCTTGAACTCTTTTTAAATAAATAAAAATAAATAAAATTCATTTATTTCAGGTCCTTGACCCATATTAATAACGATACACAATTTTGTCAATTTTGTAATTATATATATATATTTTGTTTTTAGATGTGCTGATCGCATTCAGTTGCATTGGTGAAATTCGCCCTTAGAAGAGCGGTGGAACAAAATTCTAAACAAAATTGTTAATTTTTCAGACCCGGCTATCAAAGAAGACGTAAAACTATTTCTCCGCTACACTGAAATACGAACGTTCAAGTACAGAATATGGCGTATAATACCTATCAACATTTCTTTACCATTGGAACTTACCAACGTGTGCATTTCATACGTTATTGTTATTATTAACTATACTCATTTGTATGGTTGATAAATATTCTGAAGTCTTACTGACTGTTATTGATAAGTAGTCACTTAAGGCGCGACATAGCGTCTGCAATTTACTGTCAAATGACTGAACTGATTTTTTAAAACGAATATTATACATTTTATGCAATAAAAAACAAACAGAACGGTCAGGTGCGTAGTACTCGCAACCGGCGTGCGTGTATTACCAGATGTATGAACGTTAACGAGGCAAAAGGAGTTTGTAATGATCGTAGCAGGTGGCGTTCTGTAGTTTCTGCCTACCCTCATGGGAAAAAGGCGTGAGGTTATATATGTATTTAAGTATGTGTTTATGCAATAAAGAAGTATTTACATACTAGAAGCTGCGGACTACCTAATGTAATGATAGTCACGAATATTTGAACACCAGGAATGACTTTTGAAGCACTTATCCATGGAGAAACCGAAGTACGCGCTGTTTAGCTTTGCAGTCCAATTTTATTTATTTTTATTTATAAATATATATATTTATAGACATACATCATAATTAATAATATTGATAATAATTCTAAAATTGAATGCAGTTGCTGCATGTTCAATTTTAGAATTTACAACAATAATAAGAAAAAAAAACATGTTTATAAAAATCAACAATAATAAATGCATTTTATTTATTTATTTATATATACTTTATTGTACACCAGAAAATACATAGTTACAAAAACAATTATAATATTACAAATCATACAATGGGCGGCCTCCGTCCGCCGTCCGATCGCCGTCGAATCCGATGGCAGTCTATTAAATTAAATTGTTTCACATAGTTGTATTATACGGACCCTTTTCAACATGAAACAAAACCTAGATATTGTTTTGAAGTATTACAAAACTTTATAAGAACGTTTCCTTTGAGGTCAGAGTTTGACGGAACGAATGCACATTGACTTAACAACACAAACTTAGGAAAATTTCCAATTCATTTGATTCAAGTAATTGTTTTGAACAATTTATTTGATAGGATGAAATTAAATAATTTTCGAAATGGATTATCGTTTTTTATTTACCAAAATTATTTACATTTTATGATAACAAGTGAGTACTTTATAGTTGTCTAGTGTTTAAATGGAGAAGTTAATTTTTCAACCAACTTTTTTAAAATAAATTTTAAAAAATATGTAAATAAGTATGACAGCTCTTAAACGTGGTTTATGTGCTGATCGCGTGCAGTTTTTATTGGTGAAATTCGCCCTTAGCCGTCGAAGTACTCATCTGCATCGCTGTCATCCGGAAACGTGCCCAGAAGACTGGCAGCATTTATTCTCGAAGTGTGAAAATGTATCTACAAAACTACTGTAACAATAAGCCTTTTCTTCCGAATTTTTGACAGTTTCTCTATACGAAAACTGTCAGAAGTTTTAATCTTATTGCGCGGATAAAAAATATCTGAATTTGGTTAAATCAGCCCTTACAGAAATAAAATCCTTTAGCTTTTATCATTTACAGATATCCAAACACCTCCAATCAAAACAACATCCCCCCTCCATTCTAAACAGATCCATTAAGGCACAGTTCAATCTAAAATCACGCTGAATCACTTCAGAACATTATACTTAGTATAGAACACATTATTACACGTCTAGACTGATAGTTCCTGATGCTATTAATCACAGCTTTTTGTTACCATCCTGTACTGCACTTAGCATAATTACTGCAGAATTTCCTTGCAAATTACCCGTAGATACAGCGTGGTTTAATTCAGATTATTATCTTTAGTTTAAAGATGGATTCGTGTTAGATAGATGATGTTTTGCTCATTTTATTCTGCTAGTATAGAACATTACTGTCGCGGCCGGCAATTCGGCCATTGATGGACGATCGTGAAAATGTGGGCCGAGGTTTAGCCGAGGCACACATTCGTGAGTCCATCAATGCCTAGTTACGGCCAAGGCTTGTAATGGACTCTTCTCAAATAATGCGCGGAAATTCAAACATAGTAAATTAATTTAAAATTCCAGAACCAATGACGGACAACGATAATTTTTCACGCCAAACCGTTCATTTGTTTCTTCTTTACTTTATACAGTTCTATTTTCAAGTGAAATCGACATTTAAATAAAATCTTTGATAAATTACCTCCATGGTTGTCATGTGTTAAAGTAAAAAGTTCGTTCCATTTTTAAATAACACGACAGATATGAGTTTTCATAGTAATTTATTTGGCCGCTAAACAGAACAGATATGGATTTTCATAGTAACATTGCCGGCCGCATAGTCAATTGTTTTTAACCAGTACCTACAGCAATTTCGATTTATCTCGAAGAAGATTATCAAAACAATGCTCGAATTTCCAAGTATGTTTGAGAAAATATATATTAAGTATAACTAATGTATTTCGAGGATTCAAATTAAAAGGTGAAAAAACTTGAAACTGAAATCGTAAAAAGATCTAACATCGTAAATTTCCCGATACTGCTTTAGTTTATTCTTATGAAACAAATAGATTTAACTAAGTCTTTAACTACTGGAAACTACACATGAATGCATTAAAGAATTTGAGTTTGAGTTTGAAAAAAAAAACTATCTATGTGTGACAAAAAAAAAAGTCTTTTAAAACAAAAACGTTTTAATTAAATACATTTAAGGGTTTATTTATAAACGTTACTTAACGTTAAGTAATGTTTAGTGACTGTTTTACCATACCTATATTTTTAACGTTTGAACATCACTTAACTTTAAACAACGTTTCTAAATAAACCTTAATAATATCAATCCTAAGCTTCGTAGCAGAAGCTACGCCAACCGCTACGTTGTAGCACCCGTAGTACCCTGCATAGCAAATATTAATATTATAAAAGAAAAACAAGAATGTCAACGTTCTTGTGTTTATCTTTAATTTAAATATTAACGTGTGACTGAGACGATGTTATTATACGCTGCCTGCGAAATAACGAGGAAAATTGAACAAAATCAACACTTATTACCTAGTGTTTAATGTAGTAGGAATAGATGGCGGACGTCAGAAGTGGTGGAGGAGGCATACGTTTTATACGTATTCACATAACATCACGCCTTGTTTCCCCAAAGGGTTGGGCAGTGTTTTTTACACATATACATATATTCATGCCTTTTTCTCATGGGGGTAGGCACAAACAACAGAATGCCACATATTACCTACGATAATATAAAAAAAAAAAAAAAACAAATTATTATTTGAAAACCAAACGCAGTGACTATTATTAAGAATTTTATTACATTGAAAAAAAACCAGTGCCTTTGTATTTCTTATCATACTTAGTTGTCGTTCCTTTTTAAAATCTCTGAACTGCACGGTTGGGGCAGTGGTTAAGCGATTGACTGCTGCGTTGCGTGTCGCGGGTTCGATTCCCGCACGGAACAAATATTTGTATGACCTACAAGTAGTTGTTCCGGATCTGGCTGATTGTGTATGTGAGTTTAAATGTTTGTAAACGCACAATACAGGAGGAAATCTTAGTGAGGGGCAACGTCTAAAAAAAAAAAACCTTATGTGCAAATAAGTTGACAAAGATACTATTCTAAGAAAGTCTTCTAGAGTGACGATATTTGTCTACTGAACAGTGATTTAAAATTATAAGAGAAACAACAATATATTTAAGTGCTTAGAATCTTATCGATCAAACTAATAACTTAAAATAAAACTGTAAAATAAAATTGAAATAAAATTCGTTTAAATTAGACTATTTATTATATACATATTTTGTTAGTAAAACACTATCTTAAAAACGATGTTAGTCATGAGGTGATCAAATTAATGTATAATATTTACAAGGCCGTATCCAAATCTTAAGAACAACCCTACATCAATGTCTTTCTCGCTCTCCCGAAGAGACAATAGTACTTCCTTCTTTTATCTCGTTTATTAAGTACTGTAGTGACGCAATATCCGGCTCCGAAGCGCCAAAGTTTCATTACATATAAGTTGCTTATCGCTTTACTTCTTTCAATGGTTGTTGTATTGTTTCTGTCGGGAGAATATTAGTATAAGTTTCTTTTTTGTGGAACTCTTGTTTAGTTTTTTTTATTAGCTAAAAACAGTTTATTGATTCAGGCGTGACTTGGCGGAAATTCATTATAAAATACGAAAGACGTAGATATTTTCAGTAACCTATTCCACTTAACTATTCCTAAGCAGTCATAAAAAAACCTATAAGAAAACGACACGTGTTTCATCTCGCAACGAGACATCCTCAGGATGACGATTGACTTTTCGCGAACCCGAACACGACGTGTTGAGCGCTGGTCACTCAGCGTTGAAACAAAAAACACGTGTCGATTTGTTATTGGGTTTTTTATGACTCTTTAGGAATAGTTAAGCGGAATAGGTTACTAAAAATATCTACGTCTATTGTATTTTTAGGTGAAAACAATTTGCTGAGGAGGTGATAATTGAAGAAAGCACGTGTCTTTCAAGGTACAGGTGACGACTGGTTTTTTTTCTATGTATAGTGTCTACTCACAAAATCGACAGTAATGTTAAAATGCTGCACTGTCCTTTTGGTGAAAATTGAGCAATTAACCAGCCCCTGGCTGCTACTAATCAAAAAGTAATCCAGAACTACAAGCTTGGAATTGTGGTATAACTTTTACAAATGTTTCACTTTGCTTATGATTAACACACAACTCATTGACACCAAATCAAAGCCACCCAGAAACAGTGTCTCCATCTATTGTCAAATGACTGTAAACATTTACAATCAGACGCACAGGAACAATTGCCATCCATTCCGCTTCAAGGCAATCCAATCCATTTGCAAATAGAAGTAGAATTCGAGTTAATTGTCGTTTTACCAATTTACAACGCCCCATTCGAAACCCAAAAACATTCAAATTTCAACCCCATTCTCTTGCTCATAAGAGTTGTCAAAGTTGAGGTGGGTTGGAAATTTAACGTGGTGGTGAAAGGTAGTGTTGGGCCACGAAATACGAGTATTGTTCATTTGTATGCGCGTGAGTGAATTGGTTTGAAATGTGAAGGGCTTTAGACGGTATTGCCTCTCTAACTTTTGTTTAGAGCTGATGGAGAAGTTGTTTTAGGATGTGGCGTTATTTAGATGTGTCTAAGGGCCATTTTAATGGTAATGTGATTTGTAATTGGTTCTAAGATGGTGTGTTTGAGATAGGTTTTGACATCTTAAAGTGATGTCAGTTGTTGGTAGAAAGATAAATGGCACTGTTAAAGAAAACACAAATACATAATGGCCGAACCTTGAACTATGATCATTGCTTCCAGTTTATGAGACATTATAAAACATGCCTCGTTGGTCGATTCTTTAAGTGTTATTGAGTTTTTCCATATGGAATTTCTCAGTATCACCACGGAGTCTGGATTCATGCCCGGTTGATGGCAATAGGCTCGCCCGTTTTTACACGAAATTGGAATAGAACTGGCGAAATGTGGGTGTACTTTAGTTCTAGTAGTCAGAGGTGTACCTAGTTGTACCTAAAGGAACACTTCGGCTAAACTACGAAAAACTTAAAAACTAGTAGTACTTATAACAACATTAATAACATCTAAAAATAAAAAAACACAATATTTGAAATATAAAAAAACAACAACACCTAGCCTACTCTAATCTACACTATACCATTAAACAACAGTATTTTTGGGATATCAAATACTCGTTGTTGCAACAACAAAACTACCTACCCTAATATTTTTAAATCTAAAACTAACAAGCACTGACGTGACATTTCAAACAACCTATCACGATCCCTCGAAATCTAAACATTTTTGGAAATCGAACCTCCCTTAAAAATCTAAGGTTTCCCTTATTACGATAAATAAAACGCAATAAAAAAAAATAACAAGACAAAATATATAAAACCTCGTACACACGTAACGTGATATTTTAAAAGAAAGAAAAAAATATGGACATGTGAAGACCTTTAAAATGGACGAAGGGGAGGCAATTTAATTTTCTTTTGGACTCTATTGAGTGAAATCCAAAGCATATTGGACAAATATAAAATGCTTTGATGTAATGTTATCCCTCTATTATTATTTTTCCTTTTTTTGTTCGTGTATTAGCTTCGTTTTTGGACATATACGGTTTCAATTTGTGTAATCAAATGTGGAGTTACAAAATTCGATTGTATTTTTTTAAATAAAGATTTAGTTTTTACGCTTGTCTATAGGCATGATAAGGTAATAGCCTAAAATCTATGCAATATCTTATTTTGGGACTTTGATTTTAATTTAAATGAAATAACAAACCAAATTAATTTAAAGGAAAAATGTAACAAAAGTTTCCCTAAATTCCAAATTAATCTAATACATCAAAAGTCCAACAAAAACGTACAAATCGCATTCATTTGACAAAGAGAATAGGCGAAATTATTAAATTTTAATAGACGCAATATCAAAGTACGTTCGTCGAAGCGACAACGCGTGATAGCGTCAAAGAGAAAATTCCTTTGTGATCATATCGTGTCATTTTATTTTTCATTTCAACCGGTGTGTCCTGAGCTTTACGATGCGTTAATTGCTTTCATTATGAGGAATGTTAAATGGCGGATTATTTAAAAAAAATAGAATTTTGTTTTTTATTGTTTTGTTTGTTTATTGTACGAAGATATTGCAGTGATAAATACATGTTATGTCATGCAAAATTCATGTTTGACGTAGATTGGTTTAGGAAAACATTTTAGTTACATAACAATTTCTTCATAATTATATATCCTAATTATTTTCGTTTTATTAGTGGGTTACTATGTGGCTTTTACCAGCCAGCCACTTGGCAGCAGCTCTCTAAAGAGCTACAAATTCCTTAATCTCAGATTTGACAAATCAAATCTGAGGTTTAGTAATGTGCTTGGCTACATTTAAATTGACAGCATGTTAGTTTTATTTTTGTGTATATCCTTTCAGATGCTCTATGACAGTCAGTCAGTCACAAAACTGTATTTGTTCCTGATGTCACATTGGACCACACACCACACCGCGATCGTGGGCTTCCTCCCGCCACTCACTCGCTCACCGACGCCTTGAGCGTGCCCACACATATCGGCCGTCTCAAATAAAATTGTAATCAGCCATAGAAATACAGTACTTGTCATATTATTTGAATCAAGTATGAGATTTTACATCCGGAAGGTAAAATGCCGTGTAGTGCACAAACGCCCTTAGGCCCCTGGAGCTTGATAGTCAACAGTCTTATATTAATGTGTTGCTGGGAATTAATTTAAAGCTTCTTTCACATTTTTTCACAATAATAATTAACCTAACCCCCCCTCCCCCTATCCCTACATAGGTAATCAAACATGAAACTCATTAGCACTTACAAGTCACGAGCTGCTGTTAAGTTAACGCGCGCGTAAACGTTCCCCACTAATCCGCGACGCGTATAAAATGCGCTGCAAACGAACGTTTATTATCGCGTTAACGTTATCAGTGTGCGGGTAGAATCGTAATAGTAGGTATAAATGGCGTGTTGTGTTTGATAAGCCGAATGTCTGCAGTTTATTGGTACCTATGTATGTTGAGATCGAGACTTTGATATTTCTTAGGTATATGACTTGATTGGGAAATTGATAGGTACGTAAATAACTATAAGACGCTAATTAATTGCTGAATTTCTTTTAATTTCAATTTAATTTTTAATATAATTTATTGTGGTGTAATAATTTAATAATAATTTAATGCATTGTAATATTGATATGGGTATAATAATTTAAAAAAAATATATATTTTGGAATGTTTTTTTTTATGATGATATTTAAAAATGTAAATATTATGTTTAAAAATGAAACCAAAGAAATAAAAATAAAAAAATCCTGAAGGCACGAACTTAAGTTGTTTATAACTCTGAGCGAATGGGTAAGTTCATTATGAGAGACAAAACACCTGAAGTTTTAAAATAAATATCAAGTAAATATGTACCTACCTAACATAACATAACATCACGTCTTGTTTCCAAGAAGGGTTCGGCAGAAGTGTACCTATAGTACACCCACAAAAAATTAAGCTAACGTAAAAAAATATTTTAGATTAAAATTGATTATTAATCCAAAACCAGGTTCTTAATAATTAATTAAAATCACTATATGATTGTTATTAATTATTAAGAACCTGGTTCTTATAAACAAAGTGTTGAAATGGAACGCAACCTTATAAGCAGCCAATAGCCAGTCATCCGTCAATGTCGGCTGCTGTCATATATTGTGTGTGCCTTTCAGTATGTACCTATAGTTTCAATATACTTTAATTCCAAATTCCATGTTCGTTATTTACAATACACAATCAGTTAGTTTCCTACACAAAGGATAAAAACAAAATCAATAGAAAGTAATGCCGAGTCACTGCGTTAAATGTTAAGATGACCCATACCACAGTATGTGCAGTAGTTGCATTTTGGTCAAAATAATATTTCGAAAAAATCTGTCGAACCATTACTCTATAAATATACTGCGTAATATTGTAGTCAGTAGAAATTGACTCTTTATGTACCTACATGTCGTCAAAATACTACGATGCAATACAAAACATTGGCACTACTATCATATCAATTTTACCAGTATTGTCGTTGATTAAAGATATTTTGCAGTAGCCGACTATCAGTGAAGACTTTTCGGTACCAAATACCTAAATAAATAAACATCCTCACTCTTGATAGCACCCATTATTCCTCAACCTTAATCTCGTAATTACAGTCAAAACGTAAAGTTGGGATGAAATTTTAATCACCTCCCCCCTCACTCCTCCCCCTCTTCTGTCCTCATTAACACAACATTTGAAGATTTAAACAGTCATCGCTCTCTGATGAGTTGTAAACTTGTAAGTTAATGCTAAAACATCTTGAGGTTATGTCACGTAACATCTTAGTTCTTGCTCTGAAGGAAGTTCTGACTACAACATACATTTAATATATTATTTTAATGTCATTATTGCGCAATAAGAAACTGTGGTGCTCAAGTTTTAAGTTAAGTTAAATATATTTTTAACCGAAGTATATTTTTATAAACCGAAATTGGTTTACTCGTTTAGATTTTTTCGTTCGTAGATAAAATGTTTTAAGAGCAGAAAACTATTATTATAAAAAGTAAACTTAATATCATTTGCATCAGAGATAAAACAAAACCATCCCAATACCTGAATTATTACATTTTTTTAAAGCTAGTTACTACAGTCATAATGATGAGACACACACACACAGTGACATTTTACAGACTAAAAGCTACTCAAGTTTGGCTCGCTTTTCCGCACGTGGCGTAACGTAACCTAACTCTAATCCCTTTGCATTACAAACATAGGCGTTTTATCTTGTCATGAAAACAGGCAAGTTTTAACGTTTATTAAGAGTAGTATTTTGTAATTAGTCAACGAGAGTTGTTTACAGGAAATATTAGTCTTGAGGAAGTTTATGCGATCATATTTCGCGAGGTATAATAATCTGGTTTATTTCGTACTATTTTTGTTAATAGGTGCTCATTATAAGTGGAGGAGCTCATGGCTAAGTAATAACAGCCGCACGGGTCGATCCATCAGGTTAAGCTGCGCTTGCCGGGGTTGGTCCGTGGATAGGTGACCATCTTTACATACTGAGACTCCTCCGTGCTTCGGAAAGCACGTTAAGCCGTTGGTCCAGACTGTCATTCGTTGATCTTTGACAGTCGTTACGAGTCGTCAGAAGTCCGAAAGTCTGACAACCAGTCTTACCAAGGCAGGGGGTGTCTTACCCAGTTACTGGGTTATGGAGGTCAGACAGGCGGTCGCTCTATGTAAAATACTAGTATTCTGCTGCATCCGGTTAGACTGGAAGCCAACCCCAACATGATTGGTAAAAGGCTAGGCAGAATGAATGAGATGCTCATTAGAAGTAATGGTTTGTCATTACTCGGTTGTATTCTTTGGCGTAAGTATAAATAACCTTAAGTTCTGAGTTAAGCTCCACGATTACTGACAAATGTGTGCATTGACTGAGCAATTCCGCTCAAATCTGTGTGGTTCTTTCCTCAAAAGACCATTTCAGACACTAATCTACATGGTCCTCAAAAATGCACTGACCGAGATCATGTCTGGACTTTAAAAGAGACTGCGACCTCTGTTTCGGCTTTTCTTCTCAGAGTTGTCAGATAGGAAACACCGACCGCATCTAGCTTAGTTCTATTTTTTTTATATGACGTGTAATAGTGATTCAGATATCCTATTTACAGATAAACAATTTCATTTCATTTCATTTACCAGGCGTTTGATAATAATTTACTTGTTGGATATGCTAAAGATTTTGTTTGAAAGAAAAGAATAGGAAACAATGGCTGAACGTTGCCCGCCTCGGCATGCCTTAGACGATTTTTTTTTTGTTATTTTTTATTTATTTAACCATTTATGCACACACATATAAACAGGCAAGAAGAAAGGAACAGAAAAATACGTACAAAGGCAATGCTTGTTTCTAAAGAAACTCTTCCAATATACCTGCGATAGGAAAGTACATAAAAAGAGATGTAGACAACGTGTGTAATAGTAAGAGAGAAAACATCATCCTGCGTAGCCTTTTCCCAATCTTGTTGGGGTCGGCTTCCAGTCTAACCGAATGCAGCTGAATACCAGTATGTATTTTACATGGAGCGACTTCCTATCTCCACAACCCAGTAACTGGGTAATACGATTCCCCTCGGTAAGACTGGTTGTCAGACTTTCGGGCTTCTGGCGACAGTAAAAGAGAAAACAAAATACATAAATAAAAATAAACAATTCACTCATTTTATTTTTATGCTAAACAGTTTTTTATAGGTTTATTGTACCGATTGAGTCGAAATTAGCTGAATAGGCGGCGTTAATCCTCAAGCAAAGCCACGTAAGAAATAGTAAACTAGTAATATTATTAATAAGATTTTCACTGACTCAGCACTAGCACTTTGAAACAAAACAATTATTAAGTACACGTTAAGTATAATGTACAATGTATTACGTGTAATAATATTTAGTACAAACACACAAAATCATAGCATAAAACACCAGATACCTAACAAAAAATCACTCATAATAATATTAAAAATGATAAATCACAGTTCACACTCTCGGGGCGGGTTGCACCGATGCAATATTCCTGACACGCTATTTGTCATGAACGGCTGACGTGAGCTAGTGTGAACCGTCACTGATCTCGTGAGCTACATGCATCGCGTTTCCTAGGATTTTCTGAAGAAATACATGAGATTTCGTTATAAAGTACTTGTTTTGCAACGTGTAGGTTGAGATTAGGTACATTTTGTATAGCGTGCGGTGGTTTGTGCATGAAAGAGGAAGATTGTGTGAGGAAGCTTGTTAAATATATGTAGGAACGTGATTTATTTAAGTCAAAAACTACCTTATAAGTGTTTCTTTTTTCAAATGATGCTGTTGTCTGAAGATAACATCTACACAATTAACTATAATTTTGTAATCAACCGTGAAGTGCTACTTTGGTCTAACGGATAACTGAGTTTTCGCAAAAAATAATTACATTAAAACTCTTTTTAGCGCATAATTATTATGATATCAGTAGGTAATTGAATTCTGCACACAAATAATTTTAGCATCACAACAGAAACATAACTCTACGCTGCACCACGTGCAATAAACATCAAGCACACAGCTTTTAAAACAAGCCTTAACAGCCGTTAATAAAACCCTATCACATTATACCCTCAAAACGGAGCACCTCAAGCAATAAACTGTCCGATTCACTACTTAACCGGAGTTTAACGTGCGCGCCGTTAACTCCGTTCAATCTGCTTAATTGAGAATGGTTTCACCGACCTTTAATGGGCAGTATGTTAGTTATGCGTTTTGGGAGATTCAGGCTATACTTGAAAGTAATTATTTCGAGTAGGATAATGGTTTATAGTATGTGTAAGCCTATATGATTGGCACTTCACTAAGCCCACAAAATTGGTAGTGCTCAGGAAGACACATGTCTAATTTTATATCGATTTTTGATACAACAACTGCTGCTGTAAGGCACGGTGACACGGTACTGAATGAATGAAAATAGTTACTAATATTATAATTATGCAAAAGTGAATTTGTTTAGTTACGTTTGGCTGAACAGATTTGGATGGAATTTGGCACATGGATAGACCCATGACCTGGACACCCCGACATAGACCCCCTGGATCCTGACATAGGATTTTTATTACTTCTTATTCCGATATTCTCACGAGATCGAGACTTATGCTGGTGAAAGCGCGGAGCGCAGCTAGTTCATTTAAAAAAAAACTCGAAACTCGGGCCCAAAGTAAACAGTGTGGTGACGACCTATTTCCATACTCAAACTATTAAATTCTGTCTCTAGCCAATTCTTTTCAACCGAATTCAAAATAGGAGAAGATTCTTCACATTACTTATATATCTATCTAATAAATCAGAAAATCTTAATTATTTATCGTGTCCACCTGCTTTTCCACCATAGCATTTTCTCATCATATTTTCCAATTATAAATACTTCTATTTATTCGTGAAAATCACGCAGAACGTGATAGCATCGCGTGTCGGTCACTCGTATGAGAGATATTTTTTATGATCGCCAGTGGTCGCCACAATTTGCCGCCCCTGCTTTATGCTTTGGTGCGTCTTGTAGCGGTAGTTATTTTACGCAACCCCTGGATTATGTTCAAACTGAGGCACTATCTTGTTCTGTGAATTAGGTTGGTTATTTTTTTTAATGTTTTTGGATCTAATCGAAACTGGATCGGAAAGTTGGAAAAGATATTAAGTTTTAAGACATAGCGTGATTTTGGTTAGCGTTATTTCGGGTTTTAGTGACTCGAGATCGAAATATGTTCGTGTATTCCCGTTCGTCCCACTGCCGTCGTCCCTGCCACGGGAGGGACGAACGGGAACTAAAAAAATAATATTAAATTTGTTGATGTTCGTCCCACTGACAAAATCAGTGGGTCGAACGGGAATAAATTATTAATTGTGTCGTGTATTCCCGTTCGTCCCACCAAATAATATTGTGCGTGTAATTTTAATCGACAGCAGTGGAACAAACGGGACTACACGGAATAAATTATTCAATTTAATATAATTTTTAATATTCCCGTTCGCCCCACCAGTGGGACAACGGCAGTGGGAAGAACGAGAATACATGGATATTTTAGGTGTAAAGTGATTTGAGCTTTCATTTTTGGGTGTTTAGTGTAAGCGCTCTTTAAAAGGCCTACATATGTATAAAATCTAACTAAGGATGCAGGCCTCAAAAACGAAGAATCAAGAATGTAAAAATTTGACTACAGTGGAGTATCAGGCTCAAAAATCCTTTATCTAACACTCCAACACTGCTGCATTTAGAATATTCTTGAACGTTCACGTAATGCATTTATTTCAAAATCACGATTATGGCACATAAAATTACATCAGCTTGAATCGTGCAAGGCATGTGCTATTTGATCGGGACCAAGAATATCTATAATTTTGAAGTGATATGACTGTAAAAAGAGTATATTTACTGAGATAACGGCTAATAGATGTATGGAAAAAAGCACAATTTTATGCTGCGCTGACCATAAACAAAATTGGGATTAGGGTAGGAGAAGTATGATGTTACGAGAACGAAGCTACGGTATTGCTAAAGTCATCAAAATGTAATATATTATGTATATTTACTGATTACCCATCTTTCTGTATGCACGTGTTTCTGTGACGAATAAAACCTATTCTTCTTTCTTTTCTTTCTTTCTTTCTTTCTTTAATAGGCCCGTTGACATTTGTCATCGCGACGTAACTAGTGAAGTAACCATATTATTTAACGCGCCATAAAAATGTATGTATTCTTTTAAAGCACTCTATGTAATTAATTATTATTTTATTGTTTCTTTCAGTTTCGTTCCAAGTTACATTCTAGGGTCTTTCTCAAATGTCAAAACGGGTCTATTACATTTTGACGACTATAGTACGGAAATATTTTTAGCAAAAAGTCTCACTATTCTGAACAGAGATCTCACGTTGCCGCGCGACCATCGGATTTCTTTGTCCATTATACTGTAAGCCGATATTATTGGGGCACAAATTGAATTGTCATACATACTCGGGGTGCCTTTATTGTGTTTTAATGGTGGACGCGCACGTACGGAATATTGGGTTTGTTTATATGAATAGTGGTTTTAGATTTAGGTATCTACTTACTAATTTTCTGATCCGTGATTTATATATTTTAATAATAATTATTATTTGTTTATTTTCACTTCGGAGACACAAATATTGTGTAGCCCTGGCTCTTGTGACCCCGTATCACAAGAGCCAAAATATAAAAATGTATAGCGCGTAGTTGAACTTGTGTCTGACTGATATCGATATCAATATCAATTTTTTGTTGTTTTTTTTATTCAACTATAATGTTTATTAATTTGTGTGTACTATGTCAAAAATTATAATGTGCGTTTAGTTTGTGCAGAATAAACATTTTTTTTTCTTTAGATACCTGCACACAAATGAATTAAAACATTTATATTATCATTACATACTTTAAAAGGTACTTTTTTTGTCGTTTTGAGTATAATCACAAAAATATGGATCAGTGGTCAGATTTAAATAAAAACAAATAATAAAAATAACACTATCGATTACTCTATACACTGTTCTGTATTTCTTACAATGTCACTACAATCGCTGCCATTGCTCTAAACATACAAACGATACCCACTCTCAAATAAGTATGCTTTCTCTAAAAATATAGAAGCTTTCAATAATATTGGCGCTAGCTGCAATACTCAGGTACTTTACATTTCATAATAGAACTCAAGTCAAACAGTTGCATGTGAGAATATTGAGATTTTATTGAACAATTTCTTTATTTTGATATACTACGAGTTTTCGACGCTATCGCAGTCACTAGTCGCATAAAGAGTTTTATTGAATTTTTGACATTCTCCTTCCCGTCTCACGTCGCCATTATATATAATACGTATTCGGAACTTAAAGAAAGAAAGAAAGAAAAAAAAGAAGGAAGAAAGAAAGAAATTTCTGAACTTCTTCTTTATTTATTTCTTTCTTTCTTCTTTCTTTCTATAATACGTATTCGGAACTTAATCGTGCCGTGCTGTATAAATATTAACCAGTCATCAATTTCGGTAGAGAAGATGCAACTAACCTACTGCCTCCTTGGTCTAGTGGTCGCAAGCGAAATTTCTGAGCATGAGGTCTTGGGTTCGATTCCCGGGTCGGGCAAAGTGATATTGGGTTTTTCCGGTATTGGGTAGCCCGTAGGTGCATTTGTGCCCGGTTGATGGCACTAGGCTCGCCCCCCTATTACATGGGACGTAAACATTACTGGCGAAATGTGGGTGTACTATGCTACGCCTCTGCCCAACCCTTCGGGGCGTGATGTTATGAGATTCAACCCAGTGTGCAGAGAACTTATTTGATCGTTTCTAGGATATGTTATTTTGTCGTGCCCTTGAGAAAAAACCACTTGAGCTTATGACTGTTCAAGTTATTGGGTCGATTCCCGCATTGAATAACTGCACGTAGCTGTTCTGGGTCCGACTGACAGGCCTACACTGTCCTCTCATACCTATCCACACTATAATTTGAAAACATTGTAAAACCCATTTATTTTTAAAAGAGTAACCGTGGAGTTTCTTGCCGGCTCTTCTCTATAGGAAACGACCAATTGGAACCGTGCACCTAGCTTCTGACATTTCATAAGTGCCTATGTAGGTTAATGTGAAATAAAATATTATGATTTCGAAATATTTTAATTTCGATTTTGAGGGTTTCGAAGATTTTTCTAGATTCAAGCAAGACTGTTTAAAAAAGTGAAAATAATAATTTTTCGATTATATTTGCAACTTTAACGAAACAGCAAGTAGGTAGGACTCGAACAAAACAAATAGTAGTCCCTTTTCAACCTCTTTCAAAACTTCTCAATATTTCACAGACGACTAACAAACTTCGTCCGGATTTACCTGCATTAAGTGATTAGTTCCATTTGTGAAGCGCACAGCTTGAACCAAACTGTCGAACTGTATTGTGTGATAAAGTTTAAGGCATACTGATTAATTATGAATTTCTATGAGTCTAGGAATTTAAATGGATGTAGGTTTTCTCTGAGGAATTGATGTTTTAAAGAGAAATGTTGAGGATTTTTAGGAGCAATTCCCGTATTTTTAAGAATGTTCGCATTCGCAATCTGTCAAAAATACAATCAATTTACCTACATTTTTGACAAGGTTATAGATTGCGACTTGAATGTAAACGTTTTTAAGTACGAGAATAATTGGTCTTCTGATGTATGAACCTGAAGATTATCCGTTTATTTGAATTTGATTCGGATAATCATTATATTATCATCAGTCGAAGGATATCCACTGTTGGATCTTAGCCAAGTAAATGTGTTTTGGAATGGTTTCAAAATAATTTTTCATCTATTTTTATTGGAGCATAACATGTTCTGTATTCAAATAAATTGCATTTATTGCAACTTTTTTTAAAATTAGGAACCAAATTTAGCGCGAAACAGGAAAATCAAATATGGGGCGATCTTTGTGAGGCGAATGCGGAATAAATCGTAAAACAATCTAGGTATTTGTTCCACCGTACAACTTTAAGGTTTGAGGAAGAAGGCCGAAGCATCCGACTTTGATTTTTATTCTTTAAGTTTCGTTTTTGAATCGAAAAAAAACTTTTATATAAAGGAGAAATTATGGCGGTTTGACATATATTTTCTATTCCAAACCGACAAACCGTTTTATTCCACAGATAGAAGTAATTTGAGGATTGTAAAATCGGTTCTAAGTTAAAAACACACTAAAGACCAATAATTTCAACAATGAAACTGAACGCGATGAGCACATTTAAACCGCATTCAATAACATGCCACGACACAAAAATGACAGCTCTTAAGGCGAGTCCAGTTCAGTTTCATTGGTGAAATTCACCCTTAGTCCAAAAGATATAACAGTAACTACGATCGTCTCTCTAAGAACGTACATACAAGCACTTGCAATGACTTATAAGAAATAAAGTTACAAAATCAACAAACAAAATCACCCCATCTTAAGGCTCAGTGCTTTCTTAAACATTCATTAGTCACCTTTTGTATGTCCTGTGTGTCACATCTCGGAAACTGGAGGGGCGTTAGAGCGAGTATTAATGTTGCTGCTAATGATCCCTGATACGGATTTGTATATTCAAGCTGTATGCAGTTTGGGGTAGACAGTAATGATAGGTGTTATAAATGTTTTATTTCACAATCGTTGAGAACTTTATTTGTGTTTATTCTTTAACTATATTTGCACTTTTTACTATATTGTTATTGTACTTCTTAGCTTTTATGTTTATTTTATAATCAAAATTGAAAGAAACGCGTCATAGTACGAGAAACCCGTCATATGACATAGACGCCATTTGTAAAATCTTTGGTACTTTTCGACAGGATCAAACATTATGGCCAAGCTTGTATTCAGATGTACGCAAAGTTTGCTTAGTTAATATGATATAACAAAAATATAAAGATTTATAAATCTACCTACATACCTACTTTATTATATTATATAGAGGAGTTTGTATGTAGGGGGTATTCTTCGGTCCGATTCCGAAAATTCTTTTACGAATGAGAAGTTACAGTATTTCCGCTTGTCATAGAATATATTATTTTTAATTAAAACAAGAAATTTCACGCGGACAGAATCGTTGAAGCTAGTAAAAAAAAAACAAAAAAAAAAGTAAAATAAACCGTACATTCAATAACGGAAGTATCTAATGTTTCGCAAAAAAATATAAAAACAAAAGAAACCCACAAGACTAGTATTTTTTCAACCTCAGACAGCGACTCATTTCAATATTACAATCCAACATCAAAATAAACAAAAAATATCGTCAATAGAATTAGCTCCACCGGCTACAAGTTAATAGAATAGAACGTACGGGCACAATAGAGTATTGAATAGAACATTTTGTTCCTGTTTCTGTAAACAGTATGTAAACGCGGGTACAGCCAGTCAGTCTGTTTGCTTTTGGCAGAGGATTGGTTTTGGAATATATGGAGGGAAAGTTGGGCGAACATTAAAAATGAAGAAAAAAATGTGAGCCAGGATATTATCTATTAGATAAAAATGAATTGCTGTTCCTTAGTCTCGCTAAAACTCAAGAACAGCTGACCCGATTTAGCTAATTTTGGTTTTACAAAACCAAAATTAGCTAAATCGGGTAATATTTGTGGAAGTCGTCTATAGAAGGTAAAAACGGTGACAAAATTGCTGTAAGCAGGGTAGATAGGTAGGTAGGTAGGGTAAGGTAGGTAGGTAGGTAGGTAGGTAGGTAGGTAGGGTAAGGTAGGTAGGGTAAGGTAGGTACGCCGTAGATAAGTACTAGCTCGTAGGTCAATAAAAATACTTCGCAAAGACCTTTTTGTGAAAAACTAGGTAAGTACCGAAAGGCGCAACAATAGGAGGTCTCACACATGGTGGATCGATGACTTGGTGAAGGTCGCTTGAATTCGCTGGATGCGAGAAGCACAAGACCGGCCGATGTGGTGATGCTTGAGAGATATCCGCGTCTAGCCGCTGAATGATGATGATGATAAATTAGGTAAGTACTGATAAACAATTATCTTGGAGTTATCATCAAGAAAATGGCGGTGTCGTTGTATAATGGAAACGTTTCGTGAAACATCTCTGAAACAATTTTATTGATATCCGTATGGCTAGTGCATTCTGCCGCGACTTGTCGCACGACGCGACACCGGTATTTATTCTACCGTGAAGTTTTCTTAGCAATTGTATTGTAAAGTCGCGTCGCGCCTTATAAGTAAAACAAAATTAGAATTTTGATTCGAACTTTTACTAATACCATTATGCCAAAAATAAATGTGATAATTGGTCAAGTTGCTTTTAGTAACTTAGGAAAATATTCCGCTCCACACGATATCCACCCGTATGTAACAACAGATTCATCTGTATGCAGTGCCGTTTTTTCTGTGACTTCCCTTACTCCATGCGATTGGGATAAAATCGTTTGCAACGCGCAATTGTTTCGTATCGCCTTGATTTTGAATTTCATTAGTCGAACATGACTGTCTGTCGAGTTAATTGTAGACTCGGAAAAGGAATGAAAGTTCATTTGATTATTTGTGATTTAGAGGGTAAACCTTAGTGAATTATACCGAAAAGCATGATGCCGCTTCAAAAAGTTTTCATACAAAATGTATGTCGGCGCTTGGTGGCCGTCGTTGCCGGAAACAGACATAATTGGTTTGCATCAATGAATCACGAATACACAGAAATAGGAAATGGCAGGAAAATATTTAAGAGAGTACAATGAAAATACCTTACTTCAACACAGGGTGTTTATTCCACCAGCAGCACACCAAGACAAGTCATTCCATCCGCATTACAACAGTTTTTATACACAAAATTACCGCCAAACTTTACCGCCAAAAATAATTATATAAATCAAGCGGATATGTAAGTCAAAATAATTCCTGAATAATGTTAACTCTTAAGGAAATTATTCAAGCGGATGACAAGATAAATCCTTAATAATATTAACTCTAAATTACATTTTAAACAACTCAAGCGGATGTCAAGATAAATCCTTAATAATATGACATTTTAAACAATTCAAGAGGATGTGTCAAGATAATCCTTAATACCAACATTAGAAACTTGAAATAAAGTCAACCGGAAACGCACAATATTTTAAACAAATTAAAGGGAAGTTTATTGATAGAATCTTTATATAAATCCAACCAGAAATCGCAATATTTTAAATAAATCAGAATAAAACTTAACATAGGCAATTAAAAACATGGAAGTCAGATTAAGTACAAAATAATCAACACAAGCTTAAAATTAAAATCAAATAATGGTTTGGCGCCCATATGTACGTAGGCGACGTGTCTTGAAACAGTTGAAACTCAAGGGGCGCTTTCTCGCCTGTGCCGCGTCGCTTGATATACAGTATGAGCAGTATTTATGCACTGAAACGTCAAAGCTACCCGAGCACCCTAAATGATTATGACTACGTGGAGAGGAAGACATGCTATCGCAACAAAGTCAGCCTGTTTAGTGACGCGTCGTAACGTCTCTTCGCCTCTTCTATATAATTTAAATCGCGTCCGTGCCTTATCCGATCCACGCCTGCGCTGTGCCTGTGCCGCGCCTTTCCCTTACGCCTTCTGTGTGTAATTCACGCCTTAGATATCTTAACATATTTAGTGCATTGACAAGATGAGGTACCATTTAAAAACTGTTGCTTAAAAATTATAAGACAAAAACAACACCGTTCGAAGCACAATGCTTGCGTTGCCGTAAATCAGAACGTAGCAAATTCCTGTTAAGTAGACCTACATAATCTAAAGCTCTAATTACCCATATCTTTTCAAAGTCAATTGAGACAGATTATAAAACATTTCGTAAAGAAAACAAGTTATTTTTGGCTTAAAACTAGTTTTTAATTAAGTATGGTTGAACTAGTTGTTGCTCGTAACTTTGTTTTCATACATACTTACCGCTTGCTGCTTTGACTCTTTGAGGTAAAGTTTCGAAAAAGTCTGTTATTAATATTAAGGTCTGTCCAAATTAAAAGACCAAATGTCTGATTGCCAGTGACGAATAAAAATAAACATTTTTAACTTGAACAGCTCTTTTTCTCTTTACTGTACTCACCTATCATATAAAAAACAAAAGAAAACCAAAGAATAGCAGATCCGGCCGGAATAAATCGATATTTTCAACAAGACATTAGAAAAGGTTACTAATGACAGTATTTTTTAAATCTTTATATTTAGAGTGTTCTTAGTTTTAGCCAGTAAACAACGAAACGCCTACCACTCACTAAATCAGTTAGTCTAATTAACCCCAACTATTTATATAACCACCTATCGGTACCAAATTACACTGACAAGCTAATCAGGCGTACATTATACATAGACAATAATGCAATCATCTATATATTATGCAAACACGGTAATGACTTGCGTTAATAGATTCCGTTCCACTGATTTGCCTCATTAGATGGTGGAAATTACTAGGTATTAGTGAGGTTATGTCGATAGATAACATACTTCGTTTGATGGCAGAAATCTTCTGTGATATAGACTAGAAATTGCTGAGCATTGGCTTTCGTTTTTATCACTCTATTATTCTTACATACGTGACGGATTGTCGGAAGCCCGAAAGTCTGATAACCAGTCTTACCAAGGGTTATCGTGTTACCGAGTTACTGTATTTTGGAGGCTTGCCGGGGTTCGTCCGTGGATTGGTGACTACCTTTAGATATCGAGACTGCACCTTGTCTCGGAAGGCACGTTAAGCCGTTGATCCCGGCTGTCATTCGTGGATATTAGACAGTCGTTACGGGTTGTCGGAAGCCCGAAAGTCTGACAACCAGTCTTACCAAGGGGTATAGTGTTGTCCTGTAACTTGGTTGTTGAAGTCAGATAGGCAGTCGTTCCATGTAAAATACTGGTTTACAGCTGCATTCCGCTAGACTGGAAGCCGACCCAAACATAGTTGGAAATGGCTAATCAGATAATGATCAGCATGGCAGACCGTAAACTGCCAATATCCACCGGATTCCCACGAGCTCCACCAAGTCGTCGGATGATTACATTCAGGCCCTGCCCACGCTATGCCTTTTAATACGTGGGGCTTCAGAACTTTTCGGCCCCACCCGCCATGCGTTCTAAGCACAATATGCCTACTGGCTATAGAAAAGGGAGGATCCTCCGGCCAGACGGATATCGTGTCTGGTGGGAAACTGCCCAACGATTGATGTTGGGACGTTGTATATATACTCGTTGCGCTGTAAACCCTGCTTGCGCGTTGCATGATTTTGCATGACGTCAGTGGCGTTGTAGGTGCCGCCACAATAGATACAGGGGTATATAGAAGCTTACCAATACTGCGGGCTGCTACTAATAATTTCATAAACCCAATAACACATGGCCCGACCCAGGTAACGAATACAGGATCCCACGCTCAACGGCCGCATTTGCGAGTACTATACAAACAAGGTAGTCCACTATGTTCAGGTCAAAATATTCAGAATCATTTACCTTTTATTCAAATAACAAGAAAACAAAATATTACGATTACACCGGGGGTAAATAAATTGAGTGATGTGGCATCATATTACAAAAAAAAGAAATAAATTCTAAACAGAAGGTACAGTCAGCCTCAAAAAGAGATACATGGACAAGAATTCATTTCAATATCTACCATCTTTCTTCCATAGCACTATCGATGTGTGGCTATATATGTTTTGTGGCTACACATTGACATAATATTGTAGACCAAAAAATCGCTTTTATACACATCTTTAAAATAACACACATCTCACAGCCATAATTATCTGCTAACATAAAAAAGTAAACAACCCGAATATTAAATTGTCATTATCCCAATTTGAACTAGCTGTGGGTTGGCACGTTTTTGCATTTCTACGTCCATAATATATTTTGATATTGATAACTCTAGAAAAAAATTATAGGTACTTCAAAAATGTTACAGACCCTTCGAATCGCTTTAATGAAAAACAAAAACCATTTCCATAATAATAGAAAGTTACATACATTTTGATCGTCTTTGTTTAACGAATTTTGTTTCGTTAAAACGTTCCAAAACCAAACATTTTTGCAAATTATCTTCATGAATTTTTTGAAGGCTATGTGAGTTATAGGCTAATGATTCATATTAATAAAGATTAAAATAAAAACTTTTCAGAGAGATTGATGCGTTTTTAATTGTTTTGAGCTACAAATTTGTTATGCGTTGCGGGTTGGAACACTGGAAATCAAAGAATAATAACATAAGGACTGAAACGTTTTTACGAGATGAAGAGTGTTTTAAACAGTAGCCTAGTGCCATTAACTCAATTTTGACCGACTTGTGGGTTGAAATGTTTTGTCATAGCTACGTCCAAATGAACTCTTGTTGATGTATACATCTTTTTGAGGCTGACTGTACCTACATAACACACGTATTCAGTCATCCGTCAAAAAACAACCGCCTGTAGTTTATAAGGAAGAGGGGAAGAACTGATATTCTCGATATTATTATAATATACCTTTCAGATATGTCATTGTTGTTATTGGGTTCCGTTTAAAATATTGTTGTTATTTCATTTCTCAACCAAAGTAGTTACCTACATGAAAGTGAAATAAAATAGTGTGAAATTTTTGCTCCTAGTTATATTGAAACACGCCTTAATTTTAAATCCTAGTTATTTTTTACACGAAACATTTCATTTCTTCAAAGAACAGCTTTAAAATTCTGCCTAGCGTTTTCCCAATCATGTTGGGGTCGGCTTCAAGTCTAACTGGATGCAGCTGAATACCAGCATTTTACATGGAGCGACTGCCTATCTGACCTCCACAACCCAGTAATTGGGTAAGACGATACCCTTTGGTAAGACTGGTTGTCAGACTTTCGAGCTTCTGACGACTAGTAACGACTGTCAAAGATCCACGAATGACAGCAGGGACCAACGGCTTAACGTGCTTTCCGAGGCACGGAGGAGTCTCGGTATGTAAAGATGGTCACCTATCCACGGACCAACCTTGGCATGATGGATCGACCCGTGTGGCTTTTATTACTTAGCCACGAGCTCCTCATTAGGAGTCAGAGTATTTAAATATTTACCTCTGTATTAATCCTTTTCATGTTTTAGATATAAGTGTAATAAATAACAGCTTTTGGTGTAAATAAAAAAATATATAAAAAAATACGTACAGAGTAAAATACTTATTATAGAAATCGGTTTCTCATATTCCCACAGAACCCTACAGTTCGCTAGCTCAGCGAAAATGTTTAAAACATTAGTGTCGAGGGTATAACGGAAAGGTACTGTTCTGCAGGCGTGATAAATTGATTTCAGGTCCAATACCTGGATAGCATCAAATCTATACCAGTATACTTGAGTTATAAGGTAAGGTAAGACCGCCTTGTTGGTCTAGTGGTGGTAAGCACTACTGCTGAGCATGAGTTCCTGGGTTCAATTCCCGGGTCGGGAAAAGGGTTATTGAGTTTTTTCGTCAAGAATTGAATTTATCAGTAGCAGCCTGGAGTCTGGATTTGTGCCCAGTTGATGGCAATAGGCTCGCCTTCTGTTATATGAGACCTAAAAGTTACTGGCGAAATGTGGGTGTACTATAAGTACACCTCTGCCTAACCCTTCGGGTAATATAGGTGAGATGTTACGTTTACACACACTTCAATCCGCCACGATCATTAAAACAAAACATTTGAATACTTACCTTATTTTAGAGGTAATTCACTGAAATTATTAGCCTAATTTCTGCGGAATAATATTTTCAAGGCATCATAAAAATCACAAAATTATGTACTAGGCATCATAAAAATCACAAAATTATGCACTAGGCATCATAAAAATAACAAAATTACTTAACTAAAACTATTCACAAACTAAAATATGGCGTCGAAAAATTCATCATCATCGCTGTCGACTTGTAGTGTACCCAAGAGACTGGCGGCATTGCCACGTTTTATGGCAATACTTAGCCTCTGGAAAAGGTTTTTCCAGCCCTTGGATCATGGGTACTATCAACCAGTCGTTTGGAGATTTCGTTAAAGAAGTCATGAGCACTCGGACGCCACGGCCCGAGGGTTTCAACCCCAAACGGCTCGAAAATATAATTACCAGTAAGGTTATTATACATACTTAGGCCGGGATCATAATCATTATAAGTTGTAAGGAATTCTCGGTAGTATTTGATATTCCAAGATGTTAAAAGAACAAAAACGTAGCATATATTATTGCTACGAGATCGTAGCGGGCGTAGGCGCAGCGTAATCACGGCTACGGCGTAGCAATATTGTTAATCTGATTACTACCGGTACACATATCACCAAAAGATTTAAAAATACAAGTAAACAATTTATCCATCCCTCACAAAGGTCAGTAAGTACACAAAGTCCATCAGAACCCAAATAAGCTTCTTATACAAAACCTCTTTTTATAATACGCACAAAAACCGGCTACTTTCGATTTGATAGAAAATCGCTTCAAATCCCTTGATAATATCAAAACCTTTAACAGATAACGAACATAGTTAATATTAGACTCTATTTTGTAAGTAGCAAAGTTGAATATTCTTTGCAAATTGGACATTAAAATATTATTTCAGGCTCATATTTGTCAACATGTCAAAATAGCCCTTTGATTTCGGTGTCCCTTTAGTAGGTAATATAAAAATGGGGAATAAAGGGAAAGGGCGATGCGGTATATCAATTTTGTTAAAGCGATACGTCATACACGTGATTTGGTTGGATGGAAATAAATATAATCCATAAACATTGGATGTTTTTTTTAGAACTGTTTAGATTTGGTTCAGAAATCAGTATTTTGTAAAAGTCAAATTAAGAAATTGTATGAATCTGTTGGTTATATTGAAAATAAAATTACCTTCTTAATACCTTTTGATATTTAGGTACATGCATTTTTTTTAAGTCTGTTACCTATACCTACCTATATTAAGTAAATATTATTAAATATAATATATTTTTTTTTTTTTAAGTTAAAAATTTAAGGAACATACAAAAACTGATAACTTGTTTACTTATTTTAATTTCAACCACGAACTATTTTTTCTACTAAAATGTACATTTTTTTTTTATCCAGCAAGAGAACACTTCAGCGCCGAAAATAAGCAAAGATAGTAATAAAAAATTCTCTTAGCAAAAATCTCTAATGAGTCTGTGTTAACACTACGTAACATACACAAGACTAACATAAAATTAACTACATTATACAATTCTGTCACGTAGCGTACCTCCGTAGCAGCGTAGCAAAACCGTAGCAGAACCGTAGCGGAACCGTAGCACATCGTAGAGGTAAATGGAGAGGATATTGCATATCTTTTTAAAATGAAAAAGTTTAAAATATTCCGGGTATGAGAGAACTTTGTAGTAGGTAACTTTTTTTCGCTGCAAGATTACTTATTATGTATGTTTCTAAATAAAAGGTAGGTTATTTTGAATAGTTATAATTTAGTAGAATATGCTAATAATAAAAATAAAAATTAATAAAATAAAAACACGTCTGCCCAGCTAAAAAACGAAATCCGAACGGACGAACGTCCTTCGTTTGACCTTTTTTTAATGCATTTTATTGACAAATTTTATCTTAAAACAAGTCTTTTTTTTCACATTTAAAAGTGGGGCCATACTGCCGAAATGTTGATATAAAAAAAAAATGTGTGTCACTTGGAATGATGCAAGGATTCTTACGATTCCCCAAACATCCTAATCTGTTCAGGCATTTAAAAGTTATGGTGGAATAAAGAAACTCACATAAATATACATCGACCCTGAAAACATTACACTCCTGCTTTGGGCAGTCGTGTAAAAGGGGTCACTTATAAAAAGTCTAGAAGGTCATCATTATTTTGTGGTTTAAACGCTAATAATCTATCAATTCTCAACAATCGCCCAGTTAGGATGAGAAAAATAATTTATTTCCAAAAATAATTTATTTTCAGAATAATTTATTTCCAAGAATAATTTATTTCCAAAAATAAAGTTTTTGTTTTTACCAATGGTTTCGAAAAACAATGCAAGCCTTTTCCCTTCACTTCCTGTTATCCTGTAACTAAAAAAGAACATGAATATTCCCCCCTAAGTGCTGTTTCCAATTCAAACTCTTAAATAAATTAACATCAATTATTCCACATGTACACTCGAGCACAGAATTAAAACTTCTCACGTGCACAATTCTATTAGAAAATTGAATGGACAGAACAGAACAAAGGAGTGTTTTCTGTCAACGGCATTTCCTTTTGAAAATGAAATGCGGCGATTCGGTCCGTGTCCAATGACCGACCCTTCTGCCGTGGTACGATTTTCAAATGTACAAATGAAAATACTGAGATTTTTTGTCGCGACTATATTTTATTTATTGATATACGTACGCCATGACAGTTTTGTTATTTTTATTAATTTTCAAATTCATATAATAAGTAGTAAGTATAAGTTTTGCGTTGAAGGAGTGATTTTTCAATTAAAGTGTTATCCCGTATGTGGCAATAGGCTTGTCCTCTATTAGATGGCACTTAAGTGATAATAACTGGTGAAATATGGGTGTACTAGGTACACACCTACCTAATCATTTCATTTCATTTCATTTTCATTTCATTTCATTTAACTCTTCGGGAAAATAAGGCGTAATGTTATGTTATGTTATTCTGACAATAATATGACATATTTTAAACCGAAAACGCAAAGAAAATATTTAAAAAAAAATATTAGAAAATAACGTTTTTTTTTAATATAACGGACAAACTGTCGCTGTACAAGAAAACTAAAATCCAATCACGTTTTCCTATAACACAACGTAGTCTTAACACGAACATGTATGAAAAACTTAATGAAACTTTAACTTGTATGCATTTTGAAAAAGGTTGCACAAAAAGGATGTTCCCTTTTCTTTTGTAACATAAAAACGTTATTACATAATTGGAAGCAAAGTTATTATTTTTGTCGCTGAGACTATCTTGGTGAAACAGATAAAAGAAAAAAAATCAGACTATCGATATTTTGTTAGTATTTATTACATTATCTTAAATCTATGTTAGTCATGACGAGATCAATTTAATGTATATATATTTTCGGTTAGATGCATAGTACTAGCTAAATAACAGCCGCTCGGGCCGATCCATCAGGTTAAGCTGCACTTGCCGGGGTCGGTCCATGGATGGGTGACCATCTTTACATACCGAGACTCCTCCGTGCTTCGGAAAGCACGTTAAGCGGTTGGTCCCGGCTGTCATTCGTGGATCTTTGACGGTCGTTACGAGTCGTCAGAAGCCCGAAAGTCTGTCTGAGTCTTATCAAGGGGTATCGTATTACCCAGTTACTGGGTTGTGGAGGTCAGATAGGCAGTCGCTCCATGTAAAATACTGGTATTCAGCTGCATCTGGTTAGACTGGAAGCCGACCCCAACATGATTGGGAAAAGGCTAGGCAGATTGACTACCTTGGTGAAACTGATAAAATAAACAAATCAGACTATCGATATTTTGTTAGTATATATTACATTATCTTAAATCTATGTTAGTCATGACGAAATCAATTTAATGCATATATATTTTCGGTTAGATGCGTAGTACTAGCAATCGGCGTGCGTGTATGACCAGAAGGCCAATTCTCATACTTAAAAATGTTCACATTCAAATCACAATCTGACAAACCTGTCAAAAATGTTGGTAAATTGATTGTATTTTTGACAGATTGCGAATGAGATGCGAATGCGAACGTTCTTAAAAATACGGGAATTGCCCCTCAGATGTAGTATGATGAAAGTAAGTAGAATATATTTATTTGCTTTAACAAAGAAAAAGTAGTTTGTAAGGATCGTAGTAGGCGCATGGCATTCTGTAGTTTCTGCCCAACGCCACATGGGAATAGCGCGTGACCTCATTGGAATAAGTGTATGTATGTAAATATTTTTTACAATCATTTCCAAACTCAATTTTCGTTAGAGCAAATTTTTTCATCAAATACATCAGTGACAGAACCAACACCAGAACTTTTTTTATATCAACACTTTTAATTTTAACCCTTCAAACGACATCAATAATTCCTGCAAAAACGTAATAAAAAACAGACGCCCGCCAAACATCAAACGCTAATAATTTTCAATATTTCAAAGTCCTCTCCTCAAAAAGAAACAATAACTTTAAAGAGTTTACGAGTGCATAAAAATTGCTTTGGGGTATTTTTTACCCCGAGCGCGAAGAAAGGGTTTAAGGGCTTAACCCTTTGGCGTCGACAGTAATTAATGGCAGATCTCAAAGATTTTTTTCTTCTTTAGAAAACACGATTCCTTTGATCTGATTGTTTAATATCGTAATGAACTTCGAAATTGGATTTTTGTATTGTTTAGAGTAGAGGGTTAGTAGTAAAACTAATACAAAAGACTTTGATTCTAGTTCAGTGCTAATTGCCTATATTTAGAAAATGACGTTATCGATCATTTATAAAAGCGTTTGATAGGACTTAAGCTACGGTTTCCTAGAAGAGCGGTGGCCGCTAAATAACCATAGTGACAGCATAAAAATGATTTGAAGAATAAAACAAACCAAGTTACTTTCATAAAAAACGTTTCGATAACGTCGTTCGCCGGAAAATAGCGGACGCTATGTGGTTATCACTGCAGTCTTAGGAAATCCTAGTTTTACAAAAAACAAACATAACTTTCAAATTTTACTTCTACGTAAATTAATTCTTCTGCAAGACTGAAGTGTGACTGTAACTCGTAATATACAAAACCCAGTTTTTTTTTTAGTTTTTACTTTAATACAGACTTCCATAAAACTTATAAAAACAAGGCAACATAATGTGCTATACATAAATCAAAATCAATGACCCAATTCACAAATTGGATATCCAAATCACCGATACATCCTAATTACGGCTGGCCATGTATTTGTGACAGAAGTGTATAAATATGCACGTCATTGCAAACAAATGAACTTTTCATTACACTGCCGTGCCGAGCGCGTGATTAAACGCCTTTACAGCCGTAAAGCGATACCGATACACAACGCAATTTGATTATGATTCAGGGTTGTCCGTAAAAAAATGCTCATAAAACTTATATATAACTGATCCTCAAAAAAATTGTTGACCTTCTAATTATATACACTTTAAATAATGATCTTTTTAATATTAATGAACCTCTTACAACTTTGGGGGGCTTGTGGCTAAGCAATAAAAGCGCACGGGTCAATCGTTCAGTGGCTCCCCCCCCTACCTACGAATCGGGTCGTACTACGCTAGCCACGGTTGGTCTGTGGATGGGTGACCGTCTTTACATACCAAGACTCCTCCGTGCCTCGGAAACGTAGTCAGGAGCCCAAAAGTCTGACAACCAGTCTTACCAAAGGTCAATAAACTTATGTAAGTTTAATTAACATAACAATTGTCGAATTGTCACTTTTTGACATTATGTCGGACTTGTTGGATTGTCAGCTTCATTAAGGATCCCGCAAACCGTCGCGACGCAACTTTAACAATACAATTTCTAAGAAAACTTCACGCTTGAACAATGACCGATGGGTCGCGCGACACCAATATGAACGAACCTTTCAACAGGGCCCAGGGGCCTAAATCAACTAATTTATAAACGTTACAATGGTCCCTCAATGGTGAGTTTTTGACAGATTTGCCATACAAAAAATGTCAAAAACTCGCCATTGAGAGACCATTGTAACGTTTATAAATTAGTAGACTAAGTCCCCTGGTAGTTTGTCGTAATACAATACTCCACGTTTGCCCTCTAACCGATCGTGCACCCCTGAACGCGCTATTAACCGTCGATCTGTTAATCATAGGTTTGGTTTACTGCCGGCGCGAGCGATGTATCTCGCACAATTGTTATTTACTGCTTTATTGCGGCTTTGAATTGCCATTCATTGCGGCTTTTGGTATTGTACCGACTGAATTGATGTATTGTCGTACTTTTGTTCCAATATTATTGGTATAAATGTGGGACGATTGTGGAATTATTTTGTTTCGTGCAGAAAAAAACACAAGATATTTACGTTTAATCATGTTTATCTTTCGTTATTTATATTTTTATAACTTTTTTTAACTACCTACATGATGAATAATCTTCAGTAGTTTGTTTATGCCTATCTACTATCTAAAGAAAGAATGAAAATACGATATAAACAATTAGTACCTGGTCGATCGAGCTCTGCTCGGGTGAAAATAGAGAAAATGAATTTTCCCAGAAATGAAACCTAGCTAGATCGATTTTTCGCCCTGTAAACCCCCATGTTGCAACTTTCGTCGAAATCGTTAGAGCCGTTTTTGAGAACGCGATTACAAAAATATAGGGAAGTTTTTTTATTTTTTTAAATTATAATATTGTAACATAATTATTATAATTATATTGCTTATTTAATCGTATAGGATTTGGCACAGTGACTTAAGCACGGAGCACACATGAAACAAAATTAAAAAGTAACATAAAATAAAAAATGAAGATTTATTATAACTAGAAATAACTTAACCGGAACCTTAAACAATATATAATTCATGAAACATATCTAAACTGCAATTAATATATTGTATGAATTGCGGTTTAGGAATATTTTATGTTTTTTTTAATAGCAAAATCGCGCCTTTATTTATATGTTTATACCTAACAAAAATCGTATATTTACTACTAAAAACATTGCATGCCTTTTTCCCCTCATTTGCGAAATAGAAAACCAGCAGGACATCACATTCCCAAAGAGTTAATACATATACTGCCACTAAATTGCACTAAAAAGTACCGTTTAGCTACATATTTAATAAGCTGTTCATCGGTCCCTGCTGAGCTGTAGCAGCGGAAACAGCTTGTAAATGCGAAAAACGCGTGACTAGAAACTTTTAAAGCTTGCAATATGGATAAAGTTATTGGCCGTTGTGGTGAACGGATGATTCGTTTTTCTTTTTTAGGACATCAGGGAATCAAGAAGGTATCGTTACAGTATTGTACCAGTTTATTGCAATGATACTTTCAATTTAAAGTTTAATTAAAGTAGATATTGCATAATAATTAGCCTATAATGTTACCACTACTGGGGCTGAGGAGCTCGTAGCTAAGTAATAACAGCCGCACGGTTCGATCCATGAGGTTAAGCTACGCCGCTTGCCTGGGTTGGTCCGTGGATGGGTGAAAATCTTTACATACCGAGACTCCTCCGTGCCTCGGAAAGCACGTTAAGCCGTTGGTCCCGTCTGTCATTCGTGGATCTTTGACAGTCGTTACGAGTCGTCAGAAGCCCGTAAGACTGACAACTAATTGGTATTACCCAATTACTGGGTTGTGGTGGTCAGATAGGCCGTCGCTCCATGTAAAATACTGGTATTCAGCTGCATCTGGTTAGACTGGAAGCCGACCCCAACATAGTTGGGAAAAGGCTAGGCAGATTGATTGATTGAACGTTACCACTGCTGGGACAGAGGCCTCCTCTCTGTGAGAGGAAGTGGGCCGTGATCCACCACGCCGGCCCAGTGCGGGTTGGTAAATGTCCCATGTCTTCGAAGTTTTGGTTCTAGGACTTGCCGGTTTCCTCACGATGTTTCCCTTCAACGTTTTGAGAGCAGTGGTGAGTCTACTTACATGAAAGCACAGCCAAAGATTGTTCCGAATTTTCTATATTTTTTTTTATTAACTTTCATAATTGTCATCGATTTTTAATATTAAAATATACAGACGATTATTATAGAACTAACAAAATTGAAAAAAAACATTGTACAATGTCCAAAATTGGAAAAATAAAATGTGTTGTGTAACCTTGCTAAAATTACTCAACACATTTAAAAAATACTCATTTACCATCTTCCCGTTGCTCTTCCCGAGGCGAGCGGAAGGGTGATTATTTATAAAAATTAATAACATTCTCACCGTGATACTAAGTGCTAGGTTCACGTAGGTTAGCTAGACGTTCAGACTGGCTATGATTAACGAGGCCACGGCTATGACAGGTGGGTGAGGCTATGCGGCTATACAGAGTGTAGGTAAGACGAGAATTTATTTTGTAAGATATACTTTAATGACGGCAATGTGGTGTGTTCGTTAGGATTATAGATGTTTTGGTAATGAAAATGGCTTTTTCTATCAGTGGAATAATTCCAGCTGAGCGTAGTAATTTTCGCAGAAAGTAGTTTTAGAAATATAGTAAAAATAAATGATTAATCAATAAAGTAATGTTTCTGCGTTATTCAGGAACACTATTCTATTAATACATGATTGAAAATAATGATTTAACCGAACCTAACCTAACCACTTAAAACCTGAAACACAAAATAAAATCATTTCCATTTGTGTAAATGCTACCTAAGCTGTTGGTTAGTAAGAGTGATGTCTATTGAGCGGGCATTATCAACCTACCAGTAAACCACCAACCAGGGACCAACCTTCATAAATTACGGTACAGGTATCGAATAATGTTGGCAACTTATACGACTAAGGTTACCGGTAGAAGAAGAAGAATCATGTTACCGTTTTAATACCGGTTACACAGGTGACGCGCGCCCTTTGACTAATGCCGCTGGTACCTAAAAGATAGGGGTTATTTATTTCAGTAACCGGTATTAATATATCGTATTTATTTTATATTATACATTCAAATGAAAGGTAACCTTTAAAAATACCTGTAAAAAATTAAAATGTTGTAACCGAAGAATACCCGTATTGGTTATACCGGTTTCGTTCCTTGCCACCAACCAATAAAACCACCACCAATATAAAAAAAAAAATTAAAAAGCCCTAATACCTACACAGTCATAGAAAATTTTAAAACGACTACCTACTGTTGAAGATATATCACCTCCATGTACTAATACCTACTGGCTACTGGCCTAGCAAAGTCATTATGTTTTTTGTACGGTAGGTACTCCAATTTAACACACTTTGTTCTTATACCTTCCTATCAATATATGCTTTACAATATTTTCATGTGTTTAGTTCTGCAAACCTCCCCAAAAACTACCCCCTGTATACGCAAGGTATATCTTAGATGACTCAACACGTCTCGGTAGCAGTGGCCACTTGAACTGTCAATTAGAAGATATTGAGAAGCCATGATTGACGACACCCTAATGCTCAGATATGAACTGTTTTGATTTAGTTAGCTGCTGCACAGATGGATCTATGCAGAAACAACAATGATTTACCTTAGATAAGATAAGATAACATAGATATGTCAAAAACACGTGTAGTTTTACAATCAGTTGGAACAATTACAAAAAGAAAGGTTTCGACATTTTCTGCCTGGAAAGGCGTACCTTTTAATCTGGTTCGCTAATAAATATAAAAGTCTCTAAAGGCATTTCAATGAGTTAGGCATGGAGAAGCGAATAGATGAAAAAAACATAAATGTTATTTGAATAAAGTTCCTTTTTGCATAAATCGCTATCGCTTACTTTGCTTAGTCAAAATAGATAAAAAATTAATTTATCATTGATTTTTAACGAACCTCCAAAAAGGAGAACGTTCTGTATTCGTAGCGTATGTAAGTTTATATTAGAATCACTTTTACACGTCTTCAAAAAATATTAAAAATAAGCTAGATGAGGTCGGCGTTTCCTATCTGACTACTATGGGAAGAAAGGACGAAACAAACTCAGAGGTCGCAGTCTCTTAGACTGGAACAGCATGCAACTGAGAATACACCTGAAAAAGAAATACAAATAAACCATTCATTATAGACTCTCAAGTTATTTAAATAGCCAACTAAATCAATTAATAATACACCACATACAAATAGCTACATGAAAATCTAAAAAAATAAATATACAAAGCAGTGATAGCATATTTAAAAGAAAATACTCTTTTTTTTTTTTTAAGCAACTTCTTTTAACTAGTATATTTTTAATTTGCACAAAAACAAAGGCATCTCCTAATGTTATTGTCCTCATATCCGTGTGAGGTGAGAGTCCCAGTTACACGCCATTTATCCTGGCCGTCACTTGTTTCTGTGGGCCATTTGTCAAAAACTCGGATGTCACTACTCGTACTGATTTATGGGCGTACGGAATGCAATACTTATAATGGATAAATATTGTAGGATTTTTTGCAGAGATGGTAGGGTGACTATGATTGTTTGAAGATTTTTTTTTACAATATACTCATAGGAATTTAGAAAACCGGATAAGTATTTTTTTTTGTAAAACAAAATGATATCTAATACATTGTAGACGTCTCTTAATATAACTAAAGTCAAATACTCACACGTGTTTTTCATTTTTTTTCTGGTTATTAATTTTTTATTAAAGGTGTCAAAGAGAATTAGCATAGTGAACATTGCCATAGTGAAAAATTAAATAAAAGAGGATATACCTACCTAGTACTTTTTTATCTGTATTTATTTTTCAGTGGTTTTCAATACAAGTGATTGGAATAAGGTAAATATTTAATTATAAATATATTTTAAAATGCTACAGTACGTAAAACTTAGCACAGAAAAGTCACCCTAGTAACAATCGAAGTCAGTCTCCGGTATTCGGTTTACACCAAATTGAGCTGTCAGTGTGACATCATCAATCATGACGTAACGATGCCATGTAAATTGTGACGAGTATTAAACTTCTTCTCATTTCCTTGAGTGTACATGATATAGTTCGATACAGTCGGTGGAGCGTGCAAATAATGATGGATAAACATCCATCATTTATATTTATTTATTTGTCATGTTTTGTTATTTGGGAATATTAAAAGTTTTAATGTTTTTATAATATCAAGTTTAAAGTGTTTCTTAATCTGTTTTAGTCCTACCTGTGCTTCTGTTTGATTTGTTGAAGATAACCTAATACAAAAATATCCAAAACGTTGGCGGCACGTAATTAGCTATTGTACACTAGCTGCATCCCACGGTTTCACCCACATAAGTCTCTATCCCGTGGGAATATCGAGATAAATAGTATCTTATATCCTAACCCAGGGCATGGTTTACCCATGTGCTAAATTTCATCCAAATCCGTTCAGCCGTTATAGCGTGAAAGCGTAACAAATAAACAAACTCAGTTTCGCATTTATAATATTAGTTAAGTTATACCAGTACCACTATTTTACAATAAAGCCCTCGAATACTACAATATTACATATAGAATTTATGAATTAACGTGAAATAAAATCATCTACTCCATAATTCACTAATCAATAAGATCAAATACCGCGCTAATTACTGTAACATTAATCCAGGTATAATTAAGCTTCGGCCCGCAATCTCACATAACACTCAATTGACAAACACCGGAATTAGGTGCCTGTCCGTAATTAGCTTGTTGACATGTTAAATCGGATGTCAATTTATCTAAGATAGGAAATGGTGTTGTTACCTTATTAGGTGATAGTATTGTGCTGTTGTTATCTTTGATGTAAATCTCATGTGCAGACATACCCACATGTTAGTACATTTACAACTATTTGACTGAAAGCCCCAACATAGTTGGGAAAAGGCTAGGCAGATTTTTGTGTTATGCTGTTATAGAACCCAAAATGAGAAACAACAATGGGGACATAATCAAACAGTTGATAATAGTGTCCAACCAGTCAACGAAAACCTTTAAAACGATTACATAATAATAACATAATCCAAATGACCACTCAGTCCAATTCAATAGAACGCTAACATTCAATTATCTTAATCAGGAACACCCATTAAATTATTCATTACATTTGTCACTTCGGACAATGGTCGACATTGGCTTGTAACAGAGAATAATACAGAAGCCAGAAGGTCCACTCCACACACGCCTGAAACGCACACACACACGCATACGCATAGCCGTCTACTACCGTGTACGTATGAAGTTCTCAAACTGTCTTACTTCGGCTCCACACGTTGGTCCCAACTGAATTCAATGTGTGTATCGATAAACTAGCATTGACCTCAGCGTTGTTCAATGCTATTTGACCAAACTGTGGCGCCGGCATCAAACGAATGCCAGTCGCAAGTGCGCTTGCACTCGTTGTCCAGTCACGAGTATAAATACTTTACAAAAATTATTTTACGCAAAATTCCAAAACGATTTTCTCGTAAAATAACGACTAAGTACAACTTTGAGTACCTACAGACCTATTTCATAAAAGTACATTTATAATTATATACATGGCTGCGTCATCGAATGGTGTTAGCGTTTCTGAGTTCTGGTCCAAACAGGAAATTGAACATAATATTTGCCATCGACATGTCAAAAAAAAAAATTATAGTATAATATGATTGGTCGCTATTTTAGGGGCACGTGCAATACAGTAGTAGAAAAAAAAAGGTAAAAAAAAATACGATTGTTAACGGTAAACATGACCCTAAGAAAAAACACAAACAGAAAAAAAAAACCAGATGGGACAAAATATGCGTCACATCCTCGCAAAACGGCCATCGCTCAGCATAATGCCGTGACCCATAGAGCCGAGCGAAAACCAGCGCTATGGCGAGACAGAGCCATAGCGCTGGTTTTCGCTCGGTGTATGGACCTTCTGTACTTATCTATTCTGTCCGTTCACCCCATTGTCCGTCACAAAAACATTGTTAGTTATACATTTCGTATGCAGATTGAATTCTGTTAAACAATTGTTTAAATAAACTTGGTAATGGATTTTGATGCAATGAATTACCTCTTTAAATAAGTTGATTAAAGTGGATTGGTCATTATTTATCTTGTGCATGTTTAATAATAAACGGTGATTCAGTCTTATGGGGGTCGAAGATAGATGTGTGGATTTACATGTGTCTATTGTGCTTTTGGGCAGCTTTCACTATTAAATTAATACCGTATTATTTTCCAATTATCCAGCGTGTAATAACAAAAAATATTTGGCCTAGGTCTTATGAGAGAGGCATGATAAAAAACACCTAAAATATTTTACCCCAAAAATAAATTGTGCAAATTAAAAAAGGTCCTTCCATTTTCGCCAGATTATAAATCTTAAATCATTAAGTAGACTGGATAAAAAACACTCTGAGACCAAATTAAATTCACATTTTTTCCACCCACCTAACCCTTGAAATGCGTGTCGGATTCAACGGGGCTTTATTGCACGGAAAATGGGTAAAAAGACCCACTCGGGCAAAAATCTTGAACTGTCAACGGTCGGTGTGAGTTATGAGCGAAATTACTTTCTTGTACTGGGTACTAAAATGCCTACTACTTACCTTATTTACACTAAGTCTTAACTTTAAAGACGAATAAAACGGTAAAACGGATAAATCATCTAAATCATTTTAATAATATTATTAAATAATTTCGGCTAATTATAATAGAAAAAAAAACAACAGTTAGATTTTATTACTTATTATCTGCCCAAAATATTTAGAAATAGTAAGTTCTATAATACTTTTAATTTAAAGTTTATTCATACCCCGAGCCCTAAAATACAATGCCTGGCAGCAAATATATGTCGGAAGAATGACGGTCGTCTATTTGATTTAAACTGGCAAAATTCTCGGGTTTTCGATTTATAAACAGCCTTTAAAGGGCACATTTTATAACACTGATTGATATTCGATTCGGCACATAAGCTGAATATGAATAGCTATGGTTATGAATAGCTGCAGTTCAGTTCTCAAATATGTGGGAAGCTCGAGACCGGGAATAATGGTGTACAATGGAGGTTAGCTGCACACAGCATTGGATGCTTACGGGTTGAAGAAAGAAGCCAGTTCTCTCGATTATTTTACAACTTGCACCCCACTCCAACCCGCCCAGCTATTTGTAAGGAAATCAATGCAAAGGAAACACAAAGCTGCAAAATATCGCGACGTCCGCCGCAGAGGACTGAAATGGCCAGCTTCTGACGGTAAATTTAACATTTTTACCCTCAGCGACATAGGGTTACCCTTTCCGTTTGTCCATTCAATATAACAATACTGTTATGGCAAGTGCGAGGCGTTTTGACCCTTCCGCTTTTGTTATTTATTGTGTATAGGAATAATATCAATAAATTGTTATGCACTTGTGCAGGGTACATTAGCTACAGGTTTTTAGGAAAAAATATCGGGTTATGAATCCATCATTTGGATAAATAATTTATGGCATGCATTTTGTCTACTTGAATCGGAAATAGTTGTACAGTTAGTAGGTAATTAAAAATAATTAATTTTGCTGGCATCTAATTACAGAAGTAGTTAAATATTTTCTTCATAGGTATTGATATCGAAGTTTACACTCAATCTTTAAGAACTATTTTTTATTTGTAAACTGTAAGCGTATTTACTTGTTTTATTGGTTTACAAAGCCAATTTTCCTTTATTTACATTTTCGCCCCTCCTTCTTTATTTTGTTTTTTATACTGTACCTATTAATAGAAAATAAGTTTTTCAATAATTGCCTAATATTGTCTAACTTAAACGACTAATAAAAAAGTCGAACTTTATATTTTACGTAAAATATTATGTTATAACTAAGAACTGTCCATTAGCAGTTCTACAAAAGCACTATCAATTAAGGCTCGTGCATACGCGACACCGGTAATTGTTCAACCGTGAAGTTTTCTTAAAAATTTTATGATTAAAGTCGCGTCGCGCTGTCTCGCCGCGCCTGTTTGTAAGAGCCTTTATTTACAAAGAAAGATACTCAAATCATAATCTATGACTACTCAACCATTATGAACTAATCAACCATTTTCTTTTACAGTCAATATTTCTGCAAAACCTATCCTATCCAGCACATTAATCACGCAAGCGACATGCATTAAAGTAAGGGTAGGTAATTAATATGTTCACGTCATCTCCTCACGACTTCGCTTCTCATTAAGACGCCATTACACTGAAAACACGCCATTTTACAAAAAGATCTTGTCTTGTTCTGAGAATATTCATTTTTCATTTGGAAAATGGCAAGTATTACAGTAGCTACCTAGATCTTTTTATTTGTTAAATGATTGTTTACATAAAATTCGTTTCTGTTAAATATTTACACATAAACATAAAATTCAAATGTTTTTTTAATAGGTCCTTTCGAGGTGAACTAGTCACCTTAATTTGTAATGTGTATAAAAAGAGGTTTATATATATCATAAGATATATATAAACCTCTTGTTATACAGGAAACATCACGCCTGTACTCTTCGAAGGGTTGGGCAGATGTGTACCTATAGTACACCCACATTTCGCCAGTTATGTTTAAGTCCCATGCAATAGGTTATAATTATGTGTAAGGGGTGTAAGTAGGGGTGGGTAAGTTTATTTGTTAATATATCAAATGCTTGTTGCACTTACAGTTTACACCTAAGCGTGCAGCAAACCCATAATATTTTACCAAAAAAACTTCATGCCAACATTATGCATAGATTTAGTGCTATACATATCATGTCACCATCCGGCTCCTGTGCAAATGTTAGTGTGGTCATTTGATACTTTCATTAGCTACTTCTATCGAATCAGGAGCCAATAATGGTGAGTACTTGGCGGCAGATTCAAATATAATAATACTTTCCAGAGAAAGTTAATTAATTCAGTCATGACTTGGCGGAAATCTACTATAAAATACAATTTAAACACGTGTTTCATTTCTCGACGAGGCATCTTCAGGATGGCGATTGACTTGTCGCGAACCCAAACACGACGTGTTGCCATGCTTTATGCGGAATAGGTAATAAATATATCTACGTCTCTTGTATCTTTCCAGAGACGTTCTTTCGCTAAGAGTTGTACTACTAAAGCTAAAGTTATACGTAGTGTAGTCAAATGCACAGAATCCCTTACAAATTGCAATCATACCTACCTTCAAACACATGATGCCATGTCCAAAACTTGGGCCTTTTAATCCGCACCCAGAGGCGTGTATATAAGTGTCAATAAACTTCAACAAAATTTGCACAACAAAAGCTTATAAGCTCGAAACCATTTCACACACAGAATCCCTCTCGTAATGAAACCAAACCTGTGGAAACCGGTCCCATTTGCAAATACTCGTCAACCCTTAATCTGCCGCTTGCATTTTACGAGACCTAAGGCAATATCTGTCAATGTCCTTATCAATAAATTGTGAGCGTTTAGAGCAAACGACGTCGTTTGACGGTTTGAGGCGCGCGGCCGTAATCCGCGGTCTATTGGACCCCATCTGCGTTGCAAGGGTTAAGTCGCGACAAATAGACCATTTGCAAATAATAAGACGCAGTGAAAGAATAAATTAAGGGCTTCGAGGGTTGGTCGTAGTATTTCGGGGTTGAATTGAAAATCTGTGAGAAATGCTTTGTTTTATGAATTGGATTATACTTTTAGAGACTTTGCAGAAGGATTGTGATTGGTCAGTTTTTTTTTTTTTTTTTGATTATGGTGTCTGTGCTGAGGCAATTTATAGTAAAGGTACATTTATTACAATAATGCCTATCACTACAGGTAGTTACGGTTAGTAACAGAACACTACTTAATTATTACCCGTCTGCCACGGAATTGCAGCCAATAAATTGCAAATTATAATATTATGGGACTGCTTGCAACTGAACTTAATGCGGGTATTTAACTTAGGCTTTCAGCTCATAACATAGTTTGTTAACCGAAGTAGAGTTTACTTTCTTTATAGTTTTGTTTTCTATTCTGAATCTTGTTTCGATTTTTTAAGTGCATTATTTTTTAATTGTCTTTTTTGCAGTCGGTTTTATTTTTTTTACTTACACCTTATAATCTTAAAACCTATATCCTCACATTTTTTTGAGGATTTAACAAACAATGCAATTACATCCAAGCAATTAATTTTCAATTTGAATCCGTAAACAAAATTCATTAATATTATCATCCATAAGTTGTCCCCTGGACAACCCGTGGAGATGTCTCAAGGCGCCGTTTTCCGTCTTACAGTATGGCAATTAATAATTATTGCACCTAGTTCCGGCCGTTTCCGGCAGGGGAGACTTCCGGTACACAGGGGAGTGACAGGGGAAAGTTAGTTTATGATTATAAGTACTTTGAAAGGGATTGGTGAAGATATTGTTTTGATTTTTTAAATATCTTAGGCTGGATTCGACCAAACAGGAATAAATTTTATCCGCGAAATAAACCTTCTCTCTTCCGATTAAATTTTGAATTTTTGACAGTTTCTCCATACGAAAACTGTCAGAGTAAATCTTATTCCGCGGATAAAATTGATTCGTGTTTGGTTGAATTTGCCCTTATATGTGTAACTATATTAGTAAAGCAGTCAGGAACATTTCTAGTTAAGAAAATTGACACAAAGATAACTTACCATTTTTATTTGGAAGGCAGCTGCTGTGCAGGACAAGACGAGGTGATGGTTGATAGTTACACTGCTCATGGTAAAAAATCGATTGACACTTCGCATGACACTTCACTTTTTGACTACCTATTGACCTGCCGTTAGACTTTTATAACCCCCTAGGGTGGAAAGAAAAACAGACGGAAGACTGAGTCGGTGGCATGACTTTAGAAATTTCTACAATACTAACGGGAAAAAGCGCATTTTAGAGACTCCGAAATCAATTAACAAAGAAAGGACTGAGTACAAATATAAGTATATATGGAACTGAAATCTACCTTTGCACATGCTTGGATAGGTATTATATTACAGGCTTTGTCAAAACCACATTTCACGTCAAAGCGCATATAAGCTGAAATATGAAGCACACTATTCCAGTTTTAATTACCTAGATTGGTAGCGTACATCACAATTTATGAGGACAATATAACTGCAGGTTTATGTCCTGGTATGTAATGCGAATTTTGATTGCCTTGCTATCTATTTCCGACGTGCTTAAGTGTATTAGTGTTGCCGTATTATTTTCATTTGGTCGGATGCGTTTTATTGCTGGTTCTAAATGTACTGGTATTTCGTTGTCATTATCAGCGTCTTTGAACGCTTTATTATCTCGTACTAATATTTTAATAATGTTTTTATTACTGTCTTAAGGGATGACTCATATCAGGCAGATCTTATCTTCATATTAAGGCACTTCTTAGCAGCTCAAATAGTATTGAGCTGTTTGAAATAAGTACGATATTATTTATCGCTTAGAATAATTTGTTGAATTTGATTGCTCGATGAAAAACATATTATATTTGTGAAACTTGTCTGAAATAATGCAATAGCTATCAGTGTCACCTATAACTCGAAAAAATCTTTCTTTCAATCATTTATACCAGAATTTGTTCTGCTCTCAAACATTAGCGACCGTCATTATGTAGTACCTATTCGCAACCCAACATATTATACTTAAATTAAAAGTTTTTCTATTTTCAGAGAAAGAGTACCTAAGACATAATCAAGATTTTTTTTAAACCTGAATCTATTATACATTGTAACAGCGAATCAATTTTCATGCCTCCCGGTTAAGACCTAGGCCAAATATATTTTGATATTCGGATAGCTCATGACCTGAAAAGGTGCCATAAAGAATAAGCAATAAAAATATTAAATATATAAAAACGCGACATTTCGCGGGTATTCTAGTACATTGACAAAATATTATATAAACAAATGCCAACAAGTTACATCTATCTAAACCGTCAGCACCATTGTCTTCGCATTTCCTCACAAAATCACCAAACACACAAACACAAGAGGTCCCCACATGTCGTAACACATCATTAATCTCTGATCTATGTGACATTTAATTACCTAAAACACCATATATTAGGCGGTCTTCCGTCCTTACCCCATAGTATCACTTACAAACTTATCTGCAACAACGACTTCCAAAATGAACATTATTGCTTTGTGATAAGGTTGCTGTAAGTGCAGGAGTAACTTGGTAAGGTTCTGGTAATTAATATTGTCTTTCTTATTGCTTCACGCCTTAGATTTTATTGCTTTGTTATATTGTTTATATTATTGGGAACGCGTGAATCGTTACTCATGATCAGATGTAGGTATCAAATCTTTTATTGAATGCCTGTATGTTATGTTTGCGCACCTAAGGGCGAACTCGACAAAACTTTTTTACCTAATATAAGTCTTATGGCTAAGTAATAACAGTCGCACGGGTCGATCCATCAGGTTAAGCTACGCTTGCCGGGGTTGGTCCGTGGATGGGTGATCTTTACAAATCGAGACTCCTCCGTGCCTCGGAAAGCACGTTAGGCCGTTGGTCCCGGCTGTTATTCGTGGATCTTTGACAGTCGTTACGGGTCGTCAGAAGCACGAACCAGTCTTACCAAGGGGTATCGTATTACTCAGTAACAGGTTGTGGAGGTCAGATAGTCAGTCGCTCCATGTAAAATAATGGTATTCAGCTGAATCCGGTTAGACTGGACGCCGACCCCAACATAGTTGGGAAAAGGCTAGGCAGATTGATAAGTATTATCCTGCGAATATATTTTTGATTTTTGACAGTTTTTCCATACACTAATTTACTGTAGACGATAATTAATAACCCACGGATATAAGATATCTGACTTTGGGAAAATGAGCCTTAATTACGGTAAACTTTTGAAACAAAGTGAAGAGAGATAGTAGAATGAGTAACCTAAAGACGACTAGGACTAGCACCCTCATTGCGTAATACACGATCTATCACAATCTGAATCGGTTTGAAACAGATTTCTAATCCATTGCTTCATAAGTTAAAATAAAATCTGCTCAACAACGTAAATAACGCAATGAATGTTGTTGAACTGTCAAAATGAAACAGATTCGTCGGAATCGTTTACGAAAACGTTTTACGCAATTAGATAGCAGAATTCAGGATGTATATGATGGTAATGACGGTGATGAAGACGAAAAGGCGGCTTAGTCCCATCTCATCCCCCTTCCCAACTCATCCCCCACGCATTTATACCTACAAAAAAAATTCATCTGAGACCCCTGCCAAAAATCAATCAACAGTCATTAAAACAATTGTCATCAGCCTTTTCCCAACTATGTTGGGGTCAGCTTCCAGTCTCTGTCAAACATCTACAACTAAACAGCCGGGACCAACGGCTTAACGTGCTTTCAGAGGCACGATAAAAGACGTGTAAATATTAGACGAGAATTTTACAAAGCTTGATGACTCATGCTAGGGAATCAGAAGCATACAGAAGTAGATGCATTATTAGCTACCTTACATTTTCAAATACGAACCTTTCAAAGAACATCCCATCCACCTCAGAAAATTAATCCAAAAAATCCAAAAACTAAAAGCAGACAGTAAGAGTTTCCTGCTATCATCTCCAAGATTACTTAATACACATTCCTATTCTGAAACGTGGTGAGTCCTTGACAAATACTAGGACATTTCACAGTCTGCCGGGCGTAGTGGTTAGGGCGAAGACACACGGGAGCATAGCTTAAACTTTCCAAGCCTTACCTACGATTGTGTGCAATCTCTAGTCATGTTGGCCCCTTAGAATTTGATTAACACAGAAAGTGTACCTTTGTGAAAGTGTATCTTTTGGCGCGTGGCCGAAATCAGAACTAACGCCGCCGTTCTTGTTTTTAAATCAAATTTCTGTGATAATTTCACAAATGTTAACCAACAACGCCACCCTGTCAATGTCATTCAAGCGCCAAAAGATCCTAGATGTTGCTTTGCTTGACGTTTGCGAAAACGGGCTTATTAAAATCAAAATTCATTTATTCAAACTAGGCTGAAGCAATTTTCGAACGTCAAAATGACATAAGACCGTCACCTTCACTTATATGCAGTATTAAGCACTAAAGCTACGGTTTCCAAGCTACGGTTTCCTGGAAGAGCGGTGGCCGCCATATAGCGTCTGCAAATTACCGACGAATAACGTCACCGTCGTCGTAACGTCCGGCGTTATTTACTGTGTTTTCAAGAATATTTTTTAACATCGTAAAGTCAAACCCCGCTGCAATCTGACTATTTTCTATTTGATTATTTTCTATTTTGTTATTAAGTATCTTGTTGACAGGCCTACACCGTCCTCTCATACCTATTCAAACTGTACATTTTTGAAAGCATTGTAAAACCCATTTATTTTTAAAAGAGTAACCGTGGAGTTTCTTGCCGGCTCCTCTCCATAGGAAACGACCAATTGGAACCGTGCACCTAGCTTCTAACGTTTCATAAGTGCCCATGTAGGTTAACATACATTAATAAATTTTTATTATTATATTATTATTTCGTTTATTATTTTTCTTTCTTATTTTACACATTTTTAAATATTTCTTAAAAAAATATGTAAAAAAAACATTTAAAAATATAAAAAATAGTGTTCCGCCGGTGTCGGCAGCAGGGTCCAAGCTACCGGTGGTTAGGGCTGCAGAGACAGGAACCTCCTCACAATGCGAGCCGTATCGAGGAGAACTGCCTTCTGAATCAGGCCCTTGATCCAACCGCCTAACGAGAGCCTCAAAAGATGTTGGTCGAGGCTTTCGGCCATCAGGCCATTGGCCGTTACGACAATCGGCACAATGATAGCCGAGCTCACATTCCACATGTCAACAACCTCGTGTGCATATTATTATTATTATTATGTGAAATAAAATATTTTGATTTTGAATCATTTTCATAACAGCCATTACTGCGGCTGTTTTAAGGCGGCCATTCTTCTAGTAACCCGTAGATTAAGCGAAGCAGCTGTGTGGCTTCGACCTAAGAACTCACACAATGCTGGAGTATTTTAAATGTGGATGAAATGCTACGGTTGTATTTTAAGGCGAGCCAAATGTGTAGACATTTGTTTGCAACAAAGCACTAAATGGGATGCATTTTGTTTAGTAGTGCTGTTTTGTGTGTCCTTTTGATCGAGTGATGTTATGTTGAGTTGTATCTTGTAATGTAACATATTAATATAACTTTTGTTTCCTTGAAAAGGATAAACAGAGGTGTTTAGTGTGCAAGTTATATCTTGCCAGTACCATGTATAAAATAGGACCAGCCTATGTGTATTAACCTGGCACAAATATGGATTGTCTGTGGTCTGGACTCTGACTGAGCTTCTACTGACAATTTACTAAAGTGTACATAACATAACATCACGGCTGAAACCCTCGAAGGGTTAGGCAGATGTGTGCCTATAGTACACCCACATTTCTCCAGTTATACTTAAGTCTCTTGTAGGTGCGAGCCTATTGCCATCAATCCGTCACAAATCCAAACTCCGAGCTGCCACCAATAAAATCCAGATGGAAAAACCGAATAACAATTTGCCCGACGCGGGAATTGAACCTAGGACCCCATGCTCCTCATGCATGCTCATGAACAACGTGGCAGTTACACACCAAAACATCATAAACCTCACACACAAACGTATTTTCTTTTTTTTTTTGACGAACACCGTTTAGTATAATCATCCTATAATGTTGTCCCACTGCTGGGATAAAGGCCTCCTCTATGTGGGAGGGAGTGGGCCGTAATCCACCACGCTGGCCCAGTGCGGACCAACACCATGATGATAAAAGAAAGAAACAATGATAAAAATATTCCATCAAGTCCTAACAAAAATAAAACAGTCACAGTACAAAACGGTAATCCAGAATCACACAACATTTTTTGTTCGCATCGGTATCTTCGCCAATGAGAAATGGCGTCCGTAGCGGACATTTATTTGATATCTGCCAACCGTTAGTGATAGATGCCGTATTCGCTTCGCTTGCGAATAGCGATAAGTGTAAGTGCTATATTATTATGTTTTAGAGTTACTATAGATCTTGTGCCCTTGAAGCCGAAAGAATCTATGATACACATTACAACTGCAAAAAAATTGCATTCAAAACACTTGAAGGTGAAGTGAAGCTAATATAAATCGAAGGTAAGAAGGTTAGAAGGATCGGAGGATTGCAGGTGAATGGTTGGTATATCAGAAAATTATTTTATTAGTTATTTTATCACGGGTGACCACTGACAATCAGCGTTGTGCTGTGGGTCCCCCGTAGCACAGCATCATGCTGAGTGGAAGTCTTCTTGTCACAGTCATGACATGCAGCTGCCGATGTCTGTTTTATGTTAGTGATTAGTATTACTTAATGTAGATAAAATCTACATTAAGTAATTTTGAAAAAAATTGTTGTTGTTTTTCTGACAAATAAGCATATTTTTCTTTCTTTCTTAGACAATAATATTGTCTATATTATTTAAATTAGGTTTTTGACAGCGGCATTATATTACAAAAGAAAATAAACCTCCAATATAAACGAGTATGTAGTACATCACTAAGTGCGTCAATACATAAGAAACATCCCCAAGAACCCTTTTCACCGTACAATTCCGTTGCCAATCGTAAATTTATCTCAGGGGCTATTAGTTCGATAAAATTCAACTAAAACGATAAATAAAACCGACTTTGACGGATAGCCCATTTCCCCCACAAAGAATAGCCAGACCGAGATAATCTTGCGGTCGAAATAAGCTCTAATAACAAAAGCTTAGAGTTCAAAATTAACGTTACTGGTTAGTAAAGAAAAGTTGGTGAAATTTTTGTATCTATGTCACATGGGAATGTTTTGTCCGAAACTAAACTTATTTACCGTCGAAGACTGAATAAAACATTAGCAGAAGAAAGATGTACACAAATCGAATTGGGACAGAATGATTCATTTGTTTCCACTGATAATAATGAATTATCTGATCGACGTGTGTAATTGTGGGTGGAATACAAAAATAATAAAAAAAGATAATGTTTAGTAAGAATATCAATCTTGTAGATATTGAAAAACGAATTGTTTTGGCAATTCATGAACATGACTTGGTTATATAAATAAAGAAACAACACTACCTGAGCTTTTATTTGAATATGAAATATCGGTTATTATCAGAAATAGACTGTACCACAAATGAGTGACGGAAACGAAGCTCCTCAGCGCAAAACTTTTTCTTATGCATCTAAACCAATCTGCGCAGCCCTTTCCCAACTGTCTTGGATGGCTTCCAGTCGCAGCAGCAGTTTGCAGCTGAACATCAGTATGTTACATGGAGCCTATCTGACCTCCATAACCCGGTTACTGGGAAACACAATACCCCTTGATAAGACTTTCCCGTTTGTTAGATTTTTTGGTTTCTGACTACCCGTAACGATTGTAAAAAATCTACGAATATCAGCTGGACGTGCTTAACGTGCTTACGTGCTTCCGAGGCACGGAGGGGCCTCGATATGTAATGGACAAGCGTAGCTTAACCAGCGATCGGTCCGTGCGGCTATTATTATTAGCCACATTCTAAACCATTTCAAATAAATAAATCGATATTTTTCATCTTTAATATTAATTTTCTACAATGATAATCCCATTCCGATTGAACGATTCACGAAGCTTCAAAAACACAAGCACCTATATGTCCCATATCATATCATTCAACCCTTTCAAACCTCGCTTAGTCCCCACCACGAAGCGATGCGTAAAACTGATCCAAAGCTAATGTTTGTCTTTGTGACCGAAGGCAACATTTATAATTGGTTCGTCCACCATTTTTATTTTTGTATCGTTTGTCCTGTTTTTGCCTCAGGCTGTCTGTGAAGTGCACGATACGGCTGTTTTGATTTGAAAGCTATCATATTTCTCGGTGTCACGGTTTGTAAAGGTTTCTCTTGTTGTGGAAATGCTGTATTTTCAATTCTTTTTATAATATTTCATCTTCTTGTCATCATTCAACGCATCTCGTCTTTATCAAAACCTGGTTGAGACTTGAACAGACCAGGGAAGCCTGGCCGAAGCTTAAATTGTCTTTATTACCATCTTTTGATTGATCTTTTGATCCATTTTTTTCACACTTTCATTGATTTCCTGTCACTGGATGAGAAGGTGGTCTTTCATTTTATGAACACGTACTTAACTGTAATGTGTTCTTTATTAATTTGTTGAACTGCCATGATTCTTCTGTGAATTCCTTCTATTGCCTTCATAGATATCTTAACGTGCGTCTTGTTCATCACTATTCTAGTTTTAGAGGAGGAACAGGGTGTACACATCCTCTATTGAAAAGGGACGATCTTCTGACCAGACGGGAGTTGTGTCTGGCAGGCAACTGCCCAACGATTGCTGTCGGATAGTATGTTGATCGCGCGGTAAACTCTTATTGCGCGATGCAGGATTTGTGTGACGTCAGGTCTTTGATGCGTAGTTCGCATGTGGCGTTGTAGATGCCGCCACATAGTCTACAGTTTCTTTGGCTTCGATTCCCTGAACTTTACTAACCCTAACGCTGCTTAAGAAAACAGCGCAAAAAATCTCTCAGACTCCCATAACTAAAACAGTTTCCAGAAAAATACGTAAACCAAGAATTTACATTAAATTCTAAAGGAATTCCGCTATAATGCTTTCAGAAAGTTTGATATAAACACGCGCGTAAAACAAACGTGTCATAAACAATATTTAATCCTATGAGTTCTGAGTTCCACGGTACTGGATAGTCCAAGTATATTAATGTCGCAAGTTCGCGACGTACGGTATCCGACTTTTGCATTTCCTTATTTCGTTGATCTTAGAATTGTTTTGGATGTGACATTTTCGTGAACCCGACTGTTTTGATTTTAGTTTAGGAATAACGCAAACTTCATCTTCGGTATATAATTTTATCATCATGGCATCTCCATATAATTTTAAGAGCACCGACGACTAACTACGGTAGAAAGGGTCTATAACTCTATACCTAAAGTAATTAAGGAATCAAAATCACTTCCAACTTTTAAAAGGCTATTAAAGCAACACCTGAATAATGTACCAATTGCAAGTTCAATAATTTAACTTTAGTTTATTACAAAGCGAAATCATCGCTTATCTTAATTAATATGTTTTTCCTCATAGGAGTGAATAATCGGATTCTTTTTGAGCGAAATAATTTTCTTACACCGTAAAAGTCATCGTCATTTGTTTATAGCCTTTTTCCCAATTAATTTAGGGTTCACTTACCTATAGTTAAACTGGATGCAGCGGAATACCAGTAGTTTACATACCTAAAGTGACTGCCTATTAGACCACCACCTTGTTACTAGGTAACTCAGTACGCCTTGGTAAGACTGGAAAAATACGAAAGTACCACATCCAAATGATTTACTTTTGACAGATCCCTGTTACTTCCGAGTTAAAACCTGTCTCTAAAATCGGAGGTACAATCCAATGGAGTCACGGAGTATATGCAAAATGCATGATTTATGGCGCATATGCATTTCGTCGCCTTGTGCTAACTTGATTCGACAACTTCGTCGATATATGACTTGGAATATGTACTGTTTCTTTGCTACAGTTGCTTATAAAGTTTTGAAATAAAATATGAACTTCGGTGTAAGACTCAAATTATTGGGAATGATTTGAGAAATCTTGATTTAGTTTACTAATACTTCAATAATGCTATTTGAAAATAGTTCTAAGAGCTCGTGGCTGAATAATAACAGCCGCTCGGGTCGATCCATCAGGTTAAGCTACGCTTGCCGGGGTTGGTCCGTGGATGGGTGACCATCTTTACATATCCGGACTTTTCCGTGCCTCGGAAAGCAAGCTGTCAGTCGTGGATCTTTGACAGTCGTTGCGGGTCGTCAGAAGCCCGAAAGTCTGACAACCCGTCTTATCAAGGGGTATCGTATTACCCAGTCACTGGGTTGTGGAGGTAAGATAGACAGTCGCTCCATGTAAAATACTGGTATTCAGTATCATCCTGTTAGACTGGAAGCCGACCCCAACATTGTTGGGAAAATGCTAGGCAGATTGATTGATTGAAAATTGTTCTAAGGGAAGACTATACTCTATTTAATTTGCATTTTGTTAGATAACATGGATATAAATTGAAATAATATAATGACAAGAACAATAAATTGTAACCTGTAAAGTGTAAACCATCAATGAAACTTGGAAAGTATTAAATGCAGTCCACATTTTTTTGTTGTAGCTAATCTCGTAAGCACGAAATAATTACGTAAACAGAAAAAGTCTCTCAAACAATTACCTACTAAAACTTAGTAACGAAATCAGCACTAGCGACTTCTATAATAATATAGTAAGAACCCCATTGGCTTACATTACAAAACGATCCCAATATTATCAAAACAGCGGATCATATTATTTATGATAAACCTGCAGTAACATAATATTATTATAGTAACGATGGAGAAGGTGCAATAACAAGTAATAGTTATTTGTTATGCAAGGCTGCAAAGTTGTTTTTTGATGCGAGTACTTGTATTGAAACCTGAGCAAGCGAAGGATTCTAGGATTGAACCAGAATAACTTTGCTGCCGAGCGAAACACACAACTTTTCACCTCACTACAGCGAGGAAAATACTAGGTGCAAGAAAAACATAATATATCATGCAGTCGTCTTACTGGCCAGTGCGATTATTCTAAAAATGAGGTTGGCGCATTGACATAAAATAAGTATTTATGCATTTTCAGTGGACCCGGCGGTATAGAAAATTATTGAATAGAAAAGTTCGAATTTTAAAAACTCTTTCCACGCTAGCGGATAAAATGCACTTTTGCACTCAGATTTCGAATGACAAACAGAATCTTTCCGAGCTTGTGAGGTGAAAAAATCATTATTTAGCTGAATTGATTAAATCTCTTGTATTACATGAAGTTACAGCAGAATAATAAACGGTATAGCTGGTAATAATAATATCAAAACCATTCACGTGTGACCATTAAAATATTAAACCGTTACCCGTAAACCTTTAGTGGCAATAACATGTCTCAGTTAGGATATAGTTTTATGTGCTATAACTGTTTAACACGTTGTGCTAAGTTTTATATGTCGTTTAGACACATGAATAAATTTAATCGCTTTTGGTGACGATCAAAAACTTTTCTTTTTGTTCTTACAATCCTGTGTCTTTTATTCAATTATCTGTATCAATATTCGTCCTATGTAAACAATTGATTTGTATGACTGTTAATGTAGAAATTGACCTATTCATTATTTTGGGAAATGTCAGGTGGTAGTCTTCTTAATTTTCTAAAGAATAATAATAATAAGTGTAATACCTACTCAGCTCCACCAGTCCTTAAAAACACTCGATTTACCACCCTACACTTATCAGACGCTTCAAAAAGCTGCAATCTTGAATACCTGCAGGATTGTTAGAAAATTTCTGCAGAATGACAACGATAGGCGTGCAGCAATTACCGCACGAACACAGTTTCATGGACGAACACACTCACCATCACAAAATCAGAACACACCATCATCTCATCATAATCTCACCAATTTTCAGGGGTAGCACTTGGCTTCGGCCCGTACTACCCCTTTTTTTTTGGTTGGGAAATCATCAAATAACTTCTCCCGCTCTGGGCGGAGCGGGAGGGCGTGTCAGACTCTTACTGACTAAAACCCACCCGTGTTCCTTCAGTTGCCTGTGTTTCCAGGGGCCACGGTATCCCTTTCGGACTTTCCCGCAACCCCGGCAGGCATCGGCCCTGGTGGGCCCCGCCATTGGTGCTGACATCTCTTTGAGGCGCGCGTGGAACACAACGCGCCGTCGACCCGGGCCTGGTCCTTATCGGGGGCGAGCTACCCATTGCTCACCGCCCGCAAGCCCGCGCCTACGGTGGCCGGGAATCATCCAAAAATTCCCGACGCCCAGGGCGTCTCCTACGGCGGCTAGGGGCGTGAGGGCGCGAACTTTGCCTCTCCCTCACGCGCTCCGCCTCCTCCTTTGCGAGCATTACTGCTTCGCAGAAGGAGGTGACGGCTCCCCATTCCCTCTCGCTCCGTACCATGGCCTGGACCAGGGCCGGACGCGAGAGATCTCCACCGCCGATGGCCTCCACGAGGACACGGCGGTGCTCTGCCCAAGCCGGGCATACCTCCACCGTATGCTCCACCGTGTCCTCCGGGCGATCCACACAATGGTGACACCCGGGCGCTTCCTCCCGCCTTATCCGGAACAGGAACCTCCCGAAACAACCGTGTCCGGTGAGGACCTGTGTCAGGCGGAAGGTGAGGACGCCGTGGCGCCTCTCTAGCCACTCCTCAAGCCCGTACTACCCCTAACTCAACGCAACGCCGAGAGACGTAAAAGTATAAATAAATAATAATAATAACCAGTCTTTTATTCTCCCACTGCAGGGCACACTTCTCATTTACAGAAAGCACGCTTGCTCAAGAAGGGTTGGCGATTCCTGACTTATATCAACTTAAGTCCAGGTTTCCTCACGATGTTTTTCTTCACTGATATCAGTAATGTCCAAAATAAACTCAAAAAAGAAGATATGAATTTAAAAATTCACTTTGGTTCTTGCCGTAATTTGAACCCAAAACCTCGTGCATGAGAGGCGAGGCCTTAACCACTGGTTTATCACGACATTATTTGTATAATACTTATCGAATATAAGAATGCTTTGAAATGCTTTGAAATTCATTGCTAGGAAACATTAAGAAAATGTCTATCGGTGTAACTAAAAAAAACCGGCCAAGTGCGTGTCGGACCACGCACAATTAAGGGTTCCATAGCTGGGATGAACTTATCCCAAGAACAAACTTAACATTGTAGTTGAAAAACATGTTCTCCCATACAAAATGTATGGTAGAACATGTTTTTGCAACTGCAAATTTAAGTTGGTCGATAATTACTCGTTAACTAGTAGAGCCTACTTAGCTGTGATAGTTTTCCTTTTAATTTCGTTATATATACTACTACTATGAATTTTTCCACATATCCAACTTAGAACTTACCGTTTAGCTGGCAGGGGGGGGGACACTTGACTCTGACGAAAATTAGCACTTTAAAGCTTAATATTTCGCAGACGGATCCTTCAATCCAAAAATAGTTTTAACAAGCTCACTATATTTTTGAACGAGCTTTCTAACGATACCCCACACTATGGGATAAACGAAAAAAAAAAAAGATATCCCCACTTTACATGTAGGGGAGGTACCCTGAAAAAAATTGTTTTTTTTCATGATTTTATTTTACCACTTTGTCGGCGTCATTATTATGTATACTCATACCAAATTACAGCTTTCTAGTACTAACAGTCTCTGCGCTAAGCAGGGGACAGACAGACAGACGGACATGGCGAAACTATAATTGTTCCTCGTTTACTACGGAACCCTAAAAATAGAAAATTTCGCCGATAGTATTATCAGTTACATTCCTAGATTAATTTAAAATAATTAAAAAGTTACACGTGTTACCCTTTCAATAAATTTTATGTTATCAATTTTGGTAAAATTTGGCATACTGACATACTTACAATTTATGATTCCATATATAAGTGGAGGCCCTCGATATGTAGCCATCAAGAAGACATCAAACAGCAGTGACAATGGAGGTTTACGTAATAGTGATAACGATGCTGCTGAAATTAGCCGCAAGCGCAGTGGACGAAGAATTACAAGCAAAGTACATGACAATGTCGCGATCAAACTTCATGGAGCACTTCAACAAAAGGAACTACTCATGGAAAATGAAACAGTATACTAATATTTCCCTTAATATACTAGATGATGTGAACATAGAAAACCGTAACCTGGTTGAATTGCCAGTGAAATATATTGATCATAATAAGGTATACCAGCTGCCAGCGATTTTCGACGCAAGAAAAAAGTGGCCACATTGTTCGACTATAAAAAAAATTCGCAATCAACAGGAATGTAAGTCATGCTGGGCTCATGGCGTTGCTAATACTGCCTCGGACAGAATATGTATTCACAGCGGCAAAGGGGTTCCGCCAAAATTGCCCCAGGTCCGGCGCAAAAGAAATATATCTCAGATTTCAGAGTAATAATAGTAGAATTATTGTAAAGTATCGCTATTGCCAAATTCGGTGGCTAACTTAGTTTTTTTGCCCGGTGAAGTTTCATAAGCGCTAGATGTAAAAATATCTGTGTCGGAAATGACTTAGGAGGTACCGACCCACTAAAAAAGGAAAATACAAAACCAAAGACACCGACTTCCGAAATTAAAGTTATTTTTCACTTTTTAGTGTCTTTTTTGAAGACGGTTGTTTTTTTTTTGTTGTAAAAAAGTTTTATTTATCGCTTTTTAGTGGGTCGGTTTGTAATTTATCTTAGTTACAATAGCCTCATGGCTCATCAGCTCATAATATGAATTGTGACTAGCATAAATTGATTGGCAAACATATTAAAGTAATCGAATCGCAACCCATACAATAATTATTATTGAGTAGTTCCGGTGGGCATCTGTGAAAAATGGTGCTTTCCAAGAGCAAATGCATGAGTTACTATAAAAAATACCCAAATCGCTATAGGTGTGCCTATAATATTTGAAGAGTTCCCTCGATATCTCCAAGATCCCATGATCAGATCCTGACTTGATGACAACTAGACTACCTGGGAAGTATACCCTTTAAAAATATAAAAATAATTTTCCAAATCGGTTCATAAATGACGGAGTTGTGAACAAACACACATACAAAAAAAAAAAAAGAATTCAGCCGAATTGATAACCTCTTCCTTTTTGGGAAGTCGGTTAAAAACCGTTTGCAGTTCGAGTAAAATTATAACCGACCAACTCTGCTCACCCCCAGTCGAGCGTTATGTTATGTAGACTCTGTCGAGCGCCGCTAGGCGGTGGCGGCGCTGGCGCCCCGATTAGTCAATACAGTGACATATTTCCGCCAGTTAAGCACAGAACAAAGATATTTTTACATCTAGCGCTTATGACACTTCACCGGGCAAAAAAACTAAGTTAGCCACCGAATTTGGCAATAGCGATACTTTACAATATTTCTACTATTATTACTCTAAAATATGAGATACATTTCTTTTGCGCCGGGCCTGGGGTTTTTTTGTATGGGATTTGGCGGATCTCCTTTATAGATCTATCTGAACAAGATTTAGAATGCTCAACTTCTCTTCAAACTATTTGTCATTCAGGTCAGCCTGCACGTGGATTCCAGTTTTGGAAAGATCACGGTCTCGTATCTCAAGCGTGCAAGCCTTATGACCCTAATGATTTAAACAGAAAAGAGTGCGTAAAATCTTGTAAATACAGTCCAGTTTTGAGGGATTACTGGAATTCCAAAGTTAAAGCTAAGGAAGTCTACATTGTACCTAATGACAGCTGGCAAATAAAGGCTGAATTATTTTTAAATGGTCCTGTCGAAGCATTAATGGATGTTTACACGGATTTCAGAGACGCTCTTGGTCATGGCTACTCCTCAGGAATTTACGAGCATACACATGGTGAACATACAGGTCGTCATAGTGTTCGTGTGATAGGCTACGGTGTTGAAAATGGTGTTGAATATTGGCTCGCGGCTAATAGCTGGGGCCCCCAATGGAGTGAAGAAGGATTTTTCCGGATTTAATCCGGAAAAATCCAGGTCATTCAGGTCAGCCTGCACGTGGATTCCAGTTTTGGAAAGATCACGGTCTCGTAATTCAAGCGTGCAAGCCTTATGACCCTAATGATTTAAACAGAAAAGAGTGCGTAAAATCTTGTAAATACAGTCCAGTTTTGAGGGATTACTGGAATTCCAAAGTTAAAGCTAAGGAAGTCTACATTGTACCTAATGACAGCTGGCAAATAAAGGCTGAATTATTTTTAAATGGTCCTGTCGAAGCATTAATGGATGTTTACACGGATTTCAGAGACGCTCTTGGTCATGGCTACTCCTCAGGAATTTACGAGCATACACATGGTGAACATACAGGTCGTCATAGTGTTCGTGTGATAGGCTACGGTGTTGAAAATGGTGTTGAATATTGGCTCGCGGCTAATAGCTGGGGCCCCCAATGGGGTGAAGAAGGATTTTTCCGGATTAAAAGTTTCCAACCGTCCATTAAATTTGAAAATGAAATGATCACTGGTATTCCATTCTAACCAACCCAACTTATTTTCAAATTACAACAAAATTCCAACTGCACTAACAAAGTATGAAAACTGACTTTGTTTTATTTTATAATAGTCATTGTGCATATCGTAATCATTTTCAATTTCATATCATAAATTGGTTTTTCGGCTTAAAATTTATTATTACAATTCATGTTTGTACTTGTATAACTAAACTATATACCAACTCACACATAATGTATAATCAATTATTTGTTGAATATTTATTTAATAAATGCTATTTTATATATACTACAATGCTCTCTTTAAATTTTTTGGTGTTTCCATACCTCAAAAGGAAAAAACAGTACCCTTATCGGATCACTTCGTTGTCCGTCTGTCTAGTCTATCAAGACCCTTTTTCTCAGGAACGCGTGGAGGTATTCGGTTAAAATTAATATCATACTAGAATATTATACTCGTAGAACTTTAATATTTTCTCAAAAGCTTTAGTAATCTTTAAATGTAAGAGGGACATTTACGCCGCATTTATGTTTCATTTAGTACTTTTTAGTTCATAAAAAGCTTTTTACTTATATTTTATTGTGTACTATTTAGCATTAGAATTTGTTTAAATATCTATTCTATCACCTTTACAAATCCAACGAGCCCTACACTAAATGGCTATATAGTTTAGTTTAGGAGTTCCTGCGGCTAACATCAGACCTTGGGGTGCACTTTTGGCTATAGTTTTTTTCAAGACAAAACAAACGGACCCAAACACAAGGAAGCTATCTTGTTTAGTTGAGGAAGTCCTATGGCGAGCTTCCAACTCCATCATCAAACCCCTCACACTCACACTATGCTTACCTGGCTTGTAAATTCCACGGTGATAATCAACCAAATCTGAAAATACAAGAAAAGCTGCTTGTTTGGGACCATTTTTAAATAGTTCTGCTTTAATTTGTTCGTCTTCATAAGGGGAATCAATTTGCATAAATTGTTTCGTTCTATCCAAAACTTGAAAAAAAACCTAGTCGAAACTAACTCTTGCTCCATCCCATCGTCGTAGCACTGCTGGTTATGATTTAGCGGCTGCTCAAGTTTCGGTAAATCTGACTCTAACTAAAGCGGTTTCAAGCATTCCACCCCAAGTTGAGATGCTGTACTTTATTAAAGTCAGAAACTAGAAAAAAGCCTGTTAGAAGCCAATATAGGAACGTATTACAAAATGTCAATCAATTTTCATGCCTCCCCCTTAAGACGTAGGCCAAATATTTTTTTGATATTCGGATAGCTCACTGACATAAAGAACGGGAATTGAAATTAAAAAAAGAAATTAATTTAAATCCGCGACATTTCGCGGGTTGAAGCTATGACGCAATACCAGAAATTATAAAAAAAAGATTTTTTTAATGACACTACACTTTCGATTTAATTATTAACATGTGTATTTCCTTATTATTATTAAGATTGCTTTAAATTTAAATTTTCTTGGCATTTTTAATTTTACTGACCTGTTTTTTTTTACTTAATTACTATTTTTCTATTGTACAGGGATCTAAAAAAAAATAGGGGGCGAGCCTATTGCCATCAACCGGGCACAAATCCAGACTCCGGGCTGCTACTGAGAAATTCCATATAGAAAAACCCAATAACACTTTGCCTGACCTGGGAATCGATCCCAGGACCTCAAGCTCAGCAGTAGCGCTCGCGACCACTAGACCAACGAGGCAGTACAATAAAGTATATATTTAAATAAATAAATAGAAAACGAGTCTACTCACAAAACTAGCCTAGCCTAATCTTCCTGGACCAATGTCCAAGAACGGTATAAGAAAATAATTAGCCGCATGCCGGAAAGACACGTGTAGTCAGTTTATCGACGTAAATTCCCATAACAAAATACTTATTCTCATTTTATTGCATTCTTTACTTCAAATATTTTAAATTTTTAATGTGTCATCATTTTCATTAACTCATATATAAACTAGGAACAATCAACGAAATACCACTTTAAGGAATGAATATAACAATGATTATCAAGTTACAAGTGATAGTGCTGGTGTCGTTGGTAGGACTCGTTACTAGCGTCTTCGACGAGGAGCTGCACAACAGGTACATGACGATGACCCGCTCAGACTTCATTGAGTACTTCAATGAACAGGACTACACATGGAAGATCACGCATCACGAAAATGTTACCCTCAGACCTGGGACCTACCAAAATTATGATTCTAGACGAAATGAATTCCAACTGCGATCTCATGATCTTAAAGCCCTATCCGATCTACCAGAAAACTTCGATTCAAGAGACAAGTGGCCTCATTGCGAATCGATTAAAGAAATCTCTAATCAACTCGCATGTTATACATGCTGGGCATTCGGAGCTGCCACGACAGCGTCGGACAGAACATGCATTCATAAAAATTTACAAATACGTCTCTCTGAACAAGATTTTGAATGCTTGCAACCGAATATTTGCTTAAGCCGTGGTAGCTCGTGGATGGCGTTCAGTTTTTGGCAGCAAAAGGGTCTCGTTACTCAAAATTGCAAACCTTATGACAGGGAAGAATTACTCTTAAGTAGATGCTTAGAGACATGTAACGATGGCAGAAATTACACTCAGGATAAACATTTTGCTGAAGCGATTTACCGAATCCCTAATGATGAAGAACAAATTAAAGCAGAACTATTTAAAAATGGTCCTATACAAGCAGCTTTTCTTGTATTTGCAGATTGGAGTGATTACCATCAAGCAGTGTATGAACATAAATATAGTAAACTCTTAGGTAAACATAGTGTGCGTGTGATAGGCTATGGTGTTGAGAACGGTACCGATTATTGGTTGGCATCGAACAGCTACGGAAACCGTAAAAAAAATGGTTGGTTCATAACTAAACGCTTCCAGAAAGATTTGTAATTTGAAGAAGAGATTATCTCTGGACTTCCGCACAATTAGGGTCGTTGAATACTTGAATCAAACCAACGTTTTTTCTGTTGGTTAGGTTTGTTTACCCATATTAAAAATAACGAAAATATTGATAAGACGCACAATCATTAATATTCATGATATATACGTGGGTACAAATTTCTAATAATTTTTGGCTAATTATTTCAAATAAACTGACTTCAAAATTTAAATCACCTTTGCTTTTATAAGATAGCATCACGCCTTGTTTCTCCGAAACGTCGAGGCGTCGCGGCGTGGTAGCGTGTATAATGAAATGGTGGAAAGCTAATAACCTTAATACGCGAGTTCGACTCGCAGTTGGCCGGTTTATTATTAATAGTTTCACTTGTACGCGTTTTCATGTACGCTAAGTACGTTAGTTATCATCAAGGTGAAGGTATAAATTGAATTCATATTTTATAATAAAAAACTATCAGACTCATTCCACAGGCAATGCTATATTTTATAGTTTGAAAATTTCTATGATAACAATAAATGTATGTTATACTTTACGTTTTTTTTTATTATTTTTTTATACTTCCTAACCATGAAAGAATGATATAAATAGAGGGAAGGAAATCGGGAGTGATATGAAAATTCGAATGACGTTATTGGGACGCACGCTATTTCGAAAAAAATTAAGAGTGGTACGCCAGTTCGAAAACACATTAAGTCGAAAACCGCTATATCGAATGACGTTGTCGCGAACACGCTGATTCGAAAAACTGTTTGAATGGTACGCTAGTACGAAAGTCTTGGCATGGAAATCCACGTTAAGTCTCACACTATACTCCCAATAAGTACACACGACGGCACCTCAATCTCTCCATACAATGAGAGGTCAGCTTATACTAGAAATGTATTTTTTGATGTGTCATGCATATAAAATACAGCCTCTTAAAATCTTTTAATTTTTATTGCTATTTTGCATAAAAGGTATAAAAAATCTATTTTTCAAGAATATCGCGAATATTTGAAAACATTACAAACATGACATTCCTAAAGATACATGATAAACAATTTTATTTCTGTAAGTAGTTTTGTACAAACACTACCATATTTTTTTTAAAACCAGTTGAGATCGGCGTTTCCTATCTGACTACTCTGTGAAGAAAGGCCGAAACAAACTCATAGGTCAAATCTACCTATAATACTCCTCGTGTATAAAACTTTCGAATAGTTTATTACAGTTAAATTCCTCAATAAAAATTACATTCTACAATATAAACATTCTGCATAAAGGACTTGAATACATAATCCATAGTTCCTTAGATAACAACAAAGTATTAAAAGTACTGATTAAATTGTTATATTTATTGTTTTACGTAAAACAAGCGACCCGCCCCTGCAAGGCACGGTTTTTACGACTTGATAAAAATCGTGTTTTTTTTTTACTATAAGTAAGTTTGGTATTACTGTCTTATACACATGAACCTTCCGGAATAAATTCTCTAAATGATGGTGAAAACCTCATTAAAATTCGTTGCGCAGTTTAGTAGAAAAACGCTGTCACAAAGACTAGACTATACATAGAAAAGAGACTTTAATTTAAAATATGAACAGATTGCTTTCATAGCTGACATAACACATTTCGTATAAAGACTGATGACAGTCGATGAACACCACAAACTTTTAGAAGTGACAACGATGATGTTACACGCAGTGGTACTTGTGACTCTCGCGGGATTGGTTGCGGCTGACTTTGACCCAGAGTTGCACGCCAAATACCTAACGATGTCTAAGTCATCCTTCATTGAGTATTTCAACGCATAGAACTACTATATAAATAAAAAAAATAATGCCTTTGTCTGCCTCACTCAAAAGTTGGCTGAAACAAAGGCACAGTGTTTAACACGGGTAAAAGTCATTGATTCCTACTCTGATTATAACCAAATAAATACCATATTTATGGAATTGATTTCTTTCGACCTACGACTTCGAATTGAGTTTTTATAACAATCTAGTAATCGTAGAATTTATCAACCAAGGAGCGATTAACTAAAACAACAAAATGATTTATCTTTTGTTGTTTCAGTTAATCGCCCGTTGTAGACTCCTTAGTGCTAATTTCACCAACGCAACTGAACGCGATCAGCACATAAACCAAGTTTAAGAGCTGTCAGTGTCGTTATTTTCAATGGAATATTGACACTGACAGCTCTTGAACTCGTTTTAGATGTGCTGATCGCGTTTAGTTGTATTGAGAAAATCCGCCCTTAGTCTACACTGGTGTTAATTATGAAATCTAAATATGGCGCAATGGTTTCGATAATAGATCTTTAGACTTCTACAAACATTCCCCTTAAATCTTCTGTGCATTTAATTTTAAGATCTTTAAAAGCTCCTATAACAGCCTGGGTGTTTATATGCTGAAACCTAAACTCCAAAGAGCATGCCTTTACATTGTTTCTAAGTAAGGCAGCAGAAAGCGCGGGTGAGGAATTTAAAGGTTCAGTAGTTTTAAGGGGATATTAGGGGAATATTGGCAACAAAAAATACAAATTCCTGAGCTATTTCTACATCTGATTTTATGGAGCGTGATGCAGTCTCTTAATCATAGTACATTACGGCCAGACGTATTTTATCAGCTGATTTGATTTTATTGCTAATAGCTTTAGCTATTTTATAAATACGGTAGTATGTTCCTGTGGTATATTTTCCGAAATCCACGCGGGCTTAACCGCGGGCAAAAGCTAGCTTAAAACAACAAATAATAACTTTATTGGTTCTAAGTATTTTGTTGATATCAAAGAAACGTGCATAGAATAAGTGGAAAATAATTGTTCATTATTATCCACGTTCATTTTTTATGCAATTTGTACTGAGGAATGTATGTGATAATAAAATTGTATTTATTTTAAATACTTATGCGCAAGTAGTTGGATTATCACGAACATATTATTGAAAAAAGCGGTCAAATGCGAATTGGACTTGTGAATCGAGGATTTCGTTCCTCATCAGGTGTTTTACGATTTCAGAGGTCTCCGCTGCTAATGAAATGATGGATTGTGTGAAGAATCGAATGAAATGCTTTTAAAACTAAAGTAAAATCCAACCTTTGTTCAAAGGCATACTATTCTATCAACAACTACTTAAACATACTCACTTACTGTTCCCATTATTAGGGTTGGCTTCCAGTCTAACCGAATGACCTCCATAACCCAGTAACTGGGTAACACGATAGCCTAATTAGACTGGTTGTCAGATTTTTTGGCTTCTGACAACCCGTAACGACTGTCAAAGATCTCAGCCGACACCAACGGCTTAACGTGCTTTCCGAGGCACGGAAGGGTCTCGATGTTTAATGGATGGTAACCCATTCACTAACCGACCATGGCGAACGCAGCTTAACCTTCGTGGCTAAATAATAACAGCCAACATGGGTTGATTAACAAGCTAGATGAAATATGGCTATTAATGAGTTGTATGTTTTGTGTTGCGAAAGGTAAATGATTTTGCGTACTATGGTGCTGCGGAGTTTGTTGCGCCAGTTCTTCTTCCCAGCTAAAGTACTAGGAAGTGGTGAAGGGTGGGCGTTTTGGGGGACTGTCTTATGTAATATCTGTCTCTGAGTTTGTTTCGGCCTTTCTTCTCAGAGTAGTCAGATAGGAAACGCCGACCTCATCTAGCTTAGCTCTAATATTTTTTTTAATATGACGTGTAAAAGTGATTCCGATATCCTATTTACAGAATAAACAATTTCATTTCATTTCATTTTTTTTTCATTTTAATTTTGACGTTCGAAAAGTGCTGATTCTCAACCCAGTTTGAATAAATGACTTTTGATTTTGACTTTTTTGACCACTTTGATCGCCATGAGTAGGTTTAAATAGTACCTGCTATGATTAAAAAATATCTTTATATTATAATTATACTGCTTAGTGCGGATGACGATCAGATTTTTCCGACGATTATCCTTACTTCTCTTACACATCGAACAGAATATTCTTACAAGCACAGCACGACTGTCTTTTGCTAGTTTATTTCTTGTTATCATTCATGATAGTAGACGAACAACAGCAGATGAAGATGTCCAGCATTGCATAGGTCGAGCTAGAGTGTTTTTAATTACACGCAACACAGTAATAAAGGCACGCCAGGAACTCTAAACTGTTCTGCCACGTACAAAAAACTATGTATCTAGTTGATTATTAGAAATTTAAAAAAAAATACCTAAATGCAAATTCCATGCGAATTTAAAAATAAAAACGTTCTTAATTCTTATAAAAACAAAATACTTCCAATATTGCCATAATTTACTATTTTAAGTTACATTGCTTTCATACCTGACATAACAGATTGTGTATAAATATTGACAACAGTCAATGAACACCACAAAGGTTTAGAAGCTACAACGATGATATTACATGCAGTGGTACTTGTGACGCTCGTGGGATTGGTTGCGGCTGACTTTGACCCAGAGTTGCACGCCAAATACCTAACGATGTCTAAGTCATCCTTCATCGAATATTTCAACGCACAGGACTACTCTTGGAAGATGACAGAATACGAAAATATCCAACAGTATACTGCTTGTGCCCATTTTAATACGGAATCTATAAAAAACCTACCACTTGTGACTCACGATCTTGAAGAAATAGATCTGCCGGATAACTTTGACGCCAGAGATAAGTGGCCCCAATGTAAGACTATAAAAGATATCTACGATCAGCGTAATTGCGGTTCATGCTGGACCTTTGGAACTGCCACGACAGCATCTGATCGAACTTGCATTCACATAGATGTACATGTCCATCTTTCTGAACAAGATTTCGAATGTATGCAAACAAATGTATGTCATGGAGGCGAACCAGATGAAGCATTTGATTTTTGGAAAAACAAGGGTCTTGTGTCTCAACAATGTAAACCGTATAATGTAAGAAAGCTAAAAGAAAACAAATGCAACGCGGAATGTGTAGATCCTGACATAAATTATAAAGAAGACAAACATTATGCTGAAAAGGTTTACCGAATTGCCAATGAAAGCGATCAAATAAAGGCTGAGTTAGTAAAAAATGGCCCTATTCAAGCCGGGTTTGAAGTTTTCTCAGATTTTTTAACGTATAAAAGTGGTATTTATGTTTATACATATGGAGATAAAGAAGATGGACATAGTGTGCGACTTATTGGCTACGGTGTCGAAGATGGGATTGATTATTGGTTAGTGGCTAACAGCTGGGGGACTGGTTGGGGTGAAAATGGATGGTTCAAAATCAAAAGTTTCCAAGAAGGACTTGATTTTGAAAACTATTTGGTAACTGGTATACCAAAGAATTAATTATTCTTCTTTTTGTATTAACTTGTAATTAATTACCTTTATAAATAACGTTCTTCCAACACACTTAAATTTCTATAATTATATATTTTGTGTATCGATAGTATAAACGGACACCTATTTTAATATTTATAAAAAAAGATTTCGCATAAGATAGTAAAAAATATATTATTCCTATCTAAATAAACTTATCAGCAATTTCACGTTCTTTGCCTAAGCTTTTATGTATTAACTTCAATCTTGCTTTTTCCATTTCTCTTCAGAGTTGAAACTTGTTTCGTTTGTTCAAAAAGCGACTTATCTTGATGGTTCAAAATCAATTAAATTAAAAAAAAATATGTACCTGCTCCAATTAATCTAGTACTAATTAAAGAATATCTTTCACACAACAAGGCGACATTTGACGTTATTTATAAAATTATAATTTATTATAAAAATCAGGTTACCTGTAATTTATCATATAAATATGAATGATATGTTATTGATAAAATTTTGAAAATGTCCAGTTAATTTTTATAGTACTTAGATAATAAATTATTAATAAAACATCTTGATTATTACATAAGTTTATGATTGTTTTTATTAAAACACTGACATTCATAATAATTAGGTTGTGACGTGCACGGTAGGTAAGAAGGAAGGATTTATCACTTATCCAATACTTTGTATTTACAATTCACTAAACACCTACATTTTAGGTATTATTGTTATCAAATACTTTACATAAAAATCTTATCTTATTATAAGTTTATAAATAAACTTATAATTTATTATAAAAATCAGGTTACCTGTAATTTATCATATAAATATGAATGATATGTGATAAAATTTTGAATTGTCCAGTTAATTTTTTTTTCAATATGTCCAGTTAATTTATATAGTACTTAGATGATAAATTATTAATAAAATAGCTTGATTATTACAAATAAGTTTATGATTGTTTTTATTAAAACACTGACATTCATAATAATTAGGTGGTGACGTGCACGGTAGGTAAGAAGGAAGCATTTTTCACTTATCCAATACTTTGTATTTACAATTCACTAAACACCTACATTTTAGGTATTATTGTTATCAAATACTTTACATAAAAATCAATTACCTACAGTTACTAACGTTACTGTACATAAATATTAGTCTATTTAATTTATTTATACGTTATGTATAATACTATAAAAAGCTCAATTATACTATTTAAAAAAATAAAAATGATACATACAATTTTTACATGTCGGATATGTACGTCAGTGATTTGACTAAAGCTCGGCACTAACGAGCCTCCGACCACAGCCAGCCGGTAGCCCAGCGACAAGGAGTTCACATGCTTTTTCATACCTTTTGTATGGATTTGTCGTTCACGTGTGGCCGGTGGCAGCTACCCACTACAGCAGTACTCAACGCCGCAGCAAGAGGCGACATCATGGCTCGTTTGAACGGTGCCTAATCGGGGCGCCAGCGCTGCCTAGCGGCGCTCGACAGAGACTACAACATAACGCTTGACCCGGGATAAGCAGGATTTGTTGGTGGCGGTCAAGCAGTGAACATGTTTAGAAACTGTCACGTGTTCCGTATAGTTGCGCTGTGTACAGTCGACAAATTTGAATCATGACCCATAAGCTTATTTTCTTACAGACATTCAAATACAATTAGGTCGACATTCGCGTAAACGCCGTTTCCCTGGTAACGACCTTGTCATCTGCCATTTAAAACGTCCTAAGTGTGACATGCACTGTAAAGGAGGGAAATCTTTGTTACTTTGACGGTTTCAAACGATTTATCGTCAAAGTGGGTCATGATTCAAATTTGTCGACTGTACCTACAGTGTGTGAATTGCTAGACTGATTAATTTGATCGTAAATATTATAATTTTATTTGAACTGCAAGCGGTTTTTCTGTTGCGCATAAACTAACACCACCTATAGTGCGCCCACAGTAGTTAAAATATGGCTGATGATAACAAAGACACCTACCCTCCGCCGTCACACATATAAAATTTAGAGACGGGAAAAGTAAACTGGATAAGAATAGCAAACAATTGAAACAAAAATTAATTGTTACTCCGATATTGTAGGCAATTTGAAATGTTCATAGTCCTCAGCTGAGACCACTATTACTACATTAGACATTCTATTGGATAATATCTTCCTAAGGTGATGACTGACGTTCACGAACATGACGCATGGATCAGCACCATTCAGCTGAACCATTTTGAGCCTGACATAGTCTCAGCTGCCAGGGCACATTCAAGTCAATGATAAACGTACCCAGTAAATGGTAACTTTATAGTAGGTACATACTACTCACACATGTGCTATGCAATTTTACAATACTAACAGAATTAATCAATGTTCAAATCAAAGTTCTTAAAATCTACAGCAGCTATAAATAATAATAAATGTTTATTTTTGCCAAAAACAGTGCTTTACATTTCCTTATAGTCTACATTAATAGCTAGGTTTACATTTTTTAAATAAGACGCAAAGGAAGTACTTTCCTTATGAACTCCACACTAGGGCGAGCCTGTCTCGTGGAGTCCTTGGGTGGTATTGCCATAAAAATGCGCATTACGTTATTGGTTATTTAATTATTGTGTTTATTTCTGTGGCTATTCGTTTTTGTATTGTATTGTTATGTTAATGTATTATCTGTTGTGTGTATAATGTATTACATTTTTGTGTATGAGTCTTGTTACTTGAATATAAAAAAATATAAAAAATAAAAATTGGACTGTTGTTGTTACAATCGAGAAGCACATGAAAAAGTGTTCATTTTATAGCAATTAAAAGATTGTCTAGACTAAGAACAGTTTAATTAAGACAATAAAGATGAATACAAGAATATTTTGATCGATATATGCACTATTTGCAAGTGTGGGGGTGTTTGTGAATGTGTTGGTGTGTTACGAAATTACCTTTCCCACAGTATCAATTAGTTTATGCGCCTTTGTGGAGCAGGACCAGCGTTGAGCCAAGAATTTTTATCACTATATAAAACGAATGCGGTGCGAAGGACTTTAAACAAAAACAAAATTTTCGCATCTTGGATTTACATTATGGCCTCACTATCGGCTTTAGCATCTTCGACAATCATGAATACGATGCCAATGACGAAAACTGAGAAAAGTTTCGTTTTAGATTTTCATTTTGACCAAATTCACACTTTCTCTCTCTCTCTCGATATAGAGAAAGTGGGAATAAGAAGAAGACAGTCGCTATAAAATAGATTCTGGTATTCTATTTACGGACTAAAGGATTTAATTTAATTTTATATGAACGCATTTTCACGTCATGATTTCTGCCGGTTTATTCGCGCTGCGTTAAAAATTTTCGTTCCAATATGCTCGACTTGGCATAGTCCGATAGGACGGCAATCCGACACGACCGGAGAGAGAACAGGCGTAAGACCAACACCTTAACTTTGCCTGACCTGGGACTCGAACCCAGGACTCCACGCTCAGCAGTCGTGCTTGCGACCATAACCCCAACGGGGTAGTCAAGACTCGACGCTGCAGAATAGGTAGTCTTTTACAAGATTCAGACTCGCACATTTCAAGCCCAAAATTAAGCTATTGCAGAAATTCTGCAGATGTTCAAAATTAAAAAGTTCCTCTGTTGGTTCAAGAAAGCAGACCACAGCGTTTTTATTGAAATATCAACGTCACAAACCCCTTTATATTTACTTAAATTGAACTATAGGAGGTCAGGTGAAGAAATCTTTACATGACATTCCGTTTTGGCTGAAGCATATTGGCCAAAGCAGCGACAATAAATAGATCTCAAAATTCTACCTTTTTGCCAATATGATTGTGCTAATTCAGGTAATTGCGAATGTAATGTTCCCACTGCTGGGAAACAAGCCTCCTCTTGGTGAGAGGAAGTGGGCCGTAATCCACCTCGTGGGCCCAGTGCGGGTTGTTAGATGTCCCATATCTTCAAATTTTTGGTTCCAGGACATGCCGGTTTCCTCACGATGTTTTGTTAACCCTTTTAAGAGCAGTGGTTGTGAAAAAACGTACACGAAGTAAAGTGCGTTTGAACCTGTGAAGTCCTCGTAAGTCGCGGCTGTAATCACTGTGCCAACACTGATCCGTACACAACATAAAATGCCTATCTTTATCACCTCGTATAAAAATCTTTTGAGTAGTTTGCTATCAGTTAAATTCCTTAATATAAATTGAATTCTACAATGAAAACATTTTTAATAAAAAAACTTGAATACCTCAACCGAATATGCCACCTTCTATGCATGTTTCTTAGATAACTACAAAATTATTAAAGTACTGATTAAATAGTTATAGTTATTGTTTCAGTTAAAATTACTTTCATACCTGACATAACACATTTCGTATAAATAAATACTGACGACAGTCAATGGACACCACAAACTTTTAGAAGTGACAACGATGATGTTAGACGCAGTGGTACTTGTGACGCTCGCGGGATTGGTTGCGGCTGACTTTGACCCAGAGTTGCACGCCAAATACCTAACGATGTCTAAGTCATCCTTCATCGAATATTTCAACGCACAGGACTACTCTTGGAAGATGGCTGAGTACGACAATATCGATGAGAAGTATACAGCTTGTGCACATTTGGATATGGAAGCTCTAAAAAACTTACCACTTCAAACTCACGACCTTAAAGCAATTGACCTGCCGGATAACTTTGACGCTAGAGATAAGTGGCCTAAGTGTGAAACTATAAAAGAAATTTATGATCAGGATGCTTGCGGTTCATGCTGGGCCTTCGGAACTGCCACGACTGCGTCTGATAGAACTTGTATTCACATAGATGTTCATGTCCGTCTTTCTGAACAAGATTTCGAATGTCTGCAAATGGTATGTTTTGGAGGCTATCCAAATAAAGCATTTGATTTTTGGAAAAACACGGGTCTTGTTACTCAATCATGTAAACCGTATAATATAGATAAGCTCAATAATAACAAATGCGAGACTGAATGTGAACATCCTGACATAAATTATAAAGAAGACAAACATTTTGCTGAAAAGGTTTACCGAATAGCCAATGAAAGTGACCAAATAAAGGCAGAGTTAGTAAAAAATGGCCCTATTCAGGCAGCGTTTCATGTTTTCTCAGATTTTGATAGTTATAACAATGGTATTTATGTTCATACACATGGACATACGACATCGGACCACAGTGTACGAATTATTGGCTACGGTGTCGAAGATGGGATTGATTATTGGTTAGTGGCTAACAGCTGGGGGACTGGTTGGGGTGAAAATGGATGGTTCAAAATCAAAAGTTTCCAAGAAGGAATTGATTTTGAAAACTATTTGGTAACTGGTATACCAAAGAATTAATTATTCTTCTTTTTGAATTAACATGTAATTTACCTTTATAATTAACGTTCTTCCAACACATTTAAATTTCTTTATTTATATATTTTGTGTATCGATTCGATAGTATAAACGGACACCTATTTTAATATTTAGAAAAAAAGATTTCGCATAAGATAATAAAAAATATATTATTCCTATCTAAATAAACTTATCAGCAATTTCACGTTCTTTGCCTAAGCCTTTATGTATTAACTTCAATCTTGCTTTTTCCATTTCTCTTCAGAGTTGAAACTTGTTTCGTTTGTTCAAAAAGCGACATATCTTGATGGTTCAAAAAAAATTAAATTTAAAAAAAAATATGTACCTACTCCAATTAATCTAGTACTAATTAAAGAATATCTTTCACACAACAAGGCGACATTTGACGTTATTTATAAAATTATAATTTATTATAAAAATTAGGTTACCTATAATTTATCATATAAATATGAATATGTTATTGATAAAATTTTGAAAATGTCCAGTTATTTTTTTTTTCAATATGTCCAGTTAATTTTTATGGTACTTAGATGATAAATTATTAATAAAACAGCTTGATTATCTATACTTATAATAAATCTGTAGAAGTGAAAATTCTGTACATTGAAAATATCAAAAAAATAAATGGCAGGGGGTGTTACTAGACCGACACCAAACCCAAAAATTTGCTGTCTGTCTGTCTGTCTGTCTGTCTGTCTGTTTGTTCAGGCATCACGCAAAAACTACCGGTTCGATTACGATGAAACTTGGTATAATTATTCTTTATTATCCTGGGCACCACACTGGGTACTTTTAATCCCGGAAAAGTATCCTATCTTACTATCTATATTTATACCTATTAATAAAAAGACAAGTCCTGACTGTCTGACTCATCAACGCCCAGCCCAAACCCTTGGACCTAGAAAGCTGAAATTTTGCACAGAGCTTCCCTTTATAATGTAGGCAAGGAATAAGGAAGCATTTTCTGAAATTCAACCCCTAAGGGGGTCAAATAGGGGATGAAAGTTTGTATGAAAAATCTAATTCCTTGAGGTAATAAACATGAAACTCCGCACGAATAATAATCAAAATAAATGAAAAAGGTTCTAATTCGTTGTTTTTCTAAATTGCCCCCTAAAGGGGAGGTTGGGGGGTGTCAAAGTTTGTATGGAAGAATTTTAACGCGCTGTCCGATTAACTCGAAACTCAATATTTATACTTGAACCCAAAAATTAAGAATAACGTGTATCAGGATTTTTCGAAATTCAACCCCTAAGGGGGTAAAATAAGGGATGAAAGTTTGTAGGAAAAATCTTATTCCTTGAGGTAATAAACATGAAACTTCGCACGAATAGTTATCTAAATAAATTATAAAGTTTGTAGTTTTTGTTTTTCTAAATTACCCCCTAAAGGGGGGTTGGGGGGTGTCAGTGTTTGTATGGAAGAATTTTAACGCGCTGTCCGATTAACTCGAAACTCAATATTTATACTTAAAACCCATGGGATGTATGGGGTAATTTCCGACACTCACGCGGGCGAAGCCGCGGGCAGCAGCTAGTTACAAATAAGTGTATGATTGTTTTTATTAAAACACTGACATTCATAATAATTAGGTGGTGACGTGCACGGTAGGTAAGAAGGAAGCATTTTTCACTTATCCAATACTTTGTATTTACAATTCACTAAACACCTACATTTTAGGTATTATTGTTGTCAAATACTTTACATAAAAATCAATTACCTACAGTTACTGACGTTACTGTACATAAATATTAGTCTATTTAATTTATTTATACGTTATGTATAATACTATAAAAAGCTCAATTATACTATTTAAAAAAATAAAAATGATACATACAATTTTTACATGTCGGATAATATGTACGTCAGTGATTTGACTAAAGCTCGGCACAAACGAGCCTCCGACCACAGCCAGCCGGTAGCCCAGCGACAAGGAGTTCACATGCTTTTTCATACCTTTTGTATGGATTTGTCGTTCACGTGTGGCCGGTGGCAGCTACCCACTACAGCAGTACTCAACGCCGCAGCAAGAGGCGACATCATGGCTCGTTTGAACGGTGCCTAATCGGGGCGCCAGCGCTGCCTAGCGGCGCTCGACAGAGACTACAACATAACGCTTGACCCGGGATAAGCAGGATTTGTTGGTGGCGGTCAAGCAGTGAACATGTTTAGAAACTGTCACGTGTTCCGTATAGTTGCGCTGTGTACAGTCGACAAATTTGAATCATGACCCATTCTTTTCTGCATGCCAAGATGTCATACCAACTTGAGGCAATACTGTCCACTTTCTAGAATGTATGCTGCATACAAGGAGCATGAAGTGGACATTGACCTCTTTTACTCATCAATACCTACTCTAAAAAAAGCTTCGCTTGCCATGTAATGGGTATCTCTAGTCTAAAATTAAATAACCTAATCATAGTAATTAATTATACAATTCAATCTAATTTACATAATTTAATTTAATCTATAATTTATTGTAATTAATCTATTGTAACCTCTTTAGTTTTTAATAATTTATTTCTTAGTGTAACTTAGTAACTATGTATTTCTTAGTAACTATGTATTACTTGATTTTAATTCTTTATTGTGTTATTATCTGCGCATAATGTAGTGCATGTTGTGCTTTTCTTTAAGTAATGAGGCGCTTAGACTTAAGTTTGCAACGTACAAATTGTAAAGTAATAGTGTACTCATTGTTGAAGAGCCTAATATTAAATAAATAAATAAGCTTATTTTCTTACAGACATTCAAATACAATTAGGTCGACATTCGCGTAAACGCCGTTTCCCTGGTAACGACCTTGTCATCTGCCATTTAAAAAGTCCTAAGTGTGACATGCACTGTAAAGGACAATCTTTGTTACTTTGACGGTTTCAAACGATTTATCGTCAAAGTGGGTCATGATTCAAATTTGTCGACTGTACCTACAGTGTGTGAATTGCTAGACTGATTAATTTGATCGTAAATATTATAATTTTATTTGAACTGCAAGCGGTTTTTCTGTTGCGCATAAACTAATCATAATCATAAATCTTTATTTATCTCAACATCATATTACAGGCACTGGTTAATAGAGAAAGGTGTCTGTGATAGGAGGATCATGAGTTACAGATCACCCGGCTCTCTTAGATAGGACGCATGTTAATTTACAAAACAGTAGTCAAGATATTGTAGGAAACACCACCTATAGTGCGCCCACAGTAGTTAAAATATGGCTGATGATAACAAAGACACCTACCCTCCACCGTCACACATATAAAATTTAGAGACGGGAAAAGTAAACTGGATAAGAATAGCAAACAATTGAAACAAAAATTCATTGTTACTCCGATATTGTAGGCAAATTGAAATGTTCATAGTCCTCAGCTGAGACCACTATCACTACATTAGACATTCTATTGGATAATATCTTCCTAAGGTGATGACTGACGTTCACGAACATGACGCATGGATCAGCACCATTCAGCTGAACCATTTTGAGCCTGACATAGTCTCAGCTGCCAGGGCACATTCAAGTCAATGATAAACGTACCCAGTAAATGGTAACTTTATGGTAGGTACATACTACTCACACATGTGCTATGCAATTTTACAATACTAACAGAATTAATCAATGTTCAAATCAAAGTTCTTAAAATCTACAGCAGCTATAAATAATAATAAATGTTTATTTCTGTGGCTTTTCGTTTTTGTATTGTATTGTTATGTTAATGTATTATCTGTTGTGTGTATAATGTATTTTTTTGTATGAGTCTTGTTACTTGAATTAAAAAAAAATGGACTGTTGTTGTTTCAATCGAGAAGCACATGAAAAAGAGTTCATTTTAAAGCAATTATTTTATAACAAAAAAAAACAGTTTAATTAAGACAATAAAGATGAATACAAGAATATTTTGAGCGATATATGCACTATTTGCAAGGGGTGTTTGTGAATGTGTTGGTAAGTTACGAAATTACCTTTCCCACTGTATCAATTAGTTTATGCGCCTTTGTGGAGCAGGACCAGCGTTGAGCCAAGAATTTTTATCAGCGCTGTAATCCGCCAACTTATAAAAAACGAGTGCGGTGGGAAGGATCCCATGACTTTACACAAAATCAAATTTTGCGCAGCCGCCATCTTGGATTTACATTATGGCCTCACTATCGGCTTTAGCATCCTCGACAATCATGAATACGATGCCAATGACGAAATCTGAGAAAAGTTTCGTCTTAGATTTTCATTTTGACCAAAGTCACACTTTCTCTCTCTCTCGATATAGAGAAAGTGTGAATAAGAAGAAGACAGTCGCTATAAAATAGATTCTGGTATTCTATTTACGGACTAAAGGATTTAATTTAATTTTATATGAACGCATTTTCACGTCATTATTTCTGCCGGTTTATTCGCGCTGCGTTAAAAATTTTCGTTCCAATATGCTCGACTTGGCATAGTCCGATAGGACGGCAATCCGACACGACCGGAGAGAGAACAGGCGTAGGACCAACACCTTAACTTTGCCTGACCTGGGACTCGAACCCAGGACTCCACGCTCAGCAGTCGTGCTTGCGACCATAACCCCAACGGGGTAGTCAAGACTCGACGCTGCAGAATAGGTAGTCTTTTACAAGATTCAGACTTGCACATTCCAAGCCCAAAATTAAGCTATTGCACAAATTCTGCAGATGTTCAAAATTAAAAAGTTCCTCTGTTGGTTCAAGAAAGCAGACCACAGCGTATTTATTGAAATATCAACGTTACAAGCCCCTATAATATATTTACTTAAATTGAACTATAGAAGGTCAGGTGAAGAAATCTTTACATGTCATTCCGTTTTGGCTGAAGCATAATGGCCAAAGCAGCGACAATAAATAGATCTCAAAATTCTAACTTTTTGCCAATATGATTGTGCTAATTCAGGTAATTGCGAATGTAATGTTCCCACTGCTGGGAAACAAGCCTCCTCTTGGTGAGAGGGAGTGGGCCGTAATCCACCTTTATTTCTGTGGCTTTTTGTTTTTGTATTGTATTGTTATGTTAATGTATTTTCTTTTGTGTGTATAATGTATTACATTTTTTACTTAAATATATTTTTTTATAAAAAATGGACTTTTGTTGTTACAATCGAGAAGCACATGAAAAAGTGTTTATTTTATAGCAATTAAAACTTTTTCTATACTAAGAACAGTTAAATTAAGACAATAAAGATGGATTCAAGAATATTTTGAGCGATATGTGCACTATTTGCAAGTGTGTGTGTGTGTGCATGTGTTGGTGTGTTATGAAATTACCTTTCCCACAGTATCAATTAGTTTTATGCGCCTTTGTGGAGCAGGACCAGCGTTGAGCCAAGAATTTTTATCAGCGCTATAATCCGCCAACTTATAAAAAACGAGTGCGGTGGGAAGGACCCCATGATTTTAAACAAAAACAAAATTTTGCGCAGCCGCCATCTTGGATTTACATTATGGCCTCAGTATCGGCTTTAGCATCCTCGACAATCATGAAAATATACCCATGACGAAAACTGAGAAAAGTTTCGTCTTAGATTTTCATTTTGACCAAATTCACACTTTCTCTCTCTCTCTCGATATAGAGAAAGTATGGATAAAAAGAAGAGAGCTAAGAGCAACGTGGTCAATTTGCGATCCAATCATTCTGATACCGACCCGCGGCTGTAACCACTGTGCCAACACTGATTCGGACTCAATATGACATGCCTATTTTTATTACCTCGTGTAAAAATCTTTTGAGTAGTTTGCTATCAGTTAAATTCCTCAATAAAAACTGCATTCTACAATAAAAACATTTTTCATAAAAAACTTGAATACCTCAACCGAATATGCCACCTTCTATGCATGTTTCTTAGATAACAACAAAATTATTAAAAGTACTGATTAAATAGTTATAGTTATTGTTTCAGTTAAAATTACTTTCATACCTGACATAACACATTTCGTATAAATACTGACGACAGTCAATGGACACCACAAACTTTTAAAAGTAACAACGATGATGTTAGACGCAGTGATACTTGTGACGCTCGCGGGATTGGTTGCGGCTGACTTTGACCCAGAGTTGCACGCCAAACACCTAACGATGTCTAAGTCATCCTTCATCGAATATTTCAACGCACAGGACTACTCTTGGAAGATGGCTGAGTACGACAATATCGATGAGAAGTATACAGCTTGTGCACATTTGGATATGGAAACTCTAAGAAACTTACCACTTCAAACTCACGACCTTAAAGCAATTGACCTGCCGGATAACTTTGACGCTAGAGATAAGTGGCCTAAATGTGAAACTATAAAAGAAATTTATGATCAGGATACTTGCGGTTCATGCTGGACCTTCGGAACTGCCACGACTGCGTCTGATAGAACTTGTATTCACATAGATGTTCATGTCCGTCTTTCTGAACAAGATTTCGAATGTTTGCAAACACATGTATGTGATGGAGGCTATCCAGATGAAGCATTTGATTTTTGGAAAAACACGGGTCTTGTTACTCAATCATGTAAACCGTATAATATAGATAAGCTCAATAATAACAAATGCGAGACTGAATGTGAACATCCTGACATAAATTATAAAGAAGACAAACATTATGCTGAAAAGGTTTACCGAATTGCCAATGAAAGCGATCAAATAAAGGCTGAGTTAGTAAAAAATGGCCCTATTCAAGCCGGGTTTGTTGTTTTCTCAGATTTTTTTATGTATAAAAGTGGTATTTATGTTCATACATATGGAGATGAAAAAGGTCAACATAGTGTGCGAATTATTGGCTACGGTGTCGAAGATGGGATTGATTATTGGTTAGTGGCTAACAGCTGGGGGACTCGTTGGGGTGAAAATGGATGGTTCAAAATCAAAAGTTTCCAAGAAGGAGTTGATTTTGAAAACTATTTGATAACTGGTACGCCAAAGAATTAATTATTCTTCTGTTTGTATTAACTTGTGTTTGTTATTTTATAGTTGACGTTCTTCCAACAAACTTAACTTTCATTAACATGTTTATTTTGTGTATCGATAGTAATTAAACGAATACCTATTTTACTATTAAGAAAAAAAGATTTCGCATAATATTGTAAAAAAACACGATAGGTATTCTTATCTAAATAAAATTATCAGAATTTCATTTTCTTTGCCCAAGTCTTTAATTAAGAACCTTGCTTTTTCCATTTCTCTTCAGACTTGAAACTTGTTTCGTTTCATAAGTACCTACCGAAAGCTTACCGAGCGCCTATATTTCAATTGATCCTTCCTGATTAGGTCGGTATGTGCTCTGCGACACATACCGAGCTAATCAGAAAGGCTCAATTGAAATATAGGCGATCGGTAAGCGGTCGGTAAGCTTTCGGTACCGCGTATACCGAGCATGCTGATGTCGCACCGCTGCTGTACAGACAAATCAGAAAATGGCCGTATCGCAAATTACCAGCCCATAACGCATGCATTACGCTTACACTCATAATTTAAATTAAGAACCTCCTTATCTCTCTTAATTCATTACCACACTTGCCCTAATTCATCAATTACCAAATGAACAAGAATCTCAAAAGTAAATGACATCGTTTCTTAATTACTTGATGATTTATCAATCATTAGAACAGTATAAAACGTTGTTATTCATGTTAGTATTTGATCACCATTCGTGTGATTATTATCTTATCTGAATTGGGAATTACCTGTTCTGTATTGTGCCTATTTGAATATATTTCTATCAAAAGAAGAGATCGTATCTGCATTTTGTGTCTGGAAGTGTAAGTGAATACTTTTGAGAGTTCAAGATGATTTTTTACCGGTTGGGATTACAAAAGTAAGTACATTATTATGTTCATAATTCTCGCCTTGGCTGCTATTTAGAAGTGGGTATACAATTTTATCCCTTAGGACTTATCTTGTACACCATTTTGGCTTAAACCCAAGAAAAGTAATCATAAATCTCCAAGTAATCATCTATTATTTATCATGAAGATTTTGCGATATTTTGTTGGTTGATAAGCAATTTATTTAATCTAACATTTTCCTATATTTGAGTGTTAGTTTTTCACAATCTTCGTGCTTACTGAGACAAACGACATGTGTTTCAAAATCATCATCAACAATCATAAAAATGGTACATTTGTCAATATTAACATACATACACTCACGCATTCTTCCCATCCACCTCCTACGATCCTCACAAACTCCTTTTGCTTCGTTTACGTTCATACATCTGGTCATACATGCACGCCGTTTGCGAGTACTAGGTAACCTGACCTTTCTAAAGATCACCACCAATTAGGGTGTCCCCGTCCCGGCGTTTCCTCGATATTAAGTCCAGTTTTATTTACCTTACAGATTAATCGAGTACTTTAAGCTCGACCAACTCTTCAAAGATGATGAAAAACGACAGATACTACTTCATAAGAAACCTAAGCAGGTGTATAGAACAAAACTACATGCGAACCGAACTTTGGATTTATGTATTTCGACATTACTATCTCTAATCAGTGCATTAGTCTGCTTGTCCATTCCTTATGCGGCATTAACATCACCCTGTGAAGTCTTGAAGAGGAATAACTTGACAACTTTATATAATATAGCGTCGTATCTTGAAAGATACGTGAAATTTATTGACAGATTGATAATAGCACTATTTATTATTCTTATTTATATTTCTGTGAAAACTGTGTTGGATGCTATTAATAATACAAATATAAGTATGAGTCCGTGGTTGGAGAGAGGTAAATATGTGCTGCCTCCACAGCGGAGAGTGAAGAGAAGTCGTAAGTAGTATTATTGATTGTAAAAATAAATTGTTACTATTATATATGGCATTATTTTATTATCCTAAAATAATAGAATTGACTAAATTAATGTAAAAAATTGTTATCTACCATTTTTTTTTTACAAAATACTAAATGCATTTAAAAAAGAAAAAAAAAATCTTAGGAGACTAGAATTATGAATTTCTCTATCACAATTTACAATTCAGACATTTTTGCAAAATCTTATATTTGAGAATGCATTAGTATTCTGAAATATTGTTAGATTATTAAGAGTTATTCAAGACAAACCTAGACTTTAGACAACAAAGTAAAATAATATACTAATACCAAAAAATCGACCAAATCCTTACACATTTTATTCAATAACATACTGTATATAAACTGTCCCAAAACATTATTAGCATAAATATCTCTGGCAACATTGCTATACGAAACATGAAAGTATCCATCCAATTTGGGAAGAGCATGGCAACATTCAATTGTGTACGAACCACGTATACTTCCTATTCAAACATGACAATGTTTGGATAAGGTATCCCCATTTACTTTCTATACCAAATTATCTTTTCAAAGGAACGAAGTGGAATGGAGCTAACGTAAACAAATATAAACTACGTATTATTGTTGTGGAAATATCGAGGTAATATTTTGATAATGGAAAAGGAATATAAAAATGTATATTATTATTGGAATGCGAGACATTTTTTTTTTTAAATTCTCCCAAAATAATAACACCCTATTGTGTGCTATTGCATAATAGATTTCATCACCACTGCTTTCAAAACGGTGAGCGAAAATATCGCATGGAAACCGGCATGTCCTAGAGCCAAAAAATTCGAAGACATTTTACTTCAACCAAGCCGCACCGTCGTGAACAAAAAAAATATTACACTATTGTGTGATATTTTTTGGCCGAATTCTTAGATACCTACCTTTATCTACACCCATTCTATAAATCCTCTATAAAAGTTTCCGAAACAGTTAGCATTGCCAACATCAAAACGACCAGTGTCATAGCAACCATTATATCATCGAAACGAGTGCTATAATGTTGTACTAAATTTCATAATGCAACTCGTTTGCTCCTTCGATTCCTTGCGACCTCCACGCCGACACATCTGACACATTTTCCAAAATACGATACGTCACGTTTGACGGGTACGGGCTATGGTCGGTTTAATGTTGGCAATAGCTAACTGTTTCAGAAACTTTTATTGAGGATTCATATCATGGGTGTAGATAAAGTCTTGTATGCAACTGTATATAATTAGGTATTATACAACAGTTGCGTAAATAACTATTTAAACCTCTAGCTTGATGGATTTCTAATATCATATGTCTTAAAATCTCTAAAAGTAGTCTGCCATAGCGATCTCTGTTCAAAAAGTCAACCTCTGTTGACTTTTTGAACAGAGATCGACACAATGTTGAAGACTGAAATCAGTATAATCAGCCTATTCTATTCCCACTGCTGGGAAAGGTCTCTTCTCTTCGAGAGGGAGTGAGCTGTAATCTACCACCCAGGCCCAGCCAACTCGAAGTCCACGGGTACTGCTTGATGATGACTGGTGCTCGATAAAGGTATGCATTGTTATAAAGTTTTTATTATTTTGACATTACGAAGATTTGCTTTTATATTTTAATAAATTAAAACAATACTCATATAGGGTTTAGTTATAACATGCAACTGACTTTCGTGACCAGTTTTCGTGACCAGTGAATGGATAGCAGCGCTTTATGTAATTGTTGTTGTCGTTGTTGGTGTTGTTGCATAAAATTCATACAATTTTATAGCGCGTCCGAAAGGCAGTGTAGGCTCACTTTTTAACTTGCCAGTGGGAAAATATTCATAGATGAATATTTATTCTACGTTTCCAATAACCCTAGTCTGCTGTGCACTATACAATGGACCATTGGGCTTCAGTATTGTGATGTGGTATGGCACAAATTACAAGATCGGAGCGATAGGAAACGCTGACCTCATCTAGTTCTTAAAATATTATTGACGTGTAAAAGTGTTTGTACAAACCTATTTACGGAAAATAAAGTCATTTCTTTTCCTTTCATCATTTCATTTTATTTATACTAAGCATTAGGATATCCAGAGGGCCTACAGAAAGTGACATTATATCAGCGATAACGATAAGGAAAATGTCAAAAATGTATTGGACTGACATTATGTTATCGAAAAGTTTATATCAATTCTGTTGAAAGTCGTTATACAAAACGCTTTGGAAGCGATTATCATTTCTCAAGGTCCGGCCCCAAGGTCCAGAACATAAAACAGCCCACATTTTAAAACTTAACCCACCCACCGCCGGCCGGTCCACATTTCGCCACTATACGCACTAACCGTACCTCACTCCCTGGACTACAGGCTAGCCTGTTGTTAATTTTGCAGGAACGCCTCCACTCTTGTGGTTTATTCGTATGGCTATGGCTCTAGGGGTTATTTAAGAGAGGATTCGTGACCGTTCGCAGTACAGACTCTGGGAAATTTAACTGGCACGCTCTGTGACTGTTAATGCGTAATTGGAAGAGAGAATTTGTGGTGGGATAGCATGGGTGGCATGTTACTTGAATGTACTGTTGTTGTTGAGTTATTTGGGTGATGTACGTAGGTTGTAAACCTGGCTTGGTTTCCGCACATCGCTTTCACCCAAAAATGACGTACAAGACGTACGCCCAAGACGCGCAGCCACGCGTAAAATTACCTAAGCAAAGTTTAAATTGACGAAAATATCTATGAAAAAAAAAACGAACATAATTGTTCATCCATATGAACGTTTTTTTTTTCGAATCTTCTTTTTTTGTAGTCGGTTAACAATAGCTTATTCTGTGGTAAAAGTTCGAATCGAACTTTTCTTTTTCAGATCTCTACTAATCTCTTACTAAACAAAACAGTGCTTTGGGTACAGCCAAGTAATTCAAATTGTTTATAAAAATGTACACACTTTCTCAGTTTGCCGTATTATAGCCATTTCGTACAACACTCAAAGATTCAAAGTTGTGATATGAATATACTGGCAATTTAAGTTGGTAGTAAAGTAAACAAAAAAATTTACATAACAGACCAATAAAATTATGTAACTGTATATGTCATCACACATGTCAAAATGAATGGTACAATATATCCAACCCTGTATCGTAAAAGTACATACAGTTTCAATCAACCGAGTGGTCATACAGACCGAGCGACAGCTGCGCACTGACGTGTTAATTTCGAATGCTAATGAACAGACATGTATTAAAATATTAATGTTCCATAAAGCCAATAGTGGAAAATATATGACGCAATATATTTGGCGCAAAAATTAATAATTGAAAAAAATTGGGTGCTGCGTGTAAAAAGTAGTGTTATTAAGAATTTGTATTTTATTTTTCGTTAACGGTTATTGTTAATCGGTTAACCGGTGAATATTATAGTCCCCACATGAGTGTAACTGTCATTAACGAGACACAAAAGAATTTTTAATTGTTATAGACTTCTAACTAGTTATTTGTAAACCTATACGTGAATTTCTAATTTTTCAGAAGATATATTCATTAACTAAAAGTTTCGAACTTTTAATGACTAACTGAACAAGGATGAGTCTTAAAAAAATCTCTAAAAAGTGTCACCATAGAGAGTTTTACAAAAACAGAATATTTATATTTTTTATGAATACCTAATTTGATGTCATAAAAATTGATGCGACTTCTTTAATACCCCCTGAAGTATTTGATCCTCTCCTGGCCTCCCCTCTCCTTTCGTCTTCCGCACTATTTAACCCAGAAACCACTTCTACATAACAACGATATCATGCAACAATCCCAGGTCATCTTCCTACTATCCAAATATTCACAATAAACCCTGTTATTATAAATAAATCATCATTACACGAGCTAGTGTGACCAGTAAATTGAACGTCATTTACCCGGGATTGCCATAAATCAACCATTTAACGAATTAATCAGATGAATATTACCCACATTTTGGTTGGCGGATATTCGGCCGTGTCCACACGATCTGGATTGTGTTTAAGCATGATTAATGTTGGTACGATAATTATGTTTCAGGCTAGTTCATATGATAGGTGTATGATATTTGTTTTTTTTTTAATTTGTAAATAGGAAGCGAAACAAAAAAAAAACACTTCCAAAAAAAACACTACAAAGTAAAAAATAACTTTAATTTCGAAAGTCGGTGCTATGTAAGTAACAGTGACAGGAACTTATTAGAAGATCATCCACATAGGCTAAGTGGATAAAATACGTATTATTGAAGCTAACTCAGAAACTACACAAGCAAAGCTAATAAAAAAATAATATGGGACCGCGCACACAATTGACGAAAATATTGACAGACATACATAAAAAAAACACATATGATACAAACATAGAAACTCTTCCTTTTTGGAAGTTGGTTTAAAAAAAGTGACACATTAGGTATCTTACGCAGCCATTAAAGATTGGTTTCATTTGATTCTCGCAAGCTCCAGCTAGTTTTGGACCAACAGAACGATGAATAATCCAGTGCCTTGCTAACTGTATGGAGAGCTTATTGCTTCATAATTACCCAACTGGGTCGTTTCCCGTGTTTACCTTCAGTCTGAGAATTCTATAGCCAAACTAGCCCCGCAAATCATTAAAGACTATATTTAAAAAAATCATCATCATTGGCAGCTAATTAATTGATTCAGGCGTGACTTGGCGGAAATCCATTATAAAATACAATAGACGTATCTAGATATATTTTGTAACCTATTCCGCTTAAATATTCCTAATGAGTCGTAAAAAAAACCCTGTAACAAATCGACACAGTGCTCGTCGTGGCAACACGTCGTGTTCGGGTTCGGACAAGCCAATCGTCATCCTGAGGATGCCTCTCGAATGACAGCCGGGACCACGGTCCCGGCTGTCATTCGTGAATCTTTGACAGTCGTTACGAGTCGTCAGAAGCCCGAAAGTCTGACAAACAGTCTTACCAAGGGGTATCGGAACCCAGTAATGGGTTGTGGAGGTCAGATAGGCAGTCGCGCCATGAAAAATACTGGTATTCAGCTGCATCCAGTTACACTGGAAGCCGACCCCTACATAGTTGGGACAAGGCTAGGCAGAGAGATTTCGATTTTTTTTAATTACTATGGTCACAACACACTACCTTAGTACATTTGAATAAGGTTGAAAACAATTTTAACCAAACTTATGGAAACAAGATGCTGTTCAAAATAAATACGAAAATCTCCTACTATCATACCTTACTATCATACTTCGCAAAACTTTTCTCCAACGCAACGCCCCTCATCTTTCAACTCAGTAATTAATCCCTAGTATTTCTCAAAGTATAATATTTTTATTATTTATTCTCGGTCTGGCGAGGTATTAGCACAAAACAGCGACTCGGGGGTATAAATCATGTGAAGTGACGGCGACCACGCCTCTGCATTACTGATACTGTAGTGGAACGGAAAATGTACGATTTTGGGTAGGTACTTGAATATTATTTTACTTGAAATAATTAGTAACAGTGTTGGTTAACAGCCGCATTTAGAAATATGCATTTACCAATGAGCTTACGACATACACATAACAACATCAGGCCTGTATTCCTCGAAGGGTATTAGGCAGAGGTATACCTATAGTACACCCACATGTCGCCAGTTATGTTTCGTCGTGAGGGGGGCCAGCCTATTGCCATCAACCGGGCACAAATCCAGACTCCAGGCGGCTACTGAGCTATTCCAGATGGAAAAAACCAAATAACTTTTCGCCCGACCCGGGAATCGTACCCAGGACCTCATGCGCTTGCGACCACTAGACCAACGAGGGAGTCGGCTAGCTCTTCGGGGTTATAATAGTGATGTTATGTTGTTTGGAACTTTTAAGTTATACAAGGTACTAATCTTGATCGAACATGATTATACTTCCATTTATAGAAACTGACCTAAGTATAACGTAACTCTCACAGAAAATCGCATTTGACCTTTAAAAAAGGAATGTAAGTGTTCAGGATTGTCCACTCTTTTTATAACTACGATACTTATTATAAAAGTAGGTAAGTAGACAATAAACAAAAGAAAATCACTATAAATAAAAAAACCTAAAACTAAAAACCTAAAAAGCCACCTCTAAAACCTTAAATAAAAAAACAAAAAATTAATTAACTGCAGCATTGTTTCCTTAACAAAAGGTTCCGTACAGTTCATTAATTTAAAATCTTAGTAACAATACAGGCATTAAGTAAAAGGGTTCTCTCCAACGAAGATTCTTAGTTCGGATAGTGAACTTACATTAATCATTGAGCTTTCGTCGCTTGGAATAGATAAAATAATGTAGTTTACAAAGTTTTCTCTAAATAATGATTGATGGTAACGGGTTTTGTACTTAGTTAATGTTTCGTTACAGATACTCTTTTTAACCGACTTCCAAAAAGGAGGAGGTTATATGTTCATAGCGTATGTATGTTTTTTTTTTTGTTTGACCGTCGATATTTTCGTCAATTGTGGACGGATTTTGAAAATTCTTTTTTGTTTGAAAGAATATGCTCTCGAGGTGGTCCCATATAAATTTTATTAAATTTGCTTGAGTAATTTTTGAGTTAGCTTCATTAATACGTATTTTTCCCACTTAGCCTATATGGGCGACGTTTTAACATATTCCTGTCACTGTTATTTACATAGCAGGTCGTGATATTCGAACTTGTAGGGGGTAGGTACAACAACTAACTACTGAAAAATAAAAACTTTATTCTGTAAAGAGATAATAGAATCACACATCATATTAAAAAATAAGTTAGATGAGGTCGGCGTTTCGTTGACTAATTGAAATTCAACCAAATCATTTATTAGTTTGCAAACATGGTGAATGTAGATAGTTGTTTTTTTTTTTTAATAATTGTTTTTCATGTTCTGCCGTCAAATGGGCACGCAAATCATATTTTATTTATATAAAAGATATTATAATTTTAAATAATTAGGAAATATTACAAAATACAAATGAACGTAAAAGATTAAGCGAATAAATTCCGGTTCCTGCTACGCTTATAATTAACATGAACAATTTCGGTCTCAAACTCAAATCTCAGAATACCAAACTTATTTCCATACGCAGGTTTGTACATTATATTCCACCTTCATTGGCCATTTCACCCGAACACCGTACAGGTGGACTCATAAACTCCAACCTCAGTTTATCTTCAGTCAAACTTGTCAGTTTTAACTGTTGCGCCATTATGCTCAGCCCGGTTATCATACGCTGGCAGACGATGACATAAATTATGGACTAGGTTATAGAGTTTGATGGTATATGTGTCTCTATGGTAATTCAGGGAGGGTTTTGTTTGCAGCGTAAATATCTGGATATTATTTTCGTATCTTGAATTAACCGCTGAGATTGACAAATGCATTTTTGGTCGCTAAATAGAAGCTTTGAGGTCAGACATTATCCCCAGGCTTATCCGTGTGTCAAATTTCATCCAAATCCGTTCAGCCGTTTTTGTATAATTGAATAATAAACATACAAAATGTCACATTTCTAATATTCATAAATAGTAGATATACTTAGCGGTGATTACACATAATTTAACATCACCCTTCAAAATCCTCAAACTACCTCCATATCACACACACTTACGTCAACTTACACGTAAGTAATTAACCATTAAGTTAACTGAGACAGTTAATCTGCAGTCATCACTAAAGATTTAACCCTAGCACTTTATTACCTGTGCAGTCTTCAATGGCTAACCCTGCCGAGACTAACTTTATTTCGGTCCATTCGACCCTTCAAATCCCTATTTAATGACCAGCCTTTGGGGGTGGGCTCGGGTTGATGTTGGTGTATTTGTTCAATTCAGGGTGCTTAGAATATAATAGAATACCTACTCTAAAGAGTATAGAATAGAATACTCTAAAGAGTATACAGGCTGACTTTGAAAACATGCAACAAAATTTAAGGGGGTGTTCTACTCATCAATATGAACAACTTTTACTATCTGTATAAAGGTATACCCGATTGGACCATTTTGTATAAGAGTCGTTTTTTTTTTTGCGAATTCTTATTTGGTCCCTGTATTCTTAGTAGGTTTTGTAAAAGTTGTTCATATTGATGGGTAGAACAACCCCTTAAATTTTGTTGCATGTTTTCAAAGTCACCCTGCAGAATAGAATAAGTACTCTAAAGAGTATTCCACTCGTCAATTCGTTTCCTCTTTTTATAAAATTATTTAATTATTTCCTCGTCTTTGCACTTGGGAAAATTATCTGCTTACATTTTGCTTTCAAACGAAACGTTTTAAGTAAAAAATGTTTACCACCGTATCAAGCTCGTGCAGACTGGCGCGACTCGACACCGGTAAATGTTCTACCGTGAAGATTTCTTAAAAATTGTATCGTTAGAGTCGCGTCGTCAGTCTGCACGGGGCTTTAAGTTACACAATTATAATAATTTTATCTACACAACTATGCAAAATATCAATTCAATTAGCTTACAGCAACCGGCAAATTAATCACAAGATTCGATCATAATTTAAACGGATGTAAAACTGGATAAAATCTTTACTAATTCAAATCGTATTCAATCCACCGCCCTCAACGCAAGTACTCTCAACGTCCGTATAATTTTCACATACGTCTCTCTGTCCACACAATATCACTATATTTACATAGAACCTTTGTTTGACGCGTAATTACTGAACACCAGGCCCTGCCTGATATAGGTATATCGTAGCGGATTTGTCAACGATATTTAGTTACTTTGAATCCGTTGATATGTTCCGTGAATCCGGGAATCCGGGAAAATGATGGATTTTGAATATTGTTGGTCATACCGGGAATATTGTTAGTGTGTCTGAAATTGGTGTAGTGGTCGTTAAAGGCATTTAGTTTCACAATGGTGGTTTGAGACTCAGGTTACAGTGTTATTTGTGTAAACCAAGGTTTATGCAAACTGGTATAAACAAATATTGCCGGAGCAGGTAATGGCGTTATAATGGTGATTTTGCTGGTTTATTTTTTGGCCTAAGAATCAGCAGCAGGCTGGCAGCATTGCCACGTTGTATGGCAATCCATATAACGTGGCAATGCTGCCAGCCTTTTCGGTGTTTCCTGTTGACAGCGATGCAGACGAATTTTTGTGATGCTTTAAGATTCTTTCCCCCCTTTTTTATTAACATACATGTAGATAATTATTATGATTATTATTTTAAATCTGTAAGCGTATACCTATAATATTAATTAAATACTACGTCGGGTAGACGTAATCAGTGTTATAATAAGTAGGTAGGTACTTAATTTAATCGATATAAAACAATAACATAATGACAATCGAAATCCACAAACCAATTACATCTAAAGAGGGTGACACACACCCACACACACACACATATAGACATCTAATTAACCGCATGATTGACTTGTCCTTACCACTAATTGCCCGTGGCCAGTGGTTGATAGAAAAAAAACCTTTGCTATCCTTTGAATAAAACCATCCACTGGAAAATTGTCATAATGCTCGGGGCTAGCGTGTTTGTGAAGATGGAATGGAATATAAAAATTGTTAAGGAATTAGAATGATATTACTTTGTTATGACGCAAAGATTCTAGTATCTTTATATAAGCCAACTGCCTACGGTGTTACCCGTTGGTAAATATATAATTTAATTAAAATAGTTAATTGATTCAGGCGTGATTTGGCGGAAATCCATTATAAAATACAATAGAAGTAGATATATTTAGATATTATTTAGTAACCTATTCCGCTTAACTGTTTCTAAAGAGTCTTAAAAAACTTTTTTTTTCTTAAATACATTAATATTCCCTATTGTTTAAACGCTTAACTACCTCCTGCACAAATCCAGCCACCATAATTTTCCCCTTCAAAACATGCGCAAAAAAACATCCATAAAAATATGACAGCTTCACAAATAAAAATATTTACTGCCAAGTCAGCAAACGGGCCCCTAAGCATACCTTTATGACGTCATAGATCACAGCATAACCCTTCGAAGTACAATAGAACTACCTGCTAGTTTATAAACCCATAAAATATGATGTATTCATCGATTTTTATGATACAAATAATATAGTAGGGTTATGAGGAAACAGAAAATAATATAGAATTTATTTTTCATTCATTTTACAAAATTAAACTATGGAATAAAATGAAATGAAATCTCAAAATACTTGTCACTTCCCGTGACCCAAGGGCTGGCTTTGCCATACAGCGTGGCAATGCCGTCAGTCTCTTGGGTACATTACCAGTTGACAGCGATGCGGATGAATTTTTCGACGCCATAGTTTAGTTTGTGAATGGTTTTAGTTAAGTTAGTACATAATTTTGTTATTTTTATTAATTAATGATATGTTTATATTAATGGAATAGAATATTATTTATTGTTCCTGAGTTGGTAAAAAATTGTCGGAATGTGTTTCCCGACCTCTAGCTATAATCTGGGAACTGGGAACCGATCCAAATTGCGAGTGAATAGGTTGCTTCTAGGTTAGGCGGAGCTATTAATTGTCAACCACATCATCGCTTAGCATCGGTGAGAAATGTCAAACGTTTCGGAAAAAAATACATATAACATCGACATTAAACGGTATTTAAACAAATCGAAACTATACTCTATTTATTATGGCATTAGACAAATGACAGCTAAATAACGACAGTTATTATGTAATATTGTTGATATCACTGCACTTTAGAGTTATTTTTTTAATGTAAATGGTAAATAGAATACATTGCTTTGTATTTATCATGAAATATTGGAGTTTCTTATACGTTTATATCGAAATAAAGAAAGGGTGATAACAGTTATTTGTCTAATGTTATAATAAATAGAGTATAGTTTCGTTTCTTTCATAGCTTGAAAATGCCATATCTCTAACTTAGTATTTCGCATAGTATTTAGGTGATGAGACAATCATCTAAATACTAAGTTACATTAATTAAGCTACAAACTATGAAACAGAGGACCGTTTGTGCAGCCGCAGGGCATAATTACACTAATATCCAGCTGACCGCTTTGTCCATCCTATTGACATGCGACAATGTATCTTCACTACTTTGTTATTATGTCATATTGATCCTATTGTACTGGCAGCATTGTTATGGATAACATGGATTGGCGGTAGTTTCTAAGGTTCCGTACCCAAAGGTATGTTACCTAAGAGCTAAAGGTGGTACCTCTTTTAGGTTACCGTTTTAATAGCAGTTAAACACACACAGCTAGGCGATGCGCGCACTGTGACTAATGCCGATAGCACGTGTAAGATAGAGATATTTTTTATTTCAGTAACCGGTATTAATACTGGTTGTATTCAATTTAAGGTAACCTTTAAAAAAACCTGTAAAAAATATTAATGTTGTAACCGAAAACATTACCCGATATTTTACCTGTCGTAGGAACATCGGTTTTTGTCTGTGTTTTTTCACATTCATTAAATATTAGTCCTAATACACTTTAGCTAATTAACAAATCTTTTCACATTCATGTTATTAAAATATGAAAGTAAGAGCTTATTAATTATCCTGCGCAAATAATTAACTTGAAACGCAAATGTGGACTTTAATTACTTAACACTCAATATTAAGACCGGACCTGTGTACTTGGGAATATATTTAGGATCTCATGAATAATTTTTAATTTATTTTGAGGAAAGTATTGGTAGATTAAATGCACCTGCTGAGGCTGGGTGCTCATACTTGCATTTGAAAGCTTATACACGTATATAATAAACCTATTACTAACCTATATTCAAAAGATATTAGGTTATCTTAGCTTAGTTTTATTACGCAACTGTTACTTACCTTTCGGCCTATTTTACTGTACATTAATTTATTTATGTAAACGTGAACGCACAAGTAAACAATTTTTATTGATTATTCTTAATTTACCATATTCATGTGTATTTTCATTTATTTACTCCAATCATTCTCCAAATATTCACTGTACTTGCCAGAAGTTTGAGCAATTTTTCGGAAAAGTACAGTAAAATTTTACTCAAAAAAATATACATGGTGGAGGCGATAATAGAACAATAAATTAAACTGCGAATATCTTATTACGTTCCCAGTCAAAGATCTCCAATAGTTTAATCACTATAGCTAATCAAAGATTGGCAAAATCCATAGTCGGCACATCACTACTATTTAGTTTGTTAAAAAAAAAACCTTTTTTTTATTTCAATGTTAGGATTTTTTGATGGTTCCTAAATCAACAGATGCGTTAATATTGCCAGTGTTTTCATTGATTTTTATATTGTCGTCTTCACATTGTATATATGTGATGCCGAATATATAATTATTATATTATAGCTAATAGGTTGCTCTTTAGTAGGTACTTTTTGGGAAAAGGCATTTCTAAGAAATACCTTTCGTAAACCACTGAAGCAAGACTTATTCATAGCACTGTTTCTAAAACCATGTAATATTAATGTCTTTTATCTAATAAGAAACGATTCGAGTTACGAGTAAACCTCGAGGCTGTCTGAAATGGAGAAGCACTGCAGTGCGATAAGTCGCCTGTTTCAGCTGCACTGGCACAGCTATCTTTGTTTTATACCCCACCTCGGTTCCTACTACGATACACCAAAGAAAAATGTTTACACATCTATCTAAGAGCATTTATTTATTGATAAAAGTTGCAACACTATGCTGAAATTGTTCTTTTGCTTGTTAATTTGTGATTTTCTGTGCGATACCCAAATAATAGTAGATTATTCACCAAGGGCATTAAACAGAGTCCTATGTTACGGGCGCTATATTGAATCCCGTGTGCACCGAAGCATTCTAGTATTCCCACGCGTAACGAGAGCGTTCAGAGTTGACTTTTGAGCGAAGCGAAGTACATCATGAGCGCAGTGTGGAAATCCTTTTTATCTCTTTCTTACTCTTGTAAATTGTGACTACGACTGCCTCGTTAACTAAGTAAGCATTACTGTGGACATTGTGACCGTATAGGTCTAGCGCAATGACCGACTATTGGCTTATCTGATAAATCTAAGAACGTTTAGCTAAAAAACGATGTAGCTGCAAATAATAAATGTTAGATTTTTTTTTGTAGGCTATTCAACTCAAAATCATTATGCAATTTTCAGATAGAATTTCCATACTTATATGGTAGTAGGCAGGGCTTATTGCTCTCAGAACCGTTGGCCGAAAGGTTCTGGAGTGGCGACTGCGTACCGGAAGACGTAGCATTGGAATGCCTCCCATAAGATGGAGCGATGACTTGGTAAAAGCCGCAGAAAGCCGCTCGATGCCAGAACCGGTCCAATTGGCGGTGTTTGGGGGAGGCCTATGCCCAGCAGTGACGATGATGATTTTCAGATTTCTTTTCCATTTCACCAAAATCTCACTTCAGAACTCTCTTCCTCACCCTTCTCGTGGATTTTAATTCGACCCATAGTAGCCATGTTTACCAGCTGCAGGCAAAACATGCATTATGTATTAGTTTTTATAAGAAACCGTCAGAAAATGCAATTTGAAACAAAGTATCAAGTTTAATGCGATCCTCAGATTAAAAATGGCGAGAAAACACTCCGTGGAAAGAGTTTATAAAAATGATTTTGATGAATTGTTCCTTCTTTGAAACTGTTACTTATTATAACTTCAAGTTGAAAGTGTTATTTCTTTAGTTATGAATCATGTTTGACTGTGAATGTTTCAGTGAGTTTTGAGGGGTAATAATCCTTTAACGTGGATCCGCGCGAGACACAACGGATTTTGAATTGTGTCTGTAATTACGCAAGGTTTAAAGAAGCGAAGTCCTACCCTATCATATGCTGTAGCCTGAGAACTGTTCCAATATGGCAAATGCTTGTACTAGGAGTGGTTTCGCGTTAGTATAACCATAAAGTTTAACAGACAATGTTTAAACCCGCGATTATTCATATGGTAGCCGAAGCTTGAATCTTTAGCCTACAGCCGCGCCGTTTCTCTTAACGATACACACAGGCGAATAATATTTAAGGCTATATTTAAGGCTCTGTCTGGATACATTCTTAAAATTTAAACAATTACAAAAAACAGCGGCTAAGTGCGAGTCGGACGCGTACACGAAGGGTTCCGTACCAACATACAATATTTCACACTACATAATTATCGAACAAAAAACGTTTCTTGTATGAGGACCTGCTTATTTTTTTTACTTTTTTTATAGCGGCCATATTATAGGCCACGCTCTGTTTAAATTTCAAGTGTCTACCTATTACGGTTCAAAAGAGACAGCCCCGTGACAGATGGACGCACAGCGGAGCTGAGTAATAAGGTTCCGTTGGGTACCTTTTGGGTACAGAACCCTAAAAAGTATGTCTCAAAATATAAATAATTCAACCATCTCTACTAAATACATGAACATTGTTAATACCCGTTTCAAAGCAAAAACACAAAGAAAAATAAAACCTCACTAATTAGAACTTAATCCGTACCATTATTCCTAATTGCCCCCATCAGCTAATAACTGTAATAAAATAATTAGACTTGAGAGGAAAAGAATGCTTTATTATATCAAATTAAAATCTGCAGTGTAATCCGTCAGGCGGCGGCGAAACAAGATGGTCGGACGAAATTCAAAATGGCGGACGCAGGTGCAACGGTTTAGGCGGGATTTTATTTTGCGTTTCGTTTTTAATGTGTTGTTATTCCTTCTATGAATATAAGGTACATTATAATATACTTTATATAATTATTGTCTCTCCTTCTCCCTTGAATCCATCAAAAGGTTATCTGTAAAAGACCGCTTTTAGCAATAAGACCACCCATTGTCACCCTATGTAAAATGTCTAAATTTATGTCTGTAATTTTTATGTTGTACATAATAAAGAGTATTCTATTTATTATAGTTTAAATTATACAGAGATATACCTACTGCAAAATCAAATTACTTGTTGATAATCATTTATGTTGGCACCTGCAGTATCTTGTTTGGCTTTATAAAACGTCGTACCAGTGACTCGTACCTCCCTGTGAGTCAATCTCTGACTAAAACGCCCGGTTACTGTATGTCTATCGATTATACATTGTAATAGCGAATCAATTTTCACACTTCCCCCTTAAGACCTAGGCCAATATTTTTTGATATTTTGATTATTTGATATTAAACCTATCCAGTTTTAGAATACCTACAAAATTAGCCAATACAAAAACTGTTTGTTTATTATTTTTTATTACATTTTCTAATCCATAGCAAGCTCTAATAATCCTTATTTTACAGCACAATAAACATATACTAACGAGTATTAACTGCATAAGCAGATATCATAAAATTCATTGAGCACAATCGTAAAGCGAGTCGACGTCTGAATATCGAAGTATTCATGGCATTTTACGAGTTTCCATTCATCCGTGAAACTGTCAATAGATACTTGGCTTTCACGAGAAAATTGCATGGAAAATGGATATTTATTTACATATGCTTCTTTTATAAATATAAAGAAGAGGGAGAAAAACATGATTATATTTGAGTACTAATAAAACTAGTATTTATTCATCATTTATATTGAAAACCAGTAATTACAAGGCCCTGAAATGTCAATAACAACTATAGTTAATTGATTCAGGCGTGACTTGGCCGAAATCCATTTTAGAATACAATAGACGTAGATATATTTAGTAACCTATTCCGCTTAACTATTCTTAAAGAGTCTTAAAAAACCCTGTAAGAAATCGACACGTGTTTCACCTCTCAACGAGGCATCCTCAGGATGACGATTGACTTGTCGCGAGCCCGTACACAACGTGTTAACACGCCGAGCGCTGGACGCGCTGAGAATAGTTAAGCGGAATAGGTTACTAAATATATCTACGTCTATTGTATTTTAATAACAACTATGTTTATTTCTAACAAAACCACAAGCGTTACTCATCAGCCCGATGACATCAAGTAATACAATATCACTTATATATTAGCATACAACCTCAACCCTATTTTAAGCTCGGAAGGTACCGAATTACCCAAAACATCTTTACCCACTAAACGAGTGCCCGCGGCAAGGCACATCAAATTACCTAATGGATAACCGATTTTAATTATTTAGAGGTTAATTTACATGGGTTAACGTAAACTTGTTGGTTTTTGTGGGTAGTACTTATTATTCAGTATTCTAACTATACTATATTAAGGGGCTGTATTAATAGAGAAAGTGTCCTAAGGCTATTTTCAATGACTTCATAGATTTATATGAAGTTATAGTTTTCGTCGAAATCAAAATACCTATTGTTGTGAAACTATAGCACAAATAACAAAAAGGCAAAACCCCGGACATATAGAATACCCACTTCTAAAGTGTATCAGGTTTCAAATATGGCATACGCAAACTCCTCTGTCTTTTATACACTATACCAAAAGAAATATCAAAGTGAAAAATACTACAAAAATACAGTTTATCCTTTAAGCCTACATATACGCTTTACCTTTCAAAATAGAGGTATTATAAATACCTCTACCTACCCTATATCTTCAAAGTGTGTGACTTAATGGAGCGGCAGATCGCCCGCGGCCTCAATTTGTCTAATGTGAAACTATACTGAACATATTGTTTGCTTAGCAACCTGGTATACGGTGTATACAATGTGTTTATCAGTAATCTATGTTACTTGTGTGTACCTGTCATGTTTGTTGATTGTGATCAGTCAATTCAATTAATAATTTGAAGAGTAATATCTTTCATAGCTATTCACTAGGTTCATATTTTCTGACTGACCGACTCCTTGACAATTTAAAAGTGCCTGTAAATAGTTTAATTGAAATAAATGCTTTGAGTTTTGAGTTTCATATTAATTGCAACTTTAGATCCTATAACACGATTATATTTTCGACGACAATCAGTGCTGATGGCACACTAGCCTACTGTTGCCAGCGCTTGCCCATTTCTGGCCGTAATAAGTCGCAGTAGAATCTTTGTTTTCGTTTTCTGTCGCCTTCGACATTCTCTTCTTGCGAGTTCTGTAATAATAGATAACTATGCGATCATACGATTAAACAAATAAAGGTTCTGGGTACCTATATACCTATTAGCAAACAGCAAGAAACCAATTTTACATTTACATATCTACACCTACAATAAGGTAGCTTGTGCACTACACGGAATTTTACTTCCAGATGTAAAATCTCATACCTATATTTCCCGGACGATCAACGAGTTCTTTTGCGTTTCAAAATAAAAAAACAAAAACGGTCCCAGCGTCAAAACAAACTAATACGTTTAATCCAGTCGGTACAAAAAAACTCAATTTAAATATAAGTGAATATGAAAAGAGATGATGTACCAATTCCGAGAGTCTACATTACGGGAATTTGTGAGACAAAGCGATGAAACAAATGGGAGCGATCAATCCCCTTTCACATCGGTGGGAAATGAAGGCCTAATGTGAGTCATCACATTTGCACACGAACGTTCAATTTCATTTACACATGAAGTACGAAAGGAGCTTCGATAAAATACAATTGACGTAGATATATTTAGTAACTATTCCGCTTAACTATTCCTAAAGAGTCTTACAAAACCCTGTATAAAATCGACACGTGTTACACCTCTCAACGAGGCATCCTCAGGATGATGATTGACTTGTCGCGAACCCGAACACGACGTGCTGCCACGCCGAGCGCTGGACGCAGAGAGCTTGGATAACACAAGGTAGTGAAACAAAGCTATGGAACGAGGAAGATCACCTTTATTATTATAATACTCGTATCTTCTACATAATATTATAAAAGAATAGAATTGTATGAAGGGTTGGATAGAAAAATACTCAGTTACAGTCATATTATGGCCGGTAGTGTACCCCAATGAGTACGAATTTACATAATGTTCTCAATTTCATCTAAATGAGAGAATGATAAACATTTCCACAAAAACGATGAGAATTATATTATATTTATTGTTAGGTTTTTAGAGACTGCGAGAACGAATAACCAGTTTTTCACTGAGTCTGCCGCATCCATAAAGTGGACTGTCACTTCTTGTACATATTTATATCAAACAAATATCGTCCATATATCATACATGTACCTCGCGAATTATTTACTTCCAAAGCTCGTATGTGGATATCATAGTTTATCTCTTTTTATCATTTTTGTATCATTGCCAGTCCTTATGGAATGAAAATGATGTAGGTTGTAAATGGTGTATTGTAATAGTTGGTTTTTCCATAATTGTTCAATACTTAAAATTCTATAAGTAATTCTAAAATAATAGATTAATAATCTAAATTATTAGCAAATAATAAATGCGGCTAAGCGATTTACTTAAAACCATGCAACCTATGTGGCGAATATGTTTATACATAAAAATCGTTGAATTGAATCATTGATTTGTATGTTTTAATAACAAAAATACAGTCTTAATTATTTTGTAGATTATTATAAATAGTTTTCATTTTGTTAAGTGTGTTTCCAATATTAAATTCTACAAAGAATTTTTAACTTCAATGAAATGAAAATTATAGCCTTGGGCTTTGAGTGTTATTAGGTACTATATTAGACATTCACTTTTCATAACGCAAGGTAGCAACATGAGGCCGCTGAAAATGTTAAAAACTCTCAAAACTTTACTAAAGACTGGTTTATTACTCACTGCACCAGCAGTTAGACTTTTATTAGGGAACTACATGAAAATAAGTGATTCCAAGTATATTTGTTACTTTTTAAAGCTTTACTGCACCATCTTTGCCATATGTTTGACAACCTGGCATTTTCTTTTCAATTATGCACCCATTTTGGTTAATGTTAGTACATTTGAATACTGTTGTTTCGTCGTCTACTATTTGATTACATCTCAAAAATATTTGATAAAATTTCGCAACGGTATTTGTACAAGTGACGTAGTTATGGGTTATAAGAATCTGCCTTATATTAACTCATTTGTTTATAAATTTGTTGGGTTTACCTTCACTATTAGGTTTGGCTTAATAATTTTACATTGGAATCCTTCTTTAGCAAGCGCCTCTTATATAATGAGAATATCCAATGACGCTAACTATATGGTTGTTTGGTTTCTACTGTATACCTTGTATACCAGAATTGTACTTATAAGAAAATGTTTAAGGAACAATTTTGTTCCCGTCAACATTGTTGGTAAGGATCAAGTGAACAAGAATGTTAATATTCTGAGAAAATGTATGGGTTATTACAACAACCTACTTGACAATATGCGTATCATAGATCGTCCCTTGCAGATTTCGGTAAGTTATTGCATATTAATTTTATCATTTTCAGGATTAAAAAAAAAAAAAAAAATGTTTTTAATTTTGCAGTTGTCACTGTCGTTGCTGTGCAGTGTACCAAAATTTGTGGCTGGAATATATTATGCAATAAAATTATGGGTCCTAGAAGTGAGTGAATACCTCTCTAAATCTTTGGTTAAACCTTATGTTATCACGGTGAACATAGGTAATCTGCAAAAGCGGCACCTGAGGAAGTCCCAAAAGTAGACTGAACTATCCTTCCAAAAACCTTTATAGCTTTTAACTGCTCGAAACAACAAAGTACTTTTAATGTTATCATGTCTCACTCATAATAGCATTCTAATTCTGCAGGATTCGCCACTAAACATATTCCTTCGGACATTGGAATTAATTTTTTTTGTAGTTATGGTAACATTACCGGCTTTCATAGCAGAGATGATCAGCAACGAAATAAATGATATCAAGTCAACGCTTGTAACTCAATTGATTCAGTGCTCAGGTGAGAAATTATAATATTTACTATTAGGGTTTTTAGGGGGTGGGACTTAATATAGCAATTTAACACGCAGAATTTCTTTAGTGGTAGTGAAAAATTAACGTGCATTTTAAATATTTGATAGTCAAGAATCTCAGTGTTCTATAATTTACATATTTTTTCTTACTATGTATACGCAAATAGTGATGGGTCTTCCGTGAAAACAGTCTAATAAAAAAAAAAATATGTCTATAAGAATAGACTAAGACCAAAGAAACGACGGATGTATTATGTGAAAGAGTTTATGGCTAGAAGGAGGGTGTATAAATACTGAAATGACGTCTAATAACGTAGTAAGTATAGAAGAAGAAAAAGAAAACATTCTGCAAATAAATTCCGAGGATTAGACAAGACGGAAGGAGGACAAGAGGATTATAACGCCTATTGATCAATTATTTTCAGACCAGTCCCTCCGGTTTGAGCTCGAGATAGCTCTTCAGTACATCCATGATATCCGTCCGTTCAGCTTCGTGATCTGTCGCGCTGTGCCGCTCAACATCAACTTACCCTTCGGTCTCCTCAGCATTTGCATTAGTTACGCCATTGTCGTCATGCAGTTTTCTCATTTTAGGGAGTCTTAATTGTCGTATTGTTTCTGTTTGTGTTTCTATAAATTATGGTGGTTAGTTAGGCACGTGTATATTTCATGTTTTTGTGATATGAATATTATATAAGCTATATTTTATTTAGTTGTAATTTTAGTATAATCTCTGTTTGTTTCTATAAATTACGGTAGATCGTTAGGCACGTGTATATTTCATGTTTTTGTGCTGTGAATATTACGTAAGCTATACGTAGTTTATCAGAAGAAAAAATGTATTGCTTGTGGTTTTATCCTGTAACTATATTAATTATATTCAATTCGGTTAGGTAGGGGTTTATTGACAACATATTATTGTATATGCACGCGTATTCATTTCTCGTGTAACAGGTACTTTTAATAATAAATGTTATTTTGCTAAAGTTTGGTGGTATTCATTCAAAATATTTTATTTCACAGTTAATTGATTCAGGTGACTTGGTGGAAATCAATTATAAAATACAATAGACGTAGATATATTAGTAATAAAAAGTCTTGTAAGAAATCGACACGTGTTTCACCTCTCAACCAGGCATCCATATATAAGGTGCTATAAAAATATCTGCCACGGCTGTAATGGGAGATAGTATTGTGTTTATAGATTACAATAGTAAAGATAAATTATTGATCATGTGTCATATTTTTTTTCATACAAAAAATTGTACGTATAAATTTGCAAGTGTCGAACTAGTCAGCTGATTTCAGTTTTCATTCACAGAACAGATGGAAAGAGATAGCAGTAGTTTTCATTGACGAAGTGCACTTCGCGCGTAATTTGTGAACCACGTTATGCAGAGTAGAGTCAATGTTTATTTAACTACTTTATTTTCTCAAATTGATTTAACTGTGCCGGGGTACGAAATTTCTTCACTATTGTTATCTTTAAACACAATACTAACTCTCATTAAAGCCGTGGCAGATATTTTTATAGCACCTTATATAGACTCTCAGTACGATACCGAACAACACCCTCACGGATCGGACAAGGTTTTTTTCACATGTTTTATAAAATATGTAAATTTTGTTTTGCGTGGATGTGACGCATATTTTCCCCCTACTGGTTCTTTTTTGTTTTGTGTTCTTTCTTTGCGTCATGTTTACCGCAAATACATTTTGTTTCTCTCTTTCTTATAACAAAATAAAGTTCATATAACGGTATAAAACGTTACGTAATTCTTGAAAATAAAACGCAATAACATTATATTCTAGAAACAGCGTCCACGTGGTGCGGATTCATCTCTCCTTGAGCTAGAACTTGTGCGAAGGGCAAGGACGAAGCGAAGCTCAGACGCTAATGTTTGAGAAACTTTGTATTTATTATCACAATGTCGAAATAAATAATGCAGTGTTAAAGTTTCCTTTTGAAATATTGCTTGTTTGTTCATAATTTGTATGTGGACTTTACAAAAGTCTTCGACATTCTCATTCTAACTTACATATTTTAATTTAATTTTCATATTTTATTTTTATTTTATTTTCTTATTTTATTTTTAAAAAAATTATTTTCTAAGGTAGAGATTTTAAATTTTAAATCAATAACTGGGCAATTGATAAAAAGTCTGAACTTGCAATCCTGTTGCACATAGTGCTGATCAATATTTTACATAGACGGTCATCGCTTCATTTATCCTTGACCACCAGAATGACGATTAATAACATATTTCAATGTGGCGTCACATAACCTTTAACCAGCGGACGACCAAGACGCTTGCAATCATACCTCATTTGTCAAAATATAATCAGTAGTTTAGAAGTTATGAGGGAACAAATGAGCATACTTACATACATACCGGTCAAAATCATAACCCTTTTTTTTGCCTCGTCGGGTAATAAACATATTTTTTCACCCTGAAACGCTTAAAAATCATTTCACCTTGCATTGCTTGCACACGTATAGTGGTAAAAGTGAAAGTAATTAACATTAATTAATTAAGCTAATTCGTAAGAAAAATAAATTCAGTATATTAAAATGAGACGTCCATTTTACCTACAACCCTCAAATCAAATTTTCGAAGTCCTGAAGTGTTCATGAATAATTCTGAAGCGAGTGCATGGATAGTGACATCAGTCACACACAGACCCAAGGGTTGGTTAGCAAAATGTAAAAAAAGAAACTTTCTCTCAAACATGCTTGGAAATTCGAACATTATTTCGACGACCTTCTTCGAGATAAATCGAAATTGCGGTTCTGGTCGAATACATGCAAGCGCCCGGCCGGGTCTCGTGTTAATTAAAAATGGAACGCACTTTTAAATTCAACACATGGCAACCAAGGAGGTCAAATATTTTGTTTAAATTTCGATTTGTATTGCAATTATGAGTATTTAAAGTAAAGAAAAAACAAGTGAACATATTGGCGCGTGAAAAATTATCGTTGTTTGTCATTGATTCTGGAATTTATAATTAATTTACTCAATTTGAATTTCCACGCATTATTTGAGCAAAGTATTAAACAAGCCTTGGCCGCAACCAGGCATTGACTCACGTATAATGTGTGTCTCGGCCCTCATTTTCACGATCGTCCATCAATGCCCCAGCCGCATGCCGCGACAGTTATGTACTATTTCCGTCATATTATGGTTAAGATCTTAGTTACTTAGTAACACAAATGAATAAAGACTAAACAAATAAGATATATATATTGGCATTGAATTGAGAACCATTTTAATCTAAGTTTTATGCGTTAGAACAAAAACGACAGCGTATTTATTAAAAAAATATTTAATAACATCATCTAATGATGTCCACTGCTGGTCATACTTAAATTTTCCCAACTGCGGGCCACTGAGCTCGATGCACTCCAGTTTACATCGACGTTTCAATTATTTCTTCGAACTAGGCAGTATAGTCTATTTACCAATGTAGGATAAAGAAATAGTTACAACATTAGAAAAATATAATAAATATTAACCGACGAAAAAGAGGAGGAGGTTCACAAGACGATGCGCTTTTTTTTATTTTTATGAATGCTTAATGTTAACAGAATCATTTTTAAAATTCTTTTGTTTATCTGGCGCAAGTTAATTAGGTACATTCATTTCGGAGCTCAGTTAGACTAAAAGGTTAATTTTATTACTCGCTTAAAAAAAAAAAAAAACGGTTGTTCACAGCGTATACCCCTAAATATTTACAACCCCACACATGCTCTTCATTCACACAAACACTAAATCTCCTCTAAGCTAGGTTTCCGTAGTGCGCCATTAAAACAAGCTGGATCAGTGAAATCTCAGCCATTGGCGCGGATGGTTTTATAACTCGAATACATAATTTATTACTACAATCGCCGAGGATGTGGGAATTCAGCTCCCACGTAGGAAGTTGGATTTTCTTTAAAAATATTGAGGAGAATTTGGTTTGATATTCGGTTTTATGCACATACCGATTGTCGATTTCTTTGTGTACTGTGTGATGTTTTTGTTTATTCGATGGGATGTGGATGTACTTGGTACATCTATTATTACATTTATTTATTTTGAGTCTCCAATAGCAGACAACACACGTAGGTACCTAATTTCACACAATATTATAATTAGGACGATAAATAAAAGTCCCACTCCGTTAAGTTTGGTGGAGGCCTATGTCCAGCAGTGGTCTTACCGCTGAAATGATGACTCCGTTAAGTTACCTAATAAGATCTTTTTAGTATTATGAGTGTTTAAATAATACTATTTTTTTTCTCTTAAAATAATAATATGTACTTAAAGAAAAGAAAGAAAGAAAATGTACGTCATTATTAGTAACTTAAAAGATTAGATAATCTTAAAAAATATAAGTAATAGTTAGCATATGAAAAATGGCCTCCATATTTTTAGCACATCCGTGTGTTGCATCACAGATAAGAATAAAGTTATCCCCGTGGAATCCAGCAAACGCACTGTAGAGACGAGGGTAGTCGTAAAACTAGCTGGTTTAGCATAGTTTTTATTATTCTAGTTCTGATTTGACTTGTTGATTCTTTGTGTAGCAGGTAAATAAGTTTTAAAACAGGAAGAAGACTAGCTATATAGTTCTTATAGACCTAGACTAGGCTTATCACCAGGTGTTCATCGTATACTTAAAAATAATTTGTTACACAGTTAGATATTTGTAAAACTGTAGATATACGGTAAACGCAAAATTGATGAATAATCTTATTTCTTGCGGAGTTAAAAATGCTAAGCGACTATGTGAAGCAACACTGAGTAAACTTAACGTAATACATACTTGGATGACATGATTTATCCAAAAATTACATAGGCAACTAATAACAAAAACGTATTAAGGTATCAGTCGCAAATTGAGAATAATGTGACACCTCATCAAGCTCAGCATATCTACACGATATTTTATGAATTATTCATACACAACTTCCAAACCATAAACAAATATCAATAGACCCGTAGGACCCTGACGAATGTTCTAAAACGGAGCTCAATGTAATCTGGCCGTGTATCTTCGTACTAAATAGTCCAAATTACGTAGACCTCTCGTTTCTTTGTAAATGTTTGGTAAATGAGGTTGTTGTATGGTGGTGGTGTGAATCTCATTGGTGGTACACAATAGGATGCCATCAATCAGGGTAAGATTACAACCGTGACATCACGTCAAACTGGGGTTTTGGGGTGTGTGTAAAAATTTAAATTAGATTTTTTTCTAATAATGTTACAGAGTGAATTGATGAACGAATTTTGCGGGAAGTATGTGTAAGGAAACAATACGTATTGGCATCGCTGTATTTTGCAGTTAGATTTTTGATGTTTTTATTGGTTCTCTCTCTACGATTGTCAATGAACAATTTTATTTATAAATGGTGATTACTGATTCAAAATTATTCATTTATAACTTCTTATCAAATTTTATTAAAATTTTAAAAATTGCACTAAAATTAACGACAAAAATAAAATAGCTGAACCGATTTAAGAAAATGGCCACTTAAAAATAGCGCACGCAATAAAATTGCCTAAGAACAATATCTGGGATTACATAAACAAATAAAACTCAAGAAGGCAGTTAAAATATTTTATCTGTTATGAATATAATCCTGTTTTTACGGCGATATTAAAATTGAACCGGCTCCGGCTTGTTGCACAGAGCAATGCGATACGATGCGATGCGCGAAGATTCTCTATTTGTTTGAATAAGAATACCGTTTTCTTCCAGCTAATTCTGTATGTAAGTCTGCACTTCTTATTCGTTCTTACCTCTGGCAATTAATGTCTAACTGATAATTTGATTCAACTGTGATATTATATTGATTTATCAATAGCATAAATAGCAAGCTGTTGATTCAAGTTCAATCATCCACTAGACTATCTTCCAGACTGAATCATTGTAAAAATACTGATATTCTAAGGTCAGACCAGTTTCCAGGCGTTTGGGCTTATTACTATCCATAGCGTGTTACCTAGTAAAGGGGTCGTGGAGGTTAGACAGGCCGTCGCTTCTTGTAAAATACTGGTTATTCAGCTGTATCTAGTTAAGAGGGTGCATTCGGAAAGTGGGCAACGTCGCAAATGGAGGTCAAATATATCGCTGTTTTGATATTGAATTGTAATTATAGCACTGAATTTGATGTTGTAACCGTTTAAGTGTAAAAAACTCATTTGGAAAGTTTCCAAATACTTTTTTTACATCTAAAAATAAATATTCGGTGTTAATTAAGATATTTATTATTGCATTTCATAGTCAATATTCTAGTTCACTAATTAGCCATATTTCATATTTTCATACAGTAATATTGCCAAATTAATCAAAACAGCGATATATTTGACATCTATTTGCGACGTTGCCCACTTTCCGAATGCACCCTCTTAAACCAGAGGCCGACCCCAAGGTAGATGGGAAAAGGTTTTTGGCATTGGCTCCTTTTCAGAAATGTCTATATCAGTAGCTTGGCTATCGCAACTCATCGCATTTCTTTCTTTGATCAAATTCTTTAAGTTTAACAGTAAAGGAGACATAAAACCTTAAGAAGTGTTTAGAAGGATTATCTTTGCTTCCCCTTACACTTTTTTATTATTTTAAGGGCTAATTGTAACCCTTCATTTATTTTGCTTTACATCTGGCTTCATCTTGTTGAGTTCTCGAGAAATATTTAACTGATTAAGTAATTATTTATTTTGAGCTTTTGTTGTGTTTGTTCTGTTTGCTTCGTTGTTTTTACTTATATGCAGAATATACACAACATCACGCCTGTAATCCCCGATAGTGTAGGCAGAGGTGTACCTATAGTACACCCACATTTCGCCAGTTATGTTTAAGTCCCATGTAATAGGGAGCGGGCCTATTTTTTTTTCTAATTCAATAATATCAGATTTCCACCTTACCTACTATGATTAATTAATAATAACGTCGGTAATATTTTGAATGACTTATTTTGTGTCTTTTCAACATTTTGGTCCAATTCTTCCTGAGGCAAGTTTGAGGCTCGTTCATAAACATTTAAACATAATATACAAGTTTAGTTATTGATTGCCTGATTTTTGGATCTTTTCAACATTTTTGCCCAAAAATTTTGCCACTTTGAGGCTTGTTCTTAGCATTAAAACACTTTATACAAGTTAAGATATTGATTGCCTGATTAATACGAGTAGTCCTATTTCTTTCGTTCGTTTTAGCTTTAATAAATATACTGCCGCCTCTTATTATTTTCATTAAACTTTCCTAAAAAAGAAAATCATTTCCAATTCATAAACTCGCAAGTGCAATTTTGAAACATTAAATTAATTCGTGAAACGACAAAGTGTGGGAGCAATTTAACTTGTGGACTGAGTGGCCTGGCCCTAGGGACGGCCTGACTTTGATCGATGGTTTAAGTTTCATCTGTTTTGGCCTCGGAAATTGGACTGTGTTTATAAATAGCAGAAGTTAATTTTGGTTTAGATTTAAAAAAGATTTTTTGATAGAAATGCTTTACGTAGATTGACACTCCCTTAGGATCATAAGGTATACATGAAAAACAGAATTGAAAGCTTAAACTATGAAATAACAGTGGTTTAATACTTTATTCCATAATCATAGCTACAGATGTATTGGTTAAGCCTAAAATCGTTCGTCACCGACATGCTAATTTAAATGCATGCATGTTGTTAATTAGCATATCGGTCACGTGAACCAATAAGATTTTTCCCCTACCAAAAATAATATAAATTTTCTGACAATTTTGAATATTTTTGTATTTATAAACTGTGTGTATTTATGATATTATTATTAACTGACATACAAATTATAATTTTAATTCGTAATTATGCAATAATAATGTTAATACTAACCTAATTATTATCTCTATCCTGTAATAAATGTACCTAATAATATTTGCACGCCATACTTGGCCGAATGTGATGATCCCATTCACTAATCTTAAGACCATATTATGTACCTACCATATTCTGACAAATAAATGATAATTATTGTGAACAAAACGATTGTAAACGAAATCAAATCAAATCATTTATTCGCATAGAATATAGGTATTATACAGTAAAGTTGTTTTAAAAAATATAGTGAGCCGGGTACGTTCTGCCTGAGAATACCTTATTTGTACGTTATTGTGGTAAGAATTACTGCTTCTGCACATAACAGTACCAACAAGTTATGGTGCCAGCTTTACTTGATACATTCAAAACTGATAAATAACAGAATGTCGAGACAAACACACATTAATATGAAATTAGTCAACTTTGAATCCTACCACGGAACGTACATTCGTACAAGCCGATAAATAAATCAATTGGGAATAATTCCACTAGACAAGACCGCACTCTGTTACCACAGACTTTACAAGAGAATAGAGGGTAGGAATACTCGAAATTAGTTTTATATGGAATCGAATGGAGCAATGCATTAGCAATGTAACTCTTATACAATCAGTTATAAAGTATAAATTAGAATGTTTGCCAAGAGTCGTATAAAACTCAGGGCATCATTCTAATTTATATTTTATCGTGAAGGAAAAAGCATTGGATTTCAATTAATGAATTATTGACTTAAACTGCCGCAAAATTGATCCTGGGAAAAGGTGTCAGGTGACGATGGATTGATGGTGAGACGAAAGTGATTCCTACAGATAGTATGTAAGTTACTATTGATCCGCAGTAGTTCAAGATCGAAACGAGTGAACAAATGTAAAGGTTCAATGACGTCACAGGCTTAAAATTAAGTAGGACAAGAACTAAGAATGATTACTGAAAAAAAATCTAATCAAATGTCATTTATTCAAACTAGGCTGAGAATCAGCAATTTTCGAACGCCAAAATTACATAACCCTCACCTTCACCTCTGCCCTTCTCCACTTACTAATGCTTTAGCTGGGAAGAAGAAGTGGCGCAACAAACTCCCAAGCAGCATAGCTGTCTTTTCAGTTAGAAAAAAAATTGATTCAATACAATAGTATGCAAAATCGTTTACATTACGAAACACAAAACAAACATTTAATTTGAAACATATGTCAGCTAGCACACGAAAATGTACCAACCGAAAACATCGAGAACTATACTCAAGCAGAAATAAAAACTGAACGTAAACAGAACTTAATATCTAGATAAAAATCTCCAGGCATAAAGGGCGTGCCCCCTTACATATAGCTATATAAAGCTGTATCTGGAAGTTATAAATGATAAAATAGGACCATCAAAGTAAAATAAATAAACAGTTAATTACTAATAATAAAAACAAAATCATGATCAGCAAGACGCCCAGCACCCGTCACAAGCAGTCACAAGCAGCACCCGTTCACGAGCATAAATAAAAACACATTAATTACTAGACAAGTAACTATGTGACGTAATGAAGATTTTATTTAACATAACTGTATGGCGCCTCTATAAAATTCATTAGCATACGAGAGGTAACATTTCGATGCAGTCGATATTAATAAAGCGATTATGTCGACATGAAATATCGATATGCAATACGAATGTCAACTGTTTGCAAGCGTAAGTAATTACAACACTTTGATGAATACATTTTAAATTAATAATTTGTGAATGTCGCTACAAAAAAGTACTTACCTAGAAAGATTTAAGGAGGGCTTTGCCAGCAGAGGGAAATTTCGGACTCTCAAAAAAAAAACTTGTAAAAATGTCATCGTAGAGGTAAGTTGGATTTAAAACTTGAAAGTACAAGTTATATGAAATTTAACATCACTTATTTCCAGCGAAGGAAAACTACGCGGCGGAATATCGTGGAAATACATACCTTCCTGGGCCAGTTCCTCTATAAAGATACTATTAGTACTAATAAAAGTATTGACTTTTTTTTTATTCTTCTTGAAGTTTTGATACAATACTATATCTATCTGTACACCGCATACGAGTAGCACAAAGGGCCATGGAGCGACACATGCTTGGCATAACCCTACTAGACCGAGTGCGTAACACCGAAATCCGTCGGAGACAGAGCGACGCGCCTCAAGTGGAGTTGGGCAGGACATCTAGTTAGACGCGGAGATGGCCGATGGAGTAGAGCTGTGACTGAATGGCGTCCAAGATTAGGCCAAAGAAACCAGGGACGTCCAAAAGCGCGTTGGGTTGATGATATCTTCAAAGTCGCGGGAAACACCTGGATGAGGAACGCACGGAACCGGAAAGTATGGCAGAAAAAAGGGGAGGCCTATACCCAGCAGTGGGTGATTCCGGGCTGAAATGATGATGATGATGACTATCTATCGCTTATTTGCTTCCGCTCGCTCTTCGTTTTAACATTAAATAGTGTGTACGTTACGGCTGCGCCAAAACGGCGGTCAAATGCTATTTGAATTACTACTTCTAGGCTTCCATCCTAAACCAACTAATCCTACATGTCTTTATTAGCTACAATACCTATGCTAACTACCGTAGGTATCTATTCAACAGTATCTATGCTACAGTTGACACAATAGTTATGCATGACCCGTGTCTGTTTGATAAATGTATTTGGCGCGCTGTCAATACTCGGCCCCGTTAATATATGACCGTGGTTATGATATATGGTCGTCACTTCATTAGCTTTGCTGTGTTCTAGCTAGGGTATATCTGTTACAGTAAATACCTACATATATATATACAGGATTGTATGTAGTATTTAATGGTAGTTCTTATAAAAGTGTATTAGTATTTTTATACTACGTGGGATATCAATGGTATAAAAAGAATATTAAAAAGGGTATTCATAAAAAATAAATACGATAAAGCATGACAAATTATAATCTTTGTTAACAACACAACAACAACAACATAACATCACGCCTGTATTCCTTAAAAGGTTAGGCAGGTGTACCTATAGTACACCCACATATCCCCAGTTCAACACGATTTTTAATTTATCTTGTTTTGATTATTTGTCCTATACATCGAACACTAGGCTTTACTTTATAATAAAAATGACTTTGGTATTACAGATACTTATTATTAATACACGTTAGTTCACATTTTGAAGTTTTTTTTTTTTTTGGTGTTTTTCTTAAAAATATACATCTAAAATCTTCTAAAAAAACAGCAATTAATTGCCACGCAATCAATGACAAAAGGTTAGAATAGGTAAACATAAAACAACTGAAAATAGTAACAATAAAATCGTTAAGAACATGTTATCATTGAAATTAAACACTAAAATGTGTTAACTGAGAGAGAACAATGACATAGGTGATAACGACGCAAATGACGGTGAATGGCAGGTTGATGTTGAGCGGCACAGCACGACAGATTGTGTATCTGAACGGACGCAGTGACACATACTGCAGCGCAGTCGATAACTCGAACCGAAGAGACTCGTCTGCAAAAGATTAAAAATGTCTACTCAGCCACACTTCACTACAACGCAATTTCAATACTATTATCAGGCGTTTGTGTCCCGCTGCAGAGCAAAGGCCTCCCTTCTCTCCTTCCACTTATAGCTATCTAGTGTTGTTTTTTTTAAAGAGTCGAGTCCGTCCTTCACCTCCGGGGCCTGTCGTAACTGCTTGCGACAGATATGGCAAGCTCAGTTCCATTTAAGCTTGGCAATTAGGTACATCACCAATATGACTTTTGGAAGATAATTTCAATTCATTTTCAATTTCAACAAATTTCAATTGCAACATTCTTTTTAAATCACATTTACCTGAACATTTAACAAGTTGTGTCGTGAGTGCTTCTCTTATTTTGTCCACTTCGTATTTAATTAATTCTGCAATGATCCCAGGACAAGACAAATCACAAAATGTTTTTACGGTCTCTAATTCAAAAAGCACGATTGGCGTAAAAATCGTCTGAAAGTATAAGTACCATAAAATATATTAGGTATAGAATTTCTTATTAGAGCTTCAGCTGTCATTTCTAATACATTATGTGAAGAAATAAACATAGACAGGCGCATATAGAAAAAGACAACTAGACATCGAGATGTAATGAGACATCACGTAGTAGTATAGTTAGTAGGTAGGTACCTAGCACAAAGATCAAACTATCTAAAAAGAAAAGCAACATATAATATTTACTTACTGCTTTGAAAAATACTGTCACTGCACTGCTCATCATAAATATTAGTTTCGGAAAGCTTACGATTAAAATGACAAATACCTGAAAATCGAAATAAGCAATGATTTAATGATTTTCGAAAAAACAGATATTTAAAAAAAAGCATGTAAACATAATAAAACACTTACCTGATATTGTATAGGCTTATCAACAAATTCAATATTGTCTAACAGATTATTATAATAATACAAGCTCTTTCTAATATTTTTTATGCTGATATCTACTTCATTTCGTGCTATAAAGTTTAAAGGAACGGGATTATTTTCTACAAAATATCTTAGGAGTTTCATACGAGCATGCAGCATTGAGAAAATTATGACAACAAATAAGTGGCTTAAATCTATGCAAACCAACATGATGGCCATAGGCGCAAACATATGTAAAGTAGGATGTACGAAAATAAATGTCATGACTACAAGAAGTGCTCTTAAAATGGCGGATATAAAAATAATTGCACACAAGTAATTGGTAAACAAAGGTCTATTCTTGAAGCCAATTATTCTGTCATTTGTTCTGATACTATTACAATAGTTAAAGAAATATTTATCCGTAAAAAGTAAGGAGATGATCACATGGCACATGTATTCGGTATAGATAAATGTGGTGAAATCGATTCTAGATTCGAAAAAAGTCAAGTACATCAAAATACTAATGATGGAACTGAAACAAATGCAGTATAATTTAATGAAGACGCAGTTTATCTTAGATTGATTAAGATTGAAATAACGGCCGAACATAACTTGAAACAAAATGATAAGTTTTAACAATGTCATATGAGAAACAATATTTTTGAGTGATTTGAATATCTTTAACATTTTGTTTATTGTTGTTCAGAGGACACACGAGTATACGTTGAGCTTGCTTTGAAAGAATGCAACGAGAAGTTACCAATATTGATCGAGACACTAAAAATAAACTTATAATATCAATCAAATAATTGTGGGCCACTTCGTAGTAGATGATAATACAGGCTGAATCATATACTGTTTGATCGATTGTATCGAAGCTATATTAAAACTTCATCAATATAATAATATTATTATTATTTAAATTGATTGTACAATTATTATAGATGAAAAAAAAAAAAAAATGTTTTTTTTAAATTAAATGATTAAAGTTTGAAGTTTGAGCAATGACGAATTTCGAATAAAATATAAAAAAGTCATTAAAAGAAATCCGTGTGGCCTGGGACTTGTTATTTCATAAAGATGACGTTTCAGAAAAAATAAAAAAAATTACATTTATCGTCCAAAAACAAATAAAATAAACAAAGGCACCATAATTAATCTAAACATAACAGTAGATAATACTAAGCGTTAAAACGCGGTTGCGCAAACTACATTAGGGAGTTGGCAGAGCTAACGATATCACACAAGTTCTCAATTCAGTTCAGTACGGTGGCAATTTGTGCAATTTGTGCAAATTGCGACTGCGAAGGAGTTTTAGCGTTATCGCGAGACTTGAGAACTCAACGGTAATGCTTGGTTCAGCTATGTATGGTAATTGGTTGAGTGCTAAGATGCTTCTAAAAGGAATATACGGACAAACAGTGCTATTTAATAGGTACGAGGTACTAATGTATGGAACCAGATTTAAACAGTTCCAGACAAAACACACCAGTCTTTTTTTTTTCTCATGAATTTATTGCAAAATGTAACAGCAGTTGATTATTTAACTAATAAAAATAGGGATGTGATTGAGTGTTTAATACCTACCCAAATCTTGAAAGTATGCACGTACGTCAATCTTTCAGCTACCTGCTAGACAGATTTTCACTCGAACCTACCAAGGCACAAAGCACGAAGCATGAAAAGCACGAAGCATGAAAAGCACGAAGCACGAAGCTTGGGGTTAAAAATGTTCACCTATCCAATGACTGACATCAGCTAGCGCGGCTTAACCTCAAAGATCTCAAAGATTTTCGGCTGTTTCTGTCACAAACTCTTACTTGTTAATCAAGCACGTTAACATAAACTAACATGACGACTGTTTACCCCGAAAGGGAAAATGTGGGTTTACCTATATTACACCCACATTTCGCCAGTTATGGTTCCGTGTAGTAGGGGGCGAGCCTATTGCCATCAACCGACCACAAATCCAGACTCCGGTCTGCTACTAAGAAATTCCTGATGGAAGAGCCCGACCTGGGAATTGAACCCAAGACCTCATTCTCAGCATACTCAGCTTGATCAACGAGACAGTTAATTAAGAAAATTCCGAGATTACTTACTCAATTAGCGAATACCTAGGTTTGGTCCTTGGTATTAATATAACACTAATCAGCCAGATCTTCATTAGCTCATGATGTAATTGAACTAAGTTTACATAATAACTATTATTATGCCGTGGTGCAAATTGAGTGGTAATTAAGAGGGTTTATTCTGAAAGTTGGCAACGTCGCAAATAGATGTCAAATATTTCGTTGTTTTGATTAATTTGATAATATTTCTGTATGGAAATAAAAAATGTGGCTAACTAGCGAACTAGAATATTGATTATGAAATGCAATAATTAATATCGTAACACCGAATAGTTAGTTTTAGATGTAAAAAAAGTATTTGGTAACTTTCCAAATGCCTTTTTTTCACCTAAAACGGGTACAACATCAAATTCAATGTTATATTTGCAATTCATTATTAATATTCTAGTCAATTGGTTAGCCACATTTCTTATTTCCATACAGTATTATTTCCAAATTAATCGAAACAGGTAAATATTTGACAGCTATTTACGACGTTGCCAACTTTTAGGATGCACCCTCTTAAGGTCAGTGGAGATGGCCCGAATGGTTAAGAGAACCGCTTGTCAGGTATTAGGCTGCAGGTTTGAAGCCAGGGAAGAACTAAAACTCAAAGGATTTATTTCAATTAAACCATTTACAGACACTTTTGAATTATCAAAGAGTCGGTCAGTCAGAAATATGAAGCTTGTTGCCCATTTCTAAGCGTAGTAGGTACCTATGGAGAAGAACGGGTAAGAAACTCCACGGACACTCTTTTAAATAAATAAATAAATATTTTTTACTGACAAAATATTGGTTACATCATTCATGTTGAAATGATACATGTGTGAGAACAATGTAGAAAGATGTGCACGTTAAAAGTGTCCGTAATAAAAAGATACAAACAATTTAAAATAAATTAGAATAAGCCATGGCAACTAAGAGGTGACCAGCCCCAACTGACGGAAAATCCCAATAACACTTTCGGAATCCAACCCAGGACCCCATGCTCAGCAGTGGCGCTTACAACCACTAGACAAACAAGGCAGGGGCAGTAAAGTAAATGAACTTAAATTAATTATTTTGTTAAGAGCGTGCGTTCTGAAAGTGAGCAACGGCGCAAATAGATGTCAAATATCTCGCTGTTTTGATTATTTTGGCAAAATTACTGTATGAAAATATGAAATATGGCTAACTATTGACTATGAAATGCAATAATTAATATCGTAACACCGAATATTTAGTTTTAGATGTAAAAAAAGGGAACTTTCCAAATGACTTTTTTATACCTAAAACGGTTACAACATTAAATTCAGTGCTATAATTGCAATTCAATATTAATATTCTATTTCAATAGTTAGCGATATTTTTTATTTCTATACAATAATATTGCGAAATTAATAAAAACAGGTAAATATTTTACAGCTATTTGCGACGTTGCCAACTTTAAGAACGAACGCTCTTAATATCTGTAATCTTGTGACTTGCATCCAACTTTTAATACGAGCAAACATGAAGCTAATCTGTTGACATCGACGATCTGCTGATGATTTGATCTGACACGCCTCAATGGCATGTTAATTGATATCCGCTTTGTGTACCTCATTATTCAAAATATGATATACCTAATCATTCATCCTATAATTTACACGCAACATATCAAGTTATACATTTCCAGTATCATCTGACCTCTGGAAGCATCAGCTTGATGTGTTGTCCTGCGAACCGTGAACACACAAAACAAGTTAAAATTTTAAAAATTAATAACCCCGATACAAACAAAGACAATTCCAGGTGATGCTACAGTATCGGTTCAAGGTTACTACGTTCTTCTAATATCATTGAAGTAACATAATACTAAACGAATCGATCAGACCTGTGGAAGATGCGCACAGCCATTCATCAAATAGAAAAGAGCTGATAATCTTCAAACGGCTGAACCGATTTTCTTGAATTATAGCTAAGAACACTCTCGATTAAGACACCTAACAAACAAAAAAATAATCATCAAAACCGGGTCAGCCTTTTGACAGATATACACAGATACACACGTTAAACTTATAGCACCCCTCTTTTTCCGTCGGGGGTTAAAAACACTACAAAGTGTAAAATAACGTTAGTTTCGGAAATCATTGGCTTTGAATGTGTTGTTTAATTACAAAAAAACCACCGACTAAAGTTATTTTGAACTTTGTATTGTTTTTTTTTCAATTTTTGAATACGAGATAACGCGACGGCATTTGATCTTAAATTGTTAAACTAGATTTTTTTTTTTAAATAAGGGCTTCAACGTCAAATATACCTATTATTCATCGGTGGAATTAAATTGACATTTTGACAGATTTCTAAGAAGAGATCTGGTGTTGAAAAAATTAACTGTTAATTCTTTAAACACAAAGCATTTATTTCAGCATTTAAATACAGGCCCTTTTAGAGGAAAATAAAGGCGGTTAAGGAGTCGGTCAGTCAGAAAAATTAAGCTAATTGCCCATTCTAAAGTGTAGTTTGTAACTATGGAGAAGAAGCTGAAAGTTTTAAGGCCATTGGCCATTTTCTGCTAGTCAGATTTTAGCTGATGCAGAAACAAAAAATGTGGTTGCGTCAAGTTATACCTTGACGCCACACTCTCGATTATTGTATTTTAAAGTATTTTTAGAAGTCTTATTAATAAATCCGGATTAAAGTAACACCAGTATTAACTTCAATATAACCATAACCGATACATATTTTTCAAGTTTTAGTTTGTATAAATCTAATCACCAACCCGTCTTGAGCAAGCGTGGTGATTAATGCTCGAGCCTTCTCTCTTTGAGAAGAAGCACGTGTGCTGTAGTGGGACAGTAATAGGCTGGTAATATTATATTATATAATTATTATTAATTAAAACATAACTACTAATAAAGGCAGGCGCGACGCGAAGCGATAAACAATTGTCGTGAAGTTTTCATCGAAATTATTCCACCAGAGTCGCGTAGCGCCTGTGTGCGGGAGCCTTAAGGTGGTATCTATGTTTTACCTTCTAAACAACGATAGCTAGTACAAATGTAAACTGGAATCGCCACAATAAAACTTTGAATATTCTCTATGCAAATGTAAAAGAGACTCATCTATATGGGACGTGTGTTCATTACACCGGACGACTCGGCGACAACACGTCTACGGGATAATTACGTCATCGTCCGGACCGTGTACGGATTAAAAGGTATGGGAATAATTTGGAGCTGAAATTGTGCGGTATATTTTAAGTTTTGATTGTCAGTAATTGTTGAGATGAACGTAAAGTATATATGTATATATTTTTTAAATTATTGATGATATGATTGGGAAAAGGCTAGGCAGAAAAAAAAAACTTCCTTTTTATTCTTAATTTTCTTTTGCAGGGGCTCGTGGCTAAATAATAACAACCGCACAGGTCGATCAAAGGTTAAGTTACGTTTACCGCGGTCGTTTCGTGGATGGGTGACCATCCATTACATATAATGAAGCCTTGGTGCCTCGGAAAGCACGTTAATTGGTTGGTCCCGGCCGGCTGTCATTCGTAGATCTTTGACTTTGACAGTCGTTACTGGTAACCCGAAGCTTAAAAGTCTAACAACCAGTCTTACCAAGGGGTATCGTGCTACCCAGTACCTAACTGGGTTTTGGAGGTCATTAATTTTTGTTTAAGTTTTGTTATGAACGAATATGACGTAAATTCTAAACAGCTCCCATGCTTATCTTAGGGGATATCGTAGTTTTAATCACGTGCGGCCGGGTAACTCGGGACAACTCGGGACGGCGCGACACATGCGCACTTTCCGCCGCATTACTCCGCGTCGACTGAACGGTTATTGTGTTATAAAAAATAAGTTATTTTTAATTGAAACAATGCATTTAGGTATATCGTAAACTTCATTCTAATTTGATGCTTCTTTTTTTCACCGATACGATTATAAATCCAAGTATAAGCTCGACCAAAATTGTCACATAACATCACGCCTTGTTTCCCCGAAGGGTTGGTCAGAGGTATACAGTACAACCAGATTTCGCCAGTTATGCTTAAGTCCTTGTAATACGGGACGAGCCCATTTGCCATCAAAGGGAATACAAAAAAAAAATGCAACTCAAACACACAACAACACAATTATTACTCTCAAAACATGTCTCTTGCTTTTCAAAAACAAAAGCACATACGGACCTCTCTTCAATCAATTATAATCCCAACTACACCCAACCCATCTAAACCTTCGCCACTTAATGACACCGACATATCCATGAGACACACATAATGTCACTGGCACACTGACTCAGTAGCTAAGCACCCCTGCAAATAGAGGGTTGACAGACAAGCAGGTGCATTGAACCGGGGGAGGGCCCGCCAATTATTCATCACCATGCCTTGAGAAAAAATCCCTTGCAGCCACCCTTTGGGGAAGGGTAAGGCTAGATGTATGTGTGTCAGGTATAATTTTTTCTTTATGTGAAGATTGAAAATGAGGTAAGAATTTTCTTCTGTACCTATACGCCATTTATTTTAAGATTAGACAAATATCGGTTATCACCCTTTCGTTATTTCGATATAAACGTATTATAAACCCCGTTATTTCACGATAAATACAAAGCAATGTAATCTATTTACCATTTACATTAAAAATATTATTTCTCAAGTGCAGTCACTTCAATATTATTTCACAATAACTGTCATTATTTAGCCGTTATTTGTCTAATGCTAAATTTAATGGAGTAGTTAGAGAAAGTTAGAGTCGTTGGTCTAGTTGTCCCAAGCGCTACTGTTGAGCATGAGGTGTTGGGTTCGATTCCCAGGTCGGGCAAAGTCTTATTGGGTTTTTCTATCAAGAATTTCTCTGTGTCTGGATCTGTGCCCGGTTGATGGCAACAAGGTCGTCCGCTATTGCATGGGATCTAAACATACGGCGAAATGTGGGTGTACAATAAGTACACCTCTGCCTAAACCTTCAGGAATAAGAGACGTGATGTTTTGTAATAAATATAAAATGATAATAATAAAAGAAAGATAAACAAATAAAGTACCTTGACTTGGCTCGCGAGGTTGTCGACATGTGGGGTGGTGTGAACGTTTATGAATAAAGGGGTAATAATTTATAATTTATAAAAAGTTTCCTGATGTAATAAATATAATAAAAAGAAGAGGGCCTAAAATGGATACCTGTGGAACTCCAGACTTAACAACTATAAGGTCAGACTCGTAACCATTAACTTTTTTTTTGCATCCTGTTCATCCTATAATAATGGTTGTATTCAAAAAAAGAAACCATCTAAGCAAATTACCACGTGTTCCATTAAAGGCAAGGCTTTTTTTCTAAAAGCCGTGTTTGATCTACCTTTTCAAAAGCCTTGAGTAAGTCTGTATACGCAGCGTGTACTTGTTCTAAATCCTAGTACAAATGTTTGAACTTTAACGTTTGTGTATGTGTTGTAATGTTATGTGAATAGCATTTTAGTTAATTACTCTGTGAATACCAGTATGCTTTCTATTCTTATGAATAATAAGAAATACTCACACCGAATATCTCTTCATCTAACACCAACCGTGATGAAACCGCCATGTTCTAGAACCAAAAATAAGACATGTGACATATATCAACCCGCACTTGGCCCGCATGGTAGATTACGGCCCAGTCCTGTTCACAGTATTATGCTTATGCTGACACCAAAATTGCACTGGATGCAAATCTCCGGCGAGTGTACTTATTTCGTATACAATTAAAATGTCCTCAGTCTCGTGGCAGCCACTCGTCACAATCAAACTCAAACTCAAAGCATTTATTTCAAATAAACCAACTACAGGCACTTTTGAATTGTCAAGGGGTTGATCAGTCAGAAAGATGAAGTTAATTGCCCATTCCAAAGCGTAGTAGGTTCCTATGGAGAAGAAGTGGCAAGAAACTCCACGGACACTCTTTTAAATCAAAATATATGTTACAAAATATTTGTTACATCATTCATGTTGAAATTATACATGTGAGAACAATGTAGAAAGACGTGCAAGTTAAAAGCGTCCATAATACAAATATAAAAACAATACAAAAATTTAAATAAGCCGTGGCAGCTAAGAAATGACCACTCCTTCGTCGTCTGGGTCATAATGAACTAATAGTAAAGAATAATATCCAGAAAGCTAGACATATTTAAAGTTGGACACAGATCGCAAAACCACACGACCAAATGGGTGATGGGTAGCATTCATTTGGTCGTGTAGTTTCGCGATCTGTATCCAAAATATATCAGTAGTATAACTTGTCTTTTGGTGATCTGGACCATGGTGTACTGTTCCGTTGTTAAACTGCTTACTTTATGATTGCCATTTATTCTGAGAATCGTCCGAATCGACAGAAGAAACTGTCCTTTACATGGCAAATCATGTAAAGGACAGTTTTTTCTGTCGGTTCCGTGCCACAAATTATCCTCAGTTATTTGTTCATCTGGTAAATACTGAACTTTACAGCCGCAATTACGTCTCGTAAAGAAAAAAAACCTTTTTATAGCGTTCACAAAGACCTGTAGATAATAATAATTACACTTATTACAATCTACAGGTTTTTCTGGACGCAAAGTTTTGTTAAAATTAAGGGATAGGATGACGACAGTATTCGACCAGAAGTTATCCATACTCCTAAAGCGACTTTTAATTTGTCCAGTCCGTTTCTATTCCAATCCAAGATACATCTGAAGTCAGTACAGCCGTTCTGTCAAAGTAAAATAAGTCTTGATCATTAAAACAAGACCCCTTTTACTTCGACAGAATAGCATAACACAACAATATGGTTTGAAGCGCCGGCGCCGGTAGCCTGAAACAGTTGTTTTATTATTAATCAAATCATGATGACAATATCTGTATATTTAGGTAAAATGAAACCGTTTATTCTGTAAATAGGATACCGGAATCACTTTTAAATGTCATTTGAAAAAATACTAAAAATAAGCTAGATGAAGTCGGCGTTTCCTATCTGACTACTCTGAGAAGAAAGACCGAAATAAACTCAGAGGTCACAGACTCTTTTAAAGTCCAGACATAATGTTGGACAGGCCATATGAAGGCCATGTAGATAAGTGTCTGTAATGGTCATCTGTGTATTTAGTTTGTATAGCAGATTGCTAATTAATTGATTCAGGCGAATCAATTAACTATCTTTATTTTTAAACTTATTTAAGTAAACTATTATCAGAAAAATCGCTGTGTTTTTTATTTTTCCACCAATTATGGATTTATGGATGGGAATTTTCCCTAAAGTCCTTCAGTATGTTTTGAAAATATCATTAAAACAAGACATTCACACATCATTATAATGTTCGTTGTTAGTGAAGTTGAAAATAAAAAATAAATTAAATAAATATAAATATTTATATATATATATAGGTTCAAATATAGAATCCTGAGCGTTGCGAAGGTTTCAAAGGTACGAGACGCAGAATAACTTTGCTGCCGAGCGAAACACACAACTTTTCACCTCACTACAGCGAGGAAAATTCTAGGTGCAAGAAGTGTGTGTGTCGTCTTACTGGCCAGTGCGATTATTCTAAAAATGATGTTCGCGCATTGACACAAAGTAAGTATTTATGGATTTTCAGTAGTACCAGTATAGAAAATTATTGAATAAAAGGGTTCGAATTTTAAAAAGTGTTTCCACGCTAGCGGATAAAATGCACTTTTGCACTCAGATTTCGAATGACAAACAGAATCTTCCCGAGCTTGTGAGGTGAAAAATAAATTATTCAGCTATAAACGCATTAAACACACTAATTACTTTCTATTAGTTCGATAATGACAACTAAACTCACTGATGTGACAACCACAGTATCAAACGGTGGCAGTACTGCAGTGGCGACTAACGACTGCCTTTTATACTAAGATTCTTTGAAAACTATGCGTAAACACAAATAAGAAATGGAAGTTTACGTTTGTATTTGCGCTGCGATTTTACCGACAAGTCGCTTAAGTAACAAACTCGCCGTGAATGTTACAATACAATACAATTGTAGATCTGTTGCCACCTTCATAAAATAATCACGTATTATTGTTTACCTATTTTGCAATTTTCAGGTCAGTATCAGGTTGTATGTTGATCTAAATATGATTCGCGGCCGTATCAGATATTTATTTATAGAATTATAGTCATAAAAGTCATCAATACAACTCTCTAAGTTCATATAATCCTATTAAATGACTATTTCATGAAATCATGACATTTGAGAAATATTCTAACTTAAGGAGTTGTATTGCTGATTCTAATGATTATAATTCTGTAAAGCCATATTTGTTAAGTTCGCAAAGATTTGCGACCGTGAAATGTAGTAAATGTTTGTTTTGTAGGTATTGTTTATTAGAGTAGTTTTAAGTTAGGTTTTATGCCCATATAAATGTAAATATTCATATGTCGCTTTTAGCGGCGGATGTGTCCTGAACTTATCTATACCTAACCAACTTTGTAGGTCAGCAACAAAAGTCCATTAAAACTGTCCCGTTTATATAACATCACAATTTACACAAAATGGTTCGATAAACTGCTTTTCTTATTATAATAGCTTAGAGATAATATTATATACATTTTACTTCTGTTCCAATTAAATTCAAATATTTTGCTCAATAATTTAAAAAAAGTGTTAATCAACTTTTGTTGCGGACTGTTCCTACCATATCCGACGAATAAATGTATTAAGCCCAGCAGTTTTATTCTATAAACTGAGCCACACAATTTCTAAAAAAATATAAACCAAAACACGATCTCCATATACGCCCAAAGCATGAAACCGACGAATATATACGGAAATATTTTTTATCCTTGTTTACAATCCTCTTCGAAAACAAAGGGCATATCGCCTATATACTCAAAAACGACCTGAAGGCAAGATAATTAGAATAACCGTATGGAGTTTCATGCGGACGGTACAAAAAAAAACACATAACCTCTCGCTTCGTCGGGTTAGGTCGGTTTTTGTTTTCGGTTTTTTTATTTGAACGGGTTTAGGTAACATTGGGTATGAAAAAGATTTATAAAGGCCTTAGTCTATTACAGCGTAACATGAGGAAATGGCAACGCGGCCCAGGAAGAGATGGTGGGACGAACTCGACTCTTTCCTTAAAGATTAAACAGGAACAAGTGAAAAAAGGAGCTCGTGGCTAAGTAATAACAGCCACTCGGGTCCATCCGAGGTTAAGCTACGCTTACCGGGATTGGTCCGTGGATGGATGTATATAATGGACCATCTTTACATATCGGGACTCCTCCGTGCCTCGGAAAGCACGTTAAGCCGTTGGTCCCCGCTGTCATTCGTGGATCTTCGACAGTCATTACGGGTCGAAGCCCGAAACCAGTCTTACCAAGGGGTATCGTATTACCCAGTAACTGGGTTGTGGAGGTCAGATATGCAGTTGCTCCATATACAATACTGGTATTCAACTGCATCCGGTTAGACTGGAAGCCGACCCCATCATAGTTGGGAAAACGCTGTGCACATTGAGGAACAAGTGAGCTAGAGATAAGTTGAAGAAGGTAATGGAGGCCTTTCCCTTGCAGTGGGACACAAAGGGGGGATAGCAATAATAATAATGCTAACCGTGTTTGCTGGTACTTTCTGATTGTACGCAAAAAGTCTCGAGAACAACATCTGTAAACGCAACTACGATATAGGAGCAAAACTAGTGGATAGAACAAAAATATAGCAAAGAAAAGATACCAAAAAAATAACACTTGTAACAGAATAATCTGGCCAGCGCAAGATCAATCTTGGTTCATACAACTTTTTTGTGTACAAGCGATTTTAGTACGGTACAGTCTAGTTAGCACAGACCCTTAAGGTGCTTTTTCAGACCATTAATCGCTTTTGTGGAATGAAAACATGGCGGGTTAGGATACGAAAAACATAGAAAGCAAAGGATACTCGCAACGTGTTTTCCGAATTTTTTGGGCATCTTCTATCCTGAAACATAGCAGTTTCTGCACATAAACCAAACCTACTAATAATACCTACTCACACTGTAATTTGTAAATATCTTTATATAGATTCATTTATGTTTTGTGAACGTTGTAGGCTCAACAGACAGTCGATTACTATTTTCTAGATGACTATTTTCTATTTTGTTAAGTATCTTGTTGACAGGCCTACACTGTCCTCTCATTTTTTGAAAACATTGTAAAACCCATTTATTTTTAAACCGTGGAGTAACCGTGGAGTTTCTTACCGGCTCTTCTCCATAGGAAACGACCAATTGGAACCGTGCACCTAGCTTTTGACTTTTCATAAGTGCCCATGTAGGTTTATGTGAAATAAAATATTTTGATTTTGATTTTGAATAATGCTAACTTAGAACATACCGAAGCGTTCAAATCTTCACATTACCTAATTCGAAGTGCCTCTTAGGAACCTAAGTACAGTTGTCTAGAAAGAAAAAAAACATCACATCAAAAAAACACACACAATTTCTACCTTATTATTGAATAGGTAGAGTTTAGAAAAGAAAAACTAGCTATAAGTCTCAGAACTCATGAAGTCCTTTCATCTTGCATCACAGTGATCTTTATTGCTATTTATATGAAAATTAGCTTCTGCCCGCGACTCCGTTTGCGTAAAATTTCTTGTTTTTAACATAAAATATATGACACTTGGCAATGAAATAATTTTCGGAATTGGATCAAGTAGCTCATACATTTTACCACTTGATAATAGTACTAGCTATTACCCGCAATTTTGTCTGCGATTCAGGATAAAAAGTAGCCTATATTCTGCTCCAGGTTAATATCTACCCATGTGCCAAATATCATCCAAATCCGTTCATTCGTTTTCGTGAAATCGTTACAAACAAACTCACTTTCGCATTTATAATAATACTAGCTGCCCGCCCCGGCTTCGCACGGGTAGCACTAAGTACTTTTCTACGGCGTACCTACCTACCCTACCTACCCTACCTACCCTACCTACCTACCCTACCTACCCTACCTACCCTACCTACCCTACCTACCCTACCTACCCTACCTACCCTACCTACCCTACCTACCCTACCTACCCTACCTACCCTACCTACCCTACCTACCCTACCTACCCTACCTACCCTACCTACCCTACCTACCCTACCTACCCTACCTACCCTACCTACCCTACCTACCCTACCTACCCTACCTACCCTACCTACCCTACCTAAAAACCTTCTCCTGAGAATAAGGAACCTAACAAAAAAAGAATTATCCAATTTGGTGCAGCCGTTTTCATGTTATGTCGTGACAACGGAAAACGGGTTTCATTTTTATATATATATATAGATAGAAGATATTATATTCCATTTACTTTAGCATTAGACAAATAACTGCCAAATAACGACAGTTATTGTGTAATAATATTGAAATGACTGCACTTTAGAATTATATTTTTAATGTAAATGGTAAATAGATTACATTGCTTTGTATTTATCGTGAAATAACGGAGTTTATAATACGTTTATATTGAAATAACGAAAAGGTGATAACCGTTATTTGTCTAATCTTAAAACAAGTGGGGTATAGTTAGTTACGATTAATAAGTATAATATGACAGTAAAAAGACTGTAGACTATCTATGATATAGTTGACAGCTGGACAAACCACATACATCTCTTTGAAGCATTGTAGCCACTTTCCTCTCTATACTACGAAAAAATGATGCCAGCCTTCTCGTTAAAAGCTAGTGCTACTCAACAGTGTTGCCACAATGACTGCATATTTACTGTGCCATCGTTATTGCCCTGGACTAATGGACTCTGAGCACAACATTGTTTTCGTTAGCATGGAAACAAATGGACGAAACTGTTTTCGATGGCATTTTACTGCCTACCAAATGGAGTTTTTGCGGATGAGTATTGAGTACTTAATTTGGTAGTATTTTGTTTGGGTAGGACTGAAATGCTGATTGATTTGTCATGGTATGTACAGGGTGGCGCAAAAATGAAATGAAATCTTTTATTTTCCGGATATAAATCCACATACAAGTTTGAATAAATACAAACATAGATAACTTAATAATAAACAAGATCAATTTGCCTCGTTGGTCTAGTGGTCGCAAGCGCAACTGAGCTGAGCTTGAGGTCCTGGGTTCGATTCCCGGGTTGGGCAAAGTGTTACTAGGTTTTTCCATCTGGAATTGCTGGGTTTGTGCCCGGTTGATGGCAATAGGCGAGCCTATTATTACATGGGATTTAAACATAACTGGCGAAATGTGGGTGTACTATAGGTACACCTCTGCCTCCTCAGCAGCGCCTACCAGAAGGGCAGCTGGCGCTCGCGCTGCACCACCGAGGCAGTCGAAACAATAAGTAATCACCCGATTCCCTAAGGCTATAACTATTTTTGCGAATAAGAACAATCGTTCTGGTTATTGTTATATTGTTTATTCGGACTTACAATTTTGTTCTGTAGTCAAAAAAATAATATAATGATAAGTGGCCGCTGCCAGAATTGACGCACATTTGGGCACGTTTTTGCATTACTTTTCTCAGTACTTCTGGCGATAGATTCGCCAGTATTTCTACGATGTTCTCTTCTAAGGCAGCCAAGGTACAGACCACAGGGCTTTTTCGCAAAATACGTGATTTCAGAAAACCCCATACAAAAAAGTCTGCAACTTGTTTATGAGTCAATTTAACTCCTTTTTTTTTGCTGTCAAAGCGGGCGATCTTACGGGCAACTGCGGGAATTATTGGTTAAAACAACGAGACAAGTATTATAATGAGATGTGTATTTTACATTTGTGTACTTCAAAAATATCAAAGTCGCACTGACTAACATTCCATTTTCAATAATGGTGAAAATCTTCCAAAATAGTGATAAGAAAGACATGTTGCACCGACCCCAAATAAATTGGGATTGGGGCAGAAAATGATGAAGATAATGATGATGAACTTCGAGCAATCAAATCGACACCTACTTACACTACACCAACTCCTGAGAATCTTTAGCATATTATAACATCACTCAAATATTTTCCACACACACATGCATACAAGAACAAAACACAAGACCACTAAACAATATAAAGCGCTCACATTATCCATTCAGAACACAAAAAGCTGCATTTATCTCAAAACAAGAGAGAAGGAAAAATGCGAGGCATCATAAAACAAAATGGAAGATCAAGTGCAGCACTAAGTTGAGGGAATAATTAGCATAGAGCTCGGAAGCACGTAATTGTATGAGATATTGTGCGGAAATATTATCTTCGTTGCTTTTTTGTAAGATGAAAAGTTTGTTGTGAAATTGGCTAGAAGAAAATTTGCTGGCTGAAAACTGTTGGACAGATGAATAACAGAAATGGTTGTTAAAGGCACATACTTAATACACGCGCATGATTTGCAATGACTATACTCGTAGTTTGTATAATTACAAACTTTTATAAAACTCCCGTAAGAGTTTTAAAGTTATCATCCTCTTGTCCAATTTATTTGAGATATATCATCTTCTTGTGTTAAAAGACAAATGTACCACTTAATGATAAACATAGTAATTACAGTAAAATAATGATATTAACAAGAAGAGGATTACAGTATTAGGTTACAGTAAAAATACAGGTACATAGTACAAAAAACTTGTTAAAGAAAAAAAAAACTTAACATGTTCAACAATAATATAGGACATTACTTATTTAACTGAAGTAAATAGCAACACAATAGCAAGATTCTTGAGAAACAAAAATCTGTTAACGCGGGTATAGAATATGAACTTAATCAACATTCTTCCATACCGATTGATTTATTCGTATAAAAATAAGCAAATAGAAGAAATTAAAAGAAAATCTACCAAGAACCATAAAACTACTAACACAACAAAAACCAAAACACAAATAGAAAACCATCATAAACGGCCACATCAAAATTCTATGAATAACTGAACATGTCAAAAGGCAAACATGAATACTATCTCAAATCGTACCCTTTTCTCCCTTTCAATGTATGTCAAGAGATCCTTAGCAATAGTGCTGACGTACGAGCACTTCATTTTCTCAATAATCAACCTTAATGAATCAGATATAGAGTTGATTATCCTGTGGTGAGAAACTTTTTAGAACTATGAAGTATTTACCGTTTAGATTTATCAGATGTGTTTTTGACAGTCGGTATAGAATGTGTAAAGGAAAGGTGCTTCAAAATGAACGTGTATGTGTTTGGAAATTGATTTTAGGTAAACTAGATTCGTGTGGAAAGTAGTTGCAGACATTTTATTTTGATCTAGACTTTAGTGTCTACTTACATGTAGCATTAACTTAAGGAATGCCAAAAGGAACTATCTTGGGATCAATCTTTTTCCAGAATTAATTATAACTAGACTTATCAAATAACACAGGACCAGTCGATGTTGCAACACTTGTGGAAGGCCTGTGTCCATCAGTGGACGTCTTACACACACCCCTGCCAATGTTCTTTCCTTTTACTTTATACCTTTTTATTTGTTTTATTTTTATCTTTTTTGTCTGCTGTTTGTTATATTGTGTGCCTTTTAGTCTGTGTCAAATAAATGTATTATCTTTCTTCTTCTTTTTTCTTTCTTAATGATATTTATTAAGTTATTTAGAGATCGTACCGTAGTATGCAATATAAAATAACTGTAATACGATTTTACTTAAAATAACACGAACAGCAGTCTTCAAAATATGCAAAATAAAGATCGATAACCAAAAAATGATTCTTTGAAACCTTCCAATTTCATAGCCAATTTTAACTGCATATTGGGCACTGATAAAATTTAAAACCAATCTGTAAACGTTTAACATTCAAACGATTCATGTAAATGACAAAGGTACGATGTAAATAGCGTTACACTGTTTGTGTGTAGCTGGGGCAGACCACAACGTGGTGCGATGAAGTAAAATATCATGTAGTGTAACTAAAAATAAATAAAATAAAAACATTTATTTTGGACCAAACACTTGCGGTACATTTTATAAACCTGCCAAACTGCGTGACATTTTGTCGGCAGGATTAGCGTTCGTATAAATATGGCCACGCATTTATGATACATGCTGTATATTCAAAAGTTTAACTCCTTATGTGATTGTATGTTTGTATAAGATATTTCAAATTTATATTAACTTGTTTCTCGTTTTTTTTTATTCTAGATAGTTTTTATTCGTAATTTTATTTGTTTTCGGATAATAGGTATACACCAGAAACCTGGCACAGTATGAACTCAATTCTCAATTCAATTCAATTCTCAATTCTTTATTGCGTACCATAATGTATACGGTTGGTGGGAAAAACAGTTACATCAGTCTCAATTATGGACTCACTCATATTCTTGTTATTGTTATCAGTCTCAAGTAGCATGGGACATATATTTTATTGTACCATCCTCCTTACCCAATCCATTGTTAACGTCAATTCCATAAAAACTGCTCATATAACCATGTGGCGTTACCCCATACGATTCTTACTTCACTGTATTCCCGTAATGCCCAAAACGGGCATCAATCACACTCGCAAATTGCGCCGCGCTAGCCGACAGCCTCACCCCTTTACGACACGTCAATATAATACGGTTTAAAATTAAACTTTGATTGTCATTCTTTGCTTTTAATAGTTAATTTTGAACTAACAATTTAAGTATACCTACACTTTGAGCTTCGTAAGTAAAGAATGATGGTGAAGAAATTTCTTTCCCTATTGTGCCATACACATAGTGTGATACAAACATGACGCCTTGTTTCCCCGAAGGGTTGGGCAGAGATGTACCTATAGTACACGCACATTTCACCGGTTATGTTTTTTTAAGTCCCATGTAATAGGGAGCGAGACTATTGCCATCGAAATTGCAGGTAGAAATGCCAATAATACTTTGCCCGACCTGAGAATCGAACCCAGGACCTCATGCTCAGCAGCAGCGCTTGCGACCACTAGACCAACGATGCAGTCAACATGAGAATATTTAGTGTTATAACGTCAGTAACTCGGAGAAACCAGACCAGACTTAAGAATCTTCTAAAGGCAAACCTTAGCCAAACCGTGTAGAATTCAGATTAATTTTTAGCCACAACTGGTAAATTAATCGGAAGAACCATTAATCTTGACACACATAAAAAGTACGATAAACCTGAGGTACTGGAAAACAGAAAAAAATATTTTACAAAAAAAAAAAAAAACAACAGACTTTTTTTTTCTTGTGGTTCCCCATACAAATTCGTATACCACTACCAGCTATTTAAATAACAGTGACAGTAAGTAATTATAACATCATCCACATAGTAGTAGTAAGTGGGAAAAATACGTATAAAAACTAACTCAAAAACAACCCGAGCTAAGTTAATAAAATTTGACCTTGCACATATTATTTGATGTATACTCATGTTTTACAATAAATATATTCTATTATATTCTATTCTATTCTATGAAATCACCTAGGAAGTATCCCCAATACCCTTCCAAACAAAAAAAGAATTTCCAAATCGGTCCGGCCGCCCAATAAGGAGGAATCCTTTTTTTGAAGCCGGTTAAATATGAAGAATGCCGTTGATTTCATACATACAAACTTATTATTAAATTCATCAGTATCATCAATATAACCACGGCAACCTTCAAACACAGTCCACTTCAAAATGTACACCGCGTTCAATTAAAACCAGTAATACTTCGGAAGTGAATCAACACACGCAGAACGATATCAAAGCTTTCGATATTCTGTTTAACACACGCTCAATTAAACAGTTATCGCGATAAAGCGTCAGCTATCGCGATATAGCGACAGTGATCAAGCCTTTGGAATTTTCAATGCGCCAAATATGAGATCAAAGGGTGATGGCTTATTCATTCGGTTGGAATATATTCCATACAGTTTTTGAAGATTACTGGAAGAGAATATGTTTTTTTAAATCTTATTTAATGGCAAAGGTGCCAATTGCTCTCTTGATGAAGTCTATGATAAAGATGCATTGCCGCAGACAAAGCTGAAAAACCTGATTCGGAAGGTTCGTCGTTTAAATGGCTTCTGTTTTAATGGCTCCATGGCTGCAAAGAAATGAAAGAAGAAAGAAAATTCGTTTATCTGCGGCAAACATGACACAATGAAAAAAAAAGTACACGAAAATAACAAGTCGGGCGAAAATATGCGTCACATCCACGCAAACCGGCCATCGCTCAGCATAATGCTGCGACCCTATGCGAGAAAGAGCCCCAGCGGTGGTTTTCAGCGACAGCCGGCGTTGACGTGATGACGTTAATAGGTGCAGCTAATGAGAATTAGAGAAAATTTTATAAAAGAAGTGAACACTAAGATGACGCTTGTTACAGATACCGTATCAAATATCCAATCCTTCTAAGAGTTTGCTTATTTTAGTTTAAAAAAAACTATATCCAGATGGCCACTGGCTTGGAAATAGACAATTAATATTGAATCTATAATATTTTCTGTCTATTTTTTACTGTTATTTTTTGTCTCTTCCAAGCTCTTTATAGCAAGGATAGGCATATGATCGAGTGTTTATTGAGTTAGGCTTCCTGTTATTTCGTACTGATGGATCTTTCTGTGGCTGTGTGGCTAACGGGGTTTCAGAGCAGTCAATAGAACAAAAAGAAACGTTGTAAAGGGTGGTCAAAGGGGCAATTAATTTGTAAGCTTTAGTGGTGTAAAGAGGTGGAAAATATATAATACTATCAGCGCCATGCGGTTTTATCCGCATAAGTCTCGATCCTGTGGGAATTTTGGGATAAAAAATATCCTCCAGGTTATAAACTATGTGTGCCAAATTTCATACGAATCCGTTCAGTCGTATTTGCGTGAAAGAGTAAGAAACATCCATCCTCACAAACTTTCGCATTTATAAAAATATTATTAGGATTTTATAGCCATGTAAGTTAAACAGTGTTTGGTTTTCCAGATACAAGAATTGACTATGCTTTAACGCTTCTATAGATTATTGCTCTTTGCATTGTTAACAGTGATTTAATAGTACTTATTAAAAAAAAACGAGATCTCTGTGTTCTTGTAGAATACATTTTTTTTTCTTTTTTTTATTAGCCTACATTGTCCCACTGCTAAGCAAAGCTGAGCCTTTGCTCAGCAGAATACATTAATATAAAAAAATACGTTAATTTATTTATTTATTTATTTATAAAACAATTGCTTGCTGCACTTACAGTAAACACCAAAGCAAGCCAAGAAAATAACATTTAGCTAAAAATCTTCATGCAAACATTTAAAATAGATTTACTGATATACCTACATAAATATGGCGACCTCCGGCTCCTGAGCAATCTGGGCAAACTATATGACACATTAACAGTGAAAATAAAGAAAAGAAAGAAATATCATAAACATCACGCCTTGTATTCCCGAAGGTTTGGGCAGCGGTGTATCTACATTTATAGTACACCCATACTTCGCCAGTTATGTTCAAGTCCCATGTAATAGGGGGCGAGCGCAAATCCAGAGTCCAGGCTACTACTGATCCGGGGTTACGGGAAAGTCCGAAAGGGATACCGTGGCCCCTGGCAACACAGGCAACTGAAGGAACACGGGTGGGTTTTTAGTCAGTAAGAGTCTGACACGCCCTCCCGCTCAGTTATTTGATGATTTCCCACCCAAAAAAAAAAAAAAAAGGCTAATACTGATAAATTCTAGATGAAAAAAATCCAATAAAGCTTTACTGTTTTTAAAGAAAGATATCTCCATTTTTATCTCACATGACATAAAAAACCTGAGGAACAGCATGCCACATTGTACCATCAATCATCTTCCCCATTTCACATATCCATACCTACCTCCCTGCCACTTCCCTTGATAAAAGCGTGATGATTTTCATACTGCTTGCTCCCCCAGCATTATAATTTCAAAGAGTCGGGTACCAGGTATGTAGTACATAAACTATATGAAGGTGACGGTGATGATCCATAGGGCCTTGAGTATTATTTAGTATTTGATGATGCTGGGAGTGTGGACTTAGGTACAAGATAAGCTGAGATTGTATATTGAGGCAAAATTTATACTTATGGTGTATCTATTTAATGATGTATAACCGGATGACTTTTTTTACCGTCTCGAAAACAAATGGGTATATTAGGTGAACGGAGTAGAAGCTTATGGCATACCTAGTTTTTCTTTCTTATTTCCACAGCTAAGAAAAAAAATTACATCAAAAAACACTACTTTAAAGTAAACTTTTCATATTAGAACAAAGAAAGAGAAATTTTGAAAAAAAAAAAAAAAAACGAAAAAAAAAATCGAATTTCAAATCATACGCATGTCGCGTATGATGTTTTTTTTTTTTTTCTATAAAAATATTAAGTACCTATAACTAAGTGAAAAATGCTACTCCGTTAACCTATTAAACCCATTTTTTTTCGAGACGGTAAAAAAAGTCAGCCAGTATAATGTTGTGATATTGATATCGAGTAGGTATACAATATAATGTTAACTTCTGTAATAATACGTGCTGCCCCCTAACAGAGTCATGTACTCTAAGTTTTAGCCTAGCCTGTAACTAAGTGTACATTATGCATTTTTTTTTGTAATGTTCCTGCCACAACTACAAGGTCCCAAGGCCGCAGTCACAGTGGTCGAGCCAAACACCACGAACCCTACAGGGGATGTCGACAAAGAGCGGTGAGTAATTACAGAAAAATGGGGAATAACTAGGTCATCGCAGATGTGTGCACGGATTATGGTGTTATAAGGGGTACTAGCTGCTGGCTGCGGCTTCGCCCGCAATCAATCTGCCTAGCCTTTTCCCAACTACGTTGGGGTCAGCTTCCAGTCTAACCAGATGCAGCTAAATATCAGTATTTTACATGGAGTGACTGCCTATCTGACCTCCATAACCCAGTAACTGGGTAATACGATACCCCTTGGTTGTCAGACTTTCGGGCTTCTGACAACCCGCAACGAATGACAAAGATCCACGAATGACAGCCGAGACCAACGGCTTAACGTGCAACCCCGGCAAGCGTAGCATTACCTGATAGATCGACCCGTGCGGCTGTTATTACTTAGCCACGAGCTCCTCCGCTTCACCGGCGTGGACCCTAATTCTTAATCTTAAATTAAATTAGCCTTCGTTACTCCTTATTAAATCAGCTATCAGCCAGTTAAAGTCTCGCCAAAATCAGTCCAGCCTTTTCGGAAATAAAACAAACAGACAGACAGGCAAAAAACTTTTATAAGTACCGTGTAAACTTTCGTATGCATTTAGTAAAAAGCTGTTATTTCGACATTACAAACAGACACTTCAATTTTATTTATTCGTATTGTATGTATGTATGTATGTAGAATGTACCTATGTATAGATTAAGGGAAACGGCAGTGCAGTACGCAGCAATTTATGTTTGTAGCTGAAATGTCCGGAAATCATTAGGTAATGCATGTCTTAGCTTGTTGTGGAAACACTTGGTAACTGCTAACCTCACGCCTGTATTCTCCGAAGGGTTAGGCAGAGGTGTACCTATAGTAGGTACACCCACATTTCGCCAGTTATGTTTAAGTCCCATCTAATAGGGGGCAAGCCTATTGCCATCAACCGGTTATAAATCCAGACTCCGGGCTGCTGCTAAGAAATTACAGATGGAAAAACCAAATTACACTATACTCGACCCCGGATCGAAGTCAGGACCAACGAGACAGTCACATCAATACATATAAAAGTCCTGACTCACTTACTGACCGACTCAACGCCCAGCAAAGAGGTTCCCTATATGATATAGGCAAGGAATTAGGTCGGATTATTCACAATAATAATACCTATAGGCCGGAACAAATCGCTGGCAAAGGGCACTAGCCCTTTTAATGGGGATTCTGTAACAGCTTTACTGAAACCAATTTATAATTGGATCTTCGTGCTGATTCTCTTATACACCGAACTAAACTAACTAAACTATGACTAAAATTCCTTACTTTTGGCTATGAGAATCTTATAGCTATTCTGCAAAAATAATTGTCTAAATTAAAAAAAAATAACACAACTAAAATCGAATGGCGGGCCTCGACATGTTTTATATGGAATTTTTCACTTTTTGTATGGAAAACATGAAAAAATATTACCTACATGTTAAGGTTTAAGGGTTTCATTAAGGGGTCGAATTTTTTTTTTGCGAAAGGACTCACCATTTTCGAGATATAAGCAAAACAAAGAAAAAAAGATACATAACTGTTTTTGCACTGAAAGTCGAGGTGTTGGTGTGAATTTTAGTTCATGATAACTAATTTTATTCCACACCTTTTTAGTCGCGATTAACAATAGTCAGATTTAGCCACTTGTAGGCCAGAAAACCAAAATTTTAGGTGAAATACGTCAAAATCAGAATAGCAAAATTGTCATTTTCACTAAAGTAATAACGCAGTGCCATCTTAGTGCTGTCAAACGAAAATATAATTAAGTTGTGTCACTTAAGTCTATTTCAGAATGGGATGGAGTCGTCTTAGACAGGAATAAACTAAATTTTGGTGATTTTTAGTCTAGTTTAGAGGCATTTGTGAGAAGAGAATCGGCACCAATTTCATTTTGATCATCAATTTCCATTCCATTACATACTGGTCTACCTAAACAAATGATACCAAACATATTACAGAAAGTACTCGAGACTGTAATAATGCGCAACCACCCCACATGCAGACATTGCCTAATCAATAGTCAAATAACTCCACATTACACAGGGTGCACTGCAATTTCATCAAAACACCGCCACATACACCCTGTATAGACAAATCCTATTGCATGCCTTTCGCCACCCTGTCATTGCGATGCCGAATGACGTCATTGAGGCAAGAGATGGATTCGAACCATAATTTCTGGACACAACTGCACACACTACGAAATCATCAAAATTGCGGTACGATTTTAGTTTCAACATACATTGCTGTATCAGTTAAGGATAATATTGAAGATGATCAAAGAGAGGGAGTAATGTATGATAAACAAAGGGAGGTAGACGAATGATTGGGGGATGTAATTGGTAAATGACGTGTGCCATTTAGAGGCCTGATGGACGAACATTAGGCCGTCTGCGCCGTTGTGGGCCGGACGCATTCCATTTGTTCGAGGGTTTCGCACTAATTCCACAAATGTACCAACGGGTTGGCGGAAAAACGTGAAGTAATGTGTCACATGACAATACCGGCCATGTTCTTTTTCCTTTTTTAAACGGCAACTCTTTTGTGGGACGTGGTGACTTGAATTTTTGTAATTTGGAAACGTTCCCGCAAAGCGGTCTTGATATTTTTTTGGGAAAAGGTTTTATCAGGTCTAATGAAAGTAATTTGTTTGTTAATAGTCTGTTACATTTTGCATCAGGCAGGTGAAAATAGTCTTTAAAGGCTAGCAGATTAAATGCACATGAATAAAACTGTAGACACCGACTCCACATCGCAATAATCGTCAAAAGTATTTTAATAGGCAAGCATTAAACTCAGTCGTTATTAGTACAAGCGTTAAGCCTCGTGCTGACTGGCGCGACGCGACGGCGGGACGCGACACCGGCAATTGTTCTACCGTGAAGTTTTCTATTGCTAGAGTCGCGTCCCACCAGTCTGCATGAAGGTTTACACTGCTACTGCCTCTTGATGAGAGGTATAGCCATTTTGTTTTCTACCAACAATGCATGCAACAATTGCATGTTTCCGAATTAAAAAGTACTTAGTATTGTATAACAAATTATTGTTATACCAATTGTATTGGTAGAACATATAGATCAACCTAAAATGTATATTTTAAGACCTTTTATGTACCTGTGTTCACAAATAAAGTTTGATTTGATTTGAAGAAACCTTTGAAAATAAAGAGATAAATCTAGGAAGAGCCAACCCCAACATATATTTGAATGAACTTAATAAATATGTAGGATTATTGCTACTTTAGAATACCCTTTTCCTATAAACCCCACTTCGAATATACTCCTACGCAAACTTAGCATCACAAACAAGCAAGTGATGCATGAACAAGAAATGCACTCTCCAACCTTGACATTCCCAGTGTACCAACATCGTAATAATGTAATAACTTTAAGATAATGTTCAATACATTTTCCATTTCCTTTCAGACTTGTTTCAATACTTTGTAACAAAGGGTGACCTTCAGATGTTTCAGTATGATTATCTGGATCGTGTTGAGATTGACCTAGACCTTGGCATTCACATTGAGGAAGAAAGCTAGGTTTCTAATTCGACTGTTTTCTATTTGGGAAACAATGTCTTGGAAATATTTCCTAAGACAAAAATCGAAAGAAAAAAAATGTTAACTTTATTTCTTAATTAAAGTAATTCTTTATAAAAACAGCTAATAACATATTTTTTTTAAAGATATCTGGTCTTAGATGCATTCTTACTACACGAGCTCTTTAGCTGTTTTTATTACTAGCTTTTTTACTAAAAAAATAGCAAAAAACGCATAGGCTAGACTGAATAGGCTCTTAATAAACTAGTGCGCCTCACCATCGACGATTGCATCACTGCTTACCATCAGGTGGGATCGCAGTCAAGCGCTAGTTTATAACCATTAAAAAAAAAAAAAAAAAAAGGTAAAATGTAGTAATTATGACGGGGAAAGGCGTAAGTATTTGGTCACTGTCTTTTATAACCATGAAAAAAAGCACAAACCAAAAAGCACATTATTTTTTGCTTTTTCGATAAACCTGTGAATGGACAAAGTGAATCAGTAGGTGATCAAAAAATCAAAAGTCATTTATTCAAAATAGGCTATGAATCAGCACTTTTTGAACGTCAAAATTACATCAGACCATCCCCCAAGTATAAAATACAATACCGTACGTCTTAAATGTCACTGCGTAGAAAGAATAATAAAGGGACAATCAAAAACTACCGATTCAGTTCAGACCCTAACTCAATCCTTGACATTCAAGCAAGGTCGGCTATAACAAAGGACTAAGACGCACGCTGTGCAGTATAATTTTATGTGAAATAGAACCTGCAGCGATAGCACAGAATTACACTAGGAAAGATCTGGAATAGGTGCTATGACGTCACTTGTTGAAGTGGTGTAAGCTCTTGATATCAGTACATTTTTATGTTAATTAGTTCGATAGAAATTCTCCTCTACACTAGGGGGTTTATTCACAAACGTTGCTTAAAGTTAAGTAATGATTAGCGACGCTGAGGAGCTACACTGCCCGACACCCTCACTTTAGCGCTCGGCGTGGCAACACGTCGTGTTCAGGTTCGCGACAAGTTTTGTTACAGGGCTTTTTATGACTCTTTAGGAATAGTCAAGCGGAATAGGTTACTAAATATATCTACGTCTATTGTATTTTATAATGGATTTCCTCCAAGTCACGCCTGAATCAATTAGCTCTGTCATACCAATTCGTTTCGTTTCTTTCGTTTTTTCTTCGTATGACAATGACGTTTGCTAGCGGTAGCTATTATTAAAACTAGAACTTTAAAATCGTTATACCTACCACAGTTATCCTATATAAACTACCCAACACTGCAACACTTAGTTTGCCACCCCATTTTTCCCCAAGACACGCTAGAAGAGTACTTTGAATAATTGAAAAAAAACTGTCAAGTGTTTGGGGTCCCCAAGACCCTTTATAGGTCAGTAGCGTAATGTTGAGCCGTGAACATGGAAGGGTTAAGAGTGGGCGGGGGAGTGTTAAAAATGTAACGCCTTGTTAGCGAAATGTACTTGGGTTATATGTACCTATTTAGGTTTACTTAAGTATTATAGGGGTATAATGTCCTGGATTCGATTCCCAGTGTTATTGAGTTGTTCTATCAGGAATTTCTCAGTAGCAGCCCGGAGTCTGGATTTGTGCCCCGTTTGTGGCTGATGGGAATAGTTTCGCCCCCTATTACCTGGGACTTAAACATAGGTAATTTTCCTGAAAATTATATTTAATTTTATTTATTTTTACTTATATTATAAATGGGCCGACTATGATTTTGGCCGACTAGCCGACTAGCCGAGTAGTCGGCCAAGCCGATCATTGCTTTCGGTTGAGTACGGGTGAAATCGGAAATGTTCGTAACTCTACGCTTTCGGCTCGTAGGGCGCGTGGCGCACGACCGACTAGTCGGCTTTCCTGACTAGTCGGCCACTAGTCGGTACATCACTAACTTATATTTACAGATCTTAAACCTAATGTAATAGTGTGGCAAAAAAATATTCATTAACCTTTTCTAACTCCTTAATTAATTATCAAAGATAAAACCCTTGACACGTTAATCTATCGAAAAACTCGAGACGGAATTAATAAAAACATTTTCTCAGCAAGCCCATAAATAATCCGAATTGATGTTAATTAATGACATTGAAGATTATTAAAGAGCGGGTATCAAAAGGCGAATTATAAGGAAATCTGAAGAAACAAGGGAGGGATAGAAATGAGAATGTCACGAAGTAATCGGATGGTCGGCAGCAGACGAGACGTTGATAAATAGTCGTCAATGTTCGGAAGATGGCGCATGGTCCAAGTGATGAACGAAATAACAGCGTATTACGGAATTTATTATACTTCTGCCCGCGACTACGTCCGGGTGAAATTTCAGCCTCCGACCCACCGCGTCGCATGCCATTACCTTCCCGCCCGCTCTATTACTTCGTTTTCGCTTAGCATTCTTGCTGACTTTTTTTTCCTTGCTCGGCTTCTAAGTGTCATAGCGAGATGTTACATAGCCTGTAACCTTCCATAAGAATTGGGATATCTAAGGCAAAATAATTTTTCAAAGCCGACTGGTAGTTCCGGAGATTACCACTACATACAAACTTATAAACAAATATCATCTACTACATACAATCTTACAAACAAACAAACTTTCATCTCCTTATAATATTAAGTATAAATAAATAAACTCGCGCCTCCTTCCCATGAAAGAAACTACAGAACGCCATCTCCTAGGATCCTTAAATACTCCTTTTGCTTCGTTTACGTTCATACCAGGTCATACACGCACACCAAATACATAAATACATGTTCTTCAATTAACTGTAAAATACTAAAATCCAATATCTGTACAAAAACAATTGATATTTTTGTATGTTCTTAAAAACATTGATCTATCAATTATTAAACTTGACTGTTATATCATAATCTTTATTACGTAAAGAAGATGTTAAAAGATCATCTTTCTCTATTTTGGATTTTCGCAGGTATCCGCTGGATGCTAGAAGCACAGAACCGGTCGAAGTGGTGGTGCTTGGGGGAGACCTATCTCCAGCAGTGAACGTCTTTCGGCTGACATGATGATGATGATGACGAAATACTTATTTGCACTGATAAAAAACTCTTCATTTTAAGCCTGGACTTGTGTCAAAACCCAACTAATATTATAAATGCGGGAATGAGTTTGTTTGTTTATTTTTTACGCTAAAACGCTAAAACGCCTAAAGGGATTTGGATAAAATTTGGCACAAGGGTAGACCATAACCTGGAGAAGGACATAGGCTAAATCACGGATAACAGATAGTGAACAAATAAAGAAAACATTATAATGGAACCTGCATTCGCTTTTAACTTATACCACAAGAAGATGAAGACAAAAGATGTCTGTATCACTAATAGGCTTAACAATAATGTTAGTAGCTGCACTCCGCTTAATTGTTTACGATACTGTGTGTCACGGGGAGATTAGATACGTTTTGTTTTGATTGTGAGGTTTCAGATTACGGAAAATGTTTGGGAAAGGTAGCTTTGCGTAGCGTCGCGCTGTCGCGTCGCGCCTGTTTGTGGGAGCCTTTACTTGTAAACCACCAACCTACAATAGGTATCATTTCATTGATTGCACAACTAGCTGTTGCCCGCGACTTTGTTTGCGATCTAGGATGAAAAGTTGTCCTATGTCCTTTTCCAGGTCATCGTCTAGCCTTATGCCAAATTTCATCCAAATCCGTTACCTTATATACTTTTTATATATAATAGTAGGAAAGTTGTTCTAATCAAAAGTTTCTGCTCATTGTTTTCTATTATTGAAATAATCCATACACCAAGCGACTGATATCATGCCCATGTGCAATCAATACTACGATATGGACTTGTAATGTGGGGAAACGGCACAGACCAACACAAAGCATTTGTAGCACAAAAAAAATGCATAAGAGCAATGTATGACATGAAACCTGATCAATCATGTTAAGAGGGTGCATCCTAAAAGTTGGCAACGTCGTAAATAGCTGTCAAATATTTACCTGTTTCGATTAATTTGGAAATAATACTGTATGGAAATAAGAAATGTGGCTAACCAATTGACTAGAATATTAATAATGAATTGCAATTATAACATTGAATTTGATGTTGTACCCGTTTTAGGTGAAAAAAAGGCATTTGGAAAGTTACCAAATACTTTTTTTACATCTAAAACTAACTATTCGGTGTTACGATATTAATTATTGCATTTCATAATCAATATTCTAGTTCGCTAGTTAGCCACATTTTTTATTTCCATACAGAAATATTATCAAATTAATCAAAACAGCGAAATATTTGACATCTATTTGCGATCTAGTTGCCAACTTTCAGAATAAACCATCTTAACCGATATTTAAAAACCTTGGTTTGTTGCCTCTACCCTCACTTTACATTTATGAAACATGTATGTTCGTAGCAAACAACAAAGATTTATTTAAAACTGCAAATGATGTGAATCCAAGAAATCGTAGAGATCCATTCAGACTCGTACTAAATGACCTTCCTAGATCTACAAAATACAATAAGAACTGTTTAGCAATGTGTGTACGTATTTATAATAATATTATATAAACTTTATAAATTTATATAAAATTATATAAACGTTGACTTCTAGAGAATTTAAGCACAAACTATATAAATGGCTAAATATACAAAATATCTATTCTATTAAAGAATTTATGGAGACTAAATATGCTCCAAGTATAAGTAATATTATGTGATGTAACGCATGCCGACAAGTTTGCATGCTATGTATGGATAGCAAAACATGTAAGCACTAATTTTAATGTAACATCTGTAATACCATGTTTTAATGCAAATAAAAATGATTTGATTTGATTTTTGATTTGATTTGATAGTGGATATCAGCTGTTTTACATAACGAAGTTGTTTTGTAAAACAGCTAACGGTTTTTTAAAACAGCTAATTCGGCAATCCATCTGCGACAGATACATTTTGACTAAAGGCAAAATTCTTACGTGGATCGTACAAGGGTAGGTACAATATTTTCCGCAGTACAGGAATTCAAATTTCTACGTTAACGAAAACACTAAGTAAATTAATTCCACCATCTAAACACCAAAATAAAATAAAACAAGCACCTTAATTATTCAGAACGGCACAACCAACCCTGCAATGCTTATGCAAAGTAGAAACGACAAAACAAAAATGAGAGACAATATTTATACCTCTCACGTGTCATTGAACACAAAAAACGGTACCGCAAATGTATGCAAATTTCTGTGCGTTTTAGCAAATACTGTATATTTGCATAAACGCTCAATATTAGATGGTTCATACGCATATTAAGAGGGTGCATCCTAAAAGTTGGCAACGTCGTAAATAGCTGTCAAATATTTACCTGTTTCGATTAATTTGGAAATAATACTGTATGGAAATAAGAAATGTGGCTAACCAATTGACTAGAATATTAATAATGAATTGCAATTATAACATTGAATTTGATGTTGTACCCGTTTTAGGTGAAAAAAAGGCATTTGGAAAGTTACCAAATACTTTTTTTACATCTAAAACTAACTATTCGGTGTTACGATATTAATTATTGCATTTCATAATCAATATTCTAGTTCGCTAGTTAGCCACATTTTTTATTTCCATACAGAAATATTATCAAATTAATCAAAACAGCGAAATATTTGACATCTATTTGCGACGTTGCCAACTTTCAGAGTAAACCCTCTTAATAACGATTATGAACGCCATTTTAAAAATGTCGGGGTGCAAATGACCGGTCATTTTCTCTGTCATCATTTGAAGGGTTGGCGATTTTTCACGTTTCCAATAAATATGACGGGAACTGTGTTGAATAAAATTATTCATAGGTGCATAAATTAATGTTGTCGGGTCATTAAAAGTAATGAAAAACGCACACGTATTTGCACCCATATGAAAATTAAAATTAATGGTTTTTGAATAATCATTTAGTCATGTGTTTTCAATTTGTTTCAGTAACTTATTAGTGTTTTTAGCCATATTTTTCTTTGGCCTGAATCAATTATTGCAAGTAAAATGCGTTCTAGAAGGTATTTTAATTTCTTATTGAAACGAAATGAAATCCGATGCACTGACTCCCAAACTTTACTTGTTTTATTATTTGAACTTTAACCCATAATTTTTCTTTCTTTTTCTTTTTAGTCTAGTAGCCGCAAGCGCTACTGCTGAGCATGAGGTGCTGGGTTCGATTCCCGGGTCGAGAAAAGTGTTATTTAGTTTTTCCATCTGTAATTTCTCAGTAGCAGCCCAGAGTCTGGATTTGTGGCCAGTTGATGGCAATTAGGCTCGACCCCTATTATATGGGACTTAAACATAACTGGCGGATAAAACGATTCCTGTTTGGTCGAATCCGCCCAGAGATGTTAAAGAAGTAAAAGAAAATATTGTGACTTAACCAAATAGTAGCTGAGAATTGGTTACCATTTTTGTGTTTTACTTGAGGAGAGGTAGACGACCTGCTGAAAATAAATAAATAATTCGAGATGCATTCCTTTAAACCTATCAAATATAGGTATCCTATTTGATGCAGCTGTAAATTCAATGACAGTTTGAGACCTTTCATAAATGCGATGCAATTTCTGAAACACCGCAGTATAAAGTGATCTTCAGACGGATCACAGAATGATGCATCGTGTGCACTATTCTGTGATCAAGACAATACGCATACTTTCAAGATAAAATAAACACATCACGTCATAGAATATTGGCCAGTCGGCAAAGTAAGAACAGGAATGACTACACAGCACTCCGATTTCGAAACACACTTTCAATGAAAATCCGAAAAAACTACCAAGGAAATTGCTGACCCATTGCTTCATACGTTTGAAAAATTTGCCTACTCAACAACGTAAATAACGCAATGAAAATGGTAGAGATGTCAAAATGACTGTCATTGCCATTGTAAGAAAGTTAGGCAATTATCCCGCTGGCTGCTTTAGACTATATATATATACATTTCAGATTTTTAGGGTTTCGTAGTAAACAAGGAACCCTTATAGTTTCGCCATGTCCGTCTGTCTGTCCCCGGCTTAGCGCAGAGACTATTACTACTAGGAAACCTCCCCTACATGTAAAGTGGGGATATCTTTTTTTTTTCGTCTATCCCATGGTGTGGGGTATCGTTAGCTCGTTCAAAAATATTGTGAGCTTGTTAAAATCATTTTTGGATTGAACAATCCGTCTGCGAAATATTAAGCTTTAAAGTTCTAATTTTTGTCAGAGTCAAGTGTCCCCCCGCCCTGCCAGCTAAACGGTAAGTTCTGGATATGTGGAAAAATTCATAGCATTAGTATATATAACGAAATTAAAAGGAAAACTATCACAGCTAAGTAGGCTCTACTAGTTAACGAGTAATTAACGACCAACTTAAATTTGCAGTTGCAAAAACATGTTCTACCATACATTTTGTATGGGAGATCATGTTTTTCAACTACAATGTTAAGTTTGTTCTTGGGATAAGTTCATCCCAGCTACGGAACCCTTCATTGTGCGTGGTCCGACACGTACTTGGCCGGTTTTTTTACTCATGAAGCGATTAGTCGCGGCGTTACGCTCGGTCGTCTATCAACCCCTTACTGATCCTATTTTTAAGGTCGTATACTTTACGTTTCACAAAACAATAAACAATAGCATTACGTATTGACGGCTCAATCGATTCGACAGTTTTTATTGGCCATAGCGTCTCAGTTTTATCTGAAAAGTGCATTGCCATGTTGAGAGAATGACTATGGAATAATAAAACACCTATACACGTTTTATATCGTTTTGGATGAACGTCAATCGTGTGTTTTATTTTCGTTCTGAAGTAGGTGATGAAAAGATAATTTATTAGATGATTATCATGATCAGATAAGGGATAAGATAATAAATACTAACAAGTTCTATCAACCCAAGAAGAATCTCACACGCTCACATCCAATACAAATATAATCATGCGCATTAAATTGTATAACCAAATGCCAAGTAACGTAAATACACTTCCATTTTTTTAAATGTAAGCGCAATTCTACAAAAAAAAATGCTTTTATAAATTAGTTGTGAATTTTAGGATTTTGAATTTAATATTATATAATTTACGAATCGCATGCGTTCTATGATTTTGCATTCTATGACTATGAATTTTTAATGCAATCTATGCCTTTGATTTTGCCAGACAGACGTTCATTGCGTTATTTACGTTGTTGAGCAGAGGAATGTTTCAAACCTATGACGGCCTCAGCACACCTATTTGAGTAGCTTTGTTTGGTATATTGGCGTGTGCTAGCTGACTAATATTTTAATGTATGTTTTGTGTTGCGTAATGTAAATGATTTTTTACTATTGTAGACAATCATTTTTTTCCCAATTGAACAGACAGTTGTGCTGCTGGGGATTTTGTTGCGCCACTTCTTCTTCCCAGCTAAAGCACTAGGACGTTGTGAAGGGTGGGCGTTTTGGGCGACTGTCTTATGAAATTTTGACGTTCGAAAAGTGCTGATTCTCAGCCTTGTTTGAATAAATGAATTTTGATTTGATCTGATTATAGCTGAACATGATACGAGCGCGGTTTCGCTGCTATGGTTTCGCGGCCTGCAGCAATTTATTACGGATTTCTTTCAAAACCCCCAATTTTAGAGAAAGTGTTTAACGCAATTAGGGTGCAGGGCTAATGAATTGAATCGTACATCAATATAACAACCCATACTTGTGAAGCTATTAATAAATAAAACATAGTGAGTAATAAAGCCATCACGGTACTAATGGTACTCAAATTACACACCACGGGTACCAGATGGTCAGAACACCAATTAAAATGATATCAGTCGTTCGTCACAAATAGTCCCGGTATTTTTAACTTTCTGTTTTCTTTTTTGAGTAATTTATGGATGGGTTATTCGTATTGAATTTTGTTGAGGAGCTCGTGGCTAAGTAATAACAGCCGAACGGGTCGATCCATCAGGTTAAGCTGCGCTTGCCGGGGTTGGTCCGTGGATGGGTGACCATCTTTACATACCGAGACTCCTCCGTGCCTCGGAAAGCACGTTAAGCCGCTGGACCCGGCTGTCATTCGTAGGTCATTGACAGTCGTTACGGGTACTTTGAAGCCCGAAAGTCTGACAACCACTCTTAACAAGGGGTATCGTATTGCGGCTCGTATACACTGGCGCGATATCGCGGGCGAGGCAGGCAGTGCTACCCTTGTCGCGAGATATAGCGCCAGTGTGTACGAGCCTTTACCCAGTTGCTGGGTTGTGGAGGTCAGATAGGCAGTTGCTCCATGTAAAATACTGGTCTTCAGTATACGGTTAGACTGGAAGCTGACCTCAACATAGTTGGGAAAAGGCTAGACTATATTTTAACCAACTGAAATTCGTTTGTAGCCCCCGGAAGACGCTAACGTTAATTAGTTTACTAAGTTATAATGAAAATTGTTTCACACAATGACCACAGCCAAAATTGTTCGCGTTAACCCTGCAAATGCGTTCGACGGGTCTTAATGGTCCCGGTCTAAGTTTAATTTAATATTAACTGTTGCAACAAGACGGCGGTCTTAGATGCAACTTAATACGCTAAGGTTTTGTTCAAACATGCGATTTGTCGCACATATTTTAGATTTTAAGTCCTTTTAGTATACGTTTTAAAGTCATAAAAGGTCAACATTCTCTTGCTATTATAACATATTTTTTTAAATAAAACGTTGCCTCACACTACGAATTTCTCCTGTATTGTGGGTGTTTTTACAAACAACATTTAAACTCACATACACAAACAGCCAGGGGTCGGGGCAATATGTCTTTTTATTCTACTTCTCTATTAGTCCATCCATCTTGGTAGTCAATCGCTTTCTAGACATATCATTTTTCACACAATCCATCCACATTCATAGCCAAAACTTTCCTCACGACATTTTCCTCATTCCTTCGCATCACATGCCCATATCAAGACAACCGATTTCCACGAAACTTTTCAGTCACCGGTGCCACTTCCTCATATATACTCATTTCTTATTCTATCATTCGTGTAACACCACAAATACCTAATAAAAGGTGATAAAAAGAAACAATAACTTATTGCCAAAATAAACAATGAGAAGAAAAGAACGCATTCCAAACGATAATTTTTGAAGTAACCTGGGTACACTAAAGGATGCTTTCCACCCAGCGGCTCGCATCGCATGGAATCGGAACGGATTTTACAATCTTTAAACGATATTAAATTGTCACAGTATTTAAAGTCTTTATTACCAAGCCGCGCACACGCGATCATAGCCGAAAGTATGCTGCGACGCGCGATCGGCTTTCTTCGCCTGTCGTCGTATCCGATTGGATCCTTTCGGGTGCAACACTGTAGAAATGAAACTATTTATTTGACTAGACGCGGAAACCAATACTTTCGCAAGCGAAGGGACGGAGCCCATCGTATGCGTCGTCATCCTGCCGGACCTGTTCGGCTGTCGCCGCATCTGTTCCTGGAAATCATCCCTAATAATGGTGATTGATAATGACCTAATTTGATTAATTAATCGAAGATCCAATTATCAAAATTGCAATCTTTAATTACATACAAGAAATCTGACAATATACCTTTTTACAATAATACAATTAATATCAGCATGCAAAAGCACGTCTACAATAAAACAGTTTCTAGGAAATTGCAAATAGTGTTGTACAGAGAAAACTACGAGTATTGAAAACTTTGGAGCGAATTTAACCCCCCGCGTAGGTCGTTGACTGGTAATCGAAACATTCGCATACTCGTAGCTAGAATAGGGTTAACAAGAATATTGATAGCATGTATTACGTTAGACATGTTAAATGGACCTACTTTATCTTGTTTAAGTAGCGTATCACAAACTAGGTTATCTGAAATATAAATAACAGTAAGAAGAAGAGAATAATGAATTGATGTGGTGTATAAATAACTACTTGGATGCGACGCATCGAAAGAATTTCTTTAAGGGACGATATTTAAATTTATAAAGTACCAAGATACAAACTACCTGTATGGGACTCACTGGCAAATCAGAACTAATTTATTCAAACTATTCGACGCTTTCCGCTACAAAGGGCGTAACTCCAAATCCCATACTTTTGGCAATGAGCAAAAAACAAAAACAAAAAAAAACTTTTTTAAATAATTCTTTTCTTTCTATACTTATAAAATTGAGTTCTAGGAAGAAAGTTCTTAAATTTTGGCAGTCCTTTGCCTCATTTAATTACAATTATGTACAACAGTTATTAAAGAAGTTACCATGGAGTTACACCCCTGAAAACCAAAAAAAATGTAGATACAACCCATAATTAAGTAGCCTGGTAACAAACATCTGCAGTAAAAACCGGTTATGTACATACAAGAGTAATTTTTATAGTTGTAAAGACCATTTTTTTTGCAAAATATGTAGATACCCCCTGTTATTATTAGTAATGCAATAACTCTATGAGCAATTTAATTAATAAGGATCGATAATAATTATTTAATAAGGATGGATTTTAGGTATTTTTAGTATAAATAATGATTACTTGAGTAAAAATGAAATAAAAGGTTTTAAAAATCAATACGTATTTATTATTAATTGGTACATAATAGGAACGTTCTGCACATACACAACAACTAAAACTTACAACTTATAAATGCCGCGATATATAAGGTGCTATAAAAATATCTGCCACGGCTGCAATGGGAGATAGTATTGTGTTTATAGATTACAATAGTAAAGATAAATTATTGATCATGTGTCATATTTTTTTTCATACAAAAAATTGTACGTATAAATTTGCAAGTGACGAACTAGTCAGCTGATTTCAGTTTTCATTCACAGAACAGATGGAAAGAGATAGCAGTTGTTTTCATTGACGAAGTGCACTTCGCGCGTAATTTGTGAACCACGTTATGCAGAGTAGAGTCAATGTTTATTTAACTACTTTATTTTTTCAAATTGATTTAACTGTGCCGGGGTACGAAATTTCTTCACTATTGTTATCTTTAAACACAATACTACCTCTCATTAAAGCCGTGGCAGATATTTTTATAGCACCTTATATATAATTCAAATTATTTTTTTTATTAATTATTACGTGTACACATAGACAAATCACAATATAATTATATTAATTGAGCAAAAAGGTTGACAATCAACAACAACTTCTGCATTTTATCTTGGTGATTATTATTCAAGTGCTCATTGATCGCTTTCAACTTCATCCTCTTCATCAGTTTGAGGAAGAGTTTCGATAATCTGAGATTGATAGGGCAGTTGTGAGTATTCAGCATGAAAACGTTTTGGAATTGATCCATTTTCACACAACCGTTTAAGATCATATTTAGCAGTAGCAATAGGCAGGCTAGTTGTATAAAATGGGTGTAAGTTTAATACCATCACTCCTTTGTATCTCTCCCTTTTTTCTGCAGATAGTTCCACAGTTCTATTGTTCCTCTTTCCTTTTCCCTTTCCTTTTCCTTTATATTTTGTATCTTCAAACAATTGCAAAGTGTGTGACTCAGTGCCTTCCCTCATGGAGTATTTGAATTCCATTTGATCCAAAGTCTTCTTTTTGAATGTGGCTATTTTCAAATCCCTATATTTGAATTGTTTCAGCGATTCTTTAGTGAATGTTTGTGTGAAAATGGATCAATTCCAAAACGTTTTCATGCTGAATACTCACAACTGCCCTATCAATCTCAGATTATCGAAACTCTTCCTCAAACTGATGAAGAGGATGAAGTTGAAAGCGATCAATGAGCACTTGAATAATAATCACCAAGATAAAATGCAGAAGTTGTTGTTGATTGTCAACCTTTTTGCTCAATTAATATAATTATATTGTGATTTGTCTATGTGTACACGTAATAATTAATAAAAAAAATAATTTGAATTATATATATCGCGGCATTTATAAGTTGTAAGTTTTAGTTGTTGTGTATGTGCAGAACGTTCCTATTATGTACCAATTAATAATAAATACGTATTGATTTTTAAAACCTTTTATTTCATTTTTACTCAAGTAATCATTATTTATACTAAAAATACCTAAAATCCATCCTTATTAAATAATTATTATCGATCCTTATTAATTAAATTGCTCATAGAGTTATTGCATTACTAATAATAACAGGGGGTATCTACATATTTTGCAAAAAAAATGGTCTTTACAACTATAAAAATTACTCTTGTATGTACACACGGCTACACATCAAGCTATACATTTCCAGTATAAGCTGACCTCGCATTGTACGGAAATCCTATATAATGCGAGATCAGCATTAACTGGAAATGTATAGCTTGATGTGTAGCCGTGTGTACATAACCGGTTTTTACTGCAGACGTTTGTTACCAGGCTACTTAATTATGGGTTGTCTCTACATTTTTTTTTTGGTTTTCAGGGGTGTAACTCCATGGTAACTTCTTTAATAACTGTTGTACATAATTGTAATTAAATGAGGCAAAGGACTGCCAAAATTTAAGAACTTTCTTCCTAGAACTCAATTTTATAAGTATAGAAAGAAAAGAATTATTTAAAAAAGTTTTTTTTTTGTTTTTGTTTTTTGCTCATTGCCAAAAGTATGGGATTTGGAGTTACGCCCTTTGTAGCGGAAAGCGTCGAATTATGTATGTTTGTAGTTACACCAAGTTTGCTGTCTAATTGTAAAATAACTGTATTTTTTTGTAGGTCGTAAGTCACAATTTATTTTGTTATTGTGTTTTACCCCGTTTTTCATTCGAGAAAATATGTATGTTTGTAGTTACGCCAAGTTTGCTGTCGAAATGTAAAATAATTGTGTTTTATGACTCGGTTTTGGGAAAAAGTGATGTTTAGCTTTAAGAAAATGTGGGGTAGTAAAAACCATTTTTTTCACCGTAGCGCAATTTCAAATATACAGATCGAAAGAGCGTGAAAAACTAAGTAAGACTGCATCAAAAAGTGAATTTGGCCAAAATGGTCTTTACGCCCTTTGTAGTGGAAAGAGTCGATATTAAGAATCAGAACGTCAAAATTACATGACCTAGTCCCCCAAAACGCCCCCACCCACACACTTCCTAGTGCTTTAGCAGGGAAGAAGAAGTAGCTCAACAAACTCCCCAGCAGAACGAGAAGAGTAGGAAACAGAAGTTAGAAGAACTTGAAATAATACTTTAAAACCCAGCTGTAGCTAATATTTTAAACTAGTCATGTCGTCTAAGCTTGGTGTTAACCTGCGAACCTGCTCACTGTATTACATGGATAATAAACTATTTTATAATTGTATTTCCATTAAGAAAGCCACACGTCATCCTCCTCTACAGTTTCTCTTTGCCAATCTGACTGATTTTATTTTTCTACATGGTTGGAATTTGCGATTGGAATCTATTCTTCTGCCACAGAATTTACAGTGACTGACGCTTCAAAACAGACCAAAGTCAGAACTATAAAGTATTTTGACACCTCACGCTCCATTTTCCGTATTTCAGTCGCAAATCCGTGTCATACCTTATAAAGTTCTAACGTATGGCCAGGCGCGTATTGTGTTGTCGTGTGCAGACGGACCGTTAATGTGCGGTCGGATTACGGAGCGCTATCAACAATGCGGCCGCGATTAAGTCGAGCTAGTACCGAGTTTCGGTACCGGTACCGGTACTTTGGACCGGGGGTCGCAGTTGCAGGGTTAATGAAATTGATATGAGTGTGGAAAATAAAATTATTTTACTTGACAATTATCAACGTAACGTGACCATACTTAAAATTACCAAAATTATAAAAGATATGTCCACACATACATACACCTTATTTCCATGGGGGTAGGCAGAAACTACAGAATGCCACCTGTTACGATCAAAAAGAATGATCAAAAAAAAATTATTCAGAAAGTAGATTAAACAAGTTGAAATACCTTGCTTAAAGTAAGCACTAAATGATACTTCAGACTAAAATAGTTTCCTTTACTTATAGGGAATATTATTTCACACCACCTGCACGTATAGCATGACCACAAAAGAAACGGGTTTTGTCGACGGAAGAATAGACAAAATGACAGATGAACAATAACAATCTGTCATTTTGTCTATTCTTCCGTCGACAAAACCCGTTTCTATGGTGCATTTCGTCAAGCGTGCTGCTCGGTCATGCCAAATTATATGTCATGTAAAGCAAGTCATAATAGCCCTAGGCTCTAACCGGGCAATAATATTAGCCATGAATGTAATTATAACCCGCTGGTCAATAATGTGATTTGGAATCGAAAAACGTGATAGTCTTCTGCATTTATTACTTGAAGTACAAGTACCTACCCATAACAGTAAAATCAGATAAAACAGTTAAGATTTAATTTACTAAACTTTCAATTATAACTTTAATAGTCAGGTTTATAACAAAGTCCGGGTAGCATCTGCGAAAAGGGTTAACCCGTCAGTGACTACGGTTGTTAAGAAGTAACCGAATTATTAGTAATTGGATTAACCACGTTGTTGCATTCAAGCGTAGTGGAATTTATTTGAATGGCTTGTCATTTAACCCTTTAACTGCTGCCGGTTGCAAGAGGGAGTTTTAATTTTGGTCTTAATTAAATAAAATGTTTTGTATTGCGACACTAAAAGGAAGAGAGAAATCCTTTTGTGAGTGGTGGGTGGGTAAATGTTGAAAGATCTAAAACCAGTCTGGATTTGCGCCCGTTTGATGGCATTAGACTCGACCCCTATTAAATGGGACTTAAACATTGAACTATAGGTGCACCTCTGCCTAATCCTTCGGGGAATACAAATACGGGCGTAATGTTATGTTTTCTAAAACCAATGAAAATAACAATCGCGTTATTTTTCGTGTGTGAACAATCTTAATAATTAAATATTTTTTATATTAGTAAAAAAAATGTCTTAATAGTTTCACTAAAGTGGTTCCAAAGCTTTTTAAGGACTGGAGAATATTTTACACGGCTTTTCGCTTGACAATCGAAAATTATAGCAAAAAAAAACAACAAACAATTTCACGCTCTTAAGCCATCGTTCGCAGCCACATTTGAATATTTCAAAACATCCAATCTACATTATCTGTTCAAATATAAAAAGAAATATACCCGATGCCAACAGGAAATGCTTTTATATTTGTCAACGTCACATCCCCACGGTGGAGTAACAAAAAAAACGAAAAAAAAAAAAGAATTGACGTGACATTCTTTTTTCAAATGAACCGTGACGACGCTCGGCCTCTCTTATTAGATTAACAGGTCGATTTGCAATTCTGTGTGTTCATACACATGTTTATTTTACGGAAATGAATCGCATTTTGGCATGAGGGGCGCTTTATGTTGACTCAGCTTATATTTAGAGAAATACCTTCAGAGTTTGTGAATTGTGTTGTAATTCATACGTGGCTGTTGTGGGGTTAAATTCATAAATTGTTGATAGTAATTATTATATATTTTTCTACTACTTACATTATTAATGTTTATGCTAATTACTTTCGATATTTAAAAACGATATTTTGCATAGAACCTATCAAAACTAAATTAATTAGCACTTACCTCAGTATTGACACGAATTAAACTAAAAATGGCTACTAATTTATGAACCTGAATACAATACTTTTTATTAGAAACTATTTCAGAGCTGTCAGAAGCGTGTCTATTCTTAATTACATACAATTACAAAATTCAGAACATAGAACAGAAAATTCAATTGTAATTGTAGCATCTTGCCAAATTGAGAAAAGATATATATTTCGATTGAACCCTATCGGTTCGAAACCAATTATTCATACCAACTCCAAACCAAATGCGCCTTCTTTTAACACAAATAAACACGATAAATAGTCGTACATTTATAACAAAATATCAAACAGAATGAGTCATGAGAGTTCGCGATGCATTCACAGCGGGTAGTGTCACGTGTCCCTATGATTAGTTCGCAAATTCTTTGCATTCGAAAATATTTACACAATCATACATCTACACTCTAATCTCCACCTTAATTATGCTAACACAAAGTCCAAAATCGGAATTCTAAAACAAGCTTCTTCGAATCTAAAGGAAATATTGTTGCTGAACGAAAATACATTTTCGAGCAGAAAGATTAAAGTTGAATTTGAAACGCAGTAGCATTTGAAGGGTTATAATCCGGAGTTCACAATCGAATTAGTTGACCGCCCGCTGTTTTTGCTACTGAACACAATAGATTCCTTGGAAATTGGACGTGTGCTGATGAAATTACCCTCGACAATGGTTTCTTGCTATACCGAACTTTCCATAGTTTTATTTTAAAAGTATACATACACTATTTACGTAAGCAAATACTTATCAAACTCTAACTCAAAGCATTTATTTAAAATAAACCAATTACAGACACTTTTGAATTTTCAAGGGGTCGGTAAGTCAGTAATATGAAGCTAGTTACCCATTCCAAAGCGTAGTAGGTTCATATGGAGAAGAACGGGCAAGAAACTCCACGGATACTCTTTCAAATCAAAATATAATATGTTACATACATGAACAATGTAGAAAGACGTGAATTAAAAGCATCCATAATAAAAAGATAAAAACGATTCAAAAATTAAAATAAGCCGTGGCAGCTAAGAGATGACCCTACTGAAGGCACCCGTTCACGAACATGACCATTTAGCTCAACCATTTTAAAGGGAACTTAACGATCCAACACACACGCCACCACCAGCGAGACATTTGAGTGAGCATGACATCCTCTCAGGCGCCAGGGCACATTCAAGTGAATGAAAGACGTATATACGTTTTTCCATATACCCATCCATCCCTTTCTAACTATTAACAAAGTCAGTATTTCAAGACTTCCAATTCTTCCAACTCCTAACGACTTTAGATCCTTAATGTCCTATGAAACTGGCTATTGGAACAGACTGCGATTTTCCGATTGAGTGCAATTTATGTTTTGAATGTGATTTGAACTCAGATTAGAGATTCAGTCAAATGTGTTCTTCCTACGATGTCGATTTGTAGTAAATGGAAATTATCTTAACCATTATGGACGAGGAGCTCGTGGCTAAATAATAACAGCCGCACGGGTTAAGGTACACTTGCCGGGGTTGGTCCGTGGAGGGGTGACCATCTTTACATACCTAGACTCCTCCGTGCCTCGGAAAGCACGTTAAGCCGTTGGTCCCGGCAGTCATTCGTGGATCTTTGACAGTCGTTACGAGTCGTCAGTAGCCCGAACGTCTGATAACCAGTCTTAAGTTACTGGGTTGTGGAGGTCAGATAGGCAGTAGCTCCATATAAAATACTGGTATTCAGCTGCATCCGGTTAGACTGGACGCCGAACCCAATATAGTTGGGAAAAGGCTAGGCAGATTGAATGATTATGGCCAATGACGCCGTGGACATGGCGAAGTTTTGGGCCAAAAAGATCTGAAATACAGACACGAAGAAGAAAACTGGACGCGTACCTATGAGCCAGATCCACTGGATCCCTCAATAAATAGATTTATTTAGCAACTAGCTGCCCGCCCCGGCTTAGCACAACAGGTAGCACTACAGATCTAAGCGCACCTACCTATCTACCTACCTACCCTACCCTACCTACCTATCTACCTAGCTATCTACATACATATACCTACCTACCTACCTGCCCTACCTACCTACCAATTTTGTGCGCAAATTGTTTTTTTTTTTCTTAAGAACCTTCTCCTAGGATTTAGAAAACTTTAAAAAAAATGTGGATGAAATCGGTAAAGTCGTTCTCAAGTTATGGCGTGACCATGGGAAATAAGGATTCATTTTTATAAATATTATAAAGATGTTACATACATAGTAACATTGTCCATGCCAAATTGTTGAATTCCGAGGATTGGCAATGGCGGGCTACCACTACGCCTCAGCCCTTAAAAATAACTACCGTGCGTGGATCGTTGCCCGTAACTACGCGCGAAGGCCTTAAGGCTATAACATAATTACCGGGCGATATTGAAACTGCAAACAGCCACATAGATTAAAATAAATACGACGTACAAAGATCATATCACAGGCCTTTGAATCTGAATCAAACATGTTCAAACGTCAAAGGGAATCTAAAGGAACATCTAACTTCACTCACTATAAATCTAAACTCAAAGTAATAAGGTTCACAATCGCAAATTCAGTCATATGTTTGACAAATCATTGCTAATTCATAGACAAACATGTGTGGTGAGTTACTAAACAAATATGAATACTGAATACGAAACAGTCTATAAAGAGATTATGGTATTGATAAGCGTGAGGATTCAGCTGTAATAGTCGGTCCTATGCTCCTATGTAATGTACAAAATCATGCGCGATAATATTAACGACGACATTTATGGCAGACGAACGACAGGCCCGACTTATTTCATAGCAAAGCATAATAGCATAATCAGCCTGTGGGTTGCAGCTGAAAATCAGCGTCAGGTGGTACACTTTGTGTTGTCATCTGACATTATGCTGAGCTGCCTTTTGGCATTATAATCATTATTTTCTGTTATTTTTAGTTTTAAGGTGTATTTGCCAATAAACGCATTTTTCTTTCTTTCTTTCTTTCTTTCTTTAATGTTCCCACTGCTGGTACACAGGCCTCCTCTCTTTGAGAGGGAGTGGGATATATAAGGTGCTATAAAAATATCTGCCACGGCTGCAATAGGAGATAGTATTGTGTTTATAGATTACAATAGTAAAGATAAATTATTGATCATGTGTCATTTTTTTTTTCATACAAAAAATTGGCAAGTGTCGAACTAGTCAGCTAATTTCAGTTTTCATTCACAGAACAGATGGAAAGAGATAGCAGTTGTTTTCATTGACGAAGTGCACTTCGCGCGTAATTTGTGAACCACGTTATGCAGAGTAGAGTCACTGTTTATTTAACTACTTTATTTTCTCAAATTGATTTAACTGTGCCGGGGTACGAAATGTCTTCACTATTGTTATCTTTAAACACAATACTACCTCTCATTAAAGCCGTGGCAGATATTTTTATAGCACCTTATATTCTACAACGCCGGTCAACGGTCTAGTGCGGGTTAGTATATGACATGTCATGTCACATCACATCACGTCACATCTCCTAGCCGATCTTCGATTCGTATTCATCTTCGATTTTTTGTTTCTAGGACATCCCGGTTTCCTCACAATGTTTTCCTTAAACGTTTTAAGACCAGTGGTGATGAAATTATTTACACAAAGTAAAGCGAGTACCTGGGTTCGAACCTACCTGACCAATAATAAACTTTTTAACATAATGGTTCATTGATGAACTTAGTTTTAATATTGTTCCATGTATTTTCATGGTAAATTAGTAATGCCACTGGGTTCCTACTACTAACGAATCGTTATTGGTTATTAATAAAAATGTATGGCAGAAAGAAAGGCGTAATTTTATTTTTAGAAATGATATTTTGATGTTGCAGATTTCATTCATAGGATAGCAGACGTTTCTATACTCCAAGAACTTGGCATCAAACAGCGTCTAACAGCGCTAGTACAGTCTCGAATACTGAAGTTCTTTGATTGTCTCCAGGCGAAATAATGACGCAGTACAGAGTGGAAGGTAATAGGCCACGCGGGAGGTCACCGATGAGGTGGACCGATCAAATAAAGTCCGTGTTTGGAGGTCATGTAAATGAATGCGCCAGACTGTCATGTAACAGAACCAGATGGAGAGAGATCGTGAGACAGGCAACGACTGCACCTGCGATTGGACACAGTTCATCGTGACCACGACCGCTCTGTTAAGAGCGAAGCGAAGAAGGCAGCATATACATCTTTTGCTTGTTGCGGACACTATTTGCATTAAGGAAAAGATCACCCAAAAGGAAATCTTGCCAAACCTAAATCATTATTCACTATCAAATAGCCCCGAGCTATTACATCACGAATCATAACGCTATTATTTCAGACACAGAGCAATAAAAACACACATTATATTGACTTATTGTACTACCTATAAAATGGGGGTCGAGATCTTTGACATGTCTTATGATTTGTTTTGATTTATTTTTATAATACAGTTGGAAAATATCAATATAAAATATGTATTAAAATATATTATGTAGATCTGTGGCCCGAGTATAGAACCTTGCGAGAAACCTGTAGTTTACTTAAATACGATCGGAATTTAAGCTTTGTTCAGCTTGTTTTTCGATTGAGGAATCTCTATAGAATCCTACTATCACTATCTTTTGTCTCATTCATGTTCTGCTGCATAATACAACAACTATGTAGCTAAAATAAAACTTATATAGTTATTTATAGACGAAAAATATTCAAAAATCAATATGACTATCGCACAAAAATAGAATAGAGGTTAGTATTGACTGAGACGCCAGTCGAAGCAGTACTTGAAAACATGTTATCAAAAATAAAGCAGTTAATCAAAAAATATAAAGTATATAATATATGGTTAATACAATTTATGGCTTTTTATCGTTTCATACTTGGTAACTATGCACATATCAGTGAATCAAGACCAGTTTGTTATTTAATGAAATTATACTGCATTTGTTGTTGCTCGGCTATTAGTTATATTATCATCTATGCTATGCAACGAAAAATATACTCTGTCTTCTTCTTATGCAACGTCGAATACGTGTTTACCGCTATAGTATACTTAGTTTATGGTGATAAACGTTTCTTGCACTTCTTCAGTACTATCACGACCAACGACAGAATTATCGGCTTCAAGAATTTGCCCTTGTTCACCAATTACGTGTACCTTATTCTCATCGGTAATTTGTTCATAAGATTGGGTGTTACTGTCTATCGTGCTTGTGTTTTTGTTAAATTAAGTAGTATCTTCTATGGCATCACCTTCGCTCTCTGTTCCATTGACTCTAACCATTTAACTGTCATTATCATCTTCGCGATACTACAAAGTCGCATGAAACAGTTGAGAATATTCTTAGAATCGAATTCCGTCCCCATTAATATTACTAGAAGGAATGAAGTCGCAATCAGTATTAAAAATATAAGGAAAAGTTTGTACAATTATAACAATTTGTTGGATAACTTGCAATATGTTGATAAGCAGCTGCAATATTTGGTAAATATAATAACAATTGATTCAATTCCTTCGACGCTATGTAGTTAATTAATATACATAATCATATATCTCTTCTCTTCTTTCAGTTATTCATCAATTGGACTTCACAATGTTTAAAAACTATATTGTTTTCTTTTAATATAATAAGTGGTACTTTTATCATTGAGGTAAGTGAATATTTTAGTCAATGTTAAACGTATATTTGAAAAATACGAGATGGTGTGTATACAGGGTGGCATAAAAATGCAGTGGCATACATTTTGACCGCGTAGGTATTGCACTTTTGTAGGAAACAGCTGACTTTTTTTTATAACCGAAGAATAATTTCAACGATGGAATCAGAATCATGTTCTGAATCTATGGTAACAGGTTGTGCGTCGATGTTCCTGCAACCCTGTATATTATAATGAGTTTCGATCCATAATAGACAATCCATCAAAATAAACAAAATATAGTTAGTAAAGTCTACTTTTGAGGTGGAGGAACGGTGTAAAGTTCACACATCCTCTATAGAAAAGAGAGGATCCTCCAATCAGGGTGTCGTGTCTGGCGGACAGCTGCCCAACGATTGATGTCGGGAAGTCTTATATATTTTGATCGCGCGGTAAACCCTAATTGCGCGATGCAGGATTTGTGTGACGTCCGGTCTTTGATGCGTAGTTCGCAAGTGCCGTTGTAGATGCCGCCACACTACAAAAAAGAACTATAGTATAGGTCAATCTACCAATTGAGCCACTTCAATATTGTTCGTCAAATAAATAACAGTATTTTGTTAAATTATTACAGAGCCGTCATACTGACGTTCTAGCGTTGATAATGGAGATGGCACAGTCTATAGTCATGGTGTCTTGTCCAGCTGTCATTGTACAAGCAACTGCACAAGAAGTGGATCAAATAAAGGCGGCGCTCACACGACAATCGCTGAGATGCTCAGGTGATGAGACGTGTACCATAAGTCACGGTTCAAATGTTTATTATTTGACTGCCTCATTGTTTTACTGGTCCAAAGCGCGTCTGCTTATCATGAGGTCCTGAGTCGGATTGGTCCGTTCGGAATTTCTCAGTAGCAATCCAGATTGATGCCGAGAAATGATAGAGGGAGCGTTGACAGACTCATAGCCAGGTGGGTGGAAGAGCTACAGAACATCACGGGGAACAACTGGATGTTATTCGCACAGACCAGGAAAGCATGGCACAAAGGGGAGGTGAATCAGCAGTGGGTGGAACAAGGCTATGATAATGATGAACCCAAATTCTTTGATGGCAACAAATCTTCTTCTTCTACGCTTCGCTCTTGACAGAGCGGTCGTGGACACGATGAACTGTGGCCAATCGCAGGTGTAGTCGTTGCCCGCCTCACGATCTCTCTCCATCTGGTTCTGTTACATGACAGTCTGGCGCATTCATTGACAGGGCCTCTAACCACGGATTGTATTTGATCCGTCCACCTGACCTCCCGCGTGGCAATAGATATACCCCGGTAAAAAAGGGGGTTAACACATCCTGCCCCTTTAAGGAACACAGTTATTTTAATAATATTTAACGGATCATCGACAATTTTGTTCACAGACGAGTCTCTCCGGTTCGAGCTGTCGACTGCGCTGCAGTATGTGTCGCTACGTCCATTCAAATACACCATCTGTCGCGCCGTGGAAATCAATATCTACCTGCCATTTACCGTCATGAGTCTCTGTATCACATATGTCATTGTTTTTTTGCAGCTAACACATTTTTCTGTGTAATTTACATTGTTTTTTTGAGTTTTGTATAAAATGCTAAGCTGTGAGTTATTTATTCCATATAATATGTCAACTTTATTCCAGTGTTAATTAAGTTTATTTCAGAATGGCCAGAACTATTGAAAAAGTCACAAAAATGTTTGAAGTTGTAACGCACACTGAACTTTATGTGTGGGTATTACAGATAATTTTCCAAAAATACAGTTGTTTACATTTTTACGAAGCAAAATCGCGAACGCAGGATAGATATTATTTTAATTCTCTGCTGATTCACTTGTAAAAATATGCATTTACTATTGCGAATTTTCTGTGTATTTTGTTATTAATAATTTTTATATGTAAATGTACAGGATGAAAAGTAGCCTTTATGCTTCTCCAGGTCCCAGGTTAGGTACCTATATGTCTTTCATGATGATTGGTTTAGTGGCTCAGGTGTGACAACATTTTACACAGAGAGACAGAGTTAATTTCGCATTTCTAATATTAAAAATATATTAATTACTAGCTGCTGCCCGCGGCTTCGCCCGCGTGAGTGTCGGAAATTACCCGATACATCCCCATGGGTTTTAAGTATAAATATTGAGTTTCGAGTTAATCGGACAGCGCGTTAAAATTCTTCCATACAAACATTGACACCCCCCAACCTTTTAGGGGGTAATTTAGAAAAAACAAAAATCTACAAACTTTATAATTTATTTAGATAACTATTCGTGCGAAGTTTCATGTTTATTACCTCAAGGAATAAGATTTTTCATACAAACTTTCATCCCTTATTTTACCCCATTAGGGGTTGAATTTCGAAAAATCCTGATACACGTTATTCTTAATTTTTGGGTTTAAGTATAAATATTGAGTTTCGAGTTAATCGGACAGCGCGTTAAAATTCTTCCATACAAACTTTGACACCCCCCAACCGTAGGATAGGGTACTTTTCCGGGATAAAAAGTACCCAGTGTGGTGCCCAGGATATTAAAGAATAATTATACCAAGTTTCATCGTAATCGAACCGGTAGTTTTTGCGTGATGCCTGAACAAACAGACAGACAGACAGACAGACAGACAGACAGACAGACAGACAGACAAAAAAATTTTTAATCAAATTTTTGGGTTCGTTGTCGGTCTAGTAACACCCCATGCCATTTATTTTTTTGATATCTTCAATGTACAGAATTTTCACTTCTACAGATTTATTATAAGTATAGATATAGATAATATTATATATAAAATATATTAATTATAATATACATTTATAATATTAGCATTTATAATGAGAGCAGTGGTGACCCAGCGGTAACAACCGCGACTTACGAATTGAAACCTAGGTTCGAACCCTGACAGGCGCTTTACTTTGCATAAATTATTTCATCACCACTGCTCTCACAACGGTGACGGAAAACATCGTGAGGAAACCGACATGTCCTAGAATCAAAAATTTGAAGACATGTGACATCTACGAACACGCACTGGGCTCGCGTGGTGGATTACGGCCCGAACCGTCTCACAAAGAGGAGGCCTGTGTCCTAGTAGTACCTAAGAACATTTTAAACTGATTATGCATATGCTAATAGTAGCATTTTTTTTTAAATATTTTGAATAATCTATAATGTGTTTCCAAATGATTTATGCAATGGACCCTTCACTTTAGCACTTTTCTCCATTAATTTAATACAGATTTCATTTTTATCGTCAAAATAGCGAGCAGGTAGAAATATGTAAAGAATGCATAATAAATAATGTATGACTTGATGACATTCAGATGATATATTTGTCGTTCGCTTTGTGCCCTCTGCAGTGATCTTTGATACGTGAAACGCATTATACAGGCTGTTGTTATTGTGGATAGTCTCATATTTTTGAACTAAAGGGTTTTACTTTTACCAATATACTTCTTTGCAGTTCAAGCAAATTTTTATATATTTATTGAATCTACACAATCCCATGAATGTTTACAAGCACAGGGACAAATACAATGGTGTATTTCCAATTATAGGAGACCACATCATTCTCTTATATTCTAGGTTGGTACAGACGCCAGCATATCCAGCTACCCAAATCTGTCAAATTTCTTTTATAGATTTTCAACTTTATTACATAAGCATAAGGTTCACTTTCAATTGGGGAAATTTGACAGATTGGGGTAGCTTGATGTGCTGGCGTCTGTACAATAAGTTTGACTAGGACGCAAAACATTCAAATAAATCAAAATGCGTTACACGAAATGTTGATTTTTTCGTTTCATGTCAGAGTCACTTTCTAGGATATTGTAGCTTATCAAAAGCCATTACGAACTTTATATCAATAGTGAATCAAGCGTATTTTTGTATACCCAAATTGTAACAGATTTGAATAATACGCTACGAAGCGCTACGAGATTTCGTAGCATCCGTAGCACTGGCGTAGTAGATATAAAAACAAAATCTTACAGAACTGATTTAATTATCATGCTGCTGCTCCCAAATAGTCACTATCTACGCCGTATTTTTTTTGACAGAATCCAATTACTTTATTATATATATTATTTTCGATCGAAACTTGAATTTTAATATTTTCAATACGAGTATCGGTCTATAGATACAACGCTATCATGCGCTAAGTATTTTCGTAGTCGGCGTAGCACTCGCGTAGTAGTTGCAGAAGCAATATTACATATTTGTAGCTCCACCCTGTATCCTCTACGAAGAATTGCTGACAAAAGGCGCGGTGGCAGCCGGATCTGTCGCCTCGGGCGTCGCCTAATATGCTAATATTTGCCGAATAACAGCCACATGTAGTACGTAAACTTTTTGCGAATACATGGTGGTTTTTAATTCACCTTTCAGGAGGTGAAAGCTTATAAGCAACTTTCACTATAGGGCCAACTACGAAATAGCAAAAAAAAAATACATTTTCTTCGGATAAACATTGCATTTTTCTATGAAGCAGCTGGCATTTTTTCGATATTTCAGAGTTGGTCGCATAGTGAACGATGCTCATAATCATGACTATTTTCACGCCATCAAATGTTAACAGTTAATTAAAAATCACCGTGTATAATGTTGGTACTAGAGATGTTCCACTGGGACGGGTTCCTGAAGCTTTGTATATAGTTAAGGACTGATGCCGTGTGGTTTTAATCGACTTACCAGCTTCTACGCCATCCCTAGATTAAAATTAATAGACACATAATTCCTATTCTTAAGATATGACCAGCAGAAAAAATAATGACGGCTCATTTCTGTACTTTATTATTTAGATAATTAAACATAAATATATATCATAACATGGTTTTAACTTTATGGAAAAGTTAACTCCAAAAGAGTATGTGTGTTTTTTTTAATCAGGTTTTTAAGTTAGTTAATTGATTCAGGCGTGACTTGGCGGAAATCCATTATAAAATACAATACACGTAGATATATTTAGAAACCTATTCCCCCTTTTCCCCTTTTTCGGAATAGTTTCCGAAAGAGTCTGAAAAACCCTGTAAGAAATCGACCAAATACACAAACAGTTTTAACTCTCGATAATATAAGTTTATATTTAATCCAACCACGTTTTACTACTTAATCATGTTCTTTTCAAACTCGAAACACAATATTTTACATCCTACATCCACCCTCGGAAATCCGAATAACAATTCCTCCATATTATTTTATATTACCTGCATGTGCTTCGCCAAATAAAAAATAATCCTACCAATTTGCATTGCTACTTTACGTTTTCTATCGCTTTAGGCGATAGCATCATTTTATTTGATCGGTTTATATCGTTTCTTGTTTCTGAATTCTTAGATTAGGTAAGGAAAGGTTTCTTTTGAAGATTTCTTCAGTTTTGTTTCCCTTTTTGTAAAATATGATAAATAACTAATCAGTTGATTGATTCTCATGTCGGACACAGTGTTATTGAGTTTTTCCACTAGACATTTCTCAGTATCAACCCGAAGGCTGGACTTGAACCCGGTTGATGGCAATAGGCTCGCCCCCTATTACATGGGACTTAAACATAACTGGTGAAATGTGTGTGTACCTAAGTACTATAGGTACACCTCTGCCCAACCCTACGGGGAAACAAGGCGTGATGTTATGTAAACTATAATCTATTTGACTTACTGTTTGTTGGTCTTTGTGCCCCTGCTTGAGGTCTTGGGCTTGGTCTTCCATCCCCAGTTCCGGCAGCCAGAAGGGTAATTTCCGTAATTTTTAAGAACGTTCGCATTCTCATCTCATTCGCGATCTGTCAAAACTACAATCAATTTACCAACATTTTTGACAAGTTTGACAGATTGTGACTTGAATGTGAACGTTTTTTAAGTACGAGAATTTACCTTCTGGAGTTCGGAGCTGTGCCTGGCTGGTTTATGGCAATAGGATCGCCCTCTACTAAAAGCACTATAATATCTACCCTTTAAACTCATCAGGAACCCATAAAATTACAAATTTCTCACTTTAAAATAATTCATTAAGTGAATTTGAAACTGAAATACTTTCAGTACCTACCTACTCAATTCCAGTGACGTCATTTCCTATAAAAATAAACAAAAAGACTCGATACTTTATGGCCCACACGGGACGACCATAAACTCCAATAGAACAGAAAGGTATTCAGTCGTAATGCGCGGGAATTTTTAAATTTTACGACTTCGAATACTTTAATCGAGTTTTTATTGTCGTTTTAGTACTGAACCCGTTAAACAGCTTTTAAATATTGAATATGAGATTAATTGTCTGTAAACGTTTTAAATGGGAAACGATTCAAATACTGAAAAGATTTTTTGAAATAGGTATAAAACTAAGAAAGAAGCGTTCAATCAAAATCCATCACATAATTTTGTAGGTAAGGCAAGTGCACATTAGGTAGATATAGCCGCATCGTAATTCATATAATTATGTTCATATGTAAAAAAGTGCGGTGCGGCCCGCCATACGGTGCGATAGTTCATACAAAATATACTACTTAAATTGACGTAGAGGATTTTTGCGTTCGCGTTGGGTGCGGCCACCCCAAAATATGTGCGTCAGCCTTAAGAGGAAATGCGGGGCGCGTTTAGTCCATACAAAGGTATTCCTCCGTTTCCTTCCAGGAAGTCTACTAATTTATAAACTTTACAATGGTCTCTCAATGGCGAGTTTTTGACAGTTTTTGTATGGGAAATCTGTCAAAAACTGACTATTGTGAGAACATTGTTACGTTTATAAATTAGTAGACTTAGGCCCCTGGATGTCACTAGAGCAATTTTTTTTTTTTTTAATTGCTATCTATACCAATCTAGCAACGCGTACAAGTTATCCCGGCGCCAGAAGAGACTCAATTTGGATCCTCAATAAAAAAAAAGGTAGGTAAGTACATAAGTACCAATCCTCTATTCAAATATGTCTTTCCGCAAACAAATAAAGATGACAAGCTTCTAACAATATAGAACGTCTGTAACCCAAGCAATAACGCAAATTGAAAATTCTCAACTCCAAGGCGGAGGTGTAATATTTCAATGTCCAACTAACGTTAGCGTCAGACTTAAACCTCGTTTAAATGAAAACTAATTTTAATATTAATGCTACGTCTTATTGCCCGGATGCTTTGAAAAGATGCTATTTTTAACTGTTAAGGAAAGTTAGATTAATATTACGATATTAAAATGTGCTGTGGTCGGGTCTGGGGCGGTTTTTCATGATTCTGATGCAATCTATTTGCTAGAAAAGTGTCTTGATGAACATAACAATAACATCACGCCTGTTTCCCCAAAGGCTTGGGCAGAGGTGTACTTATAATAAACCCACATTTCGTCAGTTATGCTTAAGTCTCATGTAATAGGGGGCGAGCCTATTGCAATCAACCGGGCACAAATCCAGACTCCGGGCTGCTACCGAGAAATTCCAGATAGAAAATCCCAATAACACTGCCCGACCTGGGAATCGAACCCAGGACCTCATGTTCAGTATTAGCACTTGCTATCACTAGACCAACGAGGCAGTGTCTTGAAGAAAAGTTTTGATATTATCTAACTAGGTATAGGTACCTAAAGTAGACCAAATGTGTGCATTCATAATGGATCTACAATTAATTGCGAGTCAATCATTCATAGTTTATGAACTGCAATAGCTGCACAGTTCTGACGTTTGCTGGTTTTTATGAATTTGCTGCTAAATGTAAGGAAATACATGACATACTAGTGTTGTACGGACCGCAATAATAATATACCGCTGGAACTGTAATGTATCGAATGGATAAGCTGTATTTTTACCCGACTACGGCGAAGCAAAAAGGAGGGTTATGATTCTGACCGGTATGTATGTTTGTATGTATGTATGTATGTATGTTCATTTGTTCCCTCATAACTTCTAAACTACTTAACATAATTTGACAAATGGGGTATCGATGGAAGCGTCTCGGTCGTCCGATGGTTATAGGCTATGTGACGTCACATTAAATTGAATATGGCGCCCTCTAGAGGACAAAAAGTCATGAACTTAAAAAAAAAGATTTTTTAATGGTGTCATGTTGGGTAACAAATGAAAGGGCTTAATTAGCACATTTCAAAAATGTATATATTATAACCCCAAAATAATTTAAATAAAAATAAAAGTAATAAAAACTAAAACCCAACTACGGCAAAAGTGAACTAAAAAGGTATAAACAAGTCATCACAGACAGACTAATTAAAAATCCGGAGTCACACGTAATCTATTCGACTTATCCCCTAACACGTGTGACTCCGGATTTTCTTTGCGGTCTGTTAGGACTGATTACTATATTGTACTGATCTCATAATGAACAAATATCAAAATCACTTTTTCCCAAAATGACTGATTTTCTAAATGTCTTTGTTTTGGAATGTCCGAAATAAAATTGTCAAATTCATGTACAGTCAGTAACACTTTATTTTTAAAATTAAATAACGAAAATGTTATTCTCTTCGAGAAACAGAACAATCGTATTCTTAAACAACGTCAATAGATAGTATTAGTGCATTCTCTTTTTTATAGTAGCAATATTTTTTAGAAATTGAATTTCAGTTAAATCGCCGGATTGTAATTCATTCAACTGTTTTTTGTAGCAGTTGTCGAATATAATGTCACGCCTGTGCCTAGTAGCACCGCTAAACAAAAAAAAAATAATTCGGGTGTCCTGATATTTTGCCTCTTTCCTTAGTTTGTACAAAAATCGTATCAGGGTTGGTTTGTGCGGCATACGGTGTGTGTTTAATCTTCTATGCCAACCCTCTATCGCATTGTTTGTGCGGTGCTTATCATTAGCGCAACTTATAAAAGACGCACACAAAGACGTCCACTGTTTATTAAAGTATTCTTGAAATTTGATCATTTCTTGAGTATGCGGGAAAAGGGCTTGCAAAGAAGACCATGCACTAGGAATACTTTCTTGTGGAAGTAAAGAAAAATTAGCACACATCCTTACTAATTCTCTTTGCTCTGTTGTGGTCGTAGCTTCCAATTTTTTTGCCTGCTTCCACACGGCCTTGTTATAATGATATGATTTTCAAAAACCTTCTTAATAGGTGTCATTTTGGCAGATACTGCCTTTTTACAATTATCAATAAATATAAGTTCATCATTTTGGTTAAAATGCGATCAGCACGCGTGAACACTTTGTCTAATGATACTACTTTTTTCAGCATTCAGTGTGACCGATGCCGAGCATTCAGTACGATTGATACACCGCCACATGTTAGAGCCTGATTTATTATTATTAGAAAAATTATACCTGTGTCCGTCATGCACTAAAGACGGTTTCCCTTTTTGGTTGTCTATAAATTTCAGGCTATTATTATTCATTTTAAAGCTCAACAGATGGTTATTTTACAACAAATAACAATACAGTACATGCGCCTAAGGTCGCGGGTTCGAGTCCTACCACGACCATGTACATTGGTACACGGTCGTGGGCTTTTTCTGAAGTCTATGTGCACTTTACCGATATATTCATACGCAAACGGTGAAGAAAAACATTGTGAAAAAACCGGTAGGTTTTTTTGCTTTAACATTCTTTTTGATTTAATATCACGAATGTACCTTTTCTGTCAGACGATAAGAGTTTCTGAGATTCTAAAACAAAGACATTTAGGAAATCAGTCATTTTGGGAAAAGGTGATTTTGATATTTGTTCATTGTGAGATCAGTACAAAATAGGAATCAGTCCTAACAGACCGCAAAGCGGATTTTTAATTAGTCTGTCTGTGATGACTTGTTTATACCTTTTTAGTTCACTTTTGCCGTAGTTGGGTTTTAGTTTTTATTACTTTTATTTTTTTATAATTTTTAAGCTGTCACGGGCACCATAATACCACTGGTAATTATACCAAGTGGTTACAAAAAGCTGTTCGTTGGAACGTCCTTACCACGGAAGATTGTGCTCCCGTACGAGCTTTGCCTTGCTCAATTCAATATACCATTGCTAAGCTAAAGATGTATTGATATGCAACCGCTAACTGTATTACTTGTTGAAACAGTTGAATTGAAATGGGGAGCCAGGAAATTAGATCTTTTTGTCACTCATAATAACAGGCACAATCCTGTGGAATGGAGAACACGGAGAGCAGCTCCTTGTTTAAGTGGATACGGCGTTTAGGCATCCAATTTTGATCGATAGTATTCGGCTGTAGTTAACAACAGACAGACATAGAAATTATTAAAGGAGATAAAATAAAAAATAAACATCCATTTTTTTTATTCATTTTATTAGCTTACACACCAAATTAGCATGCAACTAACAAATAACAAAATTGTCCTACTTATAATACCTTCGATCACACCAATTTTTTAAACTACTATTCTACATTTCTACAACATTGAGAATACAAAATATTTGTCATACACAAGTAGCGACATCTGTTGTCAGAAATTAAAGTTATTAACTATGATCTCGACCAATAGATGGCGTTGATCAAACTGAATCGCGACAGCGGAATTTGCGCGACGACATACAAAGCATATTTACAATTTTTCCCGATCACAGTAAAATAGAGGGGCAGATTAACAATGGAAAACATTATTATTACAAATTTTGTTAATATGTTCTTTAAATAAGTGTTAATTCGGTTTTGGTCAGAATAAAAAATATGTCAAAAGCTATACATAATATATCTAAAATGGAGATTTGAAATGACATACCTACTGTTAAATTACATTTTTTTGGACTCGGTGGTGACGGAATGATAAGTATATCTATATATATAAAAATGAAACCCGTTTTCCGTTGTCACGACATAACATGAAAACGGCTGGACCAAATTGGATAGTTCTTTTTTTGTTAGGTTCCTTATTCTCAGGAGAAGGTTTTTAGGTAGGGTAGGTAGGGTAGGTAGGGTAGGTAGGGTACGTAGGGTAGGTAGGGTAGGTAGGGTAGGGTAGGTAGGGTAGGTAGGGTAGGTAGGGTAGGTAGGTAGGTAGGGTAGGTAGGGTACGTAGGGTAGGTAGGGTAGGTAGGGTAGGTAGGGTAGGTAGGGTAGGTAGGGTAGGTAGGGTAGGTAGGGTAGGTAGGGTAGGTAGGGTAGGTAGGGTAGGTAGGGTAGGTAGGGTAGGTAGGTAGGTAGGGTAGGTAGGTAGGTAGGTAGGTACGCCGTAGAAAAGTACTTAGTGCTACCCGTGGGAAGCCGGGGCGGGCAGCTAGTTTTATATAAAATGTATATTCTTTCATCCATTTTCTGCAATCGGGCTTTGGAATTCGCACTTATCACTACTGACTAATTTAGTTAAGTGCAAGTTTTCTCAATTCATAGATCATTGTTACAATTTTGTAGCATATTCAAAATCAATATCTTTTTATTCTAAAATCTAATAAGTATACGAAATTCGATTGATTATACATACCTACACGTTCATATACATATATTTACTTACGTTAAATCTAAATCATTTGATCACGCATTTACAAAGGAGACAAACAAAAATAAAATTCTTATTAGCCAATTGTTCCCAATATTAAGAAAATTTAAAGTTTTAAAATTAAGTCCCTTGACAGGAATTAGTATTTCTAGCCAACTCCGATGTCAAACAATCATTTGGAAATAAATTGGAGTACCTAAGCTAGAAACGCCAGCTAGAAAAGCCATTTTCTTTTTGAGTTCCAATTTTAAATCTACAAATTGGCACTTTAATCACTTTTCTTACATTTCCAAAATATTAAACATTTGAAATCATAATTACAAACATAATTAAATGGACGATAAAAATTAAGTAATAAATTGTTTGGTAATTATTTATAAAGAATAATTGCATTGTTTGATGTTAAAAAATAACTACTTAACATAAGTAAAATCGAGTACCCGAACACATGTGTATAAAAATAAAAATGTTTCGATTATACCGTGTTTTAAACAAGTAGATATGACGTCACGCCTACGGGCAGAGACAATTTAATGTAACGTCAACACAACATGCATGCAAGCTAAAGGTACACCATGTAAATAGTTCTAGTTCTGTTCATATAAATAGGGTACCTTTTTATAATATTATTTAAACTGTCATTCAAATCCAAAATGTTCAATTTAATACAACTCTAAAACAAAATGAATCACATCGACTATGTTAAAGTCGAACGATCTACCTAGAACATAACATAACATAACACTTGTAATCCCCGAAGGGTTAGGCAGAGGTGTACCTATAGTACACCCACATTTCGCCTGTTATGCCAACAACCGGGCACAAATCAAAACTCCGGGCTGCTACTGAGAAATTCCTGATGAAAAAACCCAATAACACTTTGCCCGACCTGGGTATCGAACCCAGGAGCTCATGCTCAGCATGCGACCACTAGACCAACGAGGCAGTCTACCTAGAACATTAAACACATAACATCACGCCTTGTTTCCCCGAAGGGTTAGGCAGAGGTGTACCCATAGTAAGTACACCCACATTTCGCCAGTTAGTTTAAGTCCCATGTAATAGGGGACGAGCCTATTGCCATCAACCGGGCACAAATCCAGACCCCGGGCTGCTACTGAGAAATTTCTAATGGAAAAACCCAATAACACTTTGCCCGACCTGGGAATCGAACCCAGGACCTCATGCTCAGCAGTAGCGCTTGCGACCACTAGACTAACGAGGCAGTAAACATAAAAAAACTGAATTATAAAAGGGTTGCTAAATTAAGAAGAAAACTGCAATTAAAGAAATCAAGAATTTTAGAGCATTTCTAGTATAACACATTGCCCGCCAGGCACAACACCCGTCTGGTCGAAGGATCCTCCCTTTTCAATAAAGGATGTGTAAACTTTACACCCTCCTGTTCCTCATACCTCTAATTTCCTCTAAAATTTTAAGCACTGCAAGCGTATTTTAGTCAGATTCAATGACTTAAGAACTAACAGAATCTTCTTACTTTTACAACCCAAAACATAAATAAACGACCATATTACTTACGGAATAATACAGTACTATATTAGACGTTTCAGACTTATAAAGTAAATCTATTCATAGATAATTCCCTATACACTGTGAAATCAATTTGTTTGTATTACAAATCACCTAACTTGAATTCAGAATCTTTAGGCCTGGGTTTTAGAACGATAATCAAGCCAATAATAAGCTAACAAATTGTCAAGCGCGCGTCAACTGCTGTGATTGTTTGTACAAATTAACAACAGCCAGCCAGTTTAATTTGTAACAATTTCAAGTTTTGGAAACACGAACTCACTGGCGTTTTAAAGGTTAATAATTTAATGTCTTTGGTCTTAGACATTAAATTATAAACATAACAATAGACGGGACATAGCGAACAAAATCGTAAACCGATACATTTGTCCTAGTGGGCTAAAGTCACTCATTCTATTGTAGTACATTCCGCGAGGTCTAAGCTGAGTGAGCTAGTGATTACCAAAAGTGGAAGGTGCGCGGCGGAGTAACCAAGCAAAAGACGCGTCGCGCTCTAGGCCGACCGTCACAGGTCACACCTATACTATCTACGTGCACTTACACAAATGCAATGCCGAGTTGTGCATTATATAGTATTGCAAATCTCGGAGTGATAAAACGACTAGACTTAACCACGGTTTATTTTCGTTAGTCTGACGCTTGGTAATCAATCGCACACGTTTCTAAAATGGAGAAAATATCAGAGTAAAATAGTACCCTTTTTTTATCAATTTGAATTATTAAAACAAAAATGATAGACTCACAAAAAATACAAGCTAACTTTGAATTCATTGACAATCTTCTGGGTGTACAGGGCGGCAGGGACATCGACGCACAACCTGTATAATCAACCTCAGTATTGCTTTATCACCCTAAGTTGAATGTGGCTTGCACTTTATAACACGACAAGGTCTTCATGTCAATGTGATAGTTTAAAAATTACTAGTATCTAGTATTATCTAGTCTAAAATATGAACAACTTTTATTATGGAAATATTATTAATTTATTAAATAATGTTTCCACATATACATTTTCATTGGGCAATGGATGTAATTTTGTAAAGAGCTGATATTACTGACTTTTTGCGACATTTCAGAGTGACTTAGTAAAAGTTGTTCATATTTATGGCTAATTTCAGTCCCTAAAAGACTGTCAATAAATCCAAAGTCACCCTGCATATTTTCGTTACTTCGCTACACAGACATCAAACATCAAACACGTAAGATTTATTACTCAAAAATGGTCTTAATCAACATCAGACGGTTCAACCTGAGGCCTAGGATTATTGACCACAGCCTCAGCAATAACCTGAACCGGAGTTGGATTATTTACCCTATTCCCATTGACCCGATTAGATAGGTCTAAAACTGGTAATCTTAGTACGAAATCGTTATCCCAGCCACTATGTCGAGGCTCAGACCATTGAATAACTCGAAAATCTGCTGAATTTTGCCCAGATGCGGTCGGTATAGGGAGTCTTGGAATGCGTGCAGCCAAAGCGTGAAGTCTGGGATTCTGCGGTCGTTCTCTCGGTTCTGGCCTAGTGGAGTCTGGGACTACGTTAGTCGCATCGGGACGTCTACCTTGCTCCTGCCTGGATGAAAACATGTGTTGGTACCTGGCTATCTCGGCCGGTAGGAGCGGTCTAGCATCCCTTCCGATTCTTTGTACGGTGACCTGTCGCTGGTTGGTTGGTGGTTGGTTCGGGGATGTTATTGATAATGGGTCGACGATCGTCGTGGTCGATCTCGCTAAGTGCGCTGGATGGTGAACGATGATGCCGTTCTGAGTGGCCCTGGTTGGCGTTGGGAAGTTTAGGGCGAGGTAATCTGGTAACGGTACGCAGAATACGCCGAGTTCCTCCTGTAACATTAAAGGAAGAATTATTTTATTTCTAAAAGTACTGATCACAGTTTCTATTGTAAGTTTTACAGGTTTGGTTTTAATGTTAAGATTTTTTATAGAACTCGTGTCTTCAACCGTGTTGATTTTTTTTTTGTCTCTTTAAAACGAAATGCGTCTAAGGCGAACATCATGTTAAGTGGTAGTTTAAAGTGCCAAATAAAGGTAAATGTAGCATTTACAAAAAAAACAAGCTAACCAGAATGAAGACACACACTGCTTTGCATTTGTTTTTAATATTTTTATATAAAAATATCAGGAAATACACGTGTAACTCACCGAGGCACTAGGCTTCCTCTCAGTATTACTATCAGAAATATTTATGAAAGGTTTCTTATCAACTTCACTCGAAGATTGAGCAGGAGTCGGTGTCTTTTCTTTTTTTTCGGTTTCTAATGATACATCGGGGACCACTTGTAAGTCTTCGGGTGGATTAGGAACGGTGACGTAGCTCGCTATTATGCTAGAAAGTTGATCCAGTACCTGTGAAATAAAATTCAGAATAGTGACATCTGTTGGTGGATAATGGAAGTATTGTTTTCAATAGAGAGCGATAGATGGCGTTAATAAAAAAATACGAGGTGTCCGTTTTGCAACTTGGCTACGGAACCCTAAAAAAAGACTAGTTACGTTCTATACCATTTTAATATTATAATAATTTCCTATTTTCTTTTTTATTTCTGATAAAAATTATTTCCAAGTGCGTAGGCGTACATTATAATGATTAAATTATAAATTTCTTACCTCGTCGGCTACAAGCCTATGTTTTGGATCTTTGACCAGCAACCTTTGTATTAGGAACACTGTGTTGTCTGACACCTGCACTGAGTTGCCATCCCTGGAAATAAAACATTAATAAATTTCTTTTTTAAATAAAGCAGCCACAGATCAGCAGTTTGGTGGAGGCAAGCGAAGTTTAACTTTACAGATCAAATGATTTGGTCAAAAAACAGTCACAAAATCATCTGCCTAGCCTTTTCCGAAGTAGGTTGCGGTCGGTCTCCATTTACATGGAGCGACTGTGTAGCTGACCTCCACAACCCAGATACTGGGTAACATCCATTGGTAAGACTGGTTGTGGTGAGCTTCTGACTACCAGTAACGTAGACTCGCATAAACTGACTAATTTAATACAAAATAAAACTTACGGTGGTATATTATAATTAGCAGCCTGTATCCTGCTAAATAGTTGAGCAAGACTGGTATCGCAGAAGGGAAACTGTCCATATAGCATGGTGTATAGGACCACGCCTAATGCCCACATGTCTGAGGGCTTGCCTAAATACGGTTTGCATAGCAACACGTCGGGAGAAATGTAGGCTGGTGATCCTGGAAAAAATACTGTTCTTTATTTAATTTGAAATCGGGATGGTTTTTATGGTCTGTAAGAATTTTAATGTCCGACCGAAAATTGATTTTCAGCCGAAAACGAAAAAGAAGCGTCGGCTTTAGTATTTTTTTGGCTGAAAACGATTATGATTTAGACGATAAAAACTATTATGTATTAATATTTCTGCTGTACATTGAAATCCTGTTTATTTTTTTTTACACCTAAAGAGAGAAAGAGCAAATATATAGGCTTTAAAAGAAATAAAACACGATCATTTACGAGTGCAACTTTACGAAGTCGGCCTAATGACGCGCGACAATTCACGAACTTCTGATTTTCAGCTTGGCCGAAGCTTTGTCTGGTTTAGTAGTTAAACTACAATAGTTTTGCCCCCTACAACTGGTGAAATATGGGTGTTACTATACATCTTTGTCCTACACTTGGGGTAATACAGGCATGATGTTTTTATTTAGCATACTTTAGTATCTCAATTTATTCAAGCAACGTAACGTTACTTTCAGAAATGAAGCGATAGGATAGAACAGGTTAGGAAACTTTTTAGTCTCCTTCAGAAATCTTTAGCGACGTGACATTAATGTTAATTTGTTGTAAATTATTGTAACTACACTACCGAATGGGGACACTGTAATGGTAGCGCATGTATATAAATAAATAAGTGGAAAATATTATAAATAAGGCTTACCCCTCTGATCCTTCAACAGGTCCCGATCGCTGCCGAGATGCGTCCCAAGACAGAAGTTTGTAAGAATGACGCGTCCCGTCCGTTGGTTCAACACTATGTTGCCAAGCTTTAAGTCCCTGTGCACTATGTTTCTCTGTAAAATGAAATATATTTTTTAACCGACGGAAAAAAAGGAGGAGGTTCTTAAGTCGACACGTATATATTTTTTTTCTTATGTATGACGACGCATATCGTTTTAAGTAGTCCGATTTGAACTATTTTTTTTTTATTGGTGATGTATTCTTTGGAATATTGAAACTGACCGCTCTTGAACTCGGTTTAGATGTGCTGATCGCGTTGACTGAACGCGATCAGCACATCTAAAACGCGTTCAAGAGCTGTCAGTGTCATCATTGTTATGGAATATTTGACACTGACAGCTCTTGAACGTGTTATAATTAATTTTGTGTTGACAAACTCGTGGTAAATTACTACAAAATCTCACCTTATGCAAATTAGCCACCACCCTCACAATATCATAGAAAATCAGTATAGCTTCCTTCTCCGGGACCTTCTTCACTTTAGTGACATACTGCTGTAAGTTCACCAGTTCAGATCCCTTCTCACTGAACTGGTGTGAGCTCACACAGTCCAGTACGAGGAACAAACGCTGACGAACCCGGCCAGTGAAGATGAAACCGTTGCCGTTTGGGTTTGGAACTTCTTCCAATGCATGATCCTGGAAATTGAGAAGAGGAGTGAAATTAAATTATTTATTCTGTAAATCAATCTGCTTAGCCTTTTCCCAACTATGTTGGGGTCGGCTTCCAGTCTAACCGGATGCAACTGAATACCAGTATTTTACATGGAGCGACTGCCTATCTGACCGCCACGACCCAGTAATTGGGTTATACCCTTTGGTAAGACTGGTTGTCAGACTTTCGGGCTTCTGACGACTCGTAACGACTGTCAAAGATCCACGAATGACAGCCGGGACCAACGGCTTAACGTGCTTTCCGAGGCACGGAGGAGTCTCGGTATGTAAAGATGGTCACCCATCCACGGACCAACCTCGGCAAGCGCAGCTTAACCTGATGGATCGATCCGTGCGGCTGTTATTACTTAGCCAAGAGCTCCTCAAAATTATTTATTATGTAAAAATAATTTCTAAATCACTTTTACGTGTTAAGTTTAAACAAAAATAGATGGAGTCGACATTTCCTATCTGACTACCTCTGAGATGAAATGGCGAAACAAACTCAGGGGTCACTAAAGTACAGAAATTAAAACATATAATAATTAAATATAAATGTATGAAGACTACACATTTTTGACGGCTTTTTAGCTAAAAGATAAAGGGCTCATGGCTAAATAAAAGTTGCATGCCGAAGTTCTGCTGTGCTATGCGTAAAATCGTCCTTTCTAGATGATTTCAAATATCTCAATAGAAATTGTTACAGGTAGAAACCAAATCAAAACATGTATAATAAAATCATGTACAGTACTGTATTTTTCTCGACATCTGCACCCTCGTAGATTGCGTAACACAGTCGCAATCCCCGGCAAGCAGCTTTTGTTGTGTTACTCGCGTTTATTAGAAGCAAAAACTTTCCGTAGAGTACGTTCGGACGATTGTGAGCTTTATTTACTAGGCAACGAAATTTAAATTTCTGTAATTCACAGAACCGCGCTGTTGCGCCAAGTTTTCGCGTCATGTAAATTTAGCCTTGTGGCGACATCTACATCGCCACATGCGAAATCCTGCATCGCGTAGCCGCAGTGTTTTTTTAATTAAATATTTTTGAAATAACTAAAAAGTGTGCGTGTGTGTGTAAAGACCACCTAATGCTATCCGACATCATTTAAAATTGCAACTTTTTAACTCGAATTTCCGTTCACTGTTTTAAAAAAAGAAACTAAGGCCGCGGACACGAACTCAGCGGCTAGAGCCGCCTCTGAGTGACTCCTTCAACAAAGACTGGTCCTTAGTCGTCTGACATCGAGAGACGTAGAAACAGTGTACAGAGGCCTTTGCCCTGCAGTGCGACAATTCAAGCTTTACCGACCCAGATGAACATTCATGTTCATTCTTAATAAGAATGAACATAAATGTTCATCTGGGTTTTTTTAATGACTATTTTGTGACCTTACCTTAAACAACCCATGATGATGAATCACACCATCCTGGTCTTTCAATAAGGACAATAGAGAATATTCTGTATGCAATAGCATTTTGCCCTGACGGTCATCTTGGGTTTCCGGCTGGCCTTCATTTCTTAGGGTCAAGATCTTAACCTGAAAGACAAAAAAGTTTTTTATATAAATTATTTCGGAGAATGAATATAATTAACAGTTTCGTAGTGTGATTGACTAATGATTATAGATGAGGTGGACTATATTTAGAATGCCTGCTTATTGACTTTACTTGTAATAAGCATTAAAGAGCTGCAGCAATGCTCCTTGTGATCCCTCACAAGGAGTATTGGCCAACAGTCCAGATTCGAGCTAATGCTCAGTTAAAGTATAAAAAGAACAAATAATAGGAAAAACTAAATATAACCCTTTAAAACTATAGACAGGTTGAGATTAGTTAATAGTCCTAGTAATTATGATTGATATTGATGAGATTTTTGTTCAAAAAAACAAAGTATGATAGTTAATTGATTCAGGCGTGACTTGGCGGAAATCCATTATAAAATACAATAGACGTAGATATATTTAGTAAACTATTCCGCTTTACTATTCTTTAGGTGCAGCGCAGACGACACATTTTTTGTGCGATCGAGTCTGTAGTGCTGCATATAATTGCTTAGAACCTAAGCAATTATATGTACAGTTTTGCCTTTGTTACTATTTTTATTATATGTACAGAGAAAGGAAGTGTATGAGTCGAAAAATATCTATCTACTTACATTAGAACCTACCAATTATATGCAGCACTACAGACTCGATCGCACAAAAAATGTGTCGTCTGCGCTGCACCTAAAGAGTCTTAAAAAAACCCTGTAAGAAATCGACACGTGTTTTACCTCTCAACGAGGCATCCTCAGGATGACGATTGACTTGTCGCGTCGTGTACGGGTTCGCGACAAGTCAATCGTCATCCTGAGGATGCCTCTTTGAGAGGTGAAACACGTGTCGATATCTTACAGGGTTTTTTAAGACTCTTTAAGAATAGTAAAGCGGAATAGTTTACTAAATATATCTACGTCTATTGTAATTTAAGTATTCTTAAGTTTTGCGAAGAAAGGCGATTTCTCAAATATGTTTGAATAAGACCTGCGGTGGAAAATAGTCTCTCAGATGCAACAGAACTCATTTGGAAACTAAAGTACTTCTGCGCCATTTTTTTCAAGTTTGGGTATAAGACGTCATTGCGCTACAAAACGAACGGATCTCCCTCTCGTATCGTTGAATCCGCCATAAAAATATCGCCGATGCCGATATATCGGCAAACTTCGAGTATCGATATCGGATGCATCCCAAACCGAATTCTGGATTGTTATATTACAGGCGAATGCTCCCTGTAAATCTTTTTATAATGACTGCCAACAAGTTTTATTCCGCAACTGCCCCGTTGGTCTCGTGGTTCCAAGTGATTTGATTCCCAGGTTGTGCAAAAAGTGATTGGGTTTTTCCATTGCGAATTTTTCAGTTTTAATTTTCTTTCCGATTCCGTGCTCTGTGTACTGTGTTTATTTATCATCATAATTGTTTAGAATGCATAAGTTCAACTGTGTTTTGCTGCTAATAGACCGTGACTTCACATTTCCATTGACTTAAACCTAATAATAAAAGAACACACAGTCACATGAGCAAAGCTGCGAGCACAGCTAGTTTGTATTTTAAAAACTATATGTAGACAAAGTCACGGTCATGAACTAGTATCTTAAGACTAACTGTCACTAAGGAGACAATCGATTTTCGATTGTTATCGATTTCTACAGGCAAATCGTCAGTTGATGGTGGAAAAGAAGAAACTACTAACAGTTCTACCACATACTGTGTTAAAATTGTCTTATTATAACACAATTTCTGATATCAAAGATGAATAAATTATCATTAATAGCGAGTCGGACATACTGAGAAAATAACAGCAATAAGGAAGACACTTAATCATAACCAGAATAACAATTTCACAACAATTTCACAAATAACAGAAATAACACTGTAAAAGTAAAAAAAATATTGCATCATTTTAAATTTAATAAAATTATTACAAAAAAAACATTGTGCAAGGAGGTCAATAATGATTTATTAATAAACCTCATCATAGCTAAGTAACTGAAAACAAATAGATATTAAAACGTATGTAATTACAGTTCATGGTTAACAAAAACTATTGTAATAATGATGGATGATCCTACTCCACTAATTAAACTTGTGACAAATTGTCTTTCTTTAGTCCCCTAACATAAAGGGATCTATTATACAATGTATAGTAAACAAGATAAGTGTATGATGTTCAAATGCTACAATATTTACAAGTAGAAGGTAAACAGCTCATTACCTGATAGAACTCATCTGTTCTCTCCTTCCTTGCTAAGCACTGCACTATGCTTTTAACAGGACTGGGCCCGAGTTTCGGCCCAAGCAGGTAAGGACCAGCCTTACGAACATGCTTGTCTGGAACAGGAGTACCTGGAGCAGGCACATCATCCGTATCATAAGATACTTTGACCCTCTTTGGAGAATAGGGACCGAACTTTTTGGAGTTCTTCAGCACCCCGCTGGAAGTTGAGCTCGGGTATGCTGATATTCTAGCGATCTTCGGACTCGGCTCCACTAGCATAGGTCGTGTCCTCTTTCCAGGATTCGAACTGCTTTCTGGTCTGTCCTGATCCATAACTCGTCCAAATCCACTCTCGATATTAAACGAGTAAATACAACGTTATTCACCTAATTTATGAAGTTATCACTTTGAAGGCTCAGGGTTTGCCAAAGAATATACTACCTACTCTCTACTGTTGATGATACGCGCACTATTGTTACGATGAAATTAATGCAATTGAATGCAATATTCGTGAATCTCATTTATTTACCTACGAAATGAAAATGTCTGATTTTTCGTTCAGAAAGCAAAGCAAAATCCATAATATAAAGGTGGTTGTACAAGAAATGGAAAATTGTAACGAAATTAACATTTTTATTTTTAGTACAAGCAAAATTATATTGTAATCTTTTTTAATAATATGTTTTGTGAAGGATATTCACTAAACTTACTTCTTCAAAACCAAAGTGGCACGAACGAAAGCATCAATTTTCAAACGACGCTCTCGACTCACGCGTTGCACTTCAACCTCAACTTCAACACTTCAACATCAACACAGCAACCAAATTACCTGTCACATGTCAAAAAAAATATTCTAAAATACTAAAGACGTGTAACTGTTTGTTGTATTTTCCGTTTTAAATAAGAGTCTAGTCAAGAAAATATAATTTAGTACATAAAGTTTTTGCTAAGCTAAGTCAGTTTCAATTACATCTTCCATCGTGTATCGGGGTCTTTATTCCTTCATTGACAAGTGACAATTTGTTTTTGACAGATTTTATAACCATGTTTGTCACGATATTTCTCGATAGTATTTTGTGATCCCGTTTCCGATCGAATTGTGCAATAATTATAAAAAACATTTATTCCTGTACATAGTTAGTAATAAAATAACAGCAAGATGTGGAAAGGTCTGAGATTAACACGCTCTCAGTTAAGAAAGTTTCATCACAATGGCCCCAAATTTCAGCCAGTCGGTGTCCCCGCTATAGATTCTGTGCTGAACCAATGGTACGAATTCTGCAAGAAGCCACCTAAAGGATTTGAGAAGTATTTCGAGCCAGGTTCAAGTAAAAAACCAGCTAAAACTCCAGGTACGGATAAAGAAGCACCACCTACGCCCTCGAAAGCTGCTCAACCGCCTCCGAAAACGACTACAGCCCAGGATAAATGGAACATGAACATGTTCAGTGGTGGTTCTAGTGGCAGTGGCGGCCGCGGTGCTTACGAAGGCCAAGATAGAGAAAAATGGATGATGTTTGGAGCGATGGGCATTGTGGGTATATTAGGGTCTATCGCATATTTCGAACTTCGCTACAGAGAGATCAGCTGGCGAGACTTCGTCAATTTACACCTACATAAAGGTACTGTGGAAAAATTAGAAGTTATCAACAAAAAATGGGTGAGAGTGAAACTACACCCGGGCTCAGCTATAGATGGAAAAGTAATTTGGTTTGCTATTGGCAGTGTAGATTCATTTGAGAGGAATTTAGAAAATGCACAAATAGAAATGAGTGTTGAACCACCAAATTTCCTTCCTGTTATTTATAAGACTGAGGTTGAAGCCTCCAGTCTAACAGGCATGCTCCCAACCATACTTATTATAGGATTTTTAATTTATATGATGAGAAGATCGGCAGACATGATGGGGCGCGGTGGAAAGAGGGGCGGTGGACTTTTTGGGGGTGTTATGGAATCCACAGCTAAGCTTATTAATCCCACTGATATTGGTGTCAAGTTCCAAGATGTCGCTGGATGTGAAGAAGCCAAGATAGAGATTATGGAGTTTGTCAACTTCTTGAAAAATCCCCAGCAGTACATTGACTTGGGTGCCAAAATCCCTAAAGGAGCCTTGCTAACTGGCCCCCCTGGTACTGGTAAAACCTTGCTAGCAAAGGCCACTGCAGGAGAAGCCAATGTACCCTTCATTACAGTCTCAGGATCTGAGTTCTTAGAGATGTTTGTGGGTGTTGGTCCCTCTAGAGTCCGTGACATGTTCTCTATGGCCCGTAAACATGCCCCATGCATCCTCTTCATTGATGAGATTGATGCAGTTGGTAGGAAAAGAGGAGGACGTAGTTTTGGAGGTCATTCAGAACAAGAGAATACCTTGAATCAGCTGCTGGTTGAAATGGATGGGTTCAATACTACAACAAATGTTGTGGTCCTAGCTGCCACAAACAGAGTTGATATTTTGGATAAAGCCCTACTAAGACCTGGTAGATTTGACAGACAGATATTCGTTCCTGCTCCAGATATTAAGGGAAGAGCATCAATTTTCAAAGTTCATTTGACTCCTCTGAAGACCACCATTGATAAGTCGAAGCTGGCAAGAAAGATGGCTGCACTTACACCAGGTATAACATTTATATAATTATGTTAATTTTACAAAATATTTGCCCAAAGTTAAGGTAGTAGGTAGTGCAAAGGTATTCTAAAGCCAGAGTTTTTAATACCAAACTAGTAATTTTCTAAGTCCCTTTTTTTTTCTCTCTGTGTATATCATGCAATCAGTCTTTTAGACTATGCAGATGAGATGATCCTGATGGCTTGTGGGGCGCTACTCCCATGGGACTCTGCCCTATCTTTTCGAAGTCATTCTTCACAACGACTGTTCTAGTCGAAAATGTCCCGCGGCTTTTTTAATCAGCGGATGCTTTCTGGAATAGTAAGCTGCCCCGCAAGCTTATTCGGATAATATGCTTTAGCCGTCGGGATTTGTAGTTGTCGCCATGCGTACTTATCTCCTCTTTAAACAATTTCTAAGTACTTACCTAGTAGGTAATATTAATTGAAAGAAATATTTGATGGGATTCAATTACCTGGCTCTTTTGCCATTTTAATGCTGTGAGCATTAAAATGGCAAAAGAGCCAGGAAATAAAAATAAAGAAATTAACTCACAAGTATTTATTTCCACTTATGAACCTTCATAATAAAAATGCAATCTGAACATCAGAAAAAGATAGGCAAACTAACTGTTACCATGTTCTGTATGTTTTATATGTATGTTCAATTGGAATTGAATTAGTTTGATAAAAAAGTCAGTGAAATTAACAAAAATATACTTACAGTATTTTTAATTAATTATAACATATTTAACTTGGACTTTTTCCCCAACTGGGAATTGAACACCGGGACCTCTAGGTCTGAGACACATGGTCTAACCACTTAACCATAGAGTTGGTTAATTTTCCAAAGAAGATATGGAGAAATATGTAATATAAACATAATTATATCTGTTTTCAGGTTTCACTGGCGCCGACATCGCAAACGTCTGCAACGAAGCCGCTCTCATCGCCGCTCGAGAGTTAGCCAACGATATTAACATGAAGAACTTCGAGCAGGCCATCGAGAGAGTTGTCGCTGGCATGGAAAAGAAATCCAACGTCCTCCAACCTGATGAGAGAAAGATTGTGGCATACCACGAGGCAGGTCACGCAGTCGCCGGCTGGTTCCTACAACACGCCGACCCACTACTCAAAGTATCCATCATCCCCAGAGGAAAAGGTCTCGGATACGCCCAGTACTTACCCAAAGAACAATATCTTTACAGCAAAGAACAGCTGTTCGATAGAATGTGTATGACACTCGGCGGAAGAGTCAGTGAAGAAATTTTCTTTGGCAGAATAACAACGGGCGCTCAAGATGACCTCAAAAAGATAACCCAAAGCGCTTACGCACAAATAGTCCACTACGGCATGAACACCAAAGTAGGCAATGTATCGTTCGAAATGCCCCAACCTGGTGAAATGGTAATCGATAAACCATATTCGGAAAAGACAGCCGAATTAATCGATTCCGAAGTCAGAGATTTGATCAACTCCGCCCATGTATTCACAACCGAGTTGCTAATTAAACATAAGGACAACATTGAAAAAGTTGCAGAGAGGCTGTTGAAGCAAGAGATTTTAAGTAGAGAGGACATGATTGAGCTTCTTGGAAAGAGACCCTTCCCTGAAAAGAGCACTTACGAAGATTTTGTAGAAGGTACGGGATCCTTCGAAGAAGACACGACATTACCTGAAGGTCTAAAACAATGGAACCAAGAGAAAGCAATCACACCTCCTTCAGAAAGTGTAAAAAAGACGTCGACAGCTCCACCTACCGACACGAAGTAATAAAAATTAAGCCTTCATATTGTAGTTTGAGTGTAGTCAGTTTTACGTGAAAATATTTTTATTACCTTTAAGTTGTAAAGGTTATTCTTTATTAAGTCTGTGGACGTGCGTACATGACTTGGATTTGTTTTTTGTAGTCTGAGAGCGAATTGATTATCTGGAAAAGGTATCAGCATTTACTATGTCAACTTTAAGTAGGTTTACAAACAAAAGTAAGGATGTTAGACACCAGACACTAGTAACACCAATGTTAAACCAAGAATCAAAATGTTTTGAAGATTTGTATAGCTCCTTCACTATTTCTGTTTTGTATAATAAACAAATTCCAGTCTTTCAATACTGTTTTGATTTTTTATAGTTATTTCGCTTTTAGTTTTCTTAGTTATTAACAATATTTCAACGATTCATACCTCGCCTGTGTGACGCAAAAGCTGGCTAACAAAATTAAGTAGAGTGTAGATAACTTAAAAATAAATTTAGCTTTGGAACAATGTAGTAAGTATTCAGTATGTGTGTATTCTCTAATCTGCTGAACTGGTTAAAACAGGTATTCATTGTAATAACTTTTTGTGGGTCTTAACCGTTCCAGCAGTAAAAGTTGACTGAACTTTGAGAGAAAGCTTTATTACTGCTGTTGATTTATAACAATAGATTTTTACGTTGAAATTTTTTCTTTTTATTTCTGTACCACCTTTGCCTTTTCGTATGGAGACCTACACTCAGCATTGGGCGTATACGGGTTGAAGAAGACAGCCGTCAAAGGTTTTCCTTATTTTGGTTGGTTTCTATTATATTCTCTATCTATAGGTATACTTCGACTAGTTTGTAGGAAGTGGCGGTGCTTGGGGGAAGCCTATGGCCAGCTGTGGGCGTCTTTCAGCTGAAATGATGATGATTATACCTAAATAATTAAAGCAACCAGCATTTGTGGTTAATTTAAATAGCTGAAATCCCGAAAAGGTGTCAACTGTATGCATTTAAGGGTTAATAACTTTTATTACAGGACCAACTCTGAAATCACGAAAAACACTTTTTCCATACATTTTGTAGAGTTATCCTAAATGCGAAAGTGCGTTTGTTTGTTACGCAGACTTACGCTGAAACGGCTGAACGGATTCGGATGAAATTTGGCACATGGCACTATGACCTGCACACGATCAATCACAGTTCAACAAAATTCATTGCGTTATTTACTTTGTTGAGCAGACAAATTTTTCGAACATGTGAAGCAATGAATTAGCAATATCCTTCAAAATGATTCAGATTGTCATTGATTGATCGTGTGTTACGCAATTAGTGCTGGGTTAGGACAGGATGCTTTTTATCCCAGTAAACGCATACGAAGTTGCGGGCAGAAGCTAGTATAATAAATGTATGAATTAATTAAATTATTTGACTCATTGGCAATTTATTCCTGTCTTGCCTCGAATGTGCAAGTGCTATAGCATGATTAGCGCCACCATTTTCCCCGTTTGAGCGTTACACATAATGTATAAACAGTACCCACCAGCTGACATTATGAGGTCTGTAATGTCGTCTATTATTTAGATTATGTAGCATAACCGAACCACTGGCGAAATGTGGGTGTACTGAAGGTGTACCTACCTGTAGAACACCCACATTTCGCCAGATAAGTTGTAAAATGATTGTTTATTTCTGTAAGTATTAAATATCCAGCTAGCATCAGCGCCATCGAACCCATTGCCATTAACCAGGCTACAACGAAATACCTGATAGAAAACCTTAATAAATTCCTACTTTTCTCGACCTGGGAATCGAACCCGGAACCGCGACCGGTAACAAAATAAAATGTACCTATTCGTAAAAACGCCAGATTGACTCTTTGTTGGTAAGCAGAACATCATGAGGACACAGTTCGGCTTGAATGTACACTAATGTACCTACATAAGTACCTAGGTATGTAAATGCGTTTCAGTTTTTCAAACTTACCGCCACAAACGCTGTTTGATTTCAGTGTTATTGCATTCACATAGAAATGTAGAGAGATGAAGTAGAATTTTGTACTTGCCTTAATATACACCTAGAGAGTAGTTGTATTCCGTGACCCCGCGTCAAAACATAGTAAGTAAGCGTAGGTACCTACATAAATAGGTACATATGGCGTAATAATTGACATGCATACGCATTGCTACTTATTACTGTTAGAGTACCTACCTGCTATCATGCTATGCGTGTGACCTTGATTGATATGGTCAGTGTATGATGCAATGGCGTTATGCTTTTCTTAGTTGTTATAAATACTTTGTTTACGATTATGTCACAAAATAATACATCCATGCTTTTATTATTGTTAGGAGCATTATCAACGTAGCCGAAATCGACTGGGTGATACGAGATAATTTTTGGCGGCAATCTGCTGTTTACTCACAAACGGTCATGTTTGAAATTGGAGTAGCTAATTGGAGCGGGAAATATGACTGGAGTGCGTGAAAAGTAAAAAATAGTATTTTCCATGTTTTTTCCAACAGGAAAGTAGAGAGAGCATAAAGGAAAAGGGCGATTTGTTAGTGTGCATAGGGGGTCACGTAAGTGGTTTAGGATTAAAATAATTTACTACATTTCGAGTACCAATATATTTAATTGGCCACTGGCTGAAATTAAAGATTTACATTTGCCTCCCCTCCAAGTAAGTCGAATGCAGTAGGGCAGGCACTTTCGCGAGGGAAACACGGCTCCTTGCCTCCCGTTAAGAAACGTATAGGCCGGAGGCTCAGCGCGACAGTGCCTGCCCTGTACAAAAATTGAAGGAACAACTTCAACAAAAAAAAAAACAGGGTTATATTAAAATTATAATATGAAAATATTCAAATATCAGCTGAAAATACATCCAGCCTTATTTCTGTTTATTTAAATATTCACTACATTTACTTTATACATCACCAATTTCTTAAGTAAATTCAGTTTTTGTACAATATAAAAAGAATCTTATATTATCATCTATGTTTACTCGCGAGAAGTGTATAACACGCCCGCAATCGCATTACAGCTTGATCTAACCGAGCGAACGAGAAATAAAGAGAAATCGTAACAAAATATTTAAAATTATGGTAATTATTACAAGTAACTACACTATTTTTATGTTCAACATTTTATGTCAATATTCATTATTATCTATACTTAATTGAAGCCTATGATATAACATTATAAATGATGAAAAACATTTTTCTTCATGATATCATTCAACAATTAATCCATTAACAACTTGCATCCATTTACTCGTATCTATCGAACGGAAAATTATCACTAATCTCAGTAACAACAAAAGGTCCATATCAATGACAGTCTCTAATTTTTTCCCCTTTCGGTTTTCGGCCCCTCTTTTTACCGGCGGAAGTGACACCGGCAAGCGCCATTGCGGCACGTTTCGCGAGACACGACTTGCAGAACCAGTCTTCTGTTGCACCGGGTTCTTCTGTGATGCCGACGCACACCCAGTGGTACCACCCGTCGCAGCCGTCACAACCGATCATCGGGGAGCCGTTGTCAGGCCGCCCGCATGCGGGACATACCCAAATCTTATTCCCGTGCTCGTCCACGTAATAAGGTGTGGGTAACGGTCCAGTCGGCTTCTCGACCGCTGCGGGAGTTGCCGGAGCCGGAGCCGGTGCCGGCGTTGGTTCTTCCGAAATCGATGCAACGTCATCGTCAAAACCTTCCACGTGACCTTTCTTGCACAGTGGTTTAATTAATATCCTTTTATATTTCGATGAGGAGGATGGAGTATTTTTTCGGGGTGGAGAGGTCGCGGACGGCGGCGAAGACGACTGGCCTTCGATGTCTGCGATGTGGTTGTGTTTCGAATGTTTCTGCTTCGGCGGCCTTGTCACTAACGCGGATATTTGAGCCAGTTCTGGAGAGCGACTGTGCTCTCTGGAGACTGGCTCATCCTTCATCGGCGATTCCTCCTCCTCATCTTCTTTTTTGATCACCGGTTTGATATTTAACTTGTATAAATCCGGCGAACTCGGCGGCATTGGTGAATTCGAGTTGGACGAGCTTAGCTTGAGCGTAAGCTTCGGGACTAAACCGTCTGCTAGCTTTTCTTTCTTCTTGTCCTTTTTTTCTTTTTTAATTTTATCTTTCAACTCTTGTCTCTCCTCCTTTTCTCTTTTCTTTTCAGATTTATCTTTGTTCTTATCCTTTTTATCTTTTTTCTTCTTGATTTTGATGCCATCTTTATCTTTCTCCTTCTTTTCTTTCTTATGAGACTTATCTTTTTTCTTTTCAGAGTTCTCTAATTCTTTCTCCTGCGGAAGTTCTGGAGACGGTACTCTGACCGGCTCTTGTACAATTTCTGGTTTCTTTTCCACTATAGGTTCTGGCGTTGGCAAACGTGGCGGAACGGGAGACCGCCTAGGCGGCTCTAGTCTCACGGGGTCCATTTTAGGAGGATTTAATTCAATAGTTATATCTGGCGTAACAGGAGGCATTTTATACATATTGGACTTGTGATCTTTATGCGACTTGGACTTATGCTTCTGCAAAATGTTTGGAATGGTTTGAGATTTGTGCTTGTCGTGTCTGTCCTTTTCTCGGCCGATCATCGAAGATTTATGTATGCCTCTGTCATCGTCATTGTCAACGGGAATCACTTCTAAACTAGGACGACGACGTAACATTGAAGGTATTTTCATAGGGGAAGATCTGGATGCGTGAGGGAAGCTACCCATAGGGATAAGTGGATTTCGAATACCAGGATTAAGACCACCAGGCAAGAAACTAGGACCAGGGATCAAGCCAGGTCCACCTGCACCTAATGCAAATGGATTGGTGAGCAAATTTGACGGTTGTAACCCTCTCAGTGCTGGATTATTGGCCAACTCAGCTAGGAAGTCACTACCAGGTATCAATCCAGGTGTAGGTATTAAACCTGGACCAGGCATTAGACCTCTCCCTGGAGTCATAGCAGGGAAGAATGGATAACCAGGTGGCATTTGTGGCAACTTTGATTCATTCTTTGGCCTACTGGATTTGGGTGGCTTCATACCACTCATTTTCATACTTTGCTTTTCAGCTTGTGCTATCTCAAATGCTATCTGCTGTTGTTTCTTCAATAACTTTGCTTCTATTTTTGCAGCTTTATCTTTCTTGTCCTTATGTTTCTTTTCTTTCTTAATTTTTGGACTGACACTAGCTATATCTTTGGGATAAGGTACTTGCAGGGATTTATTAATCGATATACTAGGACGATGTTCCATTGGTGGGGCTCTAGAAGCCATAGGATGCACATCTATAGAATCATCATCAATGTTTATCACTTCATCAGTCCTCAAGTCCATAACTTTAGACAAATCTACAGCACTATTATCATTATTGTTCACAACGGGCTCTTCGGTTTTCACTCTAAAGTCAAAAGGTTCATGGGATCTACTTTCAATTGCATTATCATGTGCAGAATTGTGTAACCTTGAGATCAATGTATCAGACTGCAATTTTTCATGAACAACCTCAGGAGTGATTCTATCTTCTTTTGATTTGTTCGATATCCGTTTAAATATATTAATCTTTGATCTATCTGGTTGAGAGGCCAATTTCTCCTCTTCGTCAATTACTTCTTTCTTTATTTCCACATCGGGTACAAAGGAATTAGTGGAAGGATGTGATTTATGTACAGGAATAGAATTAGAAACAAGTGGAGATTTTGAAATAGGTATTTTTCTTGGTACAGGAATTGTATCCTCAGTTAGTACCGAGTTTTTGGGCATCACTGGTGGTGCCGGAGCTGGTGGTGGATCTACAGGCTCCTGCTTGATGTGAGGAACTGGTCTCACAGGTTCAATCACAGGAGGTGGTGGTGGCATCACAGATCTCGAAGGTTGTGGGGGTGGTGGCGCAGCCTTTGGCGCTGGCATGGTCACATGATTATGATGTGTAGGGTGGACATCCTTATTTTTCATTGGATGACCAGGTGGATACTTATTCAATTTACTACTATCCTTAGATTTACTACCCTCACCTTTATGACTCTTATCTTTTCGTTTACTTTTCATAACTTTACCATTCAATAACTTACTCTTCTTAGATTTCTTATCACTTTTCTCTACTATTGGTGCCTTCGTTACATTAGAATGATGTGAATTTGCTTTATGTTTATCATAATGTTTTTCTGACATAATGGCAGGAGGCCGTGCCTCAGGCAGTTTACCCTCACGTGCTGGAGACAGGAACCCTGACATAGTCATCATCACACTGCTAATTTCTCTAGTCCTTTCCTCCTCATCCAAACGTAACCTCGGTCTTTTACTGTTTGGTAATGAAACTGGATCAGTGGGTCTCTTGAAGATTTCCTTGTTTTTATCTGGGCTATCGGTGACTGATATTTCTGGACTTGTACATGTTGCATTACTATTGTCAACATTATCAATGCCATTTTGACGGATCTCAACAGTTCCTGCCACAACAGGTGTATCCCTTTCCTTTTCAGGGTACATAGGAGGCAGGTGCTCATGCACATGCATAGGTCTCGTGACAACTTCATGACTTCCAGGTTTAAGAAAGTTCAAATTAGATTCTTTAGGTTTAGGGAACTTTTCAGAGGTTACCGGTGCTGGCACGGGTGGAACGCACCTAGTGTACTCTGTCAACTCTGGTAAATGAATGTGTAGGTCACGAAATACTAATCCTAAGTCATGTAAATTTGGTTCAGTCCTATTAAATTGTTCGGCGTATCTATTAGCTTGTGTCCCAAGTGACCGTATGTACTTCTCCAGCACATGCACCAAAATGTCCAGTGGAGTTGAGTTTATACCGTTCCATCCTATAGTTTGGCATATTTGCGCAACATTCCTTCGCAGTATCTCGCGGGCGTACGCCTCTGACATTATGACACCAACAAGTTATCTGGAACAAACGAATATATCGCATTTATTACGATAGTTCATAGCTAATTGACTAACAAACATATAATTTGGCGTATTCATCATGTTCACAATAATAAAGAATCATGTTACGAACGTTAGGACTCCTGAAACAGCGAATCTCATGATTTTTATACCTGCAAGTGTCTAGTAGTACAGAGTCGTGATTCCGAATGGGTGAAAATTTCAAGTTTGGAACACACATGTATGCTTCACTACAATCTTAATAACTCAAGGATAATTTATAAAAACACATAAAGCGTTTACAATGCAAAATAACGAAGTGTTTACGTAAAAACTTCTCAGCATTCTAAAAACACAGTGCCCCGTGCGCCATGATTGCATTTTGGGTTGTCAATGTTGAGTGTTGCTGCGCTAAAATAATTAAAAGGCGGTTTATTAGAGATGCGTTCACGGTGAAAGGAAAATAAATATTTATCGACAGATGTATGAAAAGAAAATAGCGGTATTTAGAGCGGTACGGGCAAGCAAAGTGGCTCCTTTATTTTATTTTGATTTTGATTTTGCCCACATTTGATAAAATAATTTAGGGGATACACATAATTATGGGTAAACGGTAAAGGTTCATATTATCATAGCGATTTATAACCTATGTCTAGGCATCAAAGCATTTTATTTCATTTTTCGTGCCACCTGTTCATATGCATAAATAAAATACTTTTGCCTTATAACTGAACATAATCTATAATTTTGGAGGACTAGTAGATCTACCTTTACATTTACGTGGATGTGGGTAAAAACTGCCCCTTGCACACTTTAGATGTCACTACTATCATGTGTCCTGGAATTTCACAGCTAGCTGACACTATCCATACATTTTTTATAAACTAGCGACTTCTTTATGCTAATTATTGCCCTGTTTCGCTGTTGACTGCAAAAGTACGGGTACCCATGTAGTTGTCAAAGATGTAAGTTGAAAACTGTGGGAGTAAGCTCAGCCGATTTTTCGTCGAGGTTAGTCCAGACTATGTTCTATCCTCTTTAGAAAAGACTTGTATATGAGAAATTCGAAAAAATTATAAGAGAACTAAAGGTCTCTACAGGTACACAACGGGCACTGGCGCGGCGGCTGCTGTGTGCAGAGACCTTTAGTCTGTCTTCATTACCTACAGGTACTTGTGGTGTGACATTATGTATTTTTTTTAATGGTGTGTGTGTGTTTGTATCGGTATCTTTTGTAAAGATTGGCAATTATTCCACAGGAACGTATTTGTCATATTTGTAGTCTTTTTCGGGTGACCACTGAAAATCAGCGTTGTGCTGTGGGTCCCCCAAAGCACAGCATCATGCTGAGTGGAAGCCTTCTAGTCACAGTCATAACTTGTAGCTATCGACTATGTCTGTTTCATATTTTGTATGTGATATTTTGTTAAATCTTTATGATTACCTTTATATTTATATCTTTATCTTTATTTATATCTTTCTGTATGCAAGTGTTTCTGTGACAAATAAACCTATTTTTCTTTCTTTCTTATTACCAGGATGTCTTAAACCAGGTCATGGCCTAACCTTATGCCTTTCATCTAAATCTGTTCAGTCGTTACGGCATGAAAAGGTAACAGACAGACAGACTGACATATTTTGACATTGACAGGCGGCCAATTATAAAAATCGGGTTAAACGGGAGACCTTTGCCCAGCAGTGGGACAATATAGGTTAAACGAAAAAAAAAAAAAAACACTTCCCGTTGACCGAGCAGCATGAAGTTTGGCGAGAAGGAAGGTTTTACAGTTCAATTCAACAGAAAAATCCAAAAAAAAAATTATTGTAGTCTATATCATATCAACTGCAAAGCTAAGTTTATTTTTCAATCTGTCTAGAAATAACATTTATTCTGTATTTCCCTTATAAGAAATGCTGGGTATCCCGTACAAACTTTCATCCCCTACATCACCCCATTACGATTATTTTTTTAACAAAAAGTCCTTCTCAAGGATGCCATCTATCTCCTTGCCAAATTTTATCCAAATCCCATCCTATGTCATACAATTACATAAAATTTATTAAGAAAGGAAGACAGTATGGATTATGAAGGATAGGGCGTTAATTTCTTTGTAAGTTTTATACATTTTACTACAAAATATATGGTGTACAAATATTCAATATTGTCATTCAAGTACAATAAAGTTTATGATTTGTGATTTAATTGGCAATCGACATAAAAAAAAAAGTAGCCCGGTTTTTTAGACGGACAACAGTGCTGCTACCTATGACGAGCTTATAGCAGCACTGTTGTCCGTCTACAAACCACCATACAATAACAGAGCTACAGCAGAACAATTAAGAGTGAAGAGTTTTTGTCGGAGGACTCGGAGGATTATTCTGCTGTTAAACATTTCTCTCGTCGAAGATAGATGTGGCCTATGTCGGTGCCGGTTCTAGGCGCGGTGGTAGACAGTTTGGTATGTACTTTGTGATAAATTTTATGGAGCTATTCAAACACATGCCTTAGACGAATAAAAAAAGTTTGATCTGACTGCCATCGCACCCGCCACCGTCACCGCTTCTATCTGAACTACGCATAATATCAATGTCCCTTTCCACTGAATTCTGAGCTTCAGCTCTGAATCTAATAATATTCTAATCCAACAATATTTCTTTGTTTTTTTTCAATATATATTTAAAAATTATTTAATTATTTCATTTCATGAAGAAAAGAATAATAGTTACTAAATCCCACGTGGTTCGTTTTGAACGAAGAGGCAGAAACGTTCGAAGTCAACTAAAAAAAAAAAGCTGACAGTTTGTCAAATCCTCTAATGGTCGACGGACTGTGATATGCTTTTTGTAGATAGAATTTCATAATTCTTCGTATAAATACTCGAAATAAGCGTTCATATTCACCGACATACGATAATCTCACGAATTTATACATAAAATCGCGTTTGGCAGCATGAGGGGCTGATTGAATCGAGTAAAAATTTTCACGTAGCGACTGGAAGAGTTCGAGCACTATAGTTTTAACGTTTTATAACTTTTTCATGTTAAAACTGTTGATATTGTGGGTTGAGTGGTGAAGTTTGAAGATGACTACGTCTTCCGAGGACGTTTTGCTCAGCGTGGGCGGCGTGAGGTACAAGAAGGGCGATGGCACTTTGTATGTTATGAACCAACGGTTAGCATGGATGTTAGAAAATAGAGACACAGTAGCTGTATCACATAAATATGCTGATATTAAAAGTAAGTACATAATATGTTATTCTCCCTACATACATTACAGAATGCCCTTCCTATTCTTACAAGACTACAACTAAACATTAATGTTGCAAACAAATATAGGTTTCTATGTGTTCTTCAATTAATGTTATTCGCACATCTCTATTAGATAAACATGTAGAGATTGCAGATGCCTGTGCACACCACCTGTGCAGCTATCATGTTACATTGATTACTATACTGCGGCTAAATCTAAACATGGCTACTCTGTGCTTATTCCAAACAATATACATTATTACTAGATATACTAAACGTAGTACCTATGTAAACTCACTTCAACAAATTAATAGGTAGGAGAGAATGCATTGCATTAGAAAAGTTTTATAGTTTAGCGAGTAAGATATAATGCATCATCATTCTCGATGATCATTCTATTACTTCTCATCATATCCTATCATAAATAGAGATACCTGACTGGACACAAGACTTAGTGCTATGTGGTCACAAAATGTTAACGCCTTATGGTATGTGCGGGTTTGAACCTGTCCTAATAGTCATGGTGTATGCTACCGACATGACCTTGAATGAGATGATTCATCTTTATTTCTGGCTATTTGAATTTCATGGTGGCCTCCCTTATGTTCTTCATGAATTCAGGAGCATTATGTATTAAACTGCTTCCTCTCCCTGTGTGAGGATGCAGTTTCAGGAAATATGACAAAAAAAAGTGTTAACAATATTGATGCTGATTTCTGGTCCTACATCAAAAATTGCAGAATAGTTGAATATTAAAATATTGTGAACATGGAAAAATATTTAGTGTCATTCATTGTGTTCCAAAGGGTTGTCCTTTTTTAATACTTCTGTGGCCCAAACCTTAACCATGTTTACCAACAATTAATGAAAGAAAGTGTGGATATAATTGATCATGATTTAGCAGATCCGATTGAATGCCTTTCATCCTTTTCCAGATTGCCTCAAGTATCTTCATAATATTCTCTTTCAAGCTGAGTTCCCAAAAATAATTCCATATTACTGTTTTCAGCACAAAAAATATCCCCTGCGGGAAAGCCAAAAGTGCAACTGCAAGTGGTATTACATGATGGCACGTGTTCCACATTTCATTTTGTCAACTCTGCGGGTGCGGATGCACAGGCTAAAGACCGAGATCAAGTGAAGATGTTGCTGCAGAACTTACTACCAAAGTTTAAGAGACAGATTGATGGAGAACTGGAGATGAAATCTAAGTAAGTGGTCTTTGAAATGAAATTAATACTGTGCAGGACACGTGTTTAGTGCCTCAGATGTAATAAAAATAAAATGTTTATTGTGTCTCATTCAGTAGGTATCCTTTGTCAATATAAAGGAATAATTTCATCTAAGACTAGGTTCAGGCTATGCATAACTAATTTGTTTGAGAAAATTGTACTACATTTTTTTAACATTGAGTTGTGTGGGAAAAGTACTTTATAATAGTCCTATTTGATAATAGTAGTTATATTTATATATAACTAAAGTATGTATTTATTTATTTAAGTTTACATTATAGAATGATGGAAGTGTTTGTTACAAACAGTGAGATTCGAAGATATTTAGTTTTCTCCTGCTAACTATCTATAGAAGTAACTGGTTTTTCATACTAAACAGATTATATTGGCTACCCAATGCCCCTAGTTACTGGCTAACTATAATTTAACTGTATATTGAAAAAAAACAAGTTTTTCACGTTTTGTTAGTGAGCCAAAACCGAAATGTAGACGAAACTGGAAGATAAAAATAGCTGAACAACATTTGTAACCTTTCACTGACATTGTAATAAATGTGTTGGAAATGTCGTGCAAATACATCTAGAATATTTATGTAAATATAATATTGCTTTGAGTTGACCATACGTTAGAGAAGGTTGCGTTCAGGCCTAAATGATAAATAATGTGGTTTTGTACACCTGTGCAAGTAAAAAGGTAATACTCCATCGCATTGGTATTGCCAGTGTTTGCATTTATAAGCAATAGTCTACTGAGTGCAAGAAAAACAATTACATGGCAAACCAATTTTTGTGACACCTGACCTCAAAATGTATGTTTTATTGAGCGTAAAATGACTTAAATTTACACTTTATATATCACTAGCTTCTGCCCGCGACTTCGCCCGCGTGAAATTTCGACCCCCGACCCACCGCATCATCGCCCGCCCGCGCTATTACTACGTTTTCGCTTAGCGCTTATTGCACGGCTCCTAAGGGTCGTAGCGTGATGTTATATAGCCTATGACCTTCCTCAAGAATTGGGCTATCCAACGCAAAAAGACTTTTTCAAATCCGACTGGCAGTTCCGGAGATTACCCCTACATACAAACAAATTTTACATCTTTATAATATTAATTAAGTATGGATGTACGAGCGAACCATGGGTCTCTTTAATTGTAAAATGTGAGTCCATCTTGGTTAATGAATTGGAAATTACAGTTTCTGATAGCAGCACATACAAGGAGACTTCTGCTTTTAGTGTTATAAACTTAGTCCACCATTTATGCACCCTTTTGTGAGAAAAGAGTGGCCTTTTAGCCCTGTTAGCCCTCTTTCTGACTATGTTGGGGTCGGCTTCCATTCTAACGAAACGCAACTCAATACTAGTATTATACATAGTGACTACCTATCTGACCTCCACAACTCAGTTGGGTTTGGGTTTAAATAACTTTATTTCTCATAAGATCTTAAGATACAGTTTGCTTGTAATGAGATACTTAAGTGATTATAACTTGTACTATGAACATAGTCACCTCTAGGGTGTTGGAGATATTGTATTAGCATAGGTACTTATTCTGTTTTATGTTCAGTTACTGAGTAAAACAATACCCCCACAGTAACAGTAATCATCCTTATTTTTTAATTAAAACAAGTAAAAAAATTACTGTACAAAGACGGAAATACTACAAAAACAATACAACTACTTATATTTTTATAATTATTTTCTCAGACTACTATCCTTGCACCCTACATTGAAGCATTTATATGAAGACTTGGTTATTTCAAAGGTGATCAATAGTGAAGAATACTGGAATACACCCACTCTAAAGAATTATACGGAATCTAATAGTATTAAGCAGGAGGCTGGTAAGTTTCTATTTTCATTAAGCTAAACACCTGCCTCACTTAAAAACTGACTTCTTTAGTCATCAGTCTATAGTTAGAGTGAAACTTTATGGCGGCTCTGAAGTGCGCCATTCGCTGCGCAGTACTCCACCCCTCACCCCCGATGACACGCGAAATTTTTCGAGTGCAGTGACTCGCCCTATGTTCCGAGCTGCCATAAAGTTTGCATAGGGCTGTACCATGCCAATTTGTTACCAATGCATTGAGGAAAAGTTGTAATATCATGTTCCTGTTCCACTGGCTCCAAATCGGAACTTGCTACGGGTCAAATGTTACTTTTGTCATCATTCTCCTGCCTTTATCTCATTTTATTTGGAGTCGGCGCAACATGTCTTTTTCTCCCATACTTCTCTATTAGTCGTTATCTCGGTAGTCACCCCCTTTCTAGCCATATCATCTTTTACACAGTCCATCCATGGTTTCTTTCTTATAGCCATCGACATTCATACTAAAAACTTTCCTCACGATATTTTCTCATTCCTACGCATCACATGCCTATACCATGCCAACCGATTTCCGCACAACTTTTCAGTCACCGGTGCTACTTTCAGACTTCCTCTTATGTACTCATTTCTTATTCTATCCATTTGTGTAACACCATACATCAGTCTTAGCATTCTCATCTCAGCTGCATGCAATTTTCTTTCATTCATCCCTTTTGTGGCCCAACATTCTGATCCATACTCATTCTCAAATGTTACTTTTGTATAATTATTTAATGATTACCATCTTTTTATTTGAAAAAGAAGACAGGAAATACATTGGCCTCAAACTATTACCTAGTTGCAGGCTAATTTTCTGTCTGAATATTTCCTGGTGCTAATGATATTTATTAGGAAAAGCAGTTGTGGTATACATTTCTAAATGAAGAATAAATTGAACAGATCTACTGGCAAACTGAAGATAAACATTTATAATTTAATCCAAAAGACCTGGCTACTTCCAGGTGTGTCCGGAGCTTTTTTAGCGGACATTCAGCCACAAACAGACGGCTGCAACGGCCTCAAATACAACCTCACCCAGGACATAATAGACGCCATATTTAAAACGTATCCAGCTGTCAGAAAGAAACACGTTGATTATGTACCTAACAAAATGACTGAAGCAGAGTTTTGGACAAAGTTTTTTCAGTCTCATTATTTTCATAGGTGAGTTTTATAACACCCAAAAGTACCGTATTGACGCGTTAATCAATCAATTGATATTATTGCCACAATAAATATTTATATTGCTAGGAAGATATTTATATCAAAAGTCGGAAATTGCTATGATCAATATAATTTCAAATATCCATAAAAAGAATGAAGAATCTTATGCTTCTAAAACCTGATAATGATAATTAACTTAGAATATCGATATTGATGTTACTACTGTCGATATATTTATTACTATCCTCCGCCAGTGGGTTCGCCCGCGTGATATTTTTATAGCCTATGTAACTCAGTGATTATATAGTATTCTACTGTTTTTAAGTTAATTCATTACAAACAAAAATACAAATCTTTTGTCTTTTATAATATTGGTGTAGATCAAATATAAATATTCAAATTACTGTATCATAAAATGTTGCATATTGCTTTCAGAGACCGTATCGCCTCATCGTCCAGCAAAGACTTGTTTGGAGAATGTGCCAAAATGGATGACCAAGCCATTGCCTCAGCTATGAAACACACAACTTTAGATCTCACAGTAAGTTCAATTACAATTTAATATTGATATTCAAACGATCCAGAAAAGTGCTTAGATATAAAGTAGAAACCTTCGAAATACAGATGACTGTGTTACTAATTCACTTTAGTAAGTAATTGCTTAAGAATTTAATCTGAACAAGGTTTGTTTACAATTCCGTCAGATAGTTTTAGAACAGACATTATTAAGGCAAACGTGCAACATCAAAGTCAAGTAAATTTTGACGTTCAAAAGTGACACATATGTATGTGCCTATTTGGAATAAATTATTTGACTTTGAATTTCCTATTTAAAAGCGATCGTTGCATTCATATGTCATTTTTTGTTCGGAAAACCGGAAGGCGCTTTGTCGGCGTGAACAGGCGTTCAGGGTTTACCGAACAAAAAGCTCGAACGATCGTGTATTTGGGCGATGATCGTTTTTAAATAGGACGCGGAGGTTCGGCTTTTGCTTCGTCTGCACTTCCATAGGTCCATGTATGGTCAAAATAACACAAGAGCCAGATTGCCTAACAGAGATGGCTTCGCAGACCATCCTGAAGAAGTCAATTTGCCTAGCCTTTTCCCAACTATGTTGGGGTCGGCTTCCAGTCTAACCAGATGCAGCTGAATACCAGTATTTTACATGGAGCGACTGCCTATCTGACCTCCACAAAAATACTATAGCCCTTGGTAAGACTGGTGGTCAGACTTTCGGGCCTCTGACGACCCGTAACGAATGTCAAAGATCCACGAATCCACGACAGCCAGCACCAACGGCTTAACGTGCTTTCGGAGGCACGAAGGAGTCTCGATATGTAAACATGGTCACCCATCCACGGGACAACCCCATCAAGCGTAGCGTAACCTGACGGATGCACCCGTGCGGCTGTTATTACTTAGACACGAGCTCCTCTGAAGGAGATATAAAAAAAATACTGAAGAAGTAAATAAAAATATTTCAGTACTTGAAAATGAACATAATTATCAATTGCGAGTGCCACACGTGTCAATATGTGACGCAGTTTGTATTTATATCTGGTGTTGTTATTATTGAAAGTCAATTGACCACTGATACTTGTCATGTCGAGTTTTAAAATGGTGTTATTACCCAGCTTTCGTCACTGGTTGGCTCCAACACACCAATGTTGGCGAAAAGGTTAGCCCGGATTAATCGAACGCTGTTTTGTTGAAAACAAAATTACAAAGATGAGCCCTTTTCAGTCCAATACAATAGGACGAAAAAAAACAGGTTAGACAGTTCAGCAGACACCCAAAAAAAGTATGCGTTTCGGGAATAATCGTCTATCTTCGGAAATACGCACCTATGCTTCGCAAAGTTTTTATGACAAAACATCGAGATTTCTTTATGTTTAGTTTAATATGAATTTTCAATGATAATGAAAATCACATCAAAATACGTTGTGTAATTTATCAGAAAAACGCGATCACACAGTCAGAGACGAAAAGCGAAAATAATGTATAGTATGTATAGATGAAAATTACACGACGTAATTTCGGGCGAATGTGATACAGCATTGTAGGTAAAGCCCGCTACGCTTTGAAAGTCCGTATCACGTGCTAATCACGTGACTATCGTGACTTCCTGCTAAAGTCTGAAAAGCGATCTAATCTTAGGATATCAATATAAAGTTAAAAAAGCAATTTCAAAAATACAATAGACGTAGATATATTTAGTAACCTATTCCGCTTAACTATTCTTAAAGAGTCTTAAAAGCGCTGGACGCTGAGAGACGCTGAGTCACTCAGCGTCCAGCGCACGGCGTGTTAACACGTCGTGTACGGGTTCGCGACGAGTCAATCGTCATCTTGAGGATGCCTCGTTGAGAGGTGAAACACGTGTCGATTTCTTACAGGGCTTTTTAAGACTCTTTAATAATAGTTCAGCGGAATAGGTTACTAACTATATCTACGTCTATTGTATTTTATAATGGATTTCCACCAAGTCACGCCTCAATCAATTAACTAAAGCAATTTCAATTTAAGACATCTCCAATAAGATAAATGTTGCACGTCTGGTTTAAGGTTAGAACCGATTGAACTCGATTTTTTAAATTGCATAACAAATAAAACTTTTCCTTGCCAGGTGGACCTGCCTCAATTCACAGAAAACATCCCTATGCTACCGTCGGAAGAGGATACGGCGCCAGAAAAGGACAGAGGAGATAACGCCTCCATACACAGAAACATGATCAAGCGGTTCAACCAACACTCTATTATGGTTTGTTTCAGTTTTGTTAAAGGTAGAATGTGAGTTTGTATATTGTAATTTAAATAAGCCATGGCATCTAAGAGCATGGTCTCTGGCGACTTGTAACGACTGTCAAAGATCCATTAATGACAGCCGGGACCAACAGCTTAACGCGCTTTCCGAGGCACCGAAGAGTCTCGGTATGTAAAGATGGTCACCTATCCACGGACTAACCCCGGCAATTGAGCTTAACCTGATGAAAGAAATAAATCATTTACTTGCTGGTAAATATTCCAACAAATATGTACACCTAGTACATATTTGTTGGAATATTTGTAAATTGTCCTGATACATTTTGCCTTACGGCATGCAAAATATTTGCATGCCATTGCAATTTACTAATATACTTACAACCATTACAATTATTATTAACACTAGTCAGCATTTAATAGGCACGACAGATGTCTAAAAAAAAAAGAATAATATATATATAAGGTGCTATAAAAATATCTGACACGGCTGCAATGGGAGATAGTATTGTGTTTATAGATTACAATAGTAAAGATAAATTATTGATCATGTGTCATATTTTTTTTCATACAAAAAATTGTACGTATAAATTTGCAAGTGACGAACTAGTCAGCTGATTTCAGTTTTCATTCACAGAACAGATGGAAAGAGATAGCAGTTGTTTTCATTGACGAAGTGCGTAATTTGTGAACCACGTTATGCAGAGTAGAGTCAATGTTTATTTAACTACTTTATTTTCTCAAATTGATTTAACTGTGCCGGGGTACGACATTTCTTCACTATTGTTATCTTTAAACACAATACTACCTCTCATTAAAGCCGTGGCAGATATTTTTATAGCACCTTATATATCTCATAAATATCATACAATGAAGAATATAAATGTCCTAATGTGTAATGTCAAAATATTCAAAACATTTACAACAATCCCAATTATAATGATGGATCGTCCCGTGCGGCTGTGTATAGTTCTAAAATTCATCTTCCCTCAATTTCAGGTGCTCAAAGCTAGTCATAAAACAAATTCTAGTAATAATAATAATAACAGTAGTAATAAAACGACGAATAACAACAAAGTTGTTGAGAATGGTGTCAAAGAATCTAATGGTGTAGCGGAGAAGAGAACGGCAGAAGAAATTACTGAACAGCCGAATAAGAAGAAGAGAATATTAGAGAAGTTACATTATGAAGATCTAGAAGATAGTCCGGGGAATGAAGATGCGCAGGAATTGAAATTGTCTAAGGTGAGATTTATTTATCTACAGTAGCGACCCGCTCCTGCTTCGCATAGTTTTTCTTTATTATATTATATACTAGATTCTGCCCGCGGCTTCGCTCGCGTTGTATGTCGATAAAAATTATCTTATAATATGTACTTCCCCAGGGTTCAAAGTACCAAATTTCATCAAAATCAGTTCAGCCGTTTTAACGTGATGCGCGATTAAATAAACAGACATACGGACAAAAATTCTAAAAAACTGTTGAAACGTGTTCTGTTATCGATTCTAAGTATCCCTAGCGAACTTTTTTTCGAATACCTTCCATGTACAGACTGTCGACCCTCTTCAGCTTTATTATATGTAATTATACTCATCAAATCAAAATTCATTTATTCGAATTAGGCTGAGAATCAGCACTTTTTTAATGTCAAAATTACATAAGACTGTCCCCAAAACGCCTGCCCTTCACCCCAGGTTGAAAATGACCTCTCCTACGTCCCCTTAACGAATTGCCGACATATAACCCTATATATGTATATAATAGTCCATTAGTAGTAGTAGGGTTCTTTATAAAGGACCTTGTCCGGAAAAGTACTTCCACAATACCTATTTCTGACATAAAGCAGCATTGTTTTCCGATTTGCATTTGTACGGGTATTTATAATTTTATGATGTTTTTTTTAAAATAGAGGTGAACGTGACTGGTCACGGGGATAACTTTCTAAAGGGGTAAAGAAATTGTTTGGTTTCTTTACTGTTTTTAAGAAAAACAAAGTTGTTAGGCAATACAATTGTTGGAATGTTTTTCTATGACTTCTTGTTGGGGCAGCAAAAGGTTACGAATCGGAAATTTCTGGTTTATAAGATTGTTTTTGTTTGCTTGTCTGCCATCCACTGAGATAAAAAAAGATTTTTCATGTTTGAAGATCTCTTTTAGGTTTGCCGGTGTAATTAATTAATGTTATGACTTTTTCTTAATGCTAATGTCTTTACAGATAGAACGGTATCTCCTTGGCCCATCGACTCAAACGTACCAAACACACACACATACAAACAACCCACCACCTTTATCTGCACTAGCTTCAATATGTCAAGTAAGTAAAAGTTAATCTTTATAATTCTGTTACTTTCTAAGACATCAGCCCCATTGCAATTGATAATGTGTTAAATAACAATCATTCTGTTCAGCTCCAAAACTTTCCAAAGAAGGATAGAAAAACTCTGGAATATATTTTTAATATATATCAGGGATTTTTCTCGTGTTAAAAATTACAATGAAATATTATAAGAAAATGAAACAGTGTATCAGTTAAAAATAGCCCTAAGGTATAACCTTGGGGAACTCCTGATAATAAATGTAAAGAATAAAGAACATGACGTCCATTTTTTACGCTAAGAGTCAAATAAGATTAAAACTACCATAGGAGGAGTATAACAAGTAAAATACAAAAACTAAAAACTTTCTTTTTGCCATATTTTCTATGATTCCCCCAATCAAATGCATTTAACGATCGGCCATTACGTAAAAGGAGTCTTTTCATCTATGGACGTCAGGCGAACACGACACAATACTTAATTATTACGTCGTAAAGATTATTAAAATGCACCTTCTTTTGGTTGTTTAAAACGGTATTTTGTACAATATTTTCACGGTTATTTTACCTCTGATTTTGCATCACTGTCAAAATCACAGTAATCTTTATTGCAGTTAAAATAAGGTTGTTTTTGGGTTGCTACTGTCAGAGGTAAAACAACTGTAAAGGAACTGTACATGGCCTCCTGTTTTTAAATGTTATATTGTACTATAGGCGTGGTCGAGTGGGCAGCAGTGTCAGCGGCCGGTGCGTGTGAGTGCGGGCGCGTGTGTGGGCGCGCTCGGCGAGCTCAGTCCCGGCGGCGCGCTCATGCGACATCACCACGCCGCGTCTATGGCGCGTGAGTAATCCTTACTAATATTATAGAAAGCGAAAGTCAGTTTGTTGGTTGGTTTGTTTGTTAAGTTTTCATGCTAAAATGGCTGAACGGATTTGGATGAAATTTGACACTTGGGTAGACCATGACCTAGAGAAGGACATAGTCTACTTTTCATCCTGGATCGCAGACGAAGTAGCGGGTAACAGCCAGTTATAATATAATCAGTCCCATCAGTGATTGGATTCGGAATCAAAAATGGCTCTGAATGATGCGTAAATTGCGCAGCGCACACGCAGGCGGTGCCCGCACTGCGTTTGCTGCGATTTAGTGGAAATAAATGTGAAGCGCGCGCTATTTGATTTGCACAATGAGCGCGCGTTGTTCTATAGTTAGCTGACATATTTATGGTACCTACCCATTTTCCGAGAGGTTGGTGCTGTTGAGATGTCTGAAGGCCAATTCTCGTACTTAGAGAAACATTCACATTCAAGTCGCAAACTGTCAAACTTGTTGTTTGTATTTTTGACAGATTGCGAATGCGAACCTTCTTAAAAATACGGGAATTGCCCCTCAGATGTTACACATCATATGCGACTACTGTAAGCCTCGCTCGTTTTTTTCAAAATAAACTTTCCTTTCCAGAACTAATACCTCCTGACGTAAAGTCAGAACTCCACCGCATCTACCTATCGGGGGGCGAGTTACTTAGAGAGCTGTGGCGTTGCTTCCCTCAGCCGGGCGCCGCGCCCGACACGGAGGATACTAGCGCTAGGGCAGAGAAGTTTTATGAAGCACTGCTCAGATTTAGGAATGTTAAATTGAGGCCTTTTGAGGTAAGATTGCTGTCATTTCCTTACTAAACACACACACACACTGCCACCGTCATATCCTACGCGCACTTGTACGTGGGTGGCCAAATACGAATCTAACAAAAGGCAAATTCTCGTACCTAAAATACGTTCCCATTCAAGTCGCAATTAAAATTGCAAATTTTAGTTTTTACCTCGAGGTAATTATGATCACTAAAATAATGTAATAAAGTTCTGGTTTACGCCCTGAATTCCCATCACAAAAATTGTGAAAATGAAAATATTCAACCAACATTAATGTATTCTCAGGAAAAAATGCTTCGGGACCTAACGCCGTTAGCGACGACGTTGACGCGGCATATGAATCAAATGATAGACACGGCCTGCGCGAAGTACGCGGTCTGGCAACAACGCCAAGCGAAACTGCGGTAGTAGTAAGTTATAGTTGTTTGTACCGTCAGCAGAAACAACTATAAACAAGTGAAAAAATTATAAAAACTGCAAAAAGTTGCTGTCGGTTTTCTTTTGGTTTATAATTAATTGGAAATATAATTTCTGAAAGGTTTTTTTATGTTTGAATTTTTTCTTTATGTTATTAAATTGCCTTGTGAATCTTTTGTTTTTAAATTACATTTTTTTTTAGCTATTTTGCTCGGACTCAAGACAATAAAAAAAAATTGTTGACTAGTAAATGATACTGTTGTTTTTTTTATAACTTTAGGCTCTTTTTTTTGGCCTCGACAGGCCATCTTCTTGACTATTTGGTCAGCGAAATATTAAATAAATGTTAAAAAGCCTAATTAATAGCCAATCCGTCGTGTATCGGATTGCCTATATGTTATTTAGACAGTGGTTCTATATTAGTATCACAAAATTATAATCATTGCATTTTAATACTAAAAAAATTTTAAAGACTCGAATACACGCTTTAATACATTAAAAGAAAAGCAATAGATAGAAACAATATTAGGGTATGCTTCTAGACAGTTTCTGTGATAAGTAGATGAACGCAATTGCATAAAAATATTTTGCTAAAAAAAAATTGTAACCTTTTCTGCTGACGGTATATAATATTTTTTGTAATAAATGCGACCAAATTGTCAAATTGTCGTTATTAGGGATGTTAGCGATGTGACGAGAGACCTAATGCATAACAGTCTAAATTATTTTGTTTTTCATTGCCTGTTTTATACTGGAGTTTATTTTCTCAATAGTACTGAAGCAAGCAATAGATATAAAATGATACGACTTTACCTGAAAAAACTTTTATTGTGATTGTTATTGTCTTAGAGCATTTAAATTGGAATTTAAATACTACTAATATTTTTTTACTTTCAATTGCATCATTTATGGCCGTTAAAAATGTTATGGATCTATGAATTTGATGCGATTTCATCGTCTAGTGAGTCGAATTTATTATGATTGATTCTATAATGAAAATCGAACTATACATTTCTATTTCCCCTAAAATCTAATAAGGTGTAAATAATTGTAAATTACGCACAAAATTAAACATGATCTGATGCTCTAGGAATCTCATGATGGAAGTCCCAAAAATATACTAAAATATTTAAGGTTATCTCAAGTAAAAATCCTTTAAAAAAACTCCTATAAACCGAAACTGCCCTTTGTAAATAGATACCAGAAATAAGACTGAATTTTAAAACTATTACTGTTCCGTATAAAATAATTTATTACTTTCTCGTCACATCTTAACTAAATTTGGCAAACAAAAAATTGTACATATGCCTGTCTTATGTATAAACAATAATCTGTGAATACCTAATATCATTTAGATAATGTAAATTGGGACCCACGGACGCTCAGGCGGTTGGACGATTAATCGTTGGAATCGACTACGCTGTCGCACTGATAGTTAGTCGCTTTAACAGAACTCCTTCCAGATCTTGGTGCAGCCTGATTCAAACTTTAAGGCGGCTCTGAACAGGAGGCCAGTAGCGGCGCAGTTTCTAAGGCCGCATTCCAAGTTAGGCCATAATCGCTCACAGCGCTCACATAAATATTTTGTGTTCCGATTTAGATATTATTACGATTATGACATCTGAAGGCTGTCATCAATTCTGAACGCTCGTGAACGCGCTAACAGTGCTCGCTCGACGTCAAAACGTATAAAATTACTTAATTATTTGTTTATATACCACAAATTTCTTCTTCTTCGTTTAAGTGGCGACGGTAGCCAGAAGCAAAATTTCGAAAATGCCACGTTAGTTTAAAGATATGATGCAACTCAAAACAATACAGCCAACTGTCATTTTGACAGCGCTCACTGTGCTTAATGGCATGGTCGGCGTTATCGCAAGGTGACGCATGTTATGACGTCATCTATGACGATTCACGGGACATCGATAGCTCGCTAACGGATATTCGGAATGGGTGTTAGCACGCCCAAATGGATTACATCGTAACTCGAAACGCAGCCTAAATCATGTGTCAGCGGGGGTGAGGGGTGGGGTACTGCGCAGCAAGTAGCGTACTTCAGAGCCGCCATAAAGTTTGCATCGGGCTGTATAAATATTTGATCCCTAGGCAATAATAATTTACTCATTTCCTGTTCCATTTTCGAATATTATCTGGTAGATAGTGCCTTTCCGTATGCTGAGAAACAAGCCCTTGTCCTTCCAAAATGTTTGTGGTAAATATATTTTCCGGTTCCGTTAGTTAATTACGTTAATTTTCTGATTATGTGTTTTTCACATTTACGTAAAAGTTTAATGCAGTGCGAATCTAGTACAAAAAGTAAATACGAATTTCTTCAAGCGTCTTACCGTCCGTGAATGTCCCATCTTAGTGTACGTAAAGAAATATAATTTAAAAAGAAAATAAATGCATTTTGATGTACCAAATCTAACTGAATGAATAGTTCTAATTTGTTATATTTATCACTGCATATCAAAGTGCTTGCGCATTGATTGAATGATGTAATAATTCACTAGAAAAGCAATAAAACTGCATCGAAATTGTTTTTGTTGTTTTCATTTTGTTGCAACAACATGTTTTTGCGTTGTTGGAAACATTCTGCTGGCAACATTGGATTCAGTATTTGCGTGCAACATGTATCCAGTAACGTATTTGAATTTAATATATTATTTTATATATTTGTACATTTCATATATTTGTTTCATGCTATATTATGTTCGAACGTAATGTGAATTGTTACTGAATAAACTGAATTGAATTGAATTATGTTTCTGCAACAATTTGGCGCAACATTTGTAAACTATTAATACCTGAAATTAACTAAAAATATATGTGCCAAGAGATTTCGAAAATAAAACACATTCAATTGTTTTATATTTTGAATGTAAAGCAATGATTGAATTAAATAATAAACAATTTGATGCAGTTTAAAGTCACACTATAGTTTTCACGCAATGAAATTGTAAGCAGTATACTTATTGTGTTGCCTGCTAACAATTTCCAATAATAATAATGATAGCAACATTCTAATACTCTATAATGTTCCAATACTGAACGTAACTGATGTAATTTTTAATAATTGGCGACAATAAATCGCATTATTTGTGGTATAAGTTGGGAAACTTCAAATTATCTCGTTACCATAACTATTGGCTAAATTATATTATTTTCCTGTGTTTCAATGGCTGATGTTGGCAAGTTTTTACTATATTGATAGGTAATGAGGTACGGTATGAGGTATGCCGCCATTTCTGTGACATTTTCACAAATGTTTACAAATAACGCCTGTCAGTCTCATTTCAGGCATCAAAAGATTATTGCTGCACTTTACAATGCGTTCATTATAACTTGATCCGTGACGAGATTGGTAGCACTTTGATAGTCGCCATTTTGAACTCTATTGGTATTGAAACAAAGCTTGACAAGCAATGGTGCCAACATGACGGCAAGGGACAAGATAAAGTGAACGGCCTGTATTTGTAGTATGCTGGAGCCGTATAGGGGAATGTTAAAGCCATCATTGTTTCGTTGCGCCAAAACAGGATGGCGCTATATATCCTGTATAGCGTCATCTCATTCTCCCTCTGATACTCTGATTAATTTGATACTCCCCTATTCGGTTACCATTTTCTCAGGAACGCTATTGGCAAATTGCGGATCCACTATTTGCCTCTTGCTTGAACACAATGTGTGTGAGCGAGAGGCAAATATCAATAGTTTTTTTATACCCGACCTGTACTAAGATTGAAGTGGTTTTTTACGAATAGTGTTGGTATACGAATTGGGGCTAATATAGGCCATTGTAAACAGGACCCTTTAGGTTATGAAAAAAATCGTTTTTTAAAATATTTTTAAGCATTTAATGTTGGTGTTTCTGTCACCTAAATTACATTTGTTTGTTTTATTTTCATTATTTTTAATACTTTGCGACACAAAATAGAAAGTGACACATAGTGTTGTGGCGTTCCTGTGCTGTGTCGACATCGATACTTTTGTGTTCTTTATGTTTTCTAGTTTAATTATTTATATTAATAATCCTGTATGTTATCCTTCCACTAGTATCATCTGTTAGCAATAATATTTATTTTAGATATTTAATTTAAATGTGGAAAAGTCTTTTGTTACAGTATGTTAGCTAGTGTTGTTTCTATTTTGTGTCAAATTGTAAATTACTATTGAAATTATGTAAATTCAGTTTTGAAATTATTAAAAGCTATTTTTTAGATCTCTCTAAGATATTTGCACCCGTTTAGTATCAATTTTGTTTTCATAACATAATTATACTAACATCATCGTCATTTTGTAACATTTTCATTTCATGATTTCACTTACCTCAGTAAGTTTAAAAAAAATGTTTCTAAATAAACGGGTGCCCAATATAAATGTTCCTGAAGCAATGTTACTGATAAACTGATCATTTAGTTTATTTTTTTAAACTTATTCATTTCGTGATACGTAAAAGAATATTTTTGAAAGTCTGGTGTAGTGTACAATTTTTTGAATCAACAAACCACAGATAAAAAAATATTTCTTCTTCCGTGCTCAGCTCGTTCTATGGTCAGTTTTAGGAATTTATACTGGCTATGACGTAAGTGCATTCAGCCAATTCCTATTCATTTTTAGTTATGTTTATGACAGTTACAATATTGTGCACTATCACCAATAGTATAAATTTAATTTAAAAAATGAAATGCGTGCTTATCCTTGTAAAGGCACCAATGAATAATTCGTTATTGATACAATGTTCTTTTTGTCTACTAGTTCGTCAGTTTAATTTAAATACAAAGATATGATTCGGTATTTTAGCGGTTTTATTTAACCTTTCGCCAAGGTTTTAACTCCATCCCTCTCTATCACCGATACAAATTCATCGTTTTAAGGTATAGTTAAGCCCGGTGCCCATTGGCGGCACGGCATGGCAAGGCATTTTTATGCGACGAATAAAGATATAACTTAATGGTATAGAAATTAAGTTGAAATTTCAATAACGGTCGTAAGTACAAAAAAAATACCGTGGTATGCTTAGGCATGCCAGTGGCCAGCTTCGGGATACCGCCGCAAGACAGCGCCCGCTCGAACCCCGCGGCCCCCGCGCGTAGCTTCATTAGCCTTGGCATCCTTGTAGAGCTATAATGTGTATCTCTATACTAGTTGAAGAATAAACCAGGGTTAAAAAATCTCCGGGATTGGGTAATGAAACAATAATTTCTGACAAAGATTTATTATAAATTATGTTTTACAAATTCAACAAAATATACGTTTGTGATGTTTTTTGTTAAAATCATTGACAATTTAAATTGGTCGATGGCTATGTCGCAAGGAAGTTGAGAAGCCAAATGTGATTATGAATAATGAAAATTATCGCGGCTTATGGTAAAGATTGCCTTGATTTGATCGGAATTTAGCCTATGGTTTCAGAGAATAACTATCTTATAAATATTGGGATGTTCTGTGAAAAATCAACACTTTTAACAAAAAACAAAACATTGAGTATAATTGAAAGTATGTGCAGTTATGAGTTACAGCCTTCTTGCCTAATAAAATAATTACTATAATATATTAAATTATATAAGTTATATTCTTTATACAGGGTGTTAAAGGTCTACGATTAATTACAATGACATTATATTTGAGGTTACTTATTTGCAGTACAGCTGTTTGGGTTAGCAAGATAAAAGGTTACACTTGGTACAGGAGCGAAAATGTGCGTATCAAAGCGTGCAAATAGCGCGATTCTCAACGCGTTTGGAGCGCATTAGACAGTGTCCTAATATCAGCGTTTGCCGCGTGAATATGCGATCGTTCGGTGAAACTTAACGCGTCTTCGAGCCGGGTGTGTAACGTTTGAAATAATAACAAAAGTTCTAATGATCATATGTTTTGTGTGTAATAGGCCCGTTGACATTTGTCATCGCGATGTAACTAGTGAAGTAACCAAATTATTTAACGCGCCAAAAAAATGTATGTATGTTTTGAAAACACTATGTAATTAATTATTATTTTATTGTTTCTTTCAGTTTCGTTCCAAGTTCACTAAACTCCATTTACAATAAGATTAGACTTGAAAACAAACCTTTTTTACAGTTCGTTTAACCGATTTTGACTTCTATTGCGTTGGTGGCATGACAAATGGAAGTTGCAGTAAAAAGTTGGTATTATAATCATGTTTTTGCTTTTAATGCCATCATTACTCTTACGGAATAGAAGTCAAAATCGGTTGAACGGGCTGTAAAATGTTTTGTTTAAATGTCTAATCTTATTATAAATGGAGTATAGTTACGTCGCGATGACAAATGTCAACGGGCCTATTACATTTTGACGACTTTAGATGAGGTTTTATCAGTATGATGTTTCCTGATATTTACTTATTAATTTCAGAATTTTGGCTGAAAATTAGGTCAACTGAAAATTATATAAAAAGAGGAGCATTATTCAAATTGAAAATTATATGAAATGAACCTTATCTAAATGTTATTAGAGCAAAAGAAGGTTATATGAAATATAACATTAGATCACATGAAATTAGGTATTTGTTTTTAGAGCATATGAAAATTATATCTTGTGAACGTTATTTCAAGTGATATTATACTAGGTATATGTTATTATGCCACATATTACACACCCCTTCGCGCCTGCAAGGTCGGTTTTCTGAACAAATGCGACGAACGCTTCCTATTATGTCGCTTCCTATTTCTGTCCAGTAAAGATTTTAATGTCTGTAGTTATAAGTTAGTAATGAAATGCGTTGCGTATGAAAAATAATTCATCGAAGTCGACGAATATAAAAAGGAGATATTTTAAAATTCATTATAAACGTTTTGTAATTATCTAGCCTAGCACTCGAAGGGTTCCTTACCCCCGAAAAATATTTACACTACGAGCTTTACTTTAGAAAAAAAACACGTTTGTTGTATGGTATAAAATAAAGTTAGAAACTTTACTTTTTTAAAAAAATTTTTTTTGTTTTTATAGCGGCTATAGCAATATACAATCTGTGTAAATTGCATTGTCTACTATTACGGTTCATAAGATACAGGCCCCCAGACAGACAGACGGACAGATACTAAGCCTCCGCTGTCCGTCTTGTACGTGCGGGGTTCCATTTGGCACCCTTTGGGTACGGAACCCAAAAAGGAGTTCTTTTCTTAACATTATTATTGTGTATTTTCGTAGACTCGACTGTGAATTATCTAGCTTAGGTTTATTCGTCGACTTCAACAAAATATTGTAAAAATATCTTTGGAATGTTGACAAATTAAGATTGACAGAAATTGATTAATAATAATATACCTACTATCAATTCCTAACTATTATTAATACATAAATAACGCAATTATAATTTTCTACATTACATAAGGCCTTAAACACAGCGGTTATAATAATATATTTATTGAGCGAACCCGTAGACACGCGATTTTGAAGGAAAAACATGTATCTAACACAAAATAATTAGTGCAGAAGGCCGTACGTGCTTTGAATACGAATATGAACCTTATTTATAATCAAATAATTTCCATATTCCTGTAAGCGAATGCGATCGAGCGTGTCATACAAATATGAACTTTAAAATTATACAAATACAGTTTGTTGTTGTCTTTTGAGCCGACCTTCTGCACTTACATATTTATTTCGTGCTGTTGATCAGCGGTTGTAGTTAGGCTGTTTATTATGATTTTATACCTGATACGGATTCAGTGGAAATAATAAATTAAGCAATTCAATATTGTAGTGGTGTGTAAGCTTGTTTATTCACGCTAGTGCGACTGCGAAATTTTATTATGTCTATATTTTTTTTAAACTTAAAATAAATAAACATAGCTACCATTCCTATAGGATGCTTGTTTATATTTAAAAAAATACGTCAGCTATTAATATTTTGCGAAACTTGTAATTTTCTTCTCCTTAAAGTTTTTAAATAAATTACAAAATGGTCAATTTTGGTGAGCAATATTTGTAAAATTTTAACCTAAAACATTTTACTTTTTCATTACTTCTCTACTGTCAGTTATTTTTTAAATTTTGCGTTGACCTCATATTCATGGTAATGAAAAGTTGCAAAACTTGTTTGTAGCAACATGTCTTTGTATGGAAACAGGGCCCTAAGTCTACTAATTTATAAATGTAACAATGGTCTCTCAATTGTGAGTTTTTGCCAGTTTTTGTATGGCAAATCTGTCAAAAACTCACCATTGAGAGACCATTGTAACGTTTATAAATTAGTAGACTTAGGCCCCTGGTCACTGGCAAGATTACATGCAGTATGCTTCAGGAACATGTTCCCAGCAACACCAAATGGTTGCTGCAACACCATTGCGCAACGTTTCTTTGTCAAGAATACGCGGCTTTATACACCCCTTATGAATAATAATCCAATGGACAAAAGTACAAAAAGAAACATAAATATTCAGAAATCACAGATTAAGTTTTTCAGAGTAGAAATATAAATAAAAGATCCTTAAATTGATTGTTTTTTGTAAATTAAAACTTATTTATGCCCAACATTTTTACGTATACTAGAACCAATATGGAAAACCAATACATTATTGCAAACTTCACAGAAATATCAACGTTATGGCCACGTTGATAAGGTTGATTTTAAAATGACAAACTCTTTTGAAAAATTCAAATGATATTACTGGCCATTGAAAATTGAACCTTTTCAGATGCAATTAATAATTCAAATCCCAAAGCATGTTCTAAATTGAAATGAAGAGGTCACTTTCTAATAAAATTTTGCAATGGCAAGACAACTATAATGTTGCCATGAATAATCGAATAATAATCTACCATCAAGCTTTAACAAACTCTTTTGAAACCTCCATTCACCGGCTAGTAACCAATAAACATGACTGCGTTACAGTTGGACAACTGGTCTTATAAATGGCTTTTAGCTTATATCAGCCAGAAGAACTTTCAAGGCTCGATATAGGCAATCCCTGTGACCATTAAGGCTCCCCAGACACGACGCGACAGCGCGACGCGGCTTAAACAATACAATTTCTTAGAAAACTTCACGGTTGAACAATTACCGGTGTCGTCGCGCGACAAGTCGCGTCAGTATGCACGAGCCTTTAGATACCACAGTTCCTGGGAAACTTCAGCAGTTTGTGGATTACCCAATGTACAATCATTGCGGCAAAAGTGCTACATTAAATTGAAAAAATATTGCAAGTTATTGAAATTTACACAAAAGACCATGATTTAAGTATTTTTTTATGAACTTTTATTATAATACGTAAGTTTTAACTTCAGTATTGGTTACTTACATACCAAGATCCTCTTAAATTCGTTGCGTTCTTCACTGGGGCGTATTCCATATCCTAACATACAATATTGGATAGATACTCTTCAAGAAGACGGGTTTGGGTAAATTACCCTTCATAAATCCATAGGGTAATATTAGGCTGTAGGGTAAAGCGCCTATCTGAAGGCTTTGACGACCCATACGATGAATATTATGGCTACAATGACCGCTATGATAATGAGTATGAACATTTTTCTGCGATATCTGCGCTGGTATTCCGCCGCTTTCGCTAGTTCGTCGACGCCGGATTCCACGTTCGCACTAGCAGCTTCAATGTGAGTTTCCACAGTGTCTGTAATTAGAAATGATTGGTTAAATAACCACATTCCGCGAGGTCAAAGCTGAGTTTTGTATTTGTTTGAGTGATTACCAAAAGTGGAAGGTGCGCGGCGGAGTAAACCGGCTATAAACCAGTTTAAACCAAGCAAAGGACTCGTCGCGCTCTAGGCCGACGTCACACGTCACACCTACACTATCTATGTGCACTCATACAAATGCAAAGCTCAGCTTATACCTCGCGGACTGTACCAAGCCGTACAGTGCCCGCGTGGTGGAATTTTGGTGGCCTACGATTGCTTGGGAAGAGTCCTGGGGCTAAGCAGTGGAAAAATAGGCATTTTTTAATTTTTTTATCGATTTCTTATGAGGCCAATGGCAGGATTATGTTTTAGTAAGGCTCATTTATAGCTCACCTTGTGTCGCTTATAGCTCGCTTACACTAACAGTCGAATATTAGCACATTAAGCAAATTACTATAAAATTATACCTTTAGAAAAGAGAATGACTTCTCTCTTTTTTAAGATTTTTTGTCACCTCATTCTGCCTCTCCTTAATTACACCTATGATGGTCAATTTAACAACGATAAATAACATTATTGGTTTGTTTTTATTCTATTAGTAAACCATATTTGAATTGCTTGTTTCAAGTCATTCAATTAAAAAAACTATATAGAAAACAGTTCAATTTAGTTTTAATTGGGTTGTTATTAGTTATAAAATTAAAACCCAACTACGACAAAAACGCCAACAAAAAAGGTATAAACAAGTCATCACAGACAAAGCAGATCAAAATCCGGAGTCACACGTCCTGTTGGGCATAAATCGAACAGATTACGTGTGACTCCGGATTTTGAATAAGTACTTATGGATTTTTTCAGTTTTTTTTTCCCGATGCATTTGGCAGAGGTTATGATTAATACCTTCGGTTTTTTTTTTGCAACTCTATACAGGCATAACTTACCGACAGACTGGGCCTGTTGGTTCACCATATCAGCCAACTCCTGTATTATTTGGTTCACATCTAAAACATCAGCTTCAATTTTGTTAATGTAGGCTTCTTTTTCAAGCAACATGCTCGTCTCGAATTGAACTAGACGCGCCTGAAAATTGAAAGAAAACCAATATGTACTACAAGTTGAAGTCCAGAAGGTATTAAAAGTTGTATTAACAAGTACTAGTAACAAGTATGAGACACGTACGTACAGTATAGTTATAAAATAACAGTAAACTAGGATTTTTTACATGCAGGCGGTATAGACGTAAAGTTTACTTTACATTCTAATTCCTATTCTTTTATCTAATTATACAAGACTAGCAGTGCCCCGCGGTTTCACCCGCATAAGTCTCGATCCCGTGGGAATATCCGGGAAAAAAGTATCCTATGTGTTTATCCAGGTTATAAGCTTTATGTGTGCCAAATTTCATTCAAATCCGTTCAGTCGTTTTTGCGTGAAAGAGTAACAAACATCCATCCATCCATCCTCACAAACTTTCGCATTTATAATATTAGTAGGATAATCTGCTATACAAACAGGATACCAAATAATAACATAAGATGACCAAATTATACAGATTTTGTATCCAATTAAACAATGTGGCAACCCTATACAGGAGCGGATCCAGCCCTCAAAGAAGGTTGCTACTTTGGGTTATGAGTCATAACCCAAAGTTCACAACCTTCTTTGAGGGCGACTCATAACTTATGAGTCGCTCACGATCGATACATTAAAATAACAAAACCATATTGTTAAAAGTCCAAAGACCACTTTTTAGAAAGAAAATTCACACGGTGCGATATGATTGGCAGAGGTATGTAATAAGTTGAAGCAAAATTAAAACATTGTTTTTTTTTAGATGAAGTCACTTGTTACTTCCTTTTCATTATATGTCACAGGCATGAAATTTGCATCGTGTAAACGGGGCTTTTGTGACAGAGAGAACGCTCTATAAAGCTAAACTTTTTAACTCAATGTGTCATGTGCTATATTATTGTCCGGTAACTGTCAATAGTTACCTGTGCCTGCTGGTTAGCAATGAGCGTGGCCTCTTCATCATCAGCGATGGCTTGCTGTTCCATAGCCTGTGGGTCGTTACGAACGCGCGGTGGCCTTGGCATGTGGGCAGCCATCTTCTCGGATACTTGCTGTAAATTAGAATAATACATATTTTATTAGAGGGTAGAAAACTTTTAGATAAACTTAATTTAACTTTTGATGAACTCGATGCCGCTACACATTGAAAAGTTCAGAATCGTTTATAGAGATTTGGATATAGAGAAATTGCATGGTAAAGTTCGATTCAAACTTTATGGCGGCTCGGAAGTAAGCTACTCGCTGCGCAGTACCACACCCCTCACCCCCGCTGACACATGAAATCGTTACTGCGCAGCGACTCGCCTCATGTTCAGAGGGCTTAGTGTGAGTTTCATTTTACCATCTCGATCAAACGCATCGACCGCGTTTGGCGCTCCGATTGGAAGCCGGCCGGCCTTCACCGGTGAAGGGCCAATCGGAACGTCGAACGCGCTCGATGCGTTTGATCGAGATGGTAAAATGAAACTCGCACTAGGCCCTCTGAGCCGCCATTAAGTTTGAATCGAACTGTATGCTTACTTTCCATATTTCGTTTCGTGTAAACAGATATAGAAGTTAGAACGGCTAAGAAAACTAGAGCTTCATTAGATGTTTCAAATAAATATAAACACAATCTGCTAGCATGCAAAAGTAACGACTGCAGCATAGTTTCAAAATCAAAATATTTTATTCCACATAAACCTAACCTAGCTTCTGACGTTTCATAAGTGCCCATGTAGGTATGGGCACTTATGAAACGTCAGAAGCTAGGTGCACGGTTCCAATTGGTAATTTCCTATGGAGAAGAGCCGGCAAGAAACTCCACGGTAACTCTTTTAAAAAAAAATGGGTTTTAAAATGTTTTCAAAAATGTACAGTTTGAATAGGTAACTTGCTTACCTTCTGCACTGAAGAATATTTAGCTAAGGCATCTCTAAAGGCCTGGGTAAGTCTTTCCACCTGCAGCTTCTGAGGTTTATCGCCTCGTCGCACAACTACACCCAATCGTTGTATGTCGCGCGCAGTCGCCGACACCGAGCCGTTTACTGTTTGCTGTGTATCGTGGCTGGAAAGGGACAAATGAAAAATTAAGCAAACTATAAAGGTATCATCATGGATATAAGGTTCTGAAATGAGGGAGGCGGATATGGTCACTTATTCCACGACATGATTGATTATTTCTGCAGAATAAACATTACTATTTATTCCTAGTTACTAAGGGCGAATTTCACCAATGAAAACTGAACGCGATCAGCACATAAACGACGTTTAATAGCTGTCATTGTGCTTATTTTCTTTGTAATATTGACACTGACAGCTCTTGAACTCGGTTTAGATGTGCTGATCGCGTTCAGTTTCATTGGTGAAATCAGCCCTTAATGTAACTACTGATTCACCTTAGCTTTAGAGAAATATTACAATAGAATAATATTATTCTTACATTTTCTCTCTCAACTGCACACTATCGTTAGGCCCACCGATCTGCTTCATCATTTTCTCCAATGACTTCAGGCCACTATTGATAGTGTTCACATTGTCGGCTATACCCTCACTTAAGTTGTACAGTTCTGTGGGACTGAAGTCAGCGAATCCCACATTAGGGACAGCTGCAGTCGCTCCGTAGTCTCGGCTAAAACCGCCGGCAATTTGTTCCCTTTCCGCCATTGTTGTATCTGGAAAGGATTAAATATTTATTAATTTATGTTTAAGTCGTAGGAAGATTTGATCATTCGAATTTTCGCGAAAACCCTAGGAATATCGCCAAAACACGGATATTTAGACATATCAAAACACGGATATTTAGACACACGGATATTATAATTTTTATCTCGATATTCCCACGGTATCGAGACTTATGCGGGTGAAACCGCGGGGCGCAGCTAGTAAATAAATTAATTAAAGACAGGGAAATTAATAGGGTAAATTCATTTTATTTGCTGTTATAAAACATATTTTCCCCAGATGATTGCAAGATCATTAATAGGGTAAATTCATTTTATTTGCTGTTATAAAACATATTTTCCCCAGATGATTGCAAGTTGATCTCAATGTTATTAGAATTAATTTTATAAGCATAATATTTACATAGGTAATAAAAAGATTAATGAAAAGACGATTGAATTAATAAATAATAAAGGTTAAGGACATAAAAATATACTTAAGTATAATATTATGCAAGATTTTCTAGAGATAGTGGCTTGAGTTAGCCACATTCCAATGTCCATTGCCTCATTTGTGACAAATCAATCAAGCACTATTAAACTTAGTACCCGAGGGTTTAGGTAGAAATAATTATAAGGAAATCATAGCTTAATTATATAAATAAATAAATACTTGTATCGTGTGAATTGAAACATATACTTAATGCCAAAAAAAGGAAATCGAATGTTCTTATTTACACCAAACATGGTACCCAATTAATATGATGAGTATTAAATTTTTTGCTTGTCTAGTTTGGAGACCAAAATATGCTGTAGGTGCTATATTAAATAGGATGTTAAGTACCCACATTACTGCAAGTAAAGAATACAATAAAATTCCATTTCCTTCCAACCTAATCTGATACACACTTGTAGACTGTAGTATTCACAGTATGTAATTGCGAACATTAAATTGCCTTTTATTGGTTCTTTTATCAAATAACAAGCCAATAATGATTTTTTTTTATATGTGCACAGAAAGAAAGAATATCACAAGGAGTTTATAATAGGATTACTATAAAAAGATTTCTTAAGAAATAAGCAGTACCTTTGTACTCATATTTTAATTATGTCGTTCTTTTATGTATTTTACTGTGTGTACATAAATAATAAAATAAATAAATAAGATTTTTTAAATGATGTAATAAAAATAATTATGTTTTCAATAACACACATTTCCTGTCTACAACAAAATTGTATTGTTTTCCAAAACAGGAAGAATTTACTTTGGAAAAAAAATTCAGTATTCAACATGGAGCAATTAACATTTGACCTACATAATTTAGGTACTGGGTAGAGAGAGGAGTTTGATGCAGACAACAGAGATGAACTGGGTATTGTGCATTACTGCAGAAAAGACCTAACTTGCATTAGGGTGGATTATTAAATAAATATATATATGTAATATAATCAGCCTGTATTGTCCTACTGCAGGGCAAAGGCCTCCCTTTCCTTTTTCCACTCAACTCAATCCAGAGCCGATATGGATGATTAAAGTGACAAGAAAAATATATGCTATGTATTTATTTTATTGTTAAAATATAAAAAAATAAGGTGTTTGACCAGCAGCAATGTAGAAAACATGCTATCAAGTTTTATTCACTTAAATAATATTGATGACTTTGACGCGTTTCAATAAATATTTACCAAAGATAAGAAAGCAAAGTTATTAGCTTTTCAATTTGAGAGTTTGATAAACTCTCATGAAATCTTGTGTTTTACTCGCTTTAAGTGGTATCCTTTGGGTGATGTTTCAGTGACAGACTCATTGACGAGGTTATCAAAATTAATCATTATGAAGCAATACCTTTCCCCACTCATCTTTTTGATGTTATACAAAAGACAAATTATATCACATTACTCCAAGAGGTTTGGTAACAGCAGAAGCCTAATTTTGAGCATACATTAAAATTGGCATAAAACATGAATTAATGACAGTGCCAATTTTTGCAAAAAACAAAAACCTTTGTTTGTATTGCTAAGGTGCAGCGCAAATAACACACTTTTTGTGCGATCGAGTCTGTAGTGCTGCATATAATTGCTTAGAACCTAAGCAATTATATGTACAGTTTTGCCTTTGTTACTATTTTTATTATATGTATAGATAAAGGAAGTGTATGAGTCGAAAAATATCTATCTACTTACATTAGAACCTAAGCAATTATATGCAGCACTACAGACTCGATTGCACAAAAAGTGTGTTGTCTGTGCTGCACCTAACAATGACTCAATTCTTTTTCATTGTTAACTAAACACATTTTTAAATGTTTCAGGGAAGTGGATTATTAATACAGGTATAAAGATAATCAACTGAAATAATGTTGTACAAGTAAATTGGATTATAGGACTCAAATGTAACTTACAGGGAAATAATTAGAACACACTTACCGACCAAATTTTTTAAAAGTATAACAGAATGTTGTTGCTGAATCTATCAGAATGTTTCCCTTTTTATATGTAAGTAAGTACTACTAATGTCACACTAAACATCCAAACGTACGGAATGTTCCTGTGTATATAAAGTTTAGACTATTTACCACTTATTGCGATGCAGGAAATGAACAAATAGACTCTTGTTGTGATTCACTGCGATTTTTATCCACAATAATTGATGAGAAGTGACAGCGATTCAGTACCTACTAATGTACGAACGAAATTTTACTAACACTGTTCATGTCACGATATTGCGCAACGAGTTAAGTACAACCGGTTTACTAAATAACTTTACCTTAATAATGTAGATTAGGCTACTTATTTCAGGTTTTCTACGACCAAATTCTTTGTTCAATTTCCAATCGACGGTCGATGAACTGTCAATGTCAGTTTATGTCAGTCTATGCTGCCAACCCACAGAACACATATACTGCCAACCACTGCAGGGTTGCTTTGCTACAAAAATAAGACCATAGTTCGACGCTTACAAACATTTACTATTTCCACAACATAATTAATTAATTATTAGCCTTTTTTTAAAATAATTATTTAATTAATAAAACAATATTTAAAAAATAATTTGTTTAAAAAAAAAATACAATGAAAACATTCATTTTATTCATTGAAAACAGAAGTGCTAGTTTTGGTCTGTTAACCAACAGGTGGCGGTAAAGGTAAGGTTTGTGTTTGAAAAAAGGTACAGGTAAATATTCTGTTCTAATAATTTTATAGTAGAGGGAGTGTTACCAGTTTTATTAGTTTTTCGGTTTACGGATGATTCGCGGTTGCAGAAATGCAGACCCAAAAAAAAACAACTTTTTTGCACACGCGCTTACAAAAGAGCTACCAATAACTATTTTGCATTTTCGCGTTTCATAAATCTGAACGCACAATGCGATCTTTATCAATGGTACACTATCAAAATATTTTCAAATTGGGAAAACATAGTGGACACTGGATTTGTCTTTGCAGTCGTAAAGCGCTGGGGTAAAGCTTAACAGTGGACAATCTTGCGAAGCGAATGATGCGATACGGGTATGCAGCCAAAGAAATAGAAGAGCCCATACAGGTATAACCCGTCCAACTTCAAAGAAAGAGTTAACTGGCATCTTCTGGGCTTGCTTGTTCTATAGTAGACTACATCCATCCATCGCTTTCTACCAGATGAGAGTGAGCAACAACAAAAAAAAAAGGAAAAAAATGTTTCTGACGACTTAAAGTTGTAATGAGCAGTAAAAAAGGTACCAATTCACTTTTTAGGGTTCCGTAGTAAACAAAGAACCCATAAAGTTTTGACATGTCCGTCTGTCTGTCTGTCCCCGTCTAAGCGCAGAGACTGTTAGTACTAGAAAGCTGTAATTTGGCATGAGTACCTATACATATTAACTACGCCGACAAAGAGGTAAAATAAAATAAAAAATCTCTTTTAGGGTACCTCCCCTACACGTAAAGTCGGAATATCTTTTTTTTTTCGTCTATCCCATGGTGTGGTATCGTTGGAAAGGTCGTTCAAAAATATTGTGAGTTTGTGAAAACCATTTTTGGATTGAAGGATCCGTTTGCGAAGTGCTTTTTTTTGTTAGAGTCAAGTGTCCCCCCCCCCCCCTGCCAGCTAAATATCTAGTAAGTTATATAACGAAATTTAAAGGAAAACCATCACCGCTAAGTAAGGTCTAAAGGTTAACGAGTAATTATCAACCAACTTACATTTGCAGTTGCAAAAAATCTTATAATATAACTTTTACGATAAAAATCTTTGCACTTAATCAATCCCGGGAATCTTTCAATTTTAATGCAAAGGACGTGTGGAGGCCTTGTAAGAATTTTCTCACAGGAGCGTGCTAGGATCAGGATGCATAAACCACTCGCCACCTGTTGCCTTTGCGTAGTAACGTGTTGCGATTTAAAAAAAACTACTTGGAAAAATAGAATAATGGCCGGGATTTGCGATCCGTGTGATTTGAATTTTGAATAATATTATGATTAAATCAAACGTGGTTTTATTGTAGGAACATGAACGGATAGAGAAATTGTATTATTAAATAGACTACAACGGAATAAAGTACCTACATTTTTATCGCAATAACTTTATTGATTTCATTTCCTGTCTCACCATGGTGGTCCAGGATTTTGAACAAAAAATTCAAATAAGTGTTATTATGAATATTGCGGCTTTTCACATTTAATTAACATAATAAAGTTGAAGAAAATTGCTGCTATTACAAAAGCAATTTAAAAAAAAAACGCGGATAAAAAAAAAGATAAGCAATCTGAAATGTTATTCGACTTTCGTGGCTGTGTAGGTACCTATCTAAAGGTGTTCTATCAATCAAAACCCTTAAAATCTAAGTCAGTCCCTTGTTTACATTATAATGTCAACCTGCGTTAATTCCATCCTAATTACAATTTCGAGTTTTCAACACAAAGTGCGACTCCGTGACTAAGAATTAATTTTATGCATTCAATTATTCGAGACGACATTCTGATATTTATTACATTTGTCTTGTAACATTTGATGTGACGACAGCATTAAAATATTTCAGATATTTATGGCATACAGTTCTAATGAGCACAAGTCTTTGTCATTTGCAAAATAGAAGTATGAGACTGGCAACACCCGGTATATCCTGGTCTTTCAAAATGGCACCACTTGTTAGGGCACACGTCAACTTTATGTCAAATTCGGTACATTTTAATTTTAGTTTCAAAACTTGCCGCATGTCAATTTATACTGGGCAAAGTGGTTATGGGAGTGAGAGTTACGGTGGCTATTTTAAATCTCAGGTTCATGTCGCATTTTGAACAAAAACGATTGAACGAAGTACCGAGATTACGGTTTTATTGTAACAAATGACATTAAAGATGAATGATGTCGTGAAATACAGCGATGAATTCGCACACCCTTTGCGAATATTCCTAAAAAAATGGTCTAAACATTTTTAATGACCTCTGTTATTAGTTAGTTACCTAACCGTAGTGTCATTTGCACTATATTAGTTAATTGGTAATGAGCTGTGGGTAATTTTAAGTTAAGGTGAATGCTCCAAGGTAGCCCGCGAAATTCACATTTTGTAACGTTTTTTGCAATTTGCAGGTCAGTGTCAGGTTGTATGTTGATCTCAATTTGATTCGCGGCCTTATCAGATATTTATTTATAGAATTAGAGTCACAAAAATCATTAATACAACTCTCTAAGTTCATATAATCATACTGAATGACAATTTCATGAAATCATGACATTTGAGGATTATTCTAACTTAAGGAGTTGAATTGCTGATTCTAATGATTATAACTCTGTAAAGCCATATTTATTACGGTCGCTAATCATATTATAATCAACATACAACCTGACACTGACCTGCAAATTGCAGAAAACGTCAAACTATGCATGACAGACAGTTTTTATAATAATTCGTCTCAGCTGAAGTTAAACACTTCATAATCCAAGAAATTCCCGCGCAAAATGCTGTCGGCCATTTTAAATTTTTAACCACTGCGGCAGTTACTACGCGCCATTTTTTTGTTATCATTAAACGTTGTTAAATTGCGCTGGCATTAGCCACTTAAAACATCTAGGTGGGAATCTCGGAATTTACTGCGAAGTACTTATTTCCTGTAATCCTGGTTGAATGGGCTGCCTTAGTAGTGGGTAATTACGTTTAGATCTTTTGATGTTACGTACTTTGTGCAATTGTGCGGCGGCTTTAATAAGGAAAGATCGGTATTCGCGGTATTTCACAAATGGGTTGTTTTATATTTGCGCTTTCTTCTAGTACTTTCTAAGATGTCGAGTGGCCATAGCAAAATTTAAATAATACCTAGGGACAGCGTAGACTTTTCCCAACTATGTTGGGGTCGGCTACCAGCCTAAATGAATGCCGAAATCGGTAAAGATTTAGGAGTATGAGTAACAGGGTGTAAAGTTCACTCATCCTCTATGGAAAAGGGAGGATCCTCCGACCAGACGGGTGTTGTGTCTGAAGATTGATTCCTATAGTCTTATAAATGTTAATCGCGCGGTAAACTTAAATAGCGCGATGCAGGATTTGTGACGTCAAGTCTTTCACACGTAGTTCGCATGTGGCGATGGAGATGGCGCCACAAACTTATGTTTTTTTTTGACTTGGTATATATTTCTGTCACTGACTGTACTCGTGATTCAAAGAAAATGTAAACTTCGTTAGTGTCAATCCAATAAAAAATAAAATAAACAATGCATAAATTAGAATAGTAATTTTTACGACAGTTTAACTGGCTTGTGGTTCGTAAGTCAAATGTATAAGGTATTTGTGCGTGACTGTACATAGTGTGTATGCGCGGCCGCATATTTTATTCCTATTCAATTTCATACATTTTTAACTAGCTGTGTCTTCGATTTCGCACGTTTGTAAATTTTCTGTCTTCAGACAGAACTGCGTCGGTACTTAGGTAGGTACTAGTACAAGGATTATGTATTTATTGTATAAATATCAGAATACCCGCAAAATTTCGCGTTGTGCAAAACATTTGAATTAGTCGAGATTTTTTATTTATATTTTCTATGGCACCTCTTTAGGTCATGGGTTATCCGAATATTTGGCCTAGGTCTTAGGGTCTTTTTGTAACCATTTTTTTATTTAAAAGAGTGTCCGTGGAGTTTCTTGCCCGTTCTTCTCCATATGTACCTACTACGCTTTAGAATGGGCAACTAGCTTCATATTTTCTGACTGACCGACTCCTTGACAATTCAAAAGTGCCTGTAAATGGTTTAATTGAAATAAATGCTTTGAGTTTGACTTTCGTGAAAATCGCTGTTACATTGTATAATACATAATATACATGGTACACTACTGACTACAGTATTGTCCCTCCTAGTCCTTTTAATTCATCCAAAGGGTGTCTCTAAAAGATCGCGTTTGACGATAAGACCACCCATTGTGTCACATAATATGTAAAATTTCTAAAATGTCTTGAATCCTGTACATAATAAAGAATTCTGTGATATTCTTACTAGCGACCTGCTCCTGACAAAACATTGAGATTTCTTAGTTATATGTAACTTTAATATTAAAGGAATTAAACACATAAACCTTCCGGAATAAATTCTCTAAACGATATGGTGAAAACCTCATCAAAATCTGTTGCGTGGTTTAGAAGAGCAACGCGGACATACAGACAAACACAAAAAGTGACATAATTTTTTAATAAAATATATACTTACATTATTGTTTCTAGTGTTAGCAAAAGTTACATCTTCAACAAAAAAATAATTATGTGATAAAAAAAATTCCAAACTTTTGAATTAAAATTAATCCAGCCTTTATATAATGTTATTATTTTTTGGCATGACGTTAATATTCCACATCTACGTTTCAAAACATACATAACATAAACTCACATAAATGAAAGTATAGTATACGGTAAAAAAAAAACAATAAAAAAAAAGTCTGACTATTTCCGTTCCGGCAAATCTCCGAAACGGCTGGACCAATTTTGTGGAACTCTGGCAGATAGCTGCTGCTTTAAGGAGTCATTACGGCTACTTTTGTTTTAGAAAAATAATTATAATTGGTCCACGGACCTATTCTATACTATACTGTACTCATTTCACTGAGTCCCAGACTCCCAGTCCCAGCAGTGCTATTCTGTAACCATCTCACCGTGAAAACGTAGGTGAAGTGAGCTGTCAGTCCACACAATGCTAGGAATTGACACTTTTGGCAGCTCACTTCACGCTTACTTCACGTATGTTTTCACGGTGACATTTTAACAGAATAGAGCGGCAGTTCTCATTTTAGAGTGTCGATGTCAAAAAGAAAAATGTGGACAGGCCCGTTATAAAGGCCACTTGGCGCCTAACTACAAATTCAATTACAAAGAGAAAACATGCTCTTTAACGCCATTAGTTCCAAATCACTACAGAACCACTTATTTATGTTTATTTAATTAAGTACCTAAATATCGGCGTTTGCCGCCACAGACTGTTTGTTTATAAAGTCGAATCTACTACGAGATGGTAGGAAAATATACAATAGGGAAGCACTCTGTATTCCTCGATATTTGCTCATTTATATTTTTAACTGAAAGTTGAAGATTTTTTTGGTTGCATTTTGAACCTTATCGCTATAGAAACAAGAGTGTAATTCATTTATGCTTATAATGGTATATGCAAGCTTTCAGATAATTATAGTTCAGTATTTTAAGTCAAGGTAAGAATTTAATTCATGCTGACTTTAAAAAGTAAAATCACAGGTATTTTTTTATCAAGTCTTGGTTCTAAAAATACGAAGACATTTACCAACCCGCACTGGGCCCGCGTGGTGGATAATGACCCACTCTGAACTGATTTACATCCGTCACCTCACACTTTCAGGTCCATTTGAAAACCAGCGTCAAGCAGTTATAGTTGTCTGGTATTTTTGCTGAATTGGGCCCTTTTTGGCGCAGCCATGAGGCACACTCCCCTGCTAATTTCTTTTTAACCCCGACGGAAAAAGAGGGGTGTTATAAGTTTAACGTGTGTATCTGTCTGTTCCCTCGTAGCTCGTAGAAACTTTATACGATTATGCTAAGTCTTGTGTTCGCTATTCTTAGAAAAGCTGCTTCAGTTCTTATCTCCATCGCCACTTGGAACACTCCGTTGAATAATTGGAAGATATCATGAGGTATCTTTGTGAGAAATCAGAGTTTGGCAGGGTTATTTAAGATTAACATCGGGTAGAAAGGATGCCATATGGTGTGGTTGCTAGCTGCAGCAAGGTAGATGGTAAGGCAGCATCTTGTTCACCTTATTCTTTAGAGGTATGAGGAACAGGATGTGAAGTTCCTTATCCTCCATAGATAAGAGAGGATTGAGGAAGGAGGGAGGGGCTTGTGGCTAAATAGAAACAGCCGCGCGGGTCGACCTTCAAGGTTAAGCAACGCTTGCCGAGGTCGATTCGTGGATGGGTTACCATCCATAATATACCAAGACCTATCCATCGAAGATCTTTGACAGTCGTTACGGGTAGTCAGAAGTTCTTAAAATCTGACAACCAGTCTTGCCAAGGGGTATTGTGTTACCCAGTAAATGGGTTGTGGAGGTCAGATAGGTACCTACTCGCTCCACGTAAAATACTCATATCCAATTGCATCCGTTTAGACTGGAAGCCAAACCCCAACATAGTTGGAAAAGGGATTGATTTATTGACTGGGGGGCTGGTTTTTTATTGATAAGAGAGAATCCTCTGACTAGTGTTGTCTCTGGTGGGCTACACTGCCCATTTCTGCATGCATACCTATAAAGATAATCGCGCGGATAACTCTGCTTGCGCGATGTCCCCAGTACTCCTGTGTCTTCCATACTAGCACTAAAAGCTAGAACGTTAACACGTCAACATGAAAATATATCCTATTTCTAACCATATCATTAATTAAAATATATCTTTACAACTATATAATTAGCGCAGCAGCTAATTACAGAAAGCTTCATTTTTCGACCCGTTCGCCATAAATCGTTGTACTTATAATAAAATGATTTCTCTTTCACATTTATGAAAGCCAGACGGTTTAGTTTAAATCATGACAATTTATGGGTTTATTTAGAAAATAAGTAGGTGTAAATATAGCCAGCGCCATTTTGTTTCAGAAATATGATGCGTCTAATTAGCAGGTTTGGAATGAAGCTATTTTGTAGGAGGTGTTTTGATACGGTTCGTTTTATTATGTCTAATACTTACATTATACAGGGTATCTCAAACGTAGTGGTCCAAAGGCAAATGAGGTAAAGCGATGGGGTCCACCTATCATAGAACAAATTTAAAAACTGGGATATTCTGAACAGTTCAGAAAACGCTATTATTATTTAACCACAACGGTGTAGCTCTTGGCCTGAATCTCACCTGATGGTAAGTGATGATCAGGCCGAAGGTGGAAGCGAGCTTCATCCGTAATCCTCTACCACAGAGGAACTGGCTATCTTACCTCTTACTGCCGGAACACAACAATGCTGGAAACATTGTTGTTATGGCGACAGACTTAGATTAGATGGTGGTAACTAGCCAGGCGGACTTAAAACAAGTCCTACCAGCAACCAAACCGAGCAGAAAATTTTGCCCCCACTGGGAATCGAACCCGGGACCTCTGGGTTTGAGACAGGTGGTCAAACCACAGAGGCAGTTATTTTGTTGTTTTAGTTGGCTAAGTTTCCGCGAATTAGAACTTAAACCTATGTTTATAGAGGTTTCATGTATTTACAGTACATAACGTAACACAGTATTCGAAACATTTACGCTAAATAACAATTAAATTAACTGTAAAATAGTGACGTCATTTTCATTAGACAGTTTATATTTTATTTATATTCATTCTGCACTGCAATCACTAACGGCGCGCGGCCGTCTGCGACGTGAAATTGAGAATGAATGAAAGGGTTTTGGATGTGGCAAACAATTTTTCCACGTCCTTCTAGAATCACTCTAGGAGGCCAATATTAAGAATTTTCAGCATTGAAAAAGCCGACACTAGAATCATCGTTGCTAATGCAACAGGCCTATTCTTAAAATTACCATTCTGTCAGATCATGTCGACCACTAGATACAAGCCTGGATTAAAAAGCGTAGTACTTGTAACCGGCGTGCGTGTATGACCAGGGGCCTAAGTCTACTAATTTATAAATGTTACAATGGTCTCTCAATGGTGAGGTTTTGACAGTTCTTGTATGGAAAATCTGTCAAAAACTCACCATTGAGAGACCATTGTAACGTTTATAAATTAGTAGACTTAGGCCCCTGATGTATGAACGTAAACGAACCAAAAGTAGTATGTAAGGAGCGTAGCAGGTGATGTTCTATAGTTTCTGCATACACCCTAATGAAGAAGGCGTGAGATTTGTGTGTATTAAAAAGCAATTGATAGGTAAGTACAGCATCAGAGACTTCTTCTCTTTTTCGAGTCGATAGAGTAGGTGTGCTTATGGTACTTATCATGTATGTATTAATTGGACTCAGCTATTTAGGTAGCTAGGTAGCAATTATTTTCAAAAGGATCCATTCATCTTGTAATTTAGGTTTCATGACACTTCGAACTTTATACATAGATTAAGAAACTAGACTCTGCAATGTCTTTTTTATTGGATTTCATTTTTATTTTTATGTCAATTTATGCGAGAAATCAACTATAATAACATAGGGTTTAAGACCTTTTTTACTTGACAATTTTTAATGATGTCTGAAATATAATGTTTTACTTTTTATGCCGAGCTATTTCTAAAATTCCAGCCGGATTGTATAGTGTATATCGATACAATCATCATCACCGTCGTCATCATTTCCGCCGAAAGACGTCCACTGCTGAACATAGGCCTCCCCCAAGCACCGCCACGTCGACCGGTTCTGTGCTTCCCGCATCCAGCGGATTCCTGCGGCCTTCACAAGGTCATCGGTTCACCTTTGAAAGGCCTCCCACTTCCAACGTTTCGTCTTCCGACACGCGCACTTCAGAACTTTTCTATATGTCATAAGTACTTAGCATAATTATCTCACGCTGCACGGTGGTCCGATATCGCAAGGATCAAATCGCTCAATAAGTCTCTTGGACATTACATTTTATACCTCATCCACGCGCTCACCCCTACGCACATGCGCGTCACGTCGGAGGAAGTTTACGAGTCACGCGTACAGTTTCCTCGTTCGCAGGATGTTTTGCAGCGCGCGCGCAACCCGCCCGTTTGCCCATTGGACGTCGCAGCTATTTCTGATTTATGTATGTCGTTCTCGTGATGGATGAGTGCGACTTGATTGGGAAATTCTGTGGTTTACTGTTTTCGTCCAGGAGGTAAATATTTGATGAAGTGTGTTGACGCCTTTTGTAGGCGGGTGAGGTTTGGCATTTTTATCTTTTTCAGGTCACTGCATATGCTTTTGTATCCTAATTGATTTAATGTAGAATCATTTAGCATTCTCTTAGCCTAATGTATGACTGTAACCGAATAGTTTAAAATTATATATTTACTGCGTAAGTTTGCTAATACTAAACCGTAGTTTCCATAGCTTAGCATAACATCATTAATATAACTTCATAACTCAAAGGACCAGTCACATTTAAAAGTTATGATTGTTTTACAAACAATTATTTTTTTCGCATGAATAGTAACCGATCACCTGCTGACCCCCGCGCCGACACATGTGATACATTTTCCAAAATTCGCTCCGTCACGCTTGGAGGGGTAACGCAGGAAGCAGCAAAACTAAGCCTTATCAGTCCATGTATTATTATGTCCTTGTAACACTACTAAAGTCTCCCAGACTTCTAAAACAACGATATGTAACTTCTCAATTCCATACGCGCACAATCTCTGTTCAGACTTCAGACTAAACATCTAACTCCACACTATTTTTCTTACAAAAACCCGTGCTATCTATCCACCTATGTTTAGATTACATGAACCACTAAACTGCGAGCATTAGTAACGAATTGTAGAACAATTTAAACGTGTCTATTTAAAGATGGACAGGTGTGAAGCTTTCGCGTCAGAATTGCCAGGAATTTGAAGGTCATTGTTGCAACTGTTTTTCGTTACATCGTGTATAGCTTTTTAATTTAATTGTGCAGCTGTAGTGGTAGTATTTTTTCTATGATCTGGTTTTTGGCACGGGTTTCTAGACAATCCAAAAGTCAAGGTAAATGAAATTGCTTCTTTCTAGGATTCTAAGCCTATACAGTGTGAGTCTTCATAATGTGCACATATCGAAATGGGGGAATCTATGCTTAATTTTATCGACGGAAAAAATAAAAAATAAAATCTAAATACATTTTTTTTTCCATTTTTTTTATTAAAAAAAATTCGTCTTATTGATTTTTTTTTACGATTATTGTAAAAATTGATTAAAAAAACAGATTTTTGGACGAAATACCTGTTTATTTTCAATTGAGGGTTTTTTGGGTTTAATTGGGAGGGGTTTTTCCCACAATTTTCATTTTATAAGAACACTTAATTACTACCAATCATTATGGAGTTGAGTTTGTTTCATCGCGATAGATCATTTAAAAGTTACACCGTTTTTTTACATTGGGGTAAAAAATACAAAATAAAAAAAATAAAAAAAATAGATTTTTTTAAATATTTTTTCCGTTTGTCAAATTAAGCATAGAATCCCTCATTTCGATATGTGCACATTATGAAGACTCACACTGTATAAGTCTTTGATACTTCTTTTACACCCCGAGGCAATGGAATCCTGTTGATCCCGTATTTAAGCTGATTATATCACTACACTGGCTCATCACCACACCACGCCTCCTGTGCAGGTACCACCTCACTTTCAACTGTTTCCTGCTTTCCCGCCATTCGTGGCGAACTGACAGTTAACATTAGTGACAGCGACACTGCTGACGTGCATGAGATTGTGTAAGTTAACATAACTAATAATAAATAGATACTTACACTACATCGGAGAATGTAATTTAACTACTTTTCAAACTCAAAGCCAAGTCAAAATCAAATCATTTATATCAAGTAAGCTATTAAAGCTCTTTTGAACGTCACAATTTACAAGACAAATAGAATTCATTCTCTAGGTGCCCCTTCCACAAGGTAGTTTCGTATGAGCAAGAAACCCCATAGATACTCTTTTAAAATGTTTTACAATATTTTGTATAGGTATATTAATTATAATTAATGTGAACTGTAGATGGAAGACAGCGTTACAGCCTTACAGCTTAGCATAATCAGCCGATCAAGTTACCATGGCTGGGACACAGGCCTCCTCTCTGTGAGAGGGAGTGGGGTGTAGTGTAGTTGGTTCTAGGACATGCCGGTTTCCTATGCTGCTTGGCGGGCTTTTCACTACTTAATATTGTACCACATCAGAAAGGCACGAACTAAAGCATATAGGTAGGTACTTAAAGTAACAGCATATAGGTAGGTACTTAATGTTAGCATTTATTTGGAAATGCTAACATTACAGGCACAACAGGGTACTTTGTTCTTTTTTCATTACCACAGAATGACCGCGGCACCAGAGCTTTACAAAGGGATGTTGTTATTATAATACTTGCAGCGGGTTAAGAGTAAAGAGGCGTGTGTTGCCATGTGCCTTAATCTTAAAAAACAGAACAAACTTTGTTTATATGAAGAAAAAAAGTTAAAAACTTTTTGAAGTTCAGTACTTCTTACTTAGGGGCGAATTGCACAAGAGAGTTCTTAAACCTGTTTGCTTTAACACGAGCCTATGCCATTTTTATATTAACATTTTAGACATGATGATATAGCCGCGTCTCAATTTACAAGATAAAGGCAGTTCTTAATTTAGATTCAACACAAATTTTACTCTCCGTAATCTTAAAGCCTAACTTCTTAAGAGGGTTTACGCCGAACGGCATTTCATACAAACTTTCAAGCCCTTATTTTTCGAAATGACTGAACCGATTTTAATGAAACTACATACGCATATGCAGGATACAAAGGTCTAAAAACTTAGTTAAGAACATTTTCGAAATGTCTTATTTAAAAACAGATAACTGAAAATCTCTGTTTCTATGGAAAATTTTAAATTGGTCTAATTTGTCTGGAACACTATTTTTCGAAAATGTTCTTAACTAAGTTTTTAGACCTTTGTATCCTGCATATGCGTATGTAGTTTCATTAAAATCGGTTCAGTCATTTCGAAAAATAAGGGCTTGAAAGTTTGTATGAAATGCCGTACGACGTAAACCCTCTTAAGTGCAAAACTAAATCAAATTAAATCAAAAATAAAACAATACATATTACAGTAAATTTCAGTTTCAGCATATCCTGTCATGATATGGCGTGCATATACATTTCATGTCAATTATAAAGTCATTATTAATTTAATTTAATTTATTAAAACTTTATGCACAAGTAAAATAAATACTGTACAAAGTCATTATGATTATTATTATATGATTATAATAAATTTACAATAGGTATATGTTCCATCGATTAGGCCTAGGTATCAGCCTAGGTCTGGCCATAGTTAGGCATACTCAGGCAGTAGTCGGACCTTTGTTTAAAATTAATTATACCTACGAATGCCATGTCAATGCCCTATTAATGAAACCCTTAATTGAAATAGACTTAAATCGTTCTCTGTTTCAGGCCAGGACAATCGTCAGTCTATACATATAGGGTGTTAATTATCACCTGATTCAAATCGTTTATTGTTATTGCCTAGCAAGACACCTATGTTTAGTGTTGATACCTATCTAGGACCTAGGTACAGTCAACAAAATAAATATCATTAACTGTGTTGCGTGCGTAATAGGCCTGAGGATGCACCTTTTAGAAGTTATAAGACACTTTTTATTTAATTAGTTTTCATTTGTGCCTAATTCCGTTTTTTTTTTTAATAATATGAGTATTTTTAATAATGATAGCAATGTTGCTTAGTGAATGGAATGTTTTTTTTAGAGTTTTTTGTCTAGTGAATGTATTATATAAAATAATTTTGTATGCCGTAATGCAAAATGTATCGGAACTCTCAACAAAATAACCATCAATTATCTGTATACATACTACATTATCGTCAAATTAATGATTCCTATTTCTATTTCTACAATGTGGTTTTAGTTACCCTGCATACTCATCTCTTTTGCTGTCTGTACCTACAGGTACACCCCAACTATTTATGATACTATAACCTAACTGTTGCTTAGTATCATTATTAAGATCTCACCTAACAAAGTTTAGTTAATTAACGTATAATTTAAGCTATATAAATAGTTACATAGGACTTACAGCTGCCGATCTTTGCATGATTATCGAGAATGTAGGTGATAAGGGGTCGAGGACTAGAGGTGTAAAGCTCTGCGAAAACGAAGTACAATTTTGCACTCTATGTTACTGAGTACATGATTCATTCTTAACTGATTCCCTGCCTAGGGATCGACGTTTAAGATTCTACGATTGTGGGGGATGATAAGAGGGGCTAGGAAACCGTTATTATTTATTGTTATGTAGTTTTGTGTGAGTTTTAACTGCTTACAGGGATAGTTTCTATGCAAATGACTACCCCGTCGGTATTGTTGTTGCAAACACAACTTCTTAGCATTCGTTCCTGGGCGGAAAAGCGTTCCTAGTTTTACCGGACTACGGCGAAGCAAAAAGGAGGGCCTTATGATTTTGACCGGTATGTATGTATGTTCCGTCTTAACTTCTAAACTACTCATCATAAATTGATAAATAAAGAAAGAAAGAAAGAAAATACATTTATTTACCACAGACTAAAAGGCACACAATATAGAAAGAAAGAAAGAAATAATAATGTTTATTTGGACACAGTTCGTGAAACACATATACAAAAAACAATCATAAAAAAAGTGAAAATAACATACAGTAGATTAAAAAGATATGAAATAAAACAAACAAAAGGGGGTAAAGGTATGAAGCGGGTAAAGGGGGCGAAGGGGGCGAAGGGGGTAAATGGGGTATCGGTGAAAGCGTTTTGGTCGTCCGCTGATTAGAGACTATATGACGTCACATTAAATTGAAAGTGGCGCCCTCTAGAGGACATAAAGTCATGAACTAATATTGTTTTTTTTTTATGTTGACATGTTGGGTATCAAATGAAAGGGTTTAATTAGCACATTTCAAATATTTAAATTATAACCACAAAATTATTTAATTTAAAGTTAAAGTAATAAAAACTAGTTGGGTTTTAGTTTTCATTGCTTATATTTTTTATTGTACACTTATATTACAAGAAACCCATGCAACTTTATACAATGGTTTATGCAAAGAAATCTTATTAAGGTAGGAATAAAGGCGAGCTAAGATGAGGCGGACTTTTATATGTAGAGTACTAGCAGCGCCCCGCGGTTTCACCCGCATAAGTCTCGATCCCGTGGGAATATCGGTATAAAAAGTATCCTATGTGTTAATCCAGGTTATAAACTATATGTGTGCCAAATTTCATTCAAATCCGTTCAGTCGTTTTTGCGTGAAAGAGTAACAAACATCCATCCTCACAAACTTTCGCATATAATATCATGGGATTGGGTTTTCCATTTTTCCATTAGGGATTTCTCCATCTGATTATTAATTTTCATCGTTTTATTTGCTACTTTATTCAATTAAGCTTCAGTTATTCAATTTACCAAAGTCCGTATCTGTCGTAACTATCCGTTAATTATTTTAGTAAAGAGCCCGAAACTTAAATTTAAACTCAAACTCAAAGCATTTATTTCAATTAAACCAATTACAGGCACTTTTGAATTTTCAAGGAGTCAGTCAGTCAGAAAATATGAAGCTAGTTGCACATTCCAAAGCGTAGTAGATACCTATGGAGAAGAACGGGCAAGAAAAACGGTTGCATTTCATTTTTTCAAGAGTTACCAGTGTTACATCATGAACGAAGGTGCGGATAATTGCTCAATAAATCAGCGGTCCATCATGGTTGATGTGTGGCCTACATCGACCATTGTGTACAGAGGCCATAACTCAACTGTCATGTCAATGGCCGAATGAGAATGAACGAAACAGAGCGTGCGCATGAAGTTGCTTTTCTGCGTAAATTGGCAGTACATTGAGCCATATTACCCACTATCGAGATATTCTGGATATTCATAGAATACTAGCATGACATGTGGCTTTTTTGTAGATTGTGCCTATTCTAGCTTTGGTGTCCTATTTTGTGGCCTGCTCAAAAACTTAACTGTCCCTTCTGTATGTGCGTTTAAACACACATTCTGTAAGTAGTACAGTCAACAAAGCTATTTGGTATGCAGGCAGCTAACTTTAAACTACTTAAAAAAATGTTGTGAGTATGCTAGGTAGTCAATTCTTTTACTCGCCATATGCTTAAAAAGTGATTACGCACACAATAAAAATGAATATTGGCGGTGTAGTGGAGGGATGAATAGTTTTGCCTGTATACAGAATAGCTTTGTTGACTGTACATAGGTACTTTAGTACTGTTTATTGTATGAAGGTAACCATTTATATAAAGCTGTGAATAAACATAATCAATTGCATTGAATTCGCCGTAAACACGTCTTTTCAATACAAACTTATCAAAGAACACGTTGGGAAGTTGGTATTTTAAGATACAAATAACGTGATTACTCGACAAATGAATAAAATTATGAGTTTATATGCAATCATAAGCAATGACTTGGAAAAAACAAGTTGTACTTCTGTACAGATGCTTACAGACAGGGACCGAAAACCTTTATAAATTACGGTATCGAGGAATCTTGGTTACTTCTACGACTAAGGTTACCGCTGTCTCGGTAACCCAAGAAGAAGAAACATGTTACCTCTTTTAGGTTACCGTTTTAATACCGGTTACACACACAGGCGATGCGCGCCCTTTGATTAATACCGACGGCACGTGTAAAATACAGGTAATTTATATTTCGGCAACCTGTTTTAGTACTGGTTGTATTCAATTTAAGGTAATCTTGAAAATACCTGTAAAAAATATAAATGTAACCGAAAAAATACCCGTATTAATCATACCGGTTTCAGTCGCTGCTTACAACTAAGCTCTTGAAACTCTTTTCTGACCGCTATCTGCATTCATTTTCAGCCTATCTGCTACCTACTGTCTGCCTCGTTAGTCTAATGATCATGGATCTTAGGATCCTGGGGGGTAATTGAGCAACACATTTACAGTAGCAATGGCTTTAATTTTGACAGTTCAACAACATTCAATACTCAATACTCAATTGTTTATTGCATTCCATATGTATTCATTGCGTTATTTACATTATCGTGCAGACAAATTTTTCGAACATTTTAAAGGATTTGCTAATCCGCAATGGATTAGCAATATCCTTTAAAATGTTCGAAAAATTCATAATAAGAAGCAATGGATTAGCAATATCCTAAGCAATTAGGGTACTGGTTTCAATCCTTAGTTTGGGTAAATTCTCAGTAACAGCTGGGTGTCTGGAGATGTGCCTGTTTTATCGCAATATATGTAGTTTTGCCAATTAAGTAGTTGTAGGGAAATGTAGGTCTACCTTTTTACCTTAATCTTTAATTAATAATTTATATGTAGTGGCACCGAGTTGCCGTGTCTGGCCATACTGCTGTTAAACCCCGATGTTTTGAGTGGTATGTTTAAACAAATGCATGTAAGCTGTTCTTTTTTGTTTTGATTAATAAACAATTTAAAAAAAAGTTTACGTTATTCTATATTCCATTTACTTTAGAATTAGAGAAATAACGGCTAAATAACGACAGTTATTGTGCAATAATATTGAAATGACTAAACTTTAGAATTATATTTTGAATGTAAATGGTAAATAGAATACATTGCTTTGTATTTATCGTGAAATAACGGAGTTTATAATACGTTTATATCGAAATAACAAAAGGGTAATAACCAATATTTGTCTAATCTTAAAACAAATGGAGTGTAAATAGTTTTCCTTCCTACAATTTTAATCCCTTGACCATTTGAACTCAAAATTCAACGGCCATTACAAATGGTCAGAGAGTTTGATTTTTATTTATTGATATTGATTAGACAAATGAACATCCCCATGGCTTAATGGGACAATTGTTCCACATCCGTTTCATTAATGATCAGCAAATGAGAGTAACATGAATGATGGCTATCGAAACATTAAAGTAAGTTGGTAGAACATATTGGTTTGAGTAAAGTTTACAATATTTTTATCTGTGAAAATAAATTATAAGAGTTTATTTGAAAAAAAAATAGGTTTACACTTACGGGGGATGCGCCAAGACCCCCGAAACTCAAATTTTCTTAGGTTTTTTGCGATTTGCAGGTCAGTGTCAGGTTGTATGTTGATTAAAATGAAAGAGGGTATTACCCACTATATATAAATAAAGAAAAAAAAAATATGGCATGAATCGTCATTGTTATTAACTTATTTAATTAATATTTAAAATGCGAAAGTGAGTTTGTTTATTTGTTTGTTTGTTTGTTACGCTTTCACGCTAAAACGGCTGAAAGGATTTGGATGAGACACATGGGTAGATCATGACCTGGGTTAGGACATTGGATACTTTTTAAACTGATATTCTCACGGGATCGAGACTTATGCGGGAGAAACCGTGGGGCGCAGCTAGTTATTAATATTTTGAATACGTGTATTTTAAATAGCGGTTCTTTTAATAATTATTCTGGAAGAGGTTTATGTTTGTCTGACTGTCAAAATAAAACTACATGAACAAAGCAAAGAAAAAATAAAGGTCAAAGTTCAGTTCTGACTAAATAATCTAAATAATTCATGTTGGTTGTTACTCATTGTTTTGAAACATGTAACTTATTGCTATCGGTTATGTATGAGTAACTGTATGTACGATTTACTAAAATAAAAAAATTGGTCGTAGAATAGTTTTTTACTATCTATTATGAATGACGGAATCTTTAGAGCGTTCAAAACATTTACTATAATTAAATAATGTAAATGTAACATAAAATGTGAATTAAGTACCCTGCACCCAAATTGCGTAACACACGATCAATCGCAATCCGTTTCATTTTGACAGTTGCCCAATGTGTGTATCTGCCCAATATTGCATAATTATAAGTCGAAGCAAGTAAAAATAATATCGAAGAAGTTTTCTCCAAACTCCAAGTCAAAGTAATTCTCAAAATAGACTTGTAAATAACTAAACAATCCAGATGTAAAGTTAATTGAAATAGCGATACAATAATAAATATTAACATAATTTATTCTCAATAAATCTTTGCCGCACAATCGTGTATGGCAATTAAATGAATCCTTTTATCAACGTCTTGATCCCTTCTACTTGGGACTACGATACCATCTCTTCTCATCTCACATCATAATTCCTTGTTATGGCACAAATCCATACTCCGGGCTGATGAATTCTGACTGAAAAATTCCAGATAGAAAAACCCAATAACACTTTGCCCGACCTGGGAATCGTTCCCAGGACCTCATGGTCAGCAGTAGCGCTTGCGACATATTTTTTCTGTTATAATTCTTTCACCTCTGAGATCAGTCCTCATTTCAATGTTTACTTCTTTCCTTGCGCTGTTGTGTTTCAAGCATCATCTATCTTTGCTAAGGTTTGCGGCTTCCCATCTAATATTAACCAGCTCATCACGGTGTATTTCTTTCCTTGCCATATCTCCTTTTACATATTCCATCTATCTTCTCTTAGGTCTACGGCCTCTTTAAAGCATTTTCCCTATCCACATTCATTATTCTTCATTTTGTTTTTTAATTGTTATTAACTAGCTTAAACCCGCGATTTTTTTTTGAATCTTGCGTTTTTTTTTGGTTCGCCTTCTTTGTGGTACCTCTTTAGGTCATGAGCTATCCGAATATAAAAAAATATTTGGCCTAGGTCTTATAGGGGAGTCGTGAAAATTGATTCGCTGTTACAATGTATACTAGATATTGATAGCTGTTTTTGGCAATATTTAAACAGCTTCGTATAGTTCTGCTTCCTACTGTGACATGATGGCCTGGTATTTTTTTTTGTATGCAACAAGTTTTTACCTTATTTATTTATTTATTTATTTAAACTTTTCACACACAAAAAAGGTACAAAGGCGGACTTAATGCCTTAGGCATTCTCTACCAGTCAACCAAGGGTGGTGAAGAGATTAGATGGCAGGTGCTCTGTTACAGAGGAACAAAGAGAAAAAAAAGATAATATTTATAATTATTAAAAATATATCTAAATACATTATATAAATGAAAAAGGTAGGGTTAGACTTATAATAAACATACATACATATTTACTACAATATATACCAATATAATATATATATTTATATATATATATACGAAGTCAAGGGAAAGAGGTGTTGAGATGACTCTACTCTATTTGTTTTGAAAATAACTCTGCAATTTCCGCTTAAATGCATACCGACTAGTGGCCGTCCTGATATCAAGAGGAAGCGCATTCCAAAGAAGAATGGACTGAATATGAAAGGAAGAATGAACAAAGTCAGAAGTATGAGAAGGACAGAGTAGGAGAAGATTGTTAGAAGAGCGCAGATTCTTAGCGTGTGAAGAACATAGATATTGGAAGTGAGACACAAGATAAGAAGGAGGAGTAGGAGAGTTGAGAAGAGAGAAAAGTACCTTTTCAATCTTCTGGTTTCAGTCCGTAGTTCGTTTCCAAAGCAACCAAGTAAACTAAGAGTTACTGAAGACATCTTCATAAAGTTATTTTCAGTAAGGAAACTACTTTAATTATCATCGTAAAATCTAAAAACATGCCTAAAAATTGTAGCTGCGTTGGGTAATAATTTATTAGCGCAACGTAGAAGCATAAAGTGTCAAACATTTACGACGATTGACTCACACATATAGCCCATAAAATTTTAATTCGATTCCATTCTGAAACTGAGGTGAATGAAATTTTGGAACTCCTGGTGGGTAGGTTACACTCGGTTTGTCGATGATGTTATTTGAAGGTCCTCTGTGGCAAATGTTGAGGTCATTTGCCGGGATGTTTTTCAAAATATCATCATTCTTGTGGTACTAAAATGGTAATGTACTTTACAGATAAACGATAATCGATCCTAGGACGTCGCCATATCAATTGCAACCGACTTGAAAGACCAATAAATAAGACTAGTAATGTTTTGCAAATATCCAATAATCCATTTAAAATCCAGAAAATAATTAATTCCAAATCCAATTCTTCCAAAGCTTACACATTCTCAGAGTGTTTTCAACGCGACATCTTCGACGCCGGCGCCGGTCCTTCGATACCATCTTTCTGGTCTTTTTATCCTTGCTTTGGAAACTAATTGGCAGGTAACGTGGTTAGATTGTCGCGGGTTCGTGCCGGCGAATTCTTGTGGCTGGTCAGCTAATTAGGTGACTAGTCATTAGTAAGATTTTGAATTTTAAGTATTATTTTTATTTTACGGCTACTGTACGTTATTGGTTGTTTTATTTTTGTATCACTCTAATTTAAAGCTTTCGTTTTCTTATGTTGGTTTAATTTAGTACGAGTGCTCTTAATGTTTGATTTTCTAACTGAACAGACAGCTGTGCAGCTGGGGGGTTTGTTCTTCCCAGCTAAAGCACTAGGAACTGGTGAATGACGGGCGTTTTGGGGGACTTTCTTATGTAATTTTGTCGTTCGAAAAGTGCTGATTCTCAGCCTAGTTTGAATAAATGACTTTTGATTTGATTGGTTTTTAGTTTTGTTCCTTAACGTTAACTTTTTAAGTTTTCATTAGTTTGCATGTTTTTTAAACTCTTACAGAATTTGGATGTTTCTTAAATTAGGATTATGTTCATTATACAGAATAGGTTTGTAACCTATTCTAGGTAATAAAGGTTAGATTATTTTAACACTATTTTGCATAAATTGGTCCTAAAATACAATAGACGTAGATATATTTAGTAACCTATTCCGCTTATTCCTAAAGAGAAATAAAAAACCCTGTAAAAAATCGACACGGTGTATCACCTCTCAACAAGGCAACCTAAGGATGACGATTGACATGTCGCAAACCCGAACACGACGTGTTGCCATGCTGAGCGCTGGAGTGAGAGTGGGTTTTTTATGACTCTTTAGGAATAGTTGAGCGTCTGTTGTATTTTATAATTTATTTGAATTAAATATCTTAAATTGGTCCTACAATCCGCGTCGCAATATGAACCGCGCAGGCTTTCACAGAGCGATACATAGCAATTAACTCTGCACTCCAATATGCAGCGAATAAATTCAACTTAGATAATATCGCCTGTATTCTAGTTCTGCAGCCAATGAAACTACTAGTGTTGGACGGGTCTGATTTTCGCGGGATACTCCGGGAATTCCCGGGATTTAGTAGCCTGAGTAGTGAAGTATTGAATTCGGAGAGTGGCGAAATAAGCGAGTGGTCAATTTCGTCTTGGCTACTCTTCAAGGATCTAGTCCTATGCATATACTTACCCACAACAATATATAACACAAACTCATTTTTTTTTTTTTTGTTAGCCTTTCTTGTGTCCCACTGCTGGGCCGCCCTCCACTTTTTCTTTCCAAATTGCTTTGTTTTGTGCCAATGCCAAAGAATTTATTTCAATAAAACCAATTATAGGAACTTTTGAATTATCAAGGGGTCGGCTGGAGAGATAGTTAGTTGCCCATTCCAAAGCGTAGTAGGTTCTTATAGAGAAGAACAGGCAAGAAACTTCACGGATACTTTTTTAAATCCAAATATTGTTACAAAATATTGGTTACATCATTCATGTTGAAATTAAGCATAATGATTAAAACTTCAGGTCTTGGAGTAAAGAAATCTTATTGGTGTTTGATCAGGTATTTTATTAGCAGCACGCGTAGCATGAACACCGTAGACAAGGGTTTTATTGACGGGAGAAGAGACAAAATGACAGATTGTGATTGTTTATCTGTCATTTTGTCTATTTTTCCGTGGACAAAACGCGTGCTGAGTGGACTTTGCAGAAACGGAGCAATATGAGTTTGAGGCACTCCAATAAACGAGCGTTGTACCTTTTTAAAAGCTTTTATTTAACTTCACTTGTATGTATGTCCTGGAATATTGCAATCAATATTTCACCCACTTCCACTGAAGCTATCGGGCTGAAATTTGGCATACGTGTTTGGTTCTCGTGACAATGCATGATAAAAGCTTTTTTTTTTTTTTTTTTTATTAAAATCTTTTATTGAAGTTGAATTTAGATTTTCTTTTGTTTATTTAGGTAAGACGTGTGAGTCTCGAAAAAAATACATTAAAGAAAATGTTCTTTATATCTTGTAGAGTTTACATGAGCTTTCATTTATTTACATTAGATATATATAATATTAATTCTCACCTTTCCTTGTTTTCGCATCACTACCAACCCACACGTATTGAAATTGAGATGTTTGATATTGATTATGGCGGCGTGGGTGGAAATTAATTGGTTGTAGTGATATTACTAATTATTTTACAATCTAAGACTATCGCACTCCTTGTCGACAGGCTGGCCCTTGAATAGTGAAGTTGTTAATATCTTTTTAGCATGTTAACCTAAAGGTTTAGCCAAAGTGACGAATTAATCTCTAAACTTTGTGTGAAGCTATATTAAATACGGTCTTTGCAGTAGTTCAGGTCTGGTCAGCCTAAGAAGACTGTTTAAGGTGGATGCTCCAAGGTAGCCCGCGAAATTCAAATTTTCTTACGTTTTTTGCCATTTGCAGGTCAGTATCAGGTTGTATGTTGATCTCAATTTGATTCGCGGCCTTATCAGATATTTATTTATGGAATTCAAGTCATATAAATCATCAATACAACTCTCTAAGTTCATATAATCATACTGAATGACAATTTCATGAAATCATGACATTTGAGGATTATTCTAACTTAAGGAGTTGTATTGCTGATTCTAATGATTATAATTCTGTAAAGCCATATTTGTTACGATCGCGAATTTTATTATAATCAAACATACAACGTGACACTGACCTGCAAATTGCAAAAAACTTGAGAAAATTTGAATTTCGCGGGCTACCTCGTAGCATTCACCTTAACATAATCAGTATATATAATGTTCCCACTGCTGGGACTCACGCCTCCTCTCTGTGAGAGGAAGTGGGCTATTTATGGCTTATTGTATATAAGCAAGTTCTTCTAACTAAATAGCTGTGTTGTTGGGAAGTTTGTTCCGCACTTCTTCTTCCCAGCTAAAGCATTAGGAAGTGGTGAATTGCGGGCGTTTTGGAGGACTGTCTTATGTAATTTTGGCACCACACTTGCCCGGGCCGGTTGATGAACGTCACATGTTTTCAAATTTTTGGTTCTATGATATGCCGGTGTTATCAAGACTGATTGACTGAGTTTATTGCTGAAGTTTTGGTATCTACAACTACCGATGAATTTAACGTGTATTTCCATAAATATTTTAACGTACATAATCTTTCTATTCTATTTTATAATGCACATATTATAAATGATCATCTTAAATAATCTTAACCCCTGTGTAGTAATTTGAAAAGTAATATGCAATATAACGATTAAAATTACACGCACAATATTATTTGATGGGACGAATACAATACATGGTACAATTAATAATTTATTCCCGTTCGTCCCACTGATATTACCAGTGGGACGAACGGGAATGAATTTAATATTATTTTTTAAATTCCCGTTCGTCCCTCCAGTGCAGTGGGACGACGGCAGTGGGACGAACGGGAATATACGGAATTTAAGATGTGGTATCATATAGGCTGAGCAGGCCGATACTCAATATAAAAAAATGCATCCCATTAATAATTTAGACAGGCGGACATGGTTTGAATAGTAAAACTGTTATCTATCGTTTAATTGCTGTTAATGTATTGACAGCTGCTGTCAACAAGTTATGAGATGGAACTTGTTGTACCTGTTTAGAGGAGAAACAGTTGACAGTTGGATAGTTGTAAGTTGTTGGAGTTATTTGCGACAGTGTAAGGTTGTCGTCATGCTATGCGTAGTGTCTATTTTCCATATGGTCTTTGACTTGGTTAACTGGTAGCTTGTTAACAGGGTGACAGATTTGAGAATATTATAGGCAGCATAAGTCTACCTGAGAGGCCTATTACATTTCGAAATGATTTCTACCGTGATTTTTGCGTCTAATGGGCAATTTTGGCGTTCCTATTCCTATTTTCGCAATATAAAAAAAAGAAAATTTAATAGTACTATGCTTTCAAGATTTAAGTCTAGATAGATATGAACGAGCTTGGTTCTAAGTAAATTAATAGGTAAAAGTAATTCAATAGGTAGGTATGCTCGCTATATTTTGTACTTCTATGATACTTGTAAGAAATTGATATGCTGGTTGTTTTATCAGGAAAAGTTCTACTAATTCTTGTAATTCACCCATAATTTAACCCCATTCACCAACAAGAAGAAATTTATCGCCATTTCGAAACCTATAAATTATACTCACAAAAGAGATCGAAATCCAAACAAACATTTTGTTTATAAAAGAGAACACATACGTCAAATCAAAGTCTCCCACACAACCCGAATCAAAGGAGGCGAGAACAAAAGGATTTTGTACACCATCCACACATATTCCCCCATAATCAACCGCACTTTCACGCAATTTTCGATCTTTACGTCCAATAATAAGGATGAAAATAGCGTGATGTTTCCGATGCTGAAATGCTGAAGCTTGTTGAAGGGCGTACCATCAAACGGTAGTGCAGTAATTAAACCGATTTGTTCCCGTGTTGGTATTACGTAAGCACTAAAAGTTTTTGTGCAAGTATTTTGAATTCCGGTGCATTTTAGATGCGTTTGCGCATGCGTTACGTAAAAGATGGCCGGTTACGTCAAGAGGATGGATGGCAACGTAACATTACCTTTTTATTAACAAGATATAACAATATTATGGTTATGGTTTATTGGATAAGATCTTTACATAACTATAGTATCTTACTTGTGTACCTTCCTATAACAATAACTTATGTTACTTGTTCTATCCTCAGTCATTCAATAAAAGGGCCAACTAATGTATATTTATTGATTTTAAAACCCATCCTGCTCCTCACGATAAAATGTCCACTTCTCAAAATAATAGTTTCACCTGACTGAGCTAATGCTGCCAATGTGCAGTCTACAGATGCGTTTCTAAAGTCTTTTCTGTTATTACAGCACGCGTAGCATGACCACCAAATACACGGGTTTTGTCGACGGAAGAATAGACAGAATGACAGATTGTTATTGTTTAACTGTCATTTTGTCTATTCTTCCGTCGACAAAACCCGTTTCTGTTTGTGTTTGTCTTTTCTATGGATCTTAGTGAGTTTTTAAACATAGGAATTAATAGTCGGGAACCAACATCTAGTAAACTCCCAGGGTAAAATCTTTGAGCTAATATTTCTAATAAATTAATGAACGAAAACAAAACAACAGCCCGTTCCATATACAACTCTAGTTTCAATTATAGACCAAAATGGCGCGAAACAAAAAATAATCTCCGTTCCATTCTTCACACCTTTCCCTTTAAAACAATACTAATTATGTTTAACTTCTAACTACTGCTAAACGGTCGGCACAATGTGTGTGCATTCTTCTGTAAATTATTTACCACGTTATTGTTTGTGGTTCGTTAGTTTTATTTGTTTGTGAATAGTTGTTCTTGTTCTAATAGTCTGGGCTTTTATTGGCGTGTAATTATTTTTTAATGGGAGGGTCTCGTCTATTTTTCTTGGGTATGGTCACAGTACAGTAAACTTTAGAGTGCTGTGGTATGGTTTCATTGTTTTTTGGAATAGCGAAGTTTGAATTTTAAAATTCAATTACAAAAAAAAAAAAGTTTTTTTTTGCCACATTATGAATTACGTAGTAAATAATATCCCACCAAAAACATTTTCATGTAAAATGTTGCCAAGACGAGACCATGTGGCTCGCACTGTCAAAAAGTTATCAGATCTTATGTAGAGCCAAGGTTCTATCTGTACAAGCTCTAACTTCACAAGCTCCACACCTTAGTCAAAATATGTGGCTTTATCATTTCGTTACTACAAGAACCTTACCCCCATGTGAATCTCACTAATTTAATCATCAAAAATATCGATAAAAACTTTCCCAGCCTTGACAGTTCGAAATTAGAGTCTCTGAGTATCGAAAAGCAACAAATCACGGCTTGACATTGTAATGTAGCAAATAGAGCTGCTAAAGTGCCGTCATTGGTCTACAATACGAGTGCTACAATTGAATAACGATTTTAATGCGCACACGGCGAACAGGGGTCCGAAATAATAGTGTTGGGATGTATTAGAAAGGAGTTTTATCGATAGATCTGAAAATGGATTGGTAACAGATGTCCGTGACTTCAGCCCCTGTGACTTCCCCTTTCGTCTGTTCAGTTGAGTCAATAAAAAAAAAAACACTTCTTTGTCTGCTATGCAAATACTATTATAATAATGTTATTTCGTGATCAACAAGTTTTAACCAATAAAATGTACAGGCCTTGTTTTAAGTATGGGGATACTTGTAACAGAAGACCGTATAATGTTCAGACTAAGCAGTAAAGCTTAAGTTATTTGTAGACCAGCTGAACTTTAAGAAGTAATATAAAATTATTGTGCATTAAGTAGATTATTAGATGTTTTCTTATTAAAACGAAACCTTCATACGGGAATAAAAATATCGACCCGTTGTTTATCGATATCGATACCTTAACAATCATCACTGGACATCACTAAACTGTAGTGCACTTATCTGAGAAACAGCTCATCAAAGTGGAGTGTATACGGGACTCGTTTGATGTAATGAATGTCTCGCGTCTATCTCGACCCCGTCAACTATGCCAAAACATTTAGCGCAAGGTTTCAGGGGCCTAAGTCTACTTATTTATAAACGTTACAATGGTCTCTCTACGGTGAGTTTATGTCAGATTTGCCATACAAAACTCTAAAAAACACACCATTGAGAGACCATTGTAACTTTTATAAATTAGTATACTTAGGCCCCAGTACCTACTGCGTTAGATAGAACATTCTCGTTTGGAAAAGAATGCACTTGAATGGGTGGCTGTCCTTTCTTGATGATACAGTGCTTCGAAGATTCATCACGAGTGATTATATTTTAGAACGTTGGGTGCAACTTGAACAGTCAGTTAAACCAAACCAAAGTTAAATATACCTGGAATTAGCTAAAGATGCATTTCTTGATTAAGAAATGGTGCGGTGGTACGGAATTGGTGTGGATCACATATACTAAACGCTCCCCTTAAGGGGGAACTTTGACAGAGCCAGTGGTTGGCTCATAAGTGTAGCCTACTTTCTGAATAAACAAAGAAATTGTTATGACGCTACAGAGAGCTGATTCTTCAGAAAATTTGACGAGTTTTAGAAAAATGGGTGTTTTCTGACACTTGCATAACTCTCCCTAGATCAGTCATTATCACTTTCACTTTCAGAAAAACACGTCCATTGCTGATTTTGTACGAAATACTTTGTTAAGCTTCTTAGCAAAGGTATCGATGTACATTGTTTGACTACTGTAAAGACATGAGTGATGAATATCGTTAAGAAAAACGACCGCATTACTTTTCCGAACATTTTCTTGAACAAAAAATCTTTCATAATGATTTAAATTAAGTGAACTACTAAAGTCTTTGGCGACGCGTATTCTGAAAGAGAAAAAAAATGTATAGTAATAAAGTGTCTTGAATTAGCTATCACCCAGTTTGGTTCCGCTGAGGAACATAGTAGGGGAACCAAAATTGACGATCAAAATTGAGACAGAAGAGGTTAAGAAAACGTTGATTTTCAAGCTATATTTTCTGCATTGCTGGCCTTATTTATTATAGGACATAAATATAGAAATACTAGGATACCCCATAGCCCATATTTGTTAACTATTTATTTGCTATTTACGTATTCGACTTAGGAGAATTATGGAAGATATGTAAATATGAATAATTTCATTTTCAATTATTGATAATATAAAGTATTTAATTTGTTTTATTTCATTTATTTATATTTTATTTATTTTTTAATGATATATATCGCGGTAATGAACTTCGCAGTTATGATTTACACCCATTGTATTGGAGTGAGAAATTATTTATTTTAATTCGATAACAATTATTATCCATTAGTCACATTTTATGGTAATTATCTACCACGCCTCAAATTAAGGCCCGCTAATAAGTATCAATTTGTACTTGACAAACAACTTATAAAATATCAAAGTTTCAATGGCCCTCCTCTTAAATCGGGAATTCCCATTAAAACGCAAAGTGTGGCATCACTAGCTTGTAGTTTTATGCGTCGATAGTGGTCTCGTTCGGATATAACGCCCCATTAGTTTTTATGTCCAGTGTTGCAAGCTGACAAATAATATTTTTCCTCAAAGTCGTTAGTGTCAACTGGACGATTTTATACGCAGTTTCTATTTAAGATAACCTGTGAAACGTTATAATGTAAAACTAGTTGTATAGGATGGCTTGGCTTTATTTATTTATCTTGCAATAAAATATTGGTTGCGTGTTGATGTTGCAAAAATATGGGTGTTGCCAGAAGCGAAATTTGCAATTGAGAGGGAGATTTTAGAATTAATTGTGGTGCTTTGACATGCAATCAAAACTTTCATAGTTTATTAAAACAACAAAGTCTATTAGCAATTAAAATAATAACAGTTTTAAATATTGTCGTAGATAATCGTTTCGTATTTTCAGCTTTAGTTACTCGGTCGATCGTTATTTACCTGTAAAATTATAAAAAATCCTTTAGAAAATGTTGTCCCGATCGGTAAAAACCTAAACTATTACATTAAATTAAATAAACTTTATTATTATCAGGCTTTGAAGGCCCATAGCGTGTTAGTATTACAAATTAATTGTGTAAGTACGTATGTACTAATTCAAAAATGGTAGTTACTTGCCTATATTTTTATGCTTTTTATCCTTAAAATTAGAATGCATGTGACACCATGTTGCATGATACAACTCGCATCTGATTTCCACTCTCCCACGGGAGTATTCTTTTAAATAAAGTATTTTTACTAACAATGGCAATACCTGCAATGCCTATAGTCCGGATGCCAAAAGGAAATTAAAAAAAAATGACGTAGAAGGTTAAACAATTTCGAACGTTGCGAATTTGAATTTGCATATCCGCCGAAAAGGAACATTCTCATTGGTTTTATTTTTATTTTTGCTGCCAGCATATTTTTTATCTGGATAAAGATCTCTACAGCCGGTAGTAAGGATATATCGTTTGAATATTAAAATCTATGACAATGGCGAGTAATGTTTTTAAAGGAGATCAGCAATTCCTGGCCCTGATGGACAAAGTATTACACCATTCGAAAAAATATTTAAATAATTATAAGCCCTACTTTAATCTATCATTTCCTAAAAAAACCTAGGAAAAAAGTATTTCTAATAAAAGTCAATCAATGTATTCCTCGCGTTGCAGTTGTTTTAATAACAACTGATGTTGCCATATTATGCGATTTTTAAATAAAAATATTTTTTCCCATTAAAAGATTTGTATTATTATATTCGATTTATATTTCTTTTCACTTAAAAAAGTATTATACGAGTTTATTGCGAAATAATGATTAAAGATAGAGTATTTTTTCGTTGTTGTTACGTTATTTTAATGATTTTATAGAAAAATCGATTTGCATTTTTGTGAACTGCAACACTCGATACGGCTGTCACTTGTCAATCAATCTGTTGTTGTCATGACAACAGATTGCCGCCACAACGTTTCTCGTTCGTGTCGTGGACTTTCTTTTTGTGTTTATTTTGTGTGCTTCATCTAATTACCGACCCTTGCTGTGTTTTTGGACAATTGTAACTGCCTTTGTGACCGACCCTATTTCGTTCTTGGACCCCGTTTCTTCCAAACCTATTGACCTTAGCACGCATTTTGGACTCCGATTTTGCCTTTTGATATTGTTACCTTACTGCTTACGATGGATAATCTCCGCTGTATTAATTGTGGCATATCTACAGCTCGCATGAGAAGAAACCTGTTGAACTCAATCGATATACTATCAGTGATTAGAGAATGGATATCTCCACGACAGGTAAGTGTTGGGTATTTCATTATTATAAGTGTTATTTTATTGTTATTTTAATTAGTAGACTTAAACAAAAAATGACATAAGTACTGGTTTGTTTAATTGTAAAACAAGCTTGCATTCTTAACAATCTCAAAGTAAGTTTCACATCATATTAAAGAGATAGAGCCTGGCAAAGTACTTTTAATCTTTTACGAAAACTCATAGGTAACTAATAAAAGAACGGGAACAAATGATAATGGGGTCTATTGACTACGGTCTGAAATAAAGTTTTTTTTTTTTAATTTCCATATCCCATGTTATATCGAAAAATTTATTGCACAGGGCTATAGACTAATATTACCCCTTGAAAACCCAAATTATTTCATTTTTGTTTATTGAGGCCTAATTTATTAGGACTGTTTGCCGATCTCCTTTTTGGACAGGGGCACAGTTTTTACAACCGGACATTTTAATAAAATCTCATTTATAGTGCATTGTTGTCTGTTTGTGATTTATGATTGGTGTCATTGTCATTTCATGACAGGATGATTTAAAATGTCAAAGAATGATATCACTCTTGTACCTACGAAAAGGACAACGTTTGATGCACTTTGTTGTACATTGCGTTTTTTAAAATAAAATATGTTTTTATACTTAAGTACCTACCACACATAAAACATTGTCGGTCAAAAAATGTAACTGTATAGATTTTTCGAACGTTTTAAGATAATATACCAATACCTAGTGTAAAACCGAGTTTGCAGCTTCGAAATACATGTGCTAACTGCGTGGTGCTTGAAAAACTTAAAACATTCTTACGCTACGAACATGAACCTCCTCCTTTTTGGAAGTCGGTTAAAAAGCACAATGACAGCACAAATGACGTGGTGCCAGTGAAAGACGTAGCTGTCACGAACACCAGCATAACAACGTCGGCTTGTTTGTTAGTTTTTTTGCAGCGCGCTTTATTTAGTCATTTTAATAATCATAATCCAATGGATAATGCGCAATAACCGTCAAGTGTCCTTAAAAATACAAATCTTATCAGAATAACAGTGAATTCCCGCTAATCTACATCCTTTTTTATGTTTTTCAAACATTCGGACGTGTATAGCTATAGGTATTACTTAAAATAGATGTCAATCAATGTCATCCAAATCGAAAAACGCAAATGATATGTAATCTTCAATTTTTACTTTCTGCGACTTATTTTAGGAAACAAACATCGATTGAATCCTGTTACGTCATTATGCACACTCTTCACTCAAAGCTCCCTTGGACGCTAAGGCCCGCATTACAGAACTTTAATATATCAAAAGGCTTTAAACGAGTTTTAAGTAATGCTTGAGTTTTGAGTGAGGTTCTGTAATGCAGAACTAAGTCTGACTATGATGTGTTCGCGGACGAATGGAAGAAAATCTTGGCAGTGTCTGGAATCATGTGAGATTCAAATTCAAATTCATTCTTGAGAACTAAAATGTACAGAATTTTGAAGATGTTAACAATAGCTAGGTTCTTAGAAATTAGTTGCCTGTGAAAGTTTCATTCTGCCTAGCCTTTTCCCAATCATGTTGGGGTCGGCTTCCAGTCTAACCGGATGCAACTGAATACCAGTATTTTACATGGAGCGACTGCCTATCTGACCTCCACAACCCAGAAACTGGGTAATACGATACCCCTTGGTAAGACTGGTTGTCAGACTTACGGCTAACGGCTTAACGGGCTTTCCGAAGCACGGAGGAGTCTCGGAATGTAAAGATGGTCACCCATCCACGGACCAACCCCGGCAAGCGCAGCTTAACCTGATGGATCGACCCGTGCGGCTGTTATTACTTAGCCACGAGCTCCTCCAATTGCCTGTGAAAGTATTGCAATTTAATGGTTATAAATATTTAAATAAAATATACATAAGTACTCAATATTACAATCATACAGATAACATTATATTATAATTTTAATTGTCATTTATATCATATCATTCATATGATTTATATCATATTTTAATTATCACAATCATTTTAATATATAAAGAGAGAAAGAAATTAAATTTATTTAGCACAGACAGACAAAGGCACACAACAAAACATATTGTACTACAAGTAAAAGATATTAAAATAAAAAAATAAAAACAAGTTAAAAGTGTAAAGTGCGTTGTAAGATTTGGCAGGAATGTGTGCCTCCCGGCTGCGCCAAAAAGGCCCAGTTCAGCAAAAATGCAATGCAACAACTAGTGCCTGACGCTGGTTTTCAACTGGATCAAATAATTATACTCTATTGTATTGTGTTTGTCTTTAACTAATGTCATTTGTCTTGGTCGTTTTATGTTAAATAAATAAATGATAAGAAGCTCCGTGCACTGGTTCCGTAAAACCTGTGACTGACTAACAGACAACGCACAGCCTTTTCAAATCGTTTATTTCAATTAGGCACATAAAAGGCGTTTTTTTTATGTCAAAATTTATAAGAAAATAGAATTGATTCTCGTTGCCTCTTCCAAAATTTAGTTTCAAACAGAGAGACGACGTGCCTTTAATTCTGAAGAAACCGTTTAGTCCACAGAGGCTTTCATTTTGACTTTGAATTGATTGGAAATCTGTCAGGAGTAGGAGGTCCTCATGAATATAACTTTTACGTGAGAAATATTAACTAACTCTGTTTTTTTTAAGAACCTATGTGAACAACGTCGCGGCCAACCGCTAGTCTATTCAAACAACAGATAAGTTCGCGTGATCTTCGTGATGGTAGACAAGGCAGAACATTGTTTATACCTTCGTCTATTAAGTTTCAAACGATCGCTCGTTCGGACTGGATTGAGTTTCCGAACAGATTGTATTTCAGGACATCGAGCTAGACCATAGACTAGAATTCTTTTGTTTTTTTTTGTAAAACAGTTTTTTTTTTGAATTTAGAAAACTACTAACGGCGTATTTGGCAAATGAAACGGCAATTAACCGCGCTCAAGATTGTCAATATTCTCTAAATTAGAATAAAAAGTTGGTGAAAATTACGTTGAAAGATTTCGTTGCATATACAGATAGATAGATACAAGACAAGCTACCTAATAAAAGCGTGTTAAGGTTACCAATCCGATACCATCCATACGTACAAGCTAAAATAGGTATAATCATACTTACCAATCAATTGGTATCTAATCGTCTTAATAGAATGCAATTGTCTTGTCCTTGCTTCCCAGAATTGAAGAGCTCTTGTATCAGTTAATACAGATCGCTTTGCATTTTATCATTTAGGATTTTTTCAGAGGTCTACGCAGGGTGGCAGGGGCATCGACGGGAAAACGGTTACCATTTATTCAGTGCATCATTCTGAGCCCCCCTATATAGACATTTTTCATCGGTTATTGAAAAAAAAATCTGCTATTCCATACTTTTTGACCGTGTAGGTATTAAACTATTGTAGGAAACTGCAGATTTTTGTTTTAATAACCGATGAAAAATTTCTATGTAGGGGGGCTCAGAATGATGTACAGAATACGTGGTAACCGTTTCCGCGTCGATGTCCCTGCCACCCCGTTTATTTCGTAGGGAGATATGATAATTCGAATTTTCGCGAAAACCCTAGGGATAATGCGAAAACACGGATAATTAGACAATGGTGAAAACATTTCTCAATCTTACTGATTGAGAAATGTTTTTTGATGAAAGATAGGGTTTTTGCTAAACATGAGTCACTCTAGTAATATTGCGAAACGAAACGTTAGCTATTATTTATTTATTTAATTTATTTATTTGGTTCACCAACAATTGTTTACACTAACATCTTGACAACAAAAAAAAATAACATGTTTTTGGTAACTTTCAACAGTGTAACAATTACTTATAGGTAAACACCACATGAACTGAATTAAATTATGTTGATTTTAAGCTACATGTACAGTTTACAGCCTACTTAAAACAAAGGACGCAAAAAAAATAAAAGAATTAATAATATTCTGCCTAACCCTTCGGGAAATAGAGTTTTTTGTTTTCCTGTTAAGAACATTGGGCAAAATTTTGATTTTACGACGTATAATTATTATTACTACCAGTACCGACATGTTAATAACTTAAGAGATAATTTCTATATAATTATTATTTAGTAAAAAAAGTAATTTCAAAACCAAAATATCCCGACTGCAAAAATACCTGAAAAGAAAAACAAGGATTATAAAAGTATAGAATTTTGGTATCGCAGGCGCACAAACCAATAACCTGAAATATGTTGTAACTTTTGTGGGGTTTTTTTTTGTTGAAAACATCCATTTTGGCGCCACTAATCCGCCATTAGCATTTTTTTTTTAATTTTAATACACCCAGCGACACTCGCGCAATAAAGACGAATCTAATGACATGTCAGTCATCAAAACGGTTCAGCCGTTTATTAGTTACCAGGGAACATAGCGACGGACATACATACCTACACACATACATACTGGTCAAACACATTGATATATCTCTTGCGGATGTCCTGTGATTTAAATGTTTAATTCTTCCATAAAACTAATCATTTATTTTTATCGTTTTAGGTAAGTACTTACAGCGCTTGAAATTTTTATTTTTTTTAGTCGTCACCGGAAATTGCACTAAGTATGTATTTGCTGATGCTCTTTTGTTGCACTGAACTGCCGGTCTATTCTATAAACATCTCACCGTGACAACACGCTGTCAAATTGTCAATGTCAATCCCTAGCAATCAGGTGGAATGACGATCACTTCAAGCTCACTTCACCTAGTTTTCACCGTGAGTTTTTTATAAAATAGATCGGCTGAAGTTGGAGTGTTTGTCTGTTACTAGACCCGAGTCGCTTTAGCATGGCAAGAGTGGTCATTGATCCACCTACATTTTCTAGCATTCTTTATTTGAAAAAAAACTGAAATAAAGTCCGTTAACGTCCTGAATCCATATCTATCATGATCTTCAACATGTTCCAATAATGGAAAACCATACCGTTGGGGATAGTGCAAATCCGCGTATCAAGCATTGGATAATTCCGCGTATCTGACAAATGTAGCCAATTTTCAATTTCGCGGGCATTCGTAAGATTTTCTCGTTAAATTAATCATTGTAACGGATAATCTCTGGCAAAAATACAAAGAAAACATCAATTATTACAATCAAAGTAAAAAAAAATGAGGCCATTTTCCCTTAAAATATTAAACAGTTTTAACCTGCCCCTGTAAAATTAGATCAAATGCAGATACGCGGCCTTTACCTATGGTAGATTCGCGGTTTTACACTATCCCCGACGATACGTAGTTTATTGTTTGGGTTCCTACGGAGAGATATTTAGTAAAGGGCAATGACCGCTTTTGCCATGCTAAAGAGACTCAAGTATAGTAACAGACAGACACTCCAACTTCATCATCCTTACATTATTCAATTACATACCGTACCGTTAAAACTGCATTTCTGCATCGAAAAAAGCCAGCGTCCTCAAGATGAGGGCAACACTGACCCAAATATAAGACAAGTTACAACAGACCATTATTATTAAACGTCTTGTTGTCTTTTGTTTCTGGTTTGATCGGCTCGTTGTAAGAATTTATTGAGGTATTGAATGAATGGAACGTTTAATTAAATTGTGTGTACAGTGTGTTTTAAAACAAGTTAAAATTAAAAATTTAAATAACACCCGACACAATTCGAGGTGATGCTGCAGTATCGATTCAAGGTTACTATGTTCTTCTAATCTCTCATTGAAGTAACATAATACCAAATATCGAATCAGAAAAAATCGATCAGAGCTGTGGAAGATGCGCACATCATCAACTAGAAAAGAGCTGATAATCTTCAAACGGCTGAACCGATTTTCTTGAATTGTAGCTAAGAATGCTCTCGATCAAGACACCTTTCAAACAAAAAAATAATATTCATTATCGGTTCAGGCGTTTGGGAGCTACGAGGGAACAGATAAATACACAGATACACACGTTAAACTTATAACACCCCTCTTTTTCCGTCGGGGGTTAATAAAAGGTGGTGAAACGTGAATATTTAACGTTATTGACTTTAATTATATTCCTTTGTAAGTTTTTGTACGGGATATTGAAAAGACGATGGTTTTTAACACGAAATAAAACATCGACTTTTCTTTATTATATTTAAGTTTAATATGAACTTATTGTACGTAATATTATAATCCTTCCGGAATAAATTATGAAAACGATTGTGAAATTTAGAAGAACAACGCGGTCAGACACTTAAAGGCTAGAACATACTGGCGCGATATCGCGGGCGTTAGGCAGAGGTGTTTCTATAAGTACACCCACATTTCGCCAGTTATGTTTAATTCCCATGTAAAAGGGGGCGAGCCCGGGCACAAATCGAGACTCCGGGCAGCTACTGAGAAATTTCAGATGGAAAAACTCATTAACACTTTGCTCGACCTGGGAATCTAACCCAGGACCCCAAGCTCAGCAGTTGCGCTTGCGACCACTAGACCAACGCAGTCAAGAAAGTCAACTATTCTGTCGTAACCCACAATATATTTAGGCCTGAGATAAAACGTCATATTTAGTACTACTGTCACCCGACAATGTGCACTAAAATGTTAAAAGCTCGTTAAAAACCTTGTCACACCAGGTTTTGACGTAACTCGGGTAAATGTAACATTAGTATGTTTCTTTAGGGCTGACAAGTAACCGGTATTTGGAGACTCCTTTGATGCATTAGGACATACCTACAGTAATTTTATTGAACTGCACTGAATTTACTTATTCCGATCAGCCTATTAAAATATTCATGGCTGAAATTATTATTTTTATATTCGCATTAGTTATTCTGCTTTCATATTTAACAATATTTTTTTATTTTATTTAAAACATTTTTCTTTAAACTTTTTTTCTTTAATAAGAATAATTATTAGAACTGTTTTTTTTCCCTGCCGCAACTCAAACACAAAAACATAGGACAAGGAAACAAGGAGAAGTAGATACGATAGCTTGCTTTCAAAATCCAAGATATTACATAAAACCGGTTTTAAACTGACAGATCTGGGCGAATCATTTATCTCATAACCGGACAAGTCAACAGCATCCTATCATCAAAAACCATAATCTCGACAGCCCTGATTCCGACCTCAATCCACGTCCGAAAGTCTTCCTTCCTCATACTGAACTAAAATAAACCCAGAGGATATTTGGGCTGTTTACCTCATTGTTGACGGCTTTATAAGACGATAATTAGTGCTGATGGCACACTAGACTACTGTTGCCAGCGCTTGTCCATTTCTGGCCGTAATAAATCGCAGTAGAATCTAAGTTTTCGTTTTCTCTCGCCTTCGACGTTCGCTTCTTGCGAGTTCTTCATCTTTATAAACTGATTCTTTTTCCTCAGCCACATGCTCCATATTTGTTGAGAGTCACATTTCAGAATATGGTGATCACTGTTCTGGGGGACGCGATTACGGTCGCTAGAGACCAAGTCTGTTGACGACCACTAGTGGCCTACTATGCGCCCGCGCTTAAATCTAACGATTGGCAGTTATTGAGAAATTTTGACACTGCTTTGGTTCTCGATCGTCGTATTTTGTTTTTGAGTTCTTTTTTTGATTCAATAATTAACACATCGTATTCTTGACGTTTTAATTATAAGTTTATGTATAGATTGGAACGGTCATGCCCTGTGAATTAAAACTGAGAGAGTTGGACACAGTGTACATTTTAATCAAGTAACATTAAATCTACAGCTGTGATCGTCACATCAAAAATAAATTTTAATAAATTAAATACAGTAAAACAATTATATAGGTGCACGAATTCGGATGATTTCCTTCGGCAGCAAAGAATTTTCATATTTGTTTTTATTTGTAATGGCTTTATTTCTTCAATATAATTTATTTGGATACAATTTCTAACGAGCTGTGAAGCAATTTAACAGGCGTGATTTTATAATGAATGGTTGTAGTATTTATTTTTATTAGTTGAAGAGATCGATGGACAACTGCTCGAGCCCTAAATGCGACACTCGCACAAGATTAATGGTTTGTGTAATATGTTTTAAAAAAACAATCTGCGTAGCCTTTTCCCAACTATGTCGGGGTCGGCTTCTATTCTAATCGGATGCAGCCGAATACCAGTATTTTTCATGGAGCGACTGCCAAAGATCCACGACTGACAGCCGGGACCAACGGCTTAACGTGCTTTCCAAGGCACGGAGGATTCGGTATGTAAATATGGTCACCCATCCACGGACCAACCCCGGCAAGCGTAGCTTAACCTGATGGATCGACCCGTGCGGCTATTATTACTTAGCCACGAGGTCCTCCTATGTAATATGTTTACATATATCGATTAAAGAATAGGCATTGTTGAATAGTTAGTAAAATTGACGAAATTAAACTAATTGACTCATTGGGCTTCGGTGGCGGCAAATCGTGCTGGCTACAAGACGAGCACGAGCAGTGATAAGCATGAAATATTTTTATTAAAACGATATCAAAATCATCATCTGACAAAAACATGTTATTGCTATGGCATTGCTAAATAAAAGTAGCCAAAATCTGATAGAACATCATCCAAAATAATAATTGAAAACAAAACTGCAATCAAAACAATTTCTTCCATCACACCTCTCGACATCTGTCATATTAGTTATCAATATATTATACTGCAATTGTTGTTCAAACAATGCATCGACCGACATCCTTAATCAAGGTCGTGCCATATACCGATAGTGAATGATAGCGGACACACTCGGTGAATACTAACTCTCTGTAGTATCTTAGCGTTACGCAATTTGTTTTGTTTAAGATATGAATAGTTGGAGGAGCTCGAGGCTAAGTAATAACAGCCACACGGGTCGATACATCAGGTTAAGCTGCGCTTGCCGGGGTTGGTCCGTGGATGGGTGACCATCTTTACAAAACGAGACTCCTCCGTGCTTCGGAAAGCACGTTAAGCCGTTGGTCCCGGCTGTCATTAGTGGATCTTTGACAGTCGTTACGAGTCGTCAGAAGCCCGAAACTCTGACAACCAGTCTTACCAAGCGGTATCATATTACCCATTTACCGGGTTGTGGAGGTCAGATAGGCAGTCGCTTCATGTAAAATACTGGTATTCAGCTGCATCTGGTTAGACTGGAAGCCGATCCTAACATGTTGGGAAAAGGCTAGGCAGAATGAATGATGATATGAATAGTTGACAGGTTACTTGCAAATAACAGGCTACCTGACTAAAACTGTCATTATCAGCCTAATTAGTCCACTTAAGCCTCTCTAATCTTTACGGCATATAACTTTACATTTGGCTCCTGTTATCAAGCTGCTACATTTCGATTCAAGCTAATGGTGGATGCTCCAAGACAGCTTGCCAAACTCAAACTTACGTTTTCTGCAATTTTCAGGTTAGTGTCAGGGTGTATGTTGATTAAAATATGATTCGCGACCGTAACAAATATGGCTTCACAGAATTATAATCATTAGAATCAGCAATACAACTCCTTAACTTAGAATAATCCTCAAATGTCATGATTTCATGAAATAGGCTATATTACATAAAATCCTATTACATACTAGGATTTTAAGAACTTAGAGAGTTGTATTGATTATTTTGATGACTATAATTCCATAAATAAATATCTGATACGGCCGCGAATCATATTTAGATCAACATATACAACCTGATACTGACCTGCAAATTGCAAAAAATGTAAGCACTTTTGAATTTCGCGGGCTACCTTTGAGCATCCACCTTAATGGCGGCTCGGAACATGACGCGAGTCGCTGCGCAGTAACAACTTTATGTGTCAGCGGGGGTGAGGGGTGGGGTACTGCGCAGCGAGTAGTTAACTTCCGAGCCGCCATTCAGTTTGAATCGAATTCTAGCAGTCACTCGGCGAAAATCATTTCACTACCCCTAGGCACTAGGCTGAGGGTCATAAGGGTGTTGCGGGAAAGTCCGAAAGGGATACCGTGGCCCCTGGCAACACAGGCAACTGAAGGAACACGGGTGGGTTTTAGTCAGTAAGAGTCTGACACGCCCTCCCGATCCGCTCAGAGCGGGAGAAGTTATTTGATGATAACCCAACCAAAAAAAAAAAAAAGTTTCATAAGGGTATGACCCCCGATTCGCGGTCTCCATTCAAGAGCGAACTGCAATGTACTCTCTAACAATATTATTTGATTTATCACCTGCAATGTGTCAGTTCCCTTGCAATATACAGCACTGACTTGCCAATGACATGCATCTGTTTACTCAATCTCCACATAGTTGGGAGAAAACAAGACTGTTAGTGATAAGAGAATCTCCATCCATGACATCGTCAGCGCAGATATCTAAATCATTGTTTATCTTCGCAATAGTCACCGACGCGGATGCAGTTACTTTCGATATCAATCAAAAGAAGATAGGTTCCATTATAAGCCGATAACTCCTCCCCGCATTCCATTTATGAAAAACAAAAACCGTTATCTTACAAGAAATGTGACGTGCGAACATTTTTATACATCCAGAAGAAATCAGACATTTCCTTTACATCTATTCTAAATTTAAAATATTTCCCTCCTCCAAGGAAGTGGGTAGAGGAAACGATTAATTGTTAAAAAGCGATGGTTTGAGTTAGAGGCGCGTGCGCATCCTTAACCGTTACATGGCGACGTTTTTTCAAAAGTGGCCACATTTAGAATTTGTGGTGTTGGGTTATTTTTTTTTGTACGATGCTTAATGATGTCCTGCTCGGTTCGGTTAATATGGAAAGGGTTAACTGGTAAATTGTTGATTATTTTTTATATCAGCCTGTAATGTCCCACTACTGGGCAAAAGCCTCTGTCCACTCCTTCCATTTATTGTGTTATTGAGTTTTTCTTTTCACGATTCTTTTAGTTAGGTTTTTTTTTTAGGTAGATTATAATTAATTAATGATGCATTTTTATTTTAAGGTGTTTGTCGTGAATTACACTTATCTGAGATTATCTTATCTATAAATAGGTAAGGTAAAACTGCATTGTTATATTGATTATAAATTTTCCTGTTCTACTTGTGGTTAATTGGTCTTTATCTCGTTGACAGCTGTTCAATTACATACAAAAATTAAATTCCTAACCTATAAAAATGTAGGAATCTGCAAAATGCTGATATTTTGCTTTTTTAGATGTACTTAGTTATTATTTTATCTATGTTATGCTGTGTCTTTTATGTGCACCAAATAAATAATTTATCTATCTATATCTATCTTTATTTTGAACTTAGAATAGAATAGAATTTATTTCCAACGTAAGTGTTACATTGTATACCACAATTTAAAACGAATTATTAATCATACTAAGTACTTAATTCAATGGTGAAAATTGTTCATATCATAGAGCTCTTTCACCCCCACTAAGATTGCCAATTAATTAAAACCGACTTGTATAGTGTATAGTTGTATACTACCTATCTTATGTCTAATTGATCTGGGGCTTGATCCCTAGACCAAATAGACATTACAACGATGCAAAACTAAGATACCGGACGACCTAGTCATAGAGAAAGTATGCAAGGGACTTCAAGGGAGTCTACTATTCCATTTTAGTTTTAATTAAATGATATAAATTGTCAATATTAATATTTTTTATGTTAATTAATGTAGTTGGTGTTGTACCGTTTAAAATAACTATAATAAATAAATAAATACAAATAAATATCTTGTAAAGCAAATTTTAATACTCTCTTCAAACAAAAGCCGCTTCCACCGTATAACCCTACTAGCTCGATACACAGTGGCCGATACGTTGTGACAGACAGACAGACGCGTAGGAAGTCATTAGTTACCGCGCTGTTATTTATAACAATTGATTATGTACCGCCGATAACTAGTGGCCGGTACAAATTGGTGTGAAGTGTACGGACTTACGGAGTTACTGAGTGTCCAATTAGTGTGGTTAAGGGTTTGAACTTGGAGCAGGCGTCAATCAAGAACCTACAAATTTTGGTTGTTCTACAAACTTAAGTGCATTACTATGTAATGGTAAGGTTGTGGCCACAGATTAGGTACTAAGGGTTAACAAACTGGCCAGCAGCCTACCTGAGGGGCAATCATCGATTATTAAGAAATATACCTAGATATTGTTAAGAAATCAATCCTCGTAATAGTAATTGTAAGGACTCATGCCGCCTGTGACTAGGTGTGTGTGTGTGTGTGGCTGTACTTTGTAGTACCTACATTATTTCTAAGATTTAAGGCTCGTACACTGTGACGCGACACTGGCGCGATATGGCGGGCGCGACAAGGGTAGCGCTGGCTGGCTGTCGCGCCCGCGATATCGCGCCAGTGTGTACGAGCCGTGATACTATATTTTACCAATTTTATTTTTGAATAAATTTTATTATTTATTTATTTTATTTTTATTATAAGTATCTCTTGACGAGTGTCACCGAAGACGAATGTTTTTTTAATGTTGTTTTATGAGAGTACGATCTTAAATCAGAAGCCTATCGATAATCATTAATTTATTTTACGATTAAAGGCTCGTTCACACCGGCGCGACTTGTCGCGCGACGCGACACCGGCAATTGTTCAATCGTGAAGTTTTATTAGAAATTGTATTGTTAAAGTCGCGTCGCGCGACAAGTCGCGCCGGTGTGTACGAGCCTTTACTCGTACTCAATTGCTCTGTAGGCGGCAAAATAATACATACTTATTGAAGTACAATCTTTATTTGGTTTAACTGCACAGTTGAGCAAAAAAAAAAATTATGAATGGCAGATGAGTTACAATGTACCGTTGAGTTTCCTTTTGTGTAAACTTACAACTTGTATACAGGATGTGAAGGTAACTCCAGCATACTTGCCAAGGTATAAGTGAAATATCTCGTGAAAGATGCAAGTTTGAAGTAAGCTATAGTTAGGGATTCTTTTTTACAAAAAGTTTCTATGCAAATCGAAACCACCCAAGAACAAACCAATGAAGCTTTCACTACGTATGACGGTAATACACTTTGCCTTTTCACTTTTAGACCCAGAGTTATCCGTTGGCCAATGTCACTACTATATCCGAGGCTACTGCCTAGTCGTTTGCCTAAGATTGTTCGAAAATATTGCTTTAAGAAAGGTTGCTTTGATTTCTAAAAATGACACATCATGTATACCTATGAAGCTTACAACAGTACAATGCAATACAAACGGTGTAGGTGTCTAATCATTACTGCGATGAGTTCAATTTTTTGTTTTTGTTTTATTAGTTATAGCCTTCGGCTTTGCTTGCGGTATCGTCGATATCACTAAAGCACTATAGTATGGGATATTGGAAAAAAGTATTCGCGTTGAGTAGATCTTCATAACAGAATACTAAATTTCGATTCGATCAGAACTGTGGAAGATGCGCACATCCAATTGTGTTTCTGTGTTGGTCCAAGACGTCCTATAATTCTTGACTTGTAGTAGACCCATCGTGTCGCCCTACACCACGTATATTTGAAGCTAAATTAAAAAATGAAACGCTTCTTACGTAGACTGGAACGCGCCCAAACTCATCTGTCTTTCGACTTATTCGTGCGCGCCAAAAATCCACGTTTTTTCTTCTTGCTCCTATAAAAAGTTATTACAGGTAAATTTTACTACTAAAAATACATTATTTACAATGGGAAAACATAAAAGAAAAAGGAGGAATGAAGATGAAGAATTATATTCGTTATTTAAAAAGTTTAAGAAACGAATGAGAGAAAGACACTCTTCCACTTCGAGTGAAATCGAAATACAGGACGATATTCAAGGTAAATACAAATAATTAACATACCGTACTCTTATTTCGTGATCATAGTTATCACTTATGTGCCTATCCGTTATTCTCACGCACGCGGTGCTTGTTGTGAAAAAACAAGTCCATACTTGTTTAAAATTCGGTGTTTGCTCTAATTAGAATCATAATTACGCAATATGTGGCTAATTCTATAAAGAAATATAACAATGGTACGAGGATATACTCGTGTGGTAGCACTGCGAGTGCTATTCGTGAGGTATATCCCGACCGGAAATAAAGGTTAGAGGTTATGCCCGTGTGGTGGTACTGCGAGTACCATTCGTGTGGCACATCCCGACCGTAACCCCTTAAGGTTTGCGGATATACTCGTGTGATGGCACTGCTGGTGCTATTCGTGTGGTATATCTCTCACCTCAATAAAAGGCTCCTATATTAAGAGTACTTAATATTATAAAAATATTTTTTAGGCCCAAAGAGTGTAGAAGAGTTTCAAGAGGAAACAAATTTAGCCAGACAGTCTACAGTTGAGTTGGTTCCTGAGAATCAGCTTCCTGAGCTTCCTGCCACTGAAATTTTACCAGAAAATTCCTCAGAGTCCTTGCCGTTAGATGAGGACATACTCAGTATTTTAGGAGAGGACCCTAATAAAAAGACTTATGCAGAAGCAATTCACAAAGACATCACCATGAGATGGAATCATATAATTACCAATGGATTGGAGAAGGACAGCAAAACAGAACTCCTGAAGTTGTATCCAATCCCTGACAATTGCATTTTCTTGGAGGCCCCCAAAATAAATCCGGAGATTAAGGCAGCTATCTCAGAGCAGGTCTTAAAAAGAGACCGGGCAATGGAGCAGCAACAAAACTGCCTGGGCCAAGCTACGGCTTGCATCGGGAAGGCACTTGATATTTTAATTAAAAGTAAAGAGTGCAAGGAAGTTACAAAAATTGTAAGTGACACCGGACGTATGCTGTGCGATTTATTCCATTCTGAATCAATATCTCGCAGATACCTTTTACAATTTGCACTCAATAAAGATACAAAGGATATTGTTATTCAAACAAAAGTGGGAAAATACATATTCGGTGAAAACCTTCATGAGGATTTAAAAGCTGGTAAAGCTATTAACAAGACTGGATCAGAAATCAAATATAATCAACCACAATCATCAAAAAAACAAGCAAATCCAACAAATTTAAACTCACGGGGCCCGCCTCGGAAGTATCACCATCACCACACACCGAGCGCGGGCAAACAGCACAACCCCAGGCCTCGACCAGCAGCTCAGAGGTGGCCAGCACCTCAGCGGTGGCCAGCTCCACAGCGGTGGCCAGCTCCTCAACAGAGAAGTGGCCCACCACACAGAAAAACTTAGAGGTAAAACTCCTTTCATCTCACTATAATAACTGGTTAGCCATTACCAAAGATATGACCGTTTTGTCCTGGGTTGCAGGTTATAAATTGCCATTTTTAAATATACATAATCAAACACTTGCACCAGCAAATAAATTAAAAGGTAAAGAGGCCCAAGAAATGCAACAATCAATATCCCATCTTATTACCATAAAGGCTATAAGGGAATGTGAGCCATGTAATAATCAGTTTCTTTCACATATTTTTTTAGCCCCAAAACCTAATGGTGAAAAAAGATTCATTTTAAACTTAAAGAAGCTGAATAAGTTTATGAGTACATCCCATTTCAAACTCGAAGACATTAGAACTGCCACGAAATTACTTTCAGCTGGTTCCCTAATGGCAAAAATCGATCTTAAAGAGGCATACTACTCTGTGCAGATACATGAGCATTATAGAAAGTACCTCCGTTTTCAATGGCAGGATAAGCTGTATGAGTTTAATGTATTACCGTTTGGTCTCTGCACAGCACCCTATGTGTTCACTAAAATTATGAAACCTGTCATAGAACACCTCCGGTCTCAAGGAATTTTGTGTTCTGTTTATCTCGATGATATACTTTTAATTTTTGACAACATGTTAGAGGCAAAAGATGGTATTGAAAAAGTGTGTAGACTTTTAGAACACCTAGGGTTTACAATTAATTATGACAAGTGTATACTTTTACCCCAACAGAAATGCAATTTTTTAGGTTTTGTGTTAAATTCACTAGACATGACAATAGAATTACCACCTGAAAAATGCTTAAAGATTCGGCAAGAATTATTATTTTTTTATAATAAGAAAAACTGCAAAATAAGAGAGTTTGCCCATTTGTTAGGTTTACTCACTTCCATTTGCCCCGCTGTTAAATATGGCTGGGTATATACCAAAGCTTTTGAAAGACTGAAATACCTGAGTTTGCTTAATAATAATCAAAATTACAATAAAACTATGAAATTACCCAGCTATTTAAAATCAGATTTTGATTGGTGGTTTAAAAACTTAAAAGCACCTAGTAACAATATTCGGTCAGACTGCTATGCATTAGAAAATTTTTCAGATTCGTCCTTAACTGGTTGGGGTGTTGCGTGCAATGATAACTCTTTGGGAGGCTCATGGTCAATTGAAGAGTCTAAGAAACACATTAATTACTTAGAACTCCTTGCTTCTTTTATTGGACTAAAAACTTATGCAACTAACCTCAGAGATTGTCAAATACTACTCCGAATAGACAACACAACGGCTATATCATACATAAATCGTATGGGAGGAGTACAGTTCAATCATCTCAATACACTCGCAAGGGACATTTGGCAATGGTGTGAGTCTAGGAACATTTTTGTATTTGCTTCTTATATCCAGTCAAAAGACAACTTTATAGCAGATGCAGAATCTAGAAAGACCCAAGCTAACATAGAATTTGAATTAGCAGACTATGCATTTCAGCAGATAATTACAGCTTTTGGCAGACCCAATATAGACTTATTTGCCTCTAGAGCCAATACAAAATGTAACAAGTTTATATCTTGGCACAGGGATCCAGAAGCTTATGCTATAGACGCTTTTACCGTTTCATGGTCTCAGTATTTTTTTTATGCCTTTCCACCATTTTCAATGTTACTAAAAACTCTCCGAAAAATTGTTAATGACGAGGCTACTGGTATTGTTGTTGCACCCCATTGGCCCACCCAACCTTGGTATCCTCTATACCTAAAATTACTATCTTCAGAGCCAATCTATTTCCAACCTAATAAGTCATTATTAACTTCTATCAACAGCAGGCCGCATCCTCTTCACGAGCGGCTTACCCTGGTTGCAGGGGTCTTATCAGGAAAGCTCTAGAGAGCAGAGGTGTTCCTGATATGTCAATTGACGTCATGCTAGCTTCCTTAGCAGATAATACTGTGTCACAGTATAACACATGTTTAAAATCATGGTGGACTTATTGTTTAGATAATTCAATAGATTGTTACAGTGCTGGCATCCCAGATATATTAAAGTTTTTAACCAAAATGTACAACAATGGCTCAAAATATGGAAGTCTGAACTCATGTCGATCTGCAATTTCGCTATTAGTAGGTCCACAAGTTGGTACCAACGAGCTAATAAAAAGGTTCTTTAAAGGAGTATTTCGGCTAAGACCAAATAACCCAAAGTACGATGTTACCTGGGATACCAACACTGTGTTGAATTACTTAAGTAATTTATATCCTAATAATAACATATCATTGGAAATGTTATCAAAAAAATTAGTAACTATTTTAGCTTTAATAACTGCACACAGGGTCCAAACCTTAAGTCTGATTAGATTAGAAAATATTAAATGTTGTAAAGAAAAAATTATCATAAAAATTACTGATCTCATTAAAACATCTCGAGTAGGTGCAACTCAACCTGCCCTAATCATTCCATTTTTTCTCGAAAGGCCCGAAATCTGCCCTGCGCAGTCACTAATTGACTACATCAAAATAACTGAAAAATTACGACTCAGTAATTCAGGACGGCTTCTTTTAAGTTTCAAAAAACCATATAAAGTTATAGGATCACAAACTATAAGCCGTTGGATCAAAGATATGATGACCAAGAGCGGCATAGACACCGACATGTTCACAGCACATAGCACGCGACATGCATCTTCATCGAAGGCAAAAGCTCTAGGAGTTAACCTAGATATCATTCGAAAAACGGCAGGTTGGGGTGAAACCTCGTCAGTGTTTGCCAGGTTCTACAACAGACCTATTGTACAATCAGAAACTTTATTCGCAGAAACTATTTTTAATTCAAGTGCTTAACGTTATCCATTAACGATTATATGAATCCCAATTTTAGTTTTAATTAAGATTGATTAGTTGATTGTTATAAAAAATTATTAAAATCTAAGTTTTTATTGTTACTCATTAATGAGTCCTTTGTTTGAATGATTAATTCACACTTTATTGATTTTTATTAATACACTATATAAAAAAGAAATTATTTGTTGTATTTCACGACTCTTTGAACATCCTACAAGTCAAGAATTATAGGACGTCTTGGACCAACACAGAAACACAATTAGAAATCAAACGAACTTACCAAGTGAAGTTCGATGTTAATTGTGTGAAGGTGTTGGTCCAAGACGTCCAAGACTCCCACCCGGACCCTAATGCTAGTGCATGAGTACCCTAAGTTACAGGTCGTGAAATAGGAACTTCAAACTAAATGACAGATGAGTTTGGGCGCGTTCCAGTCTACGTAAGAAGCGTTTCATTTTTTAACTTAGCTTCAAATATACGTGGTGTAGGGCGACACGATGGGTCTACTACAAGTCAAGAATTATAGGACGTCTTGGACCAACACAGAAACACAATTAACATCGAACTTCACTTGGTAAGTTCGTTTGATTTCTAATCATCAACTAGAAAAGAGCTGATAATCTTCAAACAGCTGAACCGATTTTCTTGAATTGTAGCTAAGAACACTCTCGATCAAGACACCTTTCAAACAAAAATATAATAATCAAAATCGGTTCAGCCGTTTGGGAGCTACGAGGGAACAGACAGATACACACGTGAAACTTATAACACCCCTCTTTTTCCGTTGGGGGTTAAAAAGAAAGAAAGAAAAGTAGAATAGGGTAGGTAGGTAGGTAAGCCGTAGATAAGTACTTAGTGCTACCCGTGCGAAGCCGGGGTGGGCAGCTAGTATAAAATATAATATTTTCTTCGACTTATCGCTAACCGTAAAATTTTATGGACCACCACACACAGCGTAGACAATTTATATATTATTATTTTCCATTAGAGTATCTTTAACTATAATATATATTATCTTAGATATGTGTGATGAGCTTTACCTTTCGAGGAAACAAGGCGTGATGTTATGTTATGTAGTACAGCCGGTGAAAGTGGGTGTCGCAGTAAGTTCATCAATCAGTTCCAATGAGTTACAGAATCAATAGTGCATGTCACGCCGTGGGCAGGTAATGGCCCTTTGATTCCTGTTATACTAATGGGTTTTATTAAAACTGTATGGATGTTAAACGTTCTTTTTTTAAATGTTGTTTGTGTTTATTTTTCTTTATTGTTTGTGTTCGTGCGATGTTCTGTTGTTTCTGCCTACTCATTTAAAACAAAGTACTGAGGTTAGAGATAAGTTTTATCAATTTCATCATTAGTAAAAATCTTTGTTTAAGTGTGTTGTTACTGAAAAAGGGCATTAGAATAACATAAAATAACGCCCGTATCCCCCAAGGGTTAGGCAGAGGTGTACCTACCTATAGTACACCCACATTTCGCCAGTTATGTTTAAGTCCCATGTAATAGGGGCGAGCCTCCGGGCACAAATCCAAACTCCGCACTGCTACTGAGAAATTCCTGTTGGAAAAACTCAATAACACTTTGCCGGACCCGGGAATCGAACCCAGGACCTCATCCTCAGCAGTAGTACTTGCGACCACGACCAACGAGATATTCTTTTCATAACAATATTTTTGTTAATAAAAGTAGGTAGGACGTGTACAGAGCATAAATTTTCCGCAACCTTAAGTATCTCAAAGCGAGAAATCAGTATCCACTGAAATGTATGTCAAACACCATTTCTTCCTGTATAAGGAAATTATAATATCCATTGCGTGTTTTGCTAGTAAGCAGCATGTCAAGTAATTTGTATGGTACATGGGAATATTAATCTTAACTGTATGGTCTGAAAGGCCATGATCCCATACGGGGCTCGGTGGAGGTGAAATGTCATAGGACCATAGTTCGTATGGTCAGCATCAGGTTTCATTTGATAGGGGTAAGATTTACGGGGACTTATGTAGTAGATCTGTGATTTATTTTGAGCCTACTTGTTTTATACAGTGTATGGTCTGTTTCCAAAGTATCTGCTGATAAGGTAAACAAATTAATCAGACAATGTACCTGTGGATGCAATTTGTTTACATTTTTACCAGATACTTTTGGGACAGACTATGATTACAGTAGTTCATCGCTATAAATCATTTCATTTCTTTATGTCGTTGGCTCAAAACCAGGCAGGCATGCTCTTTACTTTATGCAATTTATTTCATCTCCAGTGCTCTCAAATTCTCGACTGTCGCGTAAATATAACTTAAAAGATTTACTACGGATTAAAGGAAACTAAATTAGGTATGCATAAAACACAGAGAGGGGGGGAGGGCTGGTGAAGGGTGGCGGTAGGAGGGTAGGTGTGTTTAGTGACAAAGGTGCATGTGCAAGTTGGCTGACTGATCAGCATGCTTTTTCCAACTAACATGAGTCTTGGAGGCTCTAAGTGCTTTAGTCCAATCAATTTGGCTAGCCTTTTCCCAAATATGTTGGGGTTGGCTTCCAGTCTAACCCGATGCAGTTAAATACCAGTATTTTACATGGAGTGATCGCCTATCTGTCGATCACAACCCAGTAACTGGGTAATACAATACCCCTTTGTAAGTCTGGTAGTCAGACTTTCGGACTTCTGACGACCCGAAACGACTGTCGAACGACTGTCAAAGATCCACGAATGACAGCCGGGACCAACGGCTTAACGTGCTTTCCGAGGCACGGAGGATTCTCGGTATGTAAAGATGGTCACCCATCCACGGACCGACTGCGGCAAGCGTAACTTAACCTGATGGATTGACCCGTACGACTGTTATTACTTAGCCACGAGCTCCACCTCTTAGTGCACTTTAGTCCAAACAAGATAAACACCAAGGCAAAAACAGACATAATAATTCCACACCGTATAATCTGCAAAACAACAATGTTATCAAAATGATGAATGTTAATTCAAGCATAATATCTTCATAATCAAAACAAACGACCAGACAGTCTATCATTCCAGTTTAGTCATAGAAACTAGATCTATCCGTTGGACTAGCCATAAATATTTCAAGACCATAGTTCTATAAACAATACTGACATAATGTTAGTTTCTATCGAAGTATTGTTTACGGTATATATTATACTAGCAGCGCCCCGCGGTTTCACCCGCATAAGTCTCGAGCCCGAGAGAATATCGGGATAAAAAGTATCCTATGTGTTAATCTGGGTTATAAACTATATGTGTGCCAAATTTCATTCGAATCCGCTCAGTAGTTTTTGCGTGAAAGAGTAACAAACATCCATCCATCCTCACAAACTTTCGCATTTATAATATTACTTTCGCATAATAAGTAGGATAGGATTAAGGCTTAAGTATTGGTTTGGAGTAATGGGCTTGCATCGCATCGGATCGGCACGGATTTAACAATCTTTAAACGATATTAAATCGTGTACATAGTATTTAAAGTCTATATTACCAAGCCGCGCACAGCGGCTTGCCTGCGGGCGTTTTCCGCGACAAGCGATCGTAGCCGAAAGTATGCTGCGTCGCGCGATCTGCTCCGTTCGCCTGTCATCCCATCCGTTCGTATCCTTTCCGATCCGATGCGATGCGAGCCGTTTGGTGGAAATTATCCTTTAGTTTAGGAACATCATCGTGAAGCAAGAGTCTTGTATTGTCAACACAACACGTAGTGACCATGTGTCAGAACACTTAGCTTAGAAATTGGTGCTTAGACCCGTAGTTGATCTTGGTAGCTTTGGCCGACTTCCACTCATAGATACCAGTTTAACATGTAAGGACAGGGCCGGATTTAGAGGTCTGGAGGCCTCGGGGCAACAAAGGAGTGGTGGCCCCCTGGCCCCAAATTATTTTACAAATAAAATTAACAATTTTTTTCAGTCGAGTTTTTCAATATATAATTTATTGTGAAACCAATTAGATTGTTTTGGTATTTAACAAACTTATATAAATATACCTAATCGAAAACAAGAATTAAGTATCTGAAATTAAATTTTACATGTTTGTACGAAGTACTGTAGGTAAAGGTAAAACAGGGAAAAGTTGATTACTAGTGTTTACTAGTCGGAATTTGAATGGTTTTTTTTTCGAAGTCTCTATTGTGGGGGCCCCTCTTTTGTGGAGGCCCCGGGGCTGTAGCCCCGGTTGCCCTCCCCTAAATCCGGCCCTGTGTAAGGATTTTCCATCAGTAAGTATGGGGTGCATTTGCATTTACACATTTATTTAAAAACTAGCTGCTGCCCGCGGCTTCGCCCGCGTGAGTGTCGGAAATTACCCCATACATCCCCATGGGTTTTAAGTATAAATATCGAGTTAATCGGACACAGCGTTAAAATTCTTCCATACAAACACTGACAACCCCCCCAACCCCCCTTTGGGGGGTAATTTAGAAAAACAAAAACTACAAACTTTATAATTTATTTAGATAACTATTCGTGCAAAGTTTCATGTTTATTACCTCAAGGAATAAGGTTTTTCATACAAACTTTCATCCCTTATTTTACCCCCTTAGGGGTTGAATTTCGAAAAATCCTGATACACGTTATTCTTAATTTTTGGGTTTAAGTATAAATATTGAGTTTCGAGTTAATCGGACAGCGCGTTAAAATTATTCCATACAAACTTTGACACCCCCCAACCGTAGGATAGGATACTTTTCCGGGATAAAAAGTACCCAGTGTGGTGCCCAGGATATTAAAGAATAATTATACCAAGTTTCATCGTAATCGAACCGGTAGTTTTTGCGTGATGCCTGAACAAACAGACAGACAGACAGACAGACCGACAGACAGACAGACAGACAGACAGACAAACATTTTTTTAATCACATTTTTGGTTCGGTGTCGGTCTAGTAACACCCCCTGCCATTTTTTTTTTTGATATTTTCAATGTACAGAATTTTCACTTCTACAGATTTATTATAAGTATAGATATAGATAGGCACATAAAAGGCACTTTTAAACGTCAAAATGTACAAAAAATTTAATTGATTCTAGTCGCCCCTTCCAAAAGGTAGTTTCGTATCGAGAAGAATGGGCAAAAAAACTCCACCGTTACCTACTCTTTTAAATATTTTGTAGCGTAAAAAAAATACAATAGACGTAGATATTTAGTAAACTATTCCGGTTAACTATTCCTAAAAAGTCATAAAAAATCCTGTAAGAAATCGACACGTGTTCCACCTCTCAACGAGGCATCCTCAGGATACGATTGACTTGTCGCGAACCATGCGCTCTGCGTCGCGCTCGGCGTGGCAAAAGAACCTTGTACCGTTATAGCTGTCACTTGCATTGTACTATAGTTATTTTGATTAGTTGAAACTACAAAAGAACGTTGTTTGCTTGGGTCATTTAGGCATTATTTTTGAAAAATAATAGACAGACACTATTATGGATCAAGCCTAGAGCAACTTCATAATTCAACTTTCTCCGATCGAACTATTGTGTTGAACATAAATATATACATAATGTTGTAGAATAATATGCACTGGATTATTGAAATGGACAGTTCGTTGATTTATTATTCAAGTTAAAGCCGTGGGCGGTAGAATACTCCGTAAGTATTTAAACAATGCTAGTATTTAGATGGTTTTACACGAAATGGGACAAATCGTGACGGTGAAATATGTTTTGGTAGGACACGCTGGAATGATAATTAATTACAATTAGTTGTAACTACTGGTTTAAACCGAGAATTTAAAACTTTATACAAACAGATGAGAAATGACACAAGAAATTGTTGAGTACTTCAATGTGGTGCTGGTGGCGGTAAGAAAAGAGGAAGCCAAAGATGAAAGATGAATTTTGTGAAAGATGATAATGGCTGGGAAGGAAGTGAACTTTGAGATACCAGCTAAAAGAAAAGTATGGACAAAAACATGCTGCGCTGACACCAAATTACTTGGAATCAAAGAGGAGGATGATGAACCCAATAAGAAAAATGTAAATATAATAATAATAATAAGAAAAATGGTTTATTCAAAAAACCCGGGAACAGGGCTAGTATAAAGATCTTCTGTCCTATTCTAACGTTATCATTGTTAAAATAGTGAGTTATTTGACAGTAAAAATGAGAAAAAGGAATTATGCACTAAGTCTATATCGGCCTTTATACATGGTGGAGACGATAATACAACAATAACTTAAATTGCGTATATCTAATGACGTTCCCGGTCTGCACAAGAAAATTCAATCAAAGATCTCCAATAGTTTAGTCACTGTAGCTAGTCAGACACAAAAAATCAATATTAGGATTTAGTTGATAGTTCCTATGCATTAATTTTGCCAGTGTTTTCATATATTGTTGTGTTGTAGTCTCCACATTGTATTATTATAAGTCTTGGTATGTAAAACAGCTATATTTGACCTCATTTGGAAGACTATTGGGTTGGGAAATTCTCATGGTTAGTAACGATGGCGTCGGTTCATAAAGTAAGAGTCGCTCAATGTAACTTATGATGTGCTGTGAACTCTCTGGTACGATATAAGTCACTATGGTCAGTGGTCACACTGTATAATGTCTATAAGGTTATGGGAGTTGGCAATCTGTTTGTACTGTTTGAGGAAAATTATTTTTGATAATCCATACTATAATATGTGTTATTATAAATTAATTCTCGTCTCTCCGTTACCTCCTTAAGAGCGTTCATCAAAAGTTGGCAACGTCTCAAATATTTACCTGTTTTGATTAATTTGGCAATATAACTGTATTGACTTATGAAATAATTATTGCTAACTATAGTGACCTAAAATATTATTAATGAATTGATCTATGATCAACTTATTTAACGTAAAAAACGACACGTTCGTCGTATCAACGTATTTTATTTTATTTTTTCTTTCCTTTCTTTTCTTTCTTTCCGTTCTTTTCTTTCTTTTCTTTTCTTTTCTTTCTTTCTTTTCTAAAAGCAAAGGCCATATTTAACGAAAACCGTACAAAATTATGGTAATGAACGATGAATGAAGAGCTAAGGTTATTATCAAGGAATTAAACTACATGTAAGGAGCATTTACTATCAATTACAATAAAGCGCATCTAACTTTTAACTGCATCCAAACCCGCGCTACAAGACTTCTAATAGTTTAAACGGCCATTTTAACTACAAAATGGAAACAGAAATTCCACTTCGGACAGAATACGAAAGCAATCGTACACACACATAGGCACCTGTCCAAAATATATGTTGCTTTTTCCCGACGCTTGGCCCGCGCGGATGTCGAAAAATATCCCAAGGGAACCTACTACGGGGATTAAAATCCAGGTTATAAATTATCTGTGTGCCAAATCTGCTCAGCCATTTCTGCGCCATTCCGAACATACATCCAGACAAGCGGACTATTTATTACTGTTTGTATTTCCTGTGCGGGGCCGAAATAAAATATTTTTCTTTCTTTCTTTATGGAAGGATTTTTGAAAATTCATCCCACGGGAAATTTTGTATTATTTAATTAATATATTTAAACGGCTTGTATATTAATTAAAAAATACTTTTTTTTGGGATTTTCTATGTGGAATTTCTCAGTAGCAGCCCGGAGTCTGGATCTGTGCCCGGTTGATGGCAATAGGCTCCCTATTACATGGGACTTAAACATAACTGGCGAAATGTGGGTGTACTATAGGTACACCTCTGCCCAACCCTTCGGGGAAACAAGGCGTGATGTTATGTTATGTAATACAAATTTTCCTACCTAAACTGCTGGGCCTTATCTCTACAGTGAGTCTGTGGGCGGGAAGCCTTATGGATTTATGTTTCTGACCTCCACCACCATTCAATTACACGGTCAAGCACTTTATTATCAGTATGACGTTTACACGAGTGTTTACAAACTCTGGGAACGTTTACATGTAAACGGGACTCGAGATGATAAACCGAAGTCCGGTACGCCTCAAAGGATTTATATGGATGACATGAAAAGTGAATGATTGGATGAATGTGGTTTCAATGGTGTTTTCAGATGTTATTTTAGTTGTGATGAATATGGGAGTGTGAGTATATCTATCTTTCTTCTATTGGTACTTACATAAAATCTGAGTTAGCTCCGTGACTGTGTTATTGACACGATTCTGTAAGCTATCAAGTCAACTTTTAATATTAACAGTAGTAGGACATACTTCTTTTTTTGCATTCATCATTTCAATCTTCAATAGATTTTATAAAAGTGATCAGTGCCTCAAGAGCAGTTCAGCAGTAGGTTATATGTTCGATTTTTTAACAGGACCTATTGATCAATTAAGTTGAGCAAAAAATAGTTGAGCTATAGAGCATAAAATGTTCGTTCAACTAGTTGAGCAATCTAATTGAGTAGTGGGGAAGAAGTGACTCTGGTGGAACAATTTCTATGAACATTTCACGAAATCGTTCTACCGTTGTCGAGTCGCGCCGTAGCGCTGCCAGAGATGAATTAGTACAAAACATGACATATATTGGCTATATACTATGGCAATTAGAAAAATCGAAGGCTCCATAAAATTTTCTAATTGCCTTAGTATAGCTAATACCTACATGTCATATTTTTTTTTACAAACTTGAAGTTTACAACTGCTGATTACCGGTTTCGTTCCCTTATATTTTTCTTGTACATACTCCCAATATCTGCCTAGCCTTTTCCCAACTATGTTGGGTTGGCTTCCAGTCTAACAGGATGCAGCTGAATACCAGTATTTAACATAGAGCGACTGCCTATCAGACCTTCGCAACCCAGTAACTAGGTAAACCAACAGGGTAACCTAAGTACTTATTATGACACTAATAAAAGTCAGAATTTAGATGCACGATTTCGATTTGTCATTACCGATTTCCACACTGGCAAGAAAATGAATTCTACGGTAATAATTTTCGAATGAAAGCGGTAATAAGCAGAGTTAATTCTGTAGCCATTTTCTTCAACCCATTTCCAACGACACGGGAAATGTCGGGTGGTCCAAACTTCACAGCGAAACCAAACGTAAAATTGGGCCAACATCGTCGAATCACAATTCCGCCTCACAGTATCCTTCTCAAACGATTGTGAATTAGGTCGAAACTAATCGGAAGTGTTAATGTGAATCGATGTATCGAAACTATAATCGATTGAGAATCGGTATGAATGAAAGCTATTAAAAGAACGGCTAGGTATATGTGGGAGTGAATGGAGGAGTGAATGAATCGGGAAATGCAGTCGCTTTCATATTTGCTTTGGTTGTTCTATATTTGAAAGGAGTGATGTAAGATTGTGAGTGCAGGACGAATGACCAAGACGAAAATACTGGCGGGGAAAATGGTTGCTGAATGAAAGGACTTTTTAAGCCTGTTTTTATTTTTATTTTGATAAATGCTGTGTTAATTTTTTTGCTCATAAAATAAGAAACTTATTGAGGAAACAAGGCATGCAGCTATGTTATGTTAAAGTACCTTATTACTGTTGTTATGGTAACGACTGATATTGTAGTTTTCTAGTTAGCGTACTTGCATAAGAAGGAGAGAAAGAGAGGTCGGAGGACACATTACATTAGGACAAAAACAATATTATGTAGGTCGTAGCTAAGAGGTTTAATTTTATACTAATTTCTAGGAACTTCTTAACAATTATTATCCTTACATAGTACTACATATTTGACAGATAGCGGGACTTTTCTATTGCCTACATAAGTAGGTACCAGGCGAAAATGATCCAAATAAAAGGTATCTGAAATTCATCATTTTTACCCGACTACGGCGAAGCAAAAAGGAGGGTTATGATTTTCACCGGTATCTATGTATATTCATGTATTCCCTCATAACTTCTAAACTGCTCATCATAATTTGACAAATGGGGTTTCGTTGGAAGCGCCTCGGCCGTCCGCTGGTGGCTATGTGACGTCACATTAAATCCAGAAAAACTAAAACCCAACTACGGCAAAAAAGTCAACTAAAAAATATAAAACAAGTCATCTCAGACAGACAAATAAAAAATCCGGAGTCACACGTAATCTATTCGTTTTTTCCGTGATGTGCATCAATGTTTATCAATCACGGAAACATTTACAATAAAATTGCAATTGATAGTTTAACCTTTCGTATGCTGTAATTTCAGACACAATTAAAAATCCATTGTATCTCATGTGGATCCACGGTTAAAGGTAATCCAAAGGTTAAGGCTCCCGCAAACAGGCTCGACACCATGATGCAACGCGATTCTGGTAGCAACATTTTACGAAGTTTTCAAAGAAATTTTTATATATAGCCTTTAATAATAAGCTTTCATATCAAGTCTTTTAAAGCCCTGTGCTTACTGCCTAAACGTATGTTATATCATGTAACGCCATTTCTATAGTTTAAACGCTCTGTGGCACCACCTAAATACATACCCGACATGTCCAAGAAAAGCACAACATTATAAACTCGAGCACTATACAGCTTTATTCCAGCTATTGTTGCTATTTCTCACTATGAAAACATAACAGTTTCAGTGTGCTGAAATACATGCCTTAGTATTGCGATGTGTTAATGTTAACAGTAAGATGTCCTGTTTCGATTGTGGGTTAATTAGGGTGTTTGAAATGTCCAGTTCCTGATCCAAATGTTAAGAGCCCACCCAACCTCAGGTTTTCTCGCTCGCACCATACTACTCGCGGACTGAGTGCGAGCGAGACGGAGGCGGCAATAAATCGGCAAAAGTTTAGGTAATTATTGCTTTTTACGGCGAAAATAATGGTAATTTAAAAAAAATAAAAAACATAGTCGCTGCTTTATAATTAGTTCAGTTAGTGTGCCAAGTTTCATGATCTAATTTGAAGTATTTTTTGAATAGCAGCGGTTTATTGTTCGGTTTGGAGGTAACTTTGGATATTTTTTCTATCTAGTTTTTTTTTATGAAATCGTTTTTTTGGCTAACATAGTCGCTAACATTAATTCTCAACTTTAACATATATTTATTTCAAAATTAATGCTGCAGTAGTTTCGACTTAACGGCGAATCTTGCTAAGCAATTTGACGACTTATAGGCCCTTAATTTAATAACGCCATATCGACAATTTCGCAGCATTGTTGTTTTTCGGCAGTTACATGTAAGATAGCTACTTCCTCTGTGGTTGAGGATTCCGGGTGAAGCTCGCTTCCACCTTCGGCCTGATCATCACTTACTATCAGGTGAGATTCAGGCCAAGGGCAGGGACGTTGCGGTTAAAAAAACATCCCAAGGAACAGTATGTAAAAGCGTACCTGTATCGACTAAATTATTGGTTTCTGCATTTACGGGGCCCTTATTTTATTTCTTAGAAAAAATATTAAAAACAGAAGAAAATATCTAAACCTAAAAGTTCTAAAATCTTAGGTATTTCGCTCGGTGCTAAGGATACCATCATTGTAACAACGAATCAATTTTCACAACAATTTTTTCCTCTCCCTTAAGACCTAGGCCAAATATTTTTTGTATGAATAAAAAATATATTAAAACAAATATTAAACATCTTGAAATTTTAAAGCTAGTAGCATAACAATGGATTTTAACGAGTCCCCTTTTGGCAATATCTATTCTAAAATGTATTCTTTTACTAAATTCCTATACCAAACCGAAATTCCGCCTTTAAAAAGTCCACATCCGTTTTCTATATTCGAAATTCCAACATTTCGTCGTTTTGAAACTAACTCTGTATCAATCAATCAATCAGTGCTGAATCAATCGACAAGAGCGGGTCACGCCACGAATTTGTTCTTAAATCTACGAGTATCCGTATCCGTTTCCGGCCTTAAATAGTGGCACGTGCCCGTTAGTAAGTTGGGGAGGAATGTCGATGATTTGTTTATTTTTTTGGGTGCAAATGACATTTTTTTGGAGATAGGTCGAGATTTGTTGTATTGGGTAAAAGAACTCAGTAAGATAGTTTTTAAGGTTCCGTAAGAAACAGAACCCTATAACTAAGCCTCCGCTGTCCGTTCGTCTGTCTGTCAGCGGGCTGTATCTCATAAACCGTAATAGGTATACAGTTGAAATTTTCACAGATTGTGTATTTCAATTGCAATTTCCGCTATAACAACAAATAATAAAAAATAAATAAAGTTAATAACGCAGGGTTTTTTATGACTCTTTAGGAATAGTTAAGCGGAATAGGTTCATACAATTTGGAGACGACCATACAACAATAAATGAAAACACTGGCAATATTAATGCATAGGAGTATTTAGGAACTATCAAATAAATCCTAAAATAGAAATTAAAAAAGTGATTTTTTTCTAAAAAAAACTAAATAGTAGTGATGGGCCGACTATGGGTTTTGCCAATCTTTGACTAGCTATAGTGACTAAACTATTGGAGATCTTTGATTGAATTTTCGTATGCAGACTGGGACCGTCATTAGATTACGCATTTCAATTTATTGTTGTATTGTCATCTCCACATTGTTTATCTACGTCTATTGTAATTTTTAATTACATTAAAGGTGCTGAAGTGTTGCGGAACTAGTTAATAGCTAAGTAAGAACAAATCACCACACGGGAATCAAACCCCCAGCCAGTAAAATAGAAGCCACTGAACTATTAATTCTGTACTACACCTTCTACAGAAACCAGAGCATACTTAGTTAACTTAATTAACCTATAAATTAACGGGATGACAAGCAGACATATTAGCATATACACATTACAAAATCACAATTTAGAACACAATCCATCTATTTAATAGAACAAGGAAGCCGGGACAGACATACATACACCTTTCTTAAAACACATTATTATGTTCCTAGAACACAAGTAATGGAGGAAATTCGTTTCCTTGTGAAACTACAATTCTTACTATTTACATATGGGCATGGAGTAGTGTTTAAATGGAGTGTTTATTTATGTCAGTGTGGCGCGCACTCTTTGACTGTCATAATCTTGGCGTTCGCTATAAATCAATGAATCTCCATTTGCGCTTTTGATGGTTTCGCAGCATTCTACAAAACAAGGTATTATTGTACACATACATAAACTCAAGCCTATTTCCATGGGGGTAGGCAGAAACTACAGAAATCCACCTGCTACGATCCTTACAAACTCCTTTTGCCTCGTTGACGTTCATACATCTGGTCATACACGCACGCCGGTTGCGAGTACTACGCACCTGACCTGACCTGATAATGTAGTACTGTAGTATTTATCGTTTTAACACACTTTGTTGGCATTGTTAGTTGATAGGGAAAATAACCTCCGAATAATGAAATAAAGAATACTTTTGATTTGTCATAATAGGGATATTTCGTTGCAATCGTTGAGCCTCGTGCAGACTGGTGCGACACGACGGCGCTACGTGACACGGTAATTGTTATACCGTGAAGTTATCTTAGAAAATATATTGTTAGAGTCGCGTCGCGCCATATTTTACGAGGCTTTATCGCGAAAAAAAATACGCTTGTTGTGAGATCAGCCCACACACGTATTTTATTAGCCTACACTTTCAATTTTGTCCAGGTACAGGTTATCTTTAAAACATCGCAGAAAGAGATAGTACTGCCCGTTGTAGGTACAACTCCCAGGAAACTCCCAACTTGTAATATATTTCTCATAATACAATGGCTATTCTTTAATAGCTCGAGGTACAATAAACAGAAAATAATGAAAACTTAGAAATTGCAAGCTAGAGATTTTACTTTACAAGGTATGGAATGAGCACTCCATTTGTTACTACTCTGTGTAAACCCTTAGGTTTACGATTGAGACATGTAATAGAAATTGCTACTTTAGTAAGTTTATTTGTAGAAAGTTATTATGTGTATTACATTACGTTTTATTATAATAAAGGTGGGATATTTTGTTTGTTTGTTTTGTAGTAGACATGGTTTAACCTTTGGTTAAACGTGGAACGTGGATCCACACGAGACACAATGGATTTTTTATTGAGTCTGTAATTACGGCATACGAAAGGTTAATGAAGTTGAAAATTTAATGGAGCGTTCTGTAGTTTTTTTTCATTTTTTTTTATGAATAATTTTATTTCCAAATTTGAAATTTACCTAGGATACGTTACATTATTATTGTTTATAGTTGTCTTTTCGGGTAGATATCCCAAAGTTGCTACTTAAAGCGTTTTCTATAGTCTATAATAAAAAACGCGAGACGTCTGAAATCGCAGATTTCTAAAATCCTTTTTGGGGTTCCGTACCCAAAGGGTGCCAACGAGACCCTATTACTAAGGCTCCGCTGTCCGTCCGTCCGTTTGTCACAGGGCTGTATCTTTTGAACCGTAATAGGCTGAAACTTGAAATTTTCGCAGAGTGTGTACTGTTTATGGCTGCTATAACAACAAAAATAATATAAAGTTAAAAATCCCCTACAAGAAACTTTGTTTTTTCTGCGTTTTCTGTTCGATCTAAATAATGGCAACACATAGTACAAACGTCCAATATAACTTTATTGCATACTCTTAGTAAAAATATTTTTTTATGTTGGTACGGAACCCTTTGTGTGAGACTCCGACTCGCACTTGGCCGCTTTTTCACATTTATGCCGTTAGTATAATTCATAAATTAAATTAATCAGTTAAGTAATTTTGGTTCCAAGCGAGTAAAACCACGTGCAAAACTACCACACTATCGCGTATATCTCAACAGAATCAAATACTGGCGTATTGCAGCTCAGTCGATAGATTATGCAGGCAATATAATACGAATAATAGAAGATAACGATAATATCAGCATAAACTGACAGGTCCGCCATATTGAGCGGTTATTTTAGTTCAATCCACACTATAGTATTCCAACGGTCTTGATACTTTTAAATGCCGATAAATATATTTTGAGGGAGAAATGGGTGGAGAATCCAGAATGATATTGATAAATGATAATAGTACATTTATATACAAGTGTGTAATGATTGACTTTCCACATCTGTGTTGAGCTTGTAGCAGGGATTCTCATAACTATAGACCAGCACCCTAATCGCGTAATACACGATCTATCACAATCTGGATCGGTTTGAAACAGATTGTTTATCCATTGCTTCATAAGTTCGAATAAAAAATCTGCTCAACAACGTAAATAACGCAATGAATGTTGTTGAACTGTCAAAATGAAACAGATTAGTCGGAATCGTTTACGAAAACGTTTTACGCAATTGCAATATCGTCGCTTGATACTGCAATACCGCGTAACTAACAGAGGATAATACCGCGGAATTACAAAAGTATCAAATTTTAGATTAGTTAGTAGGTATTTGATAAGTACAGCAGAAGTTATTTCGTTTTTTCGTTTTCCTGTAAAATTTGCGACATCTAAGTTACGTGGTATTGTCTGTTGTTAGTTACGCGGTATTGCAGTATCAGCGACGATATGCAATTAGGGTGCTGACCGGCGACCTGAGATCTGCGAATACATAATTTGCCTACAGAAAATAAATGGCTTTGTTAATGTATGTCACTTAAATTCATGATTGCTGAAATGAACAGCTATTATCAACTTAGTCTATAGCAGTCCACTGCTTGACATAGGCCTCTCCCAGGCTAGGCCACAACACCCAGTCCTCCACCTTCCGCGTCTAATCCGTCCCAGCCACCTTCCGGTCCCTCTAGTGGTGGGAGGCCCACACTACGCTTGCCGATACGCGGTCTCCACTCCAGAAGTCTACTACGACCTACCGGGGTTGTGGGAAAGTCCGAAAGGGATACCGTGGCCTCTGGCAAAAAAGGCAACTGAAGAAACACGGGTGGGTTTTAGTCAGTAAGAGTCTGACACCCGAGAAGTTATTCGATAATTTCACACCCAAAATTTAAAAAAAACCCCGAACTATCGGCCGAATGTTCGGACGTTTCCTACTACGAACTTCATTTCGTTCGGTCGGTTCGGATTCGACCGAACTTCATTTTGACGTTTGTTGTATCGTAAACCCTACTCTGAACGAGATAAGTCCGACCGATAATAATTTGAGTTTGACACGAGTTACATCATGAAATTAATATCATGACAGCAAAATGCACACTACGAGAAACATGACCAGCCCACTGCCACTTCAGTTAGCTTGAAGAGCTATTGATCAATTATATTATTTGCACGTCAATATTTTTTTTATCTTGATTATGTCTGCGTTTTCTATCTGGCTGCGTACAAATATTAACTTTAATACATATTTTCCTGCTTATTAGTCCACAACACATAGACTCTCAGTACGATACTTAACATCACCCTCACGGATCGAGTAGTGTTTTTTTCTACACGTTTTATACCTACATTTGTTTTGATGAGGAGCTCGTGGCTAAGTAATAACAGCCGTACGGTAGATCCACCAGGTTAAGCTGCGCTTGCCGAGGTTGGTCTGTAGTGTCTATGAGTGACCATCTTTACATACCGAGACTCCTCCGTGCTTCGGAAAGCACGTTAAGCCGTTGGTCCCGGCTGTTATTGGTGGATCTTTGACAGTCGTTACGAGTCGTCAGAAGCCCGAAAGTCTGACAACCAGTCTTACCAAGGGGTATCGTATTACCCAGTTACTGGGTTGTGGAGGTCAGATAGGCAGTCGCTCCATGTAAAATACTGGTATTCAGTTGCATTCGGTTAGACTGGCCGACCCCAACATGATTGGGAAAAGGCTAGGCAGAATGTTTTTACTACCTTGCTGCAACTTCGAAATTCAACATTTGCCAAAAAGACACCAATGAAATAAAATATCCACACATTAATCTGATTTAAATCAGCCGTTAACTTACTTTACGAACCACTCTAACTCTAATATTCTTGCAGATATCAGACATTATCACGATATAAGAACACATTTAGATGACCGCTTTTCTCAATGAACAAAACACGTCCGACTTCCAACAAAAACCATGTCTCTGGCGCCCATATCATTGAATATAAGCCAACATTAACAAAACGTAAGGAAAACTGAAAATACATTAATCACAAGACAAAATATGTTTTATATGCACCTCTAATTACGTAATACGACGCAAACGTGCTGTTTACTTGCGTGCTTTCCACGATTTTCATGCGATGAAAAATTTAAACAAGGACGGAGATAAAACAACTCTAGTTTTCAGTGAGCGTTAGAAAAAGATAGATATATATATTGAACTTTCTTCCGTGGTTCCAATTACAGCGCTAGCGCACCGCTGAAAGCTTGTTCGCGCGAATTGACTTCAGTCTTCATTCAAAGCTGGGTGCGTGCGGACGTCTTGTGAGTGTCGAACTATATTCGAATTTTCACGTACGGAGCTAAACTTTTGATGTGACTGTGTCTAAGTGATTGTGTTTTTTTGACATTTTGTGACGTTTTGTGTTATAAACTGATACTTCGGAGGCTGTAGCGACATTTTGTGACGTTGCGGATACTCCAAGCGGGAATTGTGTTCATTCTCAGAATCTGGTAAGCTGATTTGTGTTATTTTAAGATATAATTAAATATAGACTGGCGGCATTTATATGAAAATATAATTAGTTTCATACGTAGTGAGTCAGTATTCTTGGTATTGTTTTTTTGGTTGTGATTAGATGAAGTAATTTTTTTCTTAGAATTGAAAATTAATTAGATGTGAATTGGCGGGAATTTGTTTGAGGTTAGTAATAATGATGTAACGAGCTTTTGAGTACATACTTAACGGAACGAAAAAAAAAAGATTTAATAGCTAGTAAAGTATTAAGAAGAATATAGTCGTTAATACGTTTGAAATTCAGTAAATAAATACTTAGTTAACTAAGTTTATCTTACTTAGATAAACTTAGTTAGTATATTATAGTAATACGGCCATTTATGCGACATATTTTGTTAATCGGACTAGATAAATAAATCAGAACCTACAGGATACTTCTCATTGATCTAGAATCATGAATTATCCGAAAATCGTTATTTTGTAGTTTTATCAAATAATTTAAAATGCGATTACAAACATACATAAATTTGCAGTTGGAGAAATGCCGTGACGTATATGGATGCATTTATACATTACATTGACATGTTTATACCAAACCAACTACAGAAAACTTCATTGTGCATGGTCCGACACGCACTTGGCCTTTTTTTTTAAAGGCAGAACGTAAATATTTTTGTGGCATTTTTTTTCTCTAAACTTCTTTTTTTTTTTTTTTTTTTTGTCGAATTGAAAAACGTTTCATATACATATTCTTATACTGAAAGGACTAGAAACGAAAATAGAAGAAGAATGATACATACCTATGTATATAATAATAATAATATCATTTATTTCAGGCGACACAGGCCCATAGAAAAATACCTTAACCTAAACATACATACTTTAATACTTTAGTGTTAATAAATAAGGCTTAAGACTATGTTAGCAGCACTTCACTTTGCACTAGCTTGTCTTTGTGCTTTCTTGTGGAACTTGTCCGCGGAAGCGACGGAACACCACGTCCTGCGGCCAAAAGCCAGCTAAGCCAAGTATAACCTACAGACTTTAAAGAGATTTCAGAAAAAAACTTGAACAATATTCAAATAATAAAAAAAAACATAGCACTGTTTCTTAAGACAATATAGTCCTCCAAGTATAAGAGACAGGATTTATATTTTGCTTATATATATTTTTTGTACAAACAATTATGTATCATTTTGGTATATCTACCACTGTACTCAACCTGCCCTATAATACCTTTGGATAAATAAATAATATTTATTTATTGTTATCTGTAGCCAACCTAAGACAAAAATAAGTCAGTTAGTACTCCATCCAAAAATAATAACCGAACTTGAAAGAAAAACTCCCAACAATTAACGGACATTGACTTAAAAAAAAAACTAACAAAAAAGGAAACAACCAACCAATAAATAAATCTTTACAAAGACACGGTCTTGAGGATGATGTTCAGCAGGAATCGGACCAGTGTCCCTTTTAGCATTCAGCCCGCGTCCTAACGCGTAACACGTGGCAAACAATGTGTTTTTGTTGCTTAACGAACAGAGAAATGAGTGGAGTCTGCGAGACGCTAAAAATATTAATTGTTTGTGTGTTAGTGGGTACTTTTTAAACTGTGCGTCTTTTGTCAGTAGCAGGCAGGTTGATGGCAATAGGCTCATCCTAATTACTTGGAACATAAACAAAATTAGCGAAAATCAAATCAAAATCAAAATATTTTATTTCACATAAACCTACATGGGCAATTATGAAACGTCAGAAGCTAGGTGCACGGTTCCAAATTGGTCGTTTCCTATGGAGAAGAGCCGGCAAGAAACTCCACGGTTACTCTTTTACACGAAGTGTGAAAAAATAGCACTGTTTACTCCTTCGGGCAATATGGCGTGATGCTGGTACCTATGCGTTGATATTGTTTGTTGTAAATGTTATGTTTATTATTATTTATGTGTGTTTTGGTATGCGGTTAAAATAGGATTTGGTGTGTAATTGTGGTTATTTATTTACAAGTTAAAGACAGTAATTTTAAGGTTGGTCTGAGTTTTGTTGCGAGCGGAAAATGAAATAATCACGCAAGATCTTTTTTATTCATTTTCTTTATGTTAAAAATTATGTTTTAGCTCGAAATAAGTGTTTTTTCGTTCATTTCAAGTTATAACATAACTTTTAATGTTTTAACTCGAAAAGAAAAACACTATTTTAGCTACTAGAATATTTTAATTGGTTCATAATTATTTTTCATACACAAATTGAATAATATTCAAAATTGATATACCTACTTATAAACAAATTAATAAAAAAAAAGAATCCCTTTTAAGACCAAAAAAATAAAACGCAACAACGACTCCACAGTTCGGAAACATCTCAATTCTTTCCGGTGAAGCTAACGTGTGCGGAACACGTGGTTCTGTAGGTAGCGACAAAAAAACGGACAGACACAGTGAAGATGTTACCCTTAATATGGTCCCTTTGGACTTCGGAGGCGTGACATGTGCCTTCATTAAATAGTTTGGACACGTATTGGTTATTTTAGTAATAGAAATTTAGTATAGAACCTTTTGTGAAGAAGCTTGTTCGAGGAAGTAGGTACTACTATCACAGAGCATAGAGCATATAAAAAGTAGTAGTTTTGATTCGACATTCAAAAATTGCCGATTGCCGATTATCGATTTTGATTTTGACACACTATGGCCTCTTCAGATATTATTATAGGGCTCGTACAAACTGGCGCGATATCGCGTAAGCGGCAAGCGTCGCGTTGCCTGTCGTGCCCGCAATATCGCGCCAGTTTGTACGAGCCTATAAGCGATGTCGCTGTCGCGCTGGGTGTGATACCGCTTCGGTACGCGATATTGCTGGTCGCTCGGTAGGCGATATCGCGTACTGATTCGGTATCACACCGAGTGCGACAGCGATATCGCTTATTATCTGAACAGGACCATACAAAAATATAAAACTACCAACTTTAAAGTAGGGATTCTATGAACGCTCTGTAGCATTTACTAGTTGTAAATGCTACAGAGCGTGAAAGTCAAGAGGTCAAATGAAATGATTATCTCAAGTGATATTCATGAAACTCCTCACAGTCGAGTGATAAGACGAAGTTATAATCTCGAACGATAAAGATATTGCGATAGATATTATATAGAAATGATGATATGAAATTGCAGTAAACATGATATCAACGTAAATAATGTAAATAACTGGGATAAATGTATGGAAAAATATATCAACGTAAGCGTAGCAAAAGTTGTAGGTATGTAAGGAGCGTAGCAGGTGGCGTTCTGTAGTTTCTGCCTACCTCCATGGGAGGAAGGCGTGAGTTTATGTAAAATAGGTAATTAATAAAAAAACATGATGATTGTTTTGGAAATCAGAATTCTTTTAAAGTTCTTTTCCAAAAAGCGACGGCGACCGCAAACCACACAACATACTCGTTTGTATCTCTTTGAAAAAGGCAACAGGCGGTAATGTCGCCATCTACGGAAGCGTTTTCATAGAGGTTATCTATGGTTTCCTAGAAGAGTGGAGGCCGCCTCATAGCGGCATGCGGGGTTTGACATTACGGTGTCAAAAAACGCAACTCACTTTCATAATTAACGTTTCGGAGACGTCGTTCCACCTCGACGGTAAATTGCGGCCACTGCAGACTTAGGACACCGTTGCTTTACATAGAAACGAGTCGTAGCGGTCGCCTTTGGAATCCTCCCTCCTCAAGAAACCGCACTGCGAAGTAACACAAATATGAGCGATAAAACCCGATCATAGATCTAAAGTTTATTATAATAAAACAAAAATAAACTTTATTCTTGCAACATAACATATTTCTGCGAAGTCATATTTTTTATTTCGATTATAACAATATAAAATCATAAACGCTAGATTCGTAAAAGCTATCATTTTCCCAGTTCTATGCTTAAAACAGATCTTTTATTGCCCAGCACTGACCAAATGTAATAGTAAGAGCAATTAAGATCTTTAGACAAGTTACAAACTTGTCTAAAGATCTAGTAAATTACCTATAAACGATTTCAAAGGATGACATTGTCACGAAGACCAACACTTCGATTATAAGTCTGTGCGCAGATTTGGCGGTCTATTCTCGAAAAATCTCACTGTGTAAACTTATTAGGTACTTAGGTGAGCATCAGATGGAATGACAGATCACTTTAAGCTCACTTCACATAAGTTTTCATGGTGAGATATCTGCAGAAAAGACGGACTGCCCGTATATTCTATAAAAATCTCACCGTGTTAACATAGGTGAAGTTACCTGTCAATAGTATCAATCCCTAGCATCAGGTGTAATGACAGATCACTAAGCTCACTTCACATAAGTTTTCAGGGTGAGATATCTATAAATCTCATCCGGAAAGTGTAATTTCCCATGAGCTATCATTTCACCTGATGCGGGGGACTGACATTATTGACAGCTCACTTCACCTTAGTTTTCACGGTGAGATTTTTACAGAATAGATCGAGTTGGTAATTTAAACTATTCGTTTGTAAAAATCTTTGGTTCAAGTATATTATGAACGAAAAAAAAAATGTACATCATCAGTACCTAATTATTTATCATCTTTCGATCCCTTCAGTTAAAATCGTTCAAATCCAAGAAAACTTAATTTGTCATTTCTTTCACTTATTTGAGAACTTGATCAACCGATTGAAGAACAAAAGTGAGAATTAGCAAAAATACGCGTTACTGTAAAATATAAAAGTATGGTCACCCGTTCCGCCCACGTTGCGCAGGAGTCGATTAGACATCAGAATTATTGAGAAAAACTCTATTCTAGGTCGTGAGTCAAGTAACGGAACATTTTATTGTTCTTTAATTTTATTAGCTAATAGGTATGGCGGTTTGGTTGGTGAACAGAGATTTAGATTTTAGAAATATAAGTAATTAAAAGCACATTGCTTTGAGCCTAAAAGATAATTCGGGTTGCCCGCGAAATGCAATTTTTCATACGTTTTTTGCAATTTGCAGGTCAGTATCATCAATCAATCATATTTTAATCACCATACAACCTGATACTGCCGTGCAAATTGCAACAAACTTAAGAAAATTTGTATTCCGTGGGCTACTACCTAGGCGCATCCCCCTTAACCAAAGAACCTAACAACCTCCTTTTAAGGGTTCTGTACCTAAAGGGTTCCAAACGGAACCCTATTGCTAAGCCTCCGCTCTCCGTCCGTCTGTCTGACAGCGGGCTGTATCTCATAAACCGTAATAGGTTGACAGTTGAAATTTTCACAGATTCTGTATTTCTATTGCCGCTATAACAACAAATAATAAGAAATAAATAACGTTAATAATTAAAGGGGTTCCCCGTACAAGAAACGTCTTTTTCTCGGCGTTTATTGCTCGATCTTAATACGGTACTGAACCCTTCATGTGCGTATCCGACTCGCACTTGGCTGGTTTTTCTTTCTCTGCAAGGTTCTATGAATCTACTAGTTGATTTTGTAACATCTTGATATATTCCATCAATATCACTGGATTCCATGTATTCCAAGAAAGTTTTCAGTAAACATCTCCAGAGTGCGTGAACTACTTTGAATGTGACTCCCGCGTCACATTCAGACGCACTATAGAATAAATTACACTTAATCTACAAGACGGGAATCGAATTAGGATCGATGCCAATTTAATCGAATAATGTTCAATCGGTATCGATACATTAGATGTACCTAATAGTGTATGCATTAGTGGTCCATTTTGTACTGTTATTATGATGGATTCACCAGAATAATGTAATAAAGATACATAAAATCACTGTTAATTGCTTCAGGCGTGACTTGACGGAAATCCATTATAAAATACTATAGACGTTGATATTCCGCTTATAAAAAACCCTGCAAGACAACAACCTGTGGCAACACATCGTATTCGGGTTCGCACAAGTCAATCGTCATTCTGAGGATGCCTCGTTGAGAGGTGAAACACGTGCCGATTTCTTACAGGGTTTTTAATGACTCTTTAGGAATAGTTCAGCGGAATAGGTTACTAAATATACCTATCGACATCTATTGTATTAAGAAAGAAAGAGAAAGAAAGAATAATGTTTATTTGGACACAGTTCGTGAAACACATATACAAAAAACAAAGTAAAAAAAAAATGAAAATAATGTACAACAATAGTGAGTGCCTCACGGCTACATAAAACCATGCTTTGTTTCCTCTAAGGGTTGGACAGAGTTGTACCTTAAGCAGTTGGTCCCGGCTGTAATCTTTGATAGTAGTTATTGGTCGTCAGAAGCCCGAAAGTCTGACATCCAGTCTTACCAAGGGATATCGTTATTACCCAGTTACTGGGTTGTGAGATAGGCAGTTGCTCCATGTAAAATACTGGTATTCAGCTGCATCCGTTTAGACTGGAAGGCTAAGAAAAAAAAAGGCTAGGCAGATGATAATAGCTTATTTTTTTATTTTTTTCATTAAATGTTACAGTTCATATTATCACAGAGTATTTGAATTTAGCGGGTTACCCTGACGTTTTCACCTTAATGTCCCATGTATTCTTTTAATTAATGTCAGTTAGTGTTATAATAGCGGGCTACCTTGGCGCATCCCCCTTAACATTGGCGAAAAGTGGACCTACCTCCTGTACAACTCTGCCTTACCTTACCATTTTGGGAAATATAGCCGTAAAAATTTGTTATTGCATAAGATTTTGACCTTACTCTTCCATTTAGAACTGCATCAGAACCAATCCAGTAGTTTCCATCATTCGCACAAACAGGCATGCATTAAGTATCGGTATTCGATAAACAATATGCTGCATTAAGGTCAGTGTAACTAGGTCAAGTGTGAGTTGTTTCACAGATTATATAACGTAAACAACATTTGCCAGTATATCAGTCAATATGACTATGATTATTAAAATTGGAAATAGTAGGATCAACGAAAAACAATTGAAGTGAAGAATGTGTAAAGTAGGTACTTTTCGTAAAGGTAAGTACTTGTTTTTTTGTTCAATTCAATTCAATTTTATTCAGGAACAATTTACATCGTGTTTGAAATAGAAAGAAAGAAAGAAAGAAAGAATAATGTTTATTTGGACACAGTTCGTGAAACACATATACAAAAAACAATCATAAAAAAAGTGAAAATAATGCAACAATAGTGAGTAGTAATCATAAATAAGTAAATAAATAAGATAACACGGTCATTAAAACTATAAAACTAACACATTCATAATTACCATAAAATAATTAAAATAACAAAAAAATAAACGAAATAAAATTCCAAATATACAATCAATACAATTAAAAATTAAATAACGTTCGTCATTCATCGTCTATCGAATACAGACATTTCTCCAATAGGAACGCTTTGAGTCTTGACTTAAATGAGCTCTTATAAAATTATAGTTTTTAAGTCCAATGTGGTTTGGAGCCTAGGTAATGAAGCAAAGTAATGATAATTTTGGTATTCAGTCATTTCACCAAAAAATTATTTACAAATTTTTATTTGACAAGCAACGATTGGCAAAAACATGATTGGTCATTTCATCAATATATACAACAAAAAGTTTGCCAAATAATTCATTTAAGAAAATAATTATCCGATAAACTTTTGTTTAATAACGTATTATTTGACAAACAATTCATTTTTTTTCATATTATCTCATAAATGATCGTTTGGAATACAAACGTAGAAACGTTTTACATAGGTATTGCATAATTACACAATTTCCTAAAAATGAAACTTATTAAATAGGCAAAAGAGTAATTTTAATTTATAAATCAACAAATGTCATTACTATAAAATAATTAAATGCCAGAAAACGAATTGGCTATGCGGAATTGAACTAGTTAGGTTAGGTTAAATATTTTTTACTCGCAAGAAAAGGTTAGGTTAGGTTAGGTTAGGTTAAAACTGTCGCCCCGGACGGCGCGGTTTGCGTTAGGCATTTTTCTCCGCTTAATTAAAAAAAAAAAAGGTTAAAACTGTGACCCCCTACGCAGGAGCCGAGCGAGCGCAGCGAGCGGTGCCGCGGCAGCGGCCGGCGACTGCCACAAACGACTAGAATATATAGAAAAAAAAATACTTTAGCAGGTTTACAGAACTTCAGTACTTGCCTGTAAATCATTTGAACCAAGTGGAAATTGCAAATAGATAATACCATTCAATTTAGTTTTTTTTTTGAATAACATTGTATTTGATGTGTAATGAAAAATGTCTAAATGATTAAATATAATGCGAAACATTTGTAAAGATTTGATAAATAAATGTTTGTAAAGCGAGAGTTTATAAAATAAAACATTTTTGCGGAATAAGTTGTTTGTGAAATAAATAGTATACGAATCGTTGGTTGTAAACTAAAAATTTGTGAAATGTGTTTTGGTGAAACATTAGTGAACCAGTCCTTGATAGCTCTAGACAGAGTGAGGTAGTAGGAAAGTAGATAGGCTTTTTTCCTAGTGGGATATTATTGGTTAATAAAAAAAATAAAAAAATTGGTCACTTCTTGCAGAAATGACATTTTAAATTGCCCCGAGTTTGAATTTTTTTCTTTCTGCATCTCATGAAATCGTTAAGAAGACCTGCTAAGTTCGAGTTGGACTCGCACGTTCAGGGTTCCTTATCAGCAAAACTATCAACAGGAGTTTGTTTTTTTTTCATTTTTTTCTTTATTTATTTATTTAAACTTTTCGCATTCAAAAAAGGTACAAAGGTCTTCTTTTTCTTCTTCTTTCTGTAACTGGTGAAATTGTAAAGAAGACCTGCTAAGTGCGAGCTGGACTCGCGCGTTCAGGGTTGCGTGCCAACAAAACTAACACGTATTTTGTGAAAATCGACTGGCTAGTTGAACGGTAAAAAAATTACAGCCTTGTGACCGACAGATTGGGAGACAGACAAACTATATATTTATATTCTAGGTAAGTTCAACTTATAAAGCTAGCTCCGTAGTGTTTTCAGCATCCATTTGCTACTTACAGTAGGAACCGTGAGCATTCTGTTCTCGAATTGGCATCAACTTTGTATACCTACGTTTTATGCACACGAAAAATATCTACAACGATAGTCTGCTTGCAGATTTTTAGTTTTAGCTAAAAATATCGTCTAGAAAATATTCGATTTCGGCAAATCTTCTGAACATTCTCAGATAAATCTCCCTTGTATTCAAGGAAACCAACAATAAATGATAGCTGCCAAACCGCAGATTGTCCTGAATTATTTCTTAGTACAATAACAATAGAGTCTATTTTTGAATAATGTGTGTGTGATCGGGATTTCAGTTCCTAGATTCGAAATGGAGTAGGTTTTATCCGAGGTTCCGCTTGTGCTATAAATAACGATGTTACATAAGTTTAGAGCTTGCAACACAATTGTGACGAAGTTAAATTGTACGTATACGTCAAATAAAATCGTATTTTGATATTTATAGAATTATAAATTCTATTTTTTATTTCATTTTATTTGATTTACAGAAATTAATGTAAGTACTAACTAATTTTGTGTGGTATCGTAAAAAAATGACATAATTTTGTTAAGGTATTAAAAAGTTCCTTTCTAATGCAATTATTCCAGACGAAAAAAGTATTTCAGTCTGAAATAGTTTTGAATATCCGACTCCGAACTTCATACTGATGGTAACAAACTTACTCTTATGACTAAAATAACTACTACGCCACTTTTATTCGTCGCAACAAGGTTTAAATTAGAATAATTTTCAATTAACTAACGGTAAAATAAGGTTTGTCGAGTACGCAAAGGGCGATGGAATCAGAACACTGGCCCTATGGAATACAGATCGAAAATAGAATGCGTGTGACAATGAAAAGAACTCAATACAAATTCAAATTAGGAATTCCGAGCGCGTTTTTTTTACCGTCCGAACTTTTTAGCGTTTTGACTTTCTAAAATGACCAGCGTATATAAAACAGTAAGTAAAATTGTTGTTACTACCATCAAATGTAAAGACAAAAAAAATATCTTGCTTAAGTACCTACCTATTTTAATTATGGGGCAAATTGATATAAAAAAAATATTCATCTAGTAGAGTTAGTGGTAACGAATCCTGACAGGCGCTTTACTTTGTGTACAGTACATTATTTCATCACCACAGCGCTCAAAACGGTGAAGGAAAACATCGTGAGGAAACCGGCATGCCCTAGAACCAAAACTTCGAAGACATGTGACATCTACCAACCCGCACTGGGCCCGCGTGGTGGATTACGGCCCACTCCCTCTAACAGACGCCTTTGTTTCAGCACTGGGAACATTATAGGCTGATTATGCTATGCTAGAGCGTTAGCCATTAGGAGCTCGTGGCTAAGTAATAACAGCCGCACGGGTCGATCCATCAGGTTAAGCTGCGCTTGCCGGGGTTGGTCCGTGGATGGGTGACCATCTTTACATACCGAGACTCCTCCGTGCTTCGGAAAGCACATTAAGCCGTTGATCCCGGCTGTCATCCGTGGATCTTTGACGCCCGAAAAGTCTGACAACCAGTCTTACCGAGGGGTATCGTATTACCCAGTTACTGGGTTGTGGAGATCAGATAGGCAGTCGCTCCATGTAAATTACTGGTATTCAGCTGCATCCGGTTAGACTGGAAGCCGACTCCAACATGATTGGGAAAAGGCTAGGCAGAATAATAGAGCGTTAGCCATTATATAAATAAATAGTTCAGACAAAATCTCTAAAAAGACTGCTGATATTGAGTTTAAACATTATTGAGTTTGTTAATAAAACCGCAAGCTGTAAGTCATCCTACAGAAATGGGGTCATTGCTCATACATACAGACAAATGATTCGTACGTAATATGTAGGTGTAGACATTATACATTAAACAGACTTTTTTATTCAATAAGTACTATGGCTTCGAGAAAAGACGAAATGCCAAAATATTTTATTTTTGGACCATAGCCAGGATTGACTTTGCTAAATATCTAATTTCATATTTCCATTATTTTTGGGTTTTTTTTTACCTATGTCTCCAAACGAATCGAGGGGTCTTTGCAATCGCGAATTACAATTGACGTGTAAGGCGCAGGCCACATATAAATGGCATCGGGTGAGGACACTGCGCGGACCACGGAGACCGCGGGGATAACCACGTCCGAGCAACGACATAACGTGTGTACTAAATTGCGCTTTATTTCCACGCATTTTGTATGAAATTTGAATGGAATAGGAAGCCGCCCGTGCCATGTCCGCGCGTGACGCCATTTATGTGGCTTGCGCTTTAGTAACAAGCTTTGTAAGCTATCCCTCGAACATACATTATTATAGAATACTATCACCTGCATCCTAATTGCGTAACACACCGTCAATCACAATATGAATTATCTTGAAGGATATTACTAATCCATTGCTTCATATGTTCGAAAAATGTGTCTGCTCAACAACGTAAATAACGCAATGAATGTTATTGAACTGTAAAAATGAAAAGAGTCTGTGACCAGTGTGTTTTTTTAACCAAATTAAAAAAAAAAAAATCGTAATCATAATGTATCATTTATAAAGTGAATTAAATATCAGTAGGTTAGCAAGACACTATGATTCTTCATTTAAATCGATATCGGCCGGTATCATATAGGAATCGGTCTGTCCAATTTATTGACATTAATTATCTGTATTGATTTCAACTTTAGAGAAATTGAATTTCACTATTATCATTGCAGATGCTCCCTGCATACGTCATATCCTGGTCTGCCAGGAGACAGGAAGAGATATGCAATTCTATTTAAAGCCCGTACATATGCACCTTGTACTGATACATGCATTTCTCTTTATTGAACGTAACATTTGTCATCGTGAAGTATTATAATGCTTATATTAATCAATCAACGGTATTTAATGCGACCATTATGACCTTAGAATCTGACTGACAAATTATAATTATTGGTTCGCTTCACATACAGGGTGTTAGATACCTATCGGTATCACTCGAACGTAAATTCCACCTTTTCCAAATTTTGTATCTTGAATTAATGATTCCCATCTTGAATGAATGATAGGAATCATTAATTCAAGATACAACATTTTGATGCTTATTTTATTTCTGAAAGAATATTCCTTATCAGGGAAAATTGCAAAAAAAGGATGTGAAGAAGCCGTGTAAAAATAAAGATAGACTTTATTTTTTAAACGATACCCATAAAATTCTCAAGAAAAAAAAAATTAACTCGAATAACTATCAAGAATCGCGGAACATACCTGGGGTATTTTTTTATATTTAACTCCAGGGAATCAACTTATTTTATGACGTCACTATTTTCCCCACCTGTATAGGTGAACACTCGTATAAAACTCGCACTTGGCAATTTCTACCAGATTTATGTCTTTCGAGTCTAAGCTATAATTATACTAACGCCTGCACTAATATACGTCGATTAATGCTAATGTATGAACCATTAATCTTGGGATGGCTTGTATCTACTTATATCTTCGCCACACGCTGATTATTTTGACGCGTTAGTTTCTTATTTACCCAGATGCCAAAACGAAGATAAAACTGTTATCTACTAACTATCCTTAAGGGCCTATAGGCCGTCAAATTGCTTAGCAAGATCCGCCGTTATATCGAAACTACTGAAGCACTAATTTTGAAATAAATATATGTTAAAGTTGAGGATTAATGTTAGCGACTATGTTAGCCAAAAACACGATTTCATAAAAAAATCTCGATAGAAAAAAAACCAAAGTTACCTCCAAACCGAACAATAAACCGCTGCTATTCAAAAAATATTTCAAATTAGATCATGAAACTTGGCAAACTAACTGAACTAACTATAAAGCTCCGACTATGTTTTTTTTTTTTAATTACCATTATTTTCGCCGTAAAAAGCAATTACCTAAAGTTTTACCGATTTGGAGCCGCCTCCGTCTCGCTCGCACTCAGTCCGCGAGTAGTATGGTACGAGCGAGATAAAAACCTGAGGTTGTGTGGGCTCTTAAATAATAAGATTTTAGATAATCTGGATGTATATCTCCACTCTAAATCATCTACAATCTAAATCTATAGGTAAACTGTAACGATCTGAGCCGCTCGATGTCGATCGCCGGATCCTCTGTAAACTGTCAGCTGTCTCGTGAATTCCTTTGAAACAGAAATAATGAGAAACGACATTGTGCTCGAAGCGAACGTTCGCCGCGTCTTGTGTATTATCGTATTGTAACAAGCCTCGCCGCGAATGATACATTACACACAAATGTTATAAGTCAGTCTCCACCGCAAGCACAAAACAACTGCATTTCAACAACTATTTATTAACTAGCTGCTGCCCGCGGCTTCGCCCGCGTGAGTGTCGGAAATTACCCCATACATCCCCATGGGTTTTAAGTATAAATATTGAGTTTCGAGTTAATCGGACAGCGCGTTAAAATTCTTCCATACAAACATTGACACCCCCCAACCTTTTAGGGGGTAATTTAGAAAAACAAAAAACTACAAACTTTATAATTTATTTAGATAACTATTCGTGCGAAGTTTCATGTTTATTACCTCAAGGAATAAGATTTTTCATACAAACTTTCATCCCTTATTTTACCCCCTTAGGGGTTGAATTTCGAAAAATCCTGATACACGTTATTCTTAATTTTTGGGTTTAAGTATAAATATTGAGTTTCGAGTTAATCGGACAGCGCGTTAAAATTCTTCCATACAAACTTTGACACCCCCCAACCGTAGGATAGGGTACTTTTCCGGGATAAAAAGTACCCAGTGTGGTGCCCAGGATATTAAAGAATAATTATACCAAGTTTCATCGTAATCGAACCGGTAGTTTTTGCGTGATACCTGAACAAACAGACAGACAGACAGACAGACAGACAGACAGACAGACAGACAGACAAAAAATTTTTTAATCACATTTTTGGGTTCGGTGTCGGTCTAGTAACACCCCCTGCTATTTTTTTTTTTTATATCTTCAATGTACAGAATTTTCACTTCTACAGATTTATTATAAGTATAGATTATTTATTTATATTTTATTAACCATTTATTCACACAAGAACAATACCTACTTACGAAGGTGATGCTTATTTCTAAAGAAATCTCTTCCAGCATACCTGCGATAGGAAAGGACGTAAAAAGAGATGTAGACAACGGGTGTAACAGTAGAAGAGAAAACAAAATACATAATTATAAAAAAAACATTTCACTAAATTAAATATAAACATACAAAATACTTACATATACTATTACGACTTCCAGCAAGAAGTTTCGATGCTCCTTGAATTTGAACGTGGATAGTTGAACAGTCCAAGTTTAGTAGTGGACGCGATCCGCATAAGATTGGCATTCTCTATGGTTGTCATCACTGTGTTATGGTGACGTCAGAATTTGGCCCTGAACCCGGTAGTGTGCTGGTCGAGGTAGATAGAGGTGGGATGAGGTTTGTAGGAATCGATGAAATTAATTAAAGAATCGGTTAAGAGCTCACACAACGTCAAGTTTTTATCTCGCTCGCACCATACTACTCGCGGACTGAGTGCGAGCGAGACGGAGGCGGTTCCAAAGCGGCAATAGTTTAGGTAATTGCTTTTTACGGCGAAAATAATGGTAATTTAAACAAAATAAAAAACATTGTCGCTGCTTTATAGTTAGTTCAGTTAGTATGCAAAGTTTCATGATCTAATTTGAAGTATTTTTTGAATAGCCGCGGTTTATTGTTCGGTTTGGAGGTAACTTTGGTTTTTTTTTTCTATCGAGAAAACTTTATGAACTCGTTTTTTTGGCTAACATAGTACTTAAAATTAATCCTCAACTTTAACATATATTTATTTCAAAATTAATGCTGCAGTAGTTTCGATATAACAGCGGATCTTGCTAAGCAATTTGAGGTCTTATAGGCCCTTAAAATACGATTCTTCACAATTGCAAAACAATCAGGCCGCGCGAGGCCAGTGCATAAAACCTAATATGAGTCGCGCAAATTGAGTTGCATTCGGGTTTGTCTGAAATCTAGTCGAACATCAATTCCTACATAATCGGCATAGAATGTTCCTTTCCTCTCTATGAGAGGAACCGGGCTCCATGCATCATTGAAAAAAAAAACCATTTCCGCTTACGTAGAAGTAAATGATTACCTACTCTAATAATTACAAGAAGTCGACTACCAGACTAGCGTTTCCCTCCACTATCCAGGAAGCTTTTATATATTTAATATGTCATCTGCATACGAGATCGTAACTTGTAACATATAAAATGCCTATAGCATATGCAGCGCATGCCCCAAAGCCTCATAGACGGCATAAAAACTATTAGGACACACTACCTCACATACAAATTAGTATATACCCATATTATATTAATTAAAATTCAAGGAAATTCATTGAACTCCGTCTATGGTTATTATCTCCAGAAAGGTATGTAATATCCTGTGGGAGTCTTTTTGATGTTTCGTATTTATGGGAGTATAAAAAAACTTTTTATTCATTACTTATTTCAATTTAACTTCTTGGTTTTATCCGAGAATTCAATAATAAAAATAAATGGCTTTGGCTTCGTTGGTAGGTAACATGAATGTCTTTCATTATGAACCGTATCAAAATCAAAATATTTTATTTCACATAAACCTACATGGGCACTTATGAAACGTCAGAAGCTAGGTACACGGTTCCAATTGGTCGTTTCCTATGGAGAAGAGCCGGCAAGAAACTCAACGGTTACTCTTTTAAAAATAAATGGGTTTTACTATGTTTTCAGAAAAGTACAGTTTGAATAGGTATGAGAGGACAGTGTAGGCCTATCAACAAGATACTTAACAAGATAGAAAATAGTCTGCAAATCGACAGTCTGTTGAGCCTACAACAGTCTGTTGAGCCTACAACCGTATCAAACTGAAGCACATTCCTTCACCACTTGTTTTAAGGACGGTCAGATTTATCACCGATGTTCGCTCGTTACTAATAGACAAAAACGCTTGATACCCTCGTTATTGTGTTTTTTTAAGTGTTTAAACTACGTGGCCGATGATATTGGTGCACGGTAAAACTCTAATAAGTTTATGTTTGCATCAACTTATATGTATAAAAATAAAAACGTAAGTATACTACTGAATTAATTAATTAATTAACATAACATCACGCCTTGTTTCCCCGAAGCGTTGGGCAGAGGTGTACCTATTATAGTACACACGCATTTCGCCAGATACGTTTGCGTCCCATGTAATAGGGGGCGAGGATATTGCCATCAACCGAGCACAAATCCATACTCCGGGAGAAATTCCAGATGGAAAAACCCAATTACACTTTGCCCAACCCGGGAATTGAACCAAGGATTGTTCAGCAGTAGTTCTTGCGACCACTAGACCAATGAGGCGGAATTATTACTACAATCTTAATCAGTGGAAATTCCAATTCAGTCTTAATCTGTAAGCCTTATGCTAATTCTAGATCAACACATAATAGATCCAATTATATTATTAGGTATTCAGTAAACACGTTGCATCATTATCTAAATATAGCTATTACGTTCAATAAACATAATCAGTTTGTTCCAAGATTTACGGTAGCACATTGTATGTGCTGGGATCAAAATAAACTTGGGATACATTTCGGGTTTATTGCTGGTCTACATCTAATTCTAGATCTGGATTGGATCGGCACTAGTCTTATATCGTACCATCATTACTTAATTAGTTCAGTTAGTTAAAACTGAATTTTTTCATTAAAGCCTGGGCGAGTGGTCTTAAGCTGATGTTAGTGTTGTTGTGATGTTGACCAAAATAACAACAAACTTTATAATAGTATAAGTTAGAACAGCAACGTTACCAGTATGCTTAGCAGGACCACAATAGAAACGGGTTTTGTCGACGGAAGAGTAGACAAAATAACAGATAAACAATAACAATCTGACATTTTAGTTAGGGTAGAAAGGGTAGGTAGGGTAGGTACGCCATAGATAAGTACTTAGTGCTAGGGTGTGCGAAGCTGGGGCGGGCAGCTAGTTAAATATAAAGAATCATTTTCTCCCTCAACACAATAATTACCTCGTTCACTCACTCGTTCTTCCATAATCTTCACTCCCGCTGTCACAGACGCTACAGATAACTTGGACCGTAATGGGTCAAACGAATCGCGATATCCGGCGATACATCATCGCTTCCTCGTGGATACGATGTGCGAATGATAACGTTATTGGACGTGGCAAGTTAGGGTGTGGTGTTAGAGCAGGCAGGAGCGGGAGCGGAAGCGGTAATATAACGGTGTTCAATAAAACGCTTCCTCGTGTATGTGATGTATGAATGATTGTACGTGGCAAGTTAGGGTTAGTTGATAGTGCTGGCGGGAGAGGTAGCGTGAGTAGAATTGTTTGTTAGCATGAGAAGAGCATGCAAAGAGCATGCGAAGAGCTCTGTATGAGAACTGAAAGACTTGCTCTATGAAATTACAATAGAAAATTTAAAAAATACAAAATGTATTAAAAAAGAAGCCGAAAAATTCCGCAAACAGTTTTGGGCTGCCCAAAAATTAAAATAGCACATGAAATGCGAATAATGGAGGGACAAAAAAAGCAAATAAAACTTAATTACAAATAAGATTAATTAATATTTGAAACAGAAACTTCAAGCGTTCAAAAACGCATATTAGACGATAATTTCGGCGATATACTCGTAGATCCCAACACTCATGCAACTGCGAAATCGCTTCCGATTCTACCAAGTCCTCAACCTAACAGAGCGAGGAGCTTATGATTGACGTATCAACTTATAAGACATGCATAATTGAGTAGACATCGACCAGCAAGTAACTGTTGCAGTGATTTATCTGAGATGAGCTTAGAATATTGATAGTTTTAGGGCTATAAAGATTTTTAATAGATTATAGAGTTCGTAGAAAGTAACTGTACAATTCTTTTAAGTATTTTTTTAAGTGCAATGACCAATATTGGCTGTTAGCTCAAATAAAAAGCCCAAGTATTATCAGAGTTGGAAGAATAACACCATAAAATGAAACATTTTGATGGATTTTACTTATTTATTTAATACTCAAGAACTACAACAAGAACTTTCGACCCTCTTCAGCTTTATTATATGTATAGATTATACCTACATTCTACAGAAAAATACACGGTGGCAGGGACGACGTACAACCTGGTAACGATTAGATGATTCTCGGCCGCCCTGCGTAAAATATTTTAGTCGGTTATTAAAAAAAAAGCTGCTGTTTCCTATAAAAGTGCAATATTACCTACATGGTCAAAATGTATGGAACAGCAATTTTTTAAATAACCGACGAAAAATTTCAACACAGGTGGTTCTAGAATCATGAACTTAATCCATAGTAACAAGGGCCTAAGTCTACTAATTTATGAACGTTACAATGGTCTCTCAATGGTGAGTTTTTGTCCGTTTTTGTATGGCAAATCTGTCAAAAAATCACCATTGAGAGACCATTGTAACGTTTATAAATTAGTAGACTAAGGCCCCTGGTTGCGCGTCGATATTCTTGCCTAGAGGAAAAACAAAAGGGAGGTTAAGAGGTTTTCATAAATAGTAAGTATACACCCCAACGGACAGACATACTACAGAGGGATATTACGTTTGACCGATAGGGTGACTACAAGTCACGATAATCAAGGCAGTAATGTGTGGTCACATCAAGGCCTCGTAAAAAGGACATAAATGCTTACAACAGTTACAACATTCTTTGTTGTCAACTTTTATGTGATTTTGAGTTACTGTTGTTTGTTTACGGCGTCATAGGATATGTCTGGGTCGAAGTTAGTTGATAAAAGGACGTACATAACTAGCTACTTTACACGGAACTTTAAAGCGAAATGCGGGTGTACTATAGGTACACCTCTGTCTGATCCATCGGGGATTACAGGCGTGATGTTATGTTTATTAAGTGAACTATTTTACAAGGCAGATGTTGTGAGTAAAAGCGCCAAAAAAATACAATTATTATGGATGACCTATGTTCTTCAGAAAGGTCAGGTGTATAGTACTCGCAACGGGTGTGGGTGATAGGCCTCCCCCAAGCACCGCCACTTCGACAGGTTCTGTGCTTCCCGCATCCAGCGGATTTTTGCGACCTTCACCAGGTCATCAGTCCACTTTGTGGTAGGCCTTCCAACGCTAGGTCTTCCGGAACGCGGTCGCCACTCCAGAACCTACCTAGCTACCTGCTCCTTTTGCTCGAGCCACGTTCATCCATCTTGTCATACACGCGTACTGGCATAATTTGAGGTATAATCAATTCATGTCTACAACTTCCTGAAATAATTTAATTAGCAACAAACATTAAAAAATATATGATTTTTTTAATGTTATTTATGACGCAAAAGCAAAACAGTCAACCGCCAATTTGTAAAGTTTCCAATTTTTCATTCGAACATGCGTCCGCGCAGTATCATACTATAAATCTTCCATTGAGTAAAATTGTAAGAAAAATATTTTTGTTTTAATATAAAGGTAGGTTATGACGAGCAGGTATCATGGACCATGGTATCATTACAAGGACAAAAATTGACTGGTGCTGGCAAGTTTGTTGCGCCACTTTTTCTTCCCAATTAAAAAGCACTAGGAAGTGGAGAAGCGCGGGCGTTTTGGGGGACTGTCTATATTTGTAATATAATTTTGATGATCAAAAACTGCTGAGTCAGCCTCGTTTCGAATAAATGACTTTTGAGTTTGACTTTTGAATCACTACGTTTGGTAATTCCATTGATGACCACAGTGTATAGCAGACGGTAGGACAATGTTGCATATCCTACAGTCATTCCACCCTAATATATAGAATAGTCCTTATGGTGTTCAGATAGGCGTGATCCGGATAGTACAATTACATGTGGTAGAATAAATCGGTTTTATTCCTAGATGAACATGGAAACATTAATCAAAATAATGTCCTAATATCCGGTACTAATCAAAATGATTCATACTCTTTTGACTACTACTGAAAATATTATCATGACCTGGTTGTGTGAAATTGTAAACTTCGAGAGGAAGTGCTTTTTTATGGAACGAGCTGACGTCATTTGAATTTTAAATTTCGAATTTATCATTTTTTTTTATTGGCAATTTTATCTTTCATCGTGGTTAGTGCCATTTTATTGTTTGTTTTGTAATTTCGAAAGTCAGCCGTTATGTTGGCACTGGGGTATTTTCATTATGTTCATTATTCAAATTATGATTGTTTAAAATCTTCATTGATATCAAACATAGTAAAGACTTCTAGCTTTTCTCTCCGCATTTCTTTATCTATAAAATTCTTAAATTCATTCGCTCACAGATAATGCACAATATGTTCTTTACATACCGAGACTCCTCCATGCCTCGGAAAGCACGTTAAGCCGTTGGTCCCGGCTGTCATTCGTAGATCTATGACAGTCGTTACGGGTCGTCAGAAGCCCGACAGTCTGACAACCAGTTTTACCAAGGGGTATCATATTACCCAGTTATTGGGTTATGGGGGTAAGATAGGCAGTCGCACATCATGTAAAATACTGGCATTTAGCTGCATCCAGTGAGAATGGAAGCCGACCCTACCATAGTTGGAAAAAGGCTAGGCAGATTGATTTTGACAGATTACGCACAGCCTGAACCGCTGGGTCTAGAACCATGTGCATAAGAGATCCATAATGACCACTGTGTGCGAAGAAAATAATGACACTGACAGCTCCTAAACTTAGTTTATGTGCTGATCGCGTTCAGTTTTTATTAGTGAAATTCGCCCTTAGGAAGGATTTTCGAAAATTCACCGCCCAAAAGGGGTTAAAAATAGGGGATGAAATTTTGCCGCTGAGAAACCCATCGGGAACATAGCTTGTCCTCTATAAGACGGTTTTGTGTGTTCGGATACCATCTGCTGGCTATTTATAACAAAGTCTAGCCAGTCCAGCCATTATCTATTAACAGCAACAAGAGATAAATGACTTAATCCCGACCATCACGATAAACCAACATAATTCAATAAAACAAAAGCGCCCGGCGATTGTCTCAAATCACATGAGTGCAAGCATTATCTTCGATTGAACGTCTACAATAAAATATTAAGACCCAACAACAAAACGACACAATTACATCACGTTTCAACTCACAAATCTCAACTTTATGACCTGAGTGTTGAAGTTCAAGTTTAAATGGACAGTTGACGGTTGTAAGTGTCATTTTACGGTCTGAATTGTATGTGAGATGTAATAAATTTCAATTAATGTTGTCAACAATGTATATGACATTGTCTCACTGTTGAGATTTGGCTAGGCTGTGGCAGTTGCTATGAAGGAAATAAAGGACACATATTGGTTTCTCAGAAAATGGTGTCTGGGTGATGAAATTCGATCTAGACAAAAAGTTGATGTCAATTTTTGTTTTGTTGAAGGTTGTTATTAGTTTTAGCTGTGCAATATGGATGTCCTGTATTGTTTTTCTTGTGAGTTCTGGATTTCGTTTTCTAAACTTAGCCCCAGCAATTTTAAATTCTGACTGCTTTCAAAAGCCGTGTGGAGACTATTGCCCAGCGGTCGCCATGCATGCGGCTGACATGACCCGCCCAATCCCATTTTAGCTCGGCAGCTTTTTTGCCTACGTCAAGGATCCCCGTTTTGGAGCCTAGCGTGGTGTTTCGAAATCTGTCAGTTCGTTTTACGTCCACAATGCTATGCTCTATTGCTCTTTGGCAAACCTCAAGGCGGAACTTTTGCTACTCGGTGAGCGACCAGGTCTGAGCACCGTAGGTTAGGATGGGCAGAATACACTTATCACTGTAGGTATTTAAAATTGTGAAATATGCAATGACCGTTAACTGTATGATGTCCATTTGAACATAATCGCATTCATTGACGCACCCTTGTTCAGCTGTGTTAATGGAAGTTTATGGGCAGATAATATTGATATTAACACTACAGGACGTCCCATAAATTATGGCCTACCAATACCATACAAGTCATTAAACCCATAAAAGTAATTAATTATGTATGTACAAAGTAATATGTGTATTATTCTCGAATAAACCCTTAAGTGATGTCAAATGACGGTCAGAGGCCATTTTCAACCAATTTATATGTTAATAAAATTGAATCGATTGTGTGCAGTTATTTATTGCAATGGCTGCGTTTGCGCATCTTTATTATTATGTACTATTGTTTGTTGAGAAGTTAATTTATTAACTTTGGTACAGGGTGTGAGTATATTGCTTTATTAAAATAATATTGTTAATATGTTGTAATGGAATGTTCAAGATTTTCTTTCAAGACTACGTCATCGCCATCCCGTCTTGAGCAAGCGTGGCGATTAATGTTCATTCCTTCTCTGTATGAGAAGAGGCCTTTGCCCTGTAGTAGGACAGTAATAGGCTGCTATTATTATTATTATATTATATAATTATGATGTCATCGCTAGCCATCTTCATTTTTCGTAGAAGTTCTTAAAAAAAACACTAGTTGAGTTAGGTTATTTAAAAGCTCCCTCTTTTATTGAATCGTAAAAACCTGAAAGACATTTTCGTAATTTGTATTTTTTAAGTGCACCTAATTCTAAATGTAGAGCAGTATCATAAAAATATTTTAAATGCATGAATTAAAAAAATGTGGGTCAAGACAATAAAACTGCAGAAATATATACTTATATCTTATCTTTTATTTTGACATGATACACATCATTTTCAACGCATCAATTCCACTAAAATGAAGCAACTCCGCCTAGACATTATATTTTTTGTTCGTACAATAACATTGTAAAAGATAAATACTTTCAATTTTCAAGTTTACAATATCTTTGGAATTATTGTTAGAAAAACTGGAAAATATCCGAAAATAATGAATTTTCATTTCCTCCACAAGTATCAAATGCAGGCTGAAATTTTTCAACTATTGCAAGTAACAGCCAACTATACTACTTTTCATTTCCTCCACAAGTATTAAACGCAGTATTAATTTTTCTACTAACTATTGCAACTAACAGCCAACTAGTACCTCTTGTAGAATAGTAGGTAGTAATATTCACACCACTACAAATAATTTATATATTCTTACATAAGAACATACAAAAACCACCATTTGCATTCACAGCGCACCCGATTAATATTTCTATAGCATCAGGAATCATTCCCACTTCCTTGTACGTGAAGTGCATTTTATTGGTAATCTTCGTCCCTTTCCTCCATACCTTCAATTGTGTGTGCTAGAGTGGGATGGAAGATTCCTCGGGCAACGTCTTACTGCAGTCAATCATCTATATTCGTGGTAGCTAGTGGAATATTATCGTCACTTCCGGTGGAGTCGTTGACTTGATGAAAGGTTTGCTTGTAGTTTCGACTATCAATTTTATTGATGGATTGACTGGATCTTTGAGTCTATCAAACTGTCTATGTGATATGGTAATTGCGAAATTGTAGAGTTTCTCTGATTTAATTTTGTCTTTTCAGGATTTATAGCAAGTTGTTCCGTGCTCTCTCTCATCTTTCCATGCGTTAGGTATATCTGGGGCCTAAGTCTACTAATTTATAATTAATAATAAATAATATAAAATTATATACATAATATATGTATTAATATTATATTATTATATTAATTTATAATATTTATTTTTGTTTTTTTATTTTTGTAACGCTTATAAATTAGTAGACCCCTGATGTAAAGTGTTTTAACTAAATCCGACCCCATTCTTAATTCTTACTTTTATTTGTGCAATTTTGAGATGTCTGACTTTCCAGATATAGGTACATATGTGATACTCTTCCTCTGATATAATCTTTAAAAAAAAACAAAAGTATATCCTCCTAACAACTAAAATTTTGAATAGGCTAACCTAGTAATCTAGTGTCATTTGGATCGAGATAAATACCATCACAATGTGGAGTCGACAATACAACAATAAATGAAAACACTAGCAATATTAATGCATAGGAGTATTTAGGAACTATCAAATAAATCCTAACATTGAAATTTAAAAAGTTATTTTTTCTAACAAACTAAATAGTAGTAAAATAGTAATGCGCCGACTATGGGTTTTGCCAATCTTTGACTAGCTATAGTGACTAAACTATTGGAGATCTTTGATTGAATTTTCGTATGCAGACTGGGAACGTCATTAGATATGCGCAGTTTAATTTATTGTTGTATTGTCGTCTCCACCTTGTATACTAGATAATGACAGTCAAATGAAGATTGTCACTCCATTTCCTCGAAACCTATCTTCAGTGCCAACTGCAGTTCAAATAACGGTTTTGGCACTGATTGATACATTTCAAGTACTATGAGACTGTCCTCATGCATTATTCATGGATTTTGGATAATCGATATTTACGAGTGTTTTCAACTGTTTACAATCAAGTGCCAAATATTCCGGGAAGTCCAGTTCATCCAGGAAATTATCCAGTTTATAAAGTTAACGATTTGCCAGAAGAGGGCTAAATATACGTCGATTTGGTTTTGAGTCATTACATTGTTTGGTATCAAAAACAGACATATTTTTTTAATGAATCAGGTTATTTATTGATTTTAAGTTCCTTGGTTCTCCCACCGTGCCTCCTAATTTTGAAAAAGTTTTATATTTATACGAATAAGTATATTTATTATATTCAATCTGCCTAGCCTTTTCGCCCTTTCGACCTTTTTGTTGTAGTCGGCTTCCAGTCTACCTGATGCAGCTGAATATCAGTATTTTAAATGAAGCGACTGCCTATCTGACCTCTACAACCCAGTAACTGGGTAATACGATACCCCTGGGTAAGACTGTTATATGTAAATATAAAAAATAATGCTGCATTTCATATTTTTATCTGTTGAGATGAATTTAAGGTATGAGCAGTTAATTCAGATATAATTGCATTATTAGAACTATGATAAAAAAAATCAAGTGCAAGATAATGCTGGTGAAAAATCTCCCCGTATTTTTATTTGACTCATATTTTATCAAGTCTTCCCTTTCAAACACTACAATCGTTCTAGTCCATATTTTCTTCAAAGCCCATATTTTTGTAGATATGGCACAAAAACAAAAGAGGTCGCACTTAAGGGTCTCAAGTGTGAGTACAATGTGGTCTGTCTATTGTGATATCTTAACGTTTTGAAGCACTACTGCTCTGGAGACTTATTGGTGCGGCTTGGAATAGCGGATGTGTGGAGTAGTCTTATTTGATTTTTAAGTTGATTATGTGCATTTATTTTTGCCACGCAAAACCACGCAATCACTATCCATTCCTAGGTTGCCTGGAAGAGATCGCAGAAAGCGATAAGGCCGCCCATTGTATGTTTTGTAATATTATAATTGTTTTTGTAAGTATGTATTTTCTAGTGTACAATAAAGTATATAATCTTACGATTAACAGTCAGCATCATAATCAGAATTTATTTATTTGTAAGAATGTTAGCTTTACAAGAAGAAAAGAAGAAGTTTAGTCATCGAAGATATTGCAATGAATGTGCTTCTGTCACTTTATATTTAGCGTCATGTAGATTTCTGTCAAAAAAGTACTAAAGAATCAAAAACATCAAAAATAACCCTTTTAGTCTTGAAAATCATTGAAAACGTAAATGAGTATAGGTTTCCACTTGACCATAATATCATTTACCTCGACTTGCCTATAAGCAACATGATTTGAAGATCCGTGACAGATCGTTACAAAAATATTAAAACGTCGACTCCACGGTTTATTGACCAAACGTAAGACAGTCCGTAGACTCCCCCTAATCAAAGAGTCCAGACGACTGACGAGTGGTTTGTCGCGTGTATACCAAGTAGTTATATGATGCTTGTCTTGGCCTTTTTCCTTTTAAGGGTCACTAGGAGAATTATAATTTTATCGTCATAAGAACCTACCTTTAAGGTGGTGAAAGTATTAAGGATTTTGTTGACTGGGTTTATTGTTAATATCTTTTCCCAATGCTTGGAAATTCGAGCATTATTTTGACTGCCTTCTTCGAAAAATTTATTAAATATCGTTGTTCGTCATTGAGTCTGGAAGTTTGAATTTCCGCGCATTATTTGATAACTATGTCATTGACACTTAAATATGGCGTGGCAACACCTCGTGTTCGTGTTCGTGATAAGTCAATCGTCATCCTGAGGATGCCTCGCTGAGAGATAAAACACGTGTCTCCGCGTCCGGCGATCAGCGTGGCAACACGTCGTGTTCGAGTTCACGACACGGTTACACGGTTTTGATATGAATCTTTAGGAATAGTTTAGTGGAACAGGTTACTAAATACATCTACGTCTATTGCATTTTATAAAAGATTTCCGCCAAGTCACGCATGAATCAATTAACTATTGTTTAAAACAACAAAAAAATCATCTATTTGACTGCTGTGTACCATCCGCAACTTTTTTTGTGTTTAACCTACGTCCCACTGCTGGGCAAAGATCTCTCCCATAATCTTCCAGTTTTCTTTATGTTGTGCCTTCTCTGGCCAGTGGTTCAGGAACGAGTCCAAATCGATACGCTAGCGTTTCTTAGGCCTTTTTTTTGTTTTTTTGTGAGGGATATCATCAAATAACTTCTCCCGCTCTGGGCGGAGCGGGAGGGCGGGTCAGGCTCTTACTGACTAAAACCCACTCGTGTTCCTTCAGTTGCCAGTGTTGCCAGGGACCAAGGTTTCCCTTTCGGACTTTCCCACAACCCGGCAGGCATCGGTCCTAGCGGGCCCCGCCATTGGAGAAGCGTTTCTTAGGCCTGTCTCGGTGACGACGGCTGCCTTCAGATCCTCTTGTCTCCTTATTTTCACCAGCTAAAGAATAATGAAGTACCCGACAAGACTTTACCTAAATACCTCGCAGAGTCGCAGTACTGCTAATTAGTCTTAACAAAGGAGATACAAAACATCACTAATTAATTAATAGAATGCAATTGTTAATGAAAATCAACGGTATTCTAGCTGCGTGTACGTAGGTATGCGGTAGTGGAAAACACGTGTGTAGGTTACCTCTAGGTACATTTATTGTAAAAAAAACTTTATGTGGATGATGATATTGTCTATTTATAGAGTACTAGCTTTTGCCCGCGACTTATTTCGCGTGAAACAAATAGAACTATTTAAAGTAAAGAAGAAACAAATGAACGTAGTGGCGCGTGAAAGTAATCGTTGTTCGTCATTGATTCTGGAAACTTCGTTTGAATTTTCGTGCAGTAGTTGAGAAATGTACTATACAAGCTTTGGCCGCAACCAGGCATTGATAGACTCGTCTAGGTCTCGATTGGAAAACATGTGTCTAGGTACCTCTAGGTCCATTTATTGTAAAAAAAACTTTATGTTGATGTTGTCTGCCCGCGACTTCGTCCGCGTGAAACTTGTTCCCCCGACCCACCCCGTCGCATCGCATCGCCTGCTTATACATCGTTTTCGCTTAGCGTTCTGTCTGCCTTTTTATATTTTGTCTCGGTTCCTAAGGCTCCTAGCTTGATGTTAACCTAGAGCCTTCCTCAAGAATTGGGCTATCAAATGAAAAAAGATTATTTTTACTCCGACTGGAAGTTCCAGAGATTAGCTCGTAAAAACAAACAAACAGGTTTATGACTAGTATACATTAAAAGAGCCTTAAAGAATAACATTAGTACAATACCTGCGTTCAACGCAGCCTTGGTAAGTTGGCAGGCAGTCCTGCTAGCGAGAAAATAACAAATGAATGCATTTAGTTTCAAGGAGAGCTGTTTCATTAATGAGGAAAAACCTGATTACCAGCATCTTCTTGTTTAGCGTAGATTTGCATTCGTATAAGACTCGAGTCTCGATTTAAAAATTGTTTACATCTGTAAATTACTTTATGCCTGCAAGACTAAATTACAGATAAACAAGATGTCATTTTGTCTATTCTTCCGTCGACAAAACCCGTTTCTACGCCTATGAGGGTTGTTTTTGATAACAGACGCAATAACTACATATATGGACATAATAGTCTGAATTAAACGATTTTATTTTTATTTTTTATCGTTCGTGTGGGCCTTCCACCTCCGCACATAGAATGAATGCGTGTGTAAAATATGTCTGCGTTTTACACACGCGTGCATTATCACCATCATCGTCATATCAGAAAAGAAAGGTAAAACATTCACAACTGGACGTTTTGTTTGGATAGTTGCATCGGTGCAACGTTGCGAATTAAAGGGTTTCCTTCAAGCATCAGAACGACCAGTCTTGCACTGCCTGCATCCAGAAAATTCCCGCACCACTCACTAGGACGCAATTCTCTCATTAAATACTGCATAATTCTATTCACTCCATTCAGTGATAAACTGTCTAGCTGTCATAGAATTTGTATGTAATTTACACATAATCCGTAACATAGACAATAGCTACACACATCGAATAACTCACATAGTCAGCTAAGTAGTTGTCATAGCATGTCCGTATTCCGTAAATCTGTGTGTTTACAAGAATCGCGGCAGTCGACAAGCTACAGGAATTTGTATGCGATGCAGAGAATGCTAATGTCTTTGCTGCTTGAATTAGGGCTGTGAAAGCAAGTAAACAAGTGGTTGTGTTAAGTTTAGTAATCGTTGGTGGTCTTTTGAATAAGTTACTTCTGTGTAAAGCGGAAAATTAACTTCAGCTGTTTCTGGTTAGACTGGAAGACGTCCCGATAACACGGACAGGTTAATTAATCAAATCAAATCATTTATTGCTTTGCAAACATGGGTAATTTTGTACATGGAGAACTAACTTTATGGCAAATAAAGTTAGTTCTCCATGTTCTGCTGTCACATGGGCATGCAAATCATAATAAATTAATATTATTTTAAATAACATTACAAATATAATTATAATTCCATTTTACAAACGAACGTCAAATTGTTTGAATCACAATAAATAGAAAATGTCATTATATTACATCAACTAAACTAGCTACAATAATAACTATGTCAATGGATACAATACAAGCATGTCAATTTAAATAAGTCAAAAAAACAAAAGAACAATTTTATTTATTATTTCAAAAGAACATGTCAAGAATAATACACTGAAAAAAAAGATGATTTAAATCAATGAGTTACTTTGTTAAGTTATAAGAGATTTCATTAGGTAGTGTGACATCGGGTGTAATTCTGCGTCCTTGCTATTTTGATTTTATTTTTAAAAGATCTGCCCCCATAACACGGTATCTGACTCAAGTATATTGCAGCTGCAGTACCTACTTATATTCAATGAGTTGTGCAATACTTTTAATGTTACTTAAAAACCGCTCATCTGTTGACAAAAAAATTACGTAGAGTTTATTAAACGACTCTCAAGACAAGATTAAACGCCGAATCACGATCGCAAATCCTCGAAAGTCCTTTACATCGTCAGCCCTAATGAAAGCACATAATTTCGTCTTGGCTCACGTTACGCTTGTACAGTCAACTGCACATCATTGGTAACAATTTGACATTGACTGCGCCTTTTTGTCGTAGCTGTAAGGACGGTTTTCGTGTGTCTGATATGCGGTTGGCTGTACAAATGTTTGTAAGAATTGGGACGACCCATTTACATGCGTTCGTGATCATCGGCTGCTTGTTTGATTACATTAGTAATGGTTTCGATTAAACGTTGCAGCAACCAAGGTTAATGGTGGTGTTACCATTTATGAATTTACGTGTCTGATTTGAAGGCTTTCTTTAGTGGTTTATAGGGTGTATTGAAATAGAAATCCACAGCTAGTATGGTTTATGCTAAATGATAAACAGAAAAAATATAACATACATAAGTCTGCATACTTGATTTTTAACCCCCGACTGAAAAAGAGTGTCTTTATTTGTGTCGGGGGTTATTTAATTTTTTAATTTTAATTAAACGAGAAGTATAAGAAGTAAATTAGAAAAATTCGGAGCTGCCTATGTCACAGACTCACAGTAACTATTATTAACTTCATAACTAATATCCAATAACAACACACACGTTGATAAAAACAAAGGCGAACACGATAAGTAACCCCCCACCTTAATTAAAAACAATTAATTCCAACAACAAACAAAATTACCATAGTGTTATCTTCATCCTGTGAGAGGTGTTAATACCACCACCTATTGTCCCAAAGATTATCATCTGGAACTTGACATTCGTCCCGCAGTGTCGAGTAGTGAGACGAATCCAGAATAGGCATGTCGATTCTCAGAAACGTTGTTCGAAAAATGTGTCGAAGCGCGTAAATTATTCTGTCGCGTTATAACGATGCGTTCGGAATGTGTGATGAGCATTCATAGTCCGGTGTCGATGAAATATATGGATTTGTGGAGTGAATCAGTCGGTTTGGAGGGCAGGTGTGGGAATGCTGAAAATGGGTTATTGTATTTTGATTTCCGCGGTTTAGAGTTTGGAAAGGTCGCGTTTTTAACCAAATTCTTTATTTGGAACTCTCGAAATCTTATCAACTAAAGAATCATGATCAGATTTCGTAGTAGTTTTTCAAGAATTTCAAAGTGAAAATTCTAAAGTGTTTCTTGTCTCTGAAATTTTATTTGATAGGTACACAAATACTTTCAAACGGGTCTATAATTCTTGGAACCTCAATATCTGCCTTGCAGAGGCATTTATAAAAGTTTTATTTATCCACTTAGAAAGATTTGCAAACGGAATAACCCAGCAATATATTTTTCTATTAGTTCCCTGATAGACAACCACTTAAACAATGAATTCAATCTAGTCCACGTACTCATGTCAAGCTCAAATCGGTGAACCATTTGAAATCTCTTAACCTACAAACAAGCAATTTAACCGAAGACACCAGCATCAATCCTGGTCCCCCCTCGTGGGTCGTTATCCAATCCCGCTATATACAATGCTACTATTGTTTTCGAACTAATAGTTGATATACAATTGGCCTAGTTTGAGAGCTAGGGAGGCATGTTTTTTTCAAAACTTTGGCTATTGAAAAATGCTGTTTTTGTGTGATGTTGGGTCAATTGATTGGTGTATTGGTTGCAAATGTTGCGTTAGGGTTGGGTCAGATTTTTGTTGGAGGGTAGAATATGTGAACTGTAAAGGCAAAATACGCAGTGCGGTTTCCTTTTAGATTTCTCTGTTATAAAAAAGCTGAAAGTTTTTACTTTCAAGAGATGCTTACAGATGTTAGAGATTCATTACAGCATCAAAGCAGACTGTCTTGTATATATACTAATTCGACTGAAATTCTGAATTACGATTGTTTTTTGATTCATCATTTATTAATTAACTATTTCATTTATTTTTCATTCTTGGACAAAATATTAGCCCATTTTTCTTCGCTTTACTGTAAAATCCAAGGATTAATTTCGTTGTCAAAAGCAAATCTATACAAAAAAAAAGGAAGATCAAATACGTAACTGCCACTGCTATGACCTTTGTGGTCACATGAAATGTGTCACTCGACTGTAGAGAGAACTGAACCGAGTGCGGTGTGGTGTGATGTTTATTTTTGTACAGAATTTGTTGGTTTTGTAGTATAGTTTGTCATTTAGATGTAAAATCATTTCTGATGATATAAATAATTTGTTGAGCAACCGTACCCTAACTCCCCGACTAAAATTATTCATTTTGTTTGCAAGTTTTTTTTGAACTGTTTTATTGTGGACTTATCTGAAAGTGATAATTGAAATGTGCTGTAGGTATTAAATGTGTGTGTTATGCATGACATATGGTTTTATGCTGTTATAGATTAACTTAGGTATTTTATTTAGTTATTGAGTTTTTTGAAGGCATTCGATAATTCAAAAACCAAAACCAGTATAAATCAAGCCAAACTGAGAGAATATTACATCTATTTAAATTAGAAAACTCACAATCCTAAAAATAAACCAATTCGCAGCCAAATACACAAGATAGCACAGAGAATTCGAAACGAAAACTTATCGAAACGTAAACGTAAACAAACAAGTTTGCGTTAAGATCTTCCCAGATTTCTATATATAAAGCTTACGCAAAACGTTTTAGCGAAACGTTAGGTCAAGCCACGGTTTACTATGAAACGGAGAGAGGTTTTTCCATTTTATTCTTACTTAAAGCGGGTTTTTACATGATATATACATGAATAACGTTCATTTACGGATCATTACTTCCATAAATTATCTTTTTCAAACAAGCAATTTACTTAATCTTTTCATGATATTACCACTAGCTTTTGCCCGCAACTTTGCCCGCGTGGAGGTCTGAAATAAACCCACGGCAACGTACTAAAAAGTATCCTATACCCAAGTCATGGTCTACCCATGTGCCAAATTTTGGTAAGACTGGTTGTCAGACTTTCGGGCTTCTGATGGTGTAGCGACTGTTAAAGATCGACTTGCTTTCCGAGGCACGGAGGCGTCTCAGTGTGTAAAGAACCCATCCACGGACTAACCCCGGCAAGCGTAGCTTAACCTGATGGATCGAGCCGTGAGGCTGATATTACTTAGCCACGAGCTCCTAAAATTCGTGTGTCATATTTATAATATTGTATATTTATTACGTTATCTATGTATGTATTTATTGAAACTTTTATGTGGATTTATATTCAGAAAATAAATGATATCATATATACATTGCGCCCTTTTCTATTGGAATAAAAACTTTTTTAGCCATTCCTATACCTACCTACATAAAACTTTTTTGAGTTAATCCTATTCATATGTATTTTACGACAATGTAAAAGCAAACGCAATCAATCATCACATTTACGGCCCATCAATCAACACTAGTTTTTAACATTCATAGCAAAATGATAAAACTTGAAATAGCAGAGCAATCGCCAAATATAACATCACGACTACTCCCAGTACAGACAGAAGTGTCAAAGTAAACCACACTAAATAAAGGCTCCTACAAACAGGGGCGACGCGACTTTAATACTAAATACATTTTTCTACTTTTACCATTTTACGTTTTTCTACTTTTGCAATTTTACATTTTTCTACTTTTACAATTTTACATTTTTTCTACTTTCCCGCAAACCCGGCAGGGTTGCAAGAAACTCCGAATGGGTTACCGTGGCCCCTGGCAACACAGTCAACTGAAGGAACACGGGTGGTTTTAGTCAGTAAGAGTCTGACACGCCCTCCCGCTCCCAATTTTGTTTTTAAATAATACTGATAGTAAATTAATCTAGAATCCACTAAACATAATCTACTACAGTCTATTTTAAGTCCATACGGATTTCCTGACCTTGATTCGATACTGCGAATGATTTAATATCGAAAAACACATACATTAAACGAAAAACTCTTTGATATACACTTTTATAGTTGCCACGAATAAATTCAGATGCCTCTAATTGACTTCGACGTTCGTAAAAGATTAGATAGTGTTCTGTTTTTGATGTAATTACGGCTTTTCAGAATTTTCAAGATGTTAGGAAGTTTGTGATATATTTACTAGCCTCTGCCCACGACTACGTCCGCATTAAATTTCTTGTTTCCCGTCTCAACGCGTCGTATCGCATCGCCATCGCCCTATTACTTCGTTTTCGCTTAGCGTTCTTCCAGACTATTTTATTTTTGCTCGTTAGGCTTGTAGCGTGATGTTATATAGCTCTTAGCCAAACCATCATCAAGAATTGGGCTATCAAATACAAAATGGATTTTTCAAATCCGACTGGGAGTTCCAGAGATTAGTGCTTTCAAACAAAGAAACACACAAACAAATTCTTAAGCTTTCAAACTCAAACACAAACTCAAACTCAAACTCAAAGCATTTATTTCAAATAAACCAATTACAGGCACTTTTGAATTTTATTTCTTTCTTTTGCACTTTATTTAATTAGTATAGACTGGGAAGAACGTATCCGTTTTTCTGTGTATTCCATGTTTACGAAATATAGTTTTTCGGTAGAAATGTAGTTGTACATACATAATGTATGACTAACAGAGTTTCTTGTGAAAGAAATCTTCAATGGAAATACTGCAATCACCGTTCTAATTTCTGATAATAAACAGCATTGATGTGATACAGTTTAGAATACTTATTAGTTTAAATTATGAAAAGCTATTAGACTAAGCTCTCGGAGGAAGATATTGCGAGGAAACTACCACGCGACTACAGGGAAATGTGAAATTTGTCCTGACGAAACTATGTGTTCTAGCATTAGAAACAGTACTAATTGAGGCTAATGTGAAAACAACAATCCTTTTATTTAAATTTCAGTAGGTATTTTAAATTGTAATAAATGTTTTAAACATTTACGTCACACATATTATTCAAAGTAACTTACATAAAAGTATTCAAAAGCAATGCTGACAAAAGGTCGATAAAACTTATCGATAAACTACTTCGCAGATGTCCAATTCTGTTGTTTTAACTCGCGTATGCAATTTTAGACTTTAAGGCATTAAAATATGATATAAAATACAGTATTTTATTTAAAATATAATGCTGTAAGAGTACAGAAATAACGTTCAATATAAATTATCAAGCGCTGTGAAAACTTCAGCGGGCCGTAGCATAAATAACGAACATACAGGCAATGCGAATCAAATAGATACCATTTGCACATGAATTATGGTATAAATATGATTTGAATTTCAATTCGAGAGCCATCTTGTATTCAATATCAGATAATCATGAAGATAAATAGTTCAAAGGGGCTCGTGGCTGAACAACAACAGCCGCACGAGTCGGTCTGTGGATGGGTGACCATCCAATACATACCGAGGCCTCTCCGTGCCTTGGAAACAACGTTAAGCCATTGTTCCCGGCTGTCATTCGAACATCTTTGACAGTCGTGGCGGGTAGTCAGAAGCTCAACAGTCTGTCAACCAGTCTTACGTAGGGCTATCATGTTACTCAGTTACTGGGTTGTGGAGGTCACTCCATGTAAAATACTGGTATTTCTGCATCTGATTAGACTAGAAGCCGACCCCAACATAGTTGGGAAATGCCTAGGTAGATTGTTGAAGATAAATAGTTAATTATGGAACGAGAATTCAATTCATATGGAAAAATAATTATCCGTTTGGTGTTGGTGGAATCCTGCAGAAATTGATTCGAATAGCACTAAGTCGAATTGATAGGGATGCTATTTTTATCGATATAAAAGCTTAAAGCTTTTCAAACTCTCATATCCATAAGTACGGTTTCTAAGAAAGATGCAAAACATTCTACCATACTGCTTTGTAATGTAGATGCGTTTGCTGGTTCTATGAGAAAGATGCAAAGTGCGACACCCGCTTCTCGTTGTGAACTATATCTGTGATTGGTTTTTTAATACGCTCTTTACTTGTTTGCTAAATGTTGCTTGTTTTTTGTTTAGAGTTTGTTTTTTATTCGCCAAGAAATTATTGTCTCAAAATTAAAACGAGGCTGCTAATCGTTGATCTTAAATTACTTCTTATGATGTGATAAAATAATCAGATTTTTGCAGCATGCATGTAATAAAACCACAGAGTATCTACTAACTGTATTTTAGCGTGTCCGTGGAGTTTCTTGCCCGTTCTTCTCCATAGGTACCAACTTCGCTTTGGAATGGACAACTAGCTACATCTTTCTGACTGACCGACCCCTTGACAATTCAAAAGTGCCTGTAATTGGTTCATTTGAAATAAATGCTTTGAGTTTGAGTTTGTCAAATAAGTTTTAATACATAAAGGTCAATATTATACCACCCAAATTCATTTATTTTCGTATTAGTCATGGTCAATGCTAGTAATATTTTGATTGCATAGTCTCAATGCACATTTCATCGTATTCGGCAAGAACGTCAATTTATTTATAATTTTATTACCTGGGATTATGAATAGCTCACTACTAACAGAATGCTAATCGCCCATATGATTTTAAATATAGTAAGTACTAATGGTATATTAATGTTTTAATGTTGGACATCATGTCACTGACTAAAATAATTCGTATAGATTTGTCGAAGCTACTGCCTCGTTAGCCTGGAGTCTGAATTTGTGTCCGGTTGTTGGCAATAGGCTAGCCCCTTATTATAGGGGACTAAAACATAACTTCTATTTTTTTTTTCTTAAAAAAAGCGTTGCCCTACTCTAGGAACTTCTTTATTCTCACCCTTATATTCATAGCATTATGATCTATCAGTCAAATTTTAACGCAAACGCGATAGTTACGTTTACTCACTTGCAAACTTACACTAAGGCCTCAGACTTTAATACCAGCTGCCGCCCGCGGCTTCGCCCACGTAATGTTTCAAAATAAAAGTGAAGTTAAAAAGTATTTTTCATAAAAGTTACTGCTTATAACATCAGCTATTTGCCAGTGAAAGTCCCGTCAAAATCGGTACAGCCGTTTCGAAGATTAGCCGGAACAAACAGAGAAAGAGAAAAAAAAAACAGTTTTTTTATTTTATGTACCGTATATATTTATTATATATATAATATTTATTTGTATGTATAGATAGATAAGTCTGAAATATATAAAACATAATATACTTAATAAAAAGTAAGAACTTCCACAAATTCTTCAAAGAAACCTACCACCCACAGTTTCTATTAATGCTAAGCCGTAAAGTACTGAGAACCAAACTAAACCATTGAATAACAACAACACCTTACTGTAAATGACTTGACCACTCATACGCTAAACTAACAGTTACTTGTACTACAAAAGCTAGTTTAAATTTTAGTACGGGTCTACTTATAACCGGCATAATCTGCATATTATAATCCTAGAATGGTTTGCCAGACGTGTTGATATGATTTGATTTGATTGGACACCGAAGTTGGTCACTGACAGTGTCCATATAGCCTCCTAGGATATAGAGCCCAAGTGGCTACTAATAACGGCTATCAAAGAGGTGGAAAATGTTGAAAAGATGAAGACTAAGTTTTAAAGTAAGACTGTGGATAAGCTAAGAAATTGTGTTTCGGAGAGCATCATGCAAAATCTATGACTATTGCACTCAGACAGGGGCCTAAGTCTACTAATTTATAAACGTTATAATGGTCTCTCAATGGTGAGTTTTTGACAGATTTGCCATACAAAAACTGTCAAAAACTTAAAATATCTGAATTAAAAAAACGAATATCTGAAATTCAGATATTCGTTTTGTCTAGTAAATTTTCGAGGCGGTGCAACTAACATGAATTGCAACGGGCCAAATATTGATATTCAGCATGTCTGCTAAAAACATGCTGGATTAGACTTCTGAAGTATTCATTGAATTTCGTTTATCACCTGGCATTGTAAAGTAAGAATAACGTTTATTTGGACACAGTTCGTGAAACACAAAATATAAAGAAAGAAAAAAGGGAATAATAATGTTTAACAACAATAATGTGTGCCTCACGGCTGCGCCAAAAAGGTTCATTTCAGCATTCATGCCAGACAAATCTGCCTGGCGCTGGTTATGTAGTTACAGCTAACAGCCTACCTGTATGGGAAACCAATGACGTCAGTTTATGTATGTATGTTCCTGTTCCGAAAGAAGAATTTCTGTAGTAATAATTCTTAAAAGCAGTCCAAACAACAACAATTTCAGTACAATGTGTGATTGTGTGGTCAAAGCGAAAATTCAAAAGCTACAACTCAGTGATCAATGTCGAATTGATGACCATCGTGTAATTCAAACCACGTATTTGATAGTAGCAACAGTTATGGCCTGTAGTAGCCGCTCGCCCAATTGAATAACGATTTTCTGCGCGGGCGCAAGCTAGTGTTGCGACTGAGTCGATTGTTATCGATAAACGGATTAAGTTTATATACGTGATGGAATTGTTAATTGTCAACAATGTGTAGTGTTTTGTAGCAATTAACGATATGGCTAATAAATGTTTTATAGTTTTAATTATAAATTATAATCAGTTTATTGCGAAATATATAATTTTATATAGGTACTTATCTGTTTTCTATAAATAATATTATTTATTGCTTTCATTGAAACCTTTAACACATCTTATTAGATGAATTCTGTGTTTTATTTCATATTCATTCTAGCAACACACCTATTGACCTATATTTTGTGTTTCAAAAAAAAAAAGAAAAAAAAATCTTCAAAAATTACCTTAATCTTTGTACCGTTAATGTTCTAACCCGTGTGAAAGATATCGACACTGTCCCCTCCCTACAAAATCTCAGGCTCCTTATCGATGATTTACAAATTGTACAGACGGACAATGGACATAGGGGAGGACCGGTCGCCAAGGTCGGGAGTTCGAGCCCGGGAGATACACTTATTTAACGTAATGCGGAAGTTTTTTCAAATAAATGATTATTCAATGGAATATTTAGTGAGTGTTTTGTATTGCAGTTTCTATAATGTGGGAATATTTTGTTCTTAATGGCGATATAAGGGCGTGGTGAATTCTTTGTTTAGTATATTTATGTGGGCAGGGAAGTTTTTTTTTAGATTTATTGTTTTTTTTTTCATTAACTTTTGTAGTAATAAATACTACTGAGCCCCCAGTTGGACTATTATTAAAAATAGTTAATTAAGTATTTAATAAAAAAATGGAGTGTTCACAAGTTGTAACGTTATTGAAAAATAAATATCGTAATTGTTAATAACATTAGCTTGTCAGCAAACATTGTCTACTAATTTATAAACGTCACAATGGTGTCATAATGGTTAGTTTTTGACAGATTTGCCATACAAAAACTGTCAAAAACTAACCATTATGACACCATTGTGACGTTTATAAATTAGTAGACTTAGGCCCCAGGTTAAGCTCCACCAACAGGTGATGCACGTCTTTAATTACACCGTACACATCACAATTTGGTGAATCTGATTTCCTCATCATCTGTGCGAACTTATTCAGTGGAACGGGACCAGATACTAACCTGAACGCTGTTACAATTAAAGGTCTACCCAAACTCATATTAAGGTGGATGCTCCAAGGTAGCCCGCGAAACACACATTTTCTTACGTTTTTTGCAATTTGCTGGTCAGTATCAGCTTGTATGTTGATCTAAATATGATTGGCGGCTATATCAGATATTTATCTATAGAATTATAGTCATAAAAATCATCAATACAACTCTCTTAGTTCATATAATCCTTTTGAATGACTATTTCATGAAAGTTGTATTGCTGATTCTAATGATTATAATTCTATAAAGCCATATTTGTTACGGTCGCAAATCATATTTTAATCAACATAAAACCTGACACTGACCTGCAAATTGCAAAAAACGCAAGAAAATTTGAATTTCGCGGGCTACCTCGGAGCATCTACCTTAATGAGCCATGGTATTCGAGGAGGCCATCAACTCTATCAATGACTCTGACCATAACTTTTCATTTCTAAAACAAAAACACCATGTTGATGAACCTACCTAGTTATACGCCAGGTGGTGCGTTGTATACTTGTATTCCGTACAACGAACCACCTCTTATAACTAAAGTCCTTCAAGTACTTACACGAGCCCATTGTCAGCCCATAACTCTTGCGCACAACTTACTTACAACACAGCTTACACCAACAATTTTGCAGAACATACAGACAGACAGAAAACAGCACCCGTTGACTCTCATGACCTGTTTAGATTAACGGTCGAGTTTACAAGCGAGTAGATTTTCGGTAAAAGATTAGTGATCCACTCTCCTATTATTGTTAGGTATGATTTACGATTGAGAAAGTGGGTCGATTTGATGAACTTTGCGGAAACGGATATTAGTGTTTTCTGCTAAATTTTAGTGTTTAGATTATGGTGTTTTGAAGTTTATAGGTAATGAGTGCAATCTTGGTTTGTTTGTTCCGGTGGAAAGTAGGTTTATCAAAATTTACTGTTAATTTTGCAGTATTAGTTCTCACTGGGAATAACATTGAGTAGGTTAAATGTTTAAAAGATTATTTTATGGATTGGTTCATGAGTGCATTAACTGAAATATCTCCTTATTCTTCGAGCTACTAAAATTGTTTCGTGATTATACGATGGGCATTATACTAAAGTCTTACTACAGCATTTTGTAGTTACAGTGATAATAACTTTAAATAATTTCATGTTAACCTAGGTACTTTCCTTTATAGCAGACCGGATTAGGACAAAAACAAAACCATTATGAAAAATTAGGACAACGATTTAAATAATAATTTATTCACGCTTTCCACTAAGTCTTTCACCGCTATTCCACCGACTGGCAAAACTAAACACAGCATAAGGTATACAAAATCCCAAAATAACGCTGATCGTATGAATTTGACCTATCGTGTGAACGTACTGTTTGATTACTGGACCAGATCTGTTGTGATATCACATCTCAATATAGGAACACTTTGTAAGGATTCCTGATGCTTTCACGAAATTAATTAATTTAATTAAATAATTACTAATATTCAGGGTGTCTAAAGGCAAATGAGGTAAAGCGAAGGGGTCCATCTATCATTATAAAAATTAAAAGCTGGGATATTCTGAACAGTTCAGAATATTTCGCTTTAATTATTTTCAAGAAATTTTACACTTTTAGTTCAGTTTTGAACTAGTTACGTTGAAAATTTCTTTATTATTATAAAGTATCAAAATACGATTAGCAAGGTTTACCTCTCATCTGAAGTCTTAAATTCGGGATTATTTAAATAAAGACATAATCCAGCACTTCGTCTTGTCTTCAAATTCCGTAATAAATAACTCGTTAGTTATCTTGCTCCATCTTTCTTTTCTTTGGCGAATGTAACTCTTTATCAATGTTGGTTATTGATTTGTCAATTAAAATGAAAGCTTTTTGTTTATAAAATTGTTTGTTCTCATCTCATCCATATCATTCTCCTGCCCTTATCCTAATTTATGTGTGTTCAGCGCAACATGTGTTTTCCTCCATACTTCTCTATTAGTCGTCATCTCGGTAGTCACCCCCTTTCTAGCCATATCATCTTTCACACAGTCCATTCATAGTTATATGCAAGTCTATAGCCTTCATAAATATCTCCCCCCAACTTATTCTTTTTTGTTTTTTCTTTGCGTCATATTTACCGCTAAGTTTTTTTTTTTTTAAATATATGCTACAAAATTATAAATATTTACGTAGAAATGAAAAATTCATACTTATTTACCTAATGACTTTAAAATTTCTAAGTTTTTATTAAATGCGATTTTTGGTGAATACTGCAGGGTCTTAAAAATATTTTATAGTAACTCAAAAATCTACCCTTTACATGAAACATAATGAAGTAATTAATATCTACAGAAATTAAAAGACTAGATATAATATATTGTAATAAATTAATAGAAATATGTATAATTATGAATATTACATTAAAACATAAATACATAAGATGATCAGTCAGGTGGTATGGTCAGTGTTTGTCTTTGAATTATTATTATTCCTTATTATTTTTTAAACATATACCCACATACTTGAAACATCGTTCAAAAACCAATTCAGTTTTATTTTCGTTCGTAACCTTCTACCTTGGAACACTTCTATAAATAAATTAAAGGATTGGACTTGAAACCCAAGTGGCACTCCATTTTATATTTTACTATCAGTATGAGATAGCTTACTGCTTCATAAAACACTTCTAACAGCAGTTATCTATGACCTGATTCAGAAGCCTTAAAAGTCGAGGTTAGTGGTATTAAAAAGATAGAAATTAATTAGTGGTAAGGTAGGTAGGGATTGCCTCGTTGGGCTAGTGGTCGCAAGCGCTACTGCTGAGCATGAGGTCCTGGGTTCGATTCCCAGGTCAGGCACAGTGTTATTAGGTTGTCAATCAGGAATTTCTCAGTAGCAGCTCGGAGTCTGGATTTTTGTTAACTTGATGGCAATAGGCTCACCTCCTATTACATGAGACTTAAACATAACTGACGAAATGTGGGTGTACACCTCTGCTTAGCTCTTTGCGGAAAGCAAGTACCTAATTGGCCGATTTGAAAGATCATTACTTAGGGCTGATTTCACCAATGAAACTGAACGTGATCAGCACATCTAAACCGAATTCAAGCGCTGTCAGTGTCAATATTACAAAGAAAATAATGACACTGACAGCGCTTAAACGTCGTTTATGTGTTGAACGCGTTCAGTTTTCATTGGTGAAATTCTCCCTTAGAGGTTATACTCTTCTGATTTTAATAAATAAAACATTTGCTAAAAACAAAAGAAACTCTTTTGTTTTATAAATTAAAAAAACAAATGAACCACATTCTAAAATCTCACACGTCATAATACCGAAAAATATAATTTCAGTTGTTGATCCTTAAAACTGTGTTGGTGCAGGGGTTACCTGGTGCCATGAGCTATAAATAGCCCCGCACTCGCACCCCATGTAGCCCATAGCCCATGGTTAATGTACAGAGTATATTAACTGTACGACCACCAGCTTTTATGGCTCTTTTAAGTTTTTACCTTTGAAAGTTCTAGCTTTTGAGTGAGAGGCACATGTAATATTATCTTCGAGAAGTGATTTTTAATGTTTGTGTAATCAGAACTTAGATTTTTTTTGATTCCAAATGTATGTACTGAAAGACACTGAATTTCAAACTTATAGGATACACAGTTTCTTCGCAGAAAAATAAATTAATAAATAAATAAATAAAAAGTTGTAGGCATTTAAAGCACAAAATGCCTGATTCAGTGTCCGGAAATACTTGTACTTACTCCTCTTTTATTTAGGATCCAAAACCTTAATTAAAATTAATCAAATAGAATATACTTAAACTTGTCAGGAGGTGGCGAAAAAGGTCAGATAAAATATGTTGACAAAAAAAATTCGATCCATTTGCTAAATTCTTTAGTTTTTTTTTTTATTTATTAGGGAAAACAAACAGTGACAAATTACATTTTGTAGGAATAAATACAAATAAATACGGCCAACTGTGTAACCAACAACATTTTCCACGGAATAAACATAAAAAAATCATCTTTACTAACTATTTTTCTTTCTGTTGTCCGACGAAAAGACTTCATTATCTTTCGTTTACTTCGAAATAATTACTCTGAAACACCTGTACAATATAATCAACTTACTCATTCATTATCAAGTACCAAGCTATTAACTCAACTGCGAAATAGGCCTAAATCGTCAAGTGCGATCGATTATTGTGCATCTTTGCCCATGTCGATGTCGCCGCGCACAAAGGTGAACGCAGGAAGTTTACGTAGCACGTGCGAGCTTCCTCACACAGGATGTTTTAAAATACGAAAGCGATTTAGAATTAACAATGGCGGTTAGTACATGCGAATTTGATTTGGAATGTTGTGGGTGGTAGTGGTGAAGTTGTAGAAGGTCTGTTAGTAATAACTGATTAGTGATTACCCATAAAAAGTTTATATTATTGTAGGTAAGTTGTTTCCGAGGTTAAAAATTACTTTTCCATCAAAATTGTTGAACTGATTTCGTTGTTTAAAAGGATTGTCTTGTCTCTGACACACTCTCATAACTTAATTGTTTTATTAAAAAAGTAAAGTGAAATCATTTAACAAAAACTATAATTTTAAATAATCGAATCTGTCACGCAAATGTAAATTAATAAAAAGAAAAAAAAAATCATATACGGTACTATTTTAAACATTCCTTCACCGGACATTTTATATAAATCATACTTAGGTCGAATCCGCCCTTAGTAACTTATTGTTTCGCATGCTCATGTGTGGTAGTGTTCAATTGTTTATTCTGTCAATTACCACTGTTCTGCGGTTTGTGGTCAAACGCAACACAAAATATTAGCCTAAAAGGACCACTACAGAATACTAATAAGTTGGTTAAATGAACTCATAGTACCTACTTAGGTATCTAAAAATGTAATATTTCTTCAAAAATGGCAAAAAAGGGTGAAAAACGCATTTTTTCTAGGATTGACATATTGCAGAATTTAAATAATTTCAGGAAGTTTTACTCCTTTTAAATAATCATACTTCATTTGTTTTAGGTGTTCACTGTTTAAACGACTGCTTGAATAATAATAATACCACCCTGTTATTGTCCCACCGCAGGACATACAGACACAACTACTTTACTTACTTTTTAATAATATCCAAAATGTAGTACCTTTTGCATCTTTTTATTTTATGGTAGCGGTCGGTACCAACCTGTCAAATAATGAACCTACGATTCCGTGCATTTCGTGCGTATTACAAGTATACGTACACAATTAGCACTATTTATTTATCACCAGTTAATGTGTTGTGTGGTGAGATTTAATGTGATTGTTTGTACATGCATAATTAATATAACTATGTATTGACTGGGTTAATTAGTGGGGTTGTGTATAAGCAGAGTAACTGTGTATTGTACATAGTAATGAGGTGTGTAAATAGTTGGTAAGTACTTGATTTGCAAGGCATTTTACTAATTTTGTTTAGTTTTAACATGAGTACCGTTTTTTGTAGGTATATTATAAAAGTGTTTTATTTTGATTGATTTTGTTTTTTGGTAATTTTAGTTTATGTTTAACTGTAATCACTATGTACTTTCCGTACATAGTGATTTTTTTTAACTCAGAAAATGTCGCAATTCTGAACCTATGAAAAATGCCTATAGTTTTCGGGTCACCGGCAGATCTGATATACGTATTATAAATAAATTTTCTCGTTAAAGCACGAACGATGTAATAGTATCTTCCCCAAAAAATTTTTTTTTTCTTTTTTTTAAATTCTAAAATATACTTGTTTTATATACATATTTTCATCTGAACTAATCTTAATAATAAATCTCTCAATCATAATAAGTAATAATGATTGTCTCTAGCAGGCTATACAATAAAGAATCACCCTATACAAACTCATAAAGCCATGTTTACAAACATGAATTAAAAAAAAACCGCCGCCCGCGACATCTGGCGCTAGCGTTATGTAATTATTTATTTTATGAACACACATCAACAGAATAGTAACACATCTACGTTTACGTTTTTTTTCTCTTTCTCTCTGACATTGTAAATAAATTGCTGTACAATTACTGTTGTTCTGTTATCTTGGTCTGTTAGGTTTTTAATTAATTTGTTTCGTGTATCTTGCATTTCTTTTTTAAAATATTATTATGTGATTTGTTTTTTTAATTTTTTTTGAGAGTATTAGTGGCCCAGTGGTAGGTAACGTTTCCGACTTACGGGTTGTAGGTCGTGGGTTCGAACCCAGGCAGGCACTTTACTTTGTGTAATTTATATCACCACCACTGCTCTCAAAACGGTGAAGAAAATCATCGTGAGGAAACCAGCATGTCCTAGAATCGAAAAATTCGAAGACGGAAGACGTGTGACATCCACCAACCCGCACTGGGCCCGCGTGGTGGATTACGGCCCACTCCATCTCACAGAGGCCTGTGTTTCAACACTGGGTACGTTATCGGCTGATTCTGATGTGTTCTGATACGGTTTAATTGGACTTTGGAGAACATTGAATACTGTATCTCATTCTGCCTAGCCTTTTTCCAATCATGTTGGGGTCGGCTTCCAGTCTAACCGGATGCAGCTTAATACCAGTATTTTACATGGAGCGACTGCCTATCTGACCTCCACAACCCAGAAACTGGGTAATACGATACCCCTTGGTAAGCCTGGTTGCCAGACTTACGGGCTTCTGACGACTCGTAACGAATGTCACAGATCCACGAATGACAGCCGGGACCAACGGCTATTAACGGCTATTGAATATTGTATTTCAAACTAACAAATAGGTATTCAAAAATTCTGTTCTTCTGTTCCATGGAAAAACCAAATTAAGTATCTATCGTCATTTTTTTTCAGAAAAATATTTTTACTAAAAACAAGTCTTGTCTATTCACCTAAAATTAATTCCACGCGTACACGTAAACATCAACTTTTAACGCCCAATTATAAACAAAAATAGTACCGTATATTTCCCTTAAATTTTCTACATACACTAGTTTTTTAGAGCTCTGTTTTATGTCAGAATTCATAGCATCGTATAACACGTGCCCCGGCCCCGTATATCATAGTACGGAGGGGTTAACCCGACGATGCATTTTAAATATGGATACACCATCAGCTTTTTAGTGTTAAATCCTTTTAATAAACCCCTCGTTCTAAATCGGTTTTCAACAATCCTTTTTTTGAATGATTTATTTACTTCGAAGGGTGAAGGGATTGGAGCGCGTAATTGTTTTGCTATTAATAACTTTGTAGACTAAATTGTTGAGATGCTTTTTGTTTTTTGTTTTCGAACGGGTGAATGAACGGCTATTTGGGTTTGTCATAAAGCTTTGATTTATGGGTAACTACGTAACTAGCTTCGGTCCGCTGTTTTACCCGCATTAGTCTCGATACCGCGGGAACATCGGAATAAAAAGTATCCAATGTCCTAACCCAGGTCATGGTCTACCCATGTGGCAAATTTCATTCAAATCTGTTCAGCCGTTTTAGCGTGAAAGCGTAACAAACAAACTCACTTTAGCATTTATAATTTTAGATAGTATTCTACGGTCTGCCGCTATTTTGGCGATTGACAATAAATGTCTGGTGGTGATTGTTTGATTTATAGTAACAAACAAAAATTATAGTCATAATTATAAAAAAAATAGCATTAGCATTATCAGCTAAATGAGATGCGAAAGAAGAAATACTAACTACTATTAAGAAAAAAAACCTCTAACTTACCATCATTTTTGGCAAGTTTTTGACGTTAATAACCACAACTAGATTTTGAAGGTTTATAAATACTGGAATTCGCTTTCAGGTGTATTCAATCTTGGTACTATAGCGTATAGTTTAATATATAAACCGATATTAAACGCAATAGACTGACTACAAGAAGTGACCAAGACTGAAAATATACTTATAAATAAGATACAACACATACACAACATATACATAATGTAATAAGAAAACAATGTAAGTAATAAGAAAATAAGGATAATGAACCTGTAACTAATTTTAATCTGAAGGATATATTTATAGAACTTATACATTAATCTGGAACTACATCTAAATCAGATACAATTTCCACCCCATCAGATAAAACGAAAGGCGATATCAAGATTGAATATAAAGTTATATGAACACAGAATAAAATCTTCTCCCCTTTAGTAAAATCAGTGCTGCAGTGAATCAAACCTGAGTTATTTTATATGCTTGTTTATTTAATGTTTAAATTTATACCGTGCCAACGACCGGTGCCGTGTACTGCAACGAAAGTTATAATTATATGTATAAAAATGTTGTTAAACGATGGTATGGGTTCCGTGCAGGAAGATAATAACGTGTGAGAAAATGGAGTGAAATATTTGCTTTCTTCTACTAATTATGTTTATTTTGAGCCTTTAAATGAGGTTAGCTAAAATTAAATCTTCTTTTTCTGATATTTACATTCAAACTATCAGTAATTTTGAATATTTTAAGAATATTTTAAGTCCTTCTTTGTTGAGGTCTGTCGGCTAGATCATGTTCACCACTTTCAACATCGAAGACACTGGTCTTCGTTGCTACATCATTATCGGTATCCTGATCTATTTCAAGTCTAACTTTTATTTCTTATAAACATGTATTCCTTGTTTATTAACACGATTCTTGTTTGTTTGCTCCTCGGATTCCAGAAATCTGTCGAAATACACATTGCCCAGACATATGCACTGCCCTCGATCAGAGTGTCATTGACAACATCCTAATATTTCAGTTTCTTAATTAATTCAGTGTGACCTCGTAAATTTTGTGTAAAATAGCTTGTTTTTTGACTCATCCTCGTGCATTGATCGTAAGAAATTTTCCTGAATGTTGGCTTGTTTTTATTCAAGGCAATTTGGGTAATTTATTACTGGTTAAACAGTGTATGGTGTAAATTGGCAGGGATTATCATCAGCAGTAGACTGTTAGGCTACGTTGACTGATTTATTTTTGCTGCTTAGTTGTTCTTATTTAATCGAATAGCGTGAAGTGAAATGACTCAATATTTCTGGTCAATTCTATTTTTGTCTAAAATCATCTGAACTGTTTTTCTTTCCGGTATTCAAAGAATATGTGGTAACATTATGAAATATTCTGTTGACACAATATTTATTTTTTGTACTGTGAGTACTCAATGTATTTCTTGGTATTCGGAGTGTAATGCACTTATTTTAAGACAGGCACTCGAGTAAGCAGCAAGGAGCATTAATTTTCTGGTGTGCCTAGCTCTATGATCTGTAAATCATAAAACTAAATCGCAAGTAAAATTATCTCTTTGGCAACTGTCGTCTAGTCCAAGACACTCTGGCACCAGTTTTCCACTACGCATCTCGAAAATCCTATCCACAATACCATATATTTTTAGTTACATAAACTTTAAGTATTTCAGTAAGCACTACACTTACCGCCCCATTTCTGAACCTTTTGACATTTATTAGTTTTACGCACCTTGTATTTTAGAGGTTAGAGCTTCGCAACCAATGTGTGTTTCGTATTGCATTTTAGTGTCGATGAATGTTAGAAAGGCTATTTTTAGGACTACAGATGTTCCTTCAATATGCGTATAGCCAACAAATATGGCTAGGTTTAAAATTGGCTATTGTTTTTTAGCTCTGGCGAAGGAATGTTTATTGTAGAAGATGTGTCTTGAGTAGACATCTGGCACTGTGCAAAAATTTTAAGTATTTAACTCTCCATTGTTATTCTACAGATCTATAATGAGTTTTGTCGTGTTCCTCAACTATACTAAAGCTAAAATAGGTCATAGCTTTTAAAAACCCAGAGTTGAGAGATGTTGAGTGAAACTTCATACAAAGCGATAACCTGAAGTTTTAGTATTATAATAATATTGTTATCATCCAAAAGGAGCCTCATTATTAAAAATTAGATATGTCGTCTATCCTCATTAAGGTTGGTTAAATAAACAGTTAATGAACAGTTTATTTTGTACACTCCAGTTGTAAGATCATTATTTCTTTTCTTATCCTTTATTATATATTTTCTTCTGCTAGTATTGCGAGATTTTTAGGAAAATATATAACAAGATGTTTTGTGAAAAATATATGATAATAATAATTATGTTCTTCTTTTGTTACAGAAACTAATGGATCCCAATAAGAGGAGTTGAGTTTGTCGGTGAAACATGACGTTCGCCGCCATTGCGTTTTGGCGCGAAATGCCGATCGCCATCACGTTCTTGCTGGCAGCGGCGTGTCTTGTTACAGCCAGAGATATTGTTTTAGGTGAGTTTTTTTAAATTAATATGTTATTATGAAAATATTATTGTTGAACATTTTGAAAGTATAAACGCATAAAAAAATAAACTGTTATCCATTTTGTCATAAGTGTGTCAATGTCTGGAAATGAGTATAGGACTGATAATAATTTCTAATAACAACGTTTTTATGAGAATTTTATAATTATAATAACATAAATGGGCTGTTGAATTTAAAAATGTCTAACATGAGGCATTGTGTCCAGGGTCTAAAGCTGAATAATAATGCAGGATTAGTAAGAAAGACCAGTTAAGGATGCACGTACCTACTTCCTTTTCATATTTTACTTCAACAATTATTACTCAGGCGCCTTGACCATTAAACATCAATTGCCAAATAATCGTAGGAAGTAAGAATACTGTTGTAACAAATGTCAACTATATCAAAAGACCAACAATAGGCCCCAAAATACACGTGCTGAATGTATATGGGCTTTTTAAAGCCAAAACCCATGAATTTGGTATTCAAAATCCATCCGTATTAACAAAAATCTGGGATGGGATACCAAGAATTTTAAATTCTAACGGCTTCATAGTATGAATACGAATTGGTGTACCAAAATCAATTGTAGGGCCTATACGTATGTTATTTTTGGCAGTCGGAAATGATTTCTTTCGTCCGTTTATTATTCAAAGTGGGTTTAAGGCGCCATGTCGAGAATTATATTGTCATACTCAACGCGTAGGGCTTGATCGGTATCGAGTACAATCGGTAGAGCTGCGCCAACGATATTTAAATATGGTTCCATAATCGTTTTTTTTGGCAGGTACAGCGTTTGTAACTGTTTTTTCGGTTGTGCTAAATTCTAAATCAGTTACACCATTGGCTATTTAAAACTTTGTGGAGATATAATTTGTAACTAAATTGTGACTTCCACGTGTTTCGTTTACAACTTCATCGACTTTGTATCACAAGTTAACACTGAAAAGTTAATATAGAACGGAAAAGGTTATTACTTCACGGTCACAAATCGATTGTTCCCTCCTCAACCCTCTCATTTGGTTCTCATTAGAAGCACCGGATGCCTAATTACTTTAATAACCAGTTAATTTAGAGCCCTTTGCTCTCTTTTCGAATCTTTGTCATTGTGTCTGGCCGGTCCAGCGTACGTCTGTGGGAGGTCGTTTTATGTTGGTCGTTCTGATCTATTTAATATAACGTCCTGTGTAGTTATTATGTCCTGGTACATCAATTTGATTGAGGGATGATAATTTGTTTAATTTGTCGTGATTTTTAGGTCTGAGAGGATGTAATGGATTATTTTTATGAGTGTGTAAATGAGATGTGTATTAAAATCTGTCGTCATATTATTGCTTTATAAAAATTTGAAAAATGAGTATGCTAGAAGCTTTGCTTTTTAACCAGTCAAGCTTTAAATGTTACCTACATTTAAAGATCTGGATTATTTGCACAGGTTATCCCTAATCACCGGGGCTTTTGCAAACTTCATGATTTCGACCCTCATATTTTGTCATATTATCTTTTATCTTAATACAAATAAGCAGGTATCTCTATCTTCTATCTTTTTTATAGGAACTCAAATATTTTCGCCGTCACTATCAAAACCCAAATAGAAATTGTGTACAATGATGACATTCTGCGAATATTTTTTCACGTGTGGACCTAAACAAACATTATATTTCATCGTAATGTTATCGAAATCTTATAATGTATTGGTATTAGATAAAATTATTTTGCTTATTCGAAATGCTTTGGGGCTGTTCTAACCAAAGCCAGATATCTTTTATCCGTGGAATGAAACTGACATCTGACAGATTGTGTATCGAAAATCTGTCAAAAATTAAAAATAAATTCGCGCTTAGTTTTATTATTTTGCATATGAACTTGCAACGTTCGGGATCAACAGGATTCTTTTCTTGAATGATTGGTTTACCCATTGAATGATTTATCTGGTGATGGATGTGTTCATGCATATCAGGCACAAAAACATGTAAATCACAAACTTAACAACCATCTCATGTTAAGACGGAACTAAACAAAAGGCCTCCAAGTTTCCTTCAAAGACGAAAAAATCTTAGGTCCCACGTAAACGATTCCATGGCAAATCAATATGATTTCGTATTGCATACAAATGGCATGCGCGCGACGGATGTCGGCGCCTTTTGCAACAGTGCTGCCAACACAACGGATGACAACTGCGCCTGAGCATCCTCTGGCCCTTGTAGGGTTGGTGATTGGGTGGGATTTTATACATTTGGCGTGAAAAAGTGAAGACTAAATTAAAGAAGAGTTATTACAGTTGAGTTTAAAATAATGCAAGTTTTAAAACCTATAAAATCATAACTATCTATGAATTTGACATAAGTAGGTATTGAAAAAAAAAAGGTAAGTAAAAATGTAAATAGAAAAATTATGGAGTTTATTTAAAAAAGTGTTTTTCGTGAATTTTGCCAAATCACACAGTGGTTTTAAAAACAAACATCATTGTGATACAATTGCCTGCTGTATTTTCTTTAAACACAACAACACACTCCTTTTTATGCAATACAAGCTCTAACTCTTCATTCGAGTCCAGTGCTAAACTTTTCCGCCCTACCAGCCCTTGTATGGTCATCGAACGCCCTGTGAATTTCTATTACATTGGGAAAATCGTGATCAGTGACTTCGTGACGTCCTTACCCAACCTTGGCGACTTGGCCGCCATTTTGTATTCAACTAATGTTATTATGACAACCAAGAAAGCTCTCTTCATATGTGTTTCCACTCATTTTGCGTTTCATATTAATTTTATTTATTAATCTTGGCATGGATGATGGCTTTATTTTTGGATTCGTGGCAATAATTTGTAATGACAAAATGCTGGATTTCAGCGAGTCTAGTGGTAACTCTGATGTGAACGATAAATATGTTATCTCTTTTGACATTGACAGTATTTAAATTAGTAGGTTTTACGTTCATGACATCCATTTTGTAATAAACGTATGCTAATCGATTAATATTCACTCATCATCATCATTATTGTCAACCTATAGCAGGCCACTGCTGGACATAGGCCTCTCAAATTCCACGCAATTCAGGTCGGTCCAGCTGCTACCAGCCACCCTGTGAAGATCGTCGCCACCTAGCTTGAGGGCGTCCTACTTTATGTTTGCCGATTCGCAGTCGCCACATAAGAACACGTTTACCCCAACGGTCATTGGTTCTACGGCTAATATGGCCGACCCATTGCCACTTCAGCTTGCTTTTTTTGTGAGCTATATCGACAACTTTGGTTCTCTGCCGGATCACCTCGTTCCAGATTCGATCCCTCAGAGACACTCCAAGCATATTAATATTCACTGTTGTTTACTAGTCTTAATACCTTTATGTTTTTTGGTAGTATTTCAATCGTATTTATTTCTTCAAGTTCCATAATATTAAATTCATTAATTCAGTGGACAAACACTCAGCACTAATCTGGTAAGGCAATTTTCATGTCAATAAACAGATGCCAGGCATTAATGTCGAATTTTTACAGCTCGTATCTCTCACAGCCAATTTCTCTACCACAGTTTATACTTTCCAAGAAACACGGGCAATTAAATGAGACATAATAGATTTGACATGTACTAAAACCCTTGCTAAGCCAAAAGACAAATAAACCTTTAACTAAGAGACTCTGAACTGTAGTTCCGAAGTGAAGATGATGCTTAAAATGTCGTAAAATTTTTATGGTACGAATGTAAATAAATAGTTTTTCACCGTGTTCCATTTAGATGGTTCACTATAAAAGTTTTTACAACTGCAAGAAAATAGATTTCTGGAACATATTGCGTAATAAATAATCTATCTGAAATGTATGAGAAAAATCTGTTACTAAGAACTTCTATAATTATGTCTTTTGTAGCAGAGTCAATCTCTGCTTCTTACATTCTAGTCTAGATGACTTTGATTATTTCAACCTTGCTACTTGTTTAGCTACGTACTGAATTACTAAATAGGTCTTAAATGTTAAATTTGTTTGTGCGAACTAAAAATAACTATTTTGCGGAGCGGTGTTTGTTTTACGAGATTATGTTTTAATGCGTTTCATCCACAGCTTTATTCAGATCAAACAATGTTTTTATTTCTTCTATATTTTTCTATAATTCTTGTAATACAGCCTTCAGAAGATCCATTACCTTATTTACTTATTATTTCACTGCTCTAACATCCTAACCTCCAGCTCTAATGATTCGACTTTAAAAGACCTCTTCACCGTGGGTCAGTAAATAATGCCAATTATTCAACTTGATATATTCTCACCAAATAAGTGAAACGTGCGCCGCCACTTGTCTCCGGGAAATTTGTCAGGAGCTTGCATAATCTCGCGAGTAACTCTAAACTCATAAATAACGGTTATTTTCTCTCCAAATGAGACTGAATTAATTGGTGTTTTGCAGGAAAATTGCCTCTTTGATGTATGTTGTAAAGATTATAATCAGACAAGATATCAAGAATTATAGTTAAGACGGTTTGTCCTGTTCGAATTTATTACGCTATCTGTCAATTGCAGGTTATCAATTATTGCAATTTTCATATAATTGACGTCGGAGTAATTTAATTTGCATTTAATTTTAATAATTTTAATGATCACTTGATGTAAGTCTCTCAATGAATGTTGCATATCGTGACCAATTTTATCTGTTATACATTCTTGCACGCTTAGGTCAGCCTCAAAGCCACATTAATTCATATTAGGTAATTATACGTCTCACTTATAATATTCATTCAGTCACCATGTCATATGTTATCTTAAGCACTATTGAAATAGCTTCTTCCATTTGCAAAACTGAGACCTAACTACCAAGTGCCCATAAAGATAAAAAGGTCATCTATTACAGACCTTTAAGGGCACCTGCTCTTTCAGCTGTCAATACTGAACATGTGCGCATGCAATGCAATAAAGACAAATCATGAATTTATCAACATGTCATAAATGTGTAAGCAGTACTCTTTTACCTTTATTCATGTTTGAATTTATTGTCACGATGCATTTGAAATTAATATGAGTGATAAATTAAAGTTCCATTTCTGTCTTGTGATTGTACATTACAATAAGCTCAGTAAGTATGCCTGCTGTAAATATACTGCATTATATTAAAAAAAAAAAAAAAAAAAAACACATGTATCATCTCAACATTTTCTTTTATCGTTTTGTAAACGACTCATCTTTTTGCATTCAAAATTCCAAACGTATCTTACTTTTACCACCCTCGTTTACCTACGCAGATAGATGGATATCTAGATAAACTTTGCTTCCGTTCCACGCTTTTGCATCTGCATATATTTCCCCAGTTTGTCTTGTCACCACGTTGCCAGCTGATAAATTCCATGTTTCTTCATTAAACGCTACTCCAGCGGCACACTATAAATCTTGTGTATTTGACGTAGCGTCTTATTTGATCCGTATCTTCTCTTCTATTTCAGTTTTATCTCCCGCACATTAATATTAGCGATATTTATGTCGTAATCAATTTTGCTTATACTGTTAGGTGGGTCAGTTTTGATATACTAATTAATGTTTAAAATTTCAGTTCTTATTGAAAACTTAGTAGTATCTATTACTCATTGTCAATGTTTTTGATATTTGGGTGGCTCATGACATAAAGAGGTGCCATAAAGAATATGAATAAAAATAAATAAATACAATTAACCGCAAAATTTCGCAGGTTAAAGTTAGTCAATAACATTATCATCGGTCATACTACATAATAAAATTATACATCTATAGTTTATTTTTATTTTTATTAATATTTTACTAATCCTACTGTGGTAGGTATATGGTTTGTCACTTAATAGTTTGTAAATTATTCTGTACAATGCATTGGAAGAATATTCTGTAATGTTGTGCAAGAAAATTGAATAAATAAATAAATAAATAAATAATATATCATCATTAACTATGTTATTTACGTGATATTTTACTTCAACCAAGTCAAGTATGTTTACATACCTTACATTAGCATTACTATTTATGTCCCAATCTGTAATATTATACGAAAGTTCCTTCTAAATTAATTTTCCTCGTCCATGTCCAAAGCTTAATGTTTGTCATTGATGTATTCCCGAGCAGCACTGTAAATATTGGCTGTGCCACGGTATGATATGTGTTTCAGTTCATTGCGCTCACGCTTCTATTTGTGACCAGTGGGCATTACTGGACAACTGTAATGTAGATGTGTTGGCTAGCTATTTTGTCATGGAAAATCTTAATTGATGTAGACGAAGAGAGACAAAATTGTACGTGATTATGACTTTAAGATCAACTACTTCTAAGTATTACAGCCCTAATGAAATCAAATTGTGTGACAGTTTGAATTTAATAAATTGGTAACTACTTTTCTAGTTAATTTATTGGTTAATGGTGTTTGGTTGCAACAGCAACGTTGTTTCATAAAAAAATACGAGGGATAGTTAATGAAAGCATTAAAACTCAAAGTTGATAATATTTAGAAATATGCAGAACCAATCTTAATTTAAAACATCAAAGTACCCAATACTGGTCGGCAGATTTTTTCCCCTTAAAGACCTGCAGAGGAGCTCCACCTCCCAAAATGAGCATTAGCAAAAGAGCGAAACGTCACGTCAACGCTGTCCACTGAATGACAAATCATCCCATTACCAACATCTGCTTTTAGAACCTGCAATTTTGATTTCCAAAAACCTCTAAGCCTCTAAAATGAAAGCTCAAATTCCTTTGACAAACATTTCTGCAACAACTAACCAGTTTGCCGGTGCAAGTTTTTGAATGCACATGGTGTCTCCATATTCATTTTACAGTCTGTTGCTATTCTAGGAATAATATTCCTCCATATATTCGCGTATTTTGGTACAGGTGCCCAGATGTGGTGTTCAGTTTTCCTTTTGCCAAAGTTTCGGTACGGGAGTTATGTACCAGCCAATTTGTCTTCTTATTCGGTTGCATCTGTCTGGATTTATTAGGCGCTGCTTTTTTAGTTCTGGCATCTTCAAGTTAGTGAACTTGATCCCAATTACTGTGGACTGACTAATTGCTGATTAACTTGGTTTTGATTCTTTGTGTCACTGTGTTAGCGCGACATATTCATATTTGTTATTGTTTCTATGTTTATGCTATGTGTCATTACCTTAGGGTTTGCAGGACTTTCTAAATGTGAATTACTTTATTTCTTTCATATCTATTTGGTTCAATTACTTCGCATTAACAAGTTACCTAGTTATAAGAGAAGAGAAGAGTATTATATTCTATTTTTAGATTCATGATTTCCATCCATTTCAGTTCCAATTTTCTTCTTATCAGTTTGTTATCTAAATCTGATATTTTAACACTTGCAACCTATATAACAAAAACAGTTAATAAATGATTGTACGCATACACGGCCTGTTTTCGAGAAAGCCCAGTTGTTTCCGCTATCCCTGCAAGCGAGCACTAGATAACAAAATTAATAGCCGATCCAATCTAAGGCTATAAATCTGATAAGAAATATAGGTTCGTTTATTCAATTGGACTGCGGAATCAGAGGCCAACACAAACAGAGAATGGTCTAAGATATCTTATGCCATTTCGATAATTTCAAAATCTACATTATCTTCGATAAGTAATTGTCCGTCGGTACATTATCTATTGGAATTAGTTTATCTTGTATCTTCTTCGGTGGTATCTGTTATATTCATGTTTCAAGCTTTGAATGTCCTGTTGGTCTTGTTGCTTGAGCATTTGAAGTTGTATGTTTGATCTCAGATTGAGCAAATACTTTATGATAGTCTTTGATATCTGTTTAGATATCAGCGCGTTTGGATTATGTCTCTGGTATTTTCAGGCAAATTGCTTGGCATGTAGGCGGGGAAAACCAAGTGCGATTGCAAGCTTGCCATTATTAACGGATATTTGATCATGAATGTTTATAGAAATGGCTACAGCAAAATAACTTTCGGAATTCACAGCAAAAATAAAAAGGATATATCCAATCAGCATGCGGCCTACTCAAAACATTTGCACGATAGATTTATTTTGTAAAAAACCTAGCGAGTTTCTGCTAGCACAGCGGGTCTTCAAAGCATCGTTGTGTACATTATTAAAAAAATTCTCACGAACACATGGGTTCCGAGGGCATGCAGTTGCATCTACAGGCGAAAGTTTAATGTTTAATTTAACGTGTTTCGCAAGGGAAACTTCATTAGGTTAAGGATGCGATGTTTGTTAGTGTGTATCTATGTTTGGATTGTTGCCATCAATATGTTTACGTGTGTTGTTTTGTTTGTGTTATATGATTAAATCTGCAATGCTTGATTAAGGCTATTTAGTATCTGAACTAATATAAACTACAGTTTACTATTCATTTGAAAATATTTGATAGGACAAAATATAACACATTTTTTTTAACTCTATTTATTTATTTACATAATTCAAAAGCTAACAGTCTTAAAATAATAAAAGTAATATGAACAAGTATACATGGATCTCGGTAAAATCGCAACTCCTTTTAAAAAAGGAGTTCCGATTATACCTAATCGGATCACCTTTCAAAATAGTAACGCATGCAGTAGGGTACGCCTTGACAAAAAGAGATTATTGATTGCGCATTGCCCCGGATTGCGCGTAACAAAGGGGAGGGATAAAAATCGTACATTTTTGTAATTACTGCAAGCTCTATTGATTTTGTTACGTTTGTTTCTACTGGAAATATGATTGAATTTTATGAGATTTTTTTGACAAAAACATAAGAGTAATGGAAGTGTATAATGTGGCACTAGACTAATAATGATGACGTCGAATAGCAGGACGCAACTTTAAAAATGACAAAAGTTCTTCGTTTTCAACATACATAAAAGACATCGTAAGTGTAAACAACCTGTAATGGACTTTCCCTACACGTTGAAGTAAGTTCAAAGTTCTCACTTCGGTGTAAGTGATAGGTTAATACATTGCTTACACGGGTCAATTTGACCCATGTTGACACATCACCTGACCATTACAAATTGTGTAGAAAATAAGTAGAAAGATTTAAAGTTGCTGCTTCTATAGTACTATCGTATTATCGCAATGTTAACTTTTATTGTCAATTTGTTTACATATAGAGAATATTGAAAATAGTTTTTAATGCGCATTATAGGCCTCTTTAAGCTTTAAAAAAGAGACGGTATTGTCGTCCATTCTTTCTATTGACTCCAGAGGAATTCCATTTTCATAAATATTTAACGACAATTTCCATATTCATAATATTGAAAAATTTAATTATAAACACGTTCGTGCATATGACTCCACAGTTTTCTGTGTTCTCATTTCGACCTGCAGATTTATTGCTTACCATTTTTTGCTTGTTTATTTGTTTTAAAAAAGACATCGTGTCAAGTTGCACAAAAACCGTGAAGCAGGCAGAGTAATGATTGTATACTAACTGTGTGAATAATTTTTTGTGGTCTTCGGTAGCTACATGTGATTCTTGCCTTGCTTTGATTATCTACTTATCTTTGTGTGCGTTTCCTCTTTCCTATACCTATCTACATCATTGGATATTTTAAAGTTTACAGAAATTTTGTTTCCACGATGTTAGCAACATTATGACGATTAAGTTTTTTTTTTTTTTCGTAATTTATTGAGATATTATTAATTAAATCAGCATCACTTTTAAATAAGACGCGGGTTAAAAACTCACGCAAAAATTAGAGCCAGTTTGAACACCTCCATACAAGTTAGTTGACACTCCGTGCGAGCGAATTTCTTCCCGCATCCCGCGAATCATTCGCCACAGTTTGACCAAAGCTTCATGTCACAAAACATAAACATGAGAAAGGCATACATAGAGAAATCGGCAGAAAAAATTGTTTTAGAAAAAAATAATAACACTGGGAATCGATCCCAAGACTTCGATAGTCAGCACTCGCGTAATCACATTCAACGGCAGACAAAGGAGGCAGATTTCATTATTAAACAAAAGTAATAAAATTAAAGTTTAATAAACTTAGTTATTTAGGCGTGACTTGGCGGAAATCCATTATTAAATACAATAGACGTAATCTATATTTAGTAACCTATTCGGCTTAATTATTCTTAGAGAGCCTTAAAAAACCCTGTAACAAATCGACGTGTTTCACCTCTCAATGAGGCATCCTCAGGATGACGATTGACTTGTCGCGAACCCGAACACGACGTGTTGCTACGCCGCGTGATCAACGTCTATTGTATTTAATAAACTTGCTAAATTCTCAAAAACCTTAATTCGTCGAACTTACCAAACAGTTTAAATCAACCGAATCTTTCTCAGTTCCACCATCTAACAATTTACTAGGAATGCAGAGCGTGTTTTCCTAATAAACATGTTAGTGTCGAATTACTAGGAGTTTCGGCTTACAACCACAACATCGGAATTGTTGCAGTGTTCCTACGGAATTGGGTGTGGGTAGGAATTATTGGACTTCCTAATTATTGTGTTCGGTTTTAAATTATGCTTGTTCGGTTTCAAATTGAGGAGCTCGTGGCTAAGCAATAACAGCCGCACCGGTCGATTTATCAGGTTAAGCTACGCTTACCGGGATTAGTCCGTGGATGCATGACCATCTTTACTTATCGAAACCCCTCCGTGCCTTGGAAAGCACGTTATGCCGTTGGTCCCGGCTGTCATTCGTGGAACTTTGACAGTTCTTACGGGTCAGAAGCCCGAAAGTCTGACAACCAGTCTTACTAAGGGGTATCGTATTACCCAGATAATTGGGTAAATAATATAAAAATAGTAAAAAAAAGCAAAGTAATCTTACAAATCGATGAATTTTATTGATTGATTTGTTTGTTTATTGGTTCGTCTACCGATTGATTGATAACCTCCACTTCCAAATTCAAACCTTTTCAGTTCTTTTTGTTTTTAAATCCAATACTTGATTGATAACTACCACTTCACAATTCAAATTTTTCAAGATCCGTTTTCTAACGTATTTTTAAAACGGTTTTCAAATAAAAGCTTAAATTAGTTCACATGAGCATGCTACTAAATAAATATTTGTGCTGAATCGTGGCCTGTCCTTGGATCGTCGTGAAGGGGACTGGGGTAGGCAGAGGGCTAGCTATAACGGGAGCAGTAGTCAAAGCTATTTGTGAACAACAGAAGGTAAATATGGGTTTGTGCTAAGTAAATCATGTTAGCTGTTAAACTAAGTCTGGATTGTTTTGGTTTTTGTGGTTTTGTTTGACTAATGTGTGTAAGTGAATATCTATATTATATCCCTGGGCAAGTATTTTGTTGACGATAGGGCTTGCTTTAATGAACTTGCAATATTTTTAAGTAACAATTTACACAAATAACAATACTAACAATACAAATTCCGTTTTTTCTGTAACAACAAATCTCATTTAACAAACTTTAAAAGATAATTTAACAATTGATTATATTTTTATTAGTCAGATAGCCCGATTGTAATTAATTATTACGAACCTGGTTCTTTGTACTAAAGGATAAAATAAAATAAAAAATTAAATGTAAAAGTTTTTCAATCAATCAAGTTAATTCAAGTTTTTTTTTTCAATATTAATTTGTTTTTTTTATAACTACATAAACTTGTTTTATAGCTTTCCTTACTAACTTGAAAGTAATCAAACTCAATATAGCAATTACAAAATAAAGTTATTATTTTCCCATAATTGACAACACTATACTCACTACCGGGTGTATAGTTGGTTCTAATAGTAATGATACTGGCACATCACTAGTCCGAAATGTTGCATTAAAATAACATTAGCCTTGATTAGTAGTTGTTTTTTTCAATTACGTAGATATTTCCTGTAGTTATGTGATTCACAGTATTTTGGTCGGAAGTGGTTTTTTTTACGGATTTTTTTTATGGTTTCGTATTCAAACGGGGCCTTATTAAACATTGATAAAAAATGCTAGGAAATGTAGGCGACAACTGTCATGCCATAATAAGTAATACTGACATACAAAACATAGTCCCAATTGCCTATACGTACTTAATTCCGACTATTTATTCAAGATTCCCACCATCAAAAAAAAAAAAAAACAACTGCACAGTGTAGGTAATGAATTTTTCGACTCATTCGCAACGGTGACTGCATTCAACAAAAAATCTTAGGCAGTAGCCAGTACCTAGATAAATGCAAGCGTAATAATTGCTGCAAAGTGTTTCTTTTTATGTGTCTGGAGTTTTTTGCTAGTCTGGCCGAGACCTAAGGTCGATGGACATCTGCGGTGCATGCTGAGATTTATTTATGTCCTATCAAATTTAACCTGTTGATTAGGATCTAATGATGATGATGATCTGTTAATCAGATCTAGGTATATGTATATACAATCTTTGAAACAGATTGCTAATCCATAGCTTCATAAGTTCGAAAAAAAAATCTGCTCGACAACGTAAATATCGCAATGAATGTTGTTGAACGGTCAAAATGAAACAGATTAGTCTTAATCGTTGCTGGTTAGTATATTATATTTTTATTTTATGTAATTGATTTACTGTGAAATAGATTGACATAGCTACGTACCTACTTAAGTGTCAACATTTCTGAAAAATAGAGTATTTAATTACCAAACTAATATAATAATTGATTAAAACTAATAACAAAAATAATTAATAATAATAATTAAAAAAAAAAAAAAAGGTAATTTGATTGCTGAATTTCTGTTAATTTCATTTAATGTAATATAATTTATTGTGTTGAAATAATTTTATAATAATTTAGTACATTGTAATATTGATATGGTTTAATACCTGAAATAAATGAATAATAATGAATAAAGGACTCACTCTTGAGTCCGGCGCTCGGCGTGGCAACACGTCGTGTTCGGGTTCGCGATAAGTTAATTGTCATCCTAACGATGCCTTGTTGAGAGGGGAAACACGTCGTCTCGATTTCTTACGGTTTTTTTTATGACTCTTTAGGAATAGTTAATCGGAATAGATTACGAAATGTACTTACATATAATATCTACGTCTATTGTATTGTATCTACGTCTATTGTATTTTATATGGATTTCTGCCATGCCACGCCAGAATGAATTAACTAGCTAAACTTCGTGTTTAAGTAGCAATTAATGTTATCAATAAAATATGAATACGTATACAAGGAACTTTCATGGAATCAATTTATGAAGATAATGAAAACATTTATACGCTAGATAATTCTGTAAGATAAATACAAAATGCTTCTTAGCGCGCATTACAAAGCTTATGGCTTCATAATTAATATGAAAACAACGCTGCATTGATATTTATTGTAATTTTATGCGAGTACGGGGCGTGGTAGTGTAGGTTCTGCAGTAGTTTAAGTTTATACAAAACCGATATAGTTGTGTTTTAAAATTATCCCTAAAATAAGTACATAAAAATCAATCAGCCTAGCCTTTTCCCAACTATGTTGGGGTCGGCTTTCAGTCTAACCGGATGCATCTGAATACCAGTATTTTACATGGAGTGACTGCCTATCTGACCTCCACGACCCAAAATTTTTCTACCGGTTTTTCTATCAGTAAATTTTTTCTACCGGTGTCATGTATCATGTGCATGTCTGCGGGAGCCTTAAAAATTAAAATGAAGTGGTTCAACCAAACAAAAATAACAAATACTTAATAATTTTTCTTCAATTCGCTACCGTTGGGTGTTGCCTGATGCTACTGAGAAAAAAACAGCATAGTATACTCACCAGGTACTTCTTTTTTCCGTATTCAAACAGACTTCTTAGTCTACTGTCCCATACCTCCACAACGCCTACCCAACTGACCTTTACCGCAAGGTGACACCAACACCAAGGCAGCTTGTTTGCAAAGCTCTTCACAAGGAGAATTGTTTTACGACAGAGGACCCGAGACCCGAACAGACCCGAGTGGACCCAAACGGCTAATTGTAATGTAAATACAGTCTGAGTGGCATGATAATTGTATAGCCCATGGTTTAACATATTTCTAATAATGTTAATAGGGTATGCTTTGCTGGGAAAGTACTGTTTGTTTTGAGTGCTTCGAATTATACAGCCTTAATATTTTTATTTAAAAAGAAAAAAAATTGACGCAAAAGAAGTTCTTACAGCCCCCAACAAGTTGGGCGAGCCGTTGGCCGAGCGCTAATTAGGACTGCAATTGAAAACGATGTTAAACGCTTTGGACACATCGTACAAGTCTTAGCTGGGGCTTAAAGCCTGGTACGCGGTGAAGTGCCAACGTAGAAATCATGGGCCTTTTTGCGTGATTTGCCGTTTGATTTGCGTGTATTTGCCTGTGTACTGGGGGCTTACTGAGGGCTTTACGCTGTCAAATCTATCATAAGTTTTTGTGATTGGCTGACCAATCAAATAACTTGATGTGATATATATAATAATAAGTTTCAGGTCACGCTTTACTTGGTTTTGAGACATTATAAGTAGTATACATTTTAAAATATACACATCCACACACCGAATCGAGCCACCCTGCATTTTTTTTTATATACATTACGTCTTTAAATTTTTAGATGGTCGTGGTCGTCATGGTCGTCAAATTTAGAACAATGATGACACCAAAATGAGTCAAAATGTGGCTTCAAAACTGCATGGAAACTTTTTTTGAGGCATCATTATTTTAATGTTTTAGACCTTTATTCAAATTAAATCAAATTCAATGACTTCTATACCCGCATGTAAATAAGCACGGTGGCTCGATTTAGGAGTGTATTTTACGCTTTGGAAAAAAACCCTTTCCAACTATAAGTGGTGCATTATTTTTTATCAGCAACATATGAACCGCAGCCATTTCTCCGCCAAGTGCAGCTAAGTGGCAGTCGGATGTAATGTATGCAGTGTTGAGGAGCAGCTTGCTAAGAGCACTTATTGACGCATCATCAGTACATATATTGTGCTTGTACAAGAACTCCGTGATTGGCTGGTATTGATTTAAGATTTGCATGGCATGATATGTGCCCGACACTTTCGAAGCAAGTGGAAATAAGACAAATATATCATACTAGCTGCGCCCCGCGGTTTCACTCGCATAAGTCTCGATGATGTGGGAATATCGGGATAAAAAGCATACTATGTCCTAATTCAGGTCACGGTCTACCTTTGTGCCGAATTTCATCCAAGTCTGATCAGCCGTTTTATTGTGAAAGCGAAACAAAAAAAGTCACTTTCGCATGTATAATGTTAGTTCGGATTTAAAAGCTGAACCTTTTGGGTACCTTATGATTGACATTACATTTCCCGATCATGACGAATTCGTCACGATTAAAATTGATAACTCAGACACGTTTACTGCTAGATTCTCACGAAAAAACAAAATAATGCGGCCCTCATTTTGTCACAAAGTTTGAGTCATTGCTTCCAAAATTACACTGGCAGAATCAACATCTTGAAAGGTCCTAGCCACTACACAAAGAAAGCCATAACTGCTAAGCGGCAACCCCTCAGCTTGGCGACACAGTAACGGGGCGTTTTGTTGTTCTGTCGTCTGGCTATCGTCTCGCCAAAAAACATCTAGCAGGATCCAGGATCACACAAAAACAAACAAATCACACAGACCTAGCAAAACAAACCTAAACAAACCACACAAACACACAAACTCAAACCGACACCAGACCGATTTGTCGATTTCGACAAATCTTCAGCTATGCTAATCACACAAGTCCAGCCCTGACGGTGATTCTAAGGCTGCCAAAAGAACAAAAGACAGTCTAACTTTCATAATTCCCACTAAAAATACAATCACAATTTCCAAGTTCAAAATGCCAGAACCAATATCATCTGTGACAACCCTAACTGCTCCCTTCTGCACAAAGAAAGGCACAACTGCAAGATCCTGGATCTAACACCTTCAAAAATCTTCAGCTATGCGAATGAAACAAGTTCAAATATAATGGTGACTCCTTGGCTCCCATGAAACAAAAGATATAGCCTACCTCCCAAATATTAAAAAAAATCATCACAGTTTCCATGTTCAAACTGCCAGGACCAAAACCAACTGTGACACCCCTAGCTCTACACAAAGAAAGCCACAGTTGCTAAGTGGCAACCCTAATAGTCCCTCTTCTCAGCGACACATGAGTAACGAGACGTTTTGTTGTTCCGTCGTCTGGCCATCGTCTCACAGGCGTCTGCAGCAAGGTCAAGTGAGTCAGTCTTCATTTTACGACATTAAATAGATTTGGTGAGAAGTTTAAGTTAACATAGAGACCAAAATGTGGGGGTGGTTTGAAACGTTCTGGCTCATTTTCTTAACGGTTTATTTAAAATACAACCCTTGAAAATTAAATAGTCCAACTTCGGAAACTATTGAAATTAAATACTGAGACTATTGAAATTAAATAGTCCAACTTCTCCGAGACATGGACCTAAACACTTCATGTGAACACCAGCACGCGTAGCATGACAACCGGAGAAACGGGTTTTGTCGACGGGAGAATAGATAAAATGACAGATTGTGATTGTTAATCTGTCATTTTATCTATTCTTCCGTCGACAAAACCCGTTTCTACGGTGGTCTACACGTGCTGCAAAAATGTACTTTAACTTTGGAAAAGACCTATTTCGAGTTGCGTCTAATACGTACAAAATAAGACAAAGTAATATTTAAGATCACACCTGTATTTCCCGCTTCATTATCGCCAGATAAGATGTACCTCAAGATAAATTAAAACAAATACCTATATGAATGTGTTTAGTGCCGATGCTGGCACTAATCAGCCTAGAACTCGTCAATCAGAGCCGTTACCACAGGGCCGATTGCTCGCCAATGCTGACTGTTCGTGTAAAGATCCTTTGTATAATTACTAGTCCTTCTGATTGTTCTATTTTGCGGTTTATTTAAGAGTAGCAACAGTTATGTTGATTTTATGTTAAATGACAAAGAACTGCTACAGTGGCCAACTGTCATAGGCAAGTGTGAAGACCACAGATTATAGTGAACTGCAGAGCTTTTAAGTGCGGTTCCAACCAGGATTGTATACTGTTAGATTTTTCACTACATCATTGGCTACTTGGTTGATTATGGTAAAGGAATGAAAACACACATGATGCTTTTTATGTAAATAAGATACTGGCTTTTACGACCGTTTTTGCTATGACGATTATTCTCACCTTGATTGCGTTCGTTCCAAATATTGCTGAAACTGTCCATAATAATTTTAAACCTACCTAAATGTGAATGCTTTCAGATTGTGGGTGGACAGTACATTTTATATTTTCGGAATTCAAAATCTGGCAATAATTTCAACAGATTAATGACCTTTGGCTTACTTACTTTTGGCTTACAAGCTTATGACGTCAACGAATTGTTTAACATACCCTCCACATAACTTCAACATTCTTTATTTAAAAAAGTCTCAAATGAGTCACAGATTAAACATCACAGATGCGCAGGCAGCGGAAATACCTAATCTTTGCATTAGTCTATCGCGGTTTCGCACTTAGCACGTGTGGATATTGGCAGGAATGTTTTGTTTTTTTAATAATCGCGTTCCGGCCTGTAATATGGGATAGAGATGTTACTGAATACTTGAATAGACGTGACTTCGAAAATAAATTCTTGGCTGGAGTGTGAGTGGGTTAATTTCGTCCTTCTAGCCTGCCCTTAAGAACTGACGGATGTGTGTGGAACTGGATAGTAAAGGAATGTTCTAAACCTGGTTTTGAGAGCCTCTATAAGTTTCAATGAGAACCTCAATAAAATAAAGCAAATTATAACACCTGATTATTTTGTAATTTACTACAATTTCCCTCAATCAATCTGCCTATCCTTTTCCCAACTATGTTGGGGCCGGCTCCCAGTCTAACCGGATGCAGCTGAATACCAGTATATTACATGGAGCGACTGCCTATCTGACCTCCACAACCTGGGTTAATACGATACCCCTTGGTAAGACATTTTTTTAGACTTTCGGGCTTATGACGACTCCTGACGACTGTCAGTGACAATATTCAATAACAATTTTGACACTGAAAGCTCTTGATCACGTTTTATTTATGCTGATCGCGTTCAGTTTCATTGGTCGAATTGGCCTAAATGTCTAAGCCCTCTTGTCAGATGGCTGTAGGAGCAAACCCAAGACTTAGGATGAGCTAATAGAAACTGGAATGTGCTAGGTGCTATTGTATTGTGGGTCTAGAAGTAATTGAGCAAAATGTGTCATCAGGTTGCTTGTAGGCGAAAGGTAACTGACCTTTCAATTGTAAGTTAGTTGGAATGCAAAACAAATGATTGTATTGTTCAAAATCATGATTATAAATTTTGTTCTAGACAGAAATATTAAAAGTGGGAAGAAGGAATTTGCAGCTAGATTATCAAAGCATAAAGCCCCATTTACACAATGCAAGTTAATTGCCTGTGGCATACCATAAAATTCAAGCAACAGTTACCTGGTATGTCTCTCAATGGTGAGTTTTGACAGATTTTCCATACAAAAACTGTCAAAAACTCACCATTGAGAGAACATTGTAACGTTTATACATTAATAGACTTAGGCCCCTGGATCCCCAAAGCGAGACCAGAGGAGGTTTACTTCGACATTTCGCCAGTTACTATTCAGTACCTACCATATAATAGGGGGGCGAGCCCGGGCTGCTACTAAGAAATTCCTGATGGAATAACCCAATAACACGGCCTGACTCTGCACGTGTAGACCACGAGTTTTGTCGACGGAAGAATAGACAATATGACAGATAAACAATCACAATCTGTAATTTTTTGTCTATTCCCCCGTCGACAAAACCCGTTTCTACGGTGTTCACGCTACGCGTGCTGGGATATGAACCCAGGAGCTCATGATGGTCAGCAGTAGAGCTACACATAAAACATTCAAAACTATAAAAATAAAATAATAAAGCACGGAATGATTTATGTTATGCCCTATAAACGAAGAAAAAAGGGTCAAACAATAAATCGTTAAAAAATAGGCGCGAAAAGAGGAAAACAGATCCATAGATCATAAACAGTGTATCAGTCATCGTTAGCGGGAATCGACGCGTGCGCAAGCGTTGATCATTAACATGTAAGTACATTGCGTAGAGTACATTGTCTGTTTGTTAGTAAACGATTAATTAGATGCTAATGTGTTTTTGTTTGTTAAAAATATTTTTATTTAAACTTAGAGCACAACAGTGTATAGTTAGGGTCAGTTGAAACCGGGCACAGATAAGAAATAGGTATAAACAGTTCAACACAAACAACTAAACTTACTTACATAATTAAAATAACAACTAATTATTAACACCATCAATTCACACAATCACACCAACGTACCAAAAACGTAACAATAAACGTTACGTTATAACTGTACTGTGACGTAATACATTGTTATGCATACCGCGCCCTCTGCCGGTGCCAAGACGCGTGTCATAATTATATGACGATGATTTATTTGAAATTGTGTTTGGAAGTATGGATGTGGGTAGTTTGGCTTCGAAGACTTGTCAAAAGCCCCGATTACACGGCTTCTTTAAATCTTTTGTGAAATCAAGGGGTTTTAGTGATTGTTGTTATTTTCAACAATCAACAATTATTTGGTTTTCTCTCATGAAGCCATGCCCATTATTGCCCATGTGATTTAATGGAAACGTATAATAACCTAAGTATCATCAGACGGGAGTCCATAGAAATAAACTTTTAGTATATGGGGAGTCCCAATTTAAAATATTAGTAATTAAAATATTTAAAATATAATTAAAATTGGGAAAAAAAAGTGGACATATTTTGGAGTAACATTTAAGTCGTTAGACGGATGCAATATTGAAGGTACAACCGACTTCTAACAAAAACACTACAAAGTGTCTTTGGTTTTGAATTTTCGTTTTTTGCCACTGACTTCCAAAATTAAAGTTATTTTTCACTATACAGTGTTTTTAAAATACAATTTTTATGGGACCACCGCGCAAGGTTTCTGTAAAAAATGAAATGCAAATGAAAAAATATTTTTTTAAATTCCGTCCACAATTGAAAAAAAAAACGATGGTTATAAATAATATAAAATTTACCATACATACGCTACGAACAAGTCGGTTAAAAATATTAGTGATTATCTTCCACATCTATGCTCATCCTAGTACATTTGCGAAATTCAGACTAAAAGCAAACGCTGTTTCACAACTGAAAACTACCAGAAACATCACTCGTACACGTTTTCATGACGCAGGTAGGTACAAGATTTTCATGAAAACCGTAAATGTGTCAATGACCTCTTACGAGGAAATGCTGAAAATCTTGAAATAGACTGAGTATAAGTGTTGTGATGCAAAATGATGTGTTTACTGTCTAAATCTAGCTTGTGCTAGTATCCCATGTCGTATGTACGCTTTAAATAGTCCTGTCACCCTTATGCTCTTTGTAATAAGGTTGCAAAGGAGAACATTGCCGACTGAACCTAGACATATTCCTTCTTGGCAACATGTACGGCGACTGTCTCTTTAGTTCACATAAATTAGAAAAGCAATTAAACTAAATGCCGCTGAAATCTGAAATGGGATACAATTATTTATTATAGATAGATAAGATAAATAAATAATTTATTTGGTGCACACAAAAGACAGAGCATAACATACAAAAACACGATAAAATAATAACTAATTACATACTAGGAAATAGCTACCTACAAGGTGTTTAGAAAATACAAAAATCGCTAATCTTTATCGCTAATTATCGCTAAGGACAGGTTTTTGTTAGGACGGTTCTTGTTGTTTACTTAGTTTTTTGTAATTATAATGTGATACATAGTTTTGATTATATATTTATTTTTATAGAAGCATATTAATTATATATTAGGTATGTTGAAACTGTTTGTACTTCCGTCACTTGTCCCTTAAGGTTCATTAGAAAACCAGCGTCAGACTGCATTTGTCTGGCATTAATGCTGAAATGAACCTTTTTGGCGCAGCCGTGAGGCACTCACTATTGTTGCATTATTTTTCACTTTTTTTATGATTGTTTTTTGTATATGTGTTTCACGAACTGTGTCCAAATAAACATTATTCTTTCTTTCTTTCTTTCTAAAAAAAAAAGTAGAAAACCAGACATAAATTGTGACGGCTTGGATATGACACAAGTGCGGTGTGCGACTAAAGGTTGCACCAAACGGGAGTCAAACTCAGCATGCATCTTAGTTGGTTATGAAGATCTTAGTAACAAGCCAGCTGGTGACAATTTTTCATACCTCATTGACTGTGAATAAAAAATCATGTATTAATGATTCAAGTACGTGGCCAATAGGTATGCATAATTGGTGGTAATGCATAATATGCATGCTTGGAGTATCTCTGAGGGATCTTCGCAAATACTGCACAATAAATACGAACGTCCGTATCAAAGGCCAGCCGGCCAAGGCCGAAACAAATGGGCCCTACTTACCTACAAAAGTCGACTAGGTTTCTATTACGGAAGTGAAGGCTGAAGGTGTTACCGCTGAGTTGAAGGCAGAGCCTAAAGTTAAGAAGGAGCAGCGTGAAGATGTCATCTTGTCACGACTGGCTGCAATTATTCATCGAGACACTACTAAAATAACTACTTTTATAGAAATATCTGCAAAACCCGCAGGCACAGTGAAATCTTCAAATCAAATAAAAATATTTTATTTCACATAAACCTACATGGGCACTTATGAAACGTCAGAATCTAGGTGCACCTATACCGTTACTATACTGCTCTCCCATTTTAGCTGATCCGGTAAGCATGTAGGCTTATCAACAATAGTCTTTAATCGCTAGCCCATGTTCCCCTTTAGTATCCCTCCTCATTGTCAGCTTATCTTTACAGACCTTTCTAAGGCCCCGTTCAAAGTCTCGGGTGATGCGACTTGGAGGAAGGAAACAAGCGACATGCGCACGCGTCTCTTGTTTTCTTCGCGTGAATGTCGTCGCTGCGCAAGTCGCGTCGCGGTTACTCGTGGCATGCTCTAAACTTCTTCTTTCATTTGTTTTCTGCGCAGTCGCTGTCGCAAGATGCGTGTCGCTTAAGGGGGACGCACCAAGGTAACTCGGGAAATTCAAAATTTCTTACGTTTTTTGCAAGTTTCAGGTCAGTAAAAAAAAAGTCAGACAGTCAGTTAAAATATGATTCGCAACCGTAACAAATATAGCTTTATAGAATTGTAATCATTAGAACTTACATTACAACTCCTTATGTTAGAATAATCCTCAAATGTCATGATTTCATGAAATAGTCATTCAATAGGATTATATGAACTTTTTTTTATTATAATTCTATGAATAAATATTTGATACGGCCGCGAATCTTAATAAGACCAACATATAACCTGCTACTGATCTGCAAACTGCAAAAAACGTAAGAAAATTTGAATTTCGCGGGCTACCCTGACTCTTTCACCTTAAGCCACGCTCGTGTCCACGGGGTTTAGGCTCTATTGTGCCTAAACCTGATCCCTATCGAATGTCCTAAGTCTAGATTATAATGCCTCGATATTGGATAAGAAAGTTCTGTACCTATTTCATACAAATTCCCGTTTTACGTTCAATTTAGACCCATTTGGTATTTGATAAATGGTCGATAAGTTCGCTACTTAAGTGCCTTAAGACCTTCAGATAAAGTCTAAGATATTTCGGATTAGAAGGGAGTTTTAGTGTTAAAAGGGACTATTAGATAATACATATATTTATGCATCAAATAAATAATATTGTTGAAAATAACTTAGGAAGTATTTCCTATCCCACTGTATTTTCGTACAACAAAAGAAGAAATAAATTTCATTTATATAACACAGCTAAAAATGAAATGAACAAAGAATGTTCTCATTTTCGGATACTTGTGTCCCTTAACCCAAGAACCCATAAATGGCTTCGGGACCAAACCTCAAACGCAGCACTGACGTTCAACTGAACGAAGAAAAATATAATAAAGACTTTTTATCTGATGTTCAAGTCAACTATTCAATAATCGTTTAGTTGAATTTTGTCATTTCACGCCGTATCAGACACCTTTTATGAAACCAACAGGAAGAACCAAGCTCCCTTATTCATTTTACGCCAAGACCGCTCTATACTTCATTAAGCCTCACCAATTATTCAAACACACTGAATCAGGAACACCGACTACCTCATTTACAATCATCTTACTCTTGTTATTATTTAAATGAACACCCTGTGCAGTCCCGAGAGTGTTTAAATCTGAGGGGTGCTACACACTCGTTCAGATCGGCTCATTCAGCAGTGTTTGTTGAACAGCAAAGCCGATCCAAAGCAATGACTATACATACTCGGGTTTTATTCGGCTCGTGCCAATCGGCAAACTCCGTTCGGAACAAATATTTAAATCGCTAGATTTGCCCTCACCATACTTAGAGTGAGCTCTCAAATGTGTGAGCTTACTCTTCAAAAGTATGGATACTTTTTAATAATGACTTGACTCAATTTTATACTTGTAATATTGTCAGTCTTTCCAGGACAATCAAGTCAAGTCACTGCGTCATTGTGTGTCAGAGGTATCAAAAAGAAACCAAAAAGTGACTACATTTTGTCGCGCTAGGTTGAATCTAACGATTAAAATTTTTGGTTCGGCATCTACCCTCGCTGAATCATGTTTGGGTCGGCTCTGAAACAATTGTTAAGCCGACCAGCTTTTTCCCGACCATATAATGTCTATACAATTTTCGATTTTGCCGCCCGGCTGTACCGAGTCTTGCCGACCCGAATAAATGTGTAGCACCCCTGAGTGTGAAACCAACAGAACACCTTGCTATTGCACTTGGCTTTGCATAAATAAACGCGGTCAAGACAGGACAGTACATTTCTATTATGTTCAGGTGTGGTTCTACTACGGGATAAAGTGCAGAAGGTCGATTTTGGACCAAGTTGTTTTAAAAATGCCTAAAAAGCAAGATTAGAATTTCCTTTGGCACTAATTACAGTGTAAAAATTCGCACATCTATTTCTGCATGGAGGAGGCTATGAATAGATTTGTTTACAGAGGCTCAAAGCGCCTACCGAAAAAAAAACGATATCCTCCTCACCACAAAAAGCATCCAGCCTTGGGCTCTGATCTTCGGTATAAAGTACATACCAGTGACCAACTATCACGATTTCGCGTGTTTATTGTAAAGAGTGTATTGTTTTTTGTTTTAAATCGCTTGAATCGACTGTGGACTGGACTCATTGTGATACAACTATACTCCAATTACTTTAGCATTAGACAAAAACCGGCTAAATAACGACAGTTATTGTGTAATAATATTGAAATGACTGCACTTTAGAATTATATTTTTAATGTAAACGGTAAATAGTTTACATTGCTTTGTACTTATCGTGAAATAACGGAGTTTATAATACGTATAAATCGAAATAACGAAAGGGTGATGAAATGGAGTATAGATTACATTGATTTATTGTATAGTAAAACAAAGTTTTTGATGTCATTTGAGGATTTCCGTTAAGTGATATACAGTGTGAGTCTTCATAATGTGCACATATCGAAATGAGGGATTCTATGCTTAATTTGACAAACGGAAAAAATATTTAAAAAAATCTATTTTTATTTTTTTATTTAATTTTTATGTTTTACCCCAATGTAAAAAAAAGGTGTAACTTTTAAATGATCTATCGCGATGAAACAAACTCAACTCCATAATGATTGGTAGTAATTAAGTGTTCTTATAAAATGAAAATTGTGGGAAAAACCCCTCCCAATTAAACCCAAAAAACCCTCAATTGAAAATAAACAGGTATTTCGTCCAAAAATCTGTTTTTTTAATCAATTTTTACAATAATCGTGAAAAAATATCAATAAGACGAATTTTTTTAAATAAATAAAAAATGGAAAGAAAAATGTATTTAGATTTTATTTTTTATTTTTTCCGTCGATAAAATTAAGCATAGATTCCCCCATTTCGATATGTGCACATTATGAAGACTCACACTGTATTTTACTTTAGTTTTAAAGTCACGTGTCTTGTCGTTGTACTTCTTTATACAATCTTATGGTCTTGAAGGTAACTGCACTGAATCAGATCGAGTAACTTGAAACTAGAAAGTTATTGGAAACTGATTATTATTGTGGAATAAACGGTAAAGTGCATGTTTTATTATTTTACGCTGAATCATAAAATAAAACATACTTAACGGATTTTGAGCACGATATACCATTAAATGCTGAATTCTATTACTGTCCATTACTAGATGTTTCTCAAATATCAGATGGTTCCGGAAATTTATATTGGAAAAAAAGAAAAGTCCCGATGACGATTTATGTAATTGCTTATGGCGGACCTACAATTATATTGTTGACAAATACATTTCAAAATATTGAGATATGAAACAGAATATACCTATTTATAAAACAACATTTTTGTCTCCTTTATTTGTAAACATTGCAATGAATGGTTCAGCAGATGCTTACTTTATTTACTTAACTTTAAGCAACGTCTTATGACTATTGATTACTAGATGTCTCATTTTTCAGAAAACTCGGAAATTGAAAATGTTTAATTACAAAAACAATGGCTAACATAAAAATTGTCTTCTACACTCGATATTTTGGGATACTTGACACATCATAATTTTTTTCATCTTTTCACAAAATATATTATGATATATTTTGTGAAAAGATTAAAAATATTATTATGTAAAAGAAACACAAATACAAAGCGGACATTTGTATTTGAACTCCCACGAATCGAATCGGTGCGGCGTCCACTTCGAATTTCAAAATGATTTTTTCTTAAACCGTTTTAATCCGGGGTTTACCAACAACGGTAGCCAGGATCACTACATCACTACCGGGGCTAAGTAATCCGTGACTAATGACTTCCTACCGAATTGTATTGGAACCCGACGACATCCAAATAGAGTCCGGAAGTCGTCTGCAGACGGACGAAGATGTCCTTTTAAAAATATTTTGTTAAAATGGAAAAAGTAGAAGACTTGACAGAAGTATTTTGTTGGGTTGATGGAAGGAGACGATATAAATGTGAGAGCATAACGCTAAAAATAAATCAGTACAAAAGGCATTCTTGATAGATTAATAGGTAAATTTAGTTCTAACAGATATAGAATAGTCTATTTTGCACTAAGTCCGGATAATTTGCATGTAAACAAACTATCTAACACTACTCCTCGTACGCAATAAAGTCACAGTTTGGCAGCACAGCCAACATTTTCTCTAATAAACTAATAAAGTACATGACTGTTTGTAGAGTAAATTCGTCTTCTAAATTGAGCGCGACGTATTAGATCAACTCATGCGCAGATGCCACAATAGGAGAAAGTTAAAAAGATCTACTCCTAGAAATGATTTACAGTTATTCTCACATAAGTTGTGTAATCAATCAAAATAGTCAAAATAGGCAAATATTTTAGATCCAATCAGAAAAAGCTCAAATGGAGATACTATTTGAAATGACTTCTACATAGTTTAACGTACCAAAGAAAAACTTACCGATGTATCCGTGTTACAAATTAAATCTTTTTGAAACCCAAACATTTCTCACTTCGCCATTCCTAAACCAAAACTCATCAAAAACCCATCTAACCGTGCATCATCATGTTTTGCGATGAACCTTCTGTACCCAACTACTCTGTGTTGCTCAGAGTCTTCCTGCGCAAACGCATGTAGGCGGGAACATTTCGCTTTCTTGATTTTGTAGACGTGGATCGTGAAAGCGATGTTAATGTAAGATGTAACGTTGATGCGAACAAACATTAGAAATTATGTTACGGTAAAATAGTTTGCTAGATGATACGAAACGTGTGTTTAATTAAAATAGGCTTGTAGCTTGCTATGAGGAATATGAGGTGGTACAGAGGAGGTCTTGAGCTTGTTCTAAAAGCCCATTGAGGGGAATAAGTTGTTGTTTGGATTTTCACAAAACAAGAAGGATCTGACTGTCTTATACTTACACTTACAGCTGTTTTAAGAGCGCTGGTATAGCTCGGAATATCGTCAACAATAATTTTATACAACATTTTTAACATTGAAATGATAAAGAGATTAAGAAAGACAGGAAAACGAGAAAGATAGTGAAAGTATAAATAATAATAAAAAAAAAAAAAAACAGTCTCTTCTTTAACATACCGAAAGATATACCTATGCCAAAAGATGTATAGAACAGAACTCCATGACAAACCAGACAAAAGATATCACAGACATAACAGTTAATAAAGCAAATTAACTATTATGAGTACAAGCTTCCGTTCGCAAAAGGTCAATAAATAACTTTGTTACCACTTGCCCACGCGCAAGACTAATTACAGATGTAGCCACATAAAATACTCTAAGCTTATATACTCTTTGATAATTTACGTGAGAATTTAGTTGAAGTAGAAACCTTAAGTATCGATGTTAGGTGAACTTTTGAAGAAGTGCACTCATTTTGAAATTGTGTGTGAATTATGTTTCTCGTGGGTTGTGAATAAAAGAAACATGGATTGTTTCCGCTGTTTCATTAGTGCTTTTATTATCACCTTTAATCATATTGTCTACATCATTAGCTACATCCAGTGGGTGGGCAAAACCATTCACCTTATGTCTGACAGTTCAGAATGGTGTACAGGTACACTCTTGATCGACTGAAGTTAGGATAATATTATCTCGACAAGATTCTTCATTCCAGTTCAAATCGACTTCTTCTTCCCTGTTCCGACCTGTGGCTCTTTATAATTTGGTTCATCTGTAATAAGGTGATAATCCTTAGCTTCCATACCTAAGCATTTCTTGAAATGCTTAGGTATGCTCACTTGTGACATAATTATGATCTACGTTTTTACTTTTCTTTTTTAAAATAATTATAAAATATTTATAGCAGTTTGAAAACTTCCTTAGTTAAACTTCCATGAAATCGATTTCCCACAAATCAAACTAATTGAACGCAACTAAAAGAAACGTGCGCGTGCTCCTATAAATAAATCCAAGATGGCTGCCCACCCTTCGCGCCAAAATTGGAAGTGATAGAAAAAGTTCGAACAGTAAGTAGCAAAAAAGGTTTCTCTATTCGGTGACTATTAGCAGAAATGCAAGTAATTATCCTTTTGTAACGAGAATTTATGATGATGCAGTTTTTGTCTGAATACTTTTGCTAATTAATAACTTATAGCTGGAAAGCTAAGAACCCATGTTGCCCTTAACAGAATGTGCCATAGTTATTGGAATTTCCGATAGTTTTATGTTATTTCTTCTGCAGAATTTTTACAATGTTTTTACTTATGTTTTAATTTGCACTTAGAATCTTTTTACATTAGTTACTTCTTACTTAGTAGGATGTTCATTTGTTTCATGCAAATGTGCAATATTGTTCATTGTTTAGTTTGCTTATGTAATTTTAACGCCATAAACTATTTGCATAAGTTATGACACGGAAATGTGCGAGTATCATTACCAAAGGGTTTATTTTGTCTCATTACCTTTTCCTCAAACATTTACTTTGTATAATACTAGTCTTACACAACCACACAAGTATTAACTTTACAAGTTTGTGGCCCACATTTTGCGAGAAATCAAAGTCATCAGCTGCCTGGCCTTTTCACAAATATGTTGGGGTCGGTTTTCACAAATTAAATTATCTAACTCAAAATTAAACCATCTGGCTCGTGCCAAAATACTTGACATTTGGTTACAATTTGACATTCCTGTCAAATTAAACGTCAACACAACCGTTGAATTCAAATTTCGCAACTGTCATTGCAAGCGGATATGACGTATCGGGTTACTATGAACGACGTTCTGCTTCCGCCTTTAGCCGCCATCTTAATTGGGAAAAAGCTAGCGCACGCGCAAACTACGAAATCCGAACAGGAAACGGACGCGGCGGTGTGTCTTTTTAATATTTTTATATTCCCGACGCGACAACTCGTTGGAATTAAAAATATTCCTTTTCATCTTTTGAATTTAGGTACTTTTGTTAATAGTTTCCTATATCTCGGATAGGGCTTTGAAGTTGTCATAACAAACTATTGGGTACTACGGCTAATTAGATGTTAAGTGATTAATTTAATAATGTGTTAAAAAGTAAGACGCTCAAAGAGTTGGCGAGGTGGATTTTGTTTTTATGAGGATCGTTTTAGCTGGCAAATGATTTCTAAAGATCACTATTGTACTTAGTTCTGTACGACTCTGTAAATATTGCAGCGTTGAAACTACAGAGCTTGATACCTGATAGATTTTTGATTTCGAATCTGAACGCAATGTAACAAAAGTGATTCCAATTGGCAATACAATCTCCTTTCAAATTTATTTCACTTATATTCTAAAGTTTTTCGTAAGCCTGATTCAGTCGATAATACATGTAGATTGGGTGATAGGTACTTTCGTCACCTTTTTCAGTCACTGATAGTAGAAAAGGCTGGAACTGGAACTCAAAGGAGATAAAATTGAACAGACCAACTATTCTAAAACACCCTTGGGGATTGTTTTCTAAAATTATTTCCATAATCTCAAACCGGCCACCCCGTGTCACATTATTATGAACAAACCGTAAAATCACAGGAAACCGAGCTATTTCTACATCTCGCACGAACGCACTCGATATGACGTATGTCACACGATATACCTCAAAATACGACCAAGGATGTTACCATCAAAAAACACCTCACCTGCTGTTATTTCAACAGTAATAAGGTCGAGAATTCATTGGCTATTTGTTTCATAGCTGCCGAATTAAGTATGACGGTTTGAGTATCAGTTTTGACTTGACATTGATACTTGACGCCTTATTTCGTATGCGGTTTTATTTTTAGGGGATGTTTTAAGTGGTTTTTTGTATTTTAATGGTGTAGTTACTGATTCTGAAGGACAGACTTCAGTAAACTGTTTTTTGAGTGAAGATGAATACCATGAAGAACCAGAATTTAGCTCAAGCATCAAGGATCTAATTGTTGTCTGCAAGTAGAACCGCTAACATTCTATTCTGCTTTTATTTATCTAAGTTTAATTAGTTTTAACTTTATACTGTTAACTTATTAGAATTATTAGTATTTATATTTATGCACTTTCTAGCCTGAAACACAGGTTCAACCTAGTTCAGGCAAGTAAGGAACTGTGCTCTATTTTAAATTGTTTAAGGTGTTTATTGTAAAATTGTCCCTTTTTATAAATATCGTCGTTTATCGTGCTTAGAAGGCTACCATTAATATACGAATAACACTATTGATAGAAAAAAGTGGTTTAGCTATTGATTGCCATATTTTTGTATTAAAGTTACTAATTAAGAAACCCTATTAGAGATTGACCAGTTAAGAATCACCTATAGAGACATAGTTTTTTCAGAAAGTCAGATATTTATGGTCTGATTCTATCTCCAATAGTTATTGAAGTTCCTTTGATATTTGAGACAAAGGAAATGTAAAAGAAACCAAATCTTGTTACCATTGATGTTGATTAACTTCAGGAAATGAAAGGGAAGATGTGGTTTGGCGGTAGTTTTTAATGTTGCCACATCGGTCTAGCTGTTTCTAATCTAGTCTCGAGTTCCTGAGTTAGATTCCCAAGTAAACATAAATATTATATACTATCGCGGACATACATATCTGAACATCGTAAAGACTATTCCTGCTTGCAGCGCTCGGCCGCTATAGTAGCGCTTACCTACAAAAAAAGGGGCGGTAAACAGATGTGGTCATTGTGCTCACGGGATTTTGTTTTCAAAGTGGTTAGATGCGTAACCACGATGGTACATTGCTATAGTGAAAATACTTAGAAGATCACAAGAAATGTTGCGTCAGTCATGAAATTTCCCTGACGGAATGGCAGTTGTTATTGTTATTAACAATCAGAAGAATGATGCTGTCTATCCTTTCCATTATAGTCTTAAGGAACAAAGAGTACAAGATGAACTATAAACACAACAGGAATGAGGACCAGCCACCAAATTATCGGCTGACCTTAGACTGATTGCCAGTGTTGCCAGTGAACAAAATGAAAGCGTTTACCACTATATTTTATCTTCATGATTTTAACAGCAGTGACAGCCTAGTCGTATGAATGTCTGACTGCCAAGTCGTAGGTCTCAAGTTCGAACCCAAGGGACCTCTGACTTTTCAGATTCATGTGCGTATTGTATAATTATCACTTGACGGTGAAGGAAAACACCGTGAGCATGCCTGAAAGATATTTCTCGACGTGAAGCCAAGTCAGAGGTCCATGGGCGGCATAAAAACTCTGACACCAGGTTAGTTGTCAAACACGAAAAGAAAAAAGATCTTCATGATGTTTGTCTGTGGGTACCTCCATTTTGTAATTGATTTGTTTTTAAGGCCAAACATAAAGGCAATGTTCCAATTTCAAAGTTCATAAATGGCTCAGAAAATCTTTAAGCCAGGCCACATATAAATGGAGTCGGGCGCGGACATGGCACGGGCGGCTTCCTATTCCATTCATTGCTCGGACGTCCGACCAACGACATATTATATTATCGTGTGTCCTAAATTGCGCTTTATTTCCATGCAGTTTGTATGCAATTTGAATGGAAGGAAGCCGCTCGTGCCATGTCCGCGCCCGATGCCATTTATATGTCGCCTGCACAAAATCCTTGATACCAAAACAAAGATAATAGTAATCTGACACCTGTTGCCCTCGATACCTTTCTCGTTGCTCCTTATTATGTATCGCGTGTCGAGTCCTTTAAACCGAGGTGCTATATAAGGGACGAAGCAATATGATGAATGGCATCTGCTATTGTTAGTGCTATCGATAAAATATACTGGTCAGGCACTAGTATTTGCCCTAGGGAGTCGGAATAACAGCACCATGAACCCGGTAGACAATCCATCAATTGAAAATATAAGGGAAGCTTTTTCCTAGCAATGTGTATTGCCTGTCAGACGGCCTAGTCTTTGGGAAATTGTAACAGACATGCCCATTTGGCGACATCTAAATGAATGCCTAAATAAAAGCGCGCTGTGGATTTTCAGAGCTCGACGGCGCCGAAAGTTGAAAATCCATCAGCGCGTTTAGTTGTCGTCTAGTATTAGTGCAAAACGGACAAAAAAACTACCTCAAGATTTTGTAATTTAGATACTCCAAATCTCGAGATCCATTATCTAATCATTTAATGAACTTGAAACTGGGTAGAAAGATTTGGATGTCATTAGGTTTGGCTGGAGAAGATTCTATTAACGTTGTCCTCATTTGTATCAGCTGGTAAGTACCTACCTCTACCAGTAGGTAGGTACAAGGTTCTAGCACAGAAGTGGAGAAACATGTGTGCTAAATGCATTATGAACTGCAATATAAAAGACATTCGGACCAAATTTGTCTGAAATCGGATTTTCCGTGTGCAAACGCCCTAAGACATAATCATGAATGAACGATTATCCATCATAACTCCTCACGCCAATCATTAGTTCCTGTATGGAACAAGGAAGTGGATGCGACCGCCATCGGAATGTAACCTTCATTCACAATGGTGCAGAGGATGGCTTAACCATTCATTAATGATTAACTGATTAACAATGAGTTTGATCGTCGGTCGTTTGAATTAGAAGTACTGTTATAATGGTAAAGAAGTATTTTGTAATAGGTTTATTTCTAAGCCGGTCTTAGGTCTTTCTGTTATTCAGATTAGGATTCGTCATGTGTTTTTTTTATTAGCCTACGTTGTCCCACTGCTGAGCAAAGGCCTCCCCCAAATCCTTCCAAGTATTCTTATCCAGGGCCACCTCGATCCAGTCGTTGCGGTACGCGTCTGGGTCGTCTCGCCACCTCTTTCTGAGCCGGCCTCGGCGTTCATGTGTTCTAATAAAGAGTATTCTATTCTATTCTTTATATAGTCCCACTGTTGGGCAAAGGTTTCCCTCATAGCTCCCTATCCATTGTTCTTTGTGCGTTGCCCTCTCCGACCAATCTCCCGTAAACGCATCGCCAGGATGTTTACAGGACCGTTTGTCCCGGCTGTCATTCGTGGATGTTTGACAATCCCGAAAGTCTGACAACCAGTCTTACCAAAGAGTATCGTGTTACCCGTTACTGGGTTGTTGAGGTCAGATAGGCAGTCGCTCCATGTAAAATACTGGTATTCAGCTGCATCCGGTTAGACTGGAAGCCGATCCCAACATAGTTGGGAAATGGCTAGGCAGATATTTATTTATAATTTTGGAATTCAGTACGTATCTAATCGGATCATCAAAAACTTTTCGTAATCGCTACTTTTTGCTACCCTTAAGCAAGATCTTTTTCAAATTCAAGTATAAATGAACTTTAGAACTCATTATAAATCATTTTGATCAACTAAACATAATGTACCTACCACAATTTTGAATATACAGTAATGTACACCTACGTATGAAATTCTTTTTGGCTTTGCTCCAAGAAATTAAAAAGTCATATGGCACCGCAATACAAAAGATTTGCGTTTTATGCATGATTTTGTATGATAATTGTTTTACTAATATACTAGCCTAGCTTCTGCCCTCGCCATCGCCCGCGTGGTAGTCAACTATACTATAAAAAATACCCTACGGTACTCGGCAATAGTGTAGCTTTCTGCTAGTGAAAGCATTTTCGGCTATTTGTGCCGAAACAGGCGCATCGATAGTTCATAATTATCATTTATTTGCAACAAGTATTGGTACTGTGTTGGTCTTAGGTATAGTCAGTAATAAGTTCCTAATACAAAGTCAAACATTTGACATGCAAAACATTACAACGTATCTTATGCTAGATAATACATTTTAAAACAATAATAAATAATAATAATGAATATTAATAAATAATAAGTAATAATAAATATTAATAAATAATAATAATGAATATTAATAAATAATAACAATGAATATTAATAATAATAATTAATATTAATTAAAACTGTCGATACGCCCGTTTCGGGCGAGTAAATTTGTGCGTAAAGGAGACTGAAACGATTTCATACAATCTTGGGCCTGGGTGTAAAAAGATGAAAGTGGTCTCAATTAATAGCTTATATATTATCAACCTTTCACTGAAAATTATACGGAATTTGTCAATCTGAGAACAGAGATATAAGCGATTATTTAAGTAAAAGTGAGGTTATATTACAATTTTTAACTAACAGCTGATTCCTGAAGTGCAAAATATGTTCTTTTGCACTAATAGTTATTAATTTAGTAGAAAATTATTGAAAGATTTTTCAATGAATTAATGAATGAACGTCAATGAAATAAATAAAAATAAATGATTTTGAATTTGAATGACTTCAAGTCGCATCGGAAAACACGAAACGAGGCAAAGACTATTTTATGTGCGAGTGAGCAAACATGAGCAGTCGCTGTCTAGTGTCAATGTCAGTCAGCTGTCATGCCAGTGACATATTATATAGACTAAAAATAGAAGACTGATTTTAATCGATATGAAATCGATAATCATTAATATTGGTTTTTCAGCAATTAATTGATATTTTATTTATTAATATGACTGTAATTTTAAATGCACTATAATGCTTATAAGTATAAATAGTGCATTCAATTACTTTCGAGTTAATTATATAGTGCAAAGGTTTTATTTTTGTAACTGTGTAATCGATTACTGTTGAAAGAATAGTCTTATGAGAAGTATGAATTTTATATTTAATAGGACAGTACAGTTTATAAATAAGAAAATAATATAGTAAAGTGACAACAATAGAGTAAAGAGTCCATACCATAACTTTTGTACTAACAATATTTGTATAATCTACGCTCTAGAGAGAGACTTCCACCCATACCTTTATCCTCGTAACCATTTTGTAAAGCACTCCAAGCCTCCTTAGGGTTTTTCGCATTTCTCACGTGTGAAATTGCACCTCCGTCTACCGTAAGGCATATTTTTGACAACGCCTTCTGGTCTTTACGAGAGCGCACATCCTTCGCTGTTTTATCAGAATCATCATACCCAGTGATGGACGTCCACAGCTCCTCATGAATGAGGAGCATCCTCATGTTGAACTTCCAGGTTGGGTATCCGTCTCGGTTTATTAACATCTTGATTCCTTGAAAATGCATACTATTGCCTGACATTATCTACTTTTAAAATAAACAGCTTCGTGCTGAACGTGTTGAAAGAATAGTCTTATGAGAAGCACAGATGAGAAGTATGAATTTTATATTTAATAGGACAGTACAGTTTTTAAAGAAGAAAATAACATTGTAAAGTGACAACAATAGAGTAAAGAGTACAAACCATAACTTTTTGTACTAATAAGTATGAATATACAACAATTACTCAATCTATAATCTCACGAAAACTATCTTTCTCATATTTCTCCGAATCCAGATTGAGAATTGGGGTGATTTTTCATATTCTGAGATAAAAAAATATGACTAATTTTTTAGATCATATCTCAACTGATTACATTTGGGCCCACCGTTTTCCATCTCCTTTTGTCACTAATAAGCCGAATTTTCGAAACCGGAGAAATATTTTTTACCTCTATTTACATAATATTAAAGTATATTATCTCTACAACTTGTCAAGTATTAACTTCAACATATTGTTAGAATCATAAAGTGATATTCTCAAATTATTATCCATCACAACTTAAATTCGGTAAGAACCCCAAATCATCCAGGGTCAGACCACCAACGTTTGAGATTAGTCGCCTTCCATTGTTTTACATAATTTGTACCCCAATAGTGACAGATGAAAGGGTTTAAGACCATTGTCTTTGGGATAATTCGGGAGTACCAAAATTATAATTATGAAGATTTATAAGGGTATTGGAGAAAAGTATAGCCTTGTGCAGCTTGTCATCATCTGTGATTCGTAAGCGTAGAAAAGATACCTTTGAAAATGGAAACTAAGTTATTGATTTACCTACTGGCAGTTTTCTTGATATTTCAGCAGGAGTTATTTCTCGAATTGAAAGATAATTTCCAAGGCACGGAAGAGTCTCGATATGTAAAGAAAGTCACCCATCCACGGACCAACCCAATACGTTACTTAACCTGATGGATCAACCCGTGCGGCTGTTATTACTTAGACACGAGCTCATCGTGTTTCTGTGACTTGTAATTTTTTTATTATTTTTTGAGTTTGATGTAATACGTCCAATCGCCAGACTACGACTAAGCTGTTATTCTTTTGTCAAAGCTAATTCCAACCTTCACTCAAAATGGTCATTTGTAAAAATCTCTCTCACGCTCTCAAGGGACTATTGTTTTTAAAAACACCAAATCTTTTATGACTTAAGTTTTGAGTTTCCATGTTTTTGTGGCCCATGGGTGCAGGGCTTGCATCTGCTCAACATGTGCAACCACTAAATCGATGGTTAAGAAGCTTTGCAAAAAGGATAGTGTTGTTAAAGTGGTATGTCGATATTTTTTTAGAACTAGTTTGATTTTAATTTAAAAATTCAAAATTATTTATTTAGTTCAAAATTATTTGCTTTCTACTTATCTAATAAATGATTATGTTTAATTTTATGGGTAAGTAAAATTTAAATTGAAAAAGAAACACGTCACCTTTCATATTCGGATTAGGTTACTAATTTGTCGATAAACCAGGCACAAACACGACTTCTTTTACCCGCAATAATTAAAATAACGTACTTTCATCGATATCGACAGTAAAATCCATCGACCCATCACTATCGCAGGCCATAATTCACAGGCCACAAATCTCGATGGCAGTTAAAATTTCAGCCGAGACCACTTGCGAAACAAAGCGACGTTACTTTGTAAAACTGCAATATACTAGTAAGAAATACACAATCGAGCCTCTACATGATATTTAAAAATAACTCTTTGAGCAGACAATTGAGATTTTTAGTAATAAAAATGTTAGCACATTTTTAATGTATGTGCCTACATTACTTTTTGTTGATTTTTTCTTCTTCAAATACAAAAGTTTTAGTACCTAGCTTACTCAAATAGTATCAATATCAGAGGAATTTTGATTACTTAGAAAATGCCACAACACAAAGTTTTTGAGTAGGTAAAAATAATCCTCACTACAATATCATATTTATATACATTTTTATTTTTATGCTGGAGCATTGAAGTTCAAATAATATAGGTAGCCCAGTTTCCTTTTAATATTATTTTATCTTAATTATAATATTATATTCTAAAGTCCTTTTGAAATTAATAACCGGCCATAGAACCGATGACCGTTGGGGTAGACGTGCTTTTGAGTGGAGACCGCGAATCGGCAAACGTAAGGTAGGTAACGCCCTCAGGCTAGGTGGAGCGACGAGCTTCGCAGGGTGACTGATCTGAATGACGTGCAATTGGGGAGGCCTATGTCCAGCTGTGGACTACTGAAGGCTGATGATATGAAATTCATATACCTTAGTAGGTTGTTACATACAATGTGGAGACGACAATACAACAATAAATAAAAACATCAAAACACTGGCAATATGGTGATTTTTTCTAACAAATTCAATAGTAGTTATGAGCCGACTATGGGTTTTGCCTATCTTTGACTATAGTGACTAAACTGTTGGAGATATTTGATTGAATTTTCGTGAACGTGTTTGAACGTCATTAGATGTACGCAGTTTAATTTATTGTTGTATTGTCGTCTCCACCTTGTATAATGATTCCAATTTCAATTATGTTCGCCATTTCAAGTATAGTAGTGAACATGCGTAACCCCCTAAATCAAATGAACTTGACAATGCGTAAATAAAAACTAAACAGCCGTCTTTTGTTTGTGTCCCTCTTTGAGTTCATACGTCAGTCTTGAGTCAGTCGCCGTGTACTGACGTCACGTTTTAGTCAGTATTCTCGTATCGATTTAAAATATATACAGGGTGGCAAGGACATCGACGCGAACACGGTTACCACGTATTCAGTACATAATTCTGAGCCGCCCCACATATACATTTTTCATCGGTTATTAAAACAAAAATCTGCAGTTTCCTACAATAGTGCAATACCTACACGGTCAAAACTTATGGTAGGTACAGCAGATTTTTTTTGCAATAACCGATGAACTATAAAAATATAAGTAATGATCTCTTGTTTATTTGTGTTTGTGTGACGTCTAAATATAAGAAAAATAGTGTTAGTAATTATAAAGATTAAACGTTGATCTTGGATACGAGTTGTACAGGATCAAGTTGACTGGTAACGTTCAAAAGAGGCCTAAATTCATCTAGAGAGTTTTATAGATCCAAATAGCTGTGCCGCGCGGTTTCACCCGCATAAGTCTCGATCCCGTGAGAATATCGCGACAAAAAGTATCCTATGTCCTCACCCAGGTCATGGTCTACCCATGTGCCAAATTTCATCCAAATCCATTCAGCCGTTTTAGCGTGAAAGCAAACAAATAAACGAACAAACTCACTTTTGTATTTATAATATTAGTTAGAATGCACGTGATGATAATATTAAGAAGCATCTATTTAGATTGAGAAAGTTATGGTTTTCTATTTTTCTTAATAACATCACAAATATTATTAAATGCATGTAAAAACACAAATAGACATTATTTTACTATAAAATCCAATAGGTAATTGAATAGAAAACCCAAACTAAACTCTAAATCGTTAAGAAAATAAACCAAAGCAAATTAGCAAATAAATTCTCAAAGTAGCAACCCTCTGTAATAACCCTAAAGTGCAGAGCGAAAGTCAAAGTCGTTACAATAAAAGTCCTTAAAATAAAAACCCGTCAATGCTCATTAAAATCACGTTTGCGTTTAAAAATAGAAGTCGGTTCGGACACCTGAACACTATAAATCTACTTGTATATTATTTTAACACGCCCAAGTGTTGCAAATGGATTTTCTATATTTCACTGGGAATTGGGTTCGGGAGGATTTTTTCTTTTTTTTTGGCGACACATTTATTGTTGAAAGTTGTAAGCGTAACTTACTGCCTGACTTGGGGTCTTGGTTTCTCTCGGAGTGTAAAGTGGCAGGAACTCTTCGGATGAAATGTGATTGTATTCGGCCATTGGATTCTAATTTAGAATAATGTCTCTGACTTGCATTCATGTCCTGTAAATATTAAGTAAGCTCTTTGCCTATCGCTGCAAAATTACCCATTGTACCTATAGATTTACGACAATGAACAGACAGTGCCGCTCAACGAATAAATACATCACGTCAAGTTAATAAACTTCAAATAAGCCTTTAACAAAAACAAACACAATAAATCTTCGTTTATTGTTAACAAAAGTCAATGATATTCATTTAATCGACATTTTAAGAGCAGTAAACATTTTTTTTAATCCTCTATTTATACATGACTTGTTTTTTAAAGTTGCGAGAGCTCATTCGCATTCACAAGCTGCAGTGGTAGGGTTTGTTTTATGAGCTGAGAACGCAACGCTAAAGGGTTACTTTATTCTCGTTATTTTATGGCGTATGTTAAATATACGAACGTATATTACAGTGAGTAGCATAGGGTTATGTTTTTACGGAGGATAGTTTTATATGCTGAACATTAAGAATATTAAAGTATAAATCTCGCCGTAAAAACTAAGGTGAAGTGAGCTGTCAATAGTGTCAATCCCTAGCATCAGCGGTGGTATTCTGTAAAAAATCTCACCGTGGCAACGAAGGTGAAGTGAGCTGTCACTTCACCTATCGCTAGGGATTGGCACTATTGGCAACTCACTTCAACCTCACTTCACTTAAATTTTCACGGTGAGTTATTTAAAGAATGGACCTACAGATGGAATGAGAACTCACTTCACCTAAGTTTTCACGGATTCCGAATGTTCAGCATATAAAACGAAAACTATCTTCGGTAAAAACATAACCCTACGCTACTCAACTGAGTAGCAATACATACTCCAGATCTCTGCTGAATTCCATACCGCATATCTCATATAAGTAGTTGTGAGGAGTCTGTCCTCAGAAGATAAAATTAATAAAATGTTTCAGTTTTCACAGTACCTACCATGCAAAATAATAAAATAGTTCCTTGAAGTCACTGTTTTATTATACACAATATGAAATGCGAAGACGATAACTTTAGTAATTTTTCTACACAATAACAAGATTCCTATAATGCGAATTATAGTGTAAACATAAGTATTTTTCCTGCCATTTGGCAAGGAAAGAATTTCGCATGAAAAATATAAACATTTACTTTCCATAACTTTTTGTTTTTACAGATTTACGATTCAACTGTTTTGATACTTTAAAATATAAATGCATTATGTTTTCCTGTCAATAATTTCCTTCAGCGTATTTGGGGGTTAGATTCTGAACCTAGCTAAGTTGTAACTACCATCTTTTTCTGTAGGTGTACCCTCCATCTGGGGAGAAAGAACGGAGGGTTATATCGAACTCCTACCGACTAAACCCTAAACCCCACGGGTCCTTCGACTACCATGAAGCGAGACGGGGGAGGGGGGTAGATATTTGTACATTCGACGCACCCCCGACTGGTATCATACCAAATCTTAATTATTCCTATAATGAAAAAACTGGCCAGTATTATAATTAATACACATATTTATGACCATATATCTTTTGTTACAGATAAAAACTACACACAATTAGAAGCTTCACTAAACGAGCGGTTACGACTGTCCTGTGCAGTGAAGACTAATGGTGAAAAACAGTCCTTACTGCTATGGTATAAGGATGGATATCTGCTGACAGAGGGCCACAGAAGCAAAGGACAGAGGCAATGGTAGGTTTTAATATAGCAAATATACTGTTTTATGGAGATATATCTATAGGAAAAGATGAAAACTAAAGAAAGGATTACGTGAAAGAAGATAATTATGACTAGAAAGGAAGTGACGAGAGCCTGATGAAAGTTAAGATAGATGTGTGAAAGATGATATAGCTAGGAAGAAATGACGGAATGAGATAACGACTAATAGAGACACTGACTTCAAATAAATTACGATGAGGGCAGTGATGATTATACAGAGATAAGAATCTAAGTAGATTTGATGGAAGAAGTGCAGGATGCAATCAGCTAAATCAATTACTGAAAAGTAAAACTAGCGTATATAGGTTTATATTGAAAGGTTGTAGATTTATAGTTGTCATTTATCATGCTGATAAAAAGATGGAAAGAATGAAATTAAACGTGCTATCGACTGACCCTAGTAGGAAAACAACCAAGATGAAACAAACCAAGATGATGATGATGATAATGGATGATGTTGTCTAGAAGAAACACAGTCTAAGTTCAGTAGATTTAGTAAAATTCAACGTAAAATCCAAATTATTCACTTAAAATCAATTCAAAATAACTCATTAAGCTCGCTTCTCAAGCAACCATTTCAATCAACAAAACCAACTAAGCTACCTTACCTATTCCAAGCAAATCTAGAAATAACAACGAAAATTTTGCGAAGCACAGAAATAGAGACATAGGAACAATAAGCAATGTATCCAGTAACAATATTTACACAGAACTTTGAATACAACCCGTAATGCATGGCTGAGTTATGTGATTCTATTTGAGGCGGCTCAAAACACGTGTCGATCAAAATTATGTTGAATATTAATCACTTAAATTGTGAATGAAAACGTCAGAGCTGTCGGGATATTCATATATGAATATTCCAACCGTACAGATCATCAAACTGAACAAGGTTTTCCTTGGGATCAACATCGTAATCGAGAAAAAAATATCGTCCCATACCTTATCAACCCAAATATATGGGACGAGAAAGTTGTTCAGTTTGGTGATTTGTACCATCCTTAAATATGACCACAATTTTCGGATACGGGCTGTATATTTTTTGATGTTTGTTATAGAAGAAGTTTGAATATCCCAATCGTACAGATCATCAAACTGCACAAGGTTTTCCATGGGATCAACATCGTAATCGCGAAAATAAATATCGTCCCATACACAACGTCAATACCTTATCGTCCCAAATGTATGGGACGAGAAAGTTGTTCAGTTTAGTGGTTTGTACCACCCTTAATATGACCACAATTTTCGGATACGGGCTGTAAATTTTTTGATGTTTGATATAGAAGAAGTTAAGCATGTACAAGTTTGCAACTAGCTTTTAAAATGAGACGGTCAAAAGTTAACATGTCACTGACACTGTCAGACAGAGTAGACGCTCTACAGCAACTCTACAACTTTTAACTGAAACTCGATGTGCCTTATCTAAAGCCCTCTAATGTAGGTGTAAAATGGTTTGAACCTAGTTACAAGATTTTAGTTATCGTCAGTCATCTAGTAAGTAGATGAGCTTTTTGAAAAACAAGGGATTGACAATAAGTAGCAGATATTATCGTTATTTGATGATATAGAATGATAAAATTGATCTTGTGTGGTTCATGAAACTACGATAATGGATCCTAAGAAAGAGACTAGCATGATCTTTGAAGCTTGAGATTTTAATAGCAAATGTGCTGTCTGTAGTTGCAATAAATTGGCAAACGATAAACTGAAACTCAAGCCAACATTTCCACTGTAACTCGAACCAAAGTTTATTGCTTCATATAAAATCTTTTCAACCCAAAGCTTTCATTTTGTATAAAAGTATTTTGGTCCTGCTGCGTATTTGGCTTGGTACGAATCCTCGTAAAAGATATGACGTTGTTTTTTGAGATTATCTCATTGAAGTCAGTGATTTATTTTTATCACCAACTATTATAATTATGTTTGTAAGCCTTAGAACTGCCATATTTTTAGTTTTGAATGAAAAACGTTAAAAGAAGAGAGAAAGAAAAATAAAGCGTTTATTGGCATAAGAACAAAAATACCTTAAACAGAATCAAAACAATGCTTAATATGTATGCTATCACAAAGTTTTCAAAATCAATCCACCTGACGTTGATTTTCATTTATTTATTTATTTAATCAATGATAACATTTTTGATTTCAGGTTAAGAATAAATGCTTTCAAACCCAAAGATGCAGGACTGTATACTTGTAATCAACATGCCAAAGAGATGAATATTAGGATCAGGCTAAAGCGCAATAGTGCACAAGAAATTGAAGGTAAGTTTTTGATTTATAACAAATATAGTACAGTCGCGGATATCAAGTATAGTAGCAGTAAAAATCTCTCAGATCAGGCAATATACATGTATAACTGAGGTGTATTCGTAATCGAAGGAAAAAGGCAATTATATACAAAGAAACGATGAGATAGAAACCAGGATGGGTGGGCAAAGAAGTTTTCTGGTGAAACCATTTCTAAAGCAACAAACATTTTCAATAGAAAAGGTTTCCACGAAATTCGCAAACTCATCCCACAATCTGTAAACAATAAAACTATTCGTGTTACAAATCTTCAATGTCAAACGTATCACAGTAGCATTACTTCGGACAGTTTTCATCGCTGTTTCAGTGTCTTTGGCCTGAGCGTGGTTATTTTAATATTATATTTTATTAGCGTCTTTATTGGTCATCCAGATGTGTAAACAGTGTGCACCGGATTCCGGCGTTGCAGCAATATTGCACTCTTGTGGAAATGCTTGAAACATTCGGTTTTATAAAACATTTCGTTAGCTTTTTCGACAACACGGGATGCACTTAAATTTTGATCGAAATAACCAACGATTTCCTGTGTCGTCTTCAGTTTTATTTGATGAGTTTCCTTGTTTATATTAATTTTGATATATTTATTGTTTTTTAACATAGAAGTACAGAGTTTTAAGTTTTGTTATATATACTATTTAAATGTTACTAATGACCTTGCTTTCCCAGGTTACCAAGCAGACATGGGCGACCGAGCACTCCCAGAAACACTATCACAAATCAAAAGTGCAGCCCTAGTAGAAAATAATACGCTAGAAGAAAATGTAACTGACACCAAACGATTTATAAAAGACGAAGACCCTGATGAGAAAGGAGAAAAAGACGAAAAAGACCATCCAAACTACGGCCATGTTGATGAGAAGCAGGAATACTTCCCTCCAAGGTTTAAGCATCCCACAAAACTGTATAAGATGGACATGAAACCTGCAGGGAATTCCATAAGACTGAGATGCGCGGCTGAAGGTAATAAATATTTTTATTAGTGGATATTTTAAGCACCGTGTTGTGTTGTTTTATTTCTGTTTCTTCCATTTTTGGAGCTGTGTTTAGGTTCATATTTTATCCATTATACCTATCAAAATTGAAATTTTTACAGGAAGAAAAGAGTTCCTTCCTTCTTTTTATTTCCTTTATTCAAACCGTGAAATAGTAAACGCTATATTATTAAACTAAATTCGCAAGCTCTCGTCGTCGTCCCCAAACAGTCTGCTTCCATTTTCTACTCTACTAACTTATGTAAATGCAGACCACACAGAAATAGCCAGAAGCATGTTTACTACATCGTAAAACATTTGCAGGGAATCCAACTCCGAACATTACTTGGTATAAAAACAGGAGTACGCCTATAGCTCGGGTGTTCTTTCAACCGTCTTATGGAAAATGGTCAATGGCATTGGATGAGCTGACGAAGGCCGACAACGGCAATTACACTTGTGTTGTTTGCAACCTGCTTGGCTGCATCGAGCATACTGTTGTTCTTCATATTCAAGGTATGCTTTTAATTTTAGTTAAGTATGTTAACATTTGACTAGACTTATTTTATGAATTACTTTTTTTCTTTTTTTACGTGAAGATAGACAAGAGGATTATTTCAATAATCACGTTCATAATAATTCATGCAAGTGGTGGTATTTTCAAATGTATTCGTCTTTTTTATGTTACGAACATGACTCCATTATTGCAAGTTCACGATGTATTCTGAGACATTATCAATAAGCATTATCATGTGATGTTATTTTCCAATGTGTATACTTTTTTCTCGTGTTTAACTGTTATGGCCTATTACGAACTTGACTCCAATATTCCAACTTCACTATGTTGAAATTCTACGATATTTCAATAGGCTATCTCTTATAGAACGCTACCCATCGAAGCCGTATATAAAGGAGGGGTATCCTGGTAACATCACACTCCTGGTCAACGATACTGTGACTCTGTCCTGTCCACCTGTCTCAGACTTGGAACCTTACTTGTACTGGGTCAGGCCATACAACTATTCTGTGCAAAATGCTGAAGTTGGACCCAGTGATATGCCAATACCTGTCGGAGATGTTATAGAGGTCTTTAAATTTCTTAGTCACGGTGTTGGTCCAAAGTCACGGTTTGGTGTTGGATCACTGCTTTATTTCAGAAAGGGAAGGGTTTTTCACTCTCATTAGTATCATTAAAATCTTCGGTTCATCGATTATCTTCTTCTATGTTATCCTGCTTATTAAATTGAAGTTTATCTTTAAAGCTATGTGTAGTTATTTTTTCTGTATTAATTAATGGATTTATGGCAAATTTTCACTGCTGGAGTAGGGTATATTTCACATATGTAATTTTAACTGTTTAGTGTAAGTCTGAAGTAGTTGGTTCAGTAACTGGTGAAGGTCTTAAATGTGGTGGTGGTAAATGTAATATAACTTTAACTAATGCTATTTTATCCATTAGTATTCACAGTACGAGATACTTTAAACACACACTTTGAGCACATAAGCGATACTTTAAAAAATGAGTTGGACCAAAAAAATCTCTTTTTTAATGCAAGAATAGTTCACATTGCTACATTTAGTCTGGTTTAAACGATAGGCGTTTCAAACGCGCCAGCTATTTGATTCAATACAAATATAAACTGCAAAACGTATAAAAGAACAACTGACATTCCGCTCTTAGTTTGGATCGAAGTGTTGCAATTTAAACATTGTTATTTTTGTTCATTGTTTTCTAGAATGAAAGTATTTCTAAGGAATGTGTTCTTAATTTAGATGATAAAGAAGCTTCTAAAAAAAGTCATCTAAGATTTTTTAAGAGCCAGTTAAGACTGTTTAATGATGGCATGCGAAGCGTCGTGTTGAAATATTTGAACATGATGACCAGAAAATCAATGATACTTTCAATGTGAACATTAAAGCTAAATCTAGGCGTCTCACATACTTAGATTTCAAACCAGCAGATATAAAGAAAAGAACACGTCATAAAGTAGACGAAAAATAAGATATAGAAACCGAATTCTAACATCCCAATTTCTTTATAGAGCGTCTTTACGCAAAGCCAGTTCTGACTCGTGGTGCTGAGAATCAGACGGTCGTGGTTGGGGATACAGCTCGATTCAGCTGTCAGTTTCTGACTGACATGCATCCGTCAGTCTTTTGGATGTACTTTACAAGAGACGAGTACGTTTACAACTACACCGTCGACCCTAATGATGCGTCCGTCAAGGAGACTATTGTGATCTTCAATGAGAACAAAATGGTTTTGGTGAGGGCTTTGTCACTAACGCATGGTGTGGTGCATGTTTATTTACCTAGTACCTAATCGAGTATAAGTTGTTTTTTTATTTTTATGGGCCAGCTCTTGACCTCGTTATAGTCTGCGTATTCTTAATTTTCAGCACTTATTGCTTTTTCATTCTGAAGTAAATTCTTCAAAACGTACTGCATGTAAAATATATTTATTTTTATTGCACAGCAAATAAGTTAAGTTACCTCTAAATTTTATTTTTACGAAGCATAGTTTTAGCATAAGCATAGCATAGCATTCTTTCAGCATGATCAAAATAATGCCTTTAGAATTTTTTTAACACCAAGATTTTAATGAGGTATTATTATTATCTTTCAACAAAAACCAGCATGGTATTTTTATCAAGTCGTAACTATCGTGTGTAAAACTAACAAACTAGGTAATAAAAACAATCTATTCAACATTGCTGACCTAACCTGATAATTCCAGAGCGAGAACCCAGCAGACAAACCGGAACAACTCACGATATACAATATAACTAAGGAAGATGAAGGCTGGTACGTTTGTGTGGCCCTCAACAGTTTGGGCAACACAACGGCTAAGGGATTCTTGACTGTATTGGAAAGTAAGTAACATCAACAGATAGTAAATGACAGTAAAGTTATATTAAAAGTTTTTAGTAAACAAACGCAAAACAGTTAACTACATTAATTGAGTTTGGCACAAAGAAACAAAAAGTACTGTACCTGAATATAACCTTTTGAAAGAGAGACCAGTCGACTCTCAAGAGAGCCGACTGAAACAATAAATAATTAAACGTGTCTCATTAGTTTAGGCTTGATAGGTTCCGACTGACCTGTAATCCTGGGAAGGAGAAAAAGACAGGAGAAAGATTACTTGGGCGCGATGTTGATGAAAGATTACTTGGGTGTGAAAAATTAAGAAAAAAAATGTCACGTTGTCTTCGTAGAGTACAGATAGAAGTGGTCACGCTACGAGTGTTGGTCTCACGCGTCAAAGGAGCTGTTACAGCAACAATATATTCAAAAATATTACTATGTGTTTATTTCCATCGTAACAATATCAATCCGTTTTTAAATTTCAGCTGCACCAACCATCCAAGAAGCACAAGACCATGGGAAGCACACTCTCCTCATAAACATTCTAACAGTTGTCTTGGGAGCCATGTTCTTTGTAGCCGCCATCATAGTGGTGATGATCTGCAAGAAGCTGAAGAGAGAGAAGGAACAGAAACAATTGGCGATAGAGACGGCGAGGGCGGTGATAGTGACGCATTGGACGAAGAAGGTTACTGTGGAGAAGCCGAACATTAATGGATCGCCGACGACTACGGGTGAAGCTTTGGTAAGTTACAGAAATATTTTGTCCGTAACCTGTCCTCTTTGTAGCATAAAACATGCATGGCGGGTAACCTAAAGAACCCTTTAGGCGCGATTGGTCCAATTCGCCTTGGGTAATATGAAAAACAAAGGAGTTAATGATAGCGTGACGATTGACAAGGGAAAATGAAAGATTAAAGCTTGTTGCTTCGAGCCCAAGTAACATGGGACAAAACCAGGAACATGATAAAGAATGGCTAATTTCATAATAGTTTAGAAAACACTTGATAAAAACCTAAAATAAGTTTTATCCACAAATGTTATCCAATTACGTATATAATTTTTGTAATTATAACCAGACCAAGTAAACATACAGAATTATATCAAAGTTACATAAAGTATAATAGATAATATTATAATACAGTGTATAGTTAGAAATCGATTATGATATAATCAAGATATATTAGATAATACAATATTGCTTTTTGAATTCTGGGTTCTCATCTAATTTGCATTAAGTCCACTGTATTACTAAAATTCAACAATTTCTAATCTACAGCTGATGCCGGTAGTCAAAATCGAGAAACAAAAGCTATCACAAGTCCAGAACACGACCAACGATTCGATGATGATGTCGGAATATGAACTACCCATGGATATCGACTGGGAGGTGCCAAGGGAGTCCCTGTGCTTGGGCAAGATACTCGGAGAAGGTGAATTTGGCAAGGTCGTGAAGGCTGAGTGCGTGGGGATACTAAAGCCGGGAATGCAGTCAGTTGTAGCTGTTAAGATGTTGAAAGGTAAGATTTTAGATTCTAAAATTGAATTTGCCTTTGATTTTTGGTATGTTGAGATTGAGACGGAAATACTGCAGAGTCAAAGGACTCATTAATTGAGTAACCAAATGGAAAACTGCTGAGAAACCTCATGTTTACTGTGTATACAGTCAATCACTTTTGAATAAATAGATCGAGGGATTTGTCAAGAGAATTGTTATTAATTGTATACTATACCTAATGCAGATGAGTGTAGTATGTTAATGTGTAATTTTTTGTTGTGTTATAGTTTTAAATAGTTTTTTTTTTTATATAAAGACAGTATAATAATAAAAGAACACGATATCGCTTTAGGTGATTTACGTGTAATGATGGATAAAATTCTGAAACCGCAGTAGAAGTAATTTGTTAAAATGTTTCAGAAAGCTTATTTTATCCGATACTAATCAAAACCCCTCAAAGTAATTCCCGAGATGATCTATTTTGTGATATTAAAACTTCATGTAAATATTCCAGAGGGTCACACGGACGCAGAGATGATGGCGTTAGTCTCTGAGATGGAGATGATGAAAATGATTGGCAAACACGTGAACATAATCAACTTGCTCGGATGCTGCACACAGGATGGACCTCTTTACGTCATTGTCGAGTATGCTCCTAATGGAAACCTGAGGGAGTTCTTGAGAAATCATAGGCCTGGGAACAGGTGAGATTTTATTTAATCCTTTAGAAGTAGTGGTTATCCAAAGTTTGATGTGAGGTGTTGTCTTTTAATCTATAACATTAGGTATCAGTGGTGTTTGTTTGCTGTTTTGTCTTACGAAGAAGATTTTGATTTCATTTGTTGCTCCTTCACCATAATGGGCGAAGTTCTACAACTCATGTTGTGTCTATTTGAAAAAGCAATCGGATTACAAAAAATCTGAAATAGTCAAATTATACCTGATATGTCGTAACGTTTGCTTGTTTATAAAAAATGTGCATCCCTCTTTTCCAGATACGAGTCTCCTACAGAAGAATTAAAAGAAAAGAAAACGCTCACACAAAAGGATCTAGTTTCATTCTCATATCAAGTTGCCAGGGGAATGGAATATTTGGCGTCTAGACGGGTAAGTTACCATAGTTTTGTACAATTCACCCAAAATATCCGCTAAATTTGATTGGGACAGAGAATTTAAGACAATACGACCTTTTAAAGCCTCCAGCCAACCCGTGGGAAGTTTATGGAAATGGACTCTACAAGCATAACAGGGTTTTGGAATCCTATATTTTATAGGAGAGTCCATTTCCATAAACTTCAAATGTACAAATATGCGAGATGCAATAAATGTCGATGACTGAAAAATGTGCACTGCTAAATATTTTCCTCCCCTAAGCATTGTGTCACAACGACTGTTCTGATTAGCGAATATATAATTAATATAATAATTTTATACAAATTCTATACCTTTCACACATTCTTATCTTGTCTAACTTCGTCCTTCCACAGTGCATCCATCGTGACTTAGCCGCCCGCAACGTGCTGGTCTCCGACGATTGTATCCTCAAGATTGCGGACTTCGGCCTTGCTAAAGATGTCCACAGCAACGACTACTACAGGAAGAAGACGGAAGGACGGCTGCCTGTACGGTGGATGGCGCCCGAGTCGCTGTATCATAAAGTTTTTACTACGCAGACAGATGTGTAAGTTGAAATACCTTTAAGATCCGTAAAATTTGATGCAGCTCGGTTGACATACAACTTACAACTCAGCCCCAAAAACTTCGATTGCATTTTCTTTTTCACTTTTATTCAGCTCTTTAGTAGATGTTACCAATATTTTTGAAGAACTGAAATAAAGCTACCATGATCTTTAGAGGGTTGTCATGTAAATGTTTCCAGCTTCCAATTACTTGTCACAAACCTGAAGATAATAATTGCTAATTTATTTGTTTGGCTATGTTTCAGCTGGTCCTTCGGCGTGCTCCTATGGGAGATCATGACGCTAGGAGGCACGCCATACCCCACGGTCCCGGGACAGTACATGTACCAGCACCTTAGCGCGGGACATCGGATGGAGAAGCCGCCATGCTGTAGTCTTGAAATGTAAGTCAATAAGTTACTTATAAAGTTTACTCTCGGAAAGAATCAGCTTCTTGTCATATTTTTCTCCTACAAGAGTACACCGTAGAAGAAAGGCCTAGGAAATGGAAGAAAAAACTCAACTTATCGTGGCCGTTAAGGACCAAAATTTCAGTTTCACTTGAAGCCCAAAAGACCCGTAAAATAATACTCAATATTTTTATTGCATTCCACAGAGTGAACTTAGGTGGTAGGTTTTACAAAGACATGGTCATTTAAGACCCAGTAGAGCACAGCAAAGTAGAAGAGCGGAAAAGAGGTTTTATTTGACTAATAAATTGTTAAACTATTCTATTCTTTTTATGTTTATTTAGTTTATGAGGTTATATTATAAAACATGCAATTTAAAATGTGTTATATCTAACGAACTAACACTCTTTTCTCCAGATACATGCTGATGCGCGAGTGTTGGTCCTTCTCTCCGGGAGACAGGCCATCCTTCACAGAACTGGTAGAAGACTTGGACAAGATTCTCACAGTCACCGCCAACCAGGAGTACTTGGACCTCGGTCTACCACAGCTGGACACGCCACCTTCGAGCTACGATGGCTCAGGGGACGAGAGTGACAGTGACTTTCCTTTCATCAAGTAGACTTAAAATGTGACAATTTTGAATGAAGCAAACGTGAACAGTATTAGTTACGCGTAAGTGTAGAAGATATTTTGTAAGGTATTGGTTGTTGGAGTATTCCGATTTGTGACGTCATTATAGGCGGCAATTCTATTCTAGAATGTAATCTATTTAAAGCCTCATAAGGGTCATAAATTGGCAATGACATTCAGTCAACACTGACTTAAATGTGCTAGTTAAGCACCTATTCTGTCGATTGATTAGGAAAATGGTAAAACCTGAGCTAAAATGGTGGTACCTAACGTAAATACCGAGTACCAAGTTATTTTAATTGCCGGAAACTATCAGATCGGTTAGACTGGGTGTGTGGCTCTAACTGGAAACCTGCGGGAGGAAAAAGAAGTGTAAGAAGGAAGGAGTATTTTTGGGCAAGAACACAAGTGTGTGATACCCCGAATGAATAGTTGAACTTAATATTGAACCCACCAATGAGAATCGTTTTGTATTTGATAACATATAGGTAGATTTTACTATGAATTTGAGATTGTTAGACAGTATTGTTAAAGGAGAAGGTAGTACCAGGGGACCAGAATAATGTTTTGGTTCTTTTGGTCCATTTTGGACATGACGTGCAACAAACACATCAATAATTTATGTGTAGGTACGGACTTTGCGGTACTAAAAATTCCAACATTACATGCCACGTCTAAAACAGATGTGAGGATCTTTACGAAACAAGTGGAGATAAACGAACTAGTGTTTTAATCTGATTTTTGAGTATTTAAATCAGATACGACTTAAAGCACAAGGATTAGTGATGTTTCAGTGCAAGTTTGAACAAAATCTGCACCCTGTAGACGAATTTGACGAACCTCGAGAGTCAGAATAGTAGGTATCGTATACTGTTCGTGTCATTTTCTATATAATTTTAAGTTATTTAGTTTAGATATTTATTTAGGTATCTCTATGGTTTACACAAAATGCGAAACAAAGTATTGCATAATATTTCGTGTAAATATTTATAGAATTAATTCCCTTTGGGGTCAAATGTAAATATCCTAGTACCAAAGTTTATGTGTTTTTTTTTGTATTATAAAATATTATTGTGAAGTTTTAGAGGATTTTTTTATGAAGAGGGATGTAACATGACACACTATTTTTGAGTAAAAATAAGAATCTATAACATCTAGTCTGTTGCAGAAGGACCGAGACGATTTTTTTTAGAAATATTTCTTTAATGACTTTTTATAAGTATTTTAGATTTATCACAAAATATTATGGCTGTTACATTGAGTTAGGTATTTTTGACAGATTACACTTTGTAGTATTTAACAAATAGTTTGGGAATATATCCTTGTAAGTCCATGGTTTTTGAAGCAAACAGACAAATTTTTGTATGATGTCTGTGCTGAGGATGCATTTCACCACCAAATCTTATCGTACTTAATTATGCTATCGTTATAATTATAAATATGTAACCATTAGCGAGAAATTATTATGAGATTATTTTGTAAATAGTTAGGTAGGAATTTTCTACTCATTTTTATGTAATGAGAAAAGTAATTACCTAAGTTGGAAAGAATGAGTTGATAATTGTCACAAATATCTTTTTTATTAATGGAAGTCTTAATGGGATGTTTTTGTTAATTGAAATGGGAAAATTATAATTATTATAAATATATATATGTTTAGTTGCTAATAATTTTATGAATGACATCACCGTTATTGGTATTTATAATATAATTGAATCCATTTATTTATACTTAATCAATTAATTGAATGTTGATGTGCCTTGAAAATAATTGAATATTGTTGTAGTAATATTTGGCGCTCCTTGTATGTATATTTGATGGTTTATGTGTGGGTCAAAAGGAAGTTGTAAGAATTATAATGAAATAAAGATTTATAGTGCGAATGTATATTTTCTGTATTTTTTCTAAACTACCCATTAGTTCTTGATTTCTTCGCAAAATATTATTATTTATAAAATACATACTCACCTAATCCTAACTTTATTATAATTGCGATTGTTTTTTTTTGTTACGCTTTCACGCTAATACGGCTGAAAGGATTTGGATGGATGGATGGATAGACCATGACCTGGGTTAGAACATAGGATACCTACCTTTTATCGCAGTAGTACCTACCTACGTTCCCGTGGGATAATTTTCGACGACCATCCTGGTGAAGCCACGGAAATTTCAACAACATATTACCAAGATAATACAAGTTTAACATCGCAATTATGTCAAAGAATAATCTACAAAATTAAAAGACAAAAAGTAGGTACAGAATTATTTATTTATAATCATGAAACTGGGGAAAATTGCAAATTACAATGACTGCTACCTAATTTTACTGATACATAATTATCAGTTTAAAAGTAGTGCTACTAGTATCTAATATGTACCTAGTATACAAAATTCCGTATTTTTTTTGTATTTTATTTAAAAAAACTTATTATCAAAGAGAACCCAATTTAATTCAAAGAATTACTATACTTAGGTAGGTATCTACATAACAAAATACCCTAAAATAAGAATGTGCATAACAAAAAAAGAATAGTAATTGCCAAGAATGTTGTTTGAATGTTTGTTTGTGTGTAGGTGTGGGGGCGTAAATATGTCTTTCAGGGGCAATGTAGTCAAGGTTTAATAAACAATTGCGTAACGTAACAAACAGCGTGTGTATGGTATGGATCTTGTACCTACTTCAACTCACGCCAGAAGGTGTGAATTTGAAAAACAAAAACTTACAAATTTTTTCTTCTACGTTTAATTATTATTTCTCATAATAACTAGGCCTTAAAGACGTACATTTTATTTCATAGAATAGAGCCATCTATAAAAATATACATGTACTTCTAAGTTAGGTGGGCATTACATTATTTCATTTCGTATGAGTTAGAACAGCTGCTAATAGAGGGCAGCACTACCCTCGCCGATGTTGGCGCCTGAAGTAATTGTTTTCTGCGTCACACGCGTGTACGACTAATTGCTATTTATTTATTATAACCTATGTTTATCTAATCTTTATTATAAAATGGCTATGAAGTACTGTAGGAAAGGCGTTACAATTAAAAAAAAATCGTGTTTCTAGAGTTGAGACTCTACGACAACTCGACCCCGCAGCAATTCAACCCTAAGTTAATTCGCCCCTAGCAACTCAACCCAACACATTCAGACACTGTAATCGTCAGTGTCCTAAAATGTAATGAATCCCTTTTTTAATTTTTCGCAAATATCTCAAAAAATAGACGCCCTAGGTCAAAAATAATGACGCCCCCTTGTGAGAACCCCCAGGGATGTTTCTCAGGGATGATCTAAATTGACCTCGAACCTGACCTTAGTCCAATTTTATTGTTGGATTTAAATATCGCAGGTCGCATTTCTAGTGGTGACGCCTTCTTGGTCTAGTGGTCGCTAGCGCTACTGCTGAGCATGAGGTCCTGGGTTCGATTCCCAGGTCGGGCAGTGTTATTGGGATTTTCTATCTCGAAATTGTCAGTAGCAGCCTGGAGTCTGGATTTGTGCCAGGTTGATGGCAATAGGCTCGCCCCCTATTACGTGAGACTTAAACACATAACTGGCGAAATTTGGTTGTACTGTTAGGGTGTACCTAACAGTACAACCAAATTCTGCCCAACTCTTCGGGGAAACAAGCCGTGATGTTATTTTATGATAATATGTGATACTGTGTTAAAACTGTTCTACGTTCATTCGGCAACTGAATTTTGCAAACAAGAGTAGGTACCTAATCGTAAAGGCGGCAGACAGGCGCGACACGTCTCTGGCGTAGCAATTTCTATGAAAACTTCACGGTAGAACAATCACCGGTGTCGCAAGTCTGCAAGAACCTTAAGTTGCGTCCCAAAATGGAATGAATTCCACTTTTTGAGTTCTTCGCAAATAGGTACCTATCTCAAAAGACATTGTAAGCGATGTCTACAGATTAATGGATTATTTTTAAATGAACTTAGCCCAAAAAATTGGATTTACAGCTCGCGAGACGTAAGTAAACCCCTCTGCTTTAGTATAGATTTTGACAAAAACAGTCTTTCATTCTGTTTAACATTTATCCATTTAAGGTCGCAACACCGAATCCCGGTTCGTATTCACAATATTGATTAATTGATTGTCTACTTATTTTGCAATCTTCGCAAATTACCAGTAAGTATATTTAATGATTTTTTAAGGGTTTTGGAAATTAAAGTTGTTTTAGTCATACATCATTTTATTTTTGTCAGTACATTATGGCATCGCCTTAAATTAACATACAAATGTTCATACAAAAATTATGCTAATTGAACGTTCACAATTTTTGTTTGAATTACAAAATAAATTGTTTTACAAATTTCATTTTTTACCTATCACAATAGTCTTTAGGATTCTAGCGAAATTAAACATGTATAAGTAGTTAAAACAATTTTTTTTATTCACTTTTAACCGTTCGGATGCCGTAATCACAGACACAATTAAAAATCCATTCTCGTGTGGATCTACGAGAATGGAACAATTAAAAATCCATTCTCGTGTGGATCCACGTTCCACGGCATACCAAAGGTTAAATAACTTCAACAATGATATTACCTAACATAAAATAATTATCACTTAAAAATTATACAAAAACAAATTATTTTAATCACAAAAATAAACTTAAATAATCTAGATTCGTAGATAATACTTATTTATTACAATTAGTTATTTGGTTTTGTTTTTGTTTGTGCTTTGTTTTTAAATGTTCTTACGAAATAAAGATAAAAGAATTATTGTTAGTTGCATAATTTAATTATTAAAATAATAAAAGTATTAAGAGATATACAAGTAGGCTTAGTAAAGTAATTGCCAATTGTTTATGCTGCCAAATCTACATTGAATGACAAAAACAAGAATAGAAAGTAATTTTTTCATGTAACGGCAGTTTTATAAACACCGTAATTCACTATCGAAGTAAAACCAAATCATTAGTAAATCATTGCAATGTAACTCTTATCTCGGTAAGGTAAGGTACTTATAAGAATAATAGCCGAAGTTTTATCAAACTCACGGCCATTATAATGTCATAATTACAATTAGGTAAGATTTACATTGCAATGACTTATATTATTCAAACTTGATTCGTGAATGTGCTCTGCTCCAGGCAAGGCGGTATAAGTATACCTAATATTAAAGATGTGTCAAACAATTTACAATTTTTATTATGACAGGATTCGATTTCTTTATTCGATCGATAATTATTTTATCTATTTTCTCCTCTACAGACTGTATTTTTATCACTAACGGCCAGCGCTATACTAAGTTCAAAAATGCAGAAAAAATAAATAGATGGCTAGAAAAATAATTACCTATGGACTTCGGTTTAGAAGTCTATAAATAAATTAATAGGTACATCCGCACATTTGTTTTGACATGGGCTTATGTCAAACAGTCCCCCGACGACGTATTGTCACAACAAACAATGGCGATGTAGCATCATCACTATGTCATCTATTTCAACTTCTATGTCATCGTAAACAAAAAACGAACACATACTTAAAACATTTTCCGCAATTTTCGTATAAATAAATAAATATTGCAAAGTCAAATAAAATGGAACTGTTTATTTTTTACAAAATATATTATACTAACTACTGAAGCAGCCAAGTTTTTAATTAAATAAGCGCGTAAGAAAAAGCTTCTTTCACAGGTTTTTAACCATTTTAAATATTACTTTGCAAAATTTTATACTTTTTGCGAAAACATAATTATTATATCACATGCAAAATGTCAATTTCATTGTTACCTACCTAATACCCGATTTGGTTATTAGAATAAGACAAATAGTTATGACGATCATATAAAAGTATGTCAATTAATATAGTCAAAAGTAAAAAATATAATCAAACTCTTGATAATATAACATTTAGAATGTCAAATTACAGCTTTTCTATATTATATCTATTCACTAAGAGTATTATAAATTTATAATACAAAGCGCAGAGTTAGGCCGATTGGTTGATACATGCAAAACGTGATTTTTCGAGTAATTTTATACCAGATAATGGTCACAACTATTCACCTCAATCAAACATTTAAACAATGACAAATAGGCTTTCTTATATTTATCCAGACTGTCCATGACCTATCGAACTCATATCACATATTGACACAACGCAATTTCTTCTCCGGTACTCTAGAAGCAAACTGGAAGCTGGGCACGACCGCTTTCACTTCAGCCTTCTCTTCTTCCTGTCCTTCTTCTCCCATCAAAGTTCTCAAACAAATCTTCATGTCCGAAGCGAATTTCCTTACCAGCCTTTCCAACGAAAAGAGGTGTTCGTCAAAAGCTTCAGGAATTTCGTCTCTCATAAAGTCTGCTAATCTTAAAAGGTATTCTGCGTTTGGCCCAGACTGTCCTTGGCATTCTAGAATTTGTTTAGCTATATCTGGTAATGGGGCTGCTCCCAACCAATGCCGATTTTCGGGGACAGCGATGTACAGAAGAGCGTTTTTCTTTTCTGAGGTACTAGGAGCGAAGCTTGATGAAGAGGTGAATAAAATGGGGCGCGGGTGGAAGTTTACTGTGTGTGTTCTGTAACCACCAAGTTGACATTCCCTGGTTGAAAGGTAAGGTAAGGCTGCGTTGTTGTCCGCTGAGATCAGGAACGCTTTACCCCATGTGATGCCCTAGAACAAACGAAAAATAAACATAAGTATTGAAAATGCTTTAGTCATTTAATTTTGGTGGATAGTTTCTCCTATTGATTATATTGTTACAATTTCTTCTACAAAATAACATGGTATATTAACTCCTTTTAGCAGAAAGTTTACGCAAATCTTCAGTTGATAATGATTTTAGGAAAGCTTAGGATGAACACCAATAGTAGCAGTTCATATTTGATAAGATGTGAGATGTAGGTAATATCAACAATCGTGAAAACAAAAATGGCGACATAGACCGTCATTTTATGTATTTAAACAGGGTAAAGACCAAATATCGGAATATTGGAATTAATTTGTTTGAATCAATCCACAAACAAAATTAATTGTTTGCCTCATAGCATGGCCAAGTAAGGCCAGCGCATATTGCCCAAAGATTAAAATCATAAGATTCGCCCTGCCGCGTCCAAAGATGCGTGATTCTGTTTTTCGTTTTGACACCTCTGATTTCTGACAGCAGTGACTTGACTTGATTGTCATGGAAATGCTGCTTTTTCGCGTGACTAACTACGGCGAGGGCAAATCTAGCGATTTAAATCTTTGATATTGCCCAATTTGAAGTCTAGCGGCAAAATTATACCCGATTAAGAGCAAACCGAAATTCGCTGCACGGCGAGGTCAACCAGATTAAGGCTTCGATATAAAAGCACGAAATTCTCACGATTTCTTAATGACGAAGTGATTCAAACGCGATTATTGGAGGTTTAAGAAAATCGTGGTTATATGAAAACAAGTTTTATTTTATTAGTCTATCAAGGACTTATTTTATGGCCAAATTTTAAATGATGCGTCGAAGAAGCCGTAATGAAGATTGACGGAATTCTTATGTGATAACTTGAAAGTCTTGTAATGATTACAAATCTGGTTTTATCGCAATTAAGGAGTTGACAAGAGCCAATAGTAGCAAAGACACGTCATAAAAATTACAAAATTCACAAGTTTAGAATCTTTTAATTAGCTAAACAAGCTGACAAGACATCGAAACTGCTTGTCTACAGACATAGAAGAAAAAAACATCGTATAGTAAACATTATAAACGACCAGCACGCGTAAACGGGTTTTGTCGACGGAAAAATAGACAAAATGACAGATAAACAATCACAATCTGTCATTTTGTCTATTCTTCCGTCGACAAAACCCGTTTCTATTCTAGTCATGCTATGCATTCAGAGCAATAATGACACACCGACAGAATACATTCCCATTTATCATGAAAATGGATGCCATAACAAAATCACGTAATCTAGAACTAGAACCGAACAACTACGAGTGCTTATCCCATGCATCATTCGCATGCTTGATAAGAGGGAGATGCACATGTATGTAGCCATCTGTTTTCGCGTTCACTTTCATGTATCCGATTATTTCATATTATAAAACTAGCGACCCCGTGGGGTTTGCACGGGCGTAATCTACTGATTTTCGAGTTGTCACAACATTGAGGTTTCTGTGCCTAAGTTAAAATATTAATACTACAGACGTAATATATTTAGTAACCTATTCCGCTATTCGTAAAGAATCATATAAAACCCTGTAAGAAATTGACATGTGACCTCTTAACGAGTCATCGTCAGGATGACGATTGACTTGTCGCGAACCCGAACACGACGTGTTGTCACGCCTAAATCAATTAACTATCTTAAAAATATTATAATATTATGTATATTATATACTCTAAATGATGGCGAAAAACGCATCAAAATCCGTTGCGTAGCATTGAAGAACTAAGCGGTCACACAAACGGACACGAAAAGCGAATTTGTTTCATACTATGTATAGAATAGTTTGTCTACAGAGCGTATTTTGACCTATTTCGGTTACATAATGCGAAGGGGAGATAGCGGCTTTGAAAAGCTGGTCATTGTTGACAATACCGAAGGAAAGAGAGCTCGAGGCCGGTCGACAACACGATGCGATGGTCCGACCAAGTAAAAGGTGTTACATCCTAAAGAACAGTTCTTCAGGTGGTGATGGCAAATTTGGACCGGAGTCGATGGCGGCAGATTGTCCGCTTAAAGGTACGGCTTAAGGCGACCGATTTTAGAATGTATGTAAAGCTAGATCATGCTATCATTTATTTTGGACAACCTTGATCCTATAAGCTCATGACCTTGATAGTTATTTTGTTAAATAAGTTCGTCTTATGTAAATGTTATAGCTATTAATACCGTTGTTAGAATCTTTTTATCTGGGACGTAATCTTAATATGCACATGTTGTATCTATCTCTTTATCAGCATTGACTGAAAGTTGTGTCTGAATCTTATCTTTTTTTTTTAAAGATATCCTTCTGGTGTATCGTATCGTGCGTATGCACCGAATTTGTAACCACATTTTCTTTTGTCAATTTTAAGGCCTTCACCGAGTCTCTTCATGACCTAGTTATTTGTAAAAATTCGTAGGTAAGTTGTCCGTTATTAAATAAAACAAACACAATTAGTGTTGTTAGCTCGTCACCAGGGGCCTAAGTCTACTAATTTATAAACGTAACAATGGTCTCTCAATGGTGATTTTCTAACAGTTTTTGTATGCGAAATCTGTCATAAACTGACCATTGTGAGACCTTTGTAACGTTTATAAATTAGTAGACTTAGGCCCCATAGCGTGCGCGCACGCATAGCAGAAAACATTAATGCGACGATTAAAAGATTACCAAACACAGCTACCGCCATCTCTGGACACTTACAAACACTGACAACATTATTGAACATTTCAACAAAACGTGGTATTTGGTATTCACTTCCAAATGGGTTTCACAATTTTGAACGATAGCCAAAAGGAAAAACATATTTTTAGATCCGCGAATTTTTAAACCAAATTTTTATTTTGATCGTCGATTATTATTCTTTATAATCTTGGTTAATTCGCTTTGATAGACATCCGGTTTTCGTTTGTTATTCGCTGTGAGTATCTGACCCCGAAATAGGTCAAGGTTGAGCCGTTAATAATACAAACATCGGCACGCGTACACGTGGAAAACATTTGCGAAAATTATTTGAACAATAAACATTTGAAATGTGGGGGCCGTGTGTTCTTTCAGTCACTTCCATTTTCAATTTATTGTCTTGATATATTGTGTTTAATTTGCCTATATTTTAACTTGACGATGGAACGATGTTCATTTGGTCTTATAATGAAACTTAAATATTAATATACCTACTGATAATTCGCTGAGGAATACAAATAGGCTCATGGAGGCCTATATCTCTCTAGCCTCTTCCCAACTCTTTTAGGGTCGGCTTCCAGTCTAACCCGATTTATCTGAATACCAGTATTTTACATGGTGCGACTGCCTATTTGACCTCTACAACCCAGTAACTGGGGAATACGATACCCCATGGTAAGACTGGTTGTCAGACTTTCTGGCTTCTGACGACCGGTACCGACTGTCAAAGATCCACGAATGACAGGCGGGACCAACAGCTTAACTTGCTTTCCGAGGCACGGAGGAGACTCTCTCTTTTTCAGCTTAGTGTTAAAATTTTGGTATCAGAAATGATATTATTTGAAATCCAAACGTTCAACAGGAAGATCTTGGCAATCTTTTCGTTTGTAACTAAAACCGGTGGCAACAACAGTAGCCGATTATGGATATACCAAATAACATAGCAATACAACTGAGACAATTTATTTTTATTTTTATTCATCTTCTTTGATGTTTGACATCAAAGAAGACACTTCCTGTGTGCTGTGTAGTAAAGACTGAAACCGAAATAGATAATGTTCTAAACAATAAGTACATAATAAACAAAGTATTACAAATGGCGACGCGTGACAACATTCAACGAATTCCAGAATTTGCACACTTGTTTATTGGCGGAGTTTTTTAAATGCTTCACTCGTTCCACATTTTTGTAACAATACGAATTTATGCACTAGGTATTTTGTTATTTATTTAAAATTTCAGAACAATGAGTTGTTATGTTATTGCTGATATTTTATTTACCAATGAACGTGTAAATTACTGAAGGACTTTTTAACACGGTTTTATTAGTTTTTCTGAAAGATAATGATATAAAATGAGAAACAATTTTCTGTTCCAAATTGTTACCTGTACAAATTAGGTTTATTATACTCCAGCAGCAGCGCAAAGACCGCTTTTCATACTGAAAAGCAACAGACTTCGATCACCGTGCTAGATCGTCTCTCATTTATCTTCACCGATATTCGAGGATCAAAGAACTAGGTAAACTCAAATGGAGAAGAAAATACTGTGTTTATTTGAAAGCATTATTCTATTCCCATTCTGCCCATGTTGCTTAAAACCTTTGGGCATACGTACAGAATCAATAGCGCTAAGTTCGATTTGATGGTCACAGTAAGAATGAAACATTTTTATCAATATTGCCGATATCTGAAGGCGAATTACAAGGATTTTACATGAGAAGATAAAAGACGACTGTAAGATGATAACCCGATGCCCTGTTATTATGACAACAGCGAATTTTTATGTAACGCGTGGCAGTCTGTCTACCTGATAAGAATATCTTAGAGATAGCAACTGCTAAGTGCTTAAATAATTTTCTTATCAAGTTTTTTTTTGTATCGCCATTCAATTATCTTTTTCCTGAGGTTTGACTTACATCCTAGGGTCAATATGTGTTAGGTTGGTAAGTCAGGGAAGACGTGGATTAAACTGGCACAGGGAAGTATGGCACAAAAGGCAGGAGCACTAGTGGGTGGAATAAGGCTGCCAATGATGATGAGGTAAGTCATGACTCAGGACATGGTCTATCTGCGTGCAAAATTTCACCGAAATCCGTTCAGCCGATTATGCATGATTGAGTTACAAAAATGCAAGCATCTTCCACATCTAATACATAATATTAGTGGGATTAACGTTATGGGACGCGAAGTATCTAATCAAAAAGTTTTTGATATCAGGCTTATATCTAAATATAATATAATAATCTAGTCTAGGTAAATAAAAGATTACTATTATACTGATACTTGAAGTAGAAGAAATAATATTTCGAAAAGCCGAGTTAAGACCAAGACTGACAGATAAAATAGATAATTATAATTTATAATATGAACAATTGCATTACATAATTAATAAAGTTGTAATTAGCTGAGCACAAGACTGGAAAGAATGACATAGAAGGCAGGAGGGTTACGCGCATAATGCATCAATGCGATGATAGAGTAGAGAAGGCAGCATATAAGAGTGACTCAGCTGTCCAGGGTGTCCCGTATCGCTCACGTGGAGGCGATAGATTATCCATATATATAGAGATCATGCCAACAATTAATCTAAACAAACATGTAGGTCTTCTTCTAACAACCAAAGAATTTATAACCTCTTTGAGATAAACCGAGATAACATAACTATTGTTCCAATAACAACAACAGACGATCGAACTGTGAACTGTTCAAACAATTAGAGATCTGTCTCATCCGATAGTGACTGATGGAACCAAATACTATTGATGTGTGTATGGGAAATCCTTATAATTGTTTTAGTTTAATAATATATACATGTTATGGGATCCATACATTCCCAGGCTATTGTTATGTTATAGTGTTTTATCTCAACGTCTTGATAACTACTCTTTTATTATTTTATGTGTCGCATAGTCAGTGTGTAGGATTGATCAGAACCTTGCTGAAAAAGTACAATGTCAATCAACTTCTAACTTAAAAAAACCCGTAAAATGTGGATTATAAAATAGAACGCAATATAAAAGAGTTCACTAGACTTCACCAGCCAATAGAATTAGCCCAAATGCCACTAAATAAAATAATATATGCAAATGAAGTAATTCAACCGCAATTCAATTCTAATTTTGCAATAGGTATAAAAATTTCAAACTACGGAGCTGATACTGCAATGTTCTAAATTACCAAGTTCACGGTTACTAACGTTATTATTGCAAGGACCGTATCAAATTGTGTTAGTTTAAAACAAGTTACGTATGCACCTAAAGCATAGAAATTGCTATTTATGTACTTGAGCGTAGAATTTCTTCAAGTTGCCATTATATAAAATATTGGAAAAGGTATTCGAAGAACATTTAGTCACAGACAAATGATATACTTTAAAATACCTAGGCATATAGACAATATAGTATAAAAGATGCGCCTGAAAAAACTCACATATCACCAGATTAGACTATAATAAATAAGTACCAATTCTATGGAATACAACGCCATATTTGAAACACCTCTTAAAGATAACTACGACAATGTAGGTATATTAAATAGATCACCTGGTTAGAATGGCTGCTAACGATGGTGATGCAGATACGAATAAAGCCGAATGTGGAGATCCAATAAACCCTAATAATCTGAAAGATATACATACAACATCCCGAAAAGATGCAGATATGCTAGTACAGAGATGAGGGTGATGAGCGACATGAGGAATTCACACAATCATGCGATAAAAACACAGTATATATTCTTCTAGGATAGAAGATCAACCAATAATAAATGACAAGCTAATGCTATCACCTTTAGCAAAAGTCTTATCATAGGAATAACGTATAAGGATTGATACTGCAATACCGAAGGTTAGGAGGGCATCAGCTTTGTCTGGAGTATTAACCTGATTGGATCACTTCACTATGTTTATTCTACTGGTTTCGTTAATTTTGAATTGCAGATTCTTTCCTGTTTTCTTTTCTAAAACCTTTTTAATAGTACGTATAATTTGTCCAATTTCTTCTACTTTATTTATAATGTTACTCAATAATTGAATAGCGACGTACAAATGTCACGTCTTATGGAGTCGGACTATCTGCCGTAGGCTTGTTTCATAGTTAACTATGTATTTTAATCATAAGGAAAACTAAATATAAACATCACTAACAAATTGGCATTTGGCAATTGTTATGGCAAAGCCAAACATTACTTAAATATACCTAATAGCTATAACAAACCAATTAATTTTATTTTTATCTTTTGGTGTAGGTAACCTATTTAATTGAACTCAATTTTAAATAAAATATTAGCCTCTGTGACAGTCATTACGGGTCAGAACCCAAAAGTCTGACAATGAGTCTTACCAAGGGGTAACGTGTTACCCAGTAACTGGGTTGTGCAGGTCAGATAGGCAGTCGCTCCATGTACAATACTGGTATTCAGCTGCTTCCGGTTAGACTGGACGCCGACCCCAACATAGCTTGGAAAAGGCTAGATTGATTGATTAGTCTTTTTGATTTGATAGAAAGTATAGTAATCAAAAACAAGATTATGCGATAGTGAGCAAGACTCTTATTTAGGTATTGTTTATGCTCAATTCTCATTCTATGGTCAGCATTAGTCTTATTTATGTACCTTTGTTCGTTATGTGCTCAGGCTACTTTGGACATGTGTAAGTAATACGACTAGAGTCAATTCCAAGTTCAATGCACTGGCAAGACAAAACATTTGATTTATTTCTCTGAATTCAACTTGCACCGAATTCGAGACTGTTGACCGAAGCCGTATGAAACACGAAGCTATTCCTAACAATCTTTTTTGGGAGTTCTAACAAGACATGATTATTTTCGTACATAATGTGTCGATTTTGACTTAGCCATTGTCCATCTTCGTAACTCATGTCGAAAATAATAAACCCTTTCGAATTTCAAAATCATTACGTTTTTCTTTATCATCGCTCCGGGAAACTTTTCGCAGACTTTCAATTCAACCCTTCCGAAAGGGTCTTCTGCTAGACAGGCTATTATGAGAGGGAGCAGTTTCCGTCTAGACACAATTTTAATCACATCAACCGACCGATTTCTAACAATCTTCAGCGTAGATAGAGGGACGAGCGGCGGCGGTTACAGAAAAAAATGACTCCCAGACTTTAATTGGAGAAATCTGTCTTTAATTGCACGAGACGGAAGAAGAGAATAGAAACCTTACACTGAGATAAGATACAGCTTAAAAAAAGCCATATATCTTTTAGGAAAAATTTAGCCTAAGATTTGAGAAGATTTCAATAATTCGTGACACACAAACACTGATATGACATTCCGAATATCAATGCATTCAATTCTTCCAAATGAAATACATCGATGGCATCACAATAAGGCCCCAGTTCGTCTGACTATCCAGTACTTTCCCAGGCCATTACAACTCGACGCACGAAGATATCATCTCTATCACGTGACTGTCGTATCATACGACTACCAATTTACAAATCGGCGGACGTAATTCGCACCGTGTCGAGTTCATCAAGAACCCCCTCTGTCCAATACCGAACAAGTGTATTAAATTTTATTTCTGGACCACAGGAGTTTTTATTGTATTGGCATACAGCCAACATTGCTTTGTTTGAAAGGTTTCAGGGAATAGGTTGACCCAAATTGGTCGAACGGAATGATTAGATATTTTAATTGGTGTTACCAAATTATTTTGGGGGTTCGGTAACGTGTCTTCTATAACGGGAAAATGGGATTAGATTTGTGGGGAAAAATAGAACGTATACTTTTTACTTGAAAGAGAGTAGTTTGTTATGCATCTGATTAAGATACAGGATGCAACGTACTGGGATGATGGCAATGACCATATTGCAAATATATGCACACAGCTCTTGACTTTAAAGATAATGCATAAGGAACCAAAGCACGCTGTGATAAAAGTGCTTGCTTTGAGAGAAATAGCAACAATGTGTCAGCCAATTTTGGGAACTATAGTGATATTGGTATAGTGATAGCACCGAATCCAATCAATCAATGGCAGACAACCCACGACCAAGCACAGACGTGTAAACAAAAGCCAATCACTAATAGATTGCGTCAAACGCACGTATGACGTACAAAGACGATCTATTCTTAAATCTCTGCAGAAACGTCACTGAAGAACGAAGATTGAATGAAAAAGTATCTCAAAGGAGTGTCGGAAGTTATTTTAGTAATACAAGTAAACTGGACAATAATATTAAACGCAGTTAATCTAATAATAAAAACTAACACGTGTATGTGACACGTGTCGATAATAATACAAAGCATGTGCAGACTACGCGTGAATTTGTTATGTTAAGAAATTATTGTTAGAGTTGACAAAGCCAGGGGTCAAGGGAAATTGGTCAACGCTGCTTTTTCGTAGTAAACGAGAAATGGAAAGAACCTTTAACAATCTAGAGTTCGCATGTCTACTGAAATCTGATCTGTTTATATATAAGAAACTGGTCAATAACCGTGATACGATAAACTTTATATAATACAGGCGAAACAAGAAAGAGACGGAAGAAAATTAGAGCTGTAATCCTAATCATTTTCGGGGAAAAGGGGCCCCAGTCGCCATGTATGAGTGTTAATAGAAATTCGCTTTACCGAAATCATTGGCGAATGCCGAAGTCTGAATTGTGAATTCTTAAACAAATATGAATTTGAAAAAAACCTTATGTAGGAGCTTTTTTAGTAACCGAATTACAAAACATCAATGAGCAGTATAGGTACGAATTAAAATCTGCATTATATCTTGAGGAAAATGATTTGTTTACTTTAAGATTTTGCAATAATTCTCTATAAACCATTATTAATATAAATAAATTGGACTAGTATAGCAGAATGTAATTTCTTATTGAGATAGGGTTTTCCTGTTCGACAATACCTAGTGATAAGAGATGAATTTATGCAGTTCAGAAGCTTTAGCTTCGTCAGATTGGCGTGACGCGACACCGGTAATCGTTATACCGTGAAATCTTACAAATTGTATTGTTAGAGTCGCGTCGCGCCTGTATGTACGAGGCCTTATGACGATCCATTTTCTTTAAGCTATCTTTTTAACTGTATTTGGCTTGGCTTGGTTTCCAATAATAGTGTGACGTCAATTTTTAAGAGGAAGGTGCAAGGTTATTCAAACCAGAGTTCCAGATCCAGACACGACTCACTTATAACGTGTATGAAGTTTTTACTCAGAACATTACCACCTTGACCGCGCACAGAAAATAGGTCATAAAGATGCAATGTTATTGTAAGGAAAAGAAGCACAGAGGCCGTAGTGTAAGTTTGCAAGTGAAAAAACGTAACTATCGCGTTTGCGTTAAGATTTGACTGATAGATCATAATGCTAAGAATATAAAGGTGAGACTAAAAATCTTAACGCAAACGCGATAGTTACGTTTACTCACTTGCAAACTTACACTAAGGCCTCTGAACCAAAAACTTAAATATCTCCTTTTACAATAGCATTTTCCTCCCATACCAACATTAGATTGACGTCATATAACCTGACGCAGGGATGTATTCCCAAATAAAGGCGGCTGATTACGTCACAGACCCTGGTGTTATACAGTCTCCGTCAAAACCAATTATTTCTACTAATTAGGTACGATGCTGTAACTCCAACGTACATAGGTGACGAATTAATGTTGAGAGATGCACGAATTCCTTTGGTAGAATTATGAGATGCTCGATTTCCTTCGTGATAGGAAAGGTGCACACAGTAGTTGATTGCGTCAAAATGTTACGTGGTTTTTGTAATAGAGATTGATAGGTACCAAAAAAGTGCACGTCAGAAAAGCAAGCATAACAGAAGCAAAATTTGTTACAATCTCTTGCGGTGTCAAAAAGATTTACCAGTTTACAAGGTTGGTCGCGACGAATAGCGAGACTCATTGCAAAGTATGTACCACGCAAACTTTATAATAACCACTGAATGCAATTGCTCAAATGCAAATTCAATGACTGATCTGACAAACGCAGATGTCGAATCTGAAGTAAGAACTTCAGATTCGACATCTGCGGGACACTGACCTAACCTTAGGGATGCGTTTGAAAATAATAACGATGATTCATGATGTAATGTAATTACTTGCCCTAATAATCACACGATTATAATGACAAGTCATTATTATTCTGAGGGCGAGCGGCGGATGCGACTATCAGCCATATCGTTTGGTAAGTAACAAATACTAAGAGGCTTTATTTTAAGTGAATATCCGCAAGAGGACGAGACCAGTTTCTAGAAGTTACGTAAGAATAAATAAATGATAATTATAGAACTAGATACAACAACTAAAAGATAAAGAAGATTAAAGCATGAGAAAGAATTCAAGCTTACTTTAAGATTATTTCGTACCTAATTAACCAATTAAAATGAACCCAAAACTAGGCTAGGTGCAATAAAAGAACCGCTACATAACAGGAACTAATCAATCTCTGATCTTGTCCAAGATGGCGGTAATTGAAGGTCCCTAAATGAAACAAAAGAAGCCGCAGCAGCATTTCGAAATCATCGGTTCAAAGTTAATCTAATTATCGGACCCATTGGCCATGGTGGTTGCAACGAAATTACCAATTTGCTTGAGATTTGTAATAATTTGAAAGGTCTATTTCACCATTTGATTGGACCTAATTTCGTTTTCAATTGGAACACTGCGTGGAACCATGTACTCGTAGTATGATGTGATGAAAACATGGCGATGTTTACAAAATATCAGGCTGACCTGGACAAGTGTATATCCACAGGTAAATAGCAACAAATCTGATGATGAGAACTTTTTACGAGATCTTAGCTCTTGCATAAGTTGAAAGATATGAGGATCTTTCAACTTAGGCTAAAATCACAGCGTGATCGAAGTGATAAAGTCGAAGACAAATAAAACACTATCTCATAAGAAAATGGTGACAATTTGAAGAAAGGATCACAAAATGAAGATACGGAAGTTTATCTAATTAGCACAATAATAAAAACAGAGGAACTAGATTGAACTGGACAGCACGCAGACATTTTGCGTCGTATTTACAAGAAGAGTACATGAAAAATAGCACAAGAAAAATGTTCTTGGTTTTATCGGCGTTGTTTATTTGTATAACACATAAAGAGCAACAGGTGTTTTAATTATAAAGCAAATTACACTTACTTCTTTAAAATTAAAGTTGAACTGAAATGGCATGAAAAACAACGCAGCAATTCTTTGTTCAAGTATCTCTTTTATCCCTTTGTTGATATGACAGGTGACTAATACTTTTTGACGACAAAAGTACAACTGTACGAGCGATAGACTCTAGGTAGCCACTTTCGTTGCTAATAGAATCTTTCCACCACTAGTTTCAGCGCTGGTGGTAGGATTTATCAATACTATCACTTCAGTTATTTCTAATCTCATCTCTTACACAGCTGATCGTCTGTTGTCTTCCTATGTATCAACGATCACAGAAAAAATGCGTATTTTATATAATCTACGCAGCGCATCTGTTGTGTGTAGGCTAATCGTTCTTTGAAATATGGCGCGTGCCCTGCAGTATATTAACCTCCTTTTACTAATATATCAACTGCAATACTGCCGTTTTCATTGTCCTTATTGATTTTATTATTGCATTTATGACAAATGGCACGTAATGTTGATAACGTCCATGTTTAGTAGTAGCAATACTCGCATTGATATTATAATTTACCGTTTCCTTAACGAGTGTTTTATCGCTGTTAAGTAATAAGTAATACTTTTTGTTATGACGTTTCGGGTTATCAGTTGACCTGTTCAATGTTTTAGAATTTAGCTTGATAATATGAATTCATTTAATTAATGTATTCATGTTTTTGTGTTGTTGTGGGAATATGGGTTTTATTCTCATTAGTTACATGGGATAACATTGTGTCTGTCTGTTTAATGTTTTCTGATTCATTAGGTCATGGGTTACTGAACCGATGTTAGTTTTTAAATACGGCCAATTTTTTATACCAAACGATAAATTCATGTTAGCAGCCTTAAAAATGACTGAAGTAATTTATTGTAGGTTAATCAGCAACATTCACGGTTTTACCTTAAATTGAATTAATACTTTAAATATTTCAATTACAACTCGAATTAATTTCATGTTCTGCACTCTAAGCTTACTTCAGTAGGTTTGGTCAAATTCAATAATAATGTCAAATTGTCAACTACAGTCAGTATTGACAATATTTTTTGTTGACAAAAGTAAATACAATGAAACTATTTAACTGCTTCCCATTCACGGTCAGTGTTTAGGAGGAAGTTAATGCTGATAACAATGGAATCAGTTAATGGGTCAAATTTTACAGTGGTGGGATTGTTTGCATAAAAAGTTTATGACTTTTTGTGCTGATCCAGTAAGCAGGTTTTATCTTGATCTTTCACCAATTTACGATGTCTACTCTAGATGATTAAGGTTTAACAGTTCCACTTCCTTATTTTCAATATTTTTTATTTCTTGCTTGTTAAATAAGCAGCATGTGGGTCATGATAACATCAACTAAAATTTCGTCCCAAAGGATCGGAAAAGTCAGAAATAAATTAGTCCAAATAGGTAGGTATTAGTTTCTTCCAAAAACTGTTGGATATTAACCGTGTTTACAGAATCCAGCAAATAGGTCGAATCATTTGCGTCAATGTGTCGATTCTCTCGTAAAAACATGAATGACGTTTGTACTGACATAAAAAGTAAATAATAAAAGTAAATATATACTCACTTCCTTGTCTTCTATGAGAGTCGCGACTCGGCCCGGCTGCAAAAAAAGAAATGGATTCGTTAAGTCATTGTTTATGAAATAAAAAAATTGATAAGGAGAGTATTTGTCGTATCATCAAAACATTGAATAAAATGTTTTTTCGTTGTTATTGGAGTAAAAAATATGTTTTTTAAAACAAATAAATGTTTATAAGTTGTATCACGAGATTATAGATTAAAAAAATAAAACAAAGATGGTTTGGTTTTTGACCCCAAAAAGTGAAGTTATCTTAAATGTGGTCGGTATCTGTCTTTCTAATTTATCAATTTCTTTTGCGCTAACTACCTTTGATACATTAACAAGCACATAATGGTTAGCAATTAAGTATCTATGATTCTGCGAGACAGGCAATTCTCTGAAATAAAGTAGATACGATATATAGACCATGTACCTACCTATGACAGAGACAATATAGAGTAGAAAAGGGCTAGAACGGAGGCCAAGAACTGACCATAGGAGCATGGGCAAAGTAACAGGGAAAATTTAGATGCAGAAGTCCCAAGACCAAAAAGGGGGCATATCTGCATGGAACGCGTTGAAGGAGACAGTCTGACTCTGTCATAGTGAGACGTAGAAATCGCAAATCAAAATATGGTAACGCGGACCAAGCGGCATCGTGTGTGTTTTCGCACAAAAATACGAAAATAGGTGAGCGTGATGGGTGCGTGATCGTGTTTATCTAACGCAAATAAACTAGCATGATCCGTTGGCGTGCTAAATATTTACTTCAGAACATGTTTTACCACTTTTCTTAACTTGTTCGGAAATTATTCAGTAATCGTCCTTGACTTTTTTATCACATTATTTATCGGCCAATATAATCTTCTACAGGATCGTCAAGGAGAAAAGGATTCAAGTGTTTTTCGCCTCATTAGTGCTTCCGTCCGTTTTTGACGTGAATTAGTCTTTAAATTTACTTTTAGGAGACGGTTTAAAATTGTGTTTGTAGACCACAAACACACAAATCAAGACTGTCTGATTTCTTAAACAATTTTTCATGTTCAGGTTTTTTTTAAACTTTAACATTCCTGACACATCAGGTTTTTACTATTAACTCCGACTTGACCATATCGACTGATAAACAGTTTCGCTCATCTGTCCAGAAGTTCCCCATCAGGGAAAAACGCTTTCCACAAGCGCGTTACTAATGGGGATAGAGAAAAAAAAACTAAGGGTTTTAGGACTTAGGGACTTTACGCCCACCCCATCTAATCCGGATATTATATGGATACTGTCAACTCGTACCCCGTAGATGCATCAATCAAACCCGGAAGATTGGCAGCCCAAAGGGACCACAACGCGAAGAGAGATCTCCTCAACACTGTTGTTCATTAATCTTTATAAATTTATGGTCTACATTTCCACAAACCAGCAGGGCGTATTATATAAGCCCCTTGAGTTTATTATGCACAACCCTGCGGGATGATTGAACGAATTTTTCAAACATATTCAATGAAGCAATGTATTAGGAGCTTCTTTCAAAGAAAATGTGTTACGCAAAAGGCGTGCACATCTAGTTTCTTTAGCCACATCTCATGGTAGCTGATTGGTATTCCACCACAAAATTGAAGCATATGGGTCAGTCTTTGAATAATACCAAGTTCAAACTAAAATCTGTAAAATGTACGTGTCTATGTGTTCACTACAAGAAGGAAAAGAAAACCTTGGAATCATCTTTATCTCAGTTCCGTGTGAGTTCAACACAACAAGATAGGTGAACTAATTAAAAGTAGCAAAAAAGGAATACTTCATTAAATGTGGGATCTTGGTATAAAAAGGTGACGATTAATTAATGTGAAGTTAGATAATTAATGATAAAACTGTAGGTATCAATTTCATACAGTGAAAACGTTTTAGCAAATGATTTTTTGCTGAACTAACACTTTCAGTTGATTTATTACATTTTGCGGATAGGTTATTAAATATTGACTGTATATTATAGGACTGATGGACGAAAATACTAGATTAAACCTCAACATAATCTATGACATAGCAATAAAAAGAAATACTTTATTTATAAAAAAATATCTTTGTAATCAAATTGCTTGCCCAGATATTTACCAAAAATATTGTATTTCGTAATGGTCATTTTAACATTGTTTACTGTTTCATGTTGATATGGAATTGTAAAAATACGCGTATCAATGGTGCCCCTGATGGACGGGTCAATAAAACAAACTACGGTGTTCGCAGACGATCTGTCTGCTTGTCTTAAGGTGAATCATGAATGTCGTAGTTTTAACTTACTTATTGTTATTACTATACGATAATGAACCGTATTATTTTCTCCTAAAAGTTTAAAGTTTAAATGATGCAATATTTCTGGCTAATCTCAGGGTCCATTTTCTGTTTGCGCACGTACTTAGTCGTATGTTTTCGCTTGCAATGAACTCACTCAGTTCCAGCCAGTTCGGCCCAGTACCTAGGTATTTCCGCGTCTCGGAACATGAGGCGAGTCGCTGCGCAGTAACAACTTCATGTGTCAGCGGGGGTGCGGGGTAGGGTACAGACTGCGCAGCGTGTAGCTAATTTCCGAGCCGCCATTAAGTTTGAATCGAACTTGTACATGATCGTCACTTGTTAGCCTACAGGGAGTTATGTTGTTTCTTTTTGTAGGTTTATCTGTGTATTGCAGAATATTATGAAAAATATATTTTTGTTTTGTTCTTTATACTGGTCATAACAATTAAATTATTTCAGGTTTACTGTTATTGTTTTCCTGGTCTTATCGCCTGGAATGTAAAACATTTGTGGACACCAAAACAAAAATATTATTGCATGTGTTTTACGCATGTCATCTTAGGTATAATCTGCATATTATCTAAACTGCGATCTGAGTTTTCATTATAACTAAGTAAGTAGGTATGTAATCAGTAATTATAATGATAACCTGAGAGATGATAGCACCCAAACAAAAGTCTTTGTACATTCGATGGCACTTCAGTGGTAACACTTTGACTTTGAGCTGACCTTGTTGGAACTGACGTGCGGCCAACGGTACCTACTTCCACATATTTGGAGCTCAGTCCATATGTGGTAAGAAGACCGAACGAGCCAGCATATCATCACTAAAATGCTCAAGCTTTCTTTCTTCAAAAAGAAACCGACGAAGACAGTACTGCTCACTTGACTTTGATTGGCGAAAACTCTACAAACGTCATCAAAACATTTGGAATTCACTGTTTACAGGATAATCAGAGAAATGCTGTCAGCTGTATGCCAAGGCTTGTGATATCCTCGTAAACAAGCGTAGCTATTGAGTAATCTGTGGTTTTGTTTCTCACAAACATTTGCCATAATTCGTATGGCTGAATATGAGCACAAAATTGTCAACAATTTAACATTCAACGCCTCGAAGAGATGTCCCTACAGCTTAGCGAGAATTTATTACATTATGTTTATTTTATTCGCGCAATGATCCGGTTGTATTTTTGGATACGCTCTTTAATATTTTACGAGAACAGCTAGAGAAAAGGGAAGAAAGACTGGGTCTGAAATCGCAAGAGCATTGAGCCAGTCTCAAACGGAAGGATTCATCCAAAAGCTGGACGCTACCGGCAGAAAAAATCCACGATGCCAATACTTATCAATATCTTAAATGTGTCAACTGCTTCCGAATAATTCCTCTTTTTATAATATCTTAAACATAATACTCCAACTAGAGGAAAGGGAATAAGTTTTCCTGTTTTTCTGAGCCGGGAATCTCTTTACATCTCTTTTTTCCTCTCTTAGAGCAATGTTTGTGGGACAGTCTAATAAGCAACAAAGGATTCAACCAAAGACTAGCCGCCCCCAGCAAAAGATCAACATCGAAAGACCAAAGACAATAGGTACAAGATGCCAAAGACAAGCCCAAACACTCGTAATTTCGATTCATCGTTATTTTTTTATCTCAAAAATACACCTGACCCCGGCTATTTCGGTGAATCTCAGGACAATGTCGGTCGCGAATTCACGATGCGCCAACGCATCTCGTGTGAAAGTGCATCCACCTTGAATCTTCGCCAGTTCGACTTGTGTCATTAAATATTTAGAGGTCATTCGTAAAGGGATTCCGGCGAGGAATTTGATTCGTTGATTGCTCGGGTGTATCTTTGGTCATCATTGTTTATTATGATCTCATCGTAGGCATTGTCGCTAAGCGCTGAGCAGATCATGGTCTATTCGTCCGGCGGACAGAACTGACGGCTATACTTTTCCTACTCTATTTCTGAGTATATTTCACCTAGGTACCTGTGTGTTAGGCGCGAGCAGCAGACGATGGAAAATTTGTCCGCAGACAATTTGGAGTCGTATGGAAATGTAACGCAGACTTTGGACAAAATGCCAAACTGAATTTATCCAACGATAGAACGTAAGTATGGAAATCTATGCAACTGCATAGATTTCCGTATGTTTTATCATCGCGGACATTGTCCGTCGCCTGCTCAGTGCTTTTTCAGTCGTCACTTTTCATGCCTTAGTGTAAGTTTGCAAGTGAGTAAACGTAACTATCGCATTTGCGTTAAGATTTTTATTCTCACCTTTATATTCTTAGCATTATGATCTATCAGTCAAATCTTAACGCAAACGCGATAGTTACGTTTACTCACTTGCAAACTGAAGAATCTTATGCACCGTCTCAGCTTCATTCATCTATTACACAATACTATCCTATGTAGTGGTGCTTTAAGGTATTGCCAAATACTTACGTCACGAAACACAGATTAGTCTGAAGCAAAAATGACTGACAACAATCCGTCTACCGAAAGGTCACCACACATCACACGATGTTATTATCCCCCTTCCTCAGTAGATGATGCAATTTACGCAAACTTCGGATCAGACAGACCCCTGCTACATTTTCGTTCACTGTGAAATATGAAAGCCGTAAAATACGAAGCTAGTACATTGACATACTTTCTTGAGCTTTTTTGCTTTCGAGCAGAAAGGCAGAGTATTCGCTTCACCATTTGGTGACTCCTGTCCATAACAACTAGGAGGGTTAGAGGAGTCACAAAATTCCATGATGCAAAACTAATGGTCACCCATCTACAGACTGACCTTGACAGGTGCAGATTAACCCGACAGTTCGATTAATAACTAAGTTGTTACCTACTTAGTGACAAGAACTCCGAATCCGAAAGCTTATGCTCATCATGAGTATTAATGATATAAGTATGTACTAGCTGCGCCCCGCGGTTTTACTCGCATAAGTCTCAATCCTGTGGGAATATCGGGATAAAAGTATCCTATGTCCTAATCCATGTCATGGTCTACCCATGTGCCGAATTTCATCCAAATCTGTTCAGCCGTTTTAGCGTGAAACCGTAACAAACAAACTCACTTTCGCATTATCCATTTGAATGTACTTCATCGTATTAAGTGATAATCTAGCCATAAATTAGCTATCAATGTCTAGACTGGATTATGTAGATATTATCTATCATTGTTTCAATATTTACAGTAGATAGATAGGATTAAGCTAAGTAAATATGTAATGGGTTAATGTACAATATTATATTTCATTGTGGCATTAAGTTTGCTTTGTAATTATTCTGATTGTTTGGATATTTTTATTTATAGATAAATATTTTAGAATGATATTGTATCATTTCATTGTAAGTACTTATTATCTTGTTTTTATTTTTATTTTGTTACTCAATAAAGGAGATTATACTGGAATTTTACGAATTTTTATTTTTGTGTTTCATAATTAACAAAGTTTAAGAAAAATAAATGTGTCATCCAAAAACTGTATTTTCAATTTATTAGTTCAATAATGTATTTAATTCAATTTTGATTTTGACCGCAATTTTATAATATTGAATGCGGGATTGCTTCCAGAACAATAATTATATCAAAATAAGTTGCCGATATGGGCTGCACAATGACCTATGCAAAATATTTTGTAAAGACAGAACTGTAGTCAAAGGATACTATTAAATTATTTATTTATTTATTTTTATTTATTTGCATAAATATTATATTCATATTAAAATAACCTTGTAAGTCTTGTCCTTGTACCTCAATCTATAATTTAATAAGGTTTAAATTTTAATAAACTTATTGACATGACCTAATCACAACAGATTATCATAATAGAAATGGGATCATTAGGTCAAAGACATACTAAAACCTAATAAAATTGTTACTTAGCCAGTTTTACAATTAATCAAGGCTTGCATTAAATCAAATACTCTAAAAAAATAATGATTGAGTACTACTGGCTGTAAAAATTAAAAACTTCCAAGGAATTTAGGAAAAAGTATTTACTTCTTTTAATTTGAAATTAGAATACTTATACTAGGTTACGAATAGACAATTTAAGTTCACATGAATAGAGTTCTAAATGACCAAAAATAATGTAAGTAGGTAAATAAATGAGTTGTTAATGATTCAGATGAATGCTGAGTAAACCAAACCATCTGTTCAGTCAATTAAACATATAATGGCAAGTATGTTACTGGAAAAATAACCCAAAATTGAAGCCTAATATTTACTTTTAAGTGACCTATTTCCAAAACAAATTGTTTACTATTCTATAATCAAAAAAACTAAAATAAAAACACTGTAAAAAAAACACTTGCTTGAATATACATTATTTTGGTTCAATGAACTTTTACAAAACAAAACACTGTTTATCATTCCAATTAGAATCTTTTTAGTCCAATCTTTGTGAAGTTGTTATTTTATCTAGGAATTTCAAAATTCGAACTAGCGTTTGGGTCAGATGTTCGGGTCGCTACAGAATTTAATTCTTGCTTTGTTTTGGATGATGTAAGGAGGTAGGTGTGTGTCAAGATCATACATTTCTTTACCTTCGTATCTGTCCCTCGGTGTGTAGTGTTTCCTTGCCAGAATCTTCTCGAGAATCCCTTCACGTACCCAGTGATTGACTGCTGGTACTCAAACCCTGGGTTCCAGCACAGCGAGCCGTAACCGAACACCCAGAATGCTTCCTTCTTCGCTTCCATAACTTTACTCCTAGCTTCCGACATATCGATCTTGATTTTGAACCTCGTTTTTATGTTAAGAATTCAATTTAGAAACAAAAAAGAATCGTAGAACACTTCGCGAATTCAAATAAAGAATAGAAAATTAGAAAGCGCAAGACCGAGTCGCGTGCTCTTATCACAGATTTTTAAAACTCCACTTTTGTTATTCTACATGTGTCTCATTGTTGGTATTTAGTATACGCGGCGCGCTTGCAATATAAACTAGCACTAAACATAATATTTAAACTTTAGACGACCACCCATTGCGCTTATATATTGCAGACTGACAATTGTAATTTTTCGTTTTGTACTTTACAGCGAAATAGGGCGCGTATTTGCGTTTCGTTACACGATGTTGCTTCATCTGTCAAACGCAGGAATAGAGGTTATAATTATGATATTGACAGTTTAGAGTTTAAATTTTAGGATTTTAGTATCGTATTTAACCAACTAAGACGCAGACAAGGTGTTTTTAATTATTTTTAATGGATATCTGTACAGAAATTATTTTTAAATATCATAAACTTTGTTCTCGATTCTACTTGCAAAGAAACTTGACGTTCATCTTTTATTTTTGATATAGTAACTGGATTTCCCCCCGCCCAATCACCTTTCTCCTAGAGAATAGCCGTACATTGATTGGTCACTACAGTCTGATGCAATTTTTTGAATGCCTTACAGTAAACATACTGCGGTAGGTAATTTTCATTCTGTGAATAATTAATTTTCCATGAAAGGTTTTACGTAGTAGTTGGTTTAACGAACACGAGTATAATTTGCGGGATTTTTGGAATAGAGATGGCCTGTTGAAAAAATTTAAACATTTTGTGTATGGTTTAGTATGGTTCTAAATTTAAAATTTATTTTATTACTTATCGACATCAAAAATACCTAGGTTACTACAGGGGCTACCTACTACAAATTAGTAGGCAGGTACTGAAATATGTACGATGTTTATTCTGATGGTTGGTGTGAGATGTACCTTCCTATTATTAGAGCGAATGCGATTTATTTACTTAGAGGCACTTTACTCGGCTTTCACGGCATGTTCAACAGATTTTTTCATAGTTCACGAAATGTTTATGAATGAATAAAAAATGCACATTTATGTAAATGTATGAATAGGTATGTAGGTATGCCGTTTTTACCGAGTTTTTTTTTATAACTTGCGACGCAATGCGAATAGAAAAATGAAACCCCATTTCCATTGTATTGCAAGTTGTTCTAAATTCACTTACGTTTCGACATAATTTTCGAGAATTTTCGTGTTTGATGAATTCGCAAGAGTTTTGTTGAATTTTGTTTGTTTTATTTTATGTATTAGTATTCTGTGTTATGATTTTATATTTAGGTTAAGATTTCATAGCATTAAAAAAATATTGCTTTGTATTTTATAAAGTTTAGATTTAAGGACTAGGTACCTAGCCGTAAGTGATTTTTAATTTATTTGGTGTGTGATTGCAAACCACTAGGTATTGAATTGGGGTCATCCTGTAAAGATAGTGTGTGTAAGTTGAATAAATCCTATCCTAATCCTAATCCTAATATCCTATCCTAATCCTAATAATAATATTATAAATGCGAAAGTTTGTGAGGATGGATGGATGGATGTTTGTTACTCTTTCACACAAAAACGACTGCACGGATTCAAATGAAATTTGGCACAGATATAGTTTATAACCTGGATTAACACATAGGATACTAACTTCTTATCGTGATATTCCCACGGGATTGAGACTTGCGGGTGAAGCCGCGGGGCGCTGCTAGTAAATAATAATTATGAGGTTTGTCTTAGATCAAGAAATTCTTCATGGAAAGGGGTTTGTCAACCTCGCCTTACATGACAGTGCCGTAGGTAGACATAAAGGGGCCCAGTGTCAAAATTTGTTGAGGGCCCTTTTTACCCGACTGCAGCGAAGGTCCAAAGGGGGGGGGGGGGAGCCTTTACTAACTCGATAAGTACGCTTATTTGTAATGTGGTTGAGAACAAAAGCCATTCATGAACATGTTTTTCTTAGGTAATAAGTCATTTCAACAGCCACATACGGTAATAGGAGATAGGGCACCATAGACCATTATTATCTACTTGCCTATAAATTTATGTAAAAGCACGGACCGAAAACGTTTAAAAATTACGGTTAAGGTTAATTTTGGTTAAGTCTACGACTCAGGTAACCGCTATCTGGGTAACCCAAGAAGAAGAAACATGTTACCTCTTTCAGATTACCGTTTTATTAAGTACCTACCGGTTTCACACACAGGTCATGCGCGCTCTTTGACTAATGCCGACGACATGGGTAAGATAGAGAAAAAAAATATTTCGGTAACCGATATTAATTAATACTGGTTGTATTAAATTTAAGGTAACCTTTAAAAATACCTATATTGATCATCCCAGTTTCGGTCCCTGTATTTAGTTATCTACATAGGTATTATGTTAAATTTTAATTTGCTATGATTTTTCTACTATTTACTTTTTAAAGTTATGGGTAGGAAGGTACTTGGATTCTTGAATTATCTCATTAGGATCTTCTTGAAACAGAATTCTGATCAGAATGCATACCCAGATTGTTAGTCATAAGCTGGTGCAAGCAAAGAAATAATATTACCTATGTTTTATCATAAATATATTATGAGATATCTCAAATTCCCTTGTGAATTGCTAAAACTACATAAACAATGGTTAGAAAAAAATCCAATTACAATAATTGCAAAATAAAACATCAAAAAAATTCAATACAATGGTCCATATATTTTCATAAAGAATAAATCACAATGCATTAGTTTATATTTTACATGTTTTAACAGACACGGAGTATTAAACGGTTACATAATGCAGTTAATTGCTGGGACATAGTTATTTACCTCTTAATAAATAGACTATACAACTGGTTTTTGAAAGACTAAAAAACTACAAACTGTCAAAATTCTGTCAAGTGATTTGATTGGCTGCGTTGTCATTATCGTCAGCCAATCGCAGCAGATAACTACAGTGTGACAATTAGTTTTTATTTATTCTGAAAGTGGGCAACGTCGCAAATAGATGTCAAATATGTCACTGTTTTGATTCATTTAGCAATATTACTGTATGGAAATATGAAATATGGCTAACTAGTGAACTAAAATATTGGTTATGAATTGCTAATATTTAATACCGTTAATACCGAATATTTCGTTTTAGATGTAAAAAAAAGTATTTTGAAACTATCCGAATGCCTTTTTTACACCTAAAACGGTTAGGTACCTACACCATCAAATTCAGTGTTTTAATTGCTTTTTTTTTTCATATAGGTAATCTAGTTTACCAGTTAGGATATTTCATATTTCTATAAAGTAATACTGCTAGATTAATCAAAGCAGGTAGCTAAATATTTAACAGCTATTTGCGACGTTGCCAACTTTTAGAATCAACGCTCTTATTTAGCCTTTTAAAAAACGGGTGTGAATGTGCTCTAAACAGATAAAATACTGCGAACTATTGAACATCAATATTGGTAAAATTGCGGAAAACTATACAATTTTATTTTGATAGTCTGTCGAATAAATGCGTTGAAAGTTTCAAATATTGTTGATAGAACCAACCAAACTAGGTTGTTTAGTAGAAAATACAATTATCTACATTCATTCAATACATTTTATTTGACAGACATTCTTTTTTTAAATCATTATTTGGTTTCATTTTGTAACAATTATAATACATTATGGAATGGCTGGAAACACCTTCATTCTATATTTTTTTCTATTGAAATGACGTCTATTTGTTTTTTTTTTAATTTCCAATTTTCATTTCTCTACAACTGGAATTCCAGAATGGAAAACTTTGTTCGAAATTACGATGGACTGATTTTAAATACGGAATGAAGTGTATTTTTATCTGATACTAAGTAGTATGTTAAATATTTATTTTTGGAATTGGTACATTATGAGATTATCATGTAACTGGCCTTTATTTACATTTTGATGATGTGATGCTTATAATTGAATTAACCTAATACTTTCATTCGCCAAAATTGGAGCGAAATATTCTTTGACTGTGGAGAAAATTCCAGAAACTGGTTGTTGAATTTTTACTTTCAATATTTTATTTAACACCTTAGAGAATTAACACTTATCTATGTGTCTATACAATGCAATTACGTAAGAACTGTCTGACGAAATTGGAACCTGTAGACTCCCTCGTTTTTAGAAAGGAATTCAAAGCAAATCGCGAGCCAGAATTCAAAGCAATTCTTGCCTTATGCTAAAACTTCTCTTTCTCGATAGAGAAATAAAAAACCGTTTCTCGAATTGACATCACACTCCAATAGTTATGAATAACTGCACCAATAATTTGTGAAATAATAGGTAACTAACAACATTATAATATTGAGATTACAGATTAATAATTAAAATATCATTACATCTATTTTAAAAGCAATTTAATATCTTCAATTTGCGATATTTGGCTTCAAATTGATTTTCCATACAGGAAAATATTTTTACAAGTCTGTATGAAGCTGTGTTTCATATATTGCTCTGTGGTGTATGATTGGGCAGGGGTTTATGAGAAAAAGGGGTAAATCCTATCCTACGTTTTAGGTTAGTCATCTTACTTATACCAATACTGAATGACGTATTACATACAGGAAGATATTGGGTACTTTACCCATAACTATTTTACCTTAAGTAACAATAGCATACCCATTTTCTAAAATTTACTCCTAATGTTAGATTAACAATTTCAATGAAACACATCTTCAGACAGCAATTTATGCTAAGTACATAATATAAATTGTGATGGTCATTTCCTAACAAAACTAACAATGCAACTATTTACAATCAGACTTTTTACAATACACATACAATAATATTATTCAATAGATCATTCACTTTATTTCTTTCTGATACATCATAACGTTCAAAAATTACATTATTTTATTACATTTTTTAATATAATATGAATAATGTACCTAAATATAATTTAATACTATATTCCTGAACACAGGACAGGTACGGTTAAAATGTGTTTTATATTTGATTATTATATTTTTATTTATATAATATGACTAGTGATATGTAACGATAACTTTACATAGGGTATGGTAAAACAGAATAATTTTATATTCAAATATTATTCAACGAGATTTCTTGATAATTATATTATTTTTTATACTGTAATAATGAGTTTTATGAATTTATTATATTTTATCTTATATTTACAATGCACCACGGGGTAGATTTAACTATTAATTAATAATATCTATCTAATTTTTCAAATAAATCAGGCTTTTTGGTAGGTCCCTTTTGGGGATAAGGGTCTAGAATAACTTGTTTTATAGAGGTAGGTAAAGAATATTTAAAAAACCTAATATGTATTAATTTATTATGCCGTACATTTAATTATCTGAAATTATTATGATGCTGTTCAATTATTTACATAGAAAAAGCTCTCAATTTATTTTTAAATATTGCAGTGAACATCTCTACGTAATTATATGACCATATCAGATCAATTTTTTTATTGCCTAGAATAATTATAATAATAATTTGGTCAAATATTCACGTCCACATAATATAGATAAATATATAACTTGATAGGGATATTATGTAAACTATAGCTATAATTCTTATTATTTTATTGGTTACTACTTTTATTGAATATGACAGACAATACTGTAAATTGGGTATGTAAATGGTTTGTCCATTTTGGACACGCTTCGTCAATTACCCACACAACAAATTGTATTGTATCTTAAATATACTAAACTCAAAGTATTATTTCCTCAATGAGCAATTTATAAAATATATTGTAATCCGAAGTGAATACAATAGTAGGTAGGTACTACAAACATTGTTATCGATTATAAAACAATCTGTTGCACAGACATGATATCTCCATTACTGACACTAATAAATATATTTGACAATCTATTGCTCTTGTTATAATTAAAATATCTACATAAAATATATTAATATCCCATAAAATTACCACTTATAACATTTTAGAGAATATAATGAATTCTCGTTACACCAGTAACCAACTCAAAAACATTGGCAAAAACACCAATCTATTCCATTATATAATTCCAGTTCCAACTTATTCTAATACTATGTACACTGACGTCTGATACGTCAACTTAAGTCGGTTCCAATATGGTACCAACTTAAGTGGAATGCTTGGATCATACGTTCGACTCGGGACCTTCCGTGTTGTGTTTGAACGAAGCTCGGATCCTGGCGAGGTAGAGAGCGCAGATATGTCCGTAACATTTGTTGTACCATTCTGGCGTTCGGCCCCTGCAACAATATATACTATCTTATTAAGCCGTTGCCAACGATATTAATCTTAGTCTACACGGTATCGAAAAAATATATGATGTCCCTTTTCAACTTTTGTTCAGAACAAGAATAGTCTATCAAATAACCAGTCGCAAGCCCTGCCACCTCCCTGACATGCCTCTCTAAAGTTGCATCAAGGTTTTTAAAGATTTTTCTTAAAACTCCGTATGAAGACTTACATAGTATCGACTCTAGCTAGATGCACGAGTCTGCTGCGTCCCTTCCCGGCGGGCTGCGCGAGGTAGCGCGAGGCGAGCACGACGCCGCGAGCCGCGGGCGGCGCCCCCCCCGGCGCCCCCCCCGGCAGGCCCGGCGCCGGCGCCGCGCCGTGCGCCACCGACGTCTCCGCCACCGCGCACCAGCCGCCGCCGCCGCCGCCTTGCTGCCATGACCTGCCGTAGAACAAAACAAATGTTAGTATCGGAAGGATACAAAGAGCATAGATGAAAGCAAAACCATAGGAAAAATATATGTATTTTATATCAGCGCATTAGGCTGAACAAAACAGATTCGAGATACGAATACCTACATGAAAAAAAACTTCACAAATAAGCCAAGACCAGTTTCTCTAAGTCTTGAATGTTTTGTGCTGAAGATGAATCTTCTAAAAATATCCCTTGCTTACCGTAAAACACAATAATCTCTTGACGGCAGATTGATGCTGGATGCTGTGACGTACTGGAACACCTCAGCGTTAGTGCCAAGCTTCTCCGCAACGCGCCATTTTACTAAGGAATCGTCCCATATGTGTCGCTCTCGGAGTATCCTAAAATGTTAATAATATTTAATATTGATTATTCATTCCAAAACGATAGCAGCATCGCAAATAGCTGTTAATCAAAATTTATCTATATTTAATGTTTTGATTAATTTGGCAATATTACTGTATGGAAATATGAAATATCGCTAACTAGTGACCTAAAATATTAATAATAAATTGAATTATAACACTGAATTTGTAACCGTTTTAAGTGTAAAAAGGGCATTTGGGAAGTTTCCAAAATGCTTTTTTTACATCTAAAACGAAATATCCGGTGTTACGATATTAATTATTGTATTTCATAATCAATATTTTAGTTCACTAGTTAGCTATATTTGTTTGCCAAATTAATCAAAACAGCAAAATATTTCACAGCTATAGGTATTTGCGACTTTGCCCACTTTTAAAATAAACGCTTTTATGACCTAGGGCAAATATTTTTCGATATTCGGATAGCTCGAATGACCTAAAGAGGCTGAGCATGCTATAAAGAATATGAATTTGAAAATCTCGACTAATAAATTTTTTATGAAACAACGCAAAATTTCGCGGGTATTCTGGAGTCACACATTAATCCAATAAGTTATTTTAAATTATTCGCAACAAATTATTATCAATAAAGTCCAGGCGGCTTTTCCAGAAAAATGTTCCATAATGGAATTCCAGAGAAAAAATTACTAAGATAGACAGTTATAGTAAGTACCTTTGCATAACCTCCTGGGGCGGTGCCTCCACATCTGTAGTAGCTCTCCACAACCTCAACGGATGTCCATCACCAACCTTCTTGCAACACAGTTCCACGTGAGGCGCTGCCCCTGACACTGACATCCATCCACGTGTTCTGGAATTATAGAATCTGGGTTAAATTCCATTCTCTGGCTGGGTTGAAATTAAAAAGCCTGAAAATGTCTAATTAAACACTGGAACATGCGTATCATCCATTAAAAATAGAAAACGCAACAAATATTTTTGTATTAGTAAAATGTAAGTTATTGAGGTACTGGTGACTGTTAATTCTCTATTCCTCCATTCCGGATTAGGTATGTTTTGTTGTAAGTAATAAAGAAAACATCAAATTAGTAGGTAAAACAGCCGATCATCGAGTCTAATACTTTTTGGTCATGATGTTCTAATACATCAAGTTTCGACTGCAAAAAACAATCCTTAGTAATTTTAAATAAAAGCGAAAAAACGTCGTTTAAAAAAAAGTTCACCTATATTAATCAAGCAACATTTAGATTTAATCAAAAACACTACGGATAAACACCTAAGTGGCCATGATAGGACTACGATGGCAGTGACATGTGTTCAATGAAACTTTGGTTTTAAAACATCTGTTCTTTACCGATAATATGCAATTTGATATCCCATATCCCTCTACCAAGGTAATTAATATTTTATGTAAGGATATTACAAGTTTATCGTAAAATTCTAGGCTTTGCAGTTTCCAAAAAGGGAACTAACTTTGCCGAAAGCTGAAAGTATCCAATTAACTGAGACTAACACAATTATTATTTTCCTGGTCATTAAAATATTAGTTAAAACCTTTGTCTGGAAAGTAAACAGAACTACGTTACATTTATGACGTCTAACGAAAAGTTTTTCCCTGTTACTACGTTTCCCATGATGTAATTACTCCCTTTCCTAAATAATATTAATTTGTTTTGATATTTTCCTATTGTCTTAAACTATAACAAACAATGACAAACAAATTGATTGAGAAACTTATTTACTGACTAAGGCCCTTATACAAGTTTCAACCAATCAAAAGATTTTAAACGAGTTTTAAGTAATGCTTGAGTTTTGAGTGAGGTTCTGTAATACGGGCCTTAAAGTTGTCATTACTTTAATTACAATTTTGTTGGAATTTCGGCTTTTCTAAAAACTGAATGTATCCTCTAATACTCAGGCACTGGACCTGGACACAATTTATTATTACCTTCAAATCGTTCCTTGAAATAATGTTTCTTATAATTATTGTATTATTATTAATGATTTTGACATGTGTATGTGTATTATTTTGACATTATTATTATTCATTATCTTGACATTATTATTAATTATCATCAAACAATTTCCAAAATAATGTAGGTACCTACTAACACTAGTGTTTAAGTTGTGTATGTACTTAGGTACCTACTCACAAATATTGGATGTTATGATCTTGATTAATAAATGATTTGATTTGATAAAAAAATCGTCTAGGTATCAGTAAAGAACAGATGTTTTTCAAAATCGATGATAAGGTGGATATACGCTCTAACACCGATGTCTCACCTCTTTCCTGAACGGCCACAGACTCTAAAAAAGCATGAAAAAAGTTAGACTCTATGAGATACAAGTTTACGAGTTCATACAAAGATTTTGAAGAGAATTATGATTTCAGAGTCTACTATAGATATTCAAGGATTTTGGAAACTCGTTACTATTCTAAAGAGAATACAACTTACTTTTCTTTGGCTTCTTTCAGTAAAGCTTTTATGCAGGCTTGCTGGAAACCTTTCCAGTCTTGGTTGAAGTCTGCACCCAACTCTTCTAACGCGACCTGGAATTTCAGAATGGGTAAGTTTTCTAATAGTTCCATAATATTCATGAATATTACGATTGGATTTCAAGAGCAAATTTTAACATATTTTCCCTCAATTAGTCATAGATAGTGACATCAGAGCCAATCCCTCTACAACTGTGACGTTGTGCGACTACGCAGAATTGATTCGGAATATCCTGGAAGTTTATCCCACTTTCTTTTGGTCATAATAACCACATCACGTATTTGACGTAAGCGTGAGCAGGTAAGGTTAAGATCGACATTTTCCTGATAACCACGACGTCACGGGATGGATGTTGACGTTAGGAACAGGATAATGCTCGCTTACGTATTAATTCGAAATACTTAATAGGTATAATATATATTTATTACGTGCGTACATTACGTTATTAGAGAAAGCCTAAACAAAAAACCTATTTCCTTAGTACGTCAGTGTCATTTTCCAGTTTTACCAGCCGTCTGTGATTCAGAATCTTTATGATCTTCTTCGTGTGGTTAGTGAATAACCTGGTGTCAGAGTTTTATGACGCCCTGGGCCTCTGACTCGGCTACACATGCCGCAGTGGTGATGATCTTTCAATTCGGCGTAATTTACTTATTGAATGTCGAAACGAAATTGGTTAGTGTCAATCAATTAATGAAAAAGTCAATATTAAGGAATTGGAATCTGATGTAGTTCATATCCCTTCCGCTGGTATGAGCTGTACAATGGATCCGTCAAAATAAGCATTCATATGGATATCTCTTTTTAACCGACTTCCAAAAAGGAGGAGGCTATACTAATATGTTCGTAGCGTATGTATGTTTTTTTTTTTGTGTATGTACGTCGATATTCTCGTCAATTGTGGACAGATATGACTTACCGGCCTTTCTTAATAAACATGTTAGTGTCGTATTACTAGGAGTTTCGGCTTACAACCACAACATCGGAATTGTTGCAGTGTTCCTACGGAATTGGGTGTGGGTAGGAATTATTGGACTTCCTAATTATTGTACCTATTCGGTTTTAAGTTATGCTTGTTTGGTTTCAAATAGAGGAGCTCGTGGCTAAGTAATAACAGCCGCACGGGTCGATCCATCAGGTTAAGCTTCGCTTGGTCTGTGGATGGGTGACCATCTTTACATACCGAGACTCCTCCGTGCTTCGGAAAGCACGTTAAGCCGTTGGTCCCGGCTGTCATTCGTGGATCTTTGACGGTCGTTACGAATCGTCAGAAGCCCGAAAGTCTGACAACCAGTCTTTACCAAGGGGTATCGTATTACCCAGTTACTGGGTTGTGGAGGTCAGATAGGCAGTCGCTCCATGTAAAATGCTGGTATTCAGCTGCATCCGGTTAGAATGGAAGCCAACCCCAGAATGATTGGGAAAAGGCTAGGCAGAATTAATGAATGAAATGACTTACCGGCACACTCTCCTCGAAGTAGTTAAATTTGCACCTGGCCAGCATATCAGCCGGTGCCAGGAACAGCTGGTCATGTTTCTGAATGAGGAGTAGGAGACACGCATGCGCCGCGCGACTCTCGCTGATCTGACGCTGGTCGGCTACGCTCTCGATAACCATTCTGGAATTGGAATATTTTGGTTTTGTAGAGATAATTGTATTTTTGGCGTGGTAGGTTATTATGCTAAATGGTTTTATGGGTGTAAAATAAAACAAAACTATCCATTTAAGTAGTTTGATTCATAGAACAAAAATAAAATTTAAGAAAGAATGTAGTTTTGTATTAAAAAAAAACTTTTGTTTCTTTTAAGTCAAATCAAATTTATTCGTAAATTTAGGTTTCAATACAATAGGATGTTATAATAAGATGGTTAGTTCGCTACACTTTACTCGAGAGCATACAAATAATAATAAAGTTAGTGGTATCGAAACAAAAGACGATCGATCGATAATGCAACAAAAAAGCCTAATTTACCTGTTAGAATTCCCTTCCTTCGTGCTACCAGTTGTGGGTGGCGCATGGTGCAACCTCAACAACGTAGGGGCTAAGCAGACTGCCAGGTTTGATGCCGTCATCTGGTTCACAGCCGAATGTTCTGCAACCTGGAACATATATTTGATTATTATAAAACGAGTCAGACTAACGAAATTCATTGCCAGTAACTACGGCAGTAATTTGTACACACGGCTACATGTCTAGGTAATTAAAAAAAACATGTAGCCGTGTTTTGTATCAAATAAAAGGGCATAGTTAGCATATTAAAAAAAATAATAACTCCATAATAATATTAAAGTAAATTAAAACCCAACTACGACAAAAACGCCAACTAAAAAGGTTAGATACTGTAAACAATACATCACAGACAGACAAATTAAAAAATCCGGAGTTACACGTCGTCGTGTTAGAGCAGATAACGTTTATACCTTTTTAGTTGGTGTTTTTGTTGTAGTTGGTTTTTTTTCAATGTACAATTAGGGACTACTCACACTTATTCAGCTTTTGCCCATAGACACGCCCGTACGCGTCCTTTCAGCTATCCGCAGCTGAAAGGACACGTACGCGTCTCATACAAAATCGTAGTTTTCTATGGGCAAACACTGAATAGAGCTGAATAAGTGTGAGTAGTCCCTTATGCCGTATAGGTACTTACATCTGCTAGGAATATGAGTAGAGAATGCAACGCTTCTAAATGTTCTTCTGGTAAAAGTAGTAATGCACACTGCACGGCATCCGGCCTCAAGGGTTCAGGAACATCTGTAATTTACTTACGTTATTTATTTTCTTTCTATTTTCTCATAAATCAATAGATATTTATTTATATCATTTTTATAATTGTTTTTTTCTCTGTGACGAGACCTGCTACTTATAATAAAAAATATAAGGTGATTGTGATTCTGTGAATCTTGTTTTAAGATTGAAACTAGTCCAGGAAGTAGGTAGTCCCTACATAATTATCTTAATTTCTTTCAACAAGTTACTTTCACTAGGCAATTGGGCAGAATTTCTAATCACCGACGCAAAACGGGATTATTTTGATAATGTTCACTTCTAAGGGCGGATTTGACCAAACAGGAATACATTTTATTCTAGGAATAAATCGCTACTTACTCGGGAGTAAATCAATTTCACGTTTTACCAACTACAATTCGACGAATAGCGAGTTTATTCGGGAATCAGTCACTACACCATCGACAATCCTGGAATACAGAGCTATTACCTAGATAGACGCGGCGCAGATACTAGTCTATGTCATTGCATAAAATCATGCATTCAAAAGAATGTAGTTCCACAACTTTTCCACCAGAATTCAGTGGTGGCGCGGAGTGTTCTACAAAATTGTACATTGACAGCTCCACTTTCCACAGCTATAATACGACAAATGAGAGTTGAGATGAGTTATGCTTCTCACCGTCCCGTTTGCATAACAATGTTTTTTTGCCGGGTATTACAATTTGTTCACATTCACTCCACTATTCGCGCATAACGTTAGATTTGACGGAAAAACGACTGTTGATTTGCTCGAGAATAAAATCATGGAATAGATTATTCGTGGTATAATTTGGTCGAATCCGCCCTAAGGTAGGTAAGGATAGTTGGAGGTTTTTAAAAAGAATATTCAAATAAGATCAATAAAGAAAATGTAACCCAAAACTTACGTTGAAAGATCGCAATAAACGTCTCACTCAGTTTATTCGTCAGTAGCGCATCAGGTAACTCCCTAAAGTATTGCTTCACCATGTCAGCCACATCATGGGCCTGTGCCCCATCAAAGTTGAGGCTGGACTGGTTCGGCTCTATGGTGTTAATGTTCTCTATGGCAAAGCTCGCGTTTGAAGCCCCTGCAGCTTCGACTGTGGTCCGGAGTTTCGCTATCCTAGACTTGACGCCGGCTTTTCTGAAGATGCCCATCTGGAAAGGTAGAGAAAGAGGTTTGATCAGTAATTGTAGTTTAATACTTAAGGTAAATTTCACCAATAAAACTGAATGTGATCATTATTATTTAACCGTGCGGTTATTATTATTTAACCACGAGTTCCTCTAAGTACTACTTATACTCATTTATCATTTATCAATAAACAATACAATACACTTAGACTATAGACATTAAAATTTAAAAGAGTAACCGTGGAGTTTCTTGCCGGCTCTTCTCCATAGGAAACGACCAATTGGAACCGTGCACCTAGATTCTGACGTTTCATAAGTGCCCATATAGGTTTATGTGAAATAAAATATTTTGATTTTGATTTTGAAAGATACATTAAAAAATAAAATTAAAAAAGAAGGTGAACTTACTTGATCCAAAGCGTTATTTTTGAGCCAGTTCAGCGCACACTGTATTGGCTTAGGTAGTGCATGCCCTGTTCTTTGCAGAGATACGGTTAGGGGCACACCAAACACTGTCTTATCTAGAACAGACAGAGAACATTTTTATGATCAACTGACACAAACGATTATCGACTAAGTATTGGAACGTACAACTGCTAAAAACTTGCGTTTTTGAAAAGGTTTCCTTGACTAGAGAGTCAAGGAGACCGGGAAAAAATAAGTGTTCGCATGATAAACATTTTTTTTACATTTATCAATCTGTTATTAACTAAACTGAACATCGTTTTATGAAACCGGCTACGGGGGGGAACGGGGCTTTTCTAAAGAACCGCATAATCTATTCAAACAAATAAATAAATCCGTGCGGGCGATATATTATATTTTATTTGGGACACTCAGGAAATACAAACAGTAAAAAACGAGAATTTAAAAGTAACAAAAATAAAAAATGATTAAAAATAAAAAAAAGTTCTGTGCGAGGCCAAAAAGGTATCTCAGGATAATGCTACGATATTAAAAACCGCAGCGCTGGTATTCTGAAAGGGCCTGCTGGGTTTTATGGTGTACATTATAAAGAATATTGTATCTATTGACTTAAAGTTAATAGGAAGGTTATCTACATTTCATCCAACATGGGGTATGTTGGATGAAATATGTAGATAACCTTCCTAATATTTTTCCGAAAATATTTTACGTAAAATGGGGAAACTTGAATGGTTCATGGGACGTATAAAGGTTAGCAAAGCAATACATTTCAATACTATAGTGACGGCCATCGGCTTAATGTAAATCTTCAAATGAAAATAAACCTTGTCTCTGTCAGATAGAGTCCAATATTGAACGTAACTTTAAAAAGAAATTCAGAATGTATATTTTGGCTTTGAGTAAGGATAATAACGGCTTTCATGATTTAGGAGTTTTAAATGTCATATTGTAACGTATCGGTTTTATTTACTTTCCAATAACTTTTGGTTGGAAAACCCTTTTCTTTGAAAGATGTTGTTTTGTCAGTCCCCATTATTATTTGGATTAACTTTATTGGAAGGAAAAATATGATGGTTATAATAAATGATGGAAGTTGTTTTCGTGTTCTTAATTTACATAATTATTTCTCATTATGTTAAAACTTTGTCCTCCTGGACCTGTTATAGGTACTTTCCCGAACAGAATGAACAGAGCAGGCGCGACGCGATAGTGCAACGCGCCTTTAGTAGAATATTGTCTATGAATACTTCATGAAATTCAGCGTTCAGCACTCGTCGTGGCAACACGTCGTGTTCGGGTTCGCGACAAGTCAATCGTCATCCTAAGGATGCCACGTTGAGAGGTGAAACACGTGTCGATTTCTTACATGGTTTTTTATGACTCTTTAGGAATAGTTAAGCGGAATAGTTACTAAATATATCAACGTCTATTGTATTTTAGGACCCAAGTTACGCCTGAATCAATTAAATATCATGGAAATTGTTAGCGTTTGAATCGCGTTGCACTGTCGCGTCGCCTGCCTGCGGGACCTTTATGTAAGAATACTCGTTTGCTCTCAAATGATCTCGGTAGGACTTTCTTGAAGAAATATTTTGGCTGTTTCTCTGTTCTTGGAATAGTGTTAACATAATTTTTATTGATGTCGAAGCTTATACTTCTTGCTGGGGCAGCTCGGGGCTAGTATCTCTATTCAATTTGAAAATATGTATTTGCGAAGTTTAAGTTATTCATACATACGTAGGTATACTGCATGTTTGCTGGTATACTTTTTACCATTTTACCAATTTACATACCAATAGAACTTAACAGAACGTCACGGCTGTAATTTCCCGAAGGGTTAGGTAGAGGCGTAACGTACCTAACAACCTATAGTACAGTCAGCAACAAAAGTCAATTAACACTTCAGTTTTTAAAATCTTAATTATTGAGAAAAACAATCATAAGAAATCCGATCTGATATACCTAAAGAGTATGAAATCTTAGCATGACATTTAAATATGAAATGCTGAAAAGCAATGCATCGAATAATTTTGTGTCATTTTAGAGGTTTATAAGTAAGTGTGTTAATAATAGACTTTTGTTACTGACCGTAAAAACACATTTTACCAATTAAGTCCCATGCAGCCTATTGCCATCAACGGGGCACAAATTCAGCTGTCCCAATAACAATTTGCCCGACCTGGCAAACGAACCCAGGACCTCAAGCTCAGCAGTAGCACTTGCGACTACTAGACCAACGAGGCAGTTCGTAAGATACCGGATCAAGGATCTTCATAAACATTAGGTACTGTAAGTTTACCTTTATAATCAGGAGTCTTGATCTTCCGAATCAGTTTAGGGAGCTCCCAGTTCCAGCCAGACTTGTGCGAAGGACAGTACCGTTCCATGCAGGCCGTCAGCCGAAGCAGTGCCAACTTCCTTAGGATGTGGAGCTGGCCACATGAGAGCGAAGACATTGGCCGAGATACTGTAAAAAAATAATGTAGATAATTTGTTTTAAATAAAGAATACTTTCATTTATCTACATTTCACAAATTTTTCACGCGGGACTAAAAGGTTTCAGTAGTGCTATTTTGTAAAAATCTCACCGTGAAAATTTGGGTGAAGTGAGCTTTAAGTGAGCCGTCATTCCACCCGATGCTAGGGATTGACAACATTGACGGCTCACTTCACCCAAGTTCTCACGTTGGTGTTTTTACAGAATAGCACTACAGTTTATGTTTTTCTAAAAATATTTCGACGATTGTTTAAAGCGTTTGTTGAATTAATATTATTCATGTTTATTAGACAGATCTTCTTCAATCCTCGTGTTAGTATCTTTCAAGAGACTACCCAATTTTATACGAGTCCTTAATATGGAACAGATACCTACCTATTTGTCTCTCTCTACCGCTCAAGATACAGCATCTTTCTAGTCTAGGGGGCAGGGTACCCATTCTTATTGGACTTTCGACCCTACTACCTACCTTTCGTATCGAATCTTTGTATAGAAATTATACAAAGATTCGATACGAAAGGTATGTAGTCAAGTTTGCAACTTTTACAATAAGGAGATAATATTACGGAATGGTAACCGTAATATTATCTCCTTATTGTAAAAGTTGTTGATTTTTGTGAATAAAAAAAAAACTGTTATTATTATATTTATTTTTATTTACTCTTTAGGGTTTAAATTGTATAAATTTAAGCCTAATGTGGAGTCATTAGGCTTAAATTTATAGAATTTACATTAGGCTTGAATTTTTATTTATATATCGGAGAACTAAGCACCTTTTTTCCATTTTTTTTTAAGAAATCATAAATGTTTATAACTCACAGTAGGAATCCGGGTCCTTCTGGTTCGGGGTCGGCGTCAAAGTGTTGTTGGCCTTCGGTCCGCCGTTTAGCGCGTTCGTCCTAAACGAGTACCATCGCTGTATGTTGTTCCTGAAAGTTAGAACATTGTATTGTGAATATTTATTTATTATCCCAACCCTAATAATATTCTAGAAACTTTTAGAGAGTGTCCTGGATTTAGTTTCAATGTCAGGCAAAATATATACCTTTGCTCAATGATGTTTTAGTAAACAGATATGTATGTACCCAATTGGGAAATATTGCTTTTAGTCTGAGCCACACACCCTTACGAGTGTGCCGCTCGGCGCGGAACACTTTTTTCTGTTGTTTTGTACGTGTATAACATATCTGTTTATTAGAATATCATTGCCTTTCCTATGCTAACGTAGATCCACGCAAGACACAATGGATTTTTAATTGTGTCTGTAATTACGGCCTTCGAAAGGTTTTCAGACAATTACAGCTTTATTGCCATACCGGAATAAATAATCTATATACTGAAATTACAAGCACATGAGGTATATCTTTATATTCAAGGTTGAGAACGCATCAGCAGGCCCATGTGTTGTAGCCCAGACTGTTTACCCGCTTTCCAACTTATATATGATATATTTTTATTATCACTTACTTCTTACTCTTCAAGTCAAGACTATCATCATCATCATCCTGGTCTCCATCATGAGACCTGGATCCTGCAGAGTTGGGGCTGCTGTCCAGTTCAGAACTCCTGGATGCCGACTTATCTCGCTTGAGACTTCTATCACGGAACCTGGAGACAAGAATGAAGTTATAGTTTCTCTGATGGAAAACGATGTCTAGCAGAGACTATAGAACAAAAATGGGACTAACATAATATTTCAAAGAATTTCAAAGAAAATGAGAAAATGACGTAACGGCAGACAGCACACGAGCTAATGACGCTACTGCAACATGACGTCACTATAACACTTGCAATCCTTATCATCAATGCACCGTAAAGGACCAAAAAATATAGATTGGATGTGACTTTTCACATCCAATCAAAAACTGGTCCTTACATCCACAATTTCACAGCACTTTCACAAAACGGCTTTTCCACAAAACCTCACTATTCACCAACAATATAACGAATACTGCATAGCCAACACTGTCATTAGTATGCCAATCACTTGTTTGAGCATTGTCCATTACTGCGACACTCATTTTAAACTAATGGCGACCAGTTGGAGTAATTAGTCTTCGCGCGGTAATGTCGCTTTCAAATATGGCGTCTATAGTAGTATCTGGGTCCGCTTTTTTTCTTTTGTATACAATCTAGGTAATTCTTCTGTATGACGTTCTTTGTAGATCTTGGCGAGAAAGAATAACCTTGTTCGATGCTCAACTGTTTTTTAAAGATTAAAGAAAGCGCTGTTTGTTTTCTCTTCCATACTTCCTTGTCACTATCATTCACTCTGTTCAACTTAATCAGCGTCTCTAATGATCATATAATGGCATAATCACCAGTGAGTTTGTGCACGCAAGCATTGTTTTGCTGTTATAACTAAAGTTTAACTATCTGTTGTTTGTAATCATGATCATTATCTCTTTGGTTCTCCTATCGCATCACCATAAGATCTACGAGAGTGGACTATACCATGGTGAAAGTACTAGTCTTCTAGGAGACTACCTGACGATTAATGGCCATTGCTTTCGAAGCATGTTGTATTTTCACAACGACTTTCAACAGGATTGTTTCGTTCGCTTATATCAATCCAATAGGTACATTTTTGACAGTTTCATTATCATTAATAGAATGGCACTTTGTTGACATCCGTTGTGTTGATGCTTAGTGGACGTTCCTTAGTCACCCATCAAGGGCTGTTATTGCATACCTGCCTCCAACCTTCCAAGTGATAATATGTTAAGTATCGGTTACACTTCCCTACAATAATGGAAACCTTTGATTTATTGAACAGCTGTTTGTATAGGACGCAGGCAAAATACATTATCCTTTGTTTTGCAAGCGTCCTATTCAAACTAAGGTTCAAAGAAAGTTGGAATACTGTATCCACAAGAATAATCTTGTGTATCTTTAAGATATTTTAAGTAGGTATTATCTAGGTATTTGGGTCCAAATATTTCAGTTTTTTATGTTACTGTGAGAAAATGTCTAGAACTTAATTAATGCACTATTTAGTGTTTAGATATCAATAGTGACTTCATGAAAAAAGAACCTATTTGAAAGACAGATACATTTTTTATTAGATTTCGAGTTACACTTCGCTTTGCCGTGGAAGGCTAAATAAACGTCTTAAATAAGTAAGGAGTTCTGGAAATTTTTGAGCAACCATCTCAACTTGAAAATTGTATAAATAATATAAAACGTAATCTTTGAATTATGTATAGCACATTATTAGATTCTGCTAGAAGCCCTACAGCCTTGACTAAAATATTACATGAACAAATATAATTCTCAAGGGGTAAGTAGGTACTTGTAAGATCTGACGACGAATTTGTGGAGACTTGTCTCCTAAAAGAATTTCGTATTTTTGTACATAAGCAGACTACTTGTGCCAGCTTTATTATGAAGGTATTTCAAGGTGATTACTAAAGTGAGATTTGTTGTTGCCTAAAACGTATTTTTGGGTAACTGACTAGTCAAAAACCATAACTTAACGAATGACTTAAGGTGTAGGCTTCAGGGTAGCCCGCGAAATTAAAATTTTCTTACGTTTTTCGCAATTTGCACGTCAGTATCAGATTCAGATATTTATTTATAGAATTAATAATCATAAAAATCATAAATGAACTTTTTAAGTTCATATAATCCAATTGAAAGACTATTTCATGAAATCATGACATTTGAGGATTATTCTAGCTAAGGAGTTGTATTGCAAATGCTTATGATTATAATTCTGTAAAGCCATATTTCTTACGGTCACGAATCATATTTTAATCAACATACAATCTGACACTGACCTGCAAATTGCAAAAAAGTAACAAAATTTGAATTTCGCGGGCTATCTCGGCGCATCCACCGTAATGATAATGCCAGCATTTTTTGACAGCCCTACTCGCAATTGCAATACAACAAGTCGCCAGGTATGTGTAAAAAGGAATTTAATAGAAGAACGGTTACTTCATATTTCTGACTGACCGACTGCTTGACATTGAAAAGTGCCTGTATGGTTTAATTGAAATAAATGCTTTGAGTTGAGTTTGACTTACTTCTTCCCATCATTTCCTAAATTGAGCGAGCTGGTCCTTATAGCCTGCCTTCGGTGATGAGTGTGGCCTGGTGACTTCTGAACCTCACGGAGTATTTCAGGATCTGGCTTTAGATCCACTGGAGATGGGGGCTCTACGTAGACCTGGTGATACAAAGTTTATGATAGTTCCTGAAGCAGTTTTGTTAGTAGTGTTTATACAATTATACATGTATTGATAGAACGCCTCGGTGTTTAAATTAGGAAAACCGCGTGACTACAAAACATTGCTATAAGGTTTCTGAACAAAAAGATCCCATTCGAAATAACCAAGTAGGTATTAAGTAATTCAGTATTACTTCTCGAAAATCCCATAAAATAGATTATAGATATTATAGTAGATAGTGATGTCAGATCCTTTACGTAAAAGGACCAAGAAAACGAATAAAAGAAGATGATTAACTTCAAACTTGATAAGCGAAAGTTTCATAATGACAGTTATGTTATTAAGTGGCCTCGCGGAATAGTTAAGATAACATCGCATAAGATAAGCCAAACTTGTGTAATAGTTGAAGCTCCAGCGAGTTTCCGCAAACTATTTGCAGTAGTTAGGAGGCACGACAAGTTTTCTTGTTGAAATAGTGAATGTTTCATTATCTTCAAACCTTATATTTTCGAAAATGCCAGCCAATTATACAGGGTGTTTGGTGCATCGTGTGCCAAATTGAAATGGTCGACTGAAGGGGTCATCTGCTATCCTTTCAGACCTGACAGACCAGACACAACACATGGACACATGGATTCGCTTACATGATATCATATTTGAACATAATAAGGTTTGGTGATTGTTAAATATCTATACCGATATATAATCTTGGAAGAAGAACTGTTGCGCCAACCGCAAATAAATTAAGATAAGGGCAGGAGATCATGATGATTATCGACACTGATAATTATATGATAGCTTCGAAGATAACGGATTGTTCTACTTGTAAATCAACTTATAATTCGAGCCAGGAGCTCCCTGGCTAAGTAATAACAGCTGCGCGGTTCGACCCATCAGGTTAAGCTACACTTGCCGGGGTTGATCCGTGGATGGGTGACCATTTTTACATACCGAGACTCCTCCGTGCCTCAGAAAGCACGTAAACCCGTTGGTCCCGACAGTCATTCGTGGGTCTTTGACAGTCGTTACTAGTCGGCAGAAGCCAGAAATTCCGACAACCAGTCCTACCAAGGGGTATTGTATACCCAGTTCCTGGATTGTGGAGGTCTGATAGGCAGTCGCTTCTTGTAAAATACTGGTATTGAGCTGCATACGGTTAGACTGGAAGTCGACCCTAACATAGTTGGGAAAAGGCTTGGCAGATTGATTGATTCAAATAAACACTCACCTCAGCATTTTGATGAGTATTATGATCTTTATAATAATTATGTCTCCAACTAGCAGGCTGGCACTCCGAATCGCTTAGAGCACTAGAATCCTCATTTTTTATCCCCCCTCTATGGAAAATCCTCTTAGCTCTTCCCAATTTTGACTTCGAACTCTTATTGCTGGAACCCATGCTTCCATCCGAGGCGTAACTTGAGTCATCTCCGAAGGGAGCGTTTAGTACATAGGATTGTTCTAATGGAGCTATAGGTGATGGAGGCATGACAGTCATTGGTGATGGTGGCTGAGTTCTAATTGCTGGAGCATGTAAGGGAGAACTATGAAAATCTGGGAAAGGGAATGCCGTAGGCGTAGTAGGAGTCATGTCAATGTAACTAAGGTCAGCATATTTATCCTGCTGTACATCTAGGAAATGGGGGGAGGAAACGATGACTTCTGTACGGTTTTGCCGTTTTCTTCTTCTTGTTTTGAGGGATTCCACTCTCCGGAGTAAGGCTTTTGCTCCGTCTCGGAGTCTTTCAGAGCCTGTGCGTCGGAAACGTGTGCCTGTTTCTTCTTCATCTTCTTTGTCGCTTGGTAACTGTATTACTGTTTGGCCTGGTACTGTTAATCTGTAACAAATATAAAATTATTTCGTTAGATGGAGTATAAAATTTTCACTCATCTACATGAATTCTGGAGGATGCTATAGTAGCAAATTGACGCCTCTTAACAAAAGTGAAACGCACATTTAAAACAACCTAAAGACACATAAGGAACTGCAAACAACATCTTAAAAGCAAACTCATCTCCATAAACTCCAGAAGGCCTATTATGGTCCCAAAGTTACTCCAAACTTTGGATTCTCAAGTACAAAGTTTTGCAGAAACTCGTCAAACTAATAGACAACAATTTATTTCCATTATAATACAAAATTATGGCGTGTATTAATTAAAGCTAAGGTGGTTTCTCAATAAAGGCGTTAACGAAGTTTGTGAATAGGTTGTTGTTAGAGGTTCCTCCCGCGGAATCCTAATTTAGCTCAACATTTTCAAAATGTTGTGGTATAACCATGGAGTTTGTTGTCCATTCCTCTCCATAGGAAAGGAATCTACGGTTTGGATCGGGTAAGTACCAGATTCTACCTAAGAAGCTTTTTTTTTTTAACCTCCACTCTCCGCTCTTGGCCCGAATCTCACCTGATGGTAAGTGATGATCAGGCCGAAGGTGGAAGCGAGCTTCACCCGGAATCCTCTACCACAAAGGAACTGGCTATCTTACCTCTTACTTCCGGAATACAACAATGCTGGTAACATTGTTGTTATGGCGACAGACTTAGATAAGATGGTGGAGCCAGGCGGACTTAAAACAAGTCCTACCACCAACCAAACCGAGCAGAAAATTTTGCCCCCGCTGGGAATCGAGCCGGGAACTTTGGGTCTGAGACAGGTGGTCTAACCACTAGACCACAGAGGGTACCTGGCTCCATGATCCTCCTGGACTGCATGATGTTACTCTCTTCCTCAAGAATCGGGCTATCAAATGCAAAAAGACTTTTCAAATCCGACTAGTAGTTCCAGAGAAAAGCGCGTTCATATAAACAAAAAAAAAAAACTCTTTAGCTTTATTATTAGTATAAATATCGATTACTTCAGAAATAAAAGCCTCATTATTCAGTAAACAAAGAGTATTCAGAATAAACTTCACTCACTTTCTGGTTGATGGATTAAGGGTCTCGTAACAAAAGGTCCAAATAAAATATGTGAAAACTTGCGTATAAAGAAATAATTGAGTGAAAGAATTCTGCTGGCTTATTTATCTTTAACGATTTATTTGGTTTTGTATTAGATTTCAGTTTGATCTTATTATTTTAACAGAGGTATTGTTGACCTTCTTGTTACTATTTATTTGATAACATTTTAATATTGTTTTTATCTTTGTATTGTCTGAGAGCTTTATGATGACAGGATGTTATTAGGTGTCGTATTGTTTTGGGTTCTTATGCTCTAGTGGTGTTAGGAATTAGTTTCAACGCCAAAATGAATATTATTTTAATACTTTATTTACCTTGTGTCGTTTTGAATAATTTAATCCGGATTAGTGTACTTTGTAAACGAATTATTTCTGTGTGAATTGTTGTGTTCAAAGCCTTGGTTACTCGTAAATTCTTTTTGTCTGTGTTCAGTTTTTCCTATATATGGTTTCTGTAATTGGCGGGATATGATTGTGCATTAATTAATTAAGTAGAACGAGTTGTTCATCTCATTAACCTTCTGTAATCGATTTCAGATGAGGGTATTTTTAGGTTTTAGTCTAGGCAAGAACGTTATGGATTTAACGATGATGTTATAAGTAAAAGAGGAGCTCGTGGCTCAGTAATAACAGCCACACGGTTCGATCTATCAGGGAAAGCTACGCTTCCCGGGATTGGTCCGTGGATGCGTGACCATCTTTAAATATCGAGACTCCTCCGTGCCTCGGAAAGCACGTTTAGCCGTTGTTGATCTCGGCTGTTATTCGTGGATCTTTGACAGTCGTTACGACCCGAAAGTCTGACAACCAGTCTTACTGGGTTGTGGAGGTCAGATAGGGAGTCGCTCGCGCGGGATAACTATGCCTTCCTACTTCCACGTGTCATCTAATATGTGACGTTGTGCCGTTTTTATATATCTATCACATTTTACTTATTACCAAAAAAAAAAAAAACTCAACTTATCAGTCAACTTCAAAAATCTTGATGATATAATTGAAGATAAAAAGACTTTTATCCGCCGGAAAATAATCACTTAACATAGTAATCCCATTACCGAATTAGACTAACAACGGAAACATTTAATTAACTTTATTGTTTTAAAGTAGAAAGTTTTGCTTCTGTAGTATCATTAGAAAGTATAATTTTTGGAGTATCTTCTTATCTAAATTCTATTAATGTAAGTGATTCAGATATATATTTTACTCTGCTGGCAACGAATTTAGAGTTCCGTATGATAAATAGGTTTAAAAGCGAAGACAAATTGTTAATGTACGAGCATAAATGGAAATTAGGTTCAGATTAATAAGTATTTCTTGGCAGACATTTGCTATGAATGGCTGGACTTGGAATAGATAATATTATATTATTGGTGGAAGTGGGTGTTATAAGAGGCGATTAAGAGAATTATGGAAGGTGGGTTATTACTGATTATGTTACAGTATTGAACTTTGTTGTCGGCGGAATTGAATTAGTAGGTCGGTAGGTATGCATTAATTTAAGTTGATTTTTCTTAACGTCGGTTTTATCAGAAAAGCAATTCATTCTTTGTTTACTGCTATTGCTTTGTATATGACTTATAAAAAACAGTAAATAAAGAATGACCACTTACAAATATCTCAATAAAGGTTCTTATAAAAATCACAACGAATATTCTAAAGACACCGAATTCCGAAATTAAAGTAATTTTTCACTTTGTAGTGTTGTTTTTGGAAGTCGGTTGTTTTTTGTCCAAAAGGGGTTTGTTTTTAAAGTACTGTAAAGAATTTTTGTTCTACCAGCTATGAATTTATCAGTAACTGGAATTTATTTTATCATCATCCACATAATAAGTGGGACTAATACGTATTATTGAAGCTTACTCAAAAACTACCCAAGCAAAGTTAATAAAAAAAATATGTGCCCACTTCTGCCCACACTACCAAACAAAAAAAGAATCATCAAAATCAATTCATAATTGGCGGAGTAATCGTGTAACAAACATTTTAAAAAAAACGTACAGTCGAATTGAGAACCTCCTCCTATCTGAAGTCGGTTGAAAACCAACCGAATTGGTAAGCTTTAGAAATATTAGAAGAAAAATCATCATCTTCTGATTACTAAATTAGTAAATAATCATTTGAGGTCACTAAATTTTCCGCAGAAATAATTTACTTTATCAAGTACCTATTAACATAATAGCTACTTATATTAGGTTTCTATATAATCTATTACACACAAAAACGATTCAGATTATAATATCGTTGTCATTGTATTTACTTAAAACAACCACTTAACTTTTGGGTTTTAACTCTACTGTAACTGCCGAATTTCATCTCCCTACGGATCGTTTACTTCGCCGTTGTGTTCGAACTTGGCCATGCATTCATGTAGGTACTCACCTAATTATCGCGTCAAATTCACACGCTAACAATTAATGTTACATTAAAAGCTTTCCGCTCTGAATACGGACGCCCTTTATGTAGGTTATTGGGGCCGACGCAATACATAAGGTGATGGTCTGATTGTTGGCGGTTTCTATGGTTCCTTTTTTTAACTAGAATTTTCAATATTTTGCCACTTTTTAACCGACTTCTAAAAAGGAGGAGGGTCTATGTATCTTATTTTGGCAATTTTGGACTGATTTTGAAAATTCTTGACGCTTGCGCAGGGGTTCCATGTAATTTTTATTAACTTTGCTTGGGCGGTTTTTTTCACTCACGTCACTGTTATTTACGTAGCAGGTCGTAGTATTCAAAGTTGCGTGGGGTAGGCACTACAACGAAAAAGTGAAAAATAAAAGCTTTTTTAAAAAAACAAACAACCGTCTTCCAAAAAGAAAAATAACTTTATTCTAAACCAAATACACTTCCGAAATTAAAGTTATTTTCACTTTCTGGTATTCTTTTGGAAGTCAGTATTTTTTTTTTGTTTTTTTTTTCATCTATTCTATTAGTTACAATTGCTTTCTATCAGTCTAATTGGGTACTGCTCTGGTAATTATAATGGTATGTAGTCAAACCAAACCAAAAACTATGAAAAATGACCATGACATCTTCAAGCGAATCTTCTCCGCTAAAAGCAAGACGCTTTATATGTTATTTTTGGTCCATTATTCCAGTTGATTCAGAAACCAAGTAATCAACCGAAACACGGAACAAATAAAGACCATTAATTTAGAATACAAGCTGGAACTTTGCCAGTTCAAGTGAGTCCACTTCTAGCAAGTAATTTTCTTGAAAATTTTACTCGACCAAAAATATTAACAAACATTTTATAGTTTTATTATATCACATTGCATTTCCATTCCGTCTCGCTCTCCGCTACCAAACAAACCTAATTCCCCTAACAACCTATCATTACTGAAGGTTTAGCAATCCAAAATAGAAACGTGATAGGTGAAGGGACTATACTATGTAGAACAAATGGACTGTGGGCTTAATTATAGTCATTGTACGGTCCGGACCGTCACTTTGATGCTGTTTGCTAAGGGACCAATATGAGGCTCTTAGTAAAAGAGCTAGTACTATTAGTAGAAAGGGCGAGATAGGTGATGATAAAAGAAGGGTTAAGGATATAGGACGGTTGTTCATTTGTTTTGAGTGCCACTTGCAGGGCAATGAATAGTTATGTTAACTGCATGGATTGATCGATTTTAGATGTTAATCAGAAACTAATCAGAACTAACAGCGGCCAGTTTGCGGATGGGTAACAATACCTAGAAAAGAGTTTATATTTTAAACTTTTTTACAGTCTTTTCAAATTGCTAAAGTTACGGTCAGTTTGACCGGCGTCAGTCACTTTGATGCTCTGTTTGCTAAGGGACTATTATGGGGCAGCACCTGCCTCCCGTTCCTGTACGTTCTCCTCTATTGCACTACGTCATAAATAATTAATTCCTTTAAAAACTTAGTTTAACTTTAACTATCTTCGCAAGCTACTAATGTAGTAAAAGGTTAGTTCCGTAATAGTATGCGATGGACAGTCGCGACCTTTAACCTCCATTTAACTTACTGTTACGTCTTTGACTGATGCCGATGCGATTAGTATTGATAGATTTTACAGAACGACTTTAAAAGACACTTTCGTGTCGCAAATGGTTGAAGAATCGACTATTAGGGAAATTATTTAGAAGTTTTTAAAGAGGAATAGATATTGCGGTTTGAAAGCTTTTGTTTAGAAAATTATATCAAAATGACTTATTATTTAGATATAAATTATCTGACCATTGAAAAATTAGCCCTAAATGGCTAAAACTCTGATTTCAATAATGTATGAGTAGGTAACCAAACTCACACTATATTTTTTTTGTTCATAATGAATCTATAATAATTTTCAAAGGTATTTTTGAGAGGAAAATTGCGCTTTGGTTCTTTCATACATTTTGTATCAATTTTTGGAAGTATTACCTACTTCCAAAAATTGATACAAAATGTATGATGAGTTTTAGGTGATTTCAACAAAATATGAAAAAATACACAGGAGAGTAATCACACACAGTTGTGCCCGAAATTGCTCTCCTGTGGATTTTGTTACTGTTAGGCTTAAGAAAAAAACAGTTACTGCATTATAAGTAATAACTTCAATTACTCATATCGTAAGCCCTTCTTGACATATACATAAATCATCTAAGTAAACAAACACGGCGACGCGTAACAAGCTAAGCAACCATAAAAACAATACCCCCGGGCAAGAATCGAATCTTCATCCATTCGCTACCATCCCAAAAAATAATAAACATAAAATTTCATAACACAAGTGTTACTTAACATCACAAAAAAAAACGTCTCATCATACTATCATAAAAGAAATAGCGGTCATCGACATTTTAACTGATTCAACAATACTGTCAGTCAAAACTGATACGAATCCGTTCCGTTACGCGTCAGTATCATTCCACTTAACATTCCAATCAATCAGTTGTAACAATCAAATTAATAAGCTCGCCTACAATATCTATAATCATCTGTAAGTGTTAATGAGGATGTGCTTGTGGGCTGTGAAAACAGCGGGGTTTGAAAAGCGGTAGCGATTTAATAGCAATTTTTTTAAGGGTTAGGTGTAGCGGGAAGTATCGATCAAAATATTGTGTGGTAAAGGCAAGCTAAAATAGCAGTGGCAATAGTTATAAGCTAAGACTACACCTTAAAGAGGCGCGAGAGCACGCTTACTTACTCAATGGATTCATTTATGTGACAGACTCATGATAGTAGCATAAATATATGACGATTCTGCATCTCTGTTAGTGCAAAAAATCTTCTTCTATGGGCGGATTCGACCAAATAGGAATAAATTTTATCCGCCGAATAAAGCCTTCTCTTCCGAATAAATTTTGAATTTTTGACAGTTTCTCCGCACGAAAATTGTCACAAGTAAATCTTATTCCGCGCATAAATTTATTCCTGTTTGGTCGAATCCGCCCTATGTGGTTTATGGAAAACTGTCCAGTTTGTAGTATCGTCGAATAAGAATTAAGCAATCTTTACAATAATAGCACTGCAGCAGGACGCGTGTATCCATGGTTACAACAATCGCTCCGTACCGCTAAAGTCGTTTTAACGGCCCCAACGTAACAGTACTTCTGAGTCTTCTGACTAAAATAATTGGCCCTTGATTGCGCAAACGATTGATATTTGAGATACAAAAGGCTTACTGTTCAATAATTAAATTGATATCCGTCGGTGTATAAGATCATCTTTTTGTACTTATGTTCACAAATAAAGATTTGATTTGATTTGATTTGATTTGATATAATATGATTATATTGATATTGATACCTGGTGGTATGATGTTCTTTATATTTCAGGAAAAGGTCAGGTCTGCCTCGTTGGTAAAGCCCTACTACTTAGCATGAGGTCCTGGGTTCGATTCCCAAGTCAGGCAAAGTGATATTGGGTTTTCTCATTAGAAATTTCTCAGTAGCAGCCCGGTGTCTGAATTTGTGCCCGGTTGATGGCAATAGGCTCGCCTCCTATTACATGGGACTTAAACATAACTGGCGAAATGTGGGTATACTTACTATGAGTACACCTCTACCTTACCCTTCGGGGAAACAAGGCGTGACCAAATGGATAAGTGTAGAAAATTTTAAATAGGGTGACACAATGTCCCCAGTATCAAAAAAGTACATGAATAATACCTTCCTGTTGAGATTGATTGCCTTCAAAGTCAAACGCTTAACAATAGCGTTGGCAATTTCAAACGTCCTTTGGATCGTCAAAGACTACGGTATCGCAATCCCTGAAAATCGTGCCGCACGGAATCTACAGATTGGGACCGAAATTGAAATAGTATCGATGTACCTCCGTTATATGTATGGCACATTAGGAATCAAGCTATACCTTGATATACCTTCCTACTCAAAGCCTGGGGTATCGACTAAACTTTACCAAGGAGTGCCAATTAGTCAATATTGTGGAAATGTGGGAGTAATATAAACCTCAGTCAATAGCCTTTCAGATACTACGGGCACGATGTTATGCCAAGACCAGATACAAAAAAAAAAACAAGTGCAAACGAAAGAAAACACAAATACAAAGAAATTAGGTTAGCTCCTTGTGGTTCCAAGAACTCCTTCAGCGTATAAAGACAGTCTCTAGAGCTCTTAGCAAGAGGACCACCCTTACTGGTCATTGTTCATCGTCTTTGTAACACCAATTTGTATAAGAGCTTAGTCTCTTTGCGCTTTCTGTGCTCCTAGTACTCTGAATATCTCACTTGGCATTTGTTGGAGAAACAAATGACTAGCAAAGGTCTTGGGCTCTCTAAACAATAGTAGATTGTTGCATCGAGTGTTATAATTATTGGTGCCCGAGCGCGAGGGTACTAAATTATCACGAGTGTATTAATTACTCACTTTAGCACGGTGCGTAATTTTCTTTTCTTTCAACTACCAATCTACCTACCGTGATAAAATATACCTAATATCACGACTTATAACAATTTCATTTGCAGCTGTTTTTATACTTTCTGGAGTTGAATTCATATAAAATCATATAACTTTTCTTGCTAAAAAAGAAGTATCAAAGTTTTACAATGGTACAAAATGGGCGCCATTTTTATTTTTCCACCAAGTCTGTTTTATGCAGCCGATTTTTATTTTCAGCCAGTATCTTTTTGATCTAATGCATACATTTTAAATTAAACTTAATGGGAGATTTATACAGATTAAACCTCTGTGGTAAATTTTTATGTAAATAAAAAATAAAAAACAGTGCTTTAATGAAAACCTGTGCCACCACGAGGTTTCATATCTACGCAAAAAATAAATCCTTTGTGATTGGTTTTGTAGTGATTAATAACATTACTACGTAGTTGAAAGAATAAGTAATAGTAGTCATAGGTTTTTTGATAGATTGAATAATTAACGAATACCTAACTACATACTATAATATATTATGTAATTCTTCTGAGGAAAGGAAGGTTATTATATTAGAATAAAGGTGAGCTGTATGCCTGTTATAATATTTATTAAAATTATACTTTATGGGGGTCCATTAGTCCCTTTATGGAGTAAGCACAAAACTGTTTTGTGATTAAAACCTTGAAAAAGGTCACTGAATTACAGCTTTATATTTATTTTTTATTGATCTTCTGTAGTGTTCTGCATGCCTGGTACTTGTATAGAATTATACTCACGAATTTAAAACCTCCTATTATTTTTTAAGTCGCTCAAAACACATTCATTTTCGACGCAAGTATTTAAAGTGATAGATGTATCTTTTAAAGGTCCCAAAACATAAACAATACAGTTTCCAACGTTATTAAAACTAACACGGGCTTGCAGCACCAGCATAATAGCTCAAATTCTAGTTCGTTCCTAACTAGCGATGACACGTTCAAAGTTAATTTCAAATTCAACTACCAAGCTGCTAGCATTCGCATTAGTGCTACAGCACGTATTCCTAGGAAATCAGGATTTAGGAGGTAAATACAATTACCTTGCATCTTGAGTGTTCATATTATTTAGATTTTCATGAATTCAGATGTCACTTAGAGAGCATTTCCGTGGAAGTTTCTTGCTGATATATTACTCTAGTAAAGATATGACTGAGATTTTTTATTAAAAATCTAACTACTTAGCTAGATTGTTGAACTGAAACCTCATTAGGAAAAGAGGAATTGAATTTTTTTTTTTATTTGAACATTCGCTTAAGCATATTTGAATTATCTGTGAATGTGAAAGCCATTTGTGTTAATATTTATGTAAGTATGCAAAATTCAAGCCACCAACAAGCCATCGGAAATGGTGTGTGGCACCTACAGGATTAAAATTATTTATTAAGCATCCTTAAGTAACATGTACCATGATGGCCTCGCCTCTCATCCATGAGGTTGTGGGTTTAAATCCACGTAACTGCCAATGTGAATTTTGCAATTAATTATGTACTTTCTATTGTTGTTTATGTTTATCTCGGACATTACAGACATCGGTGAACGAAAACATCGTGAGGAAGCCTGGACTTGTAGTCAATATCGCCAACTCGACTTGAGCAAGCGTGGCGATCAATGGTCATGCCTTCTCTGTATGAGAAGAGGCCTTTGCCCTGCAGTGGGACAGTAATAGGCTGTTATTATATATTTGTAAATGATAAATGATAAATGATTTATTTTCTGTAAGTAGGTTTGTACAAACACTTTTACATGTCACTCATATTTTTTTAAACTAGTAAAGGTCTGCGTTTCCTATCTGACTACTCTGAGAAGAAGGGCCGAAACAAACTCAGAGGTCACAGTCTATTTAAGTTCAGACTTAATCTTGGTCAGATCATGTGAAGACCATGTAGATTCGTGTCTGAACATCAAATAGATAAGAAAAAGAGACAGATCGTAATAATGGTATTATCTAAAGGATTAAATTCTTACGCCCATATTAGTTCTGTCTTCTTGAGTGATGTTCTGTATATGCGCCATAGTGTGCAAGATATGTTAATTGGGGTCATGGGGATGGGTCATGGGGGATGGGCCCATGTTAATTGGGGTCGGTAGAACACGTTTTCTTCTTCCATTCTCCCTTATCAACCGTCACACTATCATTCACTCTCTTCTCTTCCATATCTTTCCTCACACAATCCATCCATCTTCTCCTCCGCCTTCCTCTTCCTCTCCATCCTGTTCTATTCTGTTCTGTGCGAAATATTTTAAATAACCCAAAAATAATAGATGAACTTACAGATCAGGTTCAACATCAGTGTAATTCCCTTCTGGGTCGACGAGTCCCACTCTAATCGTGGGCAGAGTCTCATCTTCATCATCTTCTACTTCTCCTCTTGCCTCCCTTGCTTCTCTTTCTGCTAATGCTCGAGCTGCTATGACCTGTAAACATAATTAAATATTAGAAAAATCTGGGGTAACAGAAAAATTATTAATCCTAATTTGGATTTTGTTATTCTATAAGGTTATTAGGTAGGTAAACTTTTCTCAGTGCCAGTGTGATATGATATCTAATTATGATATTCATAACACACAGCACATAATATAACGCCTGAAATCCCCACATTTCACCTTATGTTTAAGTGGCAAAATCACAATTTCATAACAGGTTATTTATACAAATGGAGACATTCTTTATATCAATATTCTGTCTGCAAACATACAACCAGGTTTATTACACACCATCAATGAATGATTCTAGAGAATAATATTACAAACAATGATTACAAAACAATTTTCAAAATATTTATGCCCAACCAATATTTTAGTTCTGACAACCGATGTGTTATTGGTGTGTGTGTGTGGGTGAAAACACTTATACAACGTTCCAATTCATGTACCCGACAACCACATAATCCGATTGTTTCTACATTTCACAACCCCATTTTTCGTATTTGTGAATCCCCCGAAACAAATGTTGTGCGATCGACCATTTTTCACAAAACGTTGAAAGCAAATGTACGGATGAAAAACTCTTCAGTTTCACCATTCGAAAAATTTCATATGTATGGAATATTCAACTGTGTGTTTGGATATGTATCTTTTTATACAAATTTTGACTGAAACGGCAGAATAATTCTGAATATCTTCAAGGGGTTTTTTTTTAATTTTTATTTTTTATTTTTATTGTGTGCATGATACTGTATCTTTAAGCTCAGCTTTCAGATGCGTAAGAGCATCAAGAATATATCAATACTAATAGGAACTTAGTTGCCATATATAATTTAAGCCCGACACTAATAATTCCGCTTGAGTTACCGAGAGAAAGGGGTGTTTCAAGCGTTCACATTAAGTATTCTCCACCCCCGTTACTACCTTAGCACAATTAATGCACTGTCACCGTTTGCTCTTAGGAACTACAATAGCAACTAATGCCTTTATGCATACGTAATGCAAGACAAACGTTTCAGATATTAAACCCTCACGTCTGCGATCTGAAAGGTATGTGTTTCGTATGTAAGGATCTGTCATCTAGGATCATTTGGATTCATGTGTCGGAGCCGGAGGTGTAAAATGAAGGATGTATTGTGACAAGTGATATGGATGAATGTTGGAAGTGTGTCTGAGAATATACCGTTTTAGAAGGGTTTCGTCTAGTTAAATTTATAACTATAACTCATCATCATTCTCCTGCCCTTATCCCGATTTATTTGTGGTCGGCGCAACATGTCTTTTTCTTCCATACTTCTCTGTTAGTCGTCATCTCGGTAGTCACCCCTTTTCTAGCCATATCATCTTTCACACAGTCCATCCATCCAAAATAACTATAACTTTTGTTTAAAATTGTGTTAAAAGTATGTGTCATTTCTGTACTTATATTGTTTTTTTTTGTTTTCTATGATGTAATAATGTTTTCGCATGCTGTCTCTATTGCTTAATATTGTGGACTCGGCTTGTGTTTGCAATTGGTTCAACAGTGTACCAAAGAAAGAAAGAAAGAAAGAAAAATATTTTATTTGGGACACGCACAGGAAATAAAACAATAAACAATAAAAACAAACATTAAAACTAACAAATTAGGTAAAATAAGTAATAAAAAAAAACAAACCAATTGTAGATAGACCAAATAAAAAATATATAAAAAAACAATAAACAAATCAATCAATAATTATAAATTCTTATGAGTGATTTTACCGTTTCCTATGGAGAAGAGCTAGAAAGAGCCCCCACGGTTACTCAGATAATTGGTTTTTGAAATAACGCTTTGAAAGCTATTGCCGCTTGTCTAAGCCCGTAGGACTGTAGACCTACAGCGTATGGTCGATGTTATGTATGTAATCTTACCTGCAACCTCCTCTGTGCCTGTGGCGTGATCTCCACAACCCTGGACCATCGCCGAGACTTCCTCTCGTATTGCCATTTGTCGCTCAGCGCGCATTGCTCATCGTCAGAGTCGTTCTGTTGACAATAGACATATATATCAACCGCTATGCAGGAATAAAAAATAAAAAAAATAATAACCCCCGACTCAATTCCAGGTGATGCTGCAGTATCGGTTCAAGGTTACTATGTTCTTCTAATATCATTAAAGTAACAGAATACTAAATTTCGAATCGGATCTGTGGAAGATGCGCACATCCAATCATCAACTAGAAAAGAGCTGATAATCTTGAAACGGCTGAACCGATTTTCTTGAATTGTAGCTAAGAACACTCTCGATCAAGACACCTTTCAAACAAAAAAATAATAATCAAAATCGGTTCAGCCGTTTGGGAGCTACGAGGGAACAGACAGATAAAGACGTTAAACTTATAACACCCGTCTTTTTCCGTCGACATCGTCCATGACTAGCAGTGGACACTGATAAATACTTAGGAACCTAAAATGTTAAAAAAGCTTTTGTCCACGGATTCGCCCGCGTGGATTTCGGAAATTATCCCGCGGGTACCTACTACCAGCGGGATAAAAAGTATCCTATGTCCTAACCCAGATGGTCTACTTGTGTGCCAAATTTCATAAAAATCCGTAGGTATAGCTGTTATATGCGAAACGGTAATGGACAGACAGACGGAGAGGCAGAGTTACTTACGCATTTATAATAATTATTACAAGCTTATACCCGCGACTTACTGTTCTTTTAAGATACCTACTTGACTTTATGTAACTATTAATGCTAGGTTGTATTTGATTACCCTGTATTTAATGATATCTTTGTTTGAGTAGGCACCTTACAATAAACGATTTCTAATAAATACTATTGTTAGATTAATTCCTTTAATTTTTTTGCCCTAAAGGCTGATTTACAATGATCAATTAAACCGACTACATTCGACATTTCAACCGAATGATTCGGCCGAATACGAATACCTCAAAATTTGCCGAATACGCCGAATACCGAATATAAAACGAATGAATATTCGGCGCATCTGTAATTTCAGTACTTCTACTAATATATATTAGTAGAAGTACTTATGGATTAATTTCAAGGACTTGCCTGGTTTACCTAGTTGTTTTGGCTATCTCACAAAACAACCTTTATTAACAAAACCTCACAAAAAAATTAAGACCAAACTTAACAAGCTTAATCCAATCGCGATTGAAGCCAAGTAATTGGATTAACACAATTATTTTACACGCCCGTGCCCCTAAACCGAGTGAATGTAATCCAATTTAATTGAATTAATCTGTTTTGAGTCGACCGATCTAAAGAGCGTTGATTGCTTTGAATGAAGTTGTTGCTTCGTGAATATTGCTAAAGTGCAGGTGAATTGATTTTGTGGGGGATTCTGCAGTGAATGTTACTGGTTTCTGAATAAACCCTGAATAGGTTTTGATGAGACTTTAGAGGTATGAGGAACAGGGTGTAAAGTTAACTCATCCTCTATAGAAAAGGGAGGATCCTCCGACCAGACGGGTGTTGTATCTGGCGGGCTATTGCCCAAGTATTGATGTCGGATAGTCTTGTATATGTTAATCGCGCGGTAAACTTAAATCGCGCGATGCAGGATTTGTGACGTCAGGTCTTTGATGCGTAGTTCGTATGTGGCGATGTAGATGCCGCCACAATGTTATTAAGGTTCTCCCTTACCAGTCCAATTTTTACATAACATAACATAAGATAGATGAAGAAGATAGATGTCCCTTGTTTCCCCGAAGGGTTAGGCAGAAGTGTACTCATAGTAGGTACACCCACATTTCACCAGTTATGTTTAAGTCCCATGTAAAAGGGCGCGAACCTATTGCCATCAACCGGGCACTAATCTAGACTCCGGGTTGGTGTTGAGAAATTCCAAATGGAAAAACCCAATATCACTTTATCCAACCTGGAAATTGAACCCAGGACCTCATGCTCAGCAGTAGCGCTTGCGACCACTAGACTAACGAGGCAGTACATTTTTATAACGCAATATTTTATACAGAGAAGCCCTGAGTATGGATCTCCATGCTTGCATAAGGCGGATTGGCGATTTCAGACTTATATTGATTATAACCCCAGGAGCCTAAGTCTACTAATTTATAAACGTTACAATGGTTTCTCAATGGTGAGTTTTGACAGTTTAGGTATGGCAAACCTGTCAAAAACTCACCATTGAGAGACCATTGTAACGTTTATAAATTAGTAGACTCAGGCCCCTGGTTTCCTAACGATATTTTTACGATGATATCAGTGATGTGCAAGATAAACTTTGCAAGTACATATGTATTAGAAAAGTGACATTGGTACCTTCACGGATTTGACACAATAACCTCGTGGCTTGCCAGGCCATCACGACACATTTTGGAATAAAATTGCATAATTATGTATTTTGCAAGCGGTTCGATCCCACGTTCAAATAGATTATACTAAAAAAGCACCATTTAATTATTCCCAGATGGCAGGATTATTATTATAATTTCCTAAGGAAGATTAATTTAAAATGTCTATATTTCTGTCTTACAACATAATTGAATTATTATCACCTGATTCTCGTGAGGATTATTTTTGCGTAGTGGCGTTATATAATTATTAAAAATGAAGGTAGATTAAATTGTTTTGACACATTTATAAAATTGTGTTTACTTGACATCCTTATTTACTTGTTAAATTACTTTTCTTTATCATTAAACCTATACTATGAATCATTTATTTGTAGAAAATAAAAGTTTTATAAGTTGGTGGTTTATTGTGCTGTCAATACTGTTTAGGTCATGCAAATTGATTTTACATTATTATTAGGTACCTATTTCTTTTGTAAAACATACAAATATGTTCAAATAAAAATAAAATAATTATTAAATACACGCTACAAAACTATACCTTAAAATAACAGTTTTCTTTGCGTTGAATAAATTCTTGTAATGCATGAAAACAATTGTTAGTTTCCTTCTAAAATATTTAAATGGTATTTTAAGATTTATAAAATAAATTCACTTCGACCATATTTATTCCATGGTTCAATTTAAATCCTCCACAATTTCTGAAACTCTTTAATCCTTTTAGCTTGTCAGAACGTGGCTAACAAGCCTAATAAATAGTGTGAAGGTGGCTAAATGGCTGAAGCTAGCCATTTAATAACAGTTCAGATCAATTTGTAAGCATGACGAGCGATCTGAGATGTTATCGGAAGGCTAAAGAGTACAGTCATTCACGTAAATGGTTGGCGATTGAAAATAAAATATTCCATTGATATTTGTTTTTTCTTTTGCGTGGTTTATGAAGATTTTTTTTTATTACCGACTTCTAAAAGGAGGAGGGTATCAATTGGATGGAATGTTTTTGTATGTAATGCTCAGCGATATCTTTGTCAATGGTTAAAACTGATTTTTATTTAAGTAGGGTGTTTTTATTTCAAAGGATTACCATTTTGGAATTAAATATAAAAATACCGAGATACTATTATAATACCTAGGCTACGTGTATTTTTTTTTACTTTTTATCTTAATGTTTTCCATATACTTACTTAAATAAATTTTATTATTAACTTTGGAACTATTTTAGGGGAAAGAAAAATCAATCGTTTCAGCAACATAGTAACTGTCTTTACGATTGTACAAACATAGGAATTAAATGACTCGACACAATATTACAATAATTTAAACATAGCGTGTTATCGCAAAAATAGTTTTTTTTTTTTTTTTCGCTACCGAGGTCGACGTCTATTGGTCTACGGCCAACCATAGCCAGGAGAGAATTGATTGATTTAAGATTATCACTTTGTTACAAATTGATTTTAGTATTCTGAGAAGATAGTAGATCAGAGGCTCCGTGTTGAATTTGAATTATTATATCGAAATTACTAAAACATATAGAAAAAAATATATTTTGTACATAGTCATTATTAGCTATACATTAATAAAAAAGCTTTACTTTATGATATATAGCTGTGCGTCACGAATATAAATTGTTGCTTATTTAGTTATATTTTGAGTTGAGTATTTTGCTGTGTAATCAGTAATTTTGATTGGAACTTGGTATTATTTTTCGACACAAAAAGTTTTGATTTTTATTTGCGGTTAAATACTACCCTTTGAAAAATAGTTAAATAACTAGCGAGAACAACTAGTTACACACTGTATCTCTGTATCTGAATAATTTTGAAACAGATTGCTAAACCATTGCATCATAAGTTCGAAAAAAAACTGCTCAACATCGTAAATAACGCAATGAATGTTGTTGAACTGTCAAAATGAAACAGATTAGTCTTAATCGTTTACGAAAATGGGTTACGTAATTAGATAGCTGAGCGCATCCAAAGTGCGTTAAAAAAGCCTAGTGCAAACGTGGCGTAGTAAACGACCGTAGGTGTTATTTTTACCGTTATAATTACTCGCAATGATTCAAGGACTTGAAACTTAATAGTGTACTAATTACTAAAAGATAGCAAAGGTTAAATGTTGTTAAATCACGTTAAAAGGCTGTGTGCACACTGGAGAAGTTATTTGATAATATTTTTTGTCTGATAAAAATAAAGCTTAAGCAAAAACTTTGGCGCTCCTTTTAAAAAACTGCTCCTGTTGTGAAAAGCCTCATATTATGTCCACTACTTACAGTTACACTCTGAACAGGTCGAAAGAATGAGTTCTTGACACCTTGTAAGTTTCATACTAAAGAAAATGTGTTTTGCTAATTTGATCCTTATTATGGTACTACTAGAAATTGTTCAACTGACAGGTGTCAGAAATGCATTCTCTATGCGGCCGCACTGTAGCGTAATAATACCTTTCAAACTCGAAGAGAAGGTAATGTTGTTTAGAATAGAATATCTTGAGGTACCTACACCAACATTTTAACACAGCTCATATCCATTATAATAATATTGGATAAGCTTTTTTTCAATGAACGTTGAACGTTTAACCTGCCAATTCAATTTACAAAACATTGATTAATATTATAACTTCAAAACTCACATTGATTGATGCACCAACGTATCAATCAACTTTACAAGTCTGATCATTTGGTTGTGCTTTTTATTTTGTGAACTTCATACATTTGACCTGCCAATTCAATTTACCTAACAATGATTGATATTATAACTCGCAATTCACATTGATTGATACACAAACATATCAATCAACTTCACCAATCTGTTCAGTGTAACCGACGCCTAACGCTAACAATTATGGAAGCCTGTCCGCATGATATGATCTCAGAAAGGTTAAAGTAATTATGTGATCTTTAGGGTGTTCCCTCACGGGGAGTATTTGACTATAATGTAACGTTACAGATTCGATTTTGAGCATTACGTTACAATACTGCCTCCCTGCCTGACGAGCATTCGCCTGAAATGTAACATTTCAGATTAAATATTATAGTCATTGCGCATTGTTATGCTCGGTTCTCCTCCCTCACTGATGTAATGCTCGAATTGTATCATTACAGCTTGCGCACTGTAATGCTCGACTCTGAATGGTACATTACAGCAAAATGCTCCCGGTGAGGGAGCGCCTTTATACTTGCGTATATGACTGTTAACAACAGTGTAGAGATATTATTGGAATATAGTTTTGAATAGAAAATCTTCTTTTCACATTATTAAAGCTTTGCTTTTCTGAAAATCGTGGCGGGAGCAGAGTCTTATTAAAGGTAATATGATGCATTAAAGTATTGTATATTATCTATAAGTCCCTCAACTGTTGATCGTAATTACATCACACAGTACATAATTCATTTTGGTATTTGTATCAACCTATCTATTTGTGGAAAGTTTACATAAAACCATCGAGCAAGGTTAATTTTAATTTAGGTTTTATATCCAGCTCACCCTAGGCCGCACCGCTACCTAGCCTCCTGGTTAATATTTTGTATTTGGAAATAATATGAATTCCTGTACCCTCATGAACAAGTTTCGTTTAAAGTGAATCTTTCAGGAATTATCGAATATTCTTTTTTCCTTAAAACAGAACGAGAGCATAATGTACCAGCTATCTAATTGCGTGACACATTTTCGTAAATGATTAAGACTAATCTGTTTCATTTTGACAGTTCAAAAGCATTCATTGCGTTATGTACGTTGTTGAGTAGATTTTTTTTTCGAAATTTGAAGCAATGGATTAGCAATCTGTTCCAAAACGATTCAGATTCTGATTGATCGTGTATTACGCAATTAGGGTGCGGGCTGATTTAGTTAATGACACTATTTAAAAAAAACAAATAAGCGAGGTTGTTATTCTGTGTGATTTTATATTGTTATACCAGTGGATATTCGTCCTTCTTAACACTCGATATCATGCTAAAATTACCTAAAATTACCCAATACCTTGCTGCGAAGTACCAGGCTGGCATCATCAAAAGGAGATTCGAACGATATCGATTATCGTAAGCCCTATACGCGTTTAGCTTACAAAGCTGGGATTACTTGGACATTGTATTTGCACTTTAAAGATATTATGGAATAATGTATGTAAGTATAATATTGTGGTAGTCTGTTTAGTGTTTACTTAGGCATTGGATAAGTTGAGATGCGATTTTTATAGGTTTGTAGACTGTGCCTCGATAGGCTTAAAGTATCTCTTTTAACTAAAATATTTTTTCCCCTTTTTGTTTGAAAATCATAACGCTGATGCCTGTAACGTTGCGGAATATGGTAAAGGAAAATGCAAAAAGAAAAATATTTCAAAGAGATATGATGATAGCACAGACATATTTTTCACATGGAATGGAGAATATAATCGTCACGAAGTGTTGTTGTATGAAATAATGTATGGTAAGTCAGGAAAATGTATCGTTAAGCAAATTAATTACAAACTTAAATTGTTCATATTTTCAAATCGCAAATGTCATTCTTTGACAGATGAAATGGCTATTACATCGGAAAATTGACGTAGGGTGCTAATTTGTTTAACAATTAATTTCCCTGACTGTACCAACGTACCTATAATATTTCGCGAAAAACATGACATCACTGCCAAAACGAGATTGGATGATCCGGTCCACTGCACGACGAATAACTGGTACTCAAGTGTAAAATCAAGACATTTGTACATTTTGCCAAAACGATGCACAAGATTGAGCAAGGAATAAAATTCTGTCGATTAAATACCATTGACTCAAGAAGAAGAGACTTATATTCCCGTTTTATATTTTTGGACACATTGCACGTCACTGCTTCAGTTTTGATGAAGTCCCATGTACTATTAGGGGCGGTCTTAACTGAACATTATGTAAATCCAGAGTAGGGATTGTATTAGGGGCTACTGAGAAACATTATTCTATTTTTGTAGGGAATGCAGATTTTGAGAGAATGGATATTTGAACCAGAACTCCTCCATTCCTCCAGCCTGTTCTGATAAGGGAAGGAGTTGAAGATTGCATGCAAAGTATACAAAAACCCATTCAATCTGCAGATTGATTGGGTTTTTGTTCCAGTCTAACCGGATGCAGCTGAATACCAGTATTTTACATGGAGCGATTGCCTATCTGACCTCCAAAACCGAATAACTGGGTAATACGATACCCCTTGGTAAGACTGGTTATCAAATTTTCGGGCTTCTGACTGACGACTGTTAAAGATCCACGAATGAGACAGCCGGTACCACTGACTTAACGTGCTTTCCAAGGCACTGAGGAGTCCCGGTATGTAAAGATGGTCACCCATCCACGGACCAACCCCTGCAAGCGTAGCTTAACCTGATGGATCGAGTCGTGCGGTTGTTATTACTTAGCCACGAGCTCCTCAGCATACAAAGCCCCGCAGTTAGTTTATATGCAAGTTTAGTCCATTACGTGTACTTACATAATAGTACTCTGACCTGTCACTTATCAACCAAAAAATCTCAATTCAGAAGTCCATTGGCGTAAGCCGCCTACAGCGTATAACACAACACAGCAATCTGATATTACGTAAAATTTAAAACAAAGAGCGCCTAACATTAAACGACAGCTAAAAATAGCCTTAGGGTATGAATATTATTTATAGAGCGCTGATGTGATAAGCATATAATCACCCTATAATGTTCCCATTGCTGGGATACAGGCCTCCTTTCTGTAAGAGGAAGTGGGCCGAAATCCACCACGCGGGCCCAGTGCGGATTGGTATTGGTACCTATATGTCACATGTCTTCGATTGATTTTTTTGGTTCTATGACATGCCGGTTTCCTCACGATGTTTTCCTTCACCGTTTTGAGAGCAGTGGTGATGAAATAATTTACACAAAGTAAAGTGCCTGCCTGGGTTTGAACTCACGACCTACAACTTAAGTCGCGGCCGTTACCACTTGCCACTACTGCTCTCCGTAATAAGCAATTGGTAATAAATGCAAAGCGAAATGCCGTCAACAAGGATGAATAGTCTAAACGTTTGTGTAATTAGGTTCCTTTGCGAGTCCCTGTATATACTTTTTCTTTCTTTCTTTCTTTCCATGGACAGGCAGCCAAGATGTAACTTATGCCTAATTTATAAAAATATTGATTATAATAATATTTAATCAAATGCCATGTCATATTAATCGATTAGCACATGAAGCAAGCTTCCAGAAATTGGATGTGCATAAGCTGCCAACAAAAGCGTTACACATCAGTTGCCTCGTGTAAGCTTGTCACAACACTATTAATCATCATTATCAACACTTAATAACCCATATTTTAATAGACATAATACTAGCAACACTAGATAAATAATGTTTGTATAATTACCACGCCTAAAACCGGTTGATATCCCGTAAAATCAGAAATTCTACGTAAAGAACGATGCAGCAGCCTAGGCATATTCTATTAATCAAATGTCCTATTATTTCTGAGGTATGTTAAAGTGGAATTTCTCTCTATTCTATAGTGCTGATCACATCGGTTAGTTTATAAACATTGCTTAAAGTAAAGATATGTTTAAGATATGTCAAAAAAGATATGGATGCCTCAGACGTTAATCATTGCTGCACTTTAAATTGTAAAAATAATTAAATTCCCAGAACTCTAAAGTTAAGAAAGAACTCCGAGCTTATCTGGAATCATCAGAAACCGGGCATAAGTCGCTTTCAACAAATTAACTGCCACAAAAATGAGTTGGCTTCCTCTTGTTCTTTTCATTTCTACGGTAAAGAAAGAAAGAAAAGAAAGAAAAATACGTTTACTGTCATTAGAGCAGAATAATACACCTCAAAACTATGTATAAAAACAGAAAACAATTATTATAATACCAAAAGGGCCGGGCAGGCAGGGCGGTACATGGTTCTTATTCTGTTTGGGCCCACTTATGGGCTACATTTATTTCGAGCTTTATGTGTTCGCTAGAAAAGCTTGTCACATTCATACTCTATGGTTAGATCATCAATAATGTCAGTGTACCGAGTCTCGTTACAATTGACCTTTTAAAACAATCAATCTTGTGTTGAAACGATGACGACGAAAATTGCGTGTTTGGTTTACGTGAAGATGTACTACAAGTTTTAGATTTAGGAACCTGATTTTCATAACTTTGACTTTGGAGAGTAGTATTTAACTTTTAATCTCGCGCTGAATAATTTAAGGTCTGGTTACGGGTGATATGACTACCACGTTAGTCGTAAGCGCGACTTAAAATGTTAATTTATTATGAATATGTTAATTTAATGTAAAATTTAATGAATTTTTATATTAATATAAAAAAAAAGAAAACGAAAAAAAAATATTTTTGAATAATTCAGTTTTTCCTTTATTTCTCTAATAAAGTGTAGTGTGGGTAGATCCACATTTCCGTTTACGGGATTCGCGGAGTATTATAAGGTTTGACAGCTTACGGCCGCGTCTCACCTAAATCAAAAATATAAAAAAAATACTTTGTAATCAATTTAGCTTTGTAAGCAAGTTTTTTTTAGATTGTACAAATTATAAAGTAGGTAATAGTCTACTCATTGTTGAAGAGCCTAATAAAAAATAAATAAATAAAAGGGTTCATATGTCATTATTTGAACCTAAACGTATGGTCGCGCCGGATGAGGGCGCTTTCCGGCTTTCCGACCAAAAAGTGACATATGCAAGCAAATGATTGCGTATTCAAGCGAATGATGCATTTAAATAGAACGCGGGGTAAAGGCTGTCTAATCTAGTCGTATAATGTCGACGTTGACGATCGCGTAATCGTATATTCGCGCGATAGTTGCTTTCCATTACGACGCAGAATCACACCTCTGTTTTCTTTCCCGAAAAATAGTGTTCTTTGTTGTCATCTTCTGTCAACAAAGCTTATTTTTATACACTATACCTACTATGCTTATTTTTATGTAGAACACTGCTTACCCTAACAACCACACCATCAAACTTCCCACATTGTTATCCAACGTTGTGTTGAAGTAATTTAACAGCAGAGTAAACTACGTGATAATTCTATATTGTAACTTGCGACCGGCCACGCTTGAAATTGCCCGGGCATTTTGTGAAATATTGCCCGGGTGGTAATAGTGTGTGCGGATTAGCTGATAATGTACAAAGTGGGTAGGGATTTAATAGTGGTGGTGATGGAATATGATAATTTTATAGGTTTAATTTTATGTTAAGCTGTATGGCAGAACATGGAGCAAAATAACCAGAGAAAGAACCGCTTGGAAACAGCTTGAGAAGGCTTTTACCACTATCGATAGCGATCCTTGAACAACAGAGTAGGTAATGAAAAAAAAAACGATGAACGACGCCAATGAAAATACTCTGAATTACTGTCTTCGAAACTTAAATTTACCAGCTAAATGGATTTATAAATTTGAATTTGGAATTCTTAACCAAAGAAGATATAATATTTCAGATCGAAGTGGCCAGTACGATAAAACGCCAATTTGACGCCAGACCTAATTTAAATACTAAGTAGGTATTCTACACATATATCGCGTTTTACCTAGTCAATTTGTTCAGGTTCGTAGAGAAAAATAGATCGTACAGTGTAGATTTAGGACTACAAATCTAATAAAGTTCCCCAGCAGAATCTCTCCTGCCAGTAATAAAACCAAAATCCTTAACAACATTTTCATGTTAGTTAAAATATGAGCAAACTTTTCACAAAATCCCTAGAGATTGTCGACCCCTGCAACTGTGAGCAATTCAATTATGACAACTTTATGTCTCATCTAGACACTAAAATTAGATACCTACATAAGTGTATGTGGTTGCTTCATTAGAAATAATACAACACTTTCATAAAAATCGGGTAAAATTATACAAGCAGTGGTAAGACACAATCTTTCCCTTGTCAGTAATAACAAAAATAAAATAAAATAAATCCTTAACCATATTTTCATATTACCTAAAGTATGAGCAAACTTTTCACCAAATCCCCAGAGATTGTCAACCCCTGTAACATTGTCAAATTGCTGAGCGCTCCTGTTGAAACGATGACTTTGTAGAGTTTCCTCAGCTCACGAGTCGTGTGGAGCACGTAATTAACTCGTGCTCGCTTAATTAAGTTTCGGAGTAATTAACATTTATTAGGACGTGATTTGTTTAATAATATGCGTTGGGTAATATGTAGGTAATTTACAAAAAAAAAACAAAAGTCATTTATTCAAACTAGGCTGAGAATCAGCAATTTTCGAACGTCACAATTACATAAGACAGTCCCCCAAAATGCCCGCCATTCGCTTTTTATTTATTAAATCCTATACTATTAAATCAGCAATATTTGTTTATATATATTTATAATCACGGTCTCGAAAACGGCTCCAACGATTTCGATGAAAGTTGCAAAGGGGTTGAAGGGGGCGAAAAATCGATCTAGCGAGGTTTCATTTCTGGGAAAAATCGTTTTCTGTATTTTCACCCGAGCAGAGCTTGAGGACCAGGTACTAAAGGGTAATTTGGGAAAAATTTTAAAAAAAAACTATTTTGTATCCTCTATTTGTCAGTGTCGATTTTTTTTTTTTTTTTTTAATTGTTTCAATATTTTTATTACGGACGCTGCACGCTGGGCGGTGCACGTCTTTCTACATTGTTCTCACATGTCTAATTTTAAGGCTCGTTCACACCGGCGCGACTTGTCGCGCGACGCGACTTTAACAATACAATTTCTAATAAAACTTCACGATTGAACAATTGCCGGTGTCGCGTCGCGCGACAAGTCGCGCCGGTGTGAACGAGCCTTTAACATGAATGATGTAAAACATATTTTGTAACATATTTTGATTTAAAAGAGTGTCCGTGATGTTTCTCGCCCGTTCTTCTCCGTAGGAACCTACTACGCTTTGGAATGGGCAACTAGCTTCATCTTTCTGACTGACCGATCCCTGGACAATTGGGCAACTAGCTTCATCTTTCTGACTGACCGATCCCTGGACAATTCAAAAGTACGTATAATTGGTTTATTTGACATAAGTGCTTTGAGTTTGAATTTTTTATTTTTTTATTTTTTATGTTGGAAAGTACCTACACTACAATCCTCGTGATGTGAGGTGTTTACTGCCACCAATGGTCGACAAAACGGTAATATCCTATGCTTTTGAGGTTTAATAGTCTCATAGGCCTTACATAGGGAAATAAACCCTCCAAACGGAACACAGTAAAGTTTCTTCGCAAATACAGTAACTATTTTAATCTAAAACCATAAACGCACTCTTAAACGTGCTGTCCTATCAATTTTTCTTGTGCTCGTAGACCATTAGCAGGGACATAATACTCATACGATAAAGGTTACAGGCCATAATAGCCCATATGGGTATGTTTGCTGATGGTATGCACACATTAAGCGTTATACTTCCAGTGTAAACTGACCTTGCCTTGTATAGGCTTTTTGAACAATGACAGGTCAGCTTATACTGGATATTAGGATAGCTTGATGTCTCGTTGTGAGTACAGCAATGATAATTGTAATAATTCCAGTTCGTTTTGTAACCGATGAGTTGCACTCGAAAGATAAACCGAGGAATTTAATCAGCGGCTTAACTTTTGCTTTAAGAATTTTATGAAAATGTATTATACGTATAGTGCTAATTGTTAACGTCATAGCTGGCGTTGCAGTCGTTGCTAAGATAATTCTGTTGCGTAGGATATTTTTCCGGCCCAAATTATTGGTTTACTAGCGACCCGCTCGCTATTTCGCACGCTTTTTACGACTTTACACGACATCGAGATTCCTTTATTATGTTTATTTGATAGTGAGTTATTATACACATAACTTTACTGAATTCTTTAAGTGATGGTGAAAACTGCATCAAAATCCGGCGCGTTGTTTAGGAGAAAAACGCGGTCACACAGGCAAACACGAAAAGTGACTTTTATTATAATATGTCATTAGTATGACCTGAGATGAAACGGTTTTCAATCACATTTCTTTGTTTGACAGGCCTCATTATTTATAATCTGTGGACAGAAATGCTAAAAACGTTTGAAATAAACACTCTGTGCTATGCGAATCTCATGTGATTATGTATGTAATAGAGCTTTGATTTAAAACTTTATTTTAAGTTGAAATGCAATTAAGTAATGAAAACTCCGTTTAAAATCAACTAAGGGAGAATTTCACCAATGAAACTGAACGCGATCAGCACATCTAAACCGCTTTTAATAGCTGTCAATTTCATCTTTGTTGTGGAATATTGACCACTGACAACTCTTGAACGTGGTTTACATGTGCTGATCGCGTTCAGTTTCATTGGTGAAATTCGCTTTCAATGAAAAATCAGCAATTTTATTGCAAACATTTTCTGATTTCTCGCAAAAGCTATTTACTGTTTTATGAACCCGTTTGTGGTTCGATTATTTTTATTACTTTGTACTTTATAGAAAGTATAGCCGCCGGCTAATTAAAGGCCACCCCTTTTTGTTAAGAGGCTATCACAAGGGTTGGCAAAGAATTACACTGATTAGGTACTGTACCTACTGATATAATCTATTATACATTGTAACAGCGAATCAACTTTTATATTTTTTTTGATATTCGGATACCTCATGAGTACTCATGACCTAAAGAAACAAAATAAAAATACGCGAAATTTTGCGGGTTAAAGCTAGCACTGTACAATAAGTGTGTGCGTTACTTTTAGGTTCCGTATTACAATTTATTTATTTATCCAACAATTTCTTGCTGCACTAGAGAACGTCATTTCAGAAAACCCTCATTAAAGTATGAATTTGCAAAAGATGAAAACATAATAATTTCAGACAATGTTTCCCAATATACCTTACACTAACTTTCCAAAATAACGAGCCTATCTCCGATTTTATGTTCCAATAATTTATGAAACACTAATCAGGAAACTATAAAACCTCTACACAACACAAACTCCTTACATTTTACGATTACCTTTTAGTATAGGACCTATCTTAAAGTCTAGAAGAAGTTATAAAATCAATTTATAATCAAACATACAGCTTGGAACCTTGTGCGTTTTATCAAATGCACTCTTTACGTGGCCAATCATCGTAAAACAAGCTGTTTGCTTAGTTTACTAAGCTGTGGTCCAGCGGTTCTCAAGTTAAAGTGATCGCCCCCCGGGGTGAGCTATTGAGTGCGCTCGCCTTTCAAGTAAATGGGGGCGTTGACTTGATTGGATGGATTTTGTTGTCTGGGACGTTTTACGTTGAAGAATACAAGAAAAAAATTGTGGTACGGTTGCTGTTTTGATACTTTATTAACTATTTTATTCTTTGCTGCAATTTTTTTTACTTTATTACTAAAAATAGCGGTTAAGCTTCATTATTATATTAGTATTTTTATTTATTTTAAATAAAATAATAAAAATACTAATATACTATATAAAATTATAAATTATAAAATAAAATATTTTATTCTATAATTTTACAATTTAGGGATCTATCGTAAAGAACTTTACGATCAATCCCTAAATTATAAAATTATATTTATTGTAACAGATTGTACCACACTTTTGAAATAAAAGCGCGTGAATAATTAAATTATTAATATTTTTTGTTTCTAAATCACTTAAAAAGCTATTACATACATCTTTTTACATTATGTACCTACCTAATTCGGGGGAACGATTTAGTCGTTTAACTGGCACGATTCATTTGACATGGATCATATTATGGATGTTTCATATAAAATAATTATGTTGGTTTATCGACACCAAATTATATTTCTTCATAATTAATGAAATTGCCGTTTAGAAATGTTAAAGTAATTCGTAAAATGGCCTTTGAAAATCTTTTAAAACCTTTGTCTCGTAGAACATACAAGGTTTTATAATCACGGAAATGGAATTTTAAGAGAATGCTAACTAACCACTAACAATAATAATAATATTATGAATTTTATGTCTTTTCGCATAATTGCGGCACAAATAATATTCAAAACTTTCTTGTACTCACCGGAAATGTAAACTTATAAATGCGATTTCCAAGTTATATTTTCCGGTAAAAGTCAAGTATTTACAATAAATTGTAATGTTTATTTATTCATAAATAACGTCTATAGACGGCCAATTAGTTTCTACTACCATTCGCACTTTCTTTTCAATATAAATTATAACTTAGCAATAAATAGTAATAATTATTATATGCTTTCCAATTTTAGTAGTTATGTGTAACAGGGCAAATTGACGCAGTGTCTTAACAATTAATCTGCTTAACAATTAATTTCCCTGACTGTTCATTGACAAATTGGAGAATTTAAAAATAGTTTCTGAATTGATAGAATAGAATAGAATAGAATAGCATTTATTTGCAAATATGGGTTATACATAAGTAGGTAGTAGTAGGTTTTCATAGAGTTCTGCCATATTTCACCAAATAACGGCTTGTACACATTGGAGCGATATCGCGGGCGCGACAGGAGGCAGCGCTGCCCTTGTCCTTAGCCCTTGAGCCTTAAACCGTATAGCTTTTGAAATGTATTTCTTTCCGAACCTCTGGTATTACTCAACCATTTACAGTGAAAGTATTTTTTTATTACTGTGTACCTTTAAAGCTAAAGAACACAATAGGGCCTACCTATAAAATTATTTTAAAATAATAGATAGGTACTTTAACTGTCCTTCCCGTTTAGCTTGGTCAAGTATTGTCCAAAAAAAACCATGCTTTATTATCCTTTTGTTCTTAGTGGCGCCAATATTTATAATGTTTTGTTATAAAATATTATTATCTGATAACTTAAGTTTGAAAAATATACCAAAAGGTACAACACTTCACCCATCGTTAAATCAATTTCTAGTTTTTTAACTGTATCTATTAGTTACTGTTATGTTATACCAGGGCCTTTTTAAAGTTAATCTATAACGTTGATAAATCAATTAAATTAAAAATGTCTTCAGTAAAATAAGTAATTAACTGCAAATTGTTTCATAAATATTAATTATTGGGAAGTAATTATGAGAGTCTGTGGGAATTATTTTTGAGTAATGATGGTCATAATTATTTAATAGGTTCCCATTCGATGATTAAATTTTTTAATATTATTTTAATGACTCGATAAAACATCGAGATTTCTTAGTTATAAGTAACTTTAATACTAACGTATAACCTTCCGGAAAAAATTCTCTAAACGATGGTGAAAACCTCATCAAAATCTGATGCGTGGTTTAGAAGAACAATGCAAACATACAGACAAACACGAAAAGCGACTTTAATTTATATTATGTATGATTTTTAACAGCCCGATTTTTTTTCCCAGCTCTCCCTAGGTACTGTGATATTCCAACAATATAGGAAAAAGAGATATTTTATAAAACTTTTTATTTATAAATAAAAACGAGTCAAACTTGCACACGTAGGGTTCCGTACAATATTTAGCAAAGTGTTTCATTCGGCGTTTTTTTTAAATTTTATTTTTATTGTTTGTTATTACAACGGCAATAGAAACTCACAATCTGTGAAAATTTTAACATTCCACGGTTTATGAGATACAGCCCGTTGACAGACAGACGGACAGCGGAGGCTTAGTGATAAGGTTCCGTTAGGCATCCTGCGGGTACGGAACCCTAAAAATGTTTTAGGATAAAGTTGTAATGTTTGCTTTAAAGAATAAGCACATTAAACACCCACGTAAAAATTACTGTAAAGGAAAGTTCTTTTATTAACTTTGTACTCTTAATCGCATTAGCAAAAACATATGCTTTGTTTGAAGCTTGTTTTGTTTATAATAACTTGGATTATGAAAATCTCTTATGAAAAAGTTTTTATTATAGTTAAGTTTTTTTTATCTCGCTTGCCGATTAGTAGATAAAGCATGTTATTATTAGTGATATGAGCGGATGATTTTCTTCTTCTGAAACTTTCAAGAATAAATGGCTTTACTAAAAAAAAATGAAGGTTTTCTCATGATTGAGCACTGTCACACTATATTTTAAAGAGTTACTTAAGAGGGTTTACGTCGTACGGCATTTCATACAAACTTTCAAGCCCTTATTTTTCGAAATGACTGAACCGATTTTAATGAAACTACATACGCATATGCAGGATACAAAGGTCTAAAAACTTAGTTAAGAACATTTTCGAAAAATAGTGTTCCAGACAAATTAGACCAATTTAAAATTTTCCATAGAAACAGAGATTTTCAGTTATCTGTTTTTAAATAAGACATTTCGAAAATGTTCTTAACTAAGTTTTTAGACCTTTGTATCCTGCATATGCGTATGTAGTTTCATTAAAATCGGTTCAGTCATTTCGAAAAATAAGGGCTTGAAAGTTTGTATGAAATGCCGTTCGGCGTAAACCCTCTTAAACGTAAACGTGATTGTAGGTAAAGTCTGTTCGTCAGACAGGATTGTTTACAAAATTGTCTATCAACTTAGTAAATTGTGTGTAAGTTCAAAACGCAATTGGCATCCACAATCGTCGCTGAAGTATACATTTTCCTGACTGTACATGCACTGTCTCCTTTTTTTTCGATGCAATTCAAATTCAAACTAGTAGCAGTGTTAATATGCTCTAGTCTAGTCCTACTTTTAATTAATGATAAATTTATAATAAATATCTATACTTATAATAAATCTGTAGAAGTGAAAATTCTGTACATTGAAAATATCAAAAAAATAAATGGCAGGGGGTGTTACTAGACCGACACCGAACCCAAAAATGTGATTATAAAATTTTTTGTCTGTCTGTCTGTCTGTCTGTTTGTTCAGGTATCACGCAAAAACTACCGGTTCGATTACGATGAAACTTGGTATAATTATTCTTTAATATCCTGGGCACCACACTGGGTACTTTTTATCCCGGAAAAGTATCCTATCCTACGGTTGGGGGGTGTCAAAGTTTGTATGGAAGAATTTTAACGCGCTGTCCGATTAACTCGAAACTCAATATTTATACTTAAACCCAAAAATTAAGAATAACGTGTATCAGGATTTTTCGAAATTCAACCCCTAAGGGGGTAAAATAAGGGATGAAAGTTTGTATGAAAAATCTTATTCCTTGAGGTAATAAACATGAAACTTCGCACGAATAGTTATCTAAATAAATTATAAAGTTTGTAGTTTTTTGTTTTTCTAAATTACCCCCTAAAGGGGGATTGGGGGGTGTCAGTGTTTGTATGGAAGAATTTTAACGCGCTGTCCGATTAACTCGAAACTCAATATTTATACTTAAAACCCATGGGGATGTATAATTTGGGTAATTTCCGACACTCACGCGGGCGAAGCCGCGGGCAGCAGCTAGTACTATAATACATGTGAAGGTTTGTATGTTTGAATGTTTGTTACTCAATAACGCAAAAACGGCTGAACGAATTTGGTTGAAAGGCACACAGGCTCCACATATTATCCTGGTAAATGACAGGCGCAGACGAAGTCGCGGTTAGAAGCTAGTAAGTAATAAAACTAGCATTAGGTAACTTACCGATCTCTTCTGATGATGATGATGTTCTAACTTCATGTTGGCACATCTGTTCAGCGCCGTCAGACGTCTGAACAACGACTGTATGGAGTCTGCGTCTAAGAACGGATGGTCGTTCTGAACGCCTGACACGTCTATTGGGAACTGGAGATCTGGAAGAAGTAAAATATAATATTAATTATGAGAACATTAACTCATACCTCATACCTTATTATTATTTATAATTAATATTAATTATTAAAGTCACTTTTCGTGTTTGTCTGTATGTCCGCGTTGTTCTTCTAAACCACGCAACAGAGTTTGATGAGGTTTTCAGTATCGTTTAGAGAATTTATTCCGGAAGGTTTATGTGTATAATACGTTAATTTTAAAGTTAAATATAACTAAGAAATCTCGATATTTTGTCAAGTCATAAAAACCGTGTGAAGCAGGAGCTGGTCGCTAGTTATAGATGAAATAGGGACTGGTGATGGGACCCGCTTGGAATGGCGGCTACAAGCCCGTGCGCGCGAATGATTAAGTATATCCCTGGCCCCCGACTTAAGGCTCCTACAAACAGGCGCGACGCGACTTTAATAATACAATTTCTGAAAAAACTTCACGGTAGAACAATGTGTCGCCAGAATGCACGAGCCTTTATGGCAGTGGAAATAAAGGGTATTAGTCGGTAGGAGTCAGAAATCGCTCTCCGTTCTCGCCATGCAGAGGGGGGGAGGGATCCATGAGAAATTAGCCAAAGAAAAAAAAAATAGGAACACGAGTCTCAGAAAATATAGCAAAAAAAATTCTTATTTTCCAAGTATCTCGTATCAAAATTTCAGGATTCTAAGACCAATATCCGTCAACAGATGTCATTCACAACACAACCGCTTTAATTGTTATTAGATAACAATACTTACATTCAAATCACTTGTCTACCAAATAGGTACCCACCTACGACACAATCCACCGTCAGAGGATACGTCACTGTGATGACGTCATTATGTTACAAGTACTATTGTCTGGTGCTCAATAGGTAAGATTAGAAGATAATGTAGACTGTAGTGGTTGATTTAGGTCAGACGTGATGGCTTTCAAGCTCTTACAAAGTGACACTGACAAACAGTTCCATAACCTACCCTAGGTTATGGGACTGTTTTCAGTGTGGCAGGTATTTCCACGGGCATTGAATGTAGTTAGGTTTATATTTCCTTTAATCTAGTCTACCTACGCTTATTATTGTGAGTTATCTGCCTAGCCTTTTCCCAACTATGTTGATGTCGGCTTCCAGTCTAACCGGATGCAGCTGAATACTAGAATTTTACATGGAGCCAAACCAGTAACTGGGTAATAGGATAAGACCTTGGTAAGACTGGTTGTCAGACTTTCGGGCTTCTGACGACCATTTTTTTAAGAAAAGTCTCATGATAAACCTTACAATTCAAACTAAACAGACGATTGATCGTACTCGACTCTAACTTCAGTATTATGTCTAGCGAAGAGAAATTCCTATGTAGTGCAATTTCCACTCTTGATTTGTGGCTTTTGTGAGATACTAGAATGGGTTCATCATAGACGAAAGGAAACAGATTCAAAACAAACCATAAACCACACAATTTTAAGTTTAGAACACGTATTTTACAAAAACGTCGCTCGCGCCATTCCCTTTCGTCACGGAAATGAAACCGAGCGACACTTGGCGGAACCGGAAACGTTCTCAACTCAAACTTAATGTAGTTGTTGTAGATGTAGATGGAAAAGAAACGGTTTTGTGCATTGTGTCAACTGTGATGATGAATGAAAGAAAAGAAGGATCTCTGTCCATCAGTGAAGAGCCCACCGAACCTCAGGTTTTTATCTCGCTCGCACCATACTACTCGCGGACTGAGTGCGAGCGAGACGGAGGCGGCTACAAATCGGCAAAAGTTTAGGTAATTTTATTTTTACGGCGAAAATAAAGGTAATTTCAAAAAAATAAAAAACATGGTCGCTGCTTTATAGTTAGTTCAGTTAGTGTGCCAAGTTTCATGGTCTAATTTGAAGTATTTTTTTAATAGCAGCGGTTTATTGGTCGGTTTGGAGGTAACTTTGGAGAACCTAGCGAAGATCTGTCTTCACCCAAATTTAATCGCTAATTAGTCGCAATTTTTCGGCAAGTCACAGATTTTGTCGGTGTATAATTAAAAAGATATTAAAGAATTCAATTTCTCCATACAAGCAAGTACAAAATACTTTAAGTAATTTCTAGAAAGTAGGTATCGTATCTATCAGAATCCGGCGGTCACTGGTTCAAAAGTTCCGACCTGTATGTAAAGAATTAGGTACACTCTTGATAAGTGCCCGTAGTTGTTCCACCATAATACCCTACCTACAGCAATAAATTACGGTGAAGAAAAGCATTGTGAGAAATCCTAGGGACTTAATGTTTTAAAAGCAGTACCTCTAAAAATGAATAAATGGATGGTGGTAGCTTAGCGGAGGTAACCTCGCTTACAGCCACACTCAGAATGATAAACAAAAAGCTACATCCTTACATTTCTAGGTGATTGAAACTTTTTCAAATATTTTAGTCTCTTTTTTGGTTAACTACATTAGCCTAATTGTTAAGCATTTTGGTAAAATCATCCCTCAAAGGGTACAAACGGATATGATTTTAAAACATGGAATATTGTTTTATTTATTTTTATGTGGGAAATTCTGCTTACTACAGATGAGTTTCAGGTCCCCAACATATAATACGATAGTTGAATAGTTATAATAGAACATATAATTCAGGCGTGACTTGGCGGAAATCCATTATATAAAATAAAATTATATAAAATACAATAGACGTAGATATATTTAGTAACTATTCCGCTTAAATATTCCTAAAGAGTCACAAATATAAAGCTAAAATAATTATTCCCCTCCAAAATTATATTCCCGCATGATCCAACTGAGCTGAAAACTTTAGAAATCAAAACCTTGTTACGCTCAAATTCAAATTGATTGATCAGAAATTGCATTCGCTCTCTGGATGTCCTGCCGGCAACACCCTTTGTGCACTGCCCGCGCCAATATTAGGTGTATACAGGGTGTTTGTTTCCTGCCAAACTCGGTTACCTGCCCCTTTGTTGTGGTAATTCAATCGAACTGGCCTGGTCCAGGGTTTCAGGTTTTTTAAATCAATCAACGTGTAGGTACTTTGAAAGGTAAAGCTGCAGTAAATTAGAGAGTGGAAGGAAAAGGTAAGTGAATGTTTGCAATTTTGTATTATTTGTACCGTGCTGATTTTCAGTAAATCAATCCAGTTGATATGGTATTTCTACAAGAAAAAAAAATACCTATAGACATCACTAGAAGCGTTGATTCACAGATTGAATATAACAGGTTTTCTTTGTATTAATATTTTTATTTTAAACAAAAAATCTATATCCACCTGACCCTGTTTGTTACGAGTTAAGCCTAGTGGAGACTGATGCGACGCGACTCTAACAATACAGTTTCTAAGAAAACTTCACGGTAGAACAATTGCCGGTGTCGCGTCGCGCCAGTCTGCACGAGACTTTACAATTAAATACAAAATCAACATTTTATCACGACTGACACAGAGACACAATACAGCTTGCAAATGTCATCGCACGATTCAACAATGTTGCAGCAGTTCTATGAATACAGAAAAAAAACACATTTAAACTTATCGCGGGGTACAAAAGTAGGCCGGGTGTCACAAAGCGGCCCGTATCATGGTGACGTCAACATCCGGTCAGGGGAGGGGGTAACGGAAGTGGGGAGGCGCAGTCACGCGTCGTACGTCGTGGATGTAGGTCGCGTATGAAAATAATTGGCGAGTTACACATATGTGGGAAATTATATTGTATTGACTATTGACTCGATTTTCTTTTTATATTGGATTGATGTTTCTGCAATTTTTATTTTTAATCATTTATTCTTAGAAACGATATTTAAGACGTATGTTATTAGATTCCTTTAAGTGGGATGCGGCATAAAAAACAATCTGATCTGCAAATGGCATAAAAGAAATAAAAAAGAACATTTGAATTTCGCGGGTTACTGTGGAGCTTACAAATAATGTATGCGACATTAGTATGACAAAAAAAACATGTCAATATTTTCTACACGATACCAAAGAAGGATTAGGCCAATCGAGTTTAGAGGTAACCCAATAAAAATGGGATCGTAAAAGTATACCTACATTTTCCCATAAAACCCTATCATGTCACACTCCGGAAAACGTGATCACAAAATGAGATATTCATCTCAAGGCCTCAGTATAAACATACTTCACTTTCTTAAATGTGGTTTATGGCGGCCGTACATACGCTGAAAAACTCAATAAATTGCCCTTGGCCCGTAATAAAGACGTTTTCAAATATTACGATGGGAAGTATTAGGTCATTAGATGTCATGTATTTTAGAGACTTGTCTGTGGATTACAAAAAACCGTAAACAAAAATCGTCTATGATCCAAAGGACCGGTGATTTCTGTATACGGTCGAATGGCGCAAGGGCCATTCGTTTTGGGTCGTTCAGACTTCAGACTAAATACCCGTATTTTTAACCCCCGACGGAAACAGAGGGGTGTTATAAGTTTAACGTGTGTGTCTGTGTATCTGTCTGATCCATCATAGCTCCCAAACTGTCGGTTCAGCCGTTTGAAGATTATCAGCTCTTTTCTAATTGATGAATAGATGTGCGCATCTTCCACAGGTCTGCTCGATTTGAAATTTAGTATTCTATTACCTACTTCAATGATATTAGAAGAAAATAGGTGTTTTTTTTCTTTATTGGAGGTCTTTGTTTGTGTCGGGAGTTTTTTACTCTCTACATTCTTACCTCATCAGCAAAAATTAATACAATGCTCCTATTGCTGTGACTGAGGCATCCTCTCAGTGAGGACGAGTGGGTTGGAATTCTGTTGGTGAATGCCAAAGTCATATCTTTAAAGTTTTGATTACTTACGATATTATGTTTCGGCACGTTTATTGCTTTCAGAGCTATTCCCTTTATTGCTATCTCCTGATTTTTGCTATAGATTAATGCAACTTTTAGCTTCAAGTGCAAGTATTGCAAGCCAGGGCCATAAACTGAAACGGTTTAAAAAAAAATTAAATCATGTGCATCTAAACACGTATGAGGCACAGGGTGTAAAGTTCACCCTTCCTCTATAGGAAAGGGAAGGATCCTCCAACCAGATGGGTCGTGTCCAGCGGGCAACTGCCCAACGAAACGATTTATGTAGAGAGGTCGTATATCGTGGTAAATTATTCTTGCGCGAAACAGGATTTGTGTGACAATGTTTGTCTTTGATGTGTAGTTTACAAATGGCGTTGTAGATGGCGCCACACATCTAATCAACATAATCAAACAGTTGAAATATTTTATTTATGCAAAAACCAATTCAAACTCAGTTAGCAAGGGCCCACCAAAAAAGACTAACTCGAATTTTATAATAATTGCCATCAATCAGTGGAAAATAATGTTACCAGTCTACAAAGTAGAGGCTCCTTTATTACCGCTGGCAACACATGTCATAACCTGACGAGGGTGCATGACGTGACGTAGGTACGGACAGCAACATTAGTTGTTGTTGTCTGTTGTTCGGTGTTGATTGTCTGATAAGAATTGTTCAGTGTCCATGAGGGACTAATTTTATCTCGAGCGGATCTTTCAGGGTTCATGAACGGGACGTGTTACGGCTCCGCCGCCGCCGGGTGGCGTACGGCGGGACTTACTGCAGCCATGTCGTTGCGGCCAGCCAGTACTTTTCGCGCCGTCAGTGCGGAGATTTTGAAAAACGAAGAAACACAATTTGATCAGACAGCATGGAGGACGTATTACCAGACAAGAATTTTTTAGCCAGACTGGTGAGTCTGGTTCTGTGCCCGATCGATGGCAATAGGCTCGCCCCCTATTACATGGGACTTAAAAATAACTGGCGAAATGTGGGTGTACTAAAGGCCACATCTCTGCCTAACCCTTCAGGGAAATACAGGCGTGATATTTATGTATTATCTTTCTATCGGCACGAACTATTTGAGAATAATTTTTGTTCAGGTAATGATCATTCACAAATTCAAATGAATTTATTTCGTGAACACTGGGTACATACAGAAGGTAGTTATAAGGCATAAGATCCGCGCGGTATCCCGCCAAAAGGCACACAAAATAATTATATAAATATTTAGAAATATTTTCATACATTCTCTGAACGTGTGAAAATATTTAAGGTGAATCTTTTCACCTTAAATATTTTCGAACGGTGCAAAGAAAGTTTCCTAATTATTAAAGTTACTCGAAAGAGACTTTCCTCTATATTCAAAAGTCCCTTAGTTAAAGAGCGTAATTTTTTTGAAAAATCGCCAGATTTATTAACAAACAAATGAAATAAAATTGATTATTCTGTAAATAGGATATCGGAATCACTTCACACGTCAAATAAAAAAAAAAACATTAGAGCTAAGTTAGATGAGGTCGGCGTTTCCTATCTGACTCTCTGAGAAGAAAGGCCGAAACAAACTCAGAGGTCACAGTCTCTTTTAAAGTCCAGACATAATCTTGGGCAAGCCAATCTCCCAGTTCCATTCACACCCAACGGGAGCCGCCAAACGCCATAAAGCGGCTACACAGCACTGACAGCACCCTCGCAAGAAGTCAATACGATAATTAACTAAACGCCAGACGAACAGAAAAAGCTTTCGCACTTCGTTACTACGACAGACAGACACTGAACCAATTTCCTTAATGTTTCAGCCCCGGAGCTCTGAAGTTTTTGTGCTGAAAAAACTCACCCCAGTTTTATGAAGGAGTAGGCCTGAAATTGAGACCGCGTAGAAATAAATTGGCTTTTCCGGCAATTATTCGATATCTGTGTTCTTTTGAAATTGGAAGGGAAATCGTATTTAAATAATACGAAAAATAAATCTGTCCTACCTTAATCCCCGAACTTAGTATTGAAAGATTTTTTGAACACAGAATATTAGGTTTCTGGGTTAAAGTAAAAACCTTGAGACTTAAGTTGAAAGGTTAGCCCGCGAAATGTTTATATTCTACGTTTTTTGCAGTTCGCAGGTCAGTATCAGGTTGTATGTTGATCTAAACATGATTGACGGCCGTATCAAATATTTATGTAGAGAATTAAAATCATAATAATCATCAATACAACTCTCTAAGTTCATATAATCCAATTGAATGACTAGTACATGAAATCATGACATTTAATGATTAATCTAACATAAGGCTGCAACATATTGCTGATTCTAATGATTATATTAATTCTGTAAAACCATATTTGTTACGGTCGCGAATCGTATTTTAATCAACATACAACCTGATACTGACCTGCTAATTGCAAAAAACGTACGAAACTTCGAATTTCGCGGGCTACCTTGGCGTATCCCCCTTAATGTAACTTAACATCACGCATTTACGAGGTGTACCTATAGTGCACCCACATTTCGCCAGTTACGTTAAAGTCACATACAATAGGGAGCCACCCCATCTGTCTTGATGCATCCTACAGGTGTGAGCCGCCCAGACCCATTTCAGCATTGTAAAACATGCATGCAAATATCGTTATTGCTTCATAAATACTAGTCTCAATCAATCTGCTAAGCCTTTTCCCAACTATGTTGGAGTCGGCTTCCAGTATAACCGGATGCAGCTGAATACCAGTATTTTACATGGAGCGACTGCCTATCTGACCTCCACAATCCTGTAATTGGGTAATACGATACCCTTTGGTAAGACTGGTTGTCAGAGTTTCGGGCTTCTGACGACTCGTAACGACTGTCAAAGAACCACGAATGGCAGCCGGGACCAACGGCTTAACGTGCTTTCCGAGGCACGGAGGAGTCTCGTTATGTAAAGATGGTCACCCGTCCACGGACCAAACTCGACAAGAGTAGCTTAACCTGATGGATCGACCCGTGCGGCTGTTATTACTAAGCCACGAGCTCCTCATAATTACTAGTCTATGCAGCCTATTTATACGTAAATTATTTAACTAATAAGAAATAGCAAGAAAATCGTGCCTTTAAAACATGTTCACACCAAAACAGAGAAACGCGCAGGCGCCATAGCTCCTTAACCTTACGACCTTTTAAATTTATATATTTTAATAACAATATGACCAACTATTACATATTTTATGAAATTCAAACACTGGCGGCCAAAAACAGGCATCATTAGAACCACCTTTTTAGGTAAACACTATCTGGACGGAAAAGGGACGCTTGGATCAATTAAATTTATTTAGTTAGGCTCGCCTTGTTGTGAATTTATATTATTTGGGTGCCTGTTTGCTTTGCTGGTGATGTTGTTTTTGTATTTTCGAGCAGGCTGTATTTTTTTTAAGGTCAAGAATTTTATTATATAGCTATCTGCAATATTACCCACTCAATTTATATGAATAAATTCGGTGGATAAGACCGAGGAAGAGAGGTGGGTAGGCTGTTTAGCGTTTGACTGGTTAATATAATAGCTTTTGGCACTGCAAATTTTACCATACTTATATAATAATAATATATTTATCTAGAAGCCGTACTTATAAAAATATCTCTCAGATTTTCATGTTTCACTTTTCTGTAAGTATGTGGTTTTCCATTTACACATAGTTCACTTTGAAAGACTGTATCTCAATAATATAAATTAAAAAATACATTTATGCACCTTATTTTCGTTTCGTTCTCATATACTAGCTGTATACACCTGTATACTTTACATTGCACGGCAGTGTACACAACCCTATACTCGGGGCCGTGTTTAAAATTAGCACGCGGTCGCTAGCCTGTGAAATGTACGCTTGAACGCTCTCGCCTTTTATCCCAAATCAGAACCTAAACCAGTGGAGGCTTTCATGTAGGTATATTGTTATTTATTTAAGGGAATATCCACCCTTAAAAGGCAGATTTTTCATGGCAATAAGACCCATATTTGAGTGTTTATGAGGCTGTTACTGGTTACAGAAATTACAAGGGAATTAATTGAGTGTTACATATAAATGTAAACCAGTAATGAGAGTTTGTGTAGTATGTAATTAAGGAATTAAATATGATTTGAATGGATATGAATTATGAACGATCAAATAAAATACCAAAAAACACGCGTAATATACATTATTGTTGTTGATTTATTTAATTATTAAATAATCTCAATTATATCTTAACAACAAGCTTGGCAAACTCGTGGGAGGCTTAGTTGTTTGTTGATGTTAGCTTACGATAGTTTCAGTAATGAAGCCGTAAAGCTCGCACACTTCAAGTTTGTAACAAAACTTAAACTTCCACAGTATTATGAAACAATTTAATTGATTCTTAAAATATTTAATTTCCAACTAATGTAAGGTCTTAAAGTCTGCTGCCTTCTAAGCTGCCTACCCTTATTACCCGGCTGCAGGACAGCATAAACAGGGTTAAGTTTTTTCACCCCACTGCGTGAAAGCAAAGACAAGGCAACTTTTAAAGCAGTTGCTTTTAAATGCCACCAACTGCATGCGACTGCTTGAAAAGTAATCTCGTTTTTGTTAACTTTTTAGTTGCACTCTGCTTTTTTTGTATACAGAATGTAAGGGACAGCCCTCCGCAAATTTACAGGGTGCATTCAGCTCCTTATTTTGAATCATATTCCACTGAAAATTTTCTCAGGAAAATTGTATTTTTTTTAAATCGTGATTTCAGTTACTATTCCTTTATTTCAATGTAAAATCACATTCTCTGTACGCAGTACTCCATTAATGTAAATGACACAGCTAAAATAAAAAAATCAGCAATGGATGTTGAAATTCTCTAACGAACGACGCCTGAAATCAGCGAGCGCGGCCGTCCACCCCGCCGCGACAAATCAGGTTCATTGGATTCTCATAACGTTCCTGAAATAATTTCATGTACCGGTCGTCTTAGTACGATATACTGAATTCACCCCATCAGTCTGCGGAGGCCTGTCCCTTACACCCTGTATAAAGAAAGAAAGAAAGAAAATACATTTATTTGACACAGACTAACCACACTATACCATTTTTTGACCTATTTAGCATTAAGCAACTGGATGTTAATCGTTCTAGCCCTCTTATAAATGTCATTATTGCAAGGACCTATTAAGACAAGTTCAACCCGTTATGCAAATCGGACCAGAAAAAAACACTCAGATTTATTATTATGCTTTTTTTAAATATTTTCCTTCTAAGGGACAAAGGCATTCGTTCAAGTTTGAGTAAATGTATTCATGTATTATTCTGTCGCATAGACAAGTAACTCGGTGACTGACAACTTGACGTTTGGCATGTGAAGTAGGCGCCTTTTGTCCGCCATTTTGTATTATTTACAACAAGCTTGGTAGTAAATTTTCCTTTTTGTGGACGGTATATTAAGTCTCTTTAATGGTACATCTATGTGGACTGTTTTGGGCAGTTTTATGTTTGTTTGTTTCATATGATACAAGTATGTCTTGGGTTTTTTTACTAAAACATTTCACAATAGGGTAAATTAAAGGACACGGTTGAGTATTTTTTAACTAAATTGTTCAATGAATACGATTTAAAGCGTCCGTTTTGGAAACTTACTGGGAAACCCATATTTAAAAAGTTACTAGAGCAAATATAATACCATAACATAACATCACGCCTGTATTCCCCGAAGGGTTAGGCAGAGGTGTACTTGTATAGTAGTATAATATTATATGAATAACTAAAAACAAAACTAAGTAAAAATCCTTCATCCAAAGCTGATCTAGCTAGGACTGAAAAAATAAACGTTTATAAAAATTACCAAAGACCTTTATTAGATAAAATATTAAAAAAAGAAGATTATTTAATAACGCACAAAAACGATAAACAAAAAACACCTTCGCTAACAGCCAACCCAATTTTTAATAAAGCTAACAAAACACCGAAAAGTTTCAGCCAAAAACTTTGCATAAAGCCAAATCGATTTAAGTCTTCGTTTTATTCAATGTTTTCCGTTGACGCCAATTTTCGAAGAACTTTGCACCGAAGTGAAAGAAAAAAGAAAGAAAATTTAAAAGCTTTAATTAAATCGTTAACTGGGCGGTTTTATCTGTCCTGAAGTGTCCTGCGGGTGACTGTTTTGTGAGGTAAAGGACAAAGACTTTCTTTTGCTTGCTAATTACTAAATTAGATGTTTTCATAGCTTACAATTACTAGGCTACAGTTACTAATAAAACTTATGCCTGGATTGTGAATAACTACAAAACATAACATCACGCCTGCACTCCGCAAAAGGGTTGGGCAGAGGTGTACCTATTATTATATTATATTATACTAGTACAACATTTCGTTTACGCCTTATACTTAAAAAAAATTGTATTTGAATGTATTTGGGTCTTTTTTTAAGAAAATAATAAAAAGTCGATAAAAAATAATCCACAGGGCATGAGAGGTGTTAAGGGGTCTGAAAGGACAGCAGATGACCGCTTCAGTCGACCATTTTAATTTGGCACACGATGCACCAAACACCCTGTCTAATTCTAAGATGACCGGTACATTAAATTATTTCAGGAACGTTATGGGAATCCAATAAACCTGATTTGTTTAATTATCTCACACGCAATGTATCGGTACCGTGGCAAAACGCACGTAGCGAACGGCAGCGCACGTAGAGTAATTCAAAATCAATTGCCGTTTTTTTTATTTTAGCTGTTCCATTTACATAAATTGAGTGCTACGTACAGATAATGTAATTTTGTAACAGAAAAAAGGAAAAAAAAAAACCTGAGATTTTTTCCGGTGGAATATGATTCAAAATAAGTAGCTGACTGCATCCTGTAAGTTTGCGGAAGGCTGTCCCTTACACCCTGTATACTACTATGAAGGCAAGCTTGCACGTCTCCCTCCCCAAAATAAACGAACCATCATAGACAAACCAAATTAATCCCAAAATTGGCTCAGACAGTACTCTAAGCGGCTCTGTTGTGGGCATAGTAGAGAATTCAATACAATTACTTATCAGAATCCAATTAACTGAGTCGGTCAGTGGGACGGTGCTCTACGTAGAGATAGGTGGCCTGTGTAAATATGGGCGGCCTCTATGTAGAGTTGGGAGCAGAGTAATAAAGATATTTTATTGACGTGTAGAGAATCAAGAGCCTGTGGTTAGGTATGTTGAGATCAGTTGTCAGGCTCTAGTCTGATGTGACGTATTAATTAGTATTTTACATGGGTGACTGCCATCTTACCTCAGTAACTAAGTGCGAATTTCACCAATGAAGGTGAACGCGATCAGCACATCTAAACCGAGTTCAAGAGCTGTTGATCGCGTTCAGTTTGTATTGGTGAAATCGGCCCTAAATTACTGAAAAATGCTGAAATTCTAAAGGATGATTTTCACCAAACGGCTCGCATCGCATCGGATCGGAACAGATTTTACAATCTTTAAACGATATTAAATCGTTGTGCACTGTATTTGAAGTCTATATTATCAAACCGCGCACAACAGCGCGGGCCGTGACCGCGGGCGTCTTTCGCGGCGTATTTCTATAAATAAATATCTGATACGGCCGCGAATCATATTTAGATCAATATACAACCTGACACTGACCTGCAAATTGCAAAAAACGCAAGAAAATTTGAATTTCGCGGGTTACCACGGAGCATCCACCTTAAATAAAATAATGCGCTACATAATAAAAACTTCAGTAAACTGTTCTATTGTTAGTAATTCACATGAATTCATTCATTGTCACAAAATATCGTGACGGTCGTGACAGCGTGAGCCGTTTCTCATTTATTTACAACAAAATCCAATACATTTGGCAAAAAACGGATGAATATAAAATGTTGTATAAAAATATCCGTCACTTTCGCTGTTTAGTTGTTTACCCACGTTTGAAGTACTGTACAGTCGTGGCGAAAAGCGCTTAAGATAAAATAAAAAAATCTTCTTGTAAGTATAAAAGATTTACATTGCAAACCTTAATTTCATCAATCCCTACATGTAACTGCTTTAACTAATTAAAAAGTAGCCCTAACACATATTTGAGTCACTAATCATCGAATTAATGAACTACAACAAATATAATCTATAACAAATGGAGTAACATTGTAGAAAATCAAAGAACAAATTCCTTCGCAAAATCTTCCCTATTACATTTTCCATCTGAAACGTCACTTCAAAACCAATTTTCCCGTTTACATTGAAATCCTAAACGTGTCAGCATATGGACGTTCCGTAACACTGCAACTATTTCTATTTTACTTTTCAAAGATTCTCCATAACTGTATTTTGCAGTTGAGCAAATATTGGCTTCAGAATTGAATTGAATAAGAAATCCTTCGTGTCATGTAGTAAATATATACGAAATTCTAAGTGTAGATTTGTAGGGAAATGAAGAATCTAATATACGGATTTTTAATAAACCTTATTTACGAAGAACAAGTAATAATCAACATCGCTTGGTATTTGACAAATAAAGTCTATATTTTGTTCTACACTACACTATGCCTTGTTCTTTACTTAAAGGAAATAAAACAAATTATATAAAAATATTTGTAAGTTGGGTCACGTATCGTTACATCGTAACCACACGCAACGTATGTAGATGAACTAATAAATCAATCAATCGTCAATCGTTCACTAAGACGACCGCATAAATAACTTTGTGTATTACTTAATCCTTCCTTTTTGGATAAACTAATAAAAATAAGGATTTAAAAGTTGTCTAGAGAAGATTTATCATCATCTACAAGATAATTAATAAATAATTGATTGATGGCAATAGGCGCACTTGCTTCTTGGAAGCGAAGGCTGGCTGGATGCGAGAAGCACAGAACCGCACACTAATTGCGTAACACACTATCAATCACAATCTTAATAATTTTGAAAGATATTGTTAATCCATTGCGAACAAAGGTTTTTTTCGAAATGTTCAAAAAATTTGTCTGCTCAACAACGTAAACAACGCAATGAATGTTGTTGAACTGTCAAACTGAAAGCCATTGCTACTGTAAGTGTGATATGCAATTACCCCGTAGGTCGAAGTGGCGATGTTTGGGGAGGCCTATGAACAGCAAAGCACGAGCAGTGGAGGCCTTTCGGGCTTTCAGTTGCTACTTGGAAAATTAGGACGCTATGTAGTTCTCTACCTAACCCTTTGGGAAATACAGGCGTGATGCTATGTTAAATAGTTACCTATCTGATGTTTTTTTAATCTATCATACAATATAAGTCACGAAAGATCGGATAAATATTATCGCAGTCCTCCAAGCTTCGCTGAACGTAAATAAAAAAACAAACAAACAAATGTCTGCCCAACCACTTGTGTCTCCAACAGTACATCAAACAAATAGGGTTGCCTCACATCTGCAAATTAAAATCGTTTCACAAAGCCCTGGTCAGTGGGCCGTGTTTTCGATTAACTCACCATAAATGAATTCATTCAATATGTCTTTTTAACTATTTTTAACAGACTTTTATAGCAACAGGTCGACTTTCGTTGGTCTGATTGCCCTTTTTTATCCGACAGCGCGATAGCAAATACAGGGTAAGGTTTTTTTTACCTTATGTTTGCACAATTGATTGTTTCGTGTTTTTTTTCTTGTTTGAATTCGAAAAGAATATTGTTGTTGATGGAATGGCTATAGAGTTACAATTGACAAAAAAAAACCATAACGTATCCCTCCCTTTTTTTATTAATTTTTATTTTTGATTTTTGCTAGTTGTATATACGTTGAAATACAATATAGTAAATAAACTGTAGTTTATTTTAGCTTAATATTGCATTGCCCTCAAAGACAGTTATTGGCGGAATTTTGTTTAATTCCCGTGAGTTTGCTGTAATTATTTGCTGTTGCTAATGAATCATCATACAAACAATACAATCAGCAACAATTAAAACACAGTTATTAGTCCAAATTACAATATAAGTCCCATTGCACGTCAACGTAGGAACAATACGGACTAACGATTGCAATTCAAAAGGTACTTTATCATTAGGGCTTAACCGAAATTGATAACATTGTTCACTAAGTGATAGAATTTAGAATAGAATTGAATAATTGTGTACTTTAGATAAGGGATAACGGGATTTTGTCCGCGACTGTACTTTGGATTGTTGTGAGATTTATGGCGTTATGAGTAATCTTGGTTAAGATTAGTTTACGAAATAGTGAATCACTTTGCTTGGTAGGTAATACTTTCTTTTCCGTAGTATTACAAGGAGCAACTGCCTATCTGACCTCTGTATTTTGGACTTCTGACGACCCGTAACGACTGTCAAACATCTACGAATGACAGCCGAGGCCAAGGGCTTAATGAGCTTTTCGAGGCACGGAGCGGGTGGGTCCCTATGTAATGGATGGTCGTCCATCCACGAAACGACCGCGGCAAGCGTAGCTTAACCGTCGATTGATCCTTGCGGCTGATATGTTTTAGCCACGAGCCCAAATTCAGGAGATAGGGAGATAGACTTAGATATATTTAGTAACCTATTTCGCTTAACTATTCCTAAAGAGTCATAAAAACCCCTGTAAGAAATCGACCCGTGTTTCACCTCTCAACGAGGCATCCTCAGGAAAACGTTTGACTTGTCGCGAACCCGAACTTCGGGTTCGCGACAAGTCAAACGTTCGGGTCCCGAACACGACACTCAGCGTTCAGAGGGATTAGTGTAAGTTTGCAAGTGAATAAACGTAACTATCGCGTTTGCGTTAAAATTTGACTGATAGATTATGCTAAGAAAATAAGGGTGAGAATAAAAATCTTAACGCAAACGCGATAGTTACGTTTACTCACTTGCAAATTTGGCCTCTGCGCTCAACGTGACAACACATCGTGTTCGGGTTTGCAGTAAATATTTTCCAGCAACCAGTCTTGATATTACAGGAAGAATATTTACCTGGATATTGGACCTCAGCTTCCGTCTGGATACAAAAGTTATTCTTCAGTAAATGCATTTTATTCACTTTATTGTGTAAATAGCACTTCACCAATATAGTTTCCCTAGTACTTAATAGAATATGATGCACTTTCAGATTACGCAGTTTATGCACTTTTAGTAAAACGAGTTTATCTCACAAATACATCACAAACGGTTTAGATAAATGTGTTGCTCTGCGATCCGATATCGAAGTTACAGTCAATGAAATAGTTTCACCTTATTTTTTAGACTTACAGCCAATTTCTCGAAGGATAATCAACACAAAAACGGTAGCTAACACACTCGTTATAGCAACAAAAGCCAATCAAATTACTTGCCACTTGCCACCAGCCTGACGCTTTGGTACTAATTTTTGTAAACAATTTTCACATCACAAAATTTCTAGGCCAAGAGCAGATTCATGCATAAATAAAAAAAAAACACTATCGAAATAAAAAGGGCTTCCAATTTCAAACTCGAATTTTAAAAAAAAGAACGCCGCCCACACGCAACTCTTCTCCAACGTCTAAACAATTCGCGAGTGATAAGTTTCCAGTCAGTTTAATTGAACTAGATAGATAATTGGAATCAATGATACTGCTAATGACAATACGAACGTGCGATCAACGTGCGGGTAGTCACGCATGTTTATATGCACGCTTGTTAGAAGTTTTAGCGTAGGCATTGTTCGAAGATATTTTAGAAATATCCTCATTTTGTTGGGTTCAATTTTAGTCATCTTTTTTGTTTGATTTCAGATTTCGGTCAACTTTTTCTTCATAGACAGTTTTTTTTTTTTTGTGTCTGTCTTCCTTACGTAAGTATTTAGGAACTGTAACAAAATGATGGGTTTTGAAAGTGATATACCGACTATGGGTTTTGCCTTTCTTTTACTAGCTATAGTGAGTAAACTATTGGATATAATTATATATTATTTGGTTGAATTTTCGTGCGCAGGCTGGGGTCGATACGGATTTTAATTTATTGCCGTATTGTCGTTTCCACATTATATTTATGCAACTGAGATCATTAGGCTGACTGTCCACTGGAGCGGAGAGGAGAGAAGCGGTGCGAAGCTGTGCCAATGGTAACCAATGGAATTGCATTAAATCTCCGCTCCACTTCTTCAGTGGACAGGGATTTGCGAACTAGTTTAAAAATTCATACAAAACCGGGAAGCGGAGCGGGGAAGCGGAAAACACAAATTACTCGTTGCGTGAACTCGGCCTAGCTCCGCACAGTACGCAACTCCGCTCCGCACTACCTCGCTTCCATATCAGGCAGCCTTACCATTCAAACATTGGTCTACTCGAATATTGAAAGCACATAATCAATTACCAATAATTCGATTACTATACTATTCTCTGTCATGATACTTCACTTATTACACAATGATGATTGATTCATCTTACTAATTAACGTCAGCTGAAAATTAATTAATATCAATACGATCAAAGTGCATAAACCATGAGACAATATATGGCGTCAATAATATTGATATGGGATTAGTTGATACTATTGAAAGCCCTGGATTAAACGCGAAACTGGGTCAGTCTGTTTGTTGAACACGAATTAACCTATTTTGAAATTGAAACACTATTCTTTTTTAATGTAAGGGGAAAGTGGACACTGGTTGATTATTAACACGTTCGTATCGGGAACCCTCTTGGAGGGTCCACTTTCAGTATGTATGGCTGCATGGCGTGTGAGCTCTATGAAAAGTGGGTGGATTTGAAATTGTTAAATGATTGTTGTTGTTGTTATTGTGTAGGTGTAGGTACTATAGGTGCACTTCTGCCTAACCCTTCGAGGAATACAGGCATTATGTTATGTGTAAAATAAACCAGTAAAGTACATAGAAAATTGATTTGGGATTGGAACACAATGGAACATTTGATTCCTAATACTAAAGGGGAAATATTAACCGATCCTCCCTTTTTTTAAATTAATGAGCCTCTAAAAACTTTTTGTGCTTCTAATTATGCAAACTTTTGAGCCTCTTTTAAACTTTCTGGCCTTTTCACACAGTTGACAGAAGTAACTAAGCTTAGAACTTGAAACAACCGCGCGACCCGAGCGAGCAACTCGAGCGTTGCCGTGGCGACAGGCGGGGAGCGCTATAAACAAGTTAGGGTTAGTTAATTGGCTATGTAGTTATTTTAGGACTTATTTGAGGTTTACAAAAAAAGCCGTTATAATTATATTGGAGTGTTCATTAATATTTTTAAGAAAGCAAAATGGTAATTATTTGAAGTTCGATTAAATACTATGCCATATCAAAGTAAGCTTGTTCTGCATTTTGCCCCAATTAGGTAAAGATAATGATATATCTTGGTATGCGAATGTGAAAGCAATAAATCGTGTCAACAGATTGCTTATCGGTTATATCAGAGGTTTTCAATTCTAGATATGTTTGTTATCCCACGGCAATAATGGCTGTAGTGATTCTTCCGTTAATTTTTTTACTACAAAGAAAATAAAAAGCTGTGTGTGTCTTATCTTTAAAAAAAAAAACAAGTGAAGATCATGGAATTCTTATTTTGAATGTTCCAAAACAGGCTGTCTCCTTGTAATAGTAATTTTTTTGATTATTCTTTTAATTTCATTATACTGTAAGTAATCTATGCTCGTATTAACTAATATCGTGATATTTTGTTATTTTTTTCTGATTACCTACCCATCTATCTGTATGCAGTTGTTTCTATGACAAATAAACCTATTTTTCTTTCTTTCTTTCTAAAACTATTTTAAATGTTAAACTAGCAAAACGCATCAAGATCGAAGAACCAAAAAATTACAGAAATACTAGAAATAAGTCATTCTACATAATTTCCTTTAGTTGACATTTATTTACGTTTGATAATCGTAAGCTACGGATCGTATCATAATACTTATAACAATAATAATATTGGAAAGATAATATATAAATAATGTAATCGAAGAAAATGTAGGTATAACATCCATCTATTATTGTGTCTGTTATCAACTTATCATTCTATTGATAATAATGGTTTTATCAGTCACATTCCAGGTAGGACCTAATTTATATGTATTAATTGAATGGTATCTTACTATTTGTGTATTATTTATATATATTTACCTATTATTGTTGTATAAAGCACTTATTTATTTACTTGGAGGTATTTTTTATCAGTTTTTCGACTTCTCGTTACACAATGTTCTTCTAAACGGGCATACTTTTTTCAAAATAAGGATAATATTTTAGCATATCACCCTAGATAATACTGTTTGACTGATATGCTCTAAAGCTCAAAATTTTATGTTATTTTGCAATATGGGAGAGGTCTTATCAATCAGTAAACAGTTCAGAATTCGTTTTCAAATGGCCATCAACTACAGATAGATCAGGGTAATTTAATCAAATCGAGAAGCGACAGGTGTGACAGGCGAGAATCTGACTATTCGACACTTCGACAATAAGACAATCCGACAATTCGACAATTTTACAAGTTTCTTTATTAGATTCTCTGCTTTATAAAACAGCACCTGTCGGAAACATGTGACAATTATGTGATTTTTTGACAAATATGTCTCATCACTGACAAACAACGCAATACTTCGCCAACCTAAATATCTGCTAACCCCTTTACCAAAACAGTCGTGAACATAAACAAAGCCCCACATTCTTCGTTCGCATCACAGAACTGAAATAACAAATGGCTTGTGGTCGGGGACCAATTGCAATAAGTGCATCATTGCACAATTCAATTGGACCCACATGCGAGTACTAAGGTCGTTCATACTCGTACTGGGCAAAATACCATATGGAATGGAGTGAGTTGTGAGCGGACAGCGATTTTATTCTTTGTTTTTTTTGTAGCGAAAACATCTAAAGTGTATGCCGTACTGGGAACGAAGCTAAGTATCATATAACAACTTAATGATCTCCTTAAACAAGGCTTCCTCTCTCCTACCCTTTTGCTTTGCCCTACAGGGTCCATAATGATCTAAATTATATACTTACCACATAAGTACATATTATGGTAAAGCAATAAAGATATTGAGTATTGAGTATAAGTTCGTTTAGCTCATATATCTACCTAGGTACTGCGTCTTTTCATGCTTCGGTTCCATAGTTCGCGTTGTGAACCGAAATAGGCAAACACGCGGTACAGTTCGATTCAAACTTAATGGCGGCTCGGAACATGAGGCGAGTCGCTGCGCAGTAACAATTTCTTGGGTCAGCGGGAGTGAGGGGTGGCCGGTGGGGTACTGCGCAGCGAGTAGCTAACTTCCGAGCCATCATTAAGTTTGAATCGCATTGTCTACATGAGCGAAGCGGGATCAATGGCTCAAGGTGCTTTTCGAGGCACAGAGGGGTCTGGGTATGTACCTAATGGATGGTCACCCATCCACAGACCGACAGTGGCAAGCGAAGCTTAACCTGATCGATCGTCACAAGCGCCTGTTATTACTTAGCCACGAGACCCCATCGGAAGAATATATATTATTAATATTTATTTACTTATTTGGGTAATGCTTATAACTTGTCCCATATAGCAGACGATTTCAAGAAACGCACAAGGTTAATCCGCACATGTGTGTTAGACTATACAAAGATACATATTATAAGACAAGTGTTGATTGATTGCTGCTCAAACAAACTACCCACACGTAAATACAATCACTAAGACATCTGTACGTAACACACGTAAAAACAACAAGCAAATAAATAAAATAGATATCAATCATGTAACATTGACTATGTCAATCTGCCCAGCCTTTTCCCGACTATATTGGGGTCGGCTTCCAGTCTAACCAGATGCACCTGAATACCAGTAATTTACATGGAGCGATTGCCTATTTGACCTCCACAACCCACCCAGTTACTGGGAAATGCGATACCCCTTGTCAACGAGGACCCGTAACGACTGTCAAAGATCCACGAATGACAGCCGGGAGCAACGGTTTAACGTGCTTTCCGAGGCACGGAAGAGTCTCGATATGTAAACATATCCACGGACCAACCCCGGCAAGCATAGCTTAACCTGATGGATCGACCCGTGCGGCTGTTATTACTTAGCCACGAGTTCCTCCAACGTAACCTTGACTATCTGATGCGGAGGAAAGAGGAAATTTTTGAGGAATCGTGAGGAAGGTTTTAAATATGAATGTTGATGGCTATAAGAGATGGGAATATCAAAGAAGAAAACATCGTGTGGAAACAGGCATGTCCTTAGAACCAAACATTCGAAGCCATGTGACACCTACCAACCCGCACTGGGCCCGTGTGGTGGGTTTTGGCCCACTACCTCTCAGTTAGAGGAGGCCTGTGTCCTAGTAGTGGATATGATATAGGCTGATTATGATGGATTTCATACTAGAATTGGTTCTTTATATTGCAACAACAACTAAAACAATCCTTAAGAGCCCATACTACCTCAGCTTAAATTCACTTTTTATCTCGCTCGCACCATACTGCTCGCGGACTGCGTGAGAGTGAGACGGAGTGGACTGCTGGAGGCTCCAAGGCGCCATTAGTTTAGGTATTTGCTTTTTCCGGGGAAAATAATGGTAATAAAAAATAAAAAAACATAGTCGCTGCTTTGTAGTAAGTTCATTTAGGATGCAAAGTTTCATGATCTAATTTGAAGTATTTTTTTAATAGCAGCGGTTTATTGTTCGGTTTGGATGTAACTTTGTTTTTTTTTTCTATCGAGAACATTTTACGGAATAGTGTTTTCGTCAAACATTTAATTTTTAATTCTCTACTTTCGCATATATTTATTTCAAAAATAATGCTGCAGTAGTTACGATATCACGGTGGATCATGCTAAACAATTTGAGGATATGCACTTAACCTTATCAACGAAAAATGTCCCAAAAAACTACACCAAATCTGAGGTATTTAGGGAGATAATATCTTTATCAGATCTCTATGGTGAATGCTCGACACGTTATTAAGATATTTCGGTGCGCACGTGACAGAACGCATGTTGAGCCTATTATGTTGTTAGTTTCGGCATGGTCCTCGCTTTTGAAGTACCATCGGGTCACGCATATTTAACCACTTTGAAAACAAAATCCCGTGCAAACGATGACCACATCTGTTTACCGCCTCATTTTTTTTTGTAGGTAAGCGTTTCTA